>OY751100.1:11316250-12632500 GCA_963564075.1 Eupithecia subfuscata | reverse complement strand
CCACGCCACGCCCACGGCCACGCCCACGGCCACGCCCACGCCCACGGCCACGCCCACGGCCACGCCCACGCCCACGCCCACGCCCACGTCCACGTCCACGTCCACGCCCACGGCCACACCCACGCCCACTCCCACGGCAACGCCCACGGCCACGCCCACGGCCACGCCCACGGCCACGGCCACGCCCACGCCCACGTCTACGTCCACGGCCACGGCCAGGCCCACGGCCACGCCCACGGCCACACCTTTGGCCACGCCCACGCGGCCACGCCCACGACAACGTCCAGGGCCACGCCCACGTCCACAGCCACGCCCACGTCCACGGCCACGCCCACGTCCACGTCCACGGCCACGGCCACGCCCACGCCCACGCCCACGCCCAAGTAACCTAACCTTACCCTAACCTAACCTTACCCTAACCTTACCCAACCTAACCTAACCTAACCTAACCTAACCTTACCTAACCTAACCTAACCTAACCTAACCTAACCTAACCTAACCTAACCTAACCTCCGAACTTTTCTTTGTTAATAAATATGATTATTTGAGTTGTTTGCATAAATATACCTATGAATAGAAAATAGATACGTGAAATCCCATCATGTATAGAGAAACAAAGCCTTGATTTGCCCATGACACTGTAAAAAAAACTAAATTTAAATAAAATGGAATAAAATAAAATAATAAACTTATATATATCAAAATTGAAAGAAATGTAATATCAACAATAAAGAATGTCAAAATGGAAGTAGACTACCTAGAATTTTAAGTACTTGCATTGTATAGAATCGTTGAATACAGGGGTTTACAAGTTTGGGGCGATTAAATTTCACACCGGTTAGTCGAAAGATATAAATATTTCTTCTTTTGTTGAAATAAATCTATTGGTGAAAAATGGTTTGTGAAGGCATTCAGGATTATAAGCAGGTACAATAGGTCCACGCCCACGTCCACGCCCACGGCCACACCCACACCCACGCCCACTCCCACGGCAACGCCCACGGCCACGCCCACGGCCAAGCCCACGGCCACGCCCACGCCCACGGCCACGCCCACGCCCACGCCCACGCCCACGCCCACGCCCACGGCCACACCCACACCCACGCCCACTCCCACGGCAACGCCCACGGCCACGCCCAGGCCACGCCCACGGCCACGGCCACGCCCACGCCCACGCCCACGCCCACGCCCACGCCCACGCCCACGCCCACGCCCACGGCCACGCCCATGGCCACGCCCACGGCCACGGCCACGCCCACGCCCACGTCTACGTCCACGGCCACGGCCAGGCCCACGGCCACGCCCACGGCCACACCTACGGCCACGCCCACGCGGCCACGCCCACGACAACGTCCAGGGCCACGCCCACGTCCACAGCCACGCCCACGTCCACGGCCACGCCCACGTCCACGTCCACGGCCACGGCCACGCCCACGCCCACGCCCACGCCCAAGTAACCTAACCTTACCCTAACCTAACCTTACCCTAACCTTACCCAACCTAACCTAACCTAACCTAACCTAACCTAACCTAAATAAACCTAACCTAACCTAACCTAACCTAACCTAACCTAACCTCCAAACTTTTCTTTGTTAATAAATATGATTATCTTAGTTGTTTGCATAAATATACCTATGAATAGAAAATAGATACGTGAAATCCCATCACGTATAGAGAAACAAAGCCTTGATTTGCCCATGACACTGAAAAAAAAACTAAATTTAAATAAAATGGAATAAAATAAAATAATAAACTTATATATATCAAAATTGAAAGAAATGTAATATCAACAATAAAGAATGTCAAAATGGGAGTAGACTACCTAGAATTTTAAGTACTTGCATAGTATCGAATCGTTGAATACAGGGGTTTACAAGTTTGGGGCGATTAAATTTCACACCGGTTAGTCGAAAGATATAAATATTTCTTCTTTTGTTGAAATAAATCTATTGGTGAAAAATGGTTTGTGAAGACATTGAGGATTATAAGCAGGTACAATAGGTCCACGCCCACGTCCACGCCCACGGCCACACCCACACCCACACCCACACCCACGCCCACTCCCACGGCAACGCCCACGGCCACGCCCACGACCACGCCCACGGCCACGCCCACGGCCACGCCCACGGCCACACCCACGGCCACGCCCACGGCCACGCCCACGGCCACAGCCACGCCCACGTCCACAGCCACGCCCACGGCCATAGCCACGCCCACGCCTACGTCCACGTCCACGTCCAAGTAACCTTACCTTACCGTAACCTTACCTAACCTAAATTAACCTAACCTAACCTAACCTAACCTAACCTAACCTAACCTAACCTAACCTAACCTAACCTAACCTAACCTAACCTAACCTAACCTAACCTAACCTAACCTAACCTAACCTAACATAACCTAACCTAACCTCCAAACTTTTCTTTGTTAATAAATATGATTATCTTAGTTGTTTGCATAAATATACCTATGAATAGAAAATAGATACGTGAAATCCCATCACGTATAGAGAAACAAAGCCTTGATTTGCCCATGACACTGAAAAAAAAACTAAATTTAAATAAAATGGAATAAAATAAAATAATAAACTTATATATATCAAAATTGAAAGAAATGTAATATCAACAATAAAGAATGTCAAAATGGGAGTAGACTACCTAGAATTTTAAGTACTTGCATTGTATAGAATCGTTGAATACAGGCGTTTACAAGTTTGGGGCGATTAAATTTCACACCGGTTAGTCGAAAGATATAAATATTTCTTCTTTTGTTGCAATAAATCTATTGGTGAAAAATGGTTTGTGAAGGCATTGAGGATTATAAGTAGGTACAATAGGTCCACGCCCACGTCCACGCCCACGGCCACACCCACACCCACGCCCACTCCCACGGCAACGCCCACGGCCACGCCCACGGCCACGCCCACGGCCACGCCCACGCCCACGGCCACGCCCACGCCCACGCCCACGGCCACGCCCACGGCCACGCCCACGGCCACGCCCACGGCCACGCCCACGACCACGCCCACGGCCACGCCGACGGCCACGCCCACGGCCACACCCACGGCCACGCCCACGGCCACGCCCACGGCCACGCCCACGGCCACAGCCACGCCCACGTCCACAGCCACGCCCACGGCCATAGCCACGCCCACGCCTACGTCCACGTCCACGTCCAAGTAACCTTACCTTACCCTAACCTTACCTAACCTTACCTAACCTAACCTAACCTAACCTAACCTAACCTAACCTAACCTAACCTAACCTAACCTAACCTAACCTAACCTAACCTAACCTAACCTAACCTAACCTAACCTAACCTAACCTAACCTAACCTAACCTCCAAACTTTTCTTTGTTAATAAATATGATTATCTTAGTTGTTTGCATAAATATACCTATGAATAGAAAATAGATACGTGAAATCCCGTCACGTATAGAGAAACAAAGCCTTGATTTGCCCATGACACTGAAAAAAAAAACTAAATTTAAATAAAATGGAATAAAATAAAATAATAAACTTATATATATCAAAATTGAAAGAAATGTAATATCAACAATAAAGAATGTCAAAATGGGAGTAGACTACCTAGAATTTTAAGTACTTGCATTGTATAGAATCGTTGAATACAGGCGTTTACAAGTTTGGGGCGATTAAATTTCACACCGGTTAGTCGAAAGATATAAATATTTCTTCTTTTGTTGAAATAAATCTATTGGTGAAAAATGGTTTGCGAAGGCATTGAGGATTTTAAGCAGGTACAATAGGTCCACGCCCACGTCCACGCCCACGGCCACGCCCACACCCACGGCCACGCCCACACCCACGCCCACGCCCACGGCAACGCCCACGGCCACGCCCACGGCCACGCCCACGCCCACGCCCACGGCCACGCCCACGGCCACGCCCACGGCCACGCCAACGGCCACGCCAACGTCAACGTCCAGGGCCACGCCCACGTCCACGGCCACGTCTACGTCTACGTCCACGTCTACGTCCACGTCTACGTCTACGTCCACGTCTACGTCCACGGCCACGTCCACGTCTACGTCCACGTCCACGTCTACGTCCACGGCCACGGCCACGCCCACGGCCACACCTACGGCCACGCCCACGCGGCCACCCCCACGACAACGTCCAGGGCCACGCCCACGTCCACAGCCACGCCCACGTCCACGCCCACGTCCACGGCCACGACCACGTCCACGTCCACGGCCACGGCCACGCCCACGCCCACGCCCACGCCCAAGTAACCTAACCTTACCCTAACCTAACCTTACCCTAACCTTACCCAACCTAACCTAACCCAACCTAACCTAACCTAACCTAACCTAACTTAACCTAACCTAACCTAACCTAACCTTACCTAACCTAACCTAACCTAACCTAACCTAACCTAACCTAACCTAACCTAACCTAACCTAACCTAACCTCCAAACTTTTCTTTGTTAATAAATATGATTATTTTAGTTGTTTGCATAAATATACCTATGAATAGAAAATAGATACGTGAAATCCCATCATGTATAGAGAAACAAAGCCTTGATTTGCCCATGACACTGAAAAAAAAACTAAATTTAAATAAAATGGAATAAAATAAAATAATAAACTTATATATATCAAAATTGAAAGAAATGTAATATCAACAATAGAGAATGTCAAAATGGAAGTAGACTACCTAGAATTTTAAGTACTTGCATTGTATAGAATCGTTGAATACAGGGGTTTACAAGTTTGGGGCGATTAAATTTCACACCGGTTAGTCGAAAGATATAAATATTTCTTCTTTTGTTGAAATAAATCTATTGGTGAAAAATGGTTTGTGAAGGCATTGAGGATTATAAGCAGGTACAATAGGTCCACGCCCACGTCCACGCCCACGGCCACACCCACACCCACGCCCACTCCCACGGCAACGCCCACGGCCACGCCCACGGCCACGCCCACGCCCACGGCCACGCCCACGCCCACGCCCACGCCCACGGCCACGCCCACGCCACGCCCACGGCCACGCCCACGGCCACGCCCACGGCCTAACCCACGGCCACGCCCACGACCACGCCAACGGCCACGCCCACGGCCACACCCACGGCCACGCCCACGGCCACGCCCACGGCCACGCTCACGCCCACGTCCACGCCCAAGTCCACGTCTACGTCCACGTCTACGTCCACGTCTACGTCCACGGCCACGTCCACGTCTACGTCCACGTCCACGTCTACGTCCACGGCCACGGCCAGGCCCACGGCCACGCCCACGGCCACACCTACGGCCACGCCCACGCGGCCACGCCCACGACAACGTCCAGGGCCACGCCCACGTCCACAGCCACGCCCACGTCCACGGCCACGCCCACGTCCACGTCCACGGCCACGGCCACGCCCACGCCCACGCCCACGCCCAAGTTACCTAACCTTACCCTAACCTAACCTTACCCTAACCTTACCCTAACTAACCTAACCTAACCTAACCTAACCTAACCTAACCTAACCTAACCTAACCTAACCTAACCTAACCTAACCTAACCTAACCTAACCTAACCTAACCTAACCTAACCTCCAAACTTTTCTTTGTCAATAAATATGATTATTTTAGTTGTTTGCATAAATATACCTATGAATAGAAAATAGATTCGTGAAATCCCATCATGTATAGAGAAACAAAGCCTTGATTTGCCCATGACACTGAAAAAAAAACTAAATTTAAATAAAATGGAATAAAATAAAATAATAAACTTATATATATCAAAATTGAAAGAAATGTAATATCAACAATAAAGAATGTCAAAATGGAAGTAGACTACCTAGAATTTTAAGTACTTGCATTGTATAGAATCGTTGAATACAGGGGTTTACAAGTTTGGGGCGATTAAATTTCACACCGGTTAGTCGAAAGATATAAATATTTCTTCTTTTGTTGAAATAAATCTATTGGTGAAAAATGGTTTGTGAAGGCATTGAGGATTATAAGCAGGTACAATAGGTCCACGCCCACGTCCACGCCCACGGGCACACCCACACCCACGCCCACTCCCACGGCAACGCCCACGGCCACGCCCACGGCCACGCCCACGGCCACGCCCACGCCCACGCCCACGCCCACGCCCACGGCCACGCCACGCCCACGGCCACGCCCACGGCCACGCCCACGCCCACGGCCACGCCCACGGCCACGCCCACGCCCACGCCCACGCCCACGTCCACGTCCATGCCCACGGCCACACCCACACCCACGCCCACTCCCACGGCAACGCCCACGGCCACGCCCACGGCCACGCCCACGGCCACGGCCACGCCCACGCCCACGTCTACGTCCACGGCCACGGCCAGGCCCACGGCCACGCCCACGGCCACACCTCGGCCACGCCCACGCGGCCACGCCCACGACAACGTCCAGGGCCACGCCCACGTCCACAGCCACGCCCACGTCCATGGCCACGCCCACGTCCACGTCCACGGCCACGGCCACGCCCACGCCCACGCCCACGCCCAAGTAACCTAACCTTACCCTAACCTAACCTTACCCTAACCTTACCCAACCTAACCTAACCTAACCTAACCTAACCTAACCTTACCTAACCTAACCTAACCTAACCTAACCTAACCTAACCTAACCTAACCTAACCTAACCTAATCTAACCTAACCTAACCTAACCTAACCTAACCTAACCTAACCTCCAAACTTTTCTTTGTCAATAAATATGATTATTTTAGTTGTTTGCATAAATATACCTATGAATAGAAAATAGATACGTGAAATCCCATCATGTATAGAGAAACAAAGCCTTGATTTGCCCATGACACTGAAAAAAAAACTAAATGTAAATAAAATGGAATAAAATAAAATAATAAACTTATATATATCAAAATTGAAAGAAATGTAATATCAACAATAAAGAATGTCAAAATGGAAGTAGACTACCTAGAATTTTAAGTACTTGCATTGTATAGAATCGTTGAATACAGGGGTTTACAAGTTTGGGGCGATTAAATTTCACACCGGTTAGTCGAAAGATATAAATATTTCTTCTTTTGTTGAAATAAATCTATTGGTGAAAAATGGTTTGTGAAGGCATTGAGGATTATAAGCAGGTACAATAGGTCCACGCCCACGTCCACGCCCACGGGCACACCCACACCCACGCCCACTCCCACGGCAACGCCCACGGCCACGCCCACGGCCACGCCCACGGCCACGCCCACGCCCACGCCCACGCCCACGCCCACGGCCACGCCCACGCCATGCCCACGGCCACGCCCACGGCCACGCCCACGCCCACGGCCACGCCCACGGCCACGCCCACGCCCACGCCCACGCCCACGCCCACGTCCACGTCCATGCCCACGGCCACACCCACACCCACGCCCACTCCCACGGCAACGCCCACGGCCACGCCCACGGCCACGCCCACGGCCACGGCCACGCCCACGCCCACGTCTACGTCCACGGCCACGGCCAGGCCCACGGCCACGCCAACGGCCACACCTACGGCCACGCCCACGCGGCCACGCCCACGACAACGTCCAGGGCCACGCCCACGTCCACAGCCACGCCCACGTCCACGGCCACGCCCACGTCCACGTCCACGGCCACGGCCACGCCCACGCCCACGCCCACGCCCAAGTAACCTAACCTTACCCTAACCTAACCTTACCCTAACCTTACCCAACCTAACCTAACCTAACCTAACCTAACCTAACCTAACCTAACCTAACCTAACCTAACCTAACCTAACCTAACCTAACCTCCAAACTTTTCTTTGTTAATAAATATGATTATCTTAGTTGTTTGCATAAATATACCTATGAATAGAAAATAGATACGTGAAATCCCATCACGTATAGAGAAACAAAGCCTTGATTTGCCCATGACACTGAAAAAAAAACTAAATTTAAATAAAATGGAATAAAATAAAATAATAAACTTATATATATCAAAATTGAAAGAAATGTAATATCAACAATAAAGAATGTCAAAATGGGAGTAGACTACCTAGAATTTTAAGTACTTGCATTGTATCGAATCGTTGAATACAGGGGTTTACAAGTTTGGGGCGATTAAATTTCACACCGGTTAGTCGAAAGATATAAATATTTCTTCTTTTGTTGAAATAAATCTATTGGTGAAAAATGGTTTGTGAAGGCATTGAGGATTATAAGCAGGTACAATAGGTCCACGCCCACGTCCACGCCCACGGCCACACCCACACCCACACCCACGCCCACTCCCACGGCAACGCCCACGGCCACGCCCACGCCCACGCCCACGGCCACGCCCACGGCCACGCCCACGGCCACGCCCACGGCCACGCCCACGACCACGCCCACGGCCACGCCCACGGCCACGCCCACGGCCACACCCACGGCCACGCCCACGGCCACACCCACGGCCACGCCCACGGCCACGCCCACGGCCACAGCCACGTCCACGTCCACAGCCACGCCCACGGCCATAGCCACGCCCACGCCTACGTCCACGTCCACGTCCAAGTAACCTTACCTTACCCTAACCTTACCTAACCTAAATTAACCTAACCTAACCTAACCTAACCTAACCTAACCTAACCTAACCTAACCTAACCTAACCTAACCTAACCTAACCTAACCTAACCTAACCTAACCTAACCTAACCTAACCTAACCTAACCTAACCTAACCTAACCTAACCTAACCTAACCTAACCTAACCTAACCTAACCTAACCTAACCTAACCTCCAAACTTTTCTTTGTTAATAAATATGATTATCTTAGTTGTTTGCATAAATATACCTATGAATAGAAAATAGATACGTGAAATCCCATCACGTATAGAGAAACAAAGCCCTGATTTGCCCATGACACTGAAAAAAAAACTAAATTTAAATAAAATGGAATAAAATAAAATAATAAACTTATATATATCAAAATTGAAAGAAATGTAATATCAACAATAAAGAATGTCAAAATGGGAGTAGACTACCTAGAATTTTAAGTACTTGCATTGTATAGAATCGTTGAATACAGGCGTTTACAAGTTTGGGGCGATTAAATTTCACACCGGTTAGTCGAAAGATATAAATATTTCTTCTTTTGTTGAAATAAATCTATTGGTGAAAAATGGTTTGTGAAGGCATTGAGGATTATAAGCAGGTACAATAGGTCCACGCCCACGTCCACGCCCACGGCCACACCCACACCCACGCCCACTCCCACGGCAACGCCCACGGCCACGCCCACGGCCACGCCCACGGCCACGCCCACGCCCACGGCCACGCCCACGGCCACGCCCACGCCCACGCCTACGGCAACGCCCACGGCCACGCCCACGCCCACGCCCACGACCACGCCCACGGCCACGCCGACGGCCACGCCCACGGCCACACCCACGGCCACGCCCACGGCCACGCCCACGGCCACGCCCACGGCCACAGCCACGGCCACGTCCACAGCCACGCCCACGGCCATAGCCACGCCCACGCCTACGTCCACGTCCACGTCCAAGTAACCTTACCTTACCCTAACCTTACCTAACCTTACCTAACCTAACCTAACCTAACCTAACCTAACCTAACCTAACCTAACCTAACCTAACCTAACCTAACCTAACCTAACCTAACCTAACCTAACCTAACCTAACCTAACCTAACCTAACCTAACCTAACCTAACCTAACCTAACCTAACCTAACCTAACCTAACCTAACCTAACCTCCAAACTTTTCTTTGTTAATAAATATGATTATCTTAGTTGTTTGCATAAATATACCTATGAATAGAAAATAGATACGTGAAATCCCATCACGTATAGAGAAACAAAGCCTTGATTTGCCCATGACACTGAAAAAAAAACTAAATTTAAATAAAATGGAATAAAATAAAATAATAAACTTATATATATCAAAATTGAAAGAAATGTAATATCAACAATAAAGAATGTCAAAATGGGAGTAGACTACCTAGAATTTTAAGTACTTGCATTGTATAGAATCGTTGAATACAGGCGTTTACAAGTTTGGGGCGATTAAATTTCACACCGGTTAGTCGAAAGATATAAATATTTCTTCTTTTGTTGAAATAAATCTATTGGTGAAAAATGGTTAGCGAAGGCATTGAGGATTTTAAGCAGGTACAATAGGTCCACGCCCACGTCCACGCCCACGGCCACGCCCACACCCACGGCCACGCCCACACCCACGCCCACGCCCACGGCAACGCCCACGGCCACGCCCACGGCCACGCCCACGCCCACGGCCACGCCCACGGCCACGCCCACGGCCACGCCAACGGCCACGCCAACGTCAACGTCCAGGGCCACGCCCACGTCCACGGCCACGTCTACGTCTACGTCCACGTCTACGTCCACGTCTACGTCTACGTCCACGTCTACGTCCACGGCCACGTCCACGTCTACGTCCACGTCCACGTCTACGTCCACGGCCACGGCCAGGCCCACGGCCACGCCCACGGCCACACCTACGGCAACGCCCACGCGGCCACGCCCACGACAACGTCCAGGGCCACGCCCACGTCCACAGCCACGCCCACGTCCACGCCCACGTCCACGGCCACGCCCACGTCCACGTCCACGGCCACGGCCACGCCCACGCCCACGCCCACGCCCACGCCCAAGTAACCTAACCTTACCCTAACCTAACCTTACCCTAACCTTACCCAACCTAACCTAACCTAACCTAACCTAACCTAACCTAACCTAACCTAACCTAACCTAACCTAACCTAACCTAACCTAACCTAACCTAACCTAACCTAACCTAACCTAACCTAACCTAACCTAACCTAACCTAACCTAACCTAACCTAACCTCCAAACTTTTCTTTGTTAATAAATATGATTATCTTAGTTGTTTGCATAAATATACCTATGAATAGAAAATAGATACGTGAAATCCCATCACGTATAGAGAAACAAAGCCTTGATTTGCCCATGACACTGAAAAAAAAACTAAATTTAAATAAAATGGAATAAAATAAAATAATAAACTTATATATATCAAAATTGAAAGAAATGTAATATCAACAATAAAGAATGTCAAAATGGGAGTAGACTACCTAGAATTTTAAGTACTTGCATTGTATAGAATCGTTGAATACAGGCGTTTACAAGTTTGGGGCGATTAAATTTCACACCGGTTAGTCGAAAGATATAAATATTTCTTCTTTTGTTGAAATAAATCTATTGGTGAAAAATGGTTAGCGAAGGCATTGAGGATTTTAAGCAGGTACAATAGGTCCACGCCCACGTCCACGCCCACGGCCACGCCCACACCCACGGCCACGCCCACACCCACGCCCACGCCCACGGCAACGCCCACGGCCACGCCCACGGCCACGCCCACGCCCACGGCCACGCCCACGGCCACGCCCACGGCCACGCCAACGGCCACGCCAACGTCAACGTCCAGGGCCACGCCCACGTCCACGGCCACGTCTACGTCTACGTCCACGTCTACGTCCACGTCTACGTCTACGTCCACGTCTACGTCCACGGCCACGTCCACGTCTACGTCCACGTCCACGTCTACGTCCACGGCCACGGCCAGGCCCACGGCCACGCCCACGGCCACACCTACGGCAACGCCCACGCGGCCACGCCCACGACAACGTCCAGGGCCACGCCCACGTCCACAGCCACGCCCACGTCCACGCCCACGTCCACGGCCACGCCCACGTCCACGTCCACGGCCACGGCCACGCCCACGCCCACGCCCACGCCCACGCCCAAGTAACCTAACCTTACCCTAACCTAACCTTACCCTAACCTTACCCAACCTAACCTAACCTAACCTAACCTAACCTAACCTAACCTAACCTAACCTAACCTAACCTAACCTAACCTAACCTAACCTAACCTAACCTAACCTAACCTAACCTAACCTAACCTAACCTAACCTAACCTAACCTAACCTAACCTAACCTAACCTAACCTAACCTCCAAACTTTTCTTTGTTAATAAATATGATTATTTTAGTTGTTTGCATAAATATACCTATGAATAGAAAATAGATACGTGAAATCCCATCATGTATAGAGAAACAAAGCCTTGATTTGCCCATGACACTGAAAAAAAAACTAAATTTAAATAAAATGGAATAAAATAAAATAATAAACTTATATATATCAAAATTGAAAGAAATGTAATATCAACAATAAAGAATGTCAAAATGGGAGTAGACTACCTAGAATTTTAAGTACTTGCATTGTATAGAATCGTTGAATACAGGCGTTTACAAGTTTGGGGCGATTAAATTTCACACCGGTTAGTCGAAAGATATAAATATTTCTTCTTTTGTTGAAATAAATCTATTGGTGAAAAATGGTTTGTGAAGGCATTGAGGATTATAAGCAGGTACAATAGGTCCACGCCCACGTCCACGCCCACGGCCACACCCACACCCACACCCACGCCCACTCCCACGGCAACGCCCACGGCCACGCCCACGCCCACGCCCACGGCCACGCCCACGGCCACGCCCACGCCCACGCCCACGGCCACGCCCACGGCCACGCCCACGGCCACGCCCACGGCCACGCCCACGGCCACACCCACGGCCACGCCCACGGCCACACCCACGGCCACGCCCACGGCCACGCCCACGGCCACAGCCACGCCCACGTCCACAGCCACGCCCACGGCCATAGCCACGCCCACGCCTACGTCCACGTCCACGTCCAAGTAACCTTACCTTACCCTAACCTTACCTAACCTAAATTAACCTAACCTAACCTAACCTAACCTAACCTAACCTAACCTAACCTAACCTAACCTAACCTAACCTAACCTAACCTAACCTAACCTAACCTAACCTAACCTAACCTAACCTAACCTAACCTAACCTAACCTAACCTAACCTAACCTAACCTAACCTAACCTAACCTCCAAACTTTTCTTTGTTAATAAATATGATTATCTTAGTTGTTTGCATAAATATACCTATGAATAGAAAATAGATACGTGAAATCCCATCACGTATAGAGAAACAAAGCCCTGATTTGCCCATGACACTGAAAAAAAAACTAAATTTAAATAAAATGGAATAAAATAAAATAATAAACTTATATATATCAAAATTGAAAGAAATGTAATATCAACAATAAAGAATGTCAAAATGGGAGTAGACTACCTAGAATTTTAAGTACTTGCATTGTATAGAATCGTTGAATACAGGCGTTTACAAGTTTGGGGCGATTAAATTTCACACCGGTTAGTCGAAAGATATAAATATTTCTTCTTTTGTTGAAATAAATCTATTGGTGAAAAATGGTTAGCGAAGGCATTGAGGATTTTAAGCAGGTACAATAGGTCCACGCCCACGTCCACGCCCACGGCCACACCCACACCCACGCCCACTCCCACGGCAACGCCCACGGCCACGCCCACGGCCACGCCCACGGCCACGCCCACGCCCACGGCCACGCCCACGGCCACGCCCACGCCCACGCCTACGGCCACGCCCACGGCCACGCCCACGCCCACGACCACGCCCACGGCCACGCCGACGGCCACGCCCACGGCCACACCCACGGCCACGCCCACGGCCACGCCCACGGCCACGCCCACGGCCACAGCCACGGCCACGTCCACAGCCACGCCCACGGCCATAGCCACGCCCACGCCTACGTCCACGTCCACGTCCAAGTAACCTTACCTTACCCTAACCTTACCTAACCTTACCTAACCTAACCTAACCTAACCTAACCTAACCTAACCTAACCTAACCTAACCTAACCTAACCTAACCTAACCTAACCTAACCTAACCTAACCTAACCTAACCTAACCTAACCTAACCTAACCTAACCTAACCTAACCTAACCTAACCTAACCTAACCTAACCTAACCTAACCTAACCTAACCTAACCTAACCTAACCTAACCTAACCTAACCTCCAAACTTTTCTTTGTTAATAAATATGATTATCTTAGTTGTTTGCATAAATATACCTATGAATAGAAAATAGATACGTGAAATCCCATCACGTATAGAGAAACAAAGCCTTGATTTGCCCATGACACTGAAAATAAAACTAAATTTAAATAAAATGGAATAAAATAAAATAATAAACTTATATATATCAAAATTGAAAGAAATGTAATATCAACAATAAAGAATGTCAAAATGGGAGTAGACTACCTAGAATTTTAAGTACTTGCATTGTATAGAATCGTTGAATACAGGCGTTTACAAGTTTGGGGCGATTAAATTTCACACCGGTTAGTCGAAAGATATAAATATTTCTTCTTTTGTTGAAATAAATCTATTGGTGAAAAATGGTTAGCGAAGGCATTGAGGATTTTAAGCAGGTACAATAGGTCCACGCCCACGTCCACGCCCACGGCCACGCCCACACCCACGGCCACGCCCACACCCACGCCCACGCCCACGGCAACGCCCACGGCCACGCCCACGGCCACGCCCACTCCCACGGCAACGCCCACGGCCACGCCCACGGCCACGCCCACGGCCACGCCCACGCCCACGGCCACGCCCACGGCCACGCCCACGCCCACGCCTACGGCCACGCCCACGGCCACGCCCACGCCCACGACCACGCCCACGGCCACGCCGACGGCCACGCCCACGGCCACACCCACGGCCACGCCCACGGCCACGCCCACGGCCACGCCCACGGCCACAGCCACGGCCACGTCCACAGCCACGCCCACGGCCATAGCCACGCCCACGCCTACGTCCACGTCCACGTCCAAGTAACCTTACCTTACCCTAACCTTACCTAACCTTACCTAATCTAACCTAACCTAACCTAACCTAACCTAACCTAACCTAACCTAACCTAACCTAACCTAACCTAACCTAACCTAACCTAACCTAACCTAACCTAACCTAACCTAACCTAACCTAACCTAACCTAACCTAACCTAACCTAACCTAACCTAACCTAACCTAACCTAACCTAACCTAACCTAACCTAACCTAACCTAACCTAACCTCCAAACTTTTCTTTGTTAATAAATATGATTATCTTAGTTGTTTGCATAAATATACCTATGAATAGAAAATAGATACGTGAAATCCCATCACGTATAGAGAAACAAAGCCTTGATTTGCCCATGACACTGAAAAAAAAACTAAATTTAAATAAAATGGAATAAAATAAAATAATAAACTTATATATATCAAAATTGAAAGAAATGTAATATCAACAATAAAGAATGTCAAAATGGGAGTAGACTACCTAGAATTTTAAGTACTTGCATTGTATAGAATCGTTGAATACAGGCGTTTACAAGTTTGGGGCGATTAAATTTCACACCGGTTAGTCGAAAGATATAAATATTTCTTCTTTTGTTGAAATAAATCTATTGGTGAAAAATGGTTAGCGAAGGCATTGAGGATTTTAAGCAGGTACAATAGGTCCACGCCCACGTCCACGCCCACGGCCACGCCCACACCCACGGCCACGCCCACACCCACGCCCACGCCCACGGCAACGCCCACGGCCACGCCCACGGCCACGCCCACGCCCACGGCCACGCCCACGGCCACGCCCAAGGCCACGCCAACGGCCACGCCAACGTCAACGTCCAGGGCCACGCCCACGTCCACGGCCACGTCTACGTCTACGTCCACGTCTACGTCCACGTCTACGTCTACGTCCACGTCTACGTCCACGGCCACGTCCACGTCTACGTCCACGTCCACGTCTACGTCCACGGCCACGGCCAGGCCCACGGCCACGCCCACGGCCACACCTACGGCAACGCCCACGCGGCCACGCCCACGACAACGTCCAGGGCCACGCCCACGTCCACAGCCACGCCCACGTCCACGCCCACGTCCACGGCCACGCCCACGTCCACGTCCACGGCCACGGCCACGCCCACGCCCACGCCCACGCCCACGCCCAAGTAACCTAACCTTACCCTAACCTAACCTTACCCTAACCTTACCCAACCTAACCTAACCTAACCTAACCTAACCTAACCTAACCTAACCTAACCTAACCTAACCTAACCTAACCTAACCTAACCTAACCTAACCTAACCTAACCTAACCTAACCTAACCTAACCTAACCTAACCTAACCTAACCTAACCTAACCTAACCTAACCTAACCTCCAAACTTTTCTTTGTTAATAAATATGATTATTTTAGTTGTTTGCATAAATATACCTATGAATAGAAAATAGATACGTGAAATCCCATCATGTATAGAGAAACAAAGCCTTGATTTGCCCATGACACTGAAAAAAAAACTAAATTTAAATAAAATGGAATAAAATAAAATAATAAACTTATATATATCAAAATTGAAAGAAATGTAATATCAACAATAGAGAATGTCAAAATGGAAGTAGACTACCTAGAATTTTAAGTACTTGCATTGTATAGAATCGTTGAATACAGGGGTTTACAAGTTTGGGGCGATTAAATTTCACACCGGTTAGTCGAAAGATATAAATATTTCTTCTTTTGTTGAAATAAATCTATTGGTGAAAAATGGTTTGTGAAGGCATTGAGGATTATAAGCAGGTACAATAGGTCCACGCCCACGTCCACGCCCACGGCCACACCCACACCCACGCCCACTCCCACGGCAACGCCCACGGCCACGGCCACGCCCACGCCCACGGCCACGCCCACGGCCACGCCCACGCCCACGGCCACGCCCACGCCCACGCCCACGCCCACGGCCACGCCCACGCCACGCCCACGGCCAAGTAACCTAACCTTACCCTAACCTAACCTTACCCTAACCTTACCAAACCTAACCTAACCTAACCTAACCTAACCTAACCTAACCTAACCTAACCTCCAAACTTTTCTTTGTTAATAAATATGATTATCTTAGTTGTTTGCATAAATATACCTATGAATAGAAAATAGATACGTGAAATCCCATCACGTATAGAGAAACAAAGCCTTGATTTGCCCATGACACTGAAAAAAAAACTAAATTTAAATAAAATGGAATAAAATAAAATAATAAACTTATATATATCAAAATTGAAAGAAATGTAATATCAACAATAAAGAATGTCAAAATGGGAGTAGACTACCTAGAATTTTAAGTACTTGCATTGTATCGAATCGTTGAATACAGGGGTTTACAAGTTTGGGGCGATTAAATTTCACACCGGTTAGTCGAAAGATATAAATATTTCTTCTTTTGTTGAAATAAATCTATTGGTGAAAAATGGTTTGTGAAGACATTGAGGATTATAAGCAGGTACAATAGGTCCACGCCCACGTCCACGCCCACGGCCACACCCACACCCACACCCACGCCCACTCCCACGGCAACGCCCACGGCCACGCCCACGCCCACGCCCACGGCCACGCCCACGGCCACGCCCACGGCCACGCCCACGGCCACGCCCACGGCCACGCCCACGACCACGCCCACGGCCACGCCCACGGCCACGCCCACGGCCACACCCACGGCCACGCCCACGGCCACACCCACGGCCACGCCCACGGCCACGCCCACGGCCACAGCCACGCCCACGTCCACAGCCACGCCCACGGCCATAGCCACGCCCACGCCTACGTCCACGTCCACGTCCAAGTAACCTTACCTTACCCTAACCTTACCTAACCTAAATTAACCTAACCTAACCTAACCTAACCTAACCTAACCTAACCTAACCTAACCTAACCTAACCTAACCTAACCTAACCTAACCTAACCTAACCTAACCTAACCTAACCTAACCTAACCTAACCTAACCTAACCTAACCTAACCTAACCTCCAAACTTTTCTTTGTTAATAAATATGATTATCTTAGTTGTTTGCATAAATATACCTATGAATAGAAAATAGATACGTGAAATCCCATCACGTATAGAGAAACAAAGCCTTGATTTGCCCATGACACTGAAAAAGAAACTAAATTTAAATAAAATGGAATAAAATAAAATAATAAACTTATATATATCAAAATTGAAAGAAATGTAATATCAACAATAAAGAATGTCAAAATGGGAGTAGACTACCTAGAATTTTAAGTACTTGCATTGTGTAGAATCGTTGAATACAGGCGTTTACAAGTTTGGGGCGATTAAATTTCACACCGGTTAGTCGAAAGATATAAATATTTCTTCTTTTGTTGAAATAAATCTATTGGTGAAAAATGGTTTGTGAAGCCATTGAGGATTATAAGCAGGTACAATAGGTCCACGCCCAGGTCCACGCCCACGGCCACACCCACACCCACGCCCACTCCCACGGCAACGCCCACGGCCACGCCCACGGCCACGCCCACGGCCACGCCCACGCCCAAGGCCACGCCCACGCCCACGGCCACGCCCACGCCACGCCCACGCCCACGGCCACGCCCACGGCCACACCCACGCCCACTCCCACGGCAACGCCCACGGCCACGCCCACGGCCACGGCCACGCCCACGGCCACGCCCACGGCCACGCCCACGGCCACGCCCACGCCCACGCCCACGCCCACGTCCACGCCCACGGCCACACCCACACCCACGCCCACTCCCACGGCAACGCCCACGGCCACGCCCACGGCCACGCCCACGGCCACGGCCACGCCCACGCCCACGTCTACGTCCACGGCCATGGCCAGGCCCACGGCCACGCCCACGGCCACACCTACGGCCACGCCCACGCGGCCACGCCCACGACAACGTCCAGGGCCACGCCCACGTCCACAGCCACGCCCACGTCCACGGCCACGCCCACGTCCACGTCCACGGCCACGGCCACGCCCACGCCCACGCCCACGCCCAAGTAACCTAACCTAACCTTACCCTAACCTTACCCAACCTAACCTAACCTAACCTAACCTAACCTAACCTAACCTAACCTAACCTAACCTAACCTAACCTAACCTCCAAACTTTTCTTTGTTAATAAATATGATTATCTTAGTTGTTTGCATAAATATACCTATGAATAGAAAATAGATACGTGAAATCCCATCACGTATAGAGAAACAAAGCCTTGATTTGCCCATGACACTGAAAAAAAAACTTAATTTAAATAAAATGGAATAAAATAAAATAATAAACTTATATATATCAAAATTGAAAGAAATGTAATATCAACAATAAAGATTGTCAAAATGGGAGTAGACTACCTAGAATTTTAAGTACTTGCATTGTATCGAATCGTTGAATACAGGGGTTTACAAGTTTGGGGCGATTAAATTTCACACCGGTTAGTCGAAAGATATAAATATTTCTTCTTTTGTTGAAATAAATCTATTGGTGAAAAATGGTTTGTGAAGGCATTGAGGATTATAAGCAGGTACAATAGGTCCACGCCCACGTCCACGCCCACGGCCACACCCACACCCACACCCACGCTCACTCCCACGGCAACGCCCACGGCCACGCCCACGCCCACGCCCACGGCCACGCCCACGGCCACGCCCACGGCCACGCCCACGGCCACGCCCACGGCCACGCCCACGACCACGCCCACGGCCACGCCCACGGCCACGCCCACGGCCACACCCACGGCCACGCCCACGGCCACACCCTTGGCCACGCCCACGGCCACGCCCACGGCCACAGCCACGCCCACGTCCACAGCCACGCCCACGGCCATAGCCACGCCCACGCCTACGTCCACGTCCACGTCCAAGTAACCTTACCTTACCCTAACCTTACCTAACCTAAATTAACCTAACCTAACCTAACCTAACCTAACCTAACCTAACCTAACCTAACCTAACCTAACCTAACCTAACCTAACCTAACCTAACCTAACCTAACCTAACCTAACCTAACCTAACCTAACCTAACCTAACCTAACCTAACCTAACCTAACCTAACCTAACCTAACCTAACCTAACCTAACCTCCAAACTTTTCTTTGTTAATAAATATGATTATCTTAGTTGTTTGCATAAATATACCTATGAATAGAAAATAGATACGTGAAATCCCATAACGTATAGAGAAACAAAGCCTTGATTTGCCCATGACACTGAAAAAAAAACTAAATTTAAATAAAATGGAATAAAATAAAATAATAAACTTATATATATCAAAATTGAAAGAAATGTAATATCAACAATAAAGAATGTCAAAATGGGAGTAGACTACCTAGAATTTTAAGTACTTGCATTGTATAGAATCGTTGAATACAGGCGTTTACAAGTTAGGGGCGATTAAATTTCACACCGGTTAGTCGAAAGATATAAATATTTCTTCTTTTGTTGAAATAAATCTATTGGTGAAAAATGGTTTGCGAAGGCATTGAGGATTTTAAGCAGGTACAATAGGTCCACGCCCACGTCCACGCCCACGGCCACGCCCACACCCACGGCCACGCCCACACCCACGCCCACGCCCACGGCAACGCCCACGGCCACGCCCACGGCCACGCCCACGCCCACGGCCACGCCCACGGCCACGCCCACGGCCACGCCAACGGCCACGCCAACGTCAACGTCCAGGGCCACGCCCACGTCCACGGCCACGTCTACGTCTACGTCCACGTCTACGTCCACGTCTACGTCTACGTCCACGTCTACGTCCACGGCCACGTCCACGTCTACGTCCACGTCCACGTCTACGTCCACGGCCACGGCCAGGCCCACGGCCACGCCCACGGCCACACCTACGGCCACGCCCACGCGGCCACGCCCACGACAACGTCCAGGGCCACGCCCACGTCCACAGCCACGCCCACGTCCACGCCCACGTCCACGGCCACGCCCACGTCCACGTCCACGGCCACGGCCACGCCCACGCCCACGCCCACGCCCACGCCCAAGTAACCTAACCTTACCCTAACCTAACCTTACCCTAACCTAACCTTACCCTAACATTACCCAACCTAACCTAACCTAACCTAACCTAACCTAACCTAACCTAACCTAACCTAACCTAACCTAACCTAACCTAACCTAACCTAACCTAACCTAACCTAACCTAACCTAACCTAACCTAACCTCCAAACTTTTCTTTGTTAATAAATATGATTATCTTAGTTGTTTGCATAAATATACCTATGAATAGAAAATAGATACGTGAAATCCCATCACGTATAGAGAAACAAAGCCTTGATTTGCCCATGACACTGAAAAAAAAACTAAATTTAAATAAAATGGAATAAAATAAAATAATAAACTTATATATATCAAAATTGAAAGAAATGTTATATCAACAATAAAGAATGTCAAAATGGGAGTAGACTACCTAGAATTTTAAGTACTTGCATTGTATAGAATCGTTGAATACAGGGGTTTACAAGTTTGGGGCGATTAAATTTCACACCGGTTAGTCGAAAGATATAAATATTTCTTCTTTTGTTGAAATAAATCTATTGGTGAAAAATGGTTTGCGAAGGCATTGAGGATTTTAAGCAGGTACAATAGGTCCACGCCCACGTCCACGCCCACGGCCACGCCCACACCCACGCCCACGGCAACGCCCACGGCCACGCCCACGGCCACGCCCACGTCCACGTCTACGTCCACGGCCACGTCCAGATCTACGTCCACGTCTACGTCCACGGCCACGGCCAGGCCCACGGCCACGCCCACACCCACGCCCACGCCCACGTCCATAGCACCGCCCACGTCCACGGCCACGCACACGCCCACGCCCACGCCCACGGCCACGTCCACGGCCATAGCCACGTCCACGCCCACGCCTACGTCCACGTTCACGTCCACGGCCATAGCCACGTCCACGCCCACGCCTACGTCCACGCCCACGCCCACGGCCACGTCCACGCCAAAGGCAACGCCCAAGGCCACGCCCACTTCAACGTCCACGTCCACGGCCACGCTCATGCCCACGTCCACGCCCACGTCCACGTCTACGTCCACGGCCACGTCCAGGTCCACGTCCACGTCTATGTCCACGGCCACGGCCAGGCCCACGGCCACGCCCACACCCACGCCCACGCCCACGGCCACGCCAACGGCCACACCTACGGCCACGCCAACGGCCACGCCCACGGCCACGCCCACGGCCAAGCCCACGGCCAAGCCCACGTCAACGTCTACGTCCACGTCCACGGCCACGCCCACGTCTACGGCCACGCCCACGGCCACGCCCAAGGCCACGCCCACGTCCACAGCCAAGCCCACGTCCACGGCCACGCCCACGCCCACACCCACACCCACGCCCACTCCCACGGCAACGCCCACGGCCACGCCCACGGCCACGCCCACGGCCACGCCCACGGCCACGCCCACGGCAACGCCCACGCCCACGGCCACGCCCACGCCCACGCCCACGGCCACGCAAACGCCCACGGCCACGCCCACGGCCACGCCCACGCCCACGGCCACGCCCACGTCCACGGCCACGCCCACGTCCACGTCCACGGCCACGGCCACGCCCACGCCCACGCCCACGCCCAAGTAACCTAACCTTACCCTAACCTAACCTTACCCTAACCTTACCCAACCTAACCTAACCTAACCTAACCTAACCTAACCTAACCTAACCTAACCTAACCTAACCTAACCTAACCTAACCTAACCTAACCTAACCTAACCTAACCTAACCTAACCTAACCTAACCTAACCTAACCTAACCTAACCTCCAAACTTTTCTTTGTTAATAAATATGATTATCTTAGTTGTTTGCATAAATAATCCTATGAATAGAAAATAGATACGTGAAATCCCATCACGTATAGAGAAACAAAGCCTTGATTTGCCCATGACACTGAAAAAAAAACTAAATTTAAATAAAATGGAATAAAATAAAATAATAAACTTATATATATCAAAATTGAAAGAAATGTAATATCAACAATAAAGAATGTCAAAATGGGAGTAGACTACCTAGAATTTTAAGTACTTGCATTGTATAGAATCGTTGAATACAGGGGTTTACAAGTTTGGGGCGATTAAATTTCACACCGGCCACGCCCACGCCCACGGCCACGCCCACGCCACGCCCACGCCCACGGCCACGCCCACGGCCACGCCCACGGCCACGCCCACGCCCACGGCCACGCCCACGCCCACGCCCACGCCCACGCCCACGCCCACGCCCACGCCCACGCCCACGGCAACGCCCACGGCCACGCCCACGGCCACGCCCACGCCCACACCCACGCCCACGGCCACGCCCACGCCCACACCCACGCCCACGCCCAATGCAACGCCCACGGCCACGCCCACGCCCACGGCCACACCCACGGCCACGCCCACGTTCACGCCCACGGCCACGCCCACGGCCACGGCCACGCCCACGTCCACGGCCACGCACACGCCCACGCCCACGGCCAGGCCCACGGCCACGCCCACACCCACGCCCACGCCCACGGCCACGCCCACGGCCACACCCACGGCCACGCCAACGGCCACGCCCACGGCCACGCCCACGGCCAGGCCCACGGCCAAGCCCACGTCAACGTCTACGTCCACGTCCACGGCCACGCCCACGTCTACGGCCACGCCCACGGCCACGCCCAAGGCCACGCCCACGTCAACGTCCAGGGCCACGCCCACGTCCACAGCCAAGCCCACGTCCACGGCCACGCCCACGCCCACGCCCACGCCCACGGCCACGTCCACGCCAAAGGCAACGCCCAAGGCCACGCCCACTTCAACGTCCACGGCCACGCTCACGTCCACGTCTACGTCCACGGCCACGGCCAGGCCCACGGCCACGCCCACACCCACGCCCACGCCCACGGCCACGCCCACGGCCACACCCACGGCCACGCCAACGGCCACGCCCACGGCCACGCCCACGGCCAAGCCCACGGCCAAGCCCACGTCAACGTCTACGTCCACGTCCACGGCCACGCCCACGTCTACGGCCACTCCCACGGCCACAGCCACGCCCACGTCCACGGCCACGCCCACGTCCACGTCCACGGCCACGGCCACGCCCACGCCCACGCCCACGCCCACGCCCAAGTAACCTAACCTTACCCTAACCTAACCTTACCCTAACCTTACCCAACCTAACCTAACCTAACCTAACCTAACCTAACCTAACCTAACCTAACCTAACCTAACCTAACCTAACCTAACCTAACCTAACCTAACCTAACCTAACCTAACCTCCAAACTTTTCTTTGTTAATAAATATGATTATTTTAGTTGTTTGCATAAATATACCTATGAATAGAAAATAGATACGTGAAATCCCATCATGTATAGAGAAACAAAGCCTTGATTTGCCCATGACACTGAAAAAAAAACTAAATTTAAATAAAATGGAATAAAATAAAATAATAAACTTATATATATCAAAATTGAAAGAAATGTAATATCAACAATAAAGAATGTCAAAATGGAAGTAGACTACCTAGAATTTTAAGTACTTGCATTGTATAGAATCGTTGAATACAGGGGTTTACAAGTTTGGGGCGATTAAATTTCACACCGGTTAGTCGAAAGATATAAATATTTCTTCTTTTGTTGAAATAAATCTATTGGTGAAAAATGGTTTGTGAAGGCATTGAGGATTATAAGCAGGTACAATAGGTCCACGCCCACGTCCACGCCCACGGCCACACCCACACCCACGCCCACTCCCACGGAAACGCCCACGGCAACGCCCACGGCCACGCCCACGGCCACGCCCACGGCCACGCCCACGGCCACGCCCACGCCCACGGCCACGCCCACGGCCACGCCCACACCCACGCCCACGCCCACGTCCACGCCCACGGCCACACCCACACCCACGCCCACTCCCACGGCAACGCCCACGGCCACGCCCACGGCCACAGCCACGCCCACGTCCACGGCCACGCCCACGTCCACGTCCACGGCCACGTCCACGCCCACGCCCACGCCCACGCCCAAGTAACCTAACCTTACCCTAACCTAACCTTACCCTAACCTTACCCAACCTAACCTAACCTAACCTAACCTAACCTAACCTAACCTAACCTAACCTAACCTAACCTAACCTAACCTAACCTAACCTAACCTAACCTAACCTAACCTCCAAACTTTTCTTTGTTAATAAATATGATTATCTTAGTTGTTTGCATAAATATACCTATGAATAGAAAATAGATACGTGAAATCCCATAACGTATAGAGAAACAAAGCCTTGATTTGCCCATGACACTGAAAAAAAAACTAAATTTAAATAAAATGGAATAAAATAAAATAATAAACTTATATATATCAAAATTGAAAGAAATGTAATATCAACAATAAAGAATGTCAAAATGGGAGTAGACTACCTAGAATTTTAAGTACTTGCATTGTATAGAATCGTTGAATACAGGCGTTTACAAGTTTGGGGCGATTAAATTTCACACCGGATAGTCGAAAGATATAAATATTTCTTCTTTTGTTGAAATAAATCTATTGGTGAAAAATGGTTTGCGAAGGCATTGAGGATTTTAAGCAGGTACAATAGGTCCACGCCCACGTCCACGCCCACGGCCACGCCCACACCCACGCCCACGCCCACGGCAACGCCCACGGCCACGCCCACGGCCACGCCCACGCCCACGGCCACGCCCACGGCCACGCCCACGGCCACGCCCACGGCCACGCCCACGGCCACGCCCACGTCAACGTCTACGTCCATGTCCACGGCCACGCCCACGTCTACGGCCACGCCCACGGCCACGCCCACGGCCACGCCCACGGCCACGCCCACGACCACGCCCACGGCCACGCCCACGGCCACGCCCACACCCACACCCACTCCCACGGCAACGCCCACGGCCACGCCCACGGCCACGGCCACGCCCACGCCCACGCCCACGCCCACGCCCACGCCCACGCCCACGGCCACGCCCACGCCCACGGCCACGCCCACGTCCACGCCCACGGCCACGCCCACGGCCACGCCCACGGCCACGCCCACGACCACTCCCACGGCAACGCCCACGGCCACGCCCACGGCCACGGCCACGCCTACGCCCACGCCACGCCCACGGCCACGCCCACGGCCACGCCCACGGCCACGCCCACGGCCACGCCCACGGCCACGCCCACGGCCACGCCCACGGCCACGCCCACGACCACGCCCACGGCCACGCCCACGGCCACGCCCACGGCCACACCCACGGCCACGCCCACGGCCACGCCCATGGCCACAGCCACGCCCACGTCCACAGCCACGCCCACGTCCACAGCCACGCCCACGGCCATAGCCACGCCCACGCCTACGTCCACGTCCACGTCCAAGTAACCTTACCTTACCCTAACCTTACCTAACCTAACCTAACCTAACCTAACCTAACCTAACCTAACCTAACCTAACCTAACCTAACCTAACCTAACCTAACCTCCAAACTTTTCTTTGTTAATAAATATGATTATCTTAGTTGTTTGCATAAATATACCTATGAATAGAAAATAGATACGTGAAATCCCATCACGTATAGAGAAACAAAGCCTTGATTTGCCCATGACACTGAAAAAAAAACTAAATTTAAATAAAATGGAATAAAATAAAATAATAAACTTATATATATCAAAATTGAAAGAAATGTAATATCAACAATAAAGAATGTCAAAATGGGAGTAGACTACCTAGAATTTTAAGTACTTGCATTGTATAGAATCGTTGAATACAGGCGTTCACAAGTTTGGGGCGATTAAATTTCACACCGGATAGTCGAAAGATATAAATATTTCTTCTTTTGTTTAAATAAATCTATTGGTGAAAAATGGTTTGTGAAGGCATTGAGGATTATAAGCAGGTACAATAGGTCCACGCCCACGTCCACGCCCACGGCCACACCCACACCCACGCCCACTCCCACGGAAACGCCCACGGCAACGCCCACGGCCACGCCCACGGCCACGCCCACGGCCACGCCCACGGCCACGCCCACGGCCACGCCCACGGCCACGCCCACGCCCACGGCCACGCCCACGCCCACGCCCACGCCCACGCCACGCCCACGCCCACGCCCACGCCACGCCCACGGCCACGCCCACGGCCACGCCCACGGCCACGCCCACGGCCACGCCCACGACCACGCCCACGGCCACGCCCACGGCCACACCCACGGCCACGCCAACGGCCACGCCCACGGCCACGCTCACGCCCACGTCCACGCCCACGTCCACGTCTACGTCCACGTCTACGTCCACGGCCACGTCCACGTCTACGTCCACGTCTACGTCCACGGCCACGGCCAGGCCCACGGCCACGCCCACGGCCACGCCCACGTCCACGTCTACGTCCACGGCCACGTCCACGTCTACGTCCACGTCCACGTCTACGTCCACGGCCACGGCCAGGCCCACGGCCACGCCCACGGCCACACCTACGGCCACGCCCACGCGGCCACGCCCACGACAACGTCCAGGGCCACGCCCACGTCCACAGCCACGCCCACGTCCACGGCCACGCCCACGTCCACGTCCACGGCCACGGCCACGCCCACGCCCACGCCCACGCCCAAGTAACCTAACCTTACCCTAACCTAACCTTACCCTAACCTTACCCAACCTAACCTAACCTAACCTAACCTAACCTAACCTAACCTAACCTAACCTAACCTAACCTCCAAATTTTTCTTTGTTAATAAATATGATTATTTTAGTTGTTTGCATAAATATACCTATGAATAGAAAATAGATACGTGAAATCCCATCATGTATAGAGAAACAAAGCCTTGATTTGCCCATGACACTGAAAAAAAAACTAGATTTAAATAAAATGGAAAAAAATAAAATAATAAACTTATATATATCATAATTGAAAGAAATGTAATATCAACAATAAAGAATGTCAAAATGGAAGTAGACTACCTAGAATTTTAAGAACTTGCATTGTATAGAATCGTTGAATACAGGGGTTTACAAGTTTGGGGCGATTAAATTTCACACCGGTTAGTCGAAAGATATAAATATTTCTTCTTTTGTTGCAATAAATCTATTGGTGAAAAATGGTTTGTGAAGGCATTGAGGATTATAAGCAGGTACAATAGGTCCACGCCCACGTCCACGCCCACGGCCACACCCACACCCACGCCCACTCCCACGGCAACGCCCACGGCCACGCCCACGGCCACGCCCACGGCCACGCCCACGCCCACGCCCACGGCCACGCCCACGCCCACGTCCACGCCCACGGCCACACCCACACCCACGCCCACTCCCACGGCAACGCCCACGGCCACGCCCACGGCCACGCCCACGGCCACGCCCACGGCCACGCCCACGGCCACGCCCACGGCCACAGCCACGGCCACGCCCACGGCCACGCCCATGGCCACAGCCACGCCCACGTCCACAGCCACGCCCACGGCCATAGCCACGCCCACGCCTACGTCCACGTCCACGTCCAAGTAACCTTACCTTACCCTAACCTTACCTAACCTAACCTAACCTAACCTAACCTAACCTAACCTAACCTAACCTAACCTAACCTAACCTAACCTAACCTAACCTAACCTAACCTAACCTAACCTAACCTAACCTAACCTAACCTCCAAACTTTTCTTTGTTAATAAATATGATTATCTTAGTTGTTTGCATAAATATACCTATGAATAGAAAATAGAAACGTGAAATCCCATCACGTATAGAGAAACAAAGCCTTGATTTGCCCATGACACTGAAAAAAAAACTAAATTTAAATAAAATGGAATAAAATAAAATAATAAACTTATATATATCAAAATTGAAAGAAATGTAATATCAACAATAAAGAATGTCAAAATGGGAGTAGACTACCTAGAATTTTAAGTACTTGCATTGTATAGAATCGTTGAATACAGGCGTTCACAAGTTTGGGGCGATTAAATTTCACACCGGATAGTCGAAAGATATAAATATTTCTTCTTTTGTTGAAATAAATCTATTGGTGAAAAATGGTTTGTGAAGGCATTGAGGATTATAAGCAGGTACAATAGGTCCACGCCCACGTCCACGCCCACGGCCACACCCACACCCACGCCCACTCCCACGGAAACGCCCACGGCAACGCCCACGGCCACGCCCACGGCCACGCCCACGGCCACGCCCACGGCCACGCCCACGCCCACGGCCACGCCCACGCCCACGCCCACGCCACGCCCACGGCCACGCCCACGGCCACGCCCACGGCCACGCCCACGGCCACGCCCACGGCCACGCCCACGGCCACGCCCACGACCACGCCCACGGCCACGCCCACGGCCACACCCACGGCCACGCCCACGGCCACGCCCACGGCCACGCTCACGCCCACGTCCACGCCCACGTCCACGTCTACGTCCACGTCAACGTCCACGTCCACGGCCACGCTCATGCCCACGTCCACGCCCACGTCCACGTCTACGTCCACGGCCACGTCCAGGTCTACGTCCACGTCTACGTCCACGGCCACGGCCAGGCCCACGGCCACGCCCACACCCACGCCCACGCCCACGGCCACGCCAACGGCCACACCTACGGCCACGCCAACGGCCACGCCCACGGCCACGCCCACGGCCAAGCCCACGGCCAAGCCCACGTCAACGTCTACGTCCACGTCCACGGCCACGCCCACGTCTACGGCCACGCCCACGGCCACGCCCAAGGCCACGCCCACGTCAACGTCCAGGGCCACGCCCACGTCCACAGCCAAGCCCACGTCCACGGCCACGCCAACGCCCACACCCACACCCACGCCCACTCCCACGGCAACGCCCACGGCCACGCCCACGGCCACGCCCACGCCCACGGCCACGCCCACGCCCACGCCCACGCCCACGGCCACGCCCACGCCACGCCCACGGCCACGCCCACGGCCACGCCCACGGCCTAACCCACGGCCACGCCCACGACCACGCCCACGGCCACGCCCACGGCCACACCCACGGCCACGCCCACGGCCACGCCCACGGCCACGCTCACGCCCACGTCCACGCCAAAGTCCACGTCTACGTCCACGTCTACGTCCACGGCCACGTCCACGTCTACGTCCACGTCCACGTCTACGTCCACGGCCACGGCCAGGCCCACGGCCACGCCCACGGCCACACCTACGGCCACGCCCACGCGGCCACGCCCACGACAACGTCCAGGGCCACGCCCACGTCCACAGCCACGCCCACGTCCACGGCCACGCCCACGTCCACGTCCACGGCCACGGCCACGCCCACGCCCACGCCCACGCCCAAGTAACCTAACCTTACCCTAACCTAACCTTACCCTAACCTTACCCAACCTAACCTAACCTAACCTAACCTAACCTAACCTAACCTAACCTAACCTAACCTAACCTAACCTAACCTAACCTAACCTAACCTAACCTAACCTAACCTAACCTAACCTAACCTAACCTAACCTAACCTAACCTAACCTAACCTAACCTAACCTCCAAACTTTTCTTTGTCAATAAATATGATTATTTTAGTTGTTTGCATAAATATACCTATGAATAGAAAATAGATACGTGAAATCCCATCATGTATAGAGAAACAAAGCCTTGATTTGCCCATGACACTGAAAAAAAAACTAAATTTAAATAAAATGGAATAAAATAAAATAATAAACTTATATATATCAAAATTGAAAGAAATGTAATATCAACAATAGAGAATGTCAAAATGGAAGTAGACTACCTAGAATTTTAAGTACTTGCATTGTATAGAATCGTTGAATACAGGGGTTTACAAGTTTGGGGCGATTAAATTTCACACCGGTTAGTCGAAAGATATAAATATTTCTTCTTTTGTTGAAATAAATCTATTGGTGAAAAATGGTTTGTGAAGGCATTGAGGATTATAAGCAGGTACAATAGGTCCACACCCACGCCCACTCCCACGGCAACGCCCACGGCCACGCCCACGGCCACGCCCACGGCCACGCCCACGGCCACGCCAACGCCCACGCCCACGCCCACGCCTACGCCCACGGCCACGCCCACGCCACGCCCACGGCCACGCCCACGGCCACGCCCACGGCCACGCCCACGGCCACGCCCACGCCCACGCCCACGCCCACGTCCACGCCCACGGCCACACCCACACCCACGCCCACTCCCACGGCAACGCCCACGGCCACGCCCACGGCCACGCCCACGGCCACGGCCACGCCCACGCCCACGTCTACGTCCACGGCCACGGCCAGGCCCACGGCCACGCCCACGGCCACACCTACGGCCACGCCCACGCGGCCACGCCCAGGGCCACGCCCACGTCCACAGCCACGCCCACGTCCACGGCCACGCCCACGTCCACGTCCACGGCCACGGCCACGCCCACGCCCACGCCCACGCCCAAGTAACCTAACCTTACCCTAACCTAACCTTACCCTAACCTTACCCTAACCTTACCCAACCTAACCTAACCTAACCTAACCTAACCTAACCTTACCTAACCTAACCTAACCTAACCTAACCTCACCTAACCTCCAAACTTTTCTTTGTTAATAAATATGATTATTTTAGTTGTTTGCATAAATAAACCTATGAATAGAAAATAGATACGTGAAATCCCATCATGTATAGAGAAACAAAGCCTTGATTTGCCCATGACACTGAAAAAAAAACTAAATTTAAATAAAATGGAATAAAATAAAATAATAAACTTATATATATCAAAATTGAAAGAAATGTAATATCAACAATAAAGAATGTCAAAATGGAAGTAGACTACCTAGAATTTTAAGTACTTGCATTGTATAGAATCGTTGAATACAGGGGTTTACAAGTTTGGGGCGATTAAATTTCACACCGGCCACGCCCACGCCCACGGCCACGCCCACGCCACGCCCACGCCCACGGCCACGCCCACGGCCACGCCCACGGCCACGCCCACGCCCACGGCCACGCCCACGCCCACGCCCACGCCCACGCCCACGCCCACGCCCACGCCCACGCCCACGGCCACACCCACACCCACGCCCACTCCCACGGCAACGCCCACGGCCACGCCCACGGCCACGCCCACGGCCACGGCCACGCCCACGCCCACGCCCACGCCCACGCCCACGGCCACGCCCACGCCACGCCCACGCCACGCCCACGGCCACGCCCACGGCCACGCCCACGGCCACGCCCACGGCCATGCCCACGGCCACGCCCACGGCCACGCCCACGGCCACGCCCACGGCCACGCCCACGGCCACGCCCACGCCCACGCCCACGCCCACGTCCACGCCCACGGCCACACCCACACCCACGCCCACTCCCACGGCAACGCCCACGGCCACGCCCACGGCCACGCCCACGGCCACGCCCACGGCCACAGCCACGGCCACGTCCACAGCCACGCCCACGGCCATAGCCACGCCCACGCCTACGTCCACGTCCACGTCCAAGTAACCTTACCTTACCCTAACCTTACCTAACCTTACCTAACCTAACCTAACCTAACCTAACCTAACCTAACCTAACCTAACCTAACCTAACCTAACCTAACCTAACCTAACCTAACCTAACCTAACCTAACCTAACCTAACCTAACCTAACCTAACCTAACCTAACCTAACCTAACCTAACCTAACCTAACCTAACCTAACCTAACCTAACCTAACCTAACCTAACCTAACCTAACCTCCAAACTTTTCTTTGTTAATAAATATGATTATCTTAGTTGTTTGCATAAATATACCTATGAATAGAAAATAGATACGTGAAATCCCATCACGTATAGAGAAACAAAGCCTTGATTTGCCCATGACACTGAAAAAAAAACTAAATTTAAATAAAATGGAATAAAATAGATACGTGAAATCCCATCATGTATAGAGAAACAAAGCCTTGATTTGCCCATGACACTGAAAAAAAAACTAAATTTAAATAAAATGGAATAAAATAAAATAATAAACTTATATATATCAAAATTGAAAGAAATGTAATATCAACAATAGAGAATGTCAAAATGGAAGTAGACTACCTAGAATTTTAAGTACTTGCATTGTATAGAATCGTTGAATACAGGGGTTTACAAGTTTGGGGCGATTAAATTTCACACCGGTTAGTCGAAAGATATAAATATTTCTTCTTTTGTTGAAATAAATCTATTGGTGAAAAATGGTTTGTGAAGGCATTGAGGATTATAAGCAGGTACAATAGGTCCACGCCCACGTCCACGCCCACGGCCACACCCACACCCACGCCCACTCCCACGGCAACGCCCACGGCCACGGCCACGCCCACGCCCACGGCCACGCCCACGGCCACGCCCACGCCCACGGCCACGCCCACGCCCACGCCCACGCCCACGGCCACGCCCACGCCACGCCCACGGCCAAGTAACCTAACCTTACCCTAACCTAACCTTACCCTAACCTTACCAAACCTAACCTAACCTAACCTAACCTAACCTAACCTAACCTAACCTAACCTAACCTAACCTAACCTCCAAACTTTTCTTTGTTAATAAATATGATTATCTTAGTTGTTTGCATAAATATACCTATGAATAGAAAATAGATACGTGAAATCCCATCACGTATAGAGAAACAAAGCCTTGATTTGCCCATGACACTGAAAAAAAAACTAAATTTAAATAAAATGGAATAAAATAAAATAATAAACTTATATATATCAAAATTGAAAGAAATGTAATATCAACAATAAAGAATGTCAAAATGGGAGAAGACTACCTAGAATTTTAAGTACTTGCATTGTATCGAATCGTTGAATACAGGGGTTTACAAGTTTGGGGCGATTAAATTTCACACCGGTTAGTCGAAAGATATAAATATTTCTTCTTTTGTTGAAATAAATCTATTGGTGAAAAATGGTTTGTGAAGACATTGAGGATTATAAGCAGGTACAATAGGTCCACGCCCACGTCCACGCCCACGGCCACACCCACACCCACACCCACGCCCACTCCCACGGCAACGCCCACGGCCACGCCCACGCCCACGCCCACGGCCACGCCCACGGCCACGCCCACGGCCACGCCCACGGCCACGCCCACGACCACGCCCACGGCCACGCCCACGGCCACGCCCACGGCCACACCCACGGCCACGCCCACGGCCACACCCACGGCCACGCCCACGGCCACGCCCACGGCCACAGCCACGCCCACGTCCACAGCCACGCCCACGGCCATAGCCACGCCCACGCCTACGTCCACGTCCACGTCCAAGTAACCTTACCTTACCCTAACCTTACCTAACCTAAATTAACCTAACCTAACCTAACCTAACCTAACCTAACCTAACCTAACCTAACCTAACCTAACCTAACCTAACCTAACCTAACCTAACCTAACCTAACCTAACCTAACCTAACCTAACCTAACCTCCAAACTTTTCTTTGTTAATAAATATGATTATTTTAGTTGTTTGCATAAATATACCTATGAATAGAAAATAGATACGTGAAATCCCATCACGTATAGAGAAACAAAGCCTTGATTTGCCCATGACACTGAAAAAGAAACTAAATTTAAATAAAATGGAATAAAATAAAATAATAAACTTATATATATCAAAATTGAAAGAAATGTAATATCAACAATAAAGAATGTCAAAATGGGAGTAGACTACCTAGAATTTTAAGTACTTGCATTGTATAGAATCGTTGAATACAGGCGTTTACAAGTTTGGGGCGATTAAATTTCACACCGGTTAGTCGAAAGATATAAATATTTCTTCTTTTGTTGAAATAAATCTATTGGTGAAAAATGGTTTGTGAAGCCATTGAGGATTATAAGCAGGTACAATAGGTCCACGCCCAGGTCCACGCCCACGGCCACACCCACACCCACGCCCACTCCCACGGCAACGCCCACGGCCACGCCCACGGCCACGCCCACGGCCACGCCCACGCCCAAGGCCACGCCCACGCCCACGGCCACGCCCACGCCACGCCCACGCCCACGGCCACGCCCACGGCCACACCCACGCCCACTCCCACGGCAACGCCCACGGCCACGCCCACGGCCACGGCCACGCCCACGGCCACGCCCACGGCCACGCCCACGGCCACGCCCACGCCCACGCCCACGCCCACGTCCACGCCCACGGCCACACCCACACCCACGCCCACTCCCACGGCAACGCCCACGGCCACGCCCACGGCCACGCCCACGGCCACGGCCACGCCCACGCCCACGTCTACGTCCACGGCCATGGCCAGGCCCACGGCCACGTCCACGGCCACACCTACGGCCACGCCCACGCGGCCACGCCCACGACAACGTCCAGGGCCACGCCCACGTCCACAGCCACGCCCACGTCCACGGCCACGCCCACGTCCACGTCCACGGCCACGGCCACGCCCACGCCCACGCCCACGCCCAAGTAACCTAACCTTACCCTAACCTAACCTTACCCTAACCTTACCCAACCTAACCTAACCTAACCTAACCTAACCTAACCTAACCTAACCTAACCTAACCTAACCTAACCTAACCTCCAAACTTTTCTTTGTTAATAAATATGATTATCTTAGTTGTTTGCATAAATATACCTATGAATAGAAAATAGATACGTGAAATCCCATCACGTATAGAGAAACAAAGCCTTGATTTGCCCATGACACTGAAAAAAAAACTTAATTTAAATAAAATGGAATAAAATAAAATAATAAACTTATATATATCAAAATTGAAAGAAATGTAATATCAACAATAAAGATTGTCAAAATGGGAGTAGACTACCTAGAATTTTAAGTACTTGCATTGTATCGAATCGTTGAATACAGGGGTTTACAAGTTTGGGGCGATTAAATTTCACACCGGTTAGTCGAAAGATATAAATATTTCTTCTTTTGTTGAAATAAATCTATTGGTGAAAAATGGTTTGTGAAGGCATTGAGGATTATAAGCAGGTACAATAGGTCCACGCCCACGTCCATGCCCACGGCCACACCCACACCCACACCCACGCTCACTCCCACGGCAACGCCCACGGCCACGCCCACGCCCACGCCCACGGCCACGCCCACGGCCACGCCCACGGCCACGCCCACGGCCACGCCCACGGCCACGCCCACGACCACGCCCACGGCCACGTCCACGGCCACGCCCACGGCCACACCCACGGCCACGCCCACGGCCACACCCTTGGCCACGCCCACGGCCACGCCCACGGCCACAGCCACGCCCACGTCCACAGCCACGCCCACGGCCATAGCCACGCCCACGCCTACGTCCACGTCCACGTCCAAGTAACCTTACCTTACCCTAACCTTACCTAACCTAAATTAACCTAACCTAACCTAACCTAACCTAACCTAACCTAACCTAACCTAACCTAACCTAACCTAACCTAACCTAACCTAACCTAACCTAACCTAACCTAACCTAACCTAACCTAACCTAACCTAACCTAACCTAACCTAACCTAACCTAACCTAACCTAACCTAACCTAACCTAACCTAACCTAACCTAACCTAACCTAACCTAACCTAACCTCCAAACTTTTCTTTGTTAATAAATATGATTATCTTAGTTGTTTGCATAAATATACCTATGAATAGAAAATAGATACGTGAAATCCCATAACGTATAGAGAAACAAAGCCTTGATTTGCCCATGACACTGAAAAAAAAACTAAATTTAAATAAAATGGAATAAAATAAAATAATAAACTTATATATATCAAAATTGAAAGAAATGTAATATCAACAATAAAGAATGTCAAAATGGGAGTAGACTACCTAGAATTTTAAGTACTTGCATTGTATAGAATCGTTGAATACAGGCGTTTACAAGTTAGGGGCGATTAAATTTCACACCGGTTAGTCGAAAGATATAAATATTTCTTCTTTTGTTGAAATAAATCTATTGGTGAAAAATGGTTTGCGAAGGCATTGAGGATTTTAAGCAGGTACAATAGGTCCACGCCCACGTCCACGCCCACGGCCACGCCCACACCCACGGCCACGCCCACACCCACGCCCACGCCCACGGCAACGCCCACGGCCACGCCCACGGCCACGCCCACGCCCACGGCCACGCCCACGGCCACGCCCACGGCCACGCCAACGGCCACGCCAACGTCAACGTCCAGGGCCACGCCCACGTCCACGGCCACGTCTACGTCTACGTCCACGTCTACGTCCACGTCTACGTCTACGTCCACGTCTACGTCCACGGCCACGTCCACGTCTACGTCCACGTCCACGTCTACGTCCACGGCCACGGCCAGGCCCACGGCCACGCCCACGGCCACACCTACGGCCACGCCCACGCGGCCACGCCCACGACAACGTCCAGGGCCACGCCCACGTCCACAGCCACGCCCACGTCCACGCCCACGTCCACGGCCACGCCCACGTCCACGTCCACGGCCACGGCCACGCCCACGCCCACGCCCACGCCCACGCCCAAGTAACCTAACCTTAGCCTAACCTAACCTTACCCTAACCTAACCTTACCCTAACATTACCCAACCTAACCTAACCTAACCTAACCTAACCTAACCTAACCTAACCTAACCTAACCTAACCTAACCTAACCTAACCTAACCTAACCTAACCTAACCTAACCTAACCTAACCTAACCTAACCTAACCTAACCTCCAAACTTTTCTTTGTTAATAAATATGATTATCTTAGTTGTTTGCATAAATATACCTATGAATAGAAAATAGATACGTGAAATCCCATCACGTATAGAGAAACAAAGCCTTGATTTGCCCATGACACTGAAAAAAAAACTAAATTTAAATAAAATGGAATAAAATAAAATAATAAACTTATATATATCAAAATTGAAAGAAATGTTATATCAACAATAAAGAATGTCAAAATGGGAGTAGACTACCTAGAATTTTAAGTACTTGCATTGTATAGAATCGTTGAATACAGGGGTTTACAAGTTTGGGGCGATTAAATTTCACACCGGTTAGTCGAAAGATATAAATATTTCTTCTTTTGTTGAAATAAATCTATTGGTGAAAAATGGTTTGCGAAGGCATTGAGGATTTTAAGCAGGTACAATAGGTCCACGCCCACGTCCACGCCCACGGCCACGCCCACACCCACGCCCACGGCAACGCCCACGGCCACGCCCACGGCCACGCCCACGTCCACGTCTACGTCCACGGCCACGTCCAGATCTACGTCCACGTCTACGTCCACGGCCACGGCCAGGCCCACGGCCACGCCCACACCCACGCCCACGCCCACGTCCATAGCACCGCCCACGTCCACGGCCACGCACACGCCCACGCCCACGCCCACGGCCACGTCCACGGCCATAGCCACGTCCACGCCCACGCCTACGTCCACGTTCACGTCCACGGCCATAGCCACGTCCACGCCCACGCCTACGTCCACGCCCACGCCCACGGCCACGTCCACGCCAAAGGCAACGCCCAAGGCCACGCCCACTTCAACGTCCACGTCCACGGCCACGCTCATGCCCACGTCCACGCCCACGTCCACGTCTACGTCCACGGCCACGTCCAGGTCTACGTCCACGTCTACGTCCACGGCCACGGCCAGGCCCACGGCCACGCCCACACCCACGCCCACGCCCACGGCCACGCCAACGGCCACACCTACGGCCACGCCAACGGCCACGCCCACGGCCACGCCCACGGCCAAGCCCACGGCCAAGCCCACGTCAACGTCTACGTCCACGTCCACGGCCACGCCCACGTCTACGGCCACGCCCACGGCCACGCCCAAGGCCACGCCCACGTCAACGTCCAGGGCCACGCCCACGTCCACAGCCAAGCCCACGTCCACGGCCACGCCAACGCCCACACCCACACCCACGCCCACTCCCACGGCAACGCCCACGGCCACGCCCACGGCCACGCCCACGCCCACGGCCACGCCCACGCCACGCCCACGGCCACGCCCACGGCCACGCCCACGGCCTAACCCACGGCCACGCCCACGACCACGCCCACGGCCACGCCCACGGCCACACCCACGGCCACGCCCACGGCCACGCCCACGGCCACGCTCACGCCCACGTCCACGCCAAAGTCCACGTCTACGTCCACGTCTACGTCCACGGCCACGTCCACGTCTACGTCCACGTCCACGTCTACGTCCACGGCCACGGCCAGGCCCACGGCCACGCCCACGGCCACACCTACGGCCACGCCCACGCGGCCACGCCCACGACAACGTCCAGGGCCACGCCCACGTCCACAGCCACGCCCACGTCCACGGCCACGCCCACGTCCACGTCCACGGCCACGGCCACGCCCACGCCCACGCCCACGCCCAAGTAACCTAACCTTACCCTAACCTAACCTTACCCTAACCTTACCCAACCTAACCTAACCTAACCTAACCTAACCTAACCTAACCTAACCTAACCTAACCTAACCTAACCTAACCTAACCTAACCTAACCTAACCTAACCTAACCTAACCTAACCTAACCTAACCTAACCTAACCTAACCTAACCTAACCTAACCTAACCTAACCTCCAAACTTTTCTTTGTCAATAAATATGATTATTTTAGTTGTTTGCATAAATATACCTATGAATAGAAAATAGATACGTGAAATCCCATCATGTATAGAGAAACAAAGCCTTGATTTGCCCATGACACTGAAAAAAAAACTAAATTTAAATAAAATGGAATAAAATAAAATAATAAACTTATATATATCAAAATTGAAAGAAATGTAATATCAACAATAGAGAATGTCAAAATGGAAGTAGACTACCTAGAATTTTAAGTACTTGCATTGTATAGAATCGTTGAATACAGGGGTTTACAAGTTTGGGGCGATTAAATTTCACACCGGTTAGTCGAAAGATATAAATATTTCTTCTTTTGTTGAAATAAATCTATTGGTGAAAAATGGTTTGTGAAGGCATTGAGGATTATTAGCAGGTACAATAGGTCCACACCCACGTCCACGCCCACGGGCACACCCACACCCACGCCCACTCCCACGGCAACGCCCACGGCCACGCCCACGGCCACGCCCACGGCCACGCCCACGGCCACGCCAACGCCCACGCCCACGCCCACGCCTACGCCCACGGCCACGCCCACGCCACGCCCACGGCCACGCCCACGGCCACGCCCACGGCCACGCCCACGGCCACGCCCACGCCCACGCCCACGCCCACGTCCACGCCCACGGCCACACCCACACCCACGCCCACTCCCACGGCAACGCCCACGGCCACGCCCACGGCCACGCCCACGGCCACGGCCACGCCCACGCCCACGTCTACGTCCACGGCCACGGCCAGGCCCACGGCCACGCCCACGGCCACACCTACGGCCACGCCCACGCGGCCACGCCCAGGGCCACGCCCACGTCCACAGCCACGCCCACGTCCACGGCCACGCCCACGTCCACGTCCACGGCCACGGCCACGCCCACGCCCACGCCCACGCCCAAGTAACCTAACCTTACCCTAACCTAACCTTACCCTAACCTTACCCTAACCTTACCCAACCTAACCTAACCTAACCTAACCTAACCTAACCTTACCTAACCTAACCTAACCTAACCTAACCTCACCTAACCTCCAAACTTTTCTTTGTTAATAAATATGATTATTTTAGTTGTTTGCATAAATAAACCTATGAATAGAAAATAGATACGTGAAATCCCATCATGTATAGAGAAACAAAGCCTTGATTTGCCCATGACACTGAAAAAAAAACTAAATTTAAATAAAATGGAATAAAATAAAATAATAAACTTATATATATCAAAATTGAAAGAAATGTAATATCAACAATAAAGAATGTCAAAATGGAAGTAGACTACCTAGAATTTTAAGTACTTGCATTGTATAGAATCGTTGAATACAGGGGTTTACAAGTTTGGGGCGATTAAATTTCACACCGGCCACGCCCACGCCCACGGCCACGCCCACGCCACGCCCACGCCCACGGCCACGCCCACGCCCACGCCCACGGCCACGCCCACGCCCACGCCCACGCCCACGCCCACGCCCACGCCCACGCCCACGCCCACGCCCACGCCCACGGCCACGGCCACACCCACACCCACGCCCACTCCCACGGCAACGCCCACGGCCACGCCCACGGCCACGCCCACGGCCACGGCCACGCCCACGCCCACGCCCACGCCCACGGCCACGCCCACGCCACGCCCACGCCACGCCCACGGCCACGCCCACGGCCATGCCCACGGCCACGCCCACGGCCACGCCCACGGCCACGCCCACGGCCACGCCCACGCCCACGCCCACGCCCACGGCCACACCCACACCCACGCCCACTCCCACGGCAACGCCCACGGCCACGCCCACGGCCACGCCCACGGCCACGGCCACGCCCACGCCCACGTCTACGTCCACGGCCACGGCCAGGCCCACGGCCACGCCCACGGCCACACCTACGGCCACGCCCACGCGGCCACGCCCACGACAACGTCCAGGGCCACGCCCACGTCCACAGCCACGCCCACGTCCACGGCCACGCCCACGTCCACGTCCACGGCCACGGCCACGCCCACGCCCACGCCCACGCCCAAGTAACCTAACCTTACCCTAACCTAACCTTACCCTAACCTTACCCTAACCTTACCCAACCTAACCTAACCTAACCTAACCTAACCTTACCTAACCTAACCTAACCTAACCTAACCTCACCTAACCTCCAAACTTTTCTTTGTTAATAAATATGATTATTTTAGTTGTTTGCATAAATAAACCTATGAATAGAAAATAGATACGTGAGATCCCATCATGTATAGAGAAACAAAGCCTTGATTTGCCCATGACACTGAAAAAAAAACTAAATTTAAATAAAATGGAATAAAATAAAATAATAAACTTACATATATCAAAATTGAAAGAAATGTAATATCAACAATAAAGAATGTCAAAATGGAAGTAGACTACCTAGAATTTTAAGTACTTGCATTGTATAGAATCGTTGAATACAGGGGTTTACAAGTTTGGGGCGATTAAATTTCACACCGGTTAGTCGAAAGATATAAATATTTCTTCTTTTGTTGAAATAAATCTATTGGTGAAAAATGGTTTGTGAAGCCATTGAGGATTATAAGCAGGTACAATAGGTCCACGCCCACGTCCACGCCCACGGCCACACCCACACCCACGCCCACTCCCACGGCAACGCCCACGGCCACGCCCACGGCCACGCCCACGGCCACGCCCACGCCCAAGGCCACGCCCACGCCCACGGCCACGCCCACGCCACGCCCACGCCCACGGCCACGCCCACGGCCAAGCCCACGGCCACACCCACGCCCACTCCCACGGCAACGCCCACGGCCACGCCCACGGCCACGCCCACGGCCACGCCCACGGCCACGCCCACGGCCACGCCCACGGCCACGCCCACGGCCACGCCCACGGCCACGCCCACGCCCACGCCCACGCCCACGCCCACGTCCACGCCCACGGCCACACTCACACCCACGCCCACTCCCACGGCAACGCCCACGGCCACGCCCACGGCCACGCCCACGGCCACGGCCACGCCCACGCCCACGTCTACGTCCACGGCCACGGCCAGGCCCACGGCCACGCCCACGGCCACACCTACGGCCACGCCCACGCGGCCACGCCCACGACAACGTCCAGGGCCACGCCCACGTCCACAGCCACGCCCACGTCCACGGCCACGCCCACGTCCACGTCCACGGCCACGGCCACGCCCACGCCCACGCCCACGCCCAAGTAACCTAACCTTACCCTAACCTAACCTTACCCTAACCTTACCCAACCTAACCTAACCTAACCTAACCTAACCTAACCTAACCTAACCTAACCTAACCTAACCTAACCTAACCTCCAAACTTTTCTTTGTTAATAAATATGATTATCTTAGTTGTTTGCATAAATATACCTATGAATAGAAAAAAGATACGTGAAATCCCATCACGTATAGAGAAACAAAGCCTTGATTTGCCCATGACACTGAAAAAAAAACTAAATTTAAATAAAATGGAATAAAATAATAAACTTATATATATCAAAATTGAAAGAAATGTAATATCAACAATAAAGAATGTCAAAATGGGAGTAGACTACCTAGAATTTTAAGTACTTGCATTGTATCGAATCGTTGAATACAGGGGTTTACAAGTTTGGGGCGATTAAATTTCACACCGGTTAGTCGAAAGATATAAATATTTCTTCTTTTGTTGAAATAAATCTATTGGTGAAAAATGGTTTGTGAAGACATTGAGGATTATAAGCAGGTACAATAGGTCCACGCCCACGTCCACGCCCACGGCCACACCCACACCCACACCCACGCCCACTCCCACGGCAACGCCCACGGCCACGCCCACGCCCACGCCCACGGCCACGCCCACGGCCACGCCCACGGCCACGCCCACGGCCACGCCCACGGCCACGCCCACGACCACGCCCACGGCCACGCCCACGGCCACGCCCACGGCCACACCCACGGCCACGCCCACGGCCACACCCACGGCCACGCCCACGGCCACGCCCACGGCCACAGCCACGCCCACGTCCACAGCCACGCCCACGGCCATAGCCACGCCCACGCCTACGTCCACGTCCACGTCCAAGTAACCTTACCTTACCCTAACCTTACCTAACCTAAATTAACCTAACCTAACCTAACCTAACCTAACCTAACCTAACCTAACCTAACCTAACCTAACCTAACCTAACCTAACCTAACCTAACCTAACCTAACCTAACCTAACCTAACCTAACCTAACCTAACCTAACCTAACCTCCAAACTTTTCTTTGTTAATAAATATGATTATCTTAGTTGTTTGCATAAATATACCTATGAATAGAAAATCGATACGTGAAATCCCATCACGTATAGAGAAACAAAGCCTTGATTTGCCCATGACACTGAAAAAGAAACTAAATTTAAATAAAATGGAATAAAATAAAATAATAAACTTATATATATCAAAATTGAAAGAAATGTAATATCAACAATAAAGAATGTCAAAATGGGAGTAGACTACCTAGAATTTTAAGTACTTGCATTGTATAGAATCGTTGAATACAGGCGTTTACAAGTTTGGGGCGATTAAATTTCACACCGGTTAGTCGAAAGATATAAATATTTCTTCTTTTGTTGAAATAAATCTATTGGTGAAAAATCGTTTGTGAAGCCATTGAGGATTATAAGCAGGTACAATAGGTCCACGCCCACGTCCACGCCCACGGCCACACCCACACCCACGCCCACTCCCACGGCAACGCCCACGGCCACGCCCACGGCCACGCCCACGGCCACGCCCACGGCCACGCCCACGCCCAAGGCCACGCCCACGCCCACGGCCACGCCCACGCCACGCCCACGCCCACGGCCACGCCCACGGCCACACCCACGCCCACTCCCACGGCAACGCCCACGGCCACGCCCACGGCCACGCCCACGGCCACGCCCACGGCCACGGCCACGCCCACGGCCACGCCCACGGCCACGCCCACGGCCACGCCCACGCCCACGCCCACGTCCACGCCCACGGCCACACCCACACCCACGCCCACTCCCACGGCAACGCCCACGGCCACGCCCACGGCCACGCCCACGGCCACGGCCACGCCCACGCCCACGTCTACGTCCACGGCCATGGCCAGGCCCACGGCCACGCCCACGGCCACACCTACGGCCACGCCCACGCGGCCACGCCCACGACAACGTCCAGGGCCACGCCCACGTCCACAGCCACGCCCACGTCCACGGCCACGCCCACGTCCACGTCCACGGCCACGGCCACGCCCACGCCCACGCCCACGCCCAAGTAACCTAACCTTACCCTAACCTAACCTTACCCTAACCTTACCCAACCTAACCTAACCTAACCTAACCTAACCTAACCTAACCTAACCTAACCTAACCTAACCTAACCTAACCTAACCTAACCTAACCTAACCTAACCTCCAAACTTTTCTTTGTTAATAAATATGATTATCTTAGTTGTTTGCATAAATATACCTATGAATAGAAAATAGATACGTGAAATCCCATCACGTATAGAGAAACAAAGCCTTGATTTGCCCATGACACTGAAAAAAAAACTAAATTTAAATAAAATGGAATAAAATAAAATAATAAACTTATATATATCAAAATTGAAAGAAATGTAATATCAACAATAAAGAATGTCAAAATGGGAGTAGACTACCTAGAATTTTAAGTACTTGCATTGTATAGAATCGTTGAATACAGGCGTTTACAAGTTAGGGGCGATTAAATTTCACACCGGTTAGTCGAAAGATATAAATATTTCTTCTTTTGTTGAAATAAATCTATTGGTGAAAAATGGTTTGCGAAGGCATTGAGGATTTTAAGCAGGTACAATAGGTCCACGCCCACGTCCACGCCCACGGCCACGCCCACACCCACGGCCACGCCCACACCCACGCCCACGCCCACGGCAACGCCCACGGCCACGCCCACGGCCACGCCCACGCCCACGGCCACGCCCACGGCCACGCCCACGGCCACGCCAACGGCCACGCCAACGTCAACGTCCAGGGCCACGCCCACGTCCACGGCCACGTCTACGTCTACGTCCACGTCTACGTCCACGTCTACGTCTACGTCCACGTCTACGTCCACGGCCACGTCCACGTCTACGTCCACGTCCACGTCTACGTCCACGGCCACGGCCAGGCCCACGGCCACGCCCACGGCCACATCTACGGCCACGCCCACGCGGCCACGCCCACGACAACGTCCAGGGCCACGCCCACGTCCACAGCCACGCCCACGTCCACGCCCACGTCCACGGCCACGCCCACGTCCACGTCCACGGCCACGGCCACGCCCACGCCCACGCCCACGCCCACGCCCAAGTAACCTAACCTTACCCTAACCTAACCTTACCCTAACATTACCCAACCTAACCTAACCTAACCTAACCTAACCTAACCTAACCTAACCTAACCTAACCTAACCTAACCTAACCTAACCTAACCTAACCTAACCTCCAAACTTTTCTTTGTTAATAAATATGATTATCTTAGTTGTTTGCATAAATATACCTATGAATAGAAAATAGATACGTGAAATCCCATCACGTATAGAGAAACAAAGCCTTGATTTGCCCATGACACTGAAAAAAAAACTAAATTTAAATAAAATGGAATAAAATAAAATAATAAACTTATATATATCAAAATTGAAAGAAATGTTATATCAACAATAAAGAATGTCAAAATGGGAGTAGACTACCTAGAATTTTAAGTACTTGCATTGTATAGAATCGTTGAATACAGGGGTTTACAAGTTTGGGGCGATTAAATTTCACACCGGTTAGTCGAAAGATATAAATATTTCTTCTTTTGTTGAAATAAATCTATTGGTGAAAAATGGTTTGCGAAGGCATTGAGGATTTTAAGCAGGTACAATAGGTCCACGCCCACGTCCACGCCCACGGCCACGCCCACACCCACGCCCACGGCAACGCCCACGGCCACGCCCACGGCCACGCCCACGTCCACGTCTACGTCCACGGCCACGTCCAGATCTACGTCCACGTCTACGTCCACGGCCACGGCCAGGCCCACGGCCACGCCCACACCCACGCCCACGCCCACGTCCATAGCACCGCCCACGTCCACGGCCACGCACACGCCCACGCCCACGCCCACGGCCACGTCCACGGCCATAGCCACGTCCACGCCCACGCCTACGTCCACGTTCACGTCCACGGCCATAGCCACGTCCACGCCCACGCCTACGTCCACGCCCACGCCCACGGCCACGTCCACGCCAAAGGCAACGCCCAAGGCCACGCCCACTTCAACGTCCACGTCCACGGCCACGCTCATGCCCACGTCCACGCCCACGTCCACGTCTACGTCCACGGCCACGTCCAGGTCCACGTCCACGTCTACGTCCACGGCCACGGCCAGGCCCACGGCCACGCCCACACCCACGCCCACGCCCACGGCCACGCCAACGGCCACACCTACGGCCACGCCAACGGCCACGCCCACGGCCACGCCCACGGCCAAGCCCACGGCCAAGCCCACGTCAACGTCTACGTCCACGTCCACGGCCACGCCCACGTCTACGGCCACGCCCACGGCCACGCCCAAGGCCACGCCCACGTCCACAGCCAAGCCCACGTCCACGGCCACGCCCACGCCCACACCCACACCCACGCCCACTCCCACGGCAACGCCCACGGCCACGCCCACGGCCACGCCCACGGCCACGCCCACGGCCACGCCCACGGCAACGCCCACGCCCACGGCCACGCCCACGCCCACGCCCACGGCCACGCAAACGCCCACGGCCACGCCCACGGCCACGCCCACGCCCACGGCCACGCCCACGTCCACGGCCACGCCCACGTCCACGTCCACGGCCACGGCCACGCCCACGCCCACGCCCACGCCCAAGTAACCTAACCTTACCCTAACCTAACCTTACCCTAACCTTACCCAACCTAACCTAACCTAACCTAACCTAACCTAACCTAACCTAACCTAACCTAACCTAACCTAACCTAACCTAACCTAACCTAACCTAACCTAACCTAACCTAACCTAACCTAACCTAACCTAACCTAACCTAACCTAACCAAACTTTTCTTTGTTAATAAATATGATTATCTTAGTTGTTTGCATAAATAATCCTATGAATAGAAAATAGATACGTGAAATCCCATCACGTATAGAGAAACAAAGCCTTGATTTGCCCATGACACTGAAAAAAAAACTAAATTTAAATAAAATAATAAACTTATATATATCAAAATTGAAAGAAATGTAATATCAACAATAAAGAATGTCAAAATGGGAGTAGACTACCTAGAATTTTAAGTACTTGCATTGTATAGAATCGTTGAATACAGGGGTTTACAAGTTTGGGGCGATTAAATTTCACACCGGCCACGCCCACGCCCACGGCCACGCCCACGCCACGCCCACGCCCACGGCCACGCCCACGGCCACGCCCACGGCCACGCCCACGCCCACGGCCACGCCCACGCCCACGCCCACGCCCACGCCCACGACCACGCCCACGCCCACGCCCACGGCAACGCCCACGGCCACGCCCACGGCCACGCCCACGCCCACACCCACGCCCACTGCCACGCCCACGCCCACACCCACGCCCACGCCCAATGCAACGCCCACGGCCACGCCCACGCCCACGGCCACACCCACGGCCACGCCCACGTTCACGCCCACGGCCACGCCCACGGCCACGGCCACGCCCACGTCCACGGCCACGCACACGCCCACGCCCACGGCCAGGCCCACGGCCACGCCCACACCCACGCCCACGCCCACGGCCACGCCCACGGCCACACCCACGGCCACGCCAACGGCCACGCCCACGGCCACGCCCACGGCCAGGCCCACGGCCAAGCCCACGTCAACGTCTACGTCCACGTCCACGGCCACGCCCACGTCTACGGCCACGCCCACGGCCACGCCCAAGGCCACGCCCACGTCAACGTCCAGGGCCACGCCCACGTCCACAGCCAAGCCCACGTCCACGGCCACGCCCACGCCCACGCCCACGCCCACGGCCACGTCCACGCCAAAGGCAACGCCCAAGGCCACGCCCACTTCAACGTCCACGGCCACGCTCACGTCCACGTCTACGTCCACGGCCACGGCCAGGCCCACGGCCACGCCCACACCCACGCCCACGCCCACGGCCACGCCCACGGCCACACCCACGGCCACGCCAACGGCCACGCCCACGGCCACGCCCACGGCCAAGCCCACGGCCAAGCCCACGTCAACGTCTACGTCCACGTCCACGGCCACGCCCACGTCTACGGCCACGCCCACGGCCACAGCCACGCCCACGTCCACGGCCACGCCCACGTCCACGTCCACGGCCACGGCCACGCCCACGCCCACGCCCACGCCCAAGTAACCTAACCTTACCCTAACCTACCCTTACCCTAACCTTACCCAACCTAACCTAACCTAACCTAACCTAACCTAACCTAACCTAACCTAACCTAACCTAACCTAACCTAACCTAACCTAACCTAACCTAACCTAACCTCCAAACTTTTCTTTGTTAATAAATATGATTATTTTAGTTGTTTGCATAAATATACCTATGAATAGAAAATAGATACGTGAAATCCCATCATGTATAGAGAAACAAAGCCTTGATTTGCCCATGACACTGAAAAAAAAACTAAATTTAAATAAAATGGAATAAAATAAAATAATAAACTTATATATATCAAAATTGAAAGAAATGTAATATCAACAATAAAGAATGTCAAAATGGAAGTAGACTACCTAGAATTTTAAGTACTTGCATTGTATAGAATCGTTGAATACAGGGGTTTACAAGTTTGGGGCGATTAAATTTCACACCGGTTAGTCGAAAGATATAAATATTTCTTCTTTTGTTGAAATAAATCTATTGGTGAAAAATGGTTTGTGAAGGCATTGAGGATTATAAGCAGGTACAATAGGTCCACGCCCACGTCCACGCCCACGGCCACACCCACACCCACGCCCACTCCCACGGAAACGCCCACGGCAACGCCCACGGCCACGCCCACGGCCACGCCCACGGCCACGCCCACGGCCACGCCCACGCCCACGGCCACGCCCACGGCCACGCCCACGCCCACGCCCACGCCCACGTCCACGCCCACGGCCACACCCACACCCACGCCCACTCCCACGGCAACGCCCACGGCCACGCCCACGGCCACAGCCACGCCCACGTCCACGGCCACGCCCACGTCCACGTCCACGACCACGGCCACGCCCACGCCCACGCCCACGCCCAAGTAACCTAACCTTACCCTAACCTAACCTTACCCTAACCTTACCCAACCTAACCTAACCTAACCTAACCTAACCTAACCTAACCTAACCTAACCTAACCTAACCTAACCTAACCTAACCTAACCTAACCTAACCTAACCTAACCTAACCTAACCTCCAAACTTTTCTTTGTTAATAAATATGATTATCTTAGTTGTTTGCATAAATATACCTATGAATAGAAAATAGATACGTGAAATCCCATAACGTATAGAGAAACAAAGCCTTGATTTGCCCATGACACTGAAAAAAAAACTAAATTTAAATAAAATGGAATAAAATAAAATAATAAACTTATATATATCAAAATTGAAAGAAATGTAATATCAACAATAAAGAATGTCAAAATGGGAGTAGACTACCTAGAATTTTAAGTACTTGCATTGTATAGAATCGTTGAATACAGGCGTTTACAAGTTTGGGGCGATTAAATTTCACACCGGATAGTCGAAAGATATAAATATTTCTTCTTTTGTTGAAATAAATCTATTGGTGAAAAATGGTTTGCGAAGGCATTGAGGATTTTAAGCAGGTACAATAGGTCCACGCCCACGTCCACGCCCACGGCCACGCCCACACCCACGCCCACGCCCACGGCAACGCCCACGGCAACGCCCACGGCCACGCCCACGCCCACGGCCACGCCCACGGCCACGCCCACGGCCACGCCCACGGCCACGCCCACGGCCACGCCCACGTCAACGTCTACGTCCATGTCCACGGCCACGCCCACGTCTACGGCCACGCCCACGGCCACGCCCACGGCCACGCCCACGGCCACGCCCACGACCACGCCCACGGCCACGCCCACGGCCACGCCCACACCCACACCCACTCCCACGGCAACGCCCACGGCCACGCCCACGGCCACGGCCACGCCCACGCCCACGCCCACGCCCACGCCCACGCCCACGCCCACGGCCACGCCCACGCCCACGGCCACGCCCACGTCCACGCCCACGGCCACGCCCACGGCCACGCCCACGGCCACGCCCACGACCACTCCCACGGCAACGCCCACGGCCACGCCCACGGCCACGGCCACGCCTACGCCCACGCCACGCCCACGGCCACGCCCACGGCCACGCCCACGGCCACGCCCACGGCCACGCCCACGGCCACGCCCACGGCCACGCCCACGACCACGCCCACGGCCACGCCCACGGCCACGCCCACGGCCACACCCACGGCCACGCCCACGGCCACGCCCATGGCCACAGCCACGCCCACGTCCACAGCCACGCCCACGTCCACAGCCACGCCCACGGCCATAGCCACGCCCACGCCTACGTCCACGTCCACGTCCAAGTAACCTTACCTTACCCTAACCTTACCTAACCTAACCTAACCTAACCTAACCTAACCTAACCTAACCTAACCTAACCTAACCTAACCTAACCTAACCTAACCTAACCTAACCTCCAAACTTTTCTTTGTTAATAAATATGATTATCTTAGTTGTTTGCATAAATATACCTATGAATAGAAAATAGATACGTGAAATCCCATCACGTATAGAGAAACAAAGCCTTGATTTGCCCATGACACTGAAAAAAAAACTAAATTTAAATAAAATGGAATAAAATAAAATAATAAACTTATATATATCAAAATTGAAAGAAATGTAATATCAACAATAAAGAATGTCAAAATGGGAGTAGACTACCTAGAATTTTAAGTACTTGCATTGTATAGAATCGTTGAATACAGGCGTTCACAAGTTTGGGGCGATTAAATTTCACACCGGATAGTCGAAAGATATAAATATTTCTTCTTTTGTTGAAATAAATCTATTGGTGAAAAATGGTTTGTGAAGGCATTGAGGATTATAAGCAGGTACAATAGGTCCACGCCCACGTCCACGCCCACGGCCACACCCACACCCACGCCCACTCCCACGGAAACGCCCACGGCAACGCCCACGGCCACGCCCACGGCCACGCCCACGGCCACGCCCACGGCCACGCCCACGGCCACGCCCACGGCCACGCCCACGCCCACGGCCACGCCCACGCCCACGACCACGCCCACGCCACGCCCACGGCCACGCCCACGGCCACGCCCACGGCCACGCCCACGGCCACGCCCACGGCCACGCCCACGGCCACGCCCACGACCACGCCCACGGCCACGCCCACGGCCACACCCACGGCCACGCCCACGGCCACGCCCACGGCCACGCTCACGCCCACGTCCACGCCCACGTCCACGTCTACGTCCACGTCTACGTCCACGGCCACGTCCACGTCTACGTCCACGTCTACGTCCACGGCCACGGCCAGGCCCACGGCCACGCCCACGGCCACGCCCACGTCCACGTCTACGTCCACGGCCACGTCCACGTCTACGTCCACGTCCACGTCTACGTCCACGGCCACGGCCAGGCCCACGGCCACGCCCACGGCCACACCTACGGCCACGCCCACGCGGCCACGCCCACGACAACGTCCAGGGCCACGCCCACGTCCACAGCCACGCCCACGTCCACGGCCACGCCCACGTCCACGTCCACGGCCACGGCCACGCCCACGCCCACGCCCACGCCCAAGTAACCTAACCTTACCCTAACCTAACCTTACCCTAACCTTACCCAACCTAACCTAACCTAACCTAACCTAACCTAACCTAACCTAACCTAACCTAACCTCCAAATTTTTCTTTGTTAATAAATATGATTATTTTAGTTGTTTGCATAAATATACCTATGAATAGAAAATAGATACGTGAAATCCCATCATGTATAGAGAAACAAAGCCTTGATTTGCCCATGACACTGAAAAAAAAACTAGATTTAAATAAAATGGAAAAAAATAAAATAATAAACTTATATATATCATAATTGAAAGAAATGTAATATCAACAATAAAGAATGTCAAAATGGAAGTAGACTACCTAGAATTTTAAGAACTTGCATTGTATAGAATCGTTGAATACAGGGGTTTACAAGTTTGGGGCGATTAAATTTCACACCGGTTAGTCGAAAGATATAAATATTTCTTCTTTTGTTGCAATAAATCTATTGGTGAAAAATGGTTTGTGAAGGCATTGAGGATTATAAGCAGGTACAATAGGTCCACGCCCACGTCCACGCCCACGGCCACACCCACACCCACGCCCACTCCCACGGCAACGCCCACGGCCACGCCCACGGCCACGCCCACGGCCACGCCCACGCCCACGCCCACGGCCACGCCCACGCCCACGTCCACGCCCACGGCCACACCCACACCCACGCCCACTCCCACGGCAACGCCCACGGCCACGCCCACGGCCACGCCCACGGCCACGCCCACGGCCACGCCCACGGCCACGCCCACGGCCACAGCCACGGCCACGCCCACGGCCACGCCCATGGCCACAGCCACAACCACGTCCACAGCCACGCCCACGGCCATAGCCACGCCCACGCCTACGTCCACGTCCACGTCCAAGTAACCTTACCTTACCCTAACCTTACCTAACCTAACCTAACCTAACCTAACCTAACCTAACCTAACCTAACCTAACCTAACCTAACCTAACCTAACCTAACCTAACCTAACCTAACCTAACCTAACCTAACCTAACCTAACCTAACCTAACCTCCAAACTTTTCTTTGTTAATAAATATGATTATCTTAGTTGTTTGCATAAATATACCTATGAATAGAAAATAGAAACGTGAAATCCCATCACGTATAGAGAAACAAAGCCTTGATTTGCCCATGACACTGAAAAAAAAACTAAATTTAAATAAAATGGAATAAAATAAAATAATAAACTTATATATATCAAAATTGAAAGAAATGTAATATCAACAATAAAGAATGTCAAAATGGGAGTAGACTACCTAGAATTTTAAGTACTTGCATTGTATAGAATCGTTGAATACAGGCGTTCACAAGTTTGGGGCGATTAAATTTCACACCGGATAGTCGAAAGATATAAATATTTCTTCTTTTGTTGAAATAAATCTATTGGTGAAAAATGGTTTGTGAAGGCATTGAGGATTATAAGCAGGTACAATAGGTCCACGCCCACGTCCACGCCCACGGCCACACCCACACCCACGCCCACTCCCACGGAAACGCCCACGGCAACGCCCACGGCCACGCCCACGGCCACGCCCACGGCCACGCCCACGGCCACGCCCACGCCCACGGCCACGCCCACGCCCACGCCCACGCCCACGCCACGCCCACGGCCACGCCCACGGCCACGCCCACGGCCACGCCCACGGCCACGCCCACGGCCACGCCCACGGCCACGCCCACGGCCACGCCCACGACCACGCCCACGGCCACGCCCACGGCCACACCCACGGCCACGCCCACGGCCACGCCCACGGCCACGCTCACGCCCACGTCCACGCCCACGTCCACGTCTACGTCCACGTCAACGTCCACGTCCACGGCCACGCTCATGCCCACGTCCACGCCCACGTCCACGTCTACGTCCACGGCCACGTCCAGGTCTACGTCCACGTCTACGTCCACGGCCACGGCCAGGCCCACGGCCACGCCCACACCCACGCCCACGCCCACGGCCACGCCAACGGCCACACCTACGGCCACGCCAACGGCCACGCCCACGGCCACGCCCACGGCCAAGCCCACGGCCAAGCCCACGTCAACGTCTACGTCCACGTCCACGGCCACGCCCACGTCTACGGCCACGCCCACGGCCACGCCCAAGGCCACGCCCACGTCAACGTCCAGGGCCACGCCCACGTCCACAGCCAAGCCCACGTCCACGGCCACGCCAACGCCCACACCCACACCCACGCCCACTCCCACGGCAACGCCCACGGCCACGCCCACGGCCACGCCCACGCCCACGGCCACGCCCACGCCCACGCCCACGCCCACGGCCACGCCCACGCCACGCCCACGGCCACGCCCACGGCCACGCCCACGGCCTAACCCACGGCCACGCCCACGACCACGCCCACGGCCACGCCCACGGCCACACCCACGGCCACGCCCACGGCCACGCCCACGGCCACGCTCACGCCCACGTCCACGCCAAAGTCCACGTCTACGTCCACGTCTACGTCCACGGCCACGTCCACGTCTACGTCCACGTCCACGTCTACGTCCACGGCCACGGCCAGGCCCACGGCCACGCCCACGGCCACACCTACGGCCACGCCCACGCGGCCACGCCCACGACAACGTCCAGGGCCACGCCCACGTCCACAGCCACGCCCACGTCCACGGCCACGCCCACGTCCACGTCCACGGCCACGGCCACGCCCACGCCCACGCCCACGCCCAAGTAACCTAACCTTACCCTAACCTAACCTTACCCTAACCTTACCCAACCTAACCTAACCTAACCTAACCTAACCTAACCTAACCTAACCTAACCTAACCTAACCTAACCTAACCTAACCTAACCTAACCTAACCTAACCTAACCTAACCTAACCTAACCTAACCTAACCTAACCTAACCTAACCTAACCTAACCTCCAAACTTTTCTTTGTCAATAAATATGATTATTTTAGTTGTTTGCATAAATATACCTATGAATAGAAAATAGATACGTGAAATCCCATCATGTATAGAGAAACAAAGCCTTGATTTGCCCATGACACTGAAAAAAAAACTAAATTTAAATAAAATGGAATAAAATAAAATAATAAACTTATATATATCAAAATTGAAAGAAATGTAATATCAACAATAGAGAATGTCAAAATGGAAGTAGACTACCTAGAATTTTAAGTACTTGCATTGTATAGAATCGTTGAATACAGGGGTTTACAAGTTTGGGGCGATTAAATTTCACACCGGTTAGTCGAAAGATATAAATATTTCTTCTTTTGTTGAAATAAATCTATTGGTGAAAAATGGTTTGTGAAGGCATTGAGGATTATAAGCAGGTACAATAGGTCCACACCCACGCCCACTCCCACGGCAACGCCCACGGCCACGCCCACGGCCACGCCCACGGCCACGCCCACGGCCACGCCAACGCCCACGCCCACGCCCACGCCTACGCCCACGGCCACGCCCACGCCACGCCCACGGCCACGCCCACGGCCACGCCCACGGCCACGCCCACGGCCACGCCCACGCCCACGCCCACGCCCACGTCCACGCCCACGGCCACACCCACACCCACGCCCACTCCCACGGCAACGCCCACGGCCACGCCCACGGCCACGCCCACGGCCACGGCCACGCCCACGCCCACGTCTACGTCCACGGCCACGGCCAGGCCCACGGCCACGCCCACGGCCACACCTACGGCCACGCCCACGCGGCCACGCCCAGGGCCACGCCCACGTCCACAGCCACGCCCACGTCCACGGCCACGCCCACGTCCACGTCCACGGCCACGGCCACGCCCACGCCCACGCCCACGCCCAAGTAACCTAACCTTACCCTAACCTAACCTTACCCTAACCTTACCCTAACCTTACCCAACCTAACCTAACCTAACCTAACCTAACCTAACCTTACCTAACCTAACCTAACCTAACCTAACCTCACCTAACCTCCAAACTTTTCTTTGTTAATAAATATGATTATTTTAGTTGTTTGCATAAATAAACCTATGAATAGAAAATAGATACGTGAAATCCCATCATGTATAGAGAAACAAAGCCTTGATTTGCCCATGACACTGAAAAAAAAACTAAATTTAAATAAAATGGAATAAAATAAAATAATAAACTTATATATATCAAAATTGAAAGAAATGTAATATCAACAATAAAGAATGTCAAAATGGAAGTAGACTACCTAGAATTTTAAGTACTTGCATTGTATAGAATCGTTGAATACAGGGGTTTACAAGTTTGGGGCGATTAAATTTCACACCGGCCACGCCCACGCCCACGGCCACGCCCACGCCACGCCCACGCCCACGGCCACGCCCACGGCCACGCCCACGGCCACGCCCACGCCCACGGCCACGCCCACGCCCACGCCCACGCCCACGCCCACGCCCACGCCCACGCCCACGCCCACGCCCACGGCCACACCCACACCCACGCCCACTCCCACGGCAACGCCCACGGCCACGCCCACGGCCACGCCCACGGCCACGGCCACGCCCACGCCCACGCCCACGCCCACGCCCACGGCCACGCCCACGCCACGCCCACGCCACGCCCACGGCCACGCCCACGGCCACGCCCACGGCCACGCCCACGGCCATGCCCACGGCCACGCCCACGGCCACGCCCACGGCCACGCCCACGGCCACGCCCACGCCCACGCCCACGCCCACGTCCACGCCCACGGCCACACCCACACCCACGCCCACTCCCACGGCAACGCCCACGGCCACGCCCACGGCCACGCCCACGGCCACGGCCACGCCCACGCCCACGTCTACGTCCACGGCCACGGCCAGGCCCACGGCCACGCCCACGGCCACACCTACGGCCACGCCCACGCGGCCACGCCCAGGGCCACGCCCACGTCCACAGCCACGCCCACGTCCACGGCCACGCCCACGTCCACGTCCACGGCCACGGCCACGCCCACGCCCACGCCCACGCCCAAGTAACCTAACCTTACCCTAACCTAACCTTACCCTAACCTTACCCTAACCTTACCCAACCTAACCTAACCTAACCTAACCTAACCTAACCTTACCTAACCTAACCTAACCTAACCTAACCTCACCTAACCTCCAAACTTTTCTTTGTTAATAAATATGATTATTTTAGTTGTTTGCATAAATAAACCTATGAATAGAAAATAGATACGTGAAATCCCATCATGTATAGAGAAACAAAGCCTTGATTTGCCCATGACACTGAAAAAAAAACTAAATTTAAATAAAATGGAATAAAATAAAATAATAAACTTACATATATCAAAATTGAAAGAAATGTAATATCAACAATAAAGAATGTCAAAATGGAAGTAGACTACCTAGAATTTTAAGTACTTGCATTGTATAGAATCGTTGAATACAGGGGTTTACAAGTTTGGGGCGATTAAATTTCACACCGGTTAGTCGAAAGATATAAATATTTCTTCTTTTGTTGAAATAAATCTATTGGTGAAAAATGGTTTGTGAAGCCATTGAGGATTATAACAGGTACAATAGGTCCACGCCCACGTCCACGCCCACGGCCACACCCACACCCACGCCCACTCCCACGGCAACGCCCACGGCCACGCCCACGGCCACGCCCACGGCCACGCCCACGCCCAAGGCCACGCCCACGCCCACGGCCACGCCCACGCCACGCCCACGCCCACGGCCACGCCCACGGCCACGCCCACGGCCACACCCACGCCCACTCCCACGGCAACGCCCACGGCCACGCCCACGGCCACGCCCACGGCCACGCCCACGGCCACGCCCACGGCCACGCCCACGGCCACGCCCACGGCCACGCCCACGGCCACGCCCACGGCCACGCCCACGGCCACGCCCACGGCCACGCCCACGGCCACGCCCACGCCCACGCCCACGTCCACGCCCACGGCCACACTCACACCCACGCCCACTCCCACGGCAACGCCCACGGCCACGCCCACGGCCACGCCCACGGCCACGGCCACGCCCACGCCCACGTCTACGTCCACGGCCACGGCCAGGCCCACGGCCACGCCCACGGCCACACCTACGGCCACGCCCACGCGGCCACGCCCACGACAACGTCCAGGGCCACGCCCACGTCCACAGCCACGCCCACGTCCACGGCCACGCCCACGTCCACGTCCACGGCCACGGCCACGCCCACGCCCACGCCCACGCCCAAGTAACCTAACCTTACCCTAACCTAACCTTACCCTAACCTTACCCAACCTAACCTAACCTAACCTAACCTAACCTAACCTAACCTAACCTAACCTAACCTAACCTAACCTCCAAACTTTTCTTTGTTAATAAATATGATTATCTTAGTTGTTTGCATAAATATACCTATGAATAGAAAATAGATACGTGAAATCCCATCACGTATAGAGAAACAAAGCCTTGATTTGCCCATGACACTGAAAAAAAAACTAAATTTAAATAAAATGGAATAAAATAAAATAATAAACTTATATATATCAAAATTGAAAGAAATGTAATATCAACAATAAAGAATGTCAAAATGGGAGTAGACTACCTAGAATTTTAAGTACTTGCATTGTATCGAATCGTTGAATACAGGGGTTTACAAGTTTGGGGCGATTAAATTTCACACCGGTTAGTCGAAAGATATAAATATTTCTTCTTTTGTTGAAATAAATCTATTGGTGAAAAATGGTTTGTGAAGACATTGAGGATTATAAGCAGGTACAATAGGTCCACGCCCACGTCCACGCCCACGGCCACGCCCACACCCACGCCCACGCCCACGGCAACGCCCACGGCAACGCCCACGGCCACGCCCACGGCCACGGCCACGCCTACGCCCACGCCACGCCCACGGCCACGCCCACGGCCACGCCCACGGCCACGCCCACGGCCACGCCCACGGCCACGCCCACGGCCACGCCCACGGCCACGCCCACGGCCACAGCCACACCCACGCCCACGGCCACGCCCATGGCCACAGCCACGCCCACGTCCACAGCCACGCCCACGGCCATAGCCACGCCCACGCCTACGTCCACGTCCACGTCCAAGTAACCTTACCTTACCCTAACCTTACCTAACCTAACCTAACCTAACCTAACCTAACCTAACCTAACCTAACCTAACCTAACCTAACCTAACCTAACCTAACCTAACCTAACCTAACCTAACCTAACCTAACCTAACCTAACCTCCAAACTTTTCTTTGTTAATAAATATGATTATCTTAGTTGTTTGCATAAATATACCTATGAATAGAAAATAGAAACGTGAAATCCCATCACGTATAGAGAAACAAAGCCTTGATTTGACCATGACACTGAAAAAAAAACTAAATTTAAATAAAATGGAATAAAATAAAATAATAAACTTATATATATCAAAATTGAAAGAAATGTAATATCAACAATAAAGAATGTCAAAATGGGAGTAGACTACCTAGAATTTTAAGTACTTGCATTGTATAGAATCGTTGAATACAGGCGTTCACAAGTTTGGGGCGATTAAATTTCACACCGGATAGTCGAAAGATATAAATATTTCTTCTTTTGTTGAAATAAATCTATTGGTGAAAAATGGTTTGTGAAGGCATTCAGGATTATAAGCAGGTACAATAGGTCCACGCCCACGTCCACGCCCACGGCCACACCCACACCCACGCCCACTCCCACGGAAACGCCCACGGCAACGCCCACGGCCACGCCCACGGCCACGCCCACGGCCACGCCCACGGCCACGCCCACGCCCACGGCCACGCCCACGCCCACACCCACGCCCACGCCCACGGCCACGCCAACGGCCACACCTACGGCCACGCCAACGGCCACGCCCACGGCCACGCCCACGGCCAAGCCCACGGCCAAGCCCACGTCAACGTCTACGTCCACGTCCACGGCCACGCCCACGTCTACGGCCACGCCCACGGCCACGCCCAAGGCCACGCCCACGTCAACGTCCAGGGCCACGCCCACGTCCACAGCCAAGCCCACGTCCACGGCCACGCCAACGCCCACACCCACACCCACGCCCACTCCCACGGCAACGCCCACGGCCACGCCCACGGCCACGTCCACGCCCACGGCCACGCCCACGCCCACGCCCACGCCCACGGCCACGCCCACGCCACGCCCACGGCCACGCCCACGGCCACGCCCACGGCCTAACCCACGGCCACGCCCACGACCACGCCCACGGCCACGCCCACGGCCACACCCACGGCCACGCCCACGGCCACGCCCACGGCCACGCTCACGCCCACGTCCACGCCAAAGTCCACGTCTACGTCCACGTCTACGTCCACGGCCACGTCCACGTCTACGTCCACGTCCACGTCTACGTCCACGGCCACGGCCAGGCCCACGGCCACGCCCACGGCCACACCTACGGCCACGCCCACGCGGCCACGCCCACGACAACGTCCAGGGCCACGCCCACGTCCACAGCCACGCCCACGTCCACGGCCACGCCCACGTCCACGTCCACGGCCACGGCCACGCCCACGCCCACGCCCACGCCCAAGTAACCTAACCTTACCCTAACCTAACCTTACCCTAACCTTACCCAACCTAACCTAACCTAACCTAACCTAACCTAACCTAACCTAACCTAACCTAACCTAACCTAACCTAACCTAACCTAACCTAACCTAACCTAACCTAACCTAACCTAACCTAACCTAACCTAACCTAACCTAACCTAACCTAACCTAACCTAACCTAACCTAACCTAACCTACAAACTTTTCTTTGTCAATAAATATGATTATTTTAGTTGTTTGCATAAATATACCTATGAATAGAAAATAGATACGTGAAATCCCATCATGTATAGAGAAACAAAGCCTTGATTTGCCCATGACACTGAAAAAAAAACTAAATTTAAATAAAATGGAATAAAATAAAATAATAAACTTATATATATCAAAATTGAAAGAAATGTAATATCAACAATAGAGAATGTCAAAATGGAAGTAGACTACCTAGAATTTTAAGTACTTGCATTGTATAGAATCGTTGAATACAGGGGTTTACAAGTTTGGGGCGATTAAATTTCACACCGGTTAGTCGAAAGATATAAATATTTCTTCTTTTGTTGAAATAAATCTATTGGTGAAAAATGGTTTGTGAAGGCATTGAGGATTATAAGCAGGTACAATAGGTCCACACCCACGCCCACTCCCACGGCAACGCCCACGGCCACGCCCACGGCCACGCCCACGGCCACGCCCACGGCCACGCCAACGCCCACGCCCACGCCCACGCCTACGCCCACGGCCACGCCCACGCCACGCCCACGGCCACGCCCACGGCCACGCCCACGGCCACGCCCACGGCCACGCCCACGCCCACGCCCACGCCCACGTCCACGCCCACGGCCACACCCACACCCACGCCCACTCCCACGGCAACGCCCACGGCCACGCCCACGGCCACGCCCACGGCCACGGCCACGCCCACGCCCACGTCTACGTCCACGGCCACGGCCAGGCCCACGGCCACGCCCACGGCCACACCTACGGCCACGCCCACGCGGCCACGCCCAGGGCCACGCCCACGTCCACAGCCACGCCCACGTCCACGGCCACGCCCACGTCCACGTCCACGGCCACGGCCACGCCCACGCCCACGCCCACGCCCAAGTAACCTAACCTTACCCTAACCTAACCTTACCCTAACCTTACCCTAACCTTACCCAACCTAACCTAACCTAACCTAACCTAACCTAACCTTACCTAACCTAACCTAACCTAACCTAACCTCACCTAACCTCCAAACTTTTCTTTGTTAATAAATATGATTATTTTAGTTGTTTGCATAAATAAACCTATGAATAGAAAATAGATACGTGAAATCCCATCATGTATAGAGAAACAAAGCCTTGATTTGCCCATGACACTGAAAAAAAAACTAAATTTAAATAAAATGGAATAAAATAAAATAATAAACTTATATATATCAAAATTGAAAGAAATGTAATATCAACAATAAAGAATGTCAAAATGGAAGTAGACTACCTAGAATTTTAAGTACTTGCATTGTATAGAATCGTTGAATACAGGGGTTTACAAGTTTGGGGCGATTAAATTTCACACCGGCCACGCCCACGCCCACGGCCACGCCCACGCCACGCCCACGCCCACGGCCACGCCCACGGCCACGCCCACGGCCACGCCCATGGCCACGCCCACGGCCACGCCCACGCCCACGCCCACGGCCACGCCCACGCCCACGCCCACGCCCACGCCCACGCCCACGCCCACGCCCACGCCCACGCCCACGCCCACGGCCACACCCACACCCACGCCCACTCCCACGGCAACGCCCACGGCCACGCCCACGGCCACGCCCACGGCCACGGCCACGCCCACGCCCACGCCCACGCCCACGCCCACGGCCACGCCCACGCCACGCCCACGCCACGCCCACGGCCACGCCCACGGCCACGCCCACGGCCACGCCCACGGCCATGCCCACGGCCACGCCCACGGCCACGCCCACGGCCACGCCCACGGCCACGCCCACGCCCACGCCCACGCCCACGTCCACGCCCACGGCCACACCCACACCCACGCCCACTCCCACGGCAACGCCCACGGCCACGCCCACGGCCACGCCCACGGCCACGGCCACGCCCACGCCCACGTCTACGTCCACGGCCACGGCCAGGCCCACGGCCACGCCCACGGCCACACCTACGGCCACGCCCACGCGGCCACGCCCAGGGCCACGCCCACGTCCACAGCCACGCCCACGTCCACGGCCACGCCCACGTCCACGTCCACGGCCACGGCCACGCCCACGCCCACGCCCACGCCCAAGTAACCTAACCTTACCCTAACCTAACCTTACCCTAACCTTACCCTAACCTTACCCAACCTAACCTAACCTAACCTAACCTAACCTAACCTTACCTAACGTAACCTAACCTAACCTAACCTCACCTAACCTCCAAACTTTTCTTTGTTAATAAATATGATTATTTTAGTTGTTTGCATAAATAAACCTATGAATAGAAAATAGATACGTGAAATCCCATCACGTATAGAGAAACAAAGCCTTGATTTGCCCATGACACTGAAAAAAAAACTAAATTTAAATAAAATGGAATAAAATAAAATAATAAACTTACATATATCAAAATTGAAAGAAATGTAATATCAACAATAAAGAATGTCAAAATGGAAGTAGACTACCTAGAATTTTAAGTACTTGCATTGTATAGAATCGTTGAATACAGGGGTTTACAAGTTTGGGGCGATTAAATTTCACACCGGTTAGTCGAAAGATATAAATATTTCTTCTTTTGTTGAAATAAATCTATTGGTGAAAAATGGTTTGTGAAGCCATTGAGGATTATAAGCAGGTACAATAGGTCCACGCCCACGTCCACGCCCACGGCCACACCCACACCCACGCCCACTCCCACGGCAACGCCCACGGCCACGCCCACGGCCACGCCCACGGCCACGCCCACGCCCAAGGCCACGCCCACGCCCACGGCCACGCCCACGCCACGCCCACGCCCACGGCCACGCCCACGGCCACGCCCACGGCCACACCCAAGCCCACTCCCACGGCAACGCCCACGGCCACGCCCACGGCCACGCCCACGGCCACGCCCACGGCCACGCCCACGGCCACGCCCACGGCCACGCCCACGGCCACGCCCACGGCCACGCCCACGGCCACGCCCACGCCCACGCCCACGCCCACGCCCACGTCCACGCCCACGGCCACACTCACACCCACGCCCACTCCCACGGCAACGCCCACGGCCACGCCCACGGCCACGCCCACGGCCACGGCCACGCCCACGCCCACGTCTACGTCCACGGCCACGGCCAGGCCCACGGCCACGCCCACGGCCACACCTACGGCCACGCCCACGCGGCCACGCCCACGACAACGTCCAGGGCCACGCCCACGTCCACAGCCACGCCCACGTCCACGGCCACGCCCACGTCCACGTCCACGGCCACGGCCACGCCCACGCCCACGCCCACGCCCAAGTAACCTAACCTTACCCTAACCTAACCTTACCCTAACCTTACCCAACCTAACCTAACCTAACCTAACCTAACCTAACCTAACCTAACCTAACCTAACCTAACCTAACCTAACCTCCAAACTTTTCTTTGTTAATAAATATGATTATCTTAGTTGTTTGCATAAATATACCTATGAATAGAAAATAGATACGTGAAATCCCATCACGTATAGAGAAACAAAGCCTTGATTTGCCCATGACACTGAAAAAAAAACTAAATTTAAATAAAATGGAATAAAATAAAATAATAAACTTATATATATCAAAATTGAAAGAAATGTAATATCAACAATAAAGAATGTCAAAATGGGAGTAGACTACCTAGAATTTTAAGTACTTGCATTGTATCGAATCGTTGAATACAGGGGTTTACAAGTTTGGGGCGATTAAATTTCACACCGGTTAGTCGAAAGATATAAATATTTCTTCTTTTGTTGAAATAAATCTATTGGTGAAAAATGGTTTGTGAAGACATTGAGGATTATAAGCAGGTACAATAGGTCCACGCCCACGTCCACGCCCACGGCCACACCCACACCCACACCCACGCCCACTCCCACGGCAACGCCCACGGCCACGCCCACGCCCACGCCCACGGCCACGCCCACGGCCACGCCCACGGCCACGCCCACGGCCACGCCCACGACCACGCCCACGGCCACGCCCACGGCCACGCCCACGGCCACACCCACGGCCACGCCCACGGCCACACCCACGGCCACGCCCACGGCCACGCCCACGGCCACAGCCACGCCCACGTCCACAGCCACGCCCACGGCCATAGCCACGCCCACGCCTACGTCCACGTCCACGTCCAAGTAACCTTACCTTACCCTAACCTTACCTAACCTAAATTAACCTAACCTAACCTAACCTAACCTAACCTAACCTAACCTAACCTAACCTAACCTAACCTAACCTAACCTAACCTTACCTAACCTAACCTAACCTAACCTAACCTAACCTAACCTAACCTAACCTAACCTAACCTAACCTAACCTAACCTAACCTAACCTAACCTAACCTAACCTCTAAACTTTTCTTTGTTAATAAATATGATTATCTTAGTTGTTTGCATAAATATACCTATGAATAGAAAATAGATACGTGAAATCCCATCACGTATAGAGAAACAAAGCCTTGATTTGCCCATGACACTGAAAAAAAAACTAAATTTAAATAAAATGGAATAAAATAAAATAATAAACTTATATATATCAAAATTGAAAGAAATGTTATATCAACAATAAAGAATGTCAAAATGGGAGTAGACTACCTAGAATTTTAAGTACTTGCATTGTATAGAATCGTTGAATACAGGGGTTTACAAGTTTGGGGCGATTAAATTTCACACCGGTTAGTCGAAAGATATAAATATTTCTTCTTTTGTTGAAATAAATCTATTGGTGAAAAATGGTTTGCGAAGGCATTGAGGATTTTAAGCAGGTACAATAGGTCCACGCCCACGTCCACGCCCACGGCCACGCCCACACCCACGCCCACGGCAACGCCCACGGCCACGCCCACGGCCACGCCCACGTCCACGTCTACGTCCACGGCCACGTCCAGATCTACGTCCACGTCTACGTCCACGGCCACGGCCAGGCCCACGGCCACGCCCACACCCACGCCCACGCCCACGTCCATAGCACCGCCCACGTCCACGGCCACGCACACGCCCACGCCCACGCCCACGGCCACGTCCACGGCCATAGCCACGTCCACGCCCACGCCTACGTCCACGTTCACGTCCACGGCCATAGCCACGTCCACGCCCACGCCTACGTCCACGCCCACGCCCACGGCCACGTCCACGCCAAAGGCAACGCCCAAGGCCACGCCCACTTCAACGTCCACGTCCACGGCCAAGCTCATGCCCACGTCCACGTCTACGTCCACGGCCACGTCCAGGTCTACGTCCACGTCTACGTCCACGGCCACGGCCAGGCCCACGGCCACGCCCACACCCACGCCCACGCCCACGTCAACGTCCAGGGCCACGCCCACGTCCACAGCCAAGCCCACGTCCACGGCCACGCCCACGCCCACACCCACACCCACGCCCACTCCCACGGCAACGCCCACGGCCACGCCCACGGCCACGCCCACGGCCACGCCCACGGCAACGCCCACGCCCACGGCCACGCCCACGCCCACGCCCACGGCCACGAAAACGCCCACGGCCACGCCCACGCCCACGGCCACGCCCACGTCCACGGCCACGCCCACGTCCACGTCCACGGCCACGGCCACGCCCACGCCCACGCCCACGCCCAAGTAACCTAACCTTACCCTAACCTAACCTTACCCTAACCTTACCCAACCTAACCTAACCTAACCTAACCTAACCTAACCTAACCTAACCTAACCTAACCTAACCTAACCTAACCTAACCTAACCTAACCTAACCTAACCTAACCTAACTTAACCTAACCTAACCTAACCTAACCTCCAAACTTTTCTTTGTTAATAAATATGATTATCTTAGTTGTTTGCATAAATAATCCTATGAATAGAAAATAGATACGTGAAATCCCATCACGTATAGAGAAACAAAGCCTTGATTTGCCCATGACACTGAAAAAAAAACTAAATTTAAATAAAATGGAATAAAATAAAATAATAAACTTATATATATCAAAATTGAAAGAAATGTAATATCAACAATAAAGAATGTCAAAATGGGAGTAGACTACCTAGAATTTTAAGTACTTGCATTGTATAGAATCGTTGAATACAGGCGTTCACAAGTTTGGGGCGATTAAATTTCACACCGGATAGTCGAAAGATATAAATATTTCTTCTTTTGTTGAAATAAATCTATTGGTGAAAAATGGTTTGTGAAGGCATTGAGGATTATAAGCAGGTACAATAGGTCCACGCCCACGTCCACGCCCACGGCCACACCCACACCCACGCCCACTCCCACGGAAACGCCCACGGCAACGCCCACGGCCACGCCCACGGCCACGCCCACGGCCACGCCCACGGCCACGCCCACGCCCACGGCCACGCCCACGCCCACGCCCACGCCACGCCCACGGCCACGCCCACGGCCACGCCCACGGCCACGCCCACGGCCACGCCCACGGCCACGCCCACGGCCACGCCCACGGCCACGCCCACGACCACGCCCACGGCCACGCCCACGGCCACACCCACGGCCACGCCCACGGCCACGCCCACGGCCACGCTCACGCCCACGTCCACGCCCACGTCCACGTCTACGTCCACGTCAACGTCCACGTCCACGGCCACGCTCATGCCCACGTCCACGCCCACGTCCACGTCTACGTCCACGGCCACGTCCAGGTCTACGTCCACGTCTACGTCCACGGCCACGGCCAGGCCCACGGCCACGCCCACACCCACGCCCACGCCCACGGCCACGCCAACGGCCACACCTACGGCCACGCCAACGGCCACGCCCACGGCCACGCCCACGGCCAAGCCCACGGCCAAGCCCACGTCAACGTCTACGTCCACGTCCACGGCCACGCCCACGTCTACGGCCACGCCCACGGCCACGCCCAAGGCCACGCCCACGTCAACGTCCAGGGCCACGCCCACGTCCACAGCCAAGCCCACGTCCACGGCCACGCCAACGCCCACACCCACACCCACGCCCACTCCCACGGCAACGCCCACGGCCACGCCCACGGCCACGCCCACGCCCACGGCCACGCCCACGCCCACGCCCACGCCCACGGCCACGCCCACGCCACGCCCACGGCCACGCCCACGGCCACGCCCACGGCCTAACCCACGGCCACGCCCACGACCACGCCCACGGCCACGCCCACGGCCACACCCACGGCCACGCCCACGGCCACGCCCACGGCCACGCTCACGCCCACGTCCACGCCAAAGTCCACGTCTACGTCCACGTCTACGTCCACGGCCACGTCCACGTCTACGTCCACGTCCACGTCTACGTCCACGGCCACGGCCAGGCCCACGGCCACGCCCACGGCCACACCTACGGCCACGCCCACGCGGCCACGCCCACGACAACGTCCAGGGCCACGCCCACGTCCACAGCCACGCCCACGTCCACGGCCACGCCCACGTCCACGTCCACGGCCACGGCCACGCCCACGCCCACGCCCACGCCCAAGTAACCTAACCTTACCCTAACCTAACCTTACCCTAACCTTACCCAACCTAACCTAACCTAACCTAACCTAACCTAACCTAACCTAACCTAACCTAACCTAACCTAACCTAACCTAACCTAACCTAACCTAACCTAACCTAACCTAACCTAACCTAACCTAACCTAACCTAACCTAACCTAACCTAACCTAACCTAACCTAACCTAACCTAACCTCCAAACTTTTCTTTGTCAATAAATATGATTATTTTAGTTGTTTGCATAAATATACCTATGAATAGAAAATAGATACGTGAAATCCCATCATGTATAGAGAAACAAAGCCTTGATTTGCCCATGACACTGAAAAAAAAACTAAATTTAAATAAAATGGAATAAAATAAAATAATAAACTTATATATATCAAAATTGAAAGAAATGTAATATCAACAATAGAGAATGTCAAAATGGAAGTAGACTACCTAGAATTTTAAGTACTTGCATTGTATAGAATCGTTGAATACAGGGGTTTACAAGTTTGGGGCGATTAAATTTCACACCGGTTAGTCGAAAGATATAAATATTTCTTCTTTTGTTGAAATAAATCTATTGGTGAAAAATGGTTTGTGAAGGCATTGAGGATTATAAGCAGGTACAATAGGTCCACACCCACGCCCACTCCCACGGCAACGCCCACGGCCACGCCCACGGCCACGCCCACGGCCACGCCCACGGCCACGCCAACGCCCACGCCCACGCCCACGCCTACGCCCACGGCCACGCCCACGCCACGCCCACGGCCACGCCCACGGCCACGCCCACGGCCACGCCCACGGCCACGCCCACGCCCACGCCCACGCCCATGTCCACGCCCACGGCCACACCCACACCCACGCCCACTCCCACGGCAACGCCCACGGCCACGCCCACGGCCACGCCCACGGCCACGGCCACGCCCACGCCCACGTCTACGTCCACGGCCACGGCCAGGCCCACGGCCACGCCCACGGCCACACCTACGGCCACGCCCACGCGGCCACGCCCAGGGCCACGCCCACGTCCACAGCCACGCCCACGTCCACGGCCACGCCCACGTCCACGTCCACGGCCACGGCCACGCCCACGCCCACGCCCACGCCCAAGTAACCTAACCTTACCCTAACCTAACCTTACCCTAACCTTACCCTAACCTTACCCAACCTAACCTAACCTAACCTAACCTAACCTAACCTAACCTTACCTAACCTAACCTAACCTAACCTAACCTCACCTAACCTCCAAACTTTTCTTTGTTAATAAATATGATTATTTTAGTTGTTTGCATAAATAAACCTATGAATAGAAAATAGATACGTGAAATCCCATCATGTATAGAGAAACAAAGCCTTGATTTGCCCATGACACTGAAAAAAAAACTAAATTTAAATAAAATGGAATAAAATAAAATAATAAACTTATATATATCAAAATTGAAAGAAATGTAATATCAACAATAAAGAATGTCAAAATGGAAGTAGACTACCTAGAATTTTAAGTACTTGCATTGTATAGAATCGTTGAATACAGGGGTTTACAAGTTTGGGGCGATTAAATTTCACACCGGCCACGCCCACGCCCACGGCCACGCCCACGCCACGCCCACGCCCACGGCCACGCCCACGGCCACGCCCACGGCCACGCCCACGCCCACGCCCACGGCCACGCCCACGCCCACGCCCACGCCCACGCCCACGCCCACGCCCACGCCCACGCCCACGCCCACGGCCACACCCACACCCACGCCCACTCCCACGGCAACGCCCACGGCCACGCCCACGGCCACGCCCACGGCCACGCCCACGGCCACGGCCACGCCCACGCCCACGCCCACGCCCACGCCCACGGCCACGCCCACGCCACGCCCACGCCACGCCCACGGCCACGCCCACGGCCACGCCCACGGCCACGCCCACGGCCATGCCCACGGCCACGCCCACGGCCACGCCCACGGCCACGCCCACGGCCACGCCCACGCCCACGCCCACGCCCACGTCCACGCCCACGGCCACACCCACACCCACGCCCACTCCCACGGCAACGCCCACGGCCACGCCCACGGCCACGCCCACGGCCACGGCCACGCCCACGCCCACGTCTACGTCCACGGCCACGGCCAGGCCCACGGCCACGCCCACGGCCACACCTACGGCCACGCCCACGCGGCCACGCCCAGGGCCACGCCCACGTCCACAGCCACGCCCACGTCCACGGCCACGCCCACGTCCACGTCCACGGCCACGGCCACGCCCACGCCCACGCCCACGCCCAAGTAACCTAACCTTACCCTAACCTAACCTTACCCTAACCTTACCCTAACCTTACCCAACCTAACCTAACCTAACCTAACCTAACCTAACCTTACCTAACCTAACCTAACCTAACCTAACCTCACCTAACCTCCAAACTTTTCTTTGTTAATAAATATGATTATTTTAGTTGTTTGCATAAATAAACCTATGAATAGAAAATAGATACGTGAAATCCCATCATGTATAGAGAAACAAAGCCTTGATTTGCCCATGACACTGAAAAAAAAACTAAATTTAAATAAAATGGAATAAAATAAAATAATAAACTTACATATATCAAAATTGAAAGAAATGTAATATCAACAATAAAGAATGTCAAAATGGAAGTAGACTACCTAGAATTTTAAGTACTTGCATTGTATAGAATCGTTGAATACAGGGGTTTACAAGTTTGGGGCGATTAAATTTCACACCGGTTAGTCGAAAGATATAAATATTTCTTCTTTTGTTGAAATAAATCTATTGGTGAAAAATGGTTTGTGAAGCCATTGAGGATTATAAGCAGGTACAATAGGTCCACGCCCACGTCCACGCCCACGGCCACACCCACACCCACGCCCACTCCCACGGCAACGCCCACGGCCACGCCCACGGCCACGCCCACGGCCACGCCCACGCCCAAGGCCACGCCCACGCCCACGGCCACGCCCACGCCACGCCCACGCCCACGGCCACGCCCACGGCCACGCCCACGGCCACACCCACGCCCACTCCCACGGCAACGCCCACGGCCACGCCCACGGCCACGCCCACGGCCACGCCCACGGCCACGCCCACGGCCACGCCCACGGCCACGCCCACGGCCACGCCCACGGCCACGCCCACGCCCACGCCCACGCCCACGCCCACGTCCACGCCCACGGCCACACTCACACCCACGCCCACTCCCACGGCAACGCCCACGGCCACGCCCACGGCCACGCCCACGGCCACGGCCACGCCCACGCCCACGTCTACGTCCACGGCCACGGCCAGGCCCACGGCCACGCCCACGGCCACACCTACGGCCACGCCCACGCGGCCACGCCCACGACAACGTCCAGGGCCACGCCCACGTCCACAGCCACGCCCACGTCCACGGCCACGCCCACGTCCACGTCCACGGCCACGGCCACGCCCACGCCCACGCCCACGCCCAAGTAACCTAACCTTACCCTAACCTAACCTTACCCTAACCTTACCCAACCTAACCTAACCTAACCTAACCTAACCTAACCTAACCTAACCTAACCTAACCTAACCTAACCTCCAAACTTTTCTTTGTTAATAAATATGATTATCTTAGTTGTTTGCATAAATATACCTATGAATAGAAAATAGATACGTGAAATCCCATCACGTATAGAGAAACAAAGCCTTGATTTGCCCATGACACTGAAAAAAAAACTAAATTTAAATAAAATGGAATAAAATAAAATAATAAACTTATATATATCAAAATTGAAAGAAATGTAATATCAACAATAAAGAATGTCAAAATGGGAGTAGACTACCTAGAATTTTAAGTACTTGCATTGTATCGAATCGTTGAATACAGGGGTTTACAAGTTTGGGGCGATTAAATTTCACACCGGTTAGTCGAAAGATATAAATATTTCTTCTTTTGTTGAAATAAATCTATTGGTGAAAAATGGTTTGTGAAGACATTGAGGATTATAAGCAGGTACAATAGGTCCACGCCCACGTCCACGCCCACGGCCACACCCACACCCACACCCACGCCCACTCCCACGGCAACGCCCACGGCCACGCCCACGCCCACGCCCACGGCCACGCCCACGGCCACGCCCACGGCCACGCCCACGGCCACGCCCACGACCACGCCCACGGCCACGCCCACGGCCACGCCCACGGCCACACCCACGGCCACGCCCACGGCCACACCCACGGCCACGCCCACGGCCACGCCCACGGCCACAGCCACGCCCACGTCCACAGCCACGCCCACGGCCATAGCCACGCCCACGCCTACGTCCACGTCCACGTCCAAGTAACCTTACCTTACCCTAACCTTACCTAACCTAAATTAACCTAACCTAACCTAACCTAACCTAACCTAACCTAACCTAACCTAACCTAACCTAACCTAACCTAACCTTACCTAACCTAACCTAACCTAACCTAACCTAACCTAACCTAACCTAACCTAACCTAACCTAACCTAACCTAACCTAACCTAACCTAACCTAACCTCCAAACTTTTCTTTGTTAATAAATATGATTATCTTAGTTGTTTGCATAAATATACCTATGAATAGAAAATAGATACGTGAAATCCCATCACGTATAGAGAAACAAAGCCTTGATTTGCCCATGACACTGAAAAAAAAACTAAATTTAAATAAAATGGAATAAAATAAAATAATAAACTTATATATATCAAAATTGAAAGAAATGTTATATCAACAATAAAGAATGTCAAAATGGGAGTAGACTACCTAGAATTTTAAGTACTTGCATTGTATAGAATCGTTGAATACAGGGGTTTACAAGTTTGGGGCGATTAAATTTCACACCGGTTAGTCGAAAGATATAAATATTTCTTCTTTTGTTGAAATAAATCTATTGGTGAAAAATGGTTTGCGAAGGCATTGAGGATTTTAAGCAGGTACAATAGGTCCACGCCCACGTCCACGCCCACGGCCACGCCCACACCCACGCCCACGGCAACGCCCACGGCCACGCCCACGGCCACGCCCACGTCCACGTCTACGTCCACGGCCACGTCCAGATCTACGTCCACGTCTACGTCCACGGCCACGGCCAGGCCCACGGCCACGCCCACACCCACGCCCACGCCCACGTCCATAGCACCGCCCACGTCCACGGCCACGCACACGCCCACGCCCACGTCCACAGCCACGCCCACGTCCACGGCCACGCCCACGTCCACGTCCACGGCCACGGCCACGCCCACGCCCACGCCCACGCCCAAGTAACCTAACCTTACCCTAACCTAACCTTACCCTAACCTTACCCTAACCTTACCCAACCTAACCTAACCTAACCTAACCTAACCTAACCTAACCTTACCTAACCTAACCTAACCTAACCTAACCTCACCTAACCTCCAAACTTTTCTTTGTTAATAAATATGATTATTTTAGTTGTTTGCATAAATAAACCTATGAATAGAAAATAGATACGTGAAATCCCATCATGTATAGAGAAACAAAGCCTTGATTTGCCCATGACACTGAAAAAAAAACTAAATTTAAATAAAATGGAATAAAATAAAATAATAAACTTATATATATCAAAATTGAAAGAAATGTAATATCAACAATAAAGAATGTCAAAATGGAAGTAGACTACCTAGAATTTTAAGTACTTGCATTGTATAGAATCGTTGAATACAGGGGTTTACAAGTTTGGGGCGATTAAATTTCACACCGGCCACGCCCACGCCCACGGCCACGCCCACGCCACGCCCACGCCCACGGCCACGCCCACGGCCACGCCCACGGCCACGCCCACGCCCACGCCCACGGCCACGCCCACGCCCACGCCCACGCCCACGCCCACGCCCACGCCCACGCCCACGCCCACGCCCACGGCCACACCCACACCCACGCCCACTCCCACGGCAACGCCCACGGCCACGCCCACGGCCACGCCCACGGCCACGCCCACGGCCACGGCCACGCCCACGCCCACGCCCACGCCCACGCCCACGGCCACGCCCACGCCACGCCCACGCCACGCCCACGGCCACGCCCACGGCCACGCCCACGGCCACGCCCACGGCCATGCCCACGGCCACGCCCACGGCCACGCCCACGGCCACGCCCACGGCCACGCCCACGCCCACGCCCACGCCCACGTCCACGCCCACGGCCACACCCACACCCACGCCCACTCCCACGGCAACGCCCACGGCCACGCCCACGGCCACGCCCACGGCCACGGCCACGCCCACGCCCACGTCTACGTCCACGGCCACGGCCAGGCCCACGGCCACGCCCACGGCCACACCTACGGCCACGCCCACGCGGCCACGCCCAGGGCCACGCCCACGTCCACAGCCACGCCCACGTCCACGGCCACGCCCACGTCCACGTCCACGGCCACGGCCACGCCCACGCCCACGCCCACGCCCAAGTAACCTAACCTTACCCTAACCTAACCTTACCCTAACCTTACCCTAACCTTACCCAACCTAACCTAACCTAACCTAACCTAACCTAACCTTACCTAACCTAACCTAACCTAACCTAACCTCACCTAACCTCCAAACTTTTCTTTGTTAATAAATATGATTATTTTAGTTGTTTGCATAAATAAACCTATGAATAGAAAATAGATACGTGAAATCCCATCATGTATAGAGAAACAAAGCCTTGATTTGCCCATGACACTGAAAAAAAAACTAAATTTAAATAAAATGGAATAAAATAAAATAATAAACTTACATATATCAAAATTGAAAGAAATGTAATATCAACAATAAAGAATGTCAAAATGGAAGTAGACTACCTAGAATTTTAAGTACTTGCATTGTATAGAATCGTTGAATACAGGGGTTTACAAGTTTGGGGCGATTAAATTTCACACCGGTTAGTCGAAAGATATAAATATTTCTTCTTTTGTTGAAATAAATCTATTGGTGAAAAATGGTTTGTGAAGCCATTGAGGATTATAAGCAGGTACAATAGGTCCACGCCCACGTCCACGCCCACGGCCACACCCACACCCACGCCCACTCCCACGGCAACGCCCACGGCCACGCCCACGGCCACGCCCACGGCCACGCCCACGCCCAAGGCCACGCCCACGCCCACGGCCACGCCCACGCCACGCCCACGCCCACGGCCACGCCCACGGCCACGCCCACGGCCACACCCACGCCCACTCCCACGGCAACGCCCACGGCCACGCCCACGGCCACGCCCACGGCCACGCCCACGGCCACGCCCACGGCCACGCCCACGGCCACGCCCACGGCCACGCCCACGGCCACGCCCACGCCCACGCCCACGCCCACGCCCACGTCCACGCCCACGGCCACACTCACACCCACGCCCACTCCCACGGCAACGCCCACGGCCACGCCCACGGCCACGCCCACGGCCACGGCCACGCCCACGCCCACGTCTACGTCCACGGCCACGGCCAGGCCCACGGCCACGCCCACGGCCACACCTACGGCCACGCCCACGCGGCCACGCCCACGACAACGTCCAGGGCCACGCCCACGTCCACAGCCACGCCCACGTCCACGGCCACGCCCACGTCCACGTCCACGGCCACGGCCACGCCCACGCCCACGCCCACGCCCAAGTAACCTAACCTTACCCTAACCTAACCTTACCCTAACCTTACCCAACCTAACCTAACCTAACCTAACCTAACCTAACCTAACCTAACCTAACCTAACCTAACCTAACCTCCAAACTTTTCTTTGTTAATAAATATGATTATCTTAGTTGTTTGCATAAATATACCTATGAATAGAAAATAGATACGTGAAATCCCATCACGTATAGAGAAACAAAGCCTTGATTTGCCCATGACACTGAAAAAAAAACTAAATTTAAATAAAATGGAATAAAATAAAATAATAAACTTATATATATCAAAATTGAAAGAAATGTAATATCAACAATAAAGAATGTCAAAATGGGAGTAGACTACCTAGAATTTTAAGTACTTGCATTGTATCGAATCGTTGAATACAGGGGTTTACAAGTTTGGGGCGATTAAATTTCACACCGGTTAGTCGAAAGATATAAATATTTCTTCTTTTGTTGAAATAAATCTATTGGTGAAAAATGGTTTGTGAAGACATTGAGGATTATAAGCAGGTACAATAGGTCCACGCCCACGTCCACGCCCACGGCCACACCCACACCCACACCCACGCCCACTCCCACGGCAACGCCCACGGCCACGCCCACGCCCACGCCCACGGCCACGCCCACGGCCACGCCCACGGCCACGCCCACGGCCACGCCCACGACCACGCCCACGGCCACGCCCACGGCCACGCCCACGGCCACACCCACGGCCACGCCCACGGCCACACCCACGGCCACGCCCACGGCCACGCCCACGGCCACAGCCACGCCCACGTCCACAGCCACGCCCACGGCCATAGCCACGCCCACGCCTACGTCCACGTCCACGTCCAAGTAACCTTACCTTACCCTAACCTTACCTAACCTAAATTAACCTAACCTAACCTAACCTAACCTAACCTAACCTAACCTAACCTAACCTAACCTAACCTAACCTAACCTTACCTAACCTAACCTAACCTAACCTAACCTAACCTAACCTAACCTAACCTAACCTAACCTAACCTAACCTAACCTAACCTAACCTAACCTAACCTCCAAACTTTTCTTTGTTAATAAATATGATTATCTTAGTTGTTTGCATAAATATACCTATGAATAGAAAATAGATACGTGAAATCCCATCACGTATAGAGAAACAAAGCCTTGATTTGCCCATGACACTGAAAAAAAAACTAAATTTAAATAAAATGGAATAAAATAAAATAATAAACTTATATATATCAAAATTGAAAGAAATGTTATATCAACAATAAAGAATGTCAAAATGGGAGTAGACTACCTAGAATTTTAAGTACTTGCATTGTATAGAATCGTTGAATACAGGGGTTTACAAGTTTGGGGCGATTAAATTTCACACCGGTTAGTCGAAAGATATAAATATTTCTTCTTTTGTTGAAATAAATCTATTGGTGAAAAATGGTTTGCGAAGGCATTGAGGATTTTAAGCAGGTACAATAGGTCCACGCCCACGTCCACGCCCACGGCCACGCCCACACCCACGCCCACGGCAACGCCCACGGCCACGCCCACGGCCACGCCCACGTCCACGTCTACGTCCACGGCCACGTCCAGATCTACGTCCACGTCTACGTCCACGGCCACGGCCAGGCCCACGGCCACGCCCACACCCACGCCCACGCCCACGTCCATAGCACCGCCCACGTCCACGGCCACGCACACGCCCACGCCCACGCCCACGGCCACGTCCACGGCCATAGCCACGTCCACGCCCACGCCTACGTCCACGTTCACGTCCACGGCCATAGCCACGTCCACGCCCACGCCTACGTCCACGCCCACGCCCACGGCCACGTCCACGCCAAAGGCAACGCCCAAGGCCACGCCCACTTCAACGTCCACGTCCACGGCCAAGCTCATGCCCACGTCCACGTCTACGTCCACGGCCACGTCCAGGTCTACGTCCACGTCTACGTCCACGGCCACGGCCAGGCCCACGGCCACGCCCACACCCACGCCCACGCCCACGGCCACGCCAACGGCCACACCTACGGCCACGCCAACGGCCACGCCCACGGCCACGCCCACGGCCAAGCCCACGGCCAAGCCCACGTCAACGTCAACGTCCACGTCCACGGCCACGCCCACGTCTACGGCCACGCCCACGGCCACGCCCAAGGCCACGCCCACGTCAACGTCCAGGGCCACGCCCACGTCCACAGCCAAGCCCACGTCCACGGCCACGCCCACGCCCACACCCACACCCACGCCCACTCCCACGGCAACGCCCACGGCCACGCCCACGGCCACGCCCACGGCCACGCCCACGGCCACGCCCACGGCAACGCCCACGCCCACGGCCACGCCCACGCCCACGCCCACGGCCACGAAAACGCCCACGGCCACGCCCACGCCCACGGCCACGCCCACGTCCACGGCCACGCCCACGTCCACGTCCACGGCCACGGCCACGCCCACGCCCACGCCCACGCCCAAGTAACCTAACCTTACCCTAACCTAACCTTACCCTAACCTTACCCAACCTAACCTAACCTAACCTAACCTAACCTAACCTAACCTAACCTAACCTAACCTAACCTAACCTAACCTAACCTAACCTAACCTAACCTAACCTAACCTAACCTAACCTAACCTAACCTAACCTCCAAACTTTTCTTTGTTAATAAATATGATTATCTTAGTTGTTTGCATAAATAATCCTATGAATAGAAAATAGATACGTGAAATCCCATCACGTATAGAGAAACAAAGCCTTGATTTGCCCATGACACTGAAAAAAAAACTAAATTTAAATAAAATGGAATAAAATAAAATAATAAACTTATATATATCAAAATTGAAAGAAATGTAATATCAACAATAAAGAATGTCAAAATGGGAGTAGACTACCTAGAATTTTAAGTACTTGCATTGTATAGAATCGTTGAATACAGGGGTTTACAAGTTTGGGGCGATTAAATTTCACACCGGCCACGCCCACGCCCACGGCCACGCCCACGCCACGCCCACGCCCACGGCCACGCCCACGGCCACGCCCACGGCCACGCCCACGCCCACGGCCACGCCCACGCCCACGGCCACGCCCACGGCCACGCCCACGCCCACGCCCACGGCCACGCCCACGTCCACGGCCACGCCCACGTCCACGTCCACGGCCACGGCCACGCCCACGCCCACGCCCACGCCCAAGTAACCTAACCTTACCCTAACCTAACCTTACCCTAACCTTACCCAACCTAACCTAACCTAACCTTTTTTTTTTTTTTTGTTTTCGAGGGGAAAAATCTGCGAACAGATACCATACTGCATGTAGGGTACAGTATGGTTATGTGGGGTTGTCGAAGTTTTAAACTTCGACGACCCACTAAAAGACCCCCCGGTGGCCGGCCTCTAAGCTTAAATCAATGGGCCTGGGAACTCCGATGGACCGCGCCAGGCCCATTTCGCATTGCCAAATCGCTCGTCTCCGAGGGCGTTCACACTACCGCCCCCAACGTACCACGATAATTAAGATGGCACGCGCCACACAGTGCCATCGACCTCCTGGGGTTCGCCTTGGAAAGTCGGAGCCCTCACTCCGACTGACTGCGGACCCAGATGGTTCCCTAAAGGGAATTGCCGCGACGCCCTTAAGGCGCAGGCGGCGCAGGGCGGCCGTAGCGTGCGCCTTGCCGCCGCCTCCTCCGGGCGGGATTGGCTCTTTCGCGATCCCGCTCGGCAGACTCTTTCTGAATCATGACGGTCTCACAGAAAGAGACCACCTCCATCCACGCCGTCTCATCCACCAGCATAGCCGCCACTACGCTGGGCAGAGAGAGGTCTTGCCCGATCCTATTGACCAGGATCTGCCTTTCAGCGCTCCACGCCGAGCATTCCTCGAGCGTGTGCTGAGCTGAGTCCCGATCCCCCTCACAGTGGTGACATTGCGGTGTCGGTTCGCGTCCGATCCTACTCAGGAACTCGCCAAAACAGCCATGCCCGGTGAGCACCTGAGCAAGACGGAAGGTGACGTTCCCCCCCTCCCTCCCCAGCCAGGCTTCGAAGCTTGGCAGAATCGCGCCGACGGCGCGTTGGCGCGAGTTCCTCGGCTCCTCGAGCCGCTCGCGCCACCTCCCGAGCGCGCGTTGACGCTCTTCTCGTCGCACTTCAGCAGGCGCAGCTCCACCACCACCATCGTGACGGAGACGGACGTAAATAGATGCGTCCATCTCCGCCAGGATGTCAAAGGGCGGGAACCGCGCCAATAGAGTTGCCGCCTCAAAAGATATGGTACGGTACCCTCGTACGGTCCTAATGGCAATAGGACGCTGAAGGCTATTGTACATAGCCCTGTAGCGCCCAACACCCGCCAGTCGATGTGACCAGACGGGCGCTCCGTAGAGTGCCATCGACCGTACCACCCCTCCGTAGAGACGGCGAACACCCTCCCTGGGTCCCCCGAGATTAGGCAGGAGTCTGTGCAGAGCACCCACTACCCTAAGAATCCGAGGGACGGAGCGTCTGAAATGCTCCCCGAAGTCCCAGCGGCTGTCCAGGGTGAGGCCAAGGTACTTGAGGTACGGGCCTACCTGGACGTCAACGTCCCCCACGCGAACCGACAGGCTGGGTGGTTCCTGACTCCTAAGGATCTTATGGAACCATAGCGCCTCGGTCTTGTGAGGCGCTATCCGTAGACCCAGCTCGTGAATTTTATTCACGACGCAAGTCACCCCAAGCTCGGCGAGCCTCTTGGTTCCTTCAAAGGAGTCACCGCCGGCGAAAACGAGCGTGTCGTCTGCATAACAGACCACTTGTACGCTGGCGGGGAGATCGACGCGCAGGACCGCGTCATATGCAAGATTCCACAAGAGGGGTCCAAGAACGGACCCCTGCGGAACCCCGCACACTACTTCTTTTCTATGCGCACCGTCCCTGCCTACATATTGCACACACCTATCACGCAGGTAGGCCCCAACTATGCGCTGCAGGTAGGCAGGCACCGCGTGAAACCTAAGCGCCTCCCTGATCGCTCTCCAGGGCAAGGAGTTAAAGGCGTTTACGATGTCTAGTGACACCGCCAAAGCCCTTCCGCCCCGGGACACAACCTGTTCCGACAAAGTACGGACGCGGAGAATCGCGTCCACAGTCGATCGCGCCCGACGGAAGCCAAACTGGTCATCCGATAGGTTGGGACCTACCTGCCATAGGTGCATGCAAAGACGGTCGGCAATTATTCTTTCGAACAATTTGCCGCCCTCGTCTAGCAGGCAAATGGGGCGGTACGCAGAGGGAGAATCCGTTGCCCTGCCATCCTTCCTCAAGAGCACCAACTTAGCCTCCTTCCAGTCCTTTGGGAACACGCCAGACTGGAGGCAGTTGTCAAACAACTGCCTTAGCTTGTCCCCCAGACCTGCGGATAGAGCCAGCGCCAGGGCTCGACCGGGAATCCCGTCGGGCCCGGGCGCAGTGTTTCGAGCCCTCATGCGCTTTACGGCTCGGTCTAGCTCCTGCCTCTGTACCCCCATGCTGTCGGTCCATTCCGCAGCATCTACATTTAGGTCCGACGGCGCTGGGGATAAGGAACTGTCCTGAGACTCGACCCCCGGAAAGAGGGTGTCTACCACTCTTCCTACGAACTCCGGGTCGAGGGTTTCAGTCAATGGAGGGACCCAAGGTCGGAGCTTGCCCAGTACCATCCTGTACGGGCGGCCCCATGGGTCCCTATTCAGTCCCTCCAGGAGTTCACTCCAAGATCGCGCCTTGGCATCGGCAATCGCGCTTTGGAGCGCTTTGGTTGCGCCTCGGTATACCTCGTACGCTCTATCCGTCTCCTCGGCTGTGGCCCTCCTTCTTCTCCGGGTCCTGGTGTACTGGCGTCGCGTGCGTAAGCACGCTTCGCGTAGCCTCGCTATCTCCGCCGACCACCAGTACACGGCCCTTCGCTTGGTCGACCTCGTCCGGGGCATCGAGACGTCGCAAATCGACGTCATCGTTTCCCGGAACCACATAGCCTCCCTCTCAGGATCCGACGTATCTTCGGCATGGTTTTCCGGCCAGGCCGCGACGATGGCCGCGGCTTCTAACAGGTCCCTGTCAAGTCTCTTTAGAGCCCATCGTCGCGGCAGGCTGTCACCACGACGGGAATCTCGGGTTGAGGAGAGGCGGAAAGACACGTCGAAGACAATGTGGCGATGGTCAGACAACGTAACCATCTCCTCCGCCACCCTCCATCCCGACACCAAGTGCGCGGCCGAAGGAGTCGCCCATGTGAGGTCCACAATCGACTCCCCCTGCCACCGCACACAGGTGCTAATTGACCCTTGATTCAGCAGCCGGAGGTCATGTCCCGCCGCCCATCCAGCGATGGTGACTCCCCTAGGGTCATCTCGAGGACTACCCCACTCACGCGAGTGGGCATTGAAGTCGCCCAAGATGAGCACGGGACGAGGCAGGCATCTACGTATGCAGGCCCCGACCTCGTCCAGGTACGCCTCGTAAGCGGCGAGGGTGCAATTTGGGGTGATGTAGCATCCTACAACGGCAAGGTGACCCCATTCCGTTGCTACAAAACCCTGCCCCTTCTCGATAGGTGTACAGGGAGGATCACCTTCGCCACCGCCCCAGTAGATAGCGACAGAGCCCAGCTCGTCCCCGAACCATCGTGGATGGGCAGGGATCCGATAAGGCTCCGCCACTACCGCACACGCAATCGACCACTGTGCTAGGGTTTGCATAAGCAAATTCTGCGCACCCTGGCAGTGGTTCAGATTGCACTGAAGGGCTTTTAATGGGTTGTGATCCATTAAGAAGCCTCCATGGCCTCCTGGGGCGGGCTTAGGCCCGACATTTCAGCCTCCTTCGTTGGGGCCGAACTCCTTCCTGTATCTGGGGCAGGAGGAGGTCTCCTTCCACCTTTCGCCTTCTTCGGAGGAGAGCACTTTTTGCTGCCCATCCTATGGTCGGCCTTGCAGCCCATGTCTGAGCAGAGCGGGCATTTTGGCGGACGCGTGCAATCGCTAGCCCGGTGACCGGGCTCGCCGCACGCATAGCACAGCGCACTGCGATCGACTGGGTTCTGACACAGGCTGCGTACATGCCCATATTCCAAGCACCGGAAGCACTGAAGTGGCCGTGTCGTCAGGTAGTCGACGCGAGCCGAGGCCCACCCAACTACGAGTCGACCAATTGCTGCTATCTTGCGCACGCTAGCCAGCGGACAGCGCACCCACACTGTGCCCAGGGCACTGGGTGGGCGCCTGATTACGCCTACCCGCACGTCGTCAGCGGAGCAGCCTCCATCGCGGGCAACCGCAGCGGCCACTTCCTCCGGTGTAACGCTGTCGTCGAGGTCCTTAAGCCTCATCTCCCCCGTCTTAACGGGACGGGTGATGCGGACGCTGAAGTCCTCGAGAGCAGCGCGCATGCGTCCTGCCAGTACGTCGGCCTTGGACGCACATTCGGGCCCAGACACCTCCATTATGAGCCCCCCCGTTATAGCTCGTTTTGAACGAACCATGTCCACCCCCACTTCCTCCAGCCTGATGCGGGCTCTAGCAGCTGCCATAACCGTGGCGTACGTGTCCTGTGAACCTTCCGGAATAGTCACAGTTATCGCCGCGGATTTTGGCAGTCGCGATGGCTTAGGGGGAGCAGTTGCCTTTTTGCGCCCGCTCTTGGAGCTAGCCGGGGGACTGGGCTTAGCCGGAGCAGTTCCAGGGCCAGCACTGAGTCCGGCTTTAGTAGCGACCATGGAGCCCATCGCGGGGCTTATTGCGGCACCGGACGTCACCCCAGCCGCCTTCCTTTTAGATTTTTTGGCCCTCCTGCCAACCACGGTTGTCCAGGGGGCATTTGGTGGTTGTGCTACTACTTCAGGCTGCTCACCCTGCACCACAGGCAAGGAGGTAGCAGCTTTTAAGGGGGGATGTTTCGCCTTTCCTATCTGCTTGTCTGCTCCGGGAGTTGCGAGAGCAGAGCCACTCGTAAGCGGCGGCTGAACTACATGAGCCGCTGCCAGTTTTCGGTCCATTAGAGACCCTATCCGTTCCATCAGCCGGCTCTCCCAGTCATCTCCATTACCGGCAGAAGGTGCTGACGCCATCGCTGGCATGGCCGCAGACTCCTTGCTGGCCCGGGCCTGCTGATGAATCGCCTCGGTCAAATTCTCCACCTTAGTGGAGAGAACCTCCATCTGGCTCCGCAGGTCCGCGTTTTCTCTTTCCAGGCGCTCCACGTTGGCGTCAGTAGATACTCTCTTTACCAACGCCAAGGAGGCCGCCTGGACCTTCCTAACTGCCATTCGGAGGCCGCGGATATAATCGCCCTTCAGGTTCTTAGACCTATCTGCAATCTTCTCTACAGTCTCCAACTGAGAGTTAATGCAGGCGACCAACTCATCAGTTGGCTGCGCCTGCATTTCCACTCCCAACTCTTCAGCTTTGGGCAGCTTGTCCTTGGCCTTTGTCTTTGAGGGCGGCACCAACGGGTCAAAGACCTCGTCTTCCCCTCCCTGCTTCTCCGACTTTAGATACAGAGCGAGACCCTTGGACCCCTTTGGGTTCCCAGCCTGCTCCTTCTGCCCTCTCTTGCGTCCGCGCGTTCGGGTCGAAGTATTGGAGGCCAATGAGGACGCGGACATGGCAGAGCTATCCGATTCCCCATCCGCCCCGCTCACCACTACCTCCGGTGCGCCTCTCTGCGAAGCCGCGAGCGGTTTCGCAAAGAAGCGCACTTCCCTTTCTCTTGACATTGACTGTGCGTCCGCGCCCGAACCGGACGCAGGCACGCAGGCATTGCCAGTACTATCTTCCAACATCGGCTGCACGTCCGCGTCCGAGCTGGACGCGGGCGTGCAGTCGACATCCACCACTTTCTGCTCTAAATCGCCAGAAGGCCCCCTTACTTCATGACAGTTTTTGTCCCCCACGTATACGATGGGACGGTACACCGCGGAATCCGCGGTGCCATGGGATTCCCCGTTTCCGGGACCCACACGTGGACTGTTTTTATTACTGTCGTTGTCCATGATTTTCCTTTTAGGGGTGAGGTCCCCGTGTTTGGCGCCCTAGCGGCCGGGTTCCCCCCGACCATACTCCGCGTGTGAACCCGGACTAGCGAGCACGCCCATAGTCGCTCCGTACATCTACACAAAGTGTAAGCGCACAGAGCAACCCGGAACAGCTCGCGAGCCCGGATTCACACACGCAGTACTCCCCTCGGCGGGCGCCGGGACCATATATTGGGACTTGGTACCATCTCCCTCTTTAATCCACTTAACACACGTGGATTTCCGCCATCTCTCTACACAGACAGAGTTGGAAATTTCTTTCCTCTGCCGAGCCCCATTCACTGCGCTGTCTGCTGAGTCAGAGAGTCGCATGAAGAGGCTCCAAAGCCCTTTGGCCCACCCTTGGTGTTTTGTCCGCGCTGGCCTGCCAATAACTCCCTTATGGAAGCTATCGTCAGGCCAGAACCCCCTATCCGCAACCTGGGGACGCACCACGTCGGAGTATCACCTCTCCGCCCACTGGGACAACCCAGTAGGTCCGTGGAACCTAACCTAACCTAACCTAACCTAACCTAACCTAACCTAACCTAACCTAACCTAACCTAACCTAACCTAACCTAACCTAACCTAACCTAACTTAACCTAACCTAACCTAACCTAACCTCCAAACTTTTCTTTGTTAATAAATATGATTATCTTAGTTGTTTGCATAAATAATCCTATGAATAGAAAATAGATACGTGAAATCCCATCACGTATAGAGAAACAAAGCCTTGATTTGCCCATGACACTGAAAAAAAAACTAAATTTAAATAAAATGGAATAAAATAAAATAATAAACTTATATATATCAAAATTGAAAGAAATGTAATATCAACAATAAAGAATGTCAAAATGGGAGTAGACTACCTAGAATTTTAAGTACTTGCATTGTATAGAATCGTTGAATACAGGGGTTTACAAGTTTGGGGCGATTAAATTTCACACCGGCCACGCCCACGCCCACGGCCACGCCCACGCCACGCCCACGCCCACGGCAACGCCCACGGCCACGCCCACGCCCACGGCCACGCCCACGCCCACGCCCACGCCCACGCCCACGCCCAAGTAACCTAACCTTACCCTAACCTAACCTTACCCTAACCTTACCCAACCTAACCTAACCTAACCTAACCTAACCTAACCTAACCTAACCTAACCTAACCTAACCTAACCTAACCTAACCTAACCTAACCTAACCTAACCTAACCTCCAAACTTTTCTTTGTTAATAAATATGATTATCTTAGTTGTTTGCATAAATATACCTATGAATAGAAAATAGATACGTGAAATCCCATCACGTATAGAGAAACAAAGCCTTGATTTGCCCATGACACTGAAAAAAAAACTAAATTTAAATAAAATGGAATAAAATAAAATAATAAACTTATATATATCAAAATTGAAAGAAATGTAATATCAACAATAAAGAATGTCAAAATGGGAGTAGACTACCTAGAATTTTAAGTACTTGCATTGTATCGAATCGTTGAATACAGGGGTTTACAAGTTTGGGGCGATTAAATTTCACACCGGTTAGTCGAAAGATATAAATATTTCTTCTTTTGTTGAAATAAATCTATTGGTGAAAAATGGTTTGTGAAGGCACTGAGGATTATAAGCAGGTACAATAGGTCCACGCCCACGTCCACGCCCACGGCCACACCCACACCCACACCCACGCTCACTCCCACGGCAACGCCCACGGCCACGCCCACGCCCACGCCCACGGCCACGCCCACGGCCACGCCCACGGCCACGCCCACGGCCACGCCCACGGCCACGCCCACGACCACGCCCACGGCCACGCCCACGGCCACGCCCACGGCCACACCCACGGCCACGCCCACGGCCACACCCTTGGCCACGCCCACGGCCACGCCCACGGCCACAGCCACACCCACGTCCACAGCCACGCCCACGGCCATAGCCACGCCCACGCCTACGTCCACGTCCACGTCCAAGTAACCTTACCTTACCCTAACCTTACCTAACCTAAATTAACCTAACCTAACCTAACCTAACCTAACCTAACCTAACCTAACCTAACCTAACCTAACCTAACCTAACCTAACCTAACCTAACCTAACCTAACCTAACCTAACCTAACCTAACCTAACCTAACCTAACCTAACCTAACCTAACCTAACCTCCAAACTTTTCTTTGTTAATAAATATGATTATCTTAGTTGTTTGCATAAATATACCTATGAATAGAAAATAGATACGTGAAATCCCATAACGTATAGAGAAACAAAGCCTTGATTTGCCCATGACACTGAAAAAAAAACTAAATTTAAATAAAATGGAATAAAATAAAATAATAAACTTATATATATCAAAATTGAAAGAAATGTAATATCAACAATAAAGAATGTCAAAATGGGAGTAGACTACCTAGAATTTTAAGTACTTGCATTGTATAGAATCGTTGAATACAGGCGTTTACAAGTTAGGGGCGATTAAATTTCACACCGGTTAGTCGAAAGATATAAATATTTCTTCTTTTGTTGAAATAAATCTATTGGTGAAAAATGGTTTGCGAAGGCATTGAGGATTTTAAGCAGGTACAATAGGTCCACGCCCACGTCCACGCCCACGGCCACGCCCACACCCACGGCCACGCCCACACCCACGCCCACGCCCACGGCAACGCCCACGGCCACGCCCACGGCCACGCCCACGCCCACGGCCACGCCCACGGCCACGCCCACGGCCACGCCAACGGCCACGCCAACGTCAACGTCCAGGGCCACGCCCACGTCCACGGCCACGTCTACGTCTACGTCCACGTCTACGTCCACGTCTACGTCTACGTCCACGTCTACGTCCACGGCCACGTCCACGTCTACGTCCACGTCCACGTCTACGTCCAGGTCTACGTCCACGTCTACGTCCACGGCCACGGCCAGGCCCACGGCCACGCCCACGGCCACACCTACGGCCACGCCCACGCGGCCACGCCCACGACAACGTCCAGGGCCACGCCCACGTCCACAGCCACGCCCACGTCCACGCCCACGTCCACGGCCACGCCCACGTCCACGTCCACGGCCACGGCCACGCCCACGCCCACGCCCACGCCCACGCCCAAGTAACCTAACCTTACCCTAACCTAACCTTACCCTAACATTACCCAACCTAACCTAACCTAACCTAACCTAACCTAACCTAACCTAACCTAACCTAACCTAACCTAACCTAACCTAACCTAACCTAACCTAACCTAACCTAACCTAACCTCCAAACTTTTCTTTGTTAATAAATATGATTATCTTAGTTGTTTGCATAAATATACCTATGAATAGAAAATAGATACGTGAAATCCCATCACGTATAGAGAAACAAAGCCTTGATTTGCCCATGACACTGAAAAAAAAACTAAATTTAAATAAAATGGAATAAAATAAAATAATAAACTTATATATATCAAAATTGAAAGAAATGTTATATCAACAATAAAGAATGTCAAAATGGGAGTAGACTACCTAGAATTTTAAGTACTTGCATTGTATAGAATCGTTGAATACAGGGGTTTACAAGTTTGGGGCGATTAAATTTCACACCGGTTAGTCGAAAGATATAAATATTTCTTCTTTTGTTGAAATAAATCTATTGGTGAAAAATGGTTTGCGAAGGCATTGAGGATTTTAAGCAGGTACAATAGGTCCACGCCCACGTCCACGCCCACGGCCACGCCCACACCCACGCCCACGGCAACGCCCACGGCCACGCCCACGGCCACGCCCACGTCCACGTCTACGTCCACGGCCACGTCCAGATCTACGTCCACGTCTACGTCCACGGCCACGGCCAGGCCCACGGCCACGCCCACACCCACGCCCACGCCCACGTCCATAGCACCGCCCACGTCCACGGCCACGCACACGCCCACGCCCACGCCCACGGCCACGTCCACGGCCATAGCCACGTCCACGCCCACGACTACGTCCACGTTCACGTCCACGGCCATAGCCACGTCCACGCCCACGCCTACGTCCACGCCCACGCCCACGGCCACGTCCACGCCAAAGGCAACGCCCAAGGCCACGCCCACTTCAACGTCCACGTCCACGGCCAAGCTCATGCCCACGTCCACGTCTACGTCCACGGCCACGTCCAGGTCTACGTCCACGTCTACGTCCACGGCCACGGCCAGGCCCACGGCCACGCCCACACCCACGCCCACGCCCACGGCCACGCCAACGGCCACACCTACGGCCACGCCAACGGCCACGCCCACGGCCACGCCCACGGCCAAGCCCACGGCCAAGCCCACGTCAACGTCAACGTCCACGTCCACGGCCACGCCCACGTCTACGGCCACGCCCACGGCCACGCCCAAGGCCACGCCCACGTCAACGTCCAGGGCCACGCCCACGTCCACAGCCAAGCCCACGTCCACGGCCACGCCCACGCCCACACCCACACCCACGCCCACTCCCACGGCAACGCCCACGGCCACGCCCACGGCCACGCCCACGGCCACGCCCACGGCCACGCCCACGGCAACGCCCACGCCCACGGCCACGCCCACGCCCACGCCCACGGCCACGAAAACGCCCACGGCCACGCCCACGCCCACGGCCACGCCCACGTCCACGGCCACGCCCACGTCCACGTCCACGGCCACGGCCACGCCCACGCCCACGCCCACGCCCACGCCCAAGTAACCTAACCTTACCCTAACCTAACCTTACCCTAACCTTACCCAACCTAACCTAACCTAACCTAACCTAACCTAACCTAACCTAACCTAACCTAACCTAACCTAACCTAACCTAACCTAACCTAACCTAACCTAACCTAACCTAACCTAACCTAACCTAACCTAACCTAACCTCCAAACTTTTCTTTGTTAATAAATATGATTATCTTAGTTGTTTGCATAAATAATCCTATGAATAGAAAATAGATACGTGAAATCCCATCACGTATAGAGAAACAAAGCCTTGATTTGCCCATGACACTGAAAAAAAAACTAAATTTAAATAAAATGGAATAAAATAAAATAATAAACTTATATATATCAAAATTGAAAGAAATGTAATATCAACAATAAAGAATGTCAAAATGGGAGTAGACTACCTAGAATTTTAAGTACTTGCATTGTATAGAATCGTTGAATACAGGGGTTTACAAGTTTGGGGCGATTAAATTTCACACCGGTTAGTCGAAAGATATAAATATTTCTTCTTTTGTTGAAATAAATCTATTGGTGAAAAATGGTTTGTGAAGGCATTGAGGATTATAAGCAGGTACAATAGGTCCACGCCCACGTCCACGCCCACGGCCACACCCACACCCACGCCCACTCCCACGGAAACGCCCACGGCAACGCCCACGGCCACGCCCACGGCCACGCCCACGGCCACGCCCACGGCCACGCCCACGCCCACGGCCACGCCCACGCCCACGCCCACGGCCACGCCCACGGCCACGCCCACGGCCACGCCCACGGCCACGCCCACGGCCACGCCCACGGCCACGCCCACGGCCACGCCCACGGCCACGCCCACGGCCACGCCCACGGCCACGCCCACGACCACGCCCACGGCCACGCCCACGGCCACACCCACGGCCACGCCCACGGCCACGCCCACGGCCACGCTCACGCCCACGTCCACGCCCACGTCCACGTCTACGTCCACGTCAACGTCCACGTCCACGGCCACGCTCATGCCCACGTCCACGCCCACGTCCACGTCTACGTCCACGGCCACGTCCAGGTCTACGTCCACGTCTACGTCCACGGCCACGGCCAGGCCCACGGCCACGCCCACACCCACGCCCACGCCCACGGCCACGCCAACGGCCACACCTACGGCCACGCCAGCGGCCACGCCCACGGCCACGCCCACGGCCAAGCCCACGGCCAAGCCCACGTCAACGTCTACGTCCACGTCCACGGCCACGCCCACGTCTACGGCCACGCCCACGGCCACGCCCAAGGCCACGCCCACGTCAACGTCCAGGGCCACGCCCACGTCCACAGCCAAGCCCACGTCCACGGCCACGCCAACGCCCACACCCACACCCACGCCCACTCCCACGGCAACGCCCACGGCCACGCCCACGGCCACGCCCACGCCCACGGCCACGGCCACGCCCACGCCCACGGCCACGCCCACGCCACGCCCACGGCCACGCCCACGGCCACGCCCACGGCCTAACCCACGGCCACGCCCACGACCACGCCCACGGCCACGCCCACGGCCACACCCACGGCCACGCCCACGGCCACGCCCACGGCCACGCTCACGCCCACGTCCACGCCAAAGTCCACGTCTACGTCCACGTCTACGTCCACGGCCACGTCCACGTCTACGTCCACGTCCACGTCTACGTCCACGGCCACGGCCAGGCCCACGGCCACGCCCACGGCCACACCTACGGCCACGCCCACGCGGCCACGCCCACGACAACGTCCAGGGCCACGCCCACGTCCACAGCCACGCCCACGTCCACGGCCACGCCCACGTCCACGTCCACGGCCACGGCCACGCCCACGCCCACGCCCACGCCCAAGTAACCTAACCTTACCCTAACCTAACCTTACCCTAACCTTACCCAACCTAACCTAACCTAACCTAACCTAACCTAACCTAACCTAACCTAACCTAACCTAACCTAACCTAACCTAACCTAACCTAACCTAACCTAACCTAACCTAACCTAACCTAACCTAACCTAACCTAACCTAACCTAACCTAACCTAACCTAACCTAACCTAACCTCCAAACTTTTCTTTGTCAATAAATATGATTATTTTAGTTGTTTGCATAAATATACCTATGAATAGAAAATAGATACGTGAAATCCCATCATGTATAGAGAAACAAAGCCTTGATTTGCCCATGACACTGAAAAAAAAACTAAATTTAAATAAAATGGAATAAAATAAAATAATAAACTTATATATATCAAAATTGAAAGAAATGTAATATCAACAATAGAGAATGTCAAAATGGAAGTAGACTACCTAGAATTTTAAGTACTTGCATTGTATAGAATCGTTGAATACAGGGGTTTACAAGTTTGGGGCGATTAAATTTCACACCGGTTAGTCGAAAGATATAAATATTTCTTCTTTTGTTGAAATAAATCTATTGGTGAAAAATGGTTTGTGAAGGCATTGAGGATTATAAGCAGGTACAATAGGTCCACACCCACGCCCACTCCCACGGCAACGCCCACGGCCACGCCCACGGCCACGCCCACGGCCACGCCCACGGCCACGCCAACGCCCACGCCCACGCCCACGCCTACGCCCACGGCCACGCCCACGCCACGCCCACGGCCACGCCCACGGCCACGCCCACGGCCACGCCCACGGCCACGCCCACGCCCACGCCCACGCCCACGTCCACGCCAACGGCCACACCCACACCCACGCCCACTCCCACGGCAACGCCCACGGCCACGCCCACGGCCACGCCCACGGCCACGGCCACGCCCACGCCCACGTCTACGTCCACGGCCACGGCCAGGCCCACGGCCACGCCCACGGCCACACCTACGGCCACGCCCACGCGGCCACGCCCAGGGCCACGCCCACGTCCACAGCCACGCCCACGTCCACGGCCACGCCCACGTCCACGTCCACGGCCACGGCCACGCCCACGCCCACGCCCACGCCCAAGTAACCTAACCTTACCCTAACCTAACCTTACCCTAACCTTACCCTAACCTTACCCAACCTAACCTAACCTAACCTAACCTAACCTAACCTTACCTAACCTAACCTAACCTAACCTAACCTCACCTAACCTCCAAACTTTTCTTTGTTAATAAATATGATTATTTTAGTTGTTTGCATAAATAAACCTATGAATAGAAAATAGATACGTGAAATCCCATCATGTATAGAGAAACAAAGCCTTGATTTGCCCATGACACTGAAAAAAAAACTAAATTTAAATAAAATGGAATAAAATAAAATAATAAACTTACATATATCAAAATTGAAAGAAATGTAATATCAACAATAAAGAATGTCAAAATGGAAGTAGACTACCTAGAATTTTAAGTACTTGCATTGTATAGAATCGTTGAATACAGGGGTTTACAAGTTTGGGGCGATTAAATTTCACACCGGTTAGTCGAAAGATATAAATATTTCTTCTTTTGTTGAAATAAATCTATTGGTGAAAAATGGTTTGTGAAGCCATTGAGGATTATAAGCAGGTACAATAGGTCCACGCCCACGTCCACGCCCACGGCCACACCCACACCCACGCCCACTCCCACGGCAACGCCCACGGCCACGCCCACGGCCACGCCCACGGCCACGCCCACGCCCAAGGCCACGCCCACGCCCACGGCCACGCCCACGCCCACGGCCACGCCCACGGCCACGCCCACGGCCACACCCACGCCCACTCCCACGGCAACGCCCACGGCCACGCCCACGGCCACGCCCACGGCCACGCCCACGGCCACGCCCACGGCCACGCCCACGGCCACGCCCACGGCCACGCCCACGGCCACGCCCACGCCCACGCCCACGCCCACGCCCACGTCCACGCCCACGGCCACACTCACACCCACGCCCACTCCCACGGCAACGCCCACGGCCACGCCCACGGCCACGCCCACGGCCACGGCCACGCCCACGCCCACGTCTACGTCCACGGCCACGGCCAGGCCCACGGCCACGCCCACGGCCACACCTACGGCCACGCCCACGCGGCCACGCCCACGACAACGTCCAGGGCCACGCCCACGTCCACAGCCACGCCCACGTCCACGGCCACGCCCACGTCCACGTCCACGGCCACGGCCACGCCCACGCCCACGCCCACGCCCAAGTAACCTAACCTTACCCTAACCTAACCTTACCCTAACCTTACCCAACCTAACCTAACCTAACCTAACCTAACCTAACCTAACCTAACCTAACCTAACCTAACCTAACCTAACCTCCAAACTTTTCTTTGTTAATAAATATGATTATCTTAGTTGTTTGCATAAATATACCTATGAATAGAAAATAGATACGTGAAATCCCATCACGTATAGAGAAACAAAGCCTTGATTTGCCCATGACACTGAAAAAAAAACTAAATTTAAATAAAATGGAATAAAATAAAATAATAAACTTATATATATCAAAATTGAAAGAAATGTAATATCAACAATAAAGAATGTCAAAATGGGAGTAGACTACCTAGAATTTTAAGTACTTGCATTGTATCGAATCGTTGAATACAGGGGTTTACAAGTTTGGGGCGATTAAATTTCACACCGGTTAGTCGAAAGATATAAATATTTCTTCTTTTGTTGAAATAAATCTATTGGTGAAAAATGGTTTGTGAAGACATTGAGGATTATAAGCAGGTACAATAGGTCCACGCCCACGTCCACGCCCACGGCCACACCCACACCCACACCCACGCCCACTCCCACGGCAACGCCCACGGCCACGCCCACGCCCACGCCCACGGCCACGCCCACGGCCACGCCCACGGCCACGCCCACGGCCACGCCCACGGCCACGCCCACGGCCACGCCCACGACCACGCCCACGGCCACGCCCACGGCCACGCCCACGGCCACACCCACGGCCACGCCCACGGCCACACCCACGGCCACGCCCACGGCCACGCCCACGGCCACAGCCACGCCCACGTCCACAGCCACGCCCACGGCCATAGCCACGCCCACGCCTACGTCCACGTCCACGTCCAAGTAACCTTACCTTACCCTAACCTTACCTAACCTAAATTAACCTAACCTAACCTAACCTAACCTAACCTAACCTAACCTAACCTAACCTAACCTAACCTAACCTAACCTAACCTAACCTAACCTAACCTAACCTAACCTAACCTAACCTAACCTAACCTAACCTAACCTAACCTCCAAACTTTTCTTTGTTAATAAATATGATTATCTTAGTTGTTTGCATAAATATACCTATGAATAGAAAATAGATACGTGAAATCCCATCACGTATAGAGAAACAAAGCCTTGATTTGCCCATGACACTGAAAAAGAAACTAAATTTAAATAAAATGGAATAAAATAAAATAATAAACTTATATATATCAAAATTGAAAGAAATGTAATATCAACAATAAAGAATGTCAAAATGGGAGTAGACTACCTAGAATTTTAAGTACTTGCATTGTATAGAATCGTTGAATACAGGCGTTTACAAGTTTGGGGCGATTAAATTTCACACCGGTTAGTCGAAAGATATAAATATTTCTTCTTTTGTTGAAATAAATCTATTGGTGAAAAATCGTTTGTGAAGCCATTGAGGATTATAAGCAGGTACAATAGGTCCACGCCCACGTCCACGCCCACGGCCACACCCACACCCACGCCCACTCCCACGGCAACGCCCACGGCCACGCCCACGGCCACGCCCACGGCCACGCCCACGCCCAAGGCCACGCCCACGCCCACGGCCACGCCCACGCCACGCCCACGCCCACGGCCACGCCCACGGCCACACCCACGCCCACTCCCACGGCAACGCCCACGACCACGCCCACGGCCACGCCCACGGCCACGGCCACGCCCACGGCCACGCCCACGGCCACGCCCACGGCCACGCCCACGGCCACGCCTACGCCCACGCCCACGCCCACGTCCACGCCCACGGCCACACCCACACCCACGCCCACTCCCACGGCAACGCCCACGGCCACGCCCACGGCCACGCCCACGGCCACGGCCACGCCCACGCCCACGTCTACGTCCACGGCCATGGCCAGGCCCACGGCCACGCCCACGGCCACACCTACGGCCACGCCCACGCGGCCACGCCCACGACAACGTCCAGGGCCACGCCCACGTCCACAGCCACGCCCACGTCCACGGCCACGCCCACGTCCACGTCCACGGCCACGGCCACGCCCACGCCCACGCCCACGCCCAAGTAACCTAACCTTACCCTAACCTAACCTTACCCTAACCTTACCCAACCTAACCTAACCTAACCTAACCTAACCTAACCTAACCTAACCTAACCTAACCTAACCTAACCTAACCTAACCTAACCTAACCTAACCTAACCTAACCTCCAAACTTTTCTTTGTTAATAAATATGATTATCTTAGTTGTTTGCATAAATATACCTATGAATAGAAAATAGATACGTGAAATCCCATCACGTATAGAGAAACAAAGCCTTGATTTGCCCATGACACTGAAAAAAAAACTAAATTTAAATAAAATGGAATAAAATAAAATAATAAACTTATATATATCAAAATTGAAAGAAATGTAATATCAACAATAAAGAATGTCAAAATGGGAGTAGACTACCTAGAATTTTAAGTACTTGCATTGTATCGAATCGTTGAATACAGGGGTTTACAAGTTTGGGGCGATTAAATTTCACACCGGTTAGTCGAAAGATATAAATATTTCTTCTTTTGTTGAAATAAATCTATTGGTGAAAAATGGTTTGTGAAGGCATTGAGGATTATAAGCAGGTACAATAGGTCCACGCCCACGTCCACGCCCACGGCCACACCCACACCCACACCCACGCTCACTCCCACGGCAACGCCCACGGCCACGCCCACGCCCACGCCCACGGCCACGCCCACGGCCACGCCCACGGCCACGCCCACGGCCACGCCCACGACCACGCCCACGGCCACGCCCACGGCCACGCCCACGGCCACACCCACGGCCACGCCCACGGCCACACCCTTGGCCACGCCCACGGCCACGCCCACGGCCACAGCCACACCCACGTCCACAGCCACGCCCACGGCCATAGCCACGCCCACGCCTACGTCCACGTCCACGTCCAAGTAACCTTACCTTACCCTAACCTTACCTAACCTAAATTAACCTAACCTAACCTAACCTAACCTAACCTAACCTAACCTAACCTAACCTAACCTAACCTAACCTAACCTAACCTAACCTAACCTAACCTAACCTAACCTAACCTAACCTAACCTAACCTAACCTAACCTAACCTAACCTAACCTAACCTAACCTAACCTAACCTAACCTCCAAACTTTTCTTTGTTAATAAATATGATTATCTTAGTTGTTTGCATAAATATACCTATGAATAGAAAATAGATACGTGAAATCCCATAACGTATAGAGAAACAAAGCCTTGATTTGCCCATGACACTGAAAAAAAAACTAAATTTAAATAAAATGGAATAAAATAAAATAATAAACTTATATATATCAAAATTGAAAGAAATGTAATATCAACAATAAAGAATGTCAAAATGGGAGTAGACTACCTAGAATTTTAAGTACTTGCATTGTATAGAATCGTTGAATACAGGCGTTTACAAGTTAGGGGCGATTAAATTTCACACCGGTTAGTCGAAAGATATAAATATTTCTTCTTTTGTTGAAATAAATCTATTGGTGAAAAATGGTTTGCGAAGGCATTGAGGATTTTAAGCAGGTACAATAGGTCCACGCCCACGTCCACGCCCACGGCCACGCCCACACCCACGGCCACGCCCACACCCACGCCCACGCCCACGGCAACGCCCACGGCCACGCCCACGGCCACGCCCACGCCCACGGCCACGCCCACGGCCACGCCCACGGCCACGCCAACGGCCACGCCAACGTCAACGTCCAGGGCCACGCCCACGTCCACGGCCACGTCTACGTCTACGTCCACGTCTACGTCCACGTCTACGTCTACGTCCACGTCTACGTCCACGTCTACGTCCACGGCCACGGCCAGGCCCACGGCCACGCCCACGGCCACACCTACGGCCACGCCCACGCGGCCACGCCCACGACAACGTCCAGGGCCACGCCCACGTCCACAGCCACGCCCACGTCCACGCCCACGTCCACGGCCACGCCCACGTCCACGTCCACGGCCACGGCCACGCCCACGCCCACGCCCACGCCCACGCCCAAGTAACCTAACCTTACCCTAACCTAACCTTACCCTAACATTACCCAACCTAACCTAACCTAACCTAACCTAACCTAACCTAACCTAACCTAACCTAACCTAACCTAACCTAACCTAACCTAACCTAACCTAACCTAACCTAACCTAACCTAACCTCCAAACTTTTCTTTGTTAATAAATATGATTATCTTAGTTGTTTGCATAAATATACCTATGAATAGAAAATAGATACGTGAAATCCCATCACGTATAGAGAAACAAAGCCTTGATTTGCCCATGACACTGAAAAAAAAACTAAATTTAAATAAAATGGAATAAAATAAAATAATAAACTTATATATATCAAAATTGAAAGAAATGTTATATCAACAATAAAGAATGTCAAAATGGGAGTAGACTACCTAGAATTTTAAGTACTTGCATTGTATAGAATCGTTGAATACAGGGGTTTACAAGTTTGGGGCGATTAAATTTCACACCGGTTAGTCGAAAGATATAAATATTTCTTCTTTTGTTGAAATAAATCTATTGGTGAAAAATGGTTTGCGAAGGCATTGAGGATTTTAAGCAGGTACAATAGGTCCACGCCCACGTCCACGCCCACGGCCACGCCCACACCCACGCCCACGGCAACGCCCACGGCCACGCCCACGGCCACGCCCACGTCCACGTCTACGTCCACGGCCACGTCCAGATCTACGTCCACGTCTACGTCCACGGCCACGGCCAGGCCCACGGCCACGCCCACACCCACGCCCACGCCCACGTCCATAGCACCGCCCACGTCCACGGCCACGCACACGCCCACGCCCACGCCCACGGCCACGTCCACGGCCATAGCCACGTCCACGCCCACGCCTACGTCCACGTTCACGTCCACGGCCATAGCCACGTCCACGCCCACGCCTACGTCCACGCCCACGCCCACGGCCACGTCCACGCCAAAGGCAACGCCCAAGGCCACGCCCACTTCAACGTCCACGTCCACGGCCAAGCTCATGCCCACGTCCACGTCTACGTCCACGGCCACGTCCAGGTCTACGTCCACGTCTACGTCCACGGCCACGGCCAGGCCCACGGCCACGCCCACACCCACGCCCACGCCCACGGCCACGCCAACGGCCACACCTACGGCCACGCCAACGGCCACGCCCACGGCCACGCCCACGGCCAAGCCCACGGCCAAGCCCACGTCAACGTCTACGTCCACGTCCACGGCCACGCCCACGTCTACGGCCACGCCCACGGCCACGCCCAAGGCCACGCCCACGTCAACGTCCAGGGCCACGCCCACGTCCACAGCCAAGCCCACGTCCACGGCCACGCCCACGCCCACACCCACACCCACGCCCACTCCCACGGCAACGCCCACGGCCACGCCCACGGCCACGCCCACGGCCACGCCCACGGCCACGCCCACGGCAACGCCCACGCCCACGGCCACGCCCACGCCCACGCCCACGGCCACGCAAACGCCCACGGCCACGCCCACGGCCACGCCCACGCCCACGGCCACGCCCACGTCCACGGCCACGCCCACGTCCACATCCACGGCCACGGCCACGCCCACGCCCACGCCCACGCCCAAGTAACCTAACCTTACCCTAACCTAACCTTACCCTAACCTTACCCAACCTAACCTAACCTAACCTAACCTAACCTAACCTAACCTAACCTAACCTAAACCTAACCTAACCTAACCTAACCTAACCTAACCTAACCTAACCTAACCTAACCTAACCTCCAAACTTTTCTTTGTTAATAAATATGATTATCTTAGTTGTTTGCATAAATAATCCTATGAATAGAAAATAGATACGTGAAATCCCATCACGTATAGAGAAACAAAGCCTTGATTTGCCCATGACACTGAAAAAAAAACTAAATTTAAATAAAATGGAATAAAATAAAATAATAAACTTATATATATCAAAATTGAAAGAAATGTAATATCAACAATAAAGAATGTCAAAATGGGAGTAGACTACCTAGAATTTTAAGTACTTGCATTGTATAGAATCGTTGAATACAGGGGTTTACAAGTTTGGGGCGATTAAATTTCACACCGGCCACGCCCACGCCCACGGCCACGCCCACGCCACGCCCACGCCCACGGCCACGCCCACGGCCACGCCCACGCCCACGGCCACGCCCACGCCCACGCCCACGCCCACGCCCACGCCCACGGCAACGCCCACGGCCACGCCCACGGCCACGCCCACGCCCACACCCACGCCCACGGCCACGCCCACGGCCAGGCCCACGGCCAAGCCCACGTCAACGTCTACGTCCACGTCCACGGCCACGCCCACGTCTACGGCCACGCCCACGGCCACGCCCAAGGCCACGCCCACGTCAACGTCCAGGGCCACGCCCACGTCCACAGCCAAGCCCACGTCCACGGCCACGCCCACGCCCACGCCCACGCCCACGGCCACGTCCACGCCAAAGGCAACGCCCAAGGCCACGCCCACTTCAACGTCCACGGCCACGCTCACGTCCACGTCTACGTCCACGGCCACGGCCAGGCCCACGGCCACGCCCACACCCACGCCCACGCCCACGGCCACGCCCACGGCCACACCCACGGCCACGCCAACGGCCACGCCCACGGCCACGCCCACGGCCAAGCCCACGGCCAAGCCCACGTCAACGTCTACGTCCACGTCCACGGCCACGCCCACGTCTACGGCCACGCCCACGGCCACAGCCACGCCCACGTCCACGGCCACGCCCACGTCCACGTCCACGGCCACGGCCACGCCCACGCCCACGCCCACGCCCAAGTAACCTAACCTTACCCTAACCTAACCTTACCCTAACCTTACCCAACCTAACCTAACCTAACCTAACCTAACCTAACCTAACCTAACCTAACCTAACCTAACCTAACCTAACCTAACCTAACCTAACCTAACCTAACCTAACCTCCAAACTTTTCTTTGTTAATAAATATGATTATTTTAGTTGTTTGCATAAATATACCTATGAATAGAAAATAGATACGTGAAATCCCATCATGTATAGAAAAACAAAGCCTTGATTTGCCCATGACACTGAAAAAAAAACTAAATTTAAATAAAATGGAATAAAATAAAATAATAAACTTATATATATCAAAATTGAAAGAAATGTAATATCAACAATAAAGAATGTCAAAATGGAAGTAGACTACCTAGAATTTTAAGTACTTGCATTGTATAGAATCGTTGAATACAGGGGTTTACAAGTTTGGGGCGATTAAATTTCACACCGGTTAGTCGAAAGATATAAATATTTCTTCTTTTGTTGAAATAAATCTATTGGTGAAAAATGGTTTGTGAAGGCATTGAGGATTATAAGCAGGTACAATAGGTCCACGCCCACGTCCACGCCCACGGCCACACCCACACCCACGCCCACTCCCACGGAAACGCCCACGGCAACGCCCACGGCCACGCCCACGGCCACGCCCACGGCCACGCCCACGGCCACGCCCACGCCCACGGCCACGCCCACGCCCACGCCCACGGCCACGCCCACGGCCACGCCCACGGCCACGCCCACGGCCACGCCCACGGCCACGCCCACGGCCACGCCCACGGCCACGCCCACGGCCACGCCCACGGCCACGCCCACGGCCACGCCCACGGCCACGCCCACGACCACGCCCACGGCCACGCCCACGGCCACACCCACGGCCACGCCCACGGCCACGCCCACGGCCACGCTCACGCCCACGTCCACGCCCACGTCCACGTCTACGTCCACGTCTACGTCCACGGCCACGTCCACGTCTACGTCCACGTCGACGTCTACGTCCACGGCCACGGCCAGGCCCACGGCCACGCCCACGGCCACGCCCACGTCCACGTCTACGTCCACGGCCACGTCCACGTCTACGTCCACGTCCACGTCTACGTCCACGGCCACGGCCAGGCCCACGGCCACGCCCACGGCCACACCTACGGCCACGCCCACGCGGCCACGCCCACGACAACGTCCAGGGCCACGCCCACGTCCACAGCCACGCCCACGTCCACGGCCACGCCCACGTCCACGTCCACGGCCACGGCCTCGCCCACGCCCACGCCCACGCCCAAGTAACCTAACCTTACCCTAACCTAACCTTACCCTAACCTTACCCAACCTAACCTAACCTAACCTAACCTAACCTAACCTAACCTAACCTAACCTAACCTAACCTAACCTCCAAATTTTTCTTTGTTAATAAATATGATTATTTTAGTTGTTTGCATAAATATACCTATGAATAGAAAATAGATACGTGAAATCCCATCATGTATAGAGAAACAAAGCCTTGATTTGCCCATGACACTGAAAAAAAAACTAGATTTAAATAAAATGGAATAAAATAAAATAATAAACTTATATATACCAAAATTGAAAGAAATGTAATATCAACAATAAAGAATGTCAAAATGGAAGTAGACTACCTAGAATTTTAAGTACTTGCATTGTATAGAATCGTTGAATACAGGGGTTTACAAGTTTGGGGCGATTAAATTTCACACCGGTTAGTCGAAAGATATAAATATTTCTTCTTTTGTTGAAATAAATCTAATGGTGAAAAATGGTTTGTGAAGGCATTGAGGATTATAAGCAGGTACAATAGGTCCACGCCCACGTCCACGCCCACGGCCACACCCACACCCACGCCCACTCCCACGGCAACGCCCACGGCCACGCCCACGGCCACGCCCACGCCCACGCCCACGGCCACGCCCACGCCCACGGCCACGCCCACGGCCACGCCCACGGCCACGCCCACGGCCACGCCCACGGCCACGCCCACGGCCACGCCCACGGCCACGCCCACGGCCACACCCACGGCCACGTCCACGGCCACGCCCACGGCCACAGCCACGCCCACGTCCACAGCCACGCCCACGGCCATAGCCACGCCCACGCCTACGTCCACGTCCACGTCCAAGTAACCTTACCTTACCCTAACCTTACCTAACCTTACCTAACCTAACCTAACCTAACCTAACCTAACCTAACCTAAACTAACCTAACCTAACCTAAACTAACCTAACCTAACCTAACCTAACCTAACCTAACCTAACCTAACCTAACCTAACCTAACCTAACCAAACTTTTCTTTGTTAATAAATATGATTATCTTAGTTGTTTGCATAAATATACCTATGAATAGAAAATAGATACGTGAAATCCCATCACGTATAGAGAAACAAAGCCTTGATTTGCCCATGACACTGAAAAAAAAACTAAATTTAAATAAAATGGAATAAAATAAAATAATAAACTTATATATATCAAAATTGAAAGAAATGTAATATCAACAATAAAGAATGTCAAAATGGGAGTAGACTACCTAGAATTTTAAGTACTTGCATTGTATAGAATCGTTGAATACAGGCGTTTACAAGATTGGGGCGATTAAATTTCACACCGGTTAGTCGAAAGATATAAATATTTCTTCTTTTGTTGAAATAAATCTATTGGTGAAAAATGGTTTGCGAAGGCATTGAGGATTTTAAGCAGGGACAATAGGTCCACGCCCACGTCCACGCCCACGGCCACGCCCACACCCACGCCCACGCCCACGGCAACGCCCACGGCCACGCCCACGGCCACGCCCACGCCCACACCCACGCCCACGGCCACGCCCACGCCCACACCCACGCCCACGCCCACGGCAACGCCCACGGCCACGCCCACGCCCACGGCCACACCCACGGCCACGCCCACGTTCACGCCCACGGCCACGCCCACGGCCACGCCCACGACAACGTCCAGGGCCACGCCCACGTCCATAGCCACGCCCACGTCCACGGCCACGCACACGCCCACGCCCACGCGCACTGCCAGGCCCACGGCCACGCCCACACCCACGCCCACGCCCACGGCCACGCCCACGGCCACACCCACGGCCACGCCAACGGCCACGCCCACGGCCACGCCCACGGCCAGGCCCACGGCCAAGCCCACGTCAACGTCTACGTCCACGTCCACGGCCACGCCCACGTCTACGGCCACGCCCACGGCCACGCCCAAGGCCACGCCCACGTCAACGTCCAGGGCCACGCCCACGTCCACAGCCAAGCCCACGTCCACGGCCACGCCCACGCCCACGCCCACGCCCACGGCCACGTCCACGCCAAAGGCAACGCCCAAGGCCACGCCCACTTCAACGTCCACGGCCACGCTCACGTCCACGTCTACGTCCACGGCCACGGCCAGGCCCACGGCCACGCCCACACCCACGCCCACGCCCACGGCCACGCCCACGGCCACACCCACGGCCACGCCAACGGCCACGCCCACGGCCACGCCCACGGCCAAGCCCACGGCCAAGCCCACGTCAACGTCTACGTCCACGTCCACGGCCACGCCCACGTCTACGGCCACGCCCACGGCCACAGCCACGCCCACGTCCACGGCCACGCCCACGTCCACGTCAACGGCCACGGCCACGCCCACGCCCACGCCCACGCCCAAGTAACCTAACCTTACCCTAACCTAACCTTACCCTAACCTTACCCAACCTAACCTAACCTAACCTAACCTAACCTAACCTAACCTAACCTAACCTAACCTAACCTAACCTAACCTAACCTAACCTAACCTCCAAACTTTTCTTTGTTAATAAATATGATTATTTTAGTTGTTTGCATAAATATACCTATGAATAGAAAATAGATACGTGAAATCCCATCATGTATAGAGAAACAAAGCCTTGATTTGCCCATGACACTGAAAAAAAAACTAAATTTAAATAAAATGGAATAAAATAAAATAATAAACTTATATATATCAAAATTGAAAGAAATGTAATATCAACAATAAAGAATGTCAAAATGGGAGTAGACTACCTAGAATTTTAAGTACTTGCATTGTATAGAATCGTTGAATACAGGGGTTTACAAGTTTGGGGCGATTAAATTTCACACCGGTTAGTCGAAAGATATAAATATTTCTTCTTTTGTTGAAATAAATCTATTGGTGAAAAATGGTTTGTGAAGGCATTGAGGATTATAAGCAGGTACAATAGGTCCACGCCCACGTCCACGCCCACGGCCACACCCACATCCACGCTCACTCCCACGGCAACGCCCACGGCCACGCCCACGGCCACGCCCACGGCCACGCCCACGCCCACGCCCACGGCCACGCCCACGCCCACGCCCACGCCCACGCCCACGGCCACGCCAAGCCCACGGCCACGCCCACGGCCACGCCCACGGCCACGATCACGGCCACGCCCACGCCCACGGCCACGCCCACGCCCACGGCCACGCCCACGCCCACGGCCACGCCCACGCCCACGGCCACGCCCACGGCCACGCCCACGGCCACGCCCACGCCCACGGCCACGCCCACGCCCACGCCCACGTCCACGGTCACACCCACGCCCACTCCCACGGCAACGCCCACGGCCACGCCCACGGCCACGGCCACGCCCACGCCCACGCCCACGGCCACGCCCACGGCCACGCCACGCCCACACCCACGTCCACGTCTACGTCCACGGCCACGTCCAGATCTACGTCCACGTCTTCGTCCACGGCCACGCCCACGGCCAAGCCCACGTCAACGTCTACGTCCACGTCCACGGCCACGCCCACGTCTACGGCCACGCCCACGGCCACGCCCAAGGCCACGCCCACGTCAACGTCCAGGGCCACGCCCACGTCCACAGCCAAGCCCACGCCCACGCCCACGCCCACGCCCACGGCCACGCCACGCCCACGGCCACGCCCACGCCCACGTCCACGCCCACGGCCACACCCACACCCACGCCCACTCCCACGGCAACGCCCACGGCCACGCCCACGCCCACGCCCACGCCCACGGCCACGCCCACGGCCACGCCCACGCCCACGCCCACGCCCACGGCCACGCCCACGGCCACGCCCACGTCAACGTCTACGTCCATGTCCACGGCCACGCCCACGTCTACGGCCACGCCCACGGCCACACCCACGACCACGCCCACGGCCACGCCCACGGCCACGCCCACACCCACTCCCACGGCAACGCCCACGGCCACGCCCACGGCCACGCCCACGCCCACGCCCACGCCCACGCCCACGGCCACGCCCACGGCCACGCCCACGCCCACGCCCACGGCCACGCCCACGCCCACGTCCACGCCCACGGCCACGCCCACGGCCACGCCCACGGCCACGCCCACGACCACTCCCACGGCAACGCCCACGGCCACGCCCACGGCCACGGCCACGCCTACGCCCACGCCACGCCCACGGCCACGCCCACGGCCACGCCCACGGCCACGCCCACGGCCACGCCCACGGCCACGCCCACGCCCACGGCCACGCCCACGACCACGCCCACGGCCACGCCCACGGCCACACCCACGGCCACGCCCACGGCCACGCCCATGGCCACAGCCACGCCCACGTCCACAGCCACGCCCACGTCCACAGCCACGCCCACGGCCATAGCCACGCCCACGCCTACGTCCACGTCCACGTCCAAGTAACCTTACCTTACCCTAACCTTACCTAACCTAACCTAACCTAACCTAACCTAACCTAACCTAACCTAACCTAACCTAACCTAACCTCCAAACTTTTCTTTGTTAATAAATATGATTATCTTAGTTGTTTGCATAAATATACCTATGAATAGAAAATAGATACGTGAAATCCCATCACGTATAGAGAAACAAAGCCTTGATTTGCCCATGACACTGAAAAAAAAACTAAATTTAAATAAAATGGAATAAAATAAAATAATAAACTTATATATATCAAAATTGAAAGAAATGTAATATCAACAATAAAGAATGTCAAAATGGGAGTAGACTAGTAGACGTAGTATTGGTGAAAAATGGTTTGCGAAGGCATTGAGGATTTTAAGCAGGGACAATAGGTCCACGCCCACGTCCACGCCCACGGCCACGCCCACACCCACGCCCACGCCCACGGCAACGCCCACGGCCACGCCCACGGCCACGCCCACGCCCACACCCACGCCCACGGCCACGCCCACGGCCACACCCACGGCCACGCCAACGGCCACGCCCACGGCCACGCCCACGGCCAGGCCCACGGCCAAGCCCACGTCAACGTCTACGTCCACGTCCACGGCCACGCCCACGTCTACGGCCACGCCCACGGCCACGCCCAAGGCCACGCCCACGTCAACGTCCAGGGCCACGCCCACGTCCACAGCCAAGCCCACGTCCACGGCCACGCCCACGCCCACGCCCACGCCCACGGCCACGTCCACGCCAAAGGCAACGCCCAAGGCCACGCCCACTTCAACTTCCACGGCCACGCTCACGTCCACGTCTACGTCCACGGCCACGGCCAGGCCCACGGCCACGCCCACACCCACGCCCACGGCCACGCACACGCCCACGCCCACGCCCACGGCCAGGCCCACGGCCACGCCCACACCCACGCCCACGCCCACGGCCACGCCCACGGCCACACCCACGGCCACGCCAACGGCCACGCCCACGGCCACGCCCACGGCCAGGCCCACGGCCAAGCCCACGCCCACACCCACGCCCACGCCCACGGCCACGCCCACGCCCACGCCCACGCCCACGCCCACGGCCACGTCCACGTCTACGTCCACGGCCACGGCCAGGCCCACGGCCACGCCCACGGCCACACCTACGGCCACGCCCACGCGGCCACGCCCACGACAACGTCCAGGGCCACGCCCACGTCCACAGCCACGCCCACGTCCACGGCCACGCCCACGTCCACGTCCACGGCCACGGCCACGCCCACGCCCACGCCCACGCCCAAGTAACCTAACCTTACCCTAACCTAACCTTACCCTAACCTTACCCAACCTAACCTAACCTAACCTAACCTAACCTAACCTAACCTAACCTAACCTAACCTAACCTAACCTCCAAATTTTTCTTTGTTAATAAATATGATTATTTTAGTTGTTTGCATAAATATACCTATGAATAGAAAATAGATACGTGAAATCCCATCATGTATAGAGAAACAAAGCCTTGATTTGCCCATGACACTGAAAAAAAAACTCGATTTAAATAAAATGGAAAAAAATAAAATAATAAACTTATATATATCATAATTGAAAGAAATGTAATATCAACAATAAAGAATGTCAAAATGGAAGTAGACTACCTAGAATTTTAAGAACTTGCATTGTATAGAATCGTTGAATACAGGGGTTTACAAGTTTGGGGCGATTAAATTTCACACCGGTTAGTCGAAAGATATAAATATTTCTTCTTTTGTTGCAATAAATCTATTGGTGAAAAATGGTTTGTGAAGGCATTGAGGATTATAAGCAGGTACAATAGGTCCACGCCCACGTCCACGCCCACGGCCACACCCACACCCACGCCCACTCCCACGGCAACGCCCACGGCCACGCCCACGGCCACGCCCACGGCCACGCCCACGCCCACGCCCACGGCCACGCCCACGCCCACGTCCACGCCCACGGCCACACCCACACCCACGCCCACTCCCACGGCAACGCCCACGGCCACGCCCACGGCCACGGCCACGCCCACGCCCACGGCCACGCCCACGCCCACGGCCACGGCCACGCCCACGCCCACGCCCACGGCCACGCCCACGCCCACGGCCACACCCACGGCCACGCCCACGGCCACGCCCACGGCCACAGCCACGCCCACGTCCACAGCCACGCCCACGGCCATAGCCACGCCCACGCCTACGTCCACGTCCAAGTAACCTTACCTTACCCTAACCTTACCTAACCTAACCTAACCTAACCTAACCTAACCTAACCTAACCTAACCTAACCTAACCTAACCTAACCTAACCTAACCTCCAAACTTTTCTTTGTTAATAAATATGATTATCTTAGTTGTTTGCATAAATATACCTATGAATAGAAAATAGATACGTGAAATCCCATCACGTATAGAGAAACAAAGCCTTGATTTGCCCATGACACTGAAAAAAAAACTAAATTTAAATAAAATGGAATAAAATAAAATAATAAACTTATATATATCAAAATTGAAAGAAATGTAATATCAACAATAAAGAATGTCAAAATGGGAGTAGACTACCTAGAATTTTAAGTACTTGCATTGTATAGAATCGTTGAATACAGGCGTTTACAAGTTTGGGGCGATTAAATTTCACACCGGATAGTCGAAAGATATAAATATTTCTTCTTTTGTTGAAATAAATCTATTGGTGAAAAATGGTTTGCGAAGGCATTGAGGATTTTAAGCAGGTACAATAGGTTCACGCCCACGTCCACGCCCACGGCCACGCCCACACCCACGCCCACGCCCACGGCAACGCCCACGGCAACGCCCACGGCAACGCCCACGGCCACGCCCACGGCCACGCCCACGCCCACGGCCACGCCCACGGCCACGCCCACGGCCACGCCCACGGCCACGCCCACGGCCACGCCCACGGCCACGCCCACGTCAACGTCTACGTCCACGTCCACGGCCACGCCCACGTCTACGGCCACGCCCACGGCCACGCCCACGGCCACGCCCACGGCCACGCCCACGACCACGCCCACGGCCACGCCCACGGCCACGCCCACACCCACGCCCACTCCCACGGCAACGCCCACGCCCACGGCCACGGCCACGCCCACGCCCACGCCCACGGCCACGCCCACGGCCACGCCCACGGCCACGCCCACGCCCACGTCCACGCCCACGGCCACGCCCACGGCCACGCCCACGGCCACGCCCACGACCACTCCCACGGCAACGCCCACGGCCACGCCCACGGCCACGGCCACGCCTACGCCCACGCCACGCCCACGGCCACGCCCACGGCCACGCCCACGGCCACGCCCACGGCCACGCCCACGGCCACGCCCACGCCCACGGCCACGCCCACGGCCACAGCCACGGCCACGCCCACGGCCACGCCCATGGCCACAGCCACGCCCACGTCCACAGCCACGCCCACGGCCATAGCCACGCCCACGCCTACGTCCACGTCCACGTCCAAGTAACCTTACCTTACCCTAACCTTACCTAACCTAACCTAACCTAACCTAACCTAACCTAACCTAACCTAACCTAACCTAACCTAACCTAACCTAACCTAACCTAACCTAACCTAACCTCCAAACTTTTCTTTGTTAATAAATATGATTATCTTAGTTGTTTGCATAAATATACCTATGAATAGAAAATAGAAACGTGAAATCCCATCACGTATAGAGAAACAAAGCCTTGATTTGCCCATGACACTGAAAAAAAAACTAAATTTAAATAAAATGGAATAAAATAAAATAATAAACTTATATATATCAAAATTGAAAGAAATGTAATATCAACAATAAAGAATGTCAAAATGGGAGTAGACTACCTAGAATTTTAAGTACTTGCATTGTATAGAATCGTTGAATACAGGCGTTCACAAGTTTGGGGCGATTAAATTTCACACCGGATAGTCGAAAGATATAAATATTTCTTCTTTTGTTGAAATAAATCTATTGGTGAAAAATGGTTTGTGAAGGCATTGAGGATTATAAGCAGGTACAATAGGTCCACGCCCACGTCCACGCCCACGGCCACACCCACACCCACGCCCACTCCCACGGAAACGCCCACGGCAACGCCCACGGCCACGCCCACGGCCACGCCCACGGCCACGCCCACGGCCACGCCCACGCCCACGGCCACGCCCACGCCCACGCCCACGCCACGCCCACGGCCACGCCCACGGCCACGCCCACGGCCACGCCCACGGCCACGCCCACGGCCACGCCCACGGCCACGCCCACGGCCACGCCCACGACCACGCCCACGGCCACGCCCACGGCCACACCCACGGCCACGCCCACGGCCACGCCCACGGCCACGCTCACGCCCACGTCCACGCCCACGTCCACGTCTACGTCCACGTCTACGTCCACGGCCACGTCCACGTCTACGTCCACGTCCACGTCTACGTCCACGGCCACGGCCAGGCCCACGGCCACGCCCACGGCCACGCCCACGTCCACGTCTACGTCCACGTCTACGTCCACGGCCACGTCCACGTCTACGTCCACGTCCACGTCTACGTCCACGGCCACACCTACGGCCACGCCCACGCGGCCACGCCCACGACAACGTCCAGGGCCACGCCCACGTCCACAGCCACGCCCACGTCCACGGCCACGCCCACGTCCACGTCCACGGCCACGGCCACGCCCACGCCCACGCCCAAGTAACCTAACCTTACCCTAACCTAACCTTACCCTAACCTTACCCAACCTAACCTAACCTAACCTAACCTAACCTAACCTAACCTAACCTAACCTAACCTAACCTCCAACCTTTTCTTTGTTAATAAATATGATTATTTTAGTTGTTTGCATAAATATACCTATGAATAGAAAATAGATACGTGAAATCCCATCATGTATAGAGAAACAAAGCCTTGATTTGCCCATGACACTGAAAAAAAAACTAGATTTAAATAAAATGGAATAAAATAAAATAATAAACTTATATATATCAAAATTGAAAGAAATGTAATATCAACAATAAAGAATGTCAAAATGGAAGTAGACTACCTAGAATTTTAAGTACTTGCATTGTATAGAATCGTTGAATACAGGGGTTTACAAGTTTGGGGCGATTAAATTTCACACCGGTTAGTCGAAAGATATAAATATTTCTTCTTTTGTTGAAATAAATCTATTGGTGAAAAATGGTTTGTGAAGGCATTGAGGATTATAAGCAGGTACAATAGGTCCACGCCCACGTCCACGCCCACGGCCACACCCACACCCACGCCCACTCCCACGGCAACGCCCACGGCCACGCCCACGGCCACGCCCACGCCCACGCCCACGCCCACGGCCACGCCCACGCCCACGCCCACGGCCACGCCCACGGCCACGCCCACGGCCACGCCCACGCCCACGCCCACGCCCACGCCCACGCCACGCCCACGGCCACGCCCACGGCCACGCCCACGGCCACGCCCACGGCCACGCCCACGGCCACGCCCACGGCCACGCCCACGACCACGCCCACGGCCACGCCCACGGCCACGCCCACGGCCACACCCACGGCCACGCCCACGGCCACGCCCACGGCCACAGCCACGCCCACGTCCACAGCCACGCCCACGGCCATAGCCACGCCCACGCCTACGTCCACGTCCACGTCCAAGTAACCTTACCTTACCCTAACCTTACCTAACCTTACCTAACCTAACCTAACCTAACCTAACCTAACCTAACCTAACCTAACCTAACCTAACCTAACCTAACCTAACCAAACTTTTCTTTGTTAATAAATATGATTATCTTAGTTGTTTGCATAAATATACCTATGAATAGAAAATAGATACGTGAAATCCCATCACGTATAGAGAAACAAAGCCTTGATTTGCCCATGACACTGAAAAAAAAACTAAATTTAAATAAAATGGAATAAAATAAAATAATAAACTTATATATATCAAAATTGAAAGAAATGTAATATCAACAATAAAGAATGTCAAAATGGGAGTAGACTACCTTGAATTTTAAGTACTTGCATTGTATAGAATCGTTGAATACAGGCGTTTACAAGTTTGGGGCGATTAAATTTCACACCGGTTAGTCGAAAGATATAAATATTTCTTCTTTTGTTGAAATAAATCTATTGGTGAAAAATGGTTTGCGAAGGCATTGAGGATTTTAAGCAGGTACAATAGGTCCACGCCCACATCCACGCCCACGGCCACGCCCACACCCACGCCCACGCCCACGGCAACGCCCACGGCCACGCCCACACCCACGCCCACGGCCACGCCCACGGCCACGTCCACGGCCACGCCCACGTCCACGCCCACGGCCACGCCCACACCCACGCCCACGCCCACGGCAACGCCCACGGCCACGCCCACGCCCACGCCCACGGCCACGCCCACGCCCACGGCCACGCCCACGGCCACGTCCACGGCCACGCCCACGGCCACGCCAACGGCCACGCCAACGTCAACGTCCAGGGCCACGCCCGCGTCCACGGCCACGTCTACGTCTACGTCCACGTCTACGTCCACGTCTACGTCCACGGCCACGGCCAGGCCCACGGCCACGCCCACGGCCACACCCACGGCCACGCCCACGTTCACGCCCACGGCCACGCCCACGGCCACGCCCACGACAACGTCCAGGGCCACGCCCACGTCCATAGCCACGCCCACGTCCACGGCCACGCACACGCCCACGCCCACGCCCACGGCCACGTCCACGGCCATAGCCACGTCCACGCCCACGCCTACGTCCACGTCCACGTCCACGGCCATAGCCACGTCCACGCCCACGCCTACGTCCACGCTTACGCCCACGGCCACGCTCACGCCCACGTCCACGCCCACGTCCACGTCTACGTCGACGGCCACGTCCAGGTCTACGTCCACGTCTACGTCCACGGCCACGGCCACGCCCACGGCCACGCCCACACCCACGCCCACGCCCACGGCCACGCCCACGGCCACACCCACGGCCACGCCAACGGCCACGCCCACGGCCACGCCCACGGCCAGGCCCACGGCCAGGCCCACGGCCAAGCCCACGTCAACGTCTACGTCCACGTCCACGGCCACGCCCACGTCTACGGCCACGCCCACGTCTACGGCCACGCCCACGGCCACGCCCAAGGCCACGCCCACGTCAACGTCCAGGGCCACGCCCACGTCCACAGCCAAGCCCACGTCCACGGCCACGCCCACGCCCACGCCCACGGCCACGTCCACGCCAAAGGCAACGCCCAAGGCCACGCCCACTTCAACGTCCACGTCCACGGCCACGCTCACGCCCACGTCCACGCCCACGTCCACGTCTACGTCCACGGCCACGTCCACGTCTACGTCCACGTCCACGTCTACGTCCACGGCCACGGCCAGGCCCACGGCCACGCCCACGGCCACACCTACGGCCACGCCCACGCGGCCACGCCCACGACAACGTCCAGGGCCACGCCCACGTCCACAGCCACGCCCACGTCCACGCCCACGTCCACGGCCACGCCCACGTCCACGTCCACGGCCACGGCCACGCCCACGCCCACGCCCAAGTAACCTAACCTTACCCTAACCTAGCTCAAGCGATAATAGCCTTTAAAGTAGATAAGCGTAGATAGGGCATGGTGTATCATCACTGCTGCCATGACAAATTAAAATTATATTTCAGGTAACTATGCCGCCGACAGTACCAACGCGGACTACTTTCCAAAACTTCATGTTGTCTAATAAGCTAGAGACACCAATGTTTTTCAAGTTTGAAGCACCCAAACAGTCGTAAGCAACTTTCTTGTTATTCACACCCTGCCGATACCGTATGCTTTGTTGTAGCTATGAAGCCCAGATGTGATATTTTTTTCAATATTTTGCCCGCTGATCCTACCATCCTATCCTATTATCCTTTCCTACTATCCTATCCTACTATCCTTTCCTACTATCCTTTCCTACTATCCTTCCTACTAATATTATAACTGCGAAATTTTGTGTGAATGTTTGTTACCACGTATCTCTGTAACTACTTAACCGATTTAGATGAAATTTGTTGTACATTGTCTAATGTGATAATTTAATTTTCAAAAATTAACCTCTGAGGGGCTTCAAAAGGGTGGTAAAGTTTCTATGGAAAATTATTATTCCTTGGTTCGATTCACTTTGTATAAACGGTATAAATAACCATAAAGTAAATAATTAATAACGTTTTTTTTTAATTTTTACTAAACTACCCCTAGGGGGTGTGTAATACATTTCTGAAATTTCCACGCGGGCGAAACCGCAAGGCGCAGCTAATTGTTTCATACAATAATATTAAAAATTATAGGAATTTCGTGGTGCTGCCAATGTGCGGCATTGTCCAGGGCCGTGGTTGGCAGATTATCTACGTAGCCTTGGAAACGAAAGCTTGTGGCTTTTTTAACGAGTCTTGGGACGTGGTTATTAACAGAGTTCATAGAGTAAGTACCTTACCTATTGTGTATTGTACCTATTGTGTGATCCAACGAATATTATTATCTGAGACAACAAGCTTATTTTACAAAAAACGGAAACTCTACGTCTACTTTTATATTCGGATCCATAATAAAATGGAAATCTACCACTGTAATATTTTAAATTTGAACCGCGGTAAAAGAAAATCGGTACGGTACCTGTACCGATTTTTTCCATACTTACCTATCTGAGAACACTCGACCAAGACACCTTTGAAACAGAAATCATCGTAATTTTTCCATGCTTACCTATCTGAGAACACTCGACCAAGACACCTTTGAAACAGAAATCATCGTAATTTTTCCATACTTACCTATCTGAGAACACTCGACCAAAACACCTTTGAAACAGAAATCATCGTAATTTTTCCATACTTACCTATCTGAGAACACTCTACCAAGACACCTTTGAAACAGAAATCATCGTAACTCGCAAAAGGTGAATTTTTTACCATCTTTGTGCCACCACACGAATGCCCTGTCTGAAAATCAGCGCCGCTACTCGCTTTGGCTTGTAGCGGCATAATGCTGAGACAGGGACCTTTTTGGCCCCTTATGTAATTTTCATTCCTTTCAATATTTGTGTGTGTGTTTGTTGTATGTTTGGGCCAATTAAATGTATTTTCTTTCTTCTTTCTATTGAGAATTATCTACAGTTTGCGAGTTACGATGCCACCGACAGAAACACAAACAGACACTCAAAGTTGAAACACCTTGTATCGAGGATTAAAAGTAAGATGTATCTCAGGCACGTATCAACTTCTACGGGAATGCGGAAATCAGCGACGTAGAGGTCATGTCTCACGGCTACAATCCGAAAGCCCATGCGATGTTCGAGTTCCCACCGACCATCACTGGTTGCTGCAATTATCTTACCAGTTACCTGCATAACATGACGAGAATGGCAATACAGTGAGTCGAGCCCCAATTCTGCTAACCAATCGCTTTACAATCGTCCCAGAATCGTCAATAGATGAAATAAATTCTTGATAGTGCGTGCGTGCGGTGCTATTTGCACGGAAAGATTAAATAAATAATGCTGGACAATTCACACAGCATTATCTAGCCCCAAGCAATACATAGATAGATATGTTTTTTTTTTTTAATAGAAAACATCCAGAACTCCCTGAACAAATGTCTGCAGACCGCACAAACATTTGTCCCGAGGCGGGAATCGAACCCGCAACCTCCTGCGTCGCAGGCAGACCTTCGCCCGATGCGTCACAGAGGTCGTCAAAGGATTGCTAGAATGCCTTCAACCTTGTGGCATGAATAAAATTGGTCTTTCCCTGTCTTTTCAGTATGAGAATACTAAACAACACGCCATGGTTGGGGGCAGACCAAGGCGGAACCCTTGTTCTGCTTCCAAAAGAAATTGTCAAATACCACTGGTGGTTCTTCCCGAAGGTAGCCGACAAGGTCTACGATACCACAATGACTTGCTCCTGTATAACTCTGATTGATGGCAGGTATCGTATTTTACTATTGTAGCTCGGAGACCAGCTGTGCGATTACGCAAAAACCACCCATCCTATAATTGACATTTGAAAGACATTTCAATGGCCATATCCTTGTGGTTATGGCCATCGAAATGGCTTATAAATGTCAATTATAGCAATATAATAGCAAATTACGAAGGTCATTCAAATCAAAATAGGGTTTTTGCGTAATCGCACAGCTGATCACCACTGGGGGAGTTAAGGTATAATACTCGTACATAAGGGAGTTAAGGTATACATATAACTGTATGTTACGGAAGAGCGGAACCCTCTAACACAGGTATCTCTATACTTAAAAGAGGGTTCCAAACCCATGCTATGTAAATTAATTTAAGTTTACTTAATAAATATTTGTATTTGTATTGTATTGTATACATATATAAGTATTTATACGATATTATGTGAATGGAGGGTCTCCTAACACGCAAGGTCCGCCGAGGGACGACATTGTAGCGGTGGTGGCAGGGAGTCTATGGATGAAGGCGGCTCAGGATCGCCATCGTTGTATGTGGAACTATATTATTTTATTGCGTCGTTTGGGAGAGGCCTCTGTTCAGCAGAGTGGCAAATTGCTGGCTGATATGACGACTGCATTTTAATACTTGAGAAAAGTGACTTATTTTGGGCCACCAACAAGACATAACACAAAGGATTTACAAACTAGAAAACAAAATACTCAAAAACATTCGCGGTGATTATGGTCTTATTAAAGATGTTCTTGGAAAAAATTGTTTCAGGCCCGTAGGCGAACCAACGGAGGTTTACATTCAAGTAACTGGTTTTTCTGAGCTTCCTAATTTGAGGGTACGTACTTAACGGGTAGTGCAGCTTGTCGCTAGTCGATGCTCTGCGAGCGTCGACACGCACGACTTTCGTGTCCCTCGACAGTCGCCGGACAGGCTTTGACTAGGGAGAACGTGTGTCACTTTGTGTTTCGAAAATGCAGTAGTGTGGTCCAACGAGATAAAAATTGACCCTGATCGTAATTTTACAAAAAAATATTCTGATTCAGTCAATCCGGCCGGATCTAACCGTATCGAAAATGTCACACACAATTTCAAATTACGAAGGCCAAGAAATGACTTTCAAATGTCAATTATGGATGGGCGGTTTTTTGCGTAATCGCACAGCTGAACAAAGAGGATCGAGGCAATGGTGCATAAAAAGGGGCTAACTATGGAATAAATCCTTAATATTTTGCAGGTTTTGCCACGCAGAACGAATCTTCACGACGTGGTTGTAGGAGAAAGTGCTAGCGTATCGGTTACCGTGTACAACTACGGGTGTTGTTTTTTTACGTCGAAGCTCTACCATATCATCAATGGTATGGGAGACGATTTTAGTGGAGACCGATTAGACATCGACAGTCCTGTGGTAACGCCAGTTCACTTATTTTATAACATTGCATTTTAGTATTTAGATTCAATTATTAGGAATATTTGGTGGTCTGGTTAAAGTCACAAACCCGATGCGGACTGGCGGGCTAAGCCATTGGTGCGACGACCTCCTGGGGAGGTTTATGACCAGCAGAGGACATCTCTCTTGAAACTATGATGGGGATTAAGAAAATCAACAATGGTCTCATTTTACAGAACAGTATCAAGCCTACCTTAGATTGCACCAGCGTTAAGTTAACAGTGACACCAAATGGCGCAGGTCCAAGACAGATAAAAATCAGATACACGGTACTTTTTCGGAAAATGATGAGATAGAGGAAATACGACCTGTAGAAAAGACGATTTGCACTGTCTGGTATGATGGAATCTACCCAACCCTAAAGGTGAGCCTCAATATACTTTAGGCAGTCGGATAATGGCTAGCCGTGTGGTGTTAGAATATGCACTACCCCAATTCCTCCCGCGGGTTTTGTAAGAGGCGAAGAGATATCCACCGGGGGCGGGCAGCAGCGCCCCCTGCAGAACGAATCTATCGAACTGCGATGCCCAGCGTCGGGATTATGCCGTCCCATGAGATAAAAAGCCATTAAGGCTCTTATCAGGGGGAGGCCTGAGTCCAGGAGTGGAGCAATATAGGCTGTTGAGGCGAGGTGAGGAGGAGTTGGATAATTAGTCGTTGCAGTCGCAATAAAGAATCGACCCCCTCCAACTCAGCCTGTGGATGTCTTAAGAGCCGACTAAAGGAACAGACCAGAGGAAGAACAGCAGGTTTCTGTGTATTTTAACACCTCCACTGCGATCACCAATCCGCCTTCCAAGCGCGGTGATTATGGAAAAACCGCCCTTGTTGCGGGAAGGCTTTTTCAGCAGTGCAGGTAATAAAAGGCGAAATGCCTCAGGGAACGCCATATTTTAGAGTATCGTAGTATTTTTTATGTGTTTTAGGTGATGCGAACTATTTCGGTTAAATGTCCAGTGATTTTGAGCAACCACTGCGTGTGGAATATGATGAACGTTGACGCGTAAGTACCTTGCAAATATTTGAACGGAGTGAACGAAGCGAACGTAGTTCTCAGTTGCAGCTTGGATGATTTGGCTGTATGGTAAAATAGTCACTTCGAGCATAACTGTCCAACCGATCGTTGATCCGATTTGCCGATTTGCGTGAAATTTGATAGTCGATCGATGAGATATGTGAAATATGCTGGTAACTTAGTGGGGCCAATCCGTCGAGGGGTTTAGGTCACCGGACAACTTATTTGGCGGCTACTACACAATAAAATTACGATGAAATTTAACAATGATAATTTGGTCTTCAGGTTAAATAAGGCTCTGTTGGACTGCAAACCAAATAAACCATTAGATGTGACCATCTACGCCCCAGATCTTTGCGAGCGCATTGGATACGTTGAGATCATCTTCGTTATCGGTAGTGTTTATCGAGTAAACGTGCCGTGGAGTTTTCGCAGGCAGAAAATATGTGATTGCGAGATGGTCGAAGTACAAATAGGCATATCTACGTTTGAGTGGAGACATACTTGTACTCATAGACCGATGATAGAGTTGTTTCCTTTGAATGGAATTGTTTCGGTTAGTTTTTGTCTTCTCATTTTTCATTTGCATTTAAGTTTTTTTATTCTTAAGTTAAGCATTTGTCTTGAGAATTTTTTTAATTAATTATTTATTTATATCGGGTTATGAGAGTGAGGGAATGGATAGTGCACTTGTGTTTGCGCATACACCTCTGCACTATATGTCCAGCGCACATAGCTAGTATTCGTTGAAACTGGCCGCCGTGTCGTGTCCGAGTTTCGACTATAGTCACTCTAGAAATTTCACATAGGAACCATTCCCTGACAGGTAACGAACAAACGAACAAAAACAAATTATTCTTTGTTTCGCGCGTAATTCATATCACCATTTAATTGATTTATGTCATGATTTCTATGTTAGACCGTTTAAACTGCGTGTAATTAAGCAAATGCAACCTTTTCTGGAACGGTTTCTCCGTGAAAGGACTAGAGGAGGACATCACATATTTATATCAATAAAATGAATACTTACCTGTTTTAGGAGGTATATGAAATATTGGTAGCTTGACATGGGTCATCAAATCATCAAGATCATCTCAAAAATTAGGTATCTCTTAATCAAAACAGTGTTTTTCTTGTAGCCCGAAAACCCTGGCGTACTCCATCTAAAGTTTAACTATGCTACCGAAGGACTGAATATTTTATGTTACGTGTTGACATTGCCTAACCAAAGAACAGTAAATTTATACATCAATTTGATTACCCAAGCGAACGGCAAAAGCAGGCTGACTCCGCTACGTCGTCCTCTGGGTTTCGAGAAGTACTTAGCTGTTTTGGATTGTGGAAAAGTGCCAATTAATAACTTGGATCCTGTTATTAGAGTAAGCCCAATACCGTACTGCAAGCGCTACTACTACACTACTATACTAAAAACGTGTGCATGTCCTTTTATTTGAAAAGTTCCGAGTAAAATAAAAGTTAAACCTTGGAAGTGTATACATGTCTGTGCAGCTGACTGTACCTACATATACCATCACCTTAGGGTTAAAAATCAGTTAAGATTATGATGTTATACTGTCTTCTAAATAAATAATGTTAATGTTGATAGATGTGATTCTAATATTTTAGATAGCATGGCTGTACAATGCAACAGATGTGTTCACAACTTGGCGATTAGTGCGAGGCAACACGACAACTTCGGACAGCGTCGTACGCTGCTTGTTGTACTTTGCCGAAGTACCGCCTTTGGGCAAGCTAGCTATTCCATTCGCGTTCATGCCTACTGAAATGATAGACTACGAGGTAAATCTAATGTAATGCAAAATGTAACAACCTAAATAAGCTCAAATCCCTTTTTTCCAAATCCCAAAGACCAGCGCTACGATAGGATTTTTGTGCCGCACCTTAGCACCCACTGAGAGTTGGCCGTTTTTGTTGCCGTAAAGTGTTGGCCCAGGATGGGATGGAGTGACGAGCTTGAATAACATGCAGATGATTATCGTGGCCTGTTGCTGCGTTGAATCGCGATGAAGGTAAAAAGGGAGGTTTTTGCCGAGCAGTGGGACAATTAGAAAGAAAGACAGTTATTTATAACTAGAAGATCGCTTCGCGGTTTCACCTGCGTAGTTCCCGTTCCCGTGGGAATTCCGGGATAAAATATAGCCTATGTCACTCCCTGAAAAGCCTATGTCACTCCCTGAAAAGTAAGCTTCCTAACGGTGAAAGAATTTTTCTAATCAGTCCAGTAGTTTCGGAGCCTATTCAATACAAACAAAGAAAGAAACAATCAAATCTTTCCTCTTTATAATATTAGTATAGACAACAAAGTTGAGAAACAAAAACACACATGAGATAATCACGGCAATTTTTTTATAAACAAAAAAAATTGGTGACTACATTTTTACTTTTACATAGGTTGGTAGGTACTTATCAAGTGTTTTTCTTTTTAAGTTCACATTTTTGTCGTCATTCGGATATGATTCTGAAAAGATATTAGTGAAGGGGCAAGGTGGATTGCCAAACAGTGTGGAAGTGAGACTTGATATACCGAGTTACGTTGAACATGTCATACGTTCTGCTTACAGGAATGAAACAGTAAGTAAATATACCGTTGAACAATGTCATACGTTCTGCTTACAGGAATGAAACAGTAAGTAAATATAGTAGGTACATTGTACATCTAGGCGAGAAAGTGCCCAATTCCTATCGAGTGTGTCATTTGAGTTCACGAGCAACACACGAGGTCGGAATCGCACTTTCTCCCGAGTGTTACATGGTACTTTATTCTACACCTTCGAGGAAATTTTCGTTTTAGAATCTTCAAAATCAGTCGAGTAAATTCAAATTGTAAGCACGTGCGATTTTTACATGCTCCTTTTTTGAATTATTGTTACGAATACGGAAGAGGCCGATATCTTATGGCGGATTCGGAGTAAAAACTTTTTGTCGTTTGACCTAATGAAAACAACCATAGCTACCGGCTGATATTTCAGAAAATAAAAAAAAAATACACGAAATAGATTTCCATACACCTTCCTCTTCCGCTAAACGCGTAAGAAATGAAATTCCATAGACTTTTCCGTCCCGCATTTTAGTACGCCTGCAATGACGTACTTTCTACACAGGTTTGGAAAAGGTATAAGCAACTATCTGAGCACGTATAGTATGAAGTAAATAACCTAGGTACTGGACATGTTCCACAGCATCCTCTGGCCCCAGACTAAACAGAGCTTGTTATTGGTACCAGATGACTCGTATACCTACATGATACCTACTTATACACCCAGCCGGACACTTAGGGGTCGGAAGTTTATGATATGAAGGGAATCACGTGATGTTTTAGCAACTTTAAAAACTCGCCTTGATACGTGGTGAGGTGAAAAAAATCACGTCAATCACAATCACTCCCCTCCCCCCTTTCGAGCCTCACGTGATTAATGGACGACCTCTTAGAAGTAAAATAAGAACTGTACTGTTGAAAAGTTTGATATTATGTGTATTTCTTTTTTGGCAGATATTTTTATCAGCAGAGCATTTGACAATACCGGTGATGCCGACCCATTGTTTGAACAGAGAAATAATATCGATTTGCAACGAAACGGACCACGTCATGAGGTTCATTTGGCTACCGTAAGTAAACTTCAATGTTTCCCCTGTAGGTTGAGCTAACGGCGCTAGAGACCGTAGGAAGTCGCAGAGATTTTCGACTCCCACGTCACTTGACCTCGTGGTGTAGTTGGTTAGCACATTCCTGTACTGAAGGAAGGATGCGGGTTCAAGTCCCGTCGAAGTCGAAAATTTTTGCGATATTATTTGATTTCTTAGAAATTACCCTTAGTGTGGGGTTACGCACTATAATTACAAAAAACCCTACCGTAAGTACTTAACCAAGTAGGTACTGGGCGGCCGCATGTGAAAATGTATTCACTAAACAGGCCATCCTCTAATAGCTATAGCTATACGAAATAAAAGGTAGCCTATGTATATGTTATTCGAGGCCTAGAATTTTACGTGTACAAAAATTCAGCTGGATCCATTCAGAAGTTTTCGCGTTGTCTTCGCACAAACATCTTAACAACGGCACAAATTTTCACCTCTATAACATTATAGGAAGTCGCAAGACACACGTTCTAGATTCTAGAAACACAAGACAGAGGCTGTAGAGTGAAGCGAGAGGCATATACCCACCCAGCAGTGGGCCATATGATATACCAGGCTGATATGATTTTTTTTTTTGCGTCAGCGATCAGTCGTTCAGACTACAAGCGAATTTGCTGAGTGCGCTGCTGTTGATTAAGACTCTGTAGTCCTTCTTCCTTCCGGTAGTAGGTTGTGCAGAGCGAATATGATGATGATGATGAAGTATTTAGTTAGCTACTATACATTTATGTAGATGCATATAAGAAGTGCAGTTGTACTACAGAGTAAAATGGCAATCGAAATAGATTTTTTTAATGATTTTAGGGAGAGAATAGCAAACATAGTGAACATAGTGATGACGCCGTGCTGGGGCGTCATACAACCGAAGTGTAATGAATGGATAACGATGACTATTTACACTCTTCAGGAGCCTGCCACGTTTACGTAAGCACGAATAATGTTAAACGACCGAAGGAATCTTAATATGATTACAAGACGTTGTTGTTGTGGTGGTCATATAGGTACGCTGTTTTGACCATAATTATGGCATCTGACCGTCTGACGTGTAAGAGCACATCTCCGTTTTTCTACACTTTGCCGAAAACCGAGCCTTTAAGTTTTAATTGTGCAAATTTAAATTTGAACATTTAGCGACAGGAAATTTACCTAACTAATAGATTTTTAACATGTGTCAGTTCAAGAATGTAGTAAACTTTTGAGTTCACACGTAATTCTGGGCATCCCCTACATAGCTAGGCTTAGACACTGGGCTGAGACTTTGAGCTGGACGCATTTCAGGACTGGTCCACAGACTGCGATGTGTGGTAGGGAAATAGGAGGCCTTTAACTTGTAGCGGGTCTTTCTGACTCTGATAATAATAATAATCCCCCACGCTACCCTACGTAACGAAAGACGTCATAATCATAGATCTTTTTATAGGACAACGGTAGCCTGCGAGATTCTAGACTTGACGGAGCGCAAGCGCTACCAGCGAAATGAACTGCTTAGGAGGAACAAGATTGAGAAATGTAACCAAGAGTTCATTATAACTGAAGAAGGAACTTTCCACGCTGTAAGCAAATTGCATTAAGATCTAGTTTCAGGACTATTTCAATTGTATTTCAGTAGGTACAGAAAATTGCAGGAACTCTGAATCAGGCCGCAAAAATCGCAATAATTGATTTCCTATGGGGGAGGCCTTCAGGCCTTTATCCAGCAGAAACAACATGGGCTTAGAAGCAGATTGTCGAACAAAAGGACATGATGATGATGTCTTCCTAGCCGACTTTTCGGCCATCGGGACATAATTATAGTGCACAATTCGGTGCGCAAACTGCGCGAACATAGACGCCCTTTCTTTCCCGCACTCTCATAATCCGATGAGAAGGCAGGCCGGCACGACCACACAAGAACATAGCTACTCATTCCGAGACATCACGATACCAACCCACGTAGGGTTACACCAATTCTACGTTATCGGCGGATATGGCGGTTATTAAACTTTTAAATTTAGGCAAAAAGTAGAAAAAGTTTGTTTACAAACATTCTACATCGAGTTTGGCTAGTGACTAAATCTACTTTTTCCCCAAACTATAAAGTTTGAGAGCTTCTATATCCGCCGATGACGTAGAGTTTGTGTCAATCTCGGCGTGTCAGACCTTGCTTTAGAAAATTTCAAGTAGCATTTCTTACAATTTCTAAAAGTAAAATACCTATGTCGAGTATTGCAGGACATTAACGACTCCCCGCCGTACGTTGAAGATATAGAGAAACCGCAGCCTACCTATTTAGCGATGACTGTGTCGATATCCTCTATAGGACAACGAGATGGCTATTCGAGGATGCTTTTGAAACAAATGTGGGAACAGGTACGGATCTGCTAAATCAAAGTTTTTGTCATTCATTACACTATCACATCACACTAACATTATAAATGTCAAAGTTTAGATGTATGGATGGATGGATGGATGTTTGTTATCTCTTCACGCCAAAACTACTGAATGGCCTGAAATTTTGCAAACACGTCATTTTAGGCCTGAAATAAAACATAGGCTATTTTTTTATCCCATAAATCAGTTCCCATAGGATAGAAATAACCATAAAACGTGTCCATAGAAACGACGCCTGCAAAGCCGCGCGGGCAGAAACTAGTTTCTCATACGATGAGTCTGTCGGTGGTATCATTTTCTCTTCTTCCGGATATAAAAAAAAATTGAAGAGAAGGGAATCAATTAACTCTTTGTTTCCTATTTGAAAATATGTAGTTTGACTTAGATAGTATTATTTTGTAAGATATTGTTATTGCTTCTGATTCTGTCATGTGAAGAGAAGAGAAACAGAGGTGTGAGTTTAGCGGGAGGAAAGCCAAAGAAAGTAGAAAAATACATGTTGCAAGTAGAAAAATACATGTTGCCGAGCCCACCTAGAGTGGGAAAGGGACGGGAAGATTATGATGATCTATACGTACCTACACCCAGTAAATGTTGTCATAGGTATGGCCACTAAACAAACAGATTAAAAAAATACAGAATAACTGAATGTTGATTATTTTAGGTGCCGCCGTACGATTTACTATCATCAGATGTAAACGACATCTTTAAGAACAAAGATAAGGCATCGGGTGGGAACAATATGACCATGGCTGATGTTATAAGAGTCATAGATGGCATTCTGTGGTAAGAAAAGAACTTGAACAACATTGTTAACCCCCGACGCAAAAAGAGAAGGGTGTTATAAGTTTAACGTGTCTGTCCGTGTATCTGTTTGTGGTATCGTAGCTCCCAAACGGATGAACCGATTTTCGTTTAGATTTTTTGTGTCATAGATAATTTTATCCTGAGTGTTCTTAGCCATATTTCATGAAAATCTGTTTGGGGAATTTAAAATTATTAATTTTGTTCTTGTTTTAAGAAAAAATCACACTGTTCAGATTAGCTACCCAAAGCAGCATCGGTAAATTTCGGTACTGATCTGGGTATAATACGGCGTAGTAGATCTGAACATGCTTCTGTTATGTATGTAGGTTAGCCATGGTGATACTAACTGGAACTTGAGCAGTGGCGGATTTGCAGTCCTAGCCGCTCTAGGCCCCAGGCCATGTGCCGCCCTTTTTTCAGCACCCATCATTATAGACTAGAATACATAATTCATGAATTAACGTTATTTCCACTTTTAATTGATTCAGAAAATTGTTTAACTAAAAGCTACCTTTATTGTACGTTTTATTTTATAGTTAGGTAGCCTATCGTTCCACTAAAGAACCAAAAAGAACACGTTTCCGTACAAACTTTTTACAAAATAAGCCTTACGAGAGCCTTAAGAAAAACCGATTTCACGGGCTTTCGCGCGCCCCGGTTTTAATTTTGAATTTGCCACAACTTTCGATACTCCTTCGAAGGTTGGTTGGCTATTTTAACGGCTAGAAAGTTGGTAGAATGCGGGTGGCCGCTTAGGGTTGCCAGGTATGGCTCGGTTGAAAACCATTGTGGTAGAAAATAATTTTTAAAAATATTTGTTTATAAATCTTCTTTCTTTTTGGCACGATTTGTCGCCCTTAATATCTGGCCGCCCTAGGCCCGGGCCTACTGGGCCTTACGGCAAATCCGCCACTGAACTTGAGTGAGCGACATGTAGTACGTTGTCGATTCAGAAAATATTTAACGAATCCTCAAAATACCCTAACTCAAAACAACTGTTTATTATACGACTACCTCTGTGGCGCAGCGGGCGAAGGTCCGCCTGCGACACATTAGGTTGCGGGTTTGATTCCCGCCTCAGGACAAATGTTTGTACTATCTGCAGATATTTGTTCAGGGTGATCTGGGTATTTTTCTATGTATAATAAAAAATATCTATCTATGTAGTGTAAGTATTGTATTACGTACATCAGTTATCAGTTAATGCTGTGTGAATTGTCCAGCATTATTTATTATATATTTATTAAAGGGACGCGCTACACAGCAAAATGTTCAAGAATCAGATACAATTTTACGCCCAAGAAGAGATTCCCACATATTCTCAGCTGGTCGATGTTATCGAGAACGATTACAGGCCGCGATTGAGTAGACGGTATGTGCCCTTTGATTTGTGAAATAACAATAATATGATACCCGCAATGTGTACCTCTCGCCTTTAGATACATTTTTTAAAAGGGCCTCTGCGGTGGTGGCTTCAGCCCCACGCATGCTCCCAAAGGAACGGCCCACTATTTGGCCTGAGATCATGGAAATGAGAAACACAATAATAATAATAATAAGATAATTGACTAGTTAATTTCTCTTGTTATTTCTGTTTCTACGTTATAGTCCAGTCAACGACGGATTGTGGATGGAACCATCGAAAGCAGAAAGTTTGACTTGATTGGGCTAGTTAGTAGACAAACATACTAAAGGGGGGGCACAAAGACGGTTCCGTTAGTAAGTTTTTTGCTCACATCTCGTAAACGATGCGTTATCATCATCATCATCAGCCTATATTAGTCCACTGCTGGACATAGGTCTCCCCTAATGAGCGCCATAGCGCCCTGTCTTCAGCTTGCCGCATCCAGCATCTGCCTGCAGTCTTTCGCAGATAGTCATCCCACCTGGCCGGAGGGCGTCCTACACTACGTTTGCCGAGTCGTGGTCTCCACTCAAGAACACGTTTACCCCAGCGTGGAGCTGAGACGTGGACACTCACGGTAGGGCTGGTCCACCAGTTCAAAGTCGCTCAGCGAGCTATGGAAAGAGCTATGCTCGGAGTCTCTCTGAAGGATAGAATTCGTAACGAATACATCCGACAGAGAACCAAAGTTATCGACATAGCTCAAAGAATTAGCAAGCTGAAGTGGCAGTGGGCCGGCCATATCTCGCGAAGAACCGACAACCGCTGGGGTATGCGTTATAAGAAATTGTTATTGTACAAAATGAAAGCTGATAAAATTCTCTACAAATTTGGTTCTATATCCTTTTTGCTTATTCCCAATCGTTGTCTAGATACGAGTCCCTCGTCTGTCGAATCGAGATCAAATGGTGGTACAAAAGGTACTACTTCTGCTACATCATAGCCACCATCGTCACCGTCGTTGTCATTCATCATGGGGATGCCATTTATGCAAATTCCGTGGGGACTTTTAATATGTTTATCTTCTAACTAGTCCAAACAAAGACTCGAAGTCAAAGTTTATGCTTCCGACTTTTCCACCCAACCCCTCTTTTGGGTACATATTGACAGGACTATTATGCGTTTCAAAGAACAGTCAAAGTACTTTGATCAAAAAATCCTTGAATACAGGCAACGATTTAACAGGATATCTTAATAACTATTAATTTTTAGGGTTACGTCTGGAATCTGCGAAGCAATAGTGAACAAAGCAGTGTTCCACGTGTACGGTCTAAATCCGAAACACGATCAGGCGGTCGTTGAGATTTAATGACTATTAGAAGGAGAGTTCATCATTTTAGCCCACAAACGACCACTGCTGGGCATAGGCCCATATGACGCTACAAATGCGGTCCTGAATCGCTTCGATCCACCGACTCGCTACGAGACCCCTACAATGAGAGATAAACTTAGAATATTTTATAAGTTACTTCAGAATTATTCTTTGATTTAATAAAGTTATCGTTATTATGAGAAATCATTATTTTATTGGAAGTATCAATAACATGTCTATTCTTAAATTATTATAAAATAATACGTTAACAGTACCCAATGGTGCAAATCAAAATGTCTTACAAAAATATACAAGAAAAAAAACCTTACGAAAAACTAACTTATTTTCTAAATAAGTATTCGAATATTATTTTTATTTGAAATACAAGATAACAATCAAGCTAAGATATTGTGTTCTTCAAAAAGTTAATCGAGAAATTATGTACATTTTGATTGATGTTTTTGTAAGAAGTTTTTATTCATCAAAGATAACCGACGAAGCAGTTAATTGTCCGCTTATATTTTGTTGAACACCAGCCTTAAACAACTAAATAATAATATAAATATTTAAATAACTTTTTAACATATAGGACCAAAGTCCTTGTGAAAACAAATCCAACGCACGCAAACTCGGCGGAGTTAAGTCATTTTGTTTAAGAGTTCCTATGGCCACCTTCTGCTATCAGACCAGCTCGATGGTAAAGATAAACCATTCTAAAAATGCACGCCAAAATGCACGCTCCCTTCACTAAACGTCATACAATAGGGTTTCAAAGATCGGTTTCGAAACCCTTATGGTCTCGCTTTGTCTGTCCTTTTTTCACTCCTTAATAAGTCAGCAACTACAGCAGCTATCAACTTGAAATTTAAAATGATAATACATTTCGTGCGCCTTTACATATTTTATAAAAAAAAAGAAAATAAATGAAAAATGAAAATGAACATTTTCCATACAAATTGAGATGTCGAAATTTTAAAAGAGACCTACAAAGTCAAGTGGCGTATCAAATAAAGGTATTAGTCTGTACATTTCAAAACAGTTTTTGAAATTTCTGTAGGTTTCTTACTTTTTGAAATATTTTGAAAAAAGTCAAATAAATACCCATCCCCCCCTACTTATCTCCGAAGTTTGCAGAGCGATCCATTCAAAATGTATGGAGAGTTTGTAGATATAGATCTATATTTTACCGGAAAAATATAGAGAAGTCTGTAAAAAGAAGAAAAATGGTCAAAAGGTGGGGGGGGGGCTACCCCGCTGAGTGGGGTATCAAATGAAAGGTATTGGTTTGGACATTTCAAAACAGTTTTTGAAATTTCTGTAGGTTTCATACGTTTCAAATTTTTTGAAAATAGTCGAAAAATTTACCGCTTCCCCTATCACCTAAGCATGCAGAGAGATCCATCTGAAATGTAGGTTGGTACCTACTAGTTTTAGGTATTCATTAAATTGCGAAGTCTAACCGGTACCTTTAGTTTAGTACATAGCTAGGTACTTGTTAACAAACGATCGAAACCCTCGGCGCGCGAGTTACACTCGCACTAGCATAACATTTCATTGTCACCGAACGTACATAAGTATGAAAAATTACAGCTCAATCGGTTGAGGATAACTGGTCTAAAATTCAGTTTCAAGGTTTGGCCCACACATGTACATACTAACACCACCAGTTAGCTTGCATAAATTAAAATCAAACCTTTCACAAGTAGCATCAATCTAAAATCCTATCCAGTCTTAGCTGCAATTTCTTAGGTTTCGGCGACGAGATCACAGTGACTGCCACCCTGTCGCCGAGTTTCGGCGTCTGGTTGCCGGCGAGGTTGCTTCGGTGGATGAGACCGTTGTCACCAACGCCGCAGTCAACGAAACAGCCGAAAGGTACCACGTTTCGGACTACGCCTGAAAAGAGCAAGGGTATTCCTAGGAGCCTTTTGCGGTCTCTTTCAAAGATTTATTTATGTTACGTAGTAACATTAGGTAAAAAATTTATCGTATTGGTATATGTATTAGGGATACAGGTATGAACAGTCACTGGTATTAGGAATAATAATTGTAAAATACTCCGTCCACGCATTTATTTTCTTTGACTTAATGAAAGAATACAATTTTTCATACACACGTTATCTGTCTCTTGAAATATCGCTCTCGTTAGTCTCGATATTTTTCGCATTATTTTGATTCATAGATTCGCATTTCTTATTCTTAAAAATAATTCTACGAAATGCTGCATTCTTTCATCCAATCAAAGAAAATAAATGCGTGGGCGGAGCATAACAGGTAATCTTACGCCTGGTTTCCACCAAAGCGGAGATAAAATTAGTTTTGAACAACACGCATATCCCGCATATTACTTAACATACTACTCTGTGAAGAAAGTACCGGGAAAAGATCAATATTACACAAAGTGTTTGTTATTCATCCACGATACTTTTTTGACTGAATGTACATTCCATTACAATATGACTTCAACGATCTTCTTGTGACGCTTTTTTGACAGCATGCACATTATTTTGCACATATTCGCTCCGCACCGCTTCAGTGGAAACTGATGGCTGGATGGTATAATACAAATTACGCTTAGGTACTTCGCCCAGATGACGCTGTGTTATAATGGTGTCCATTCAGATATCGCCAAACTAACAGCACTGTTCATACCTGTATTCCTCATACATGTACCGAATTGCCGTGTGGTGCCGACTTAGAATTTGCACCACCCCAACTCTTCCCGCGGGTGTCATAAGAGGCGACTAAGGGCTGTCCACCGGGGGCGGAAAATTCTACCACCGAACTGCGATCCCCAACCCGCATGACCAGCGTGGGGATAATGGGCATTACCCCCCACGAGATAAAAGCCAATAAGGCACTTATCAGGGGGAGTCCTGCGTCCAGCAGTGGACGAATATATGCTGTCGAGGGAAAAGCACTAAAAATGCTGCCATCCCTTTCAAAACACGGTCTAAAAAATGATGACATAATTTAAGGTGCTGTCAAATAAGTTTATTTAGTTTTGGCGACATCTGAATTGACAAAAATTTTTAGTATAATCACACTAATATTATAAATGCGAAAGTTTGGATGGATGGATGGATGGATGTTTGTTACCTCTTCACGCCAAAACTACTGAACGGATCGATGCGAAGCCGCGGGCGGCAGCTAGTTTACATATAAACGTTGTTGGAGATAATCAACTTACCAGTCAAAGCCATTCCTTCCCGTACTTGCTCCGTAGCTTGCACAGTTAGCGAATAGACCGGCCGGCAGAATGTTATGATGTTATCTTCGTGGGCCTTCAGTTTAAACGCATTGATTATGAGCTCGAGTGTACACGCATCTGTGTTCAGATCGGTACTCATTGCATGTATGTCGAGGGATACAGTCAGCCCCTCAACTGTTTCTGGGAAGTGAGATTTCTGTAGGTCTTTTATGTTGACGCCTATTTTCTTTGCAAACCTGCAAAACAAAGCAAAGAATGAAAAATAAACTATTTTTGTTTGTAAAAACTCATTACTGTTGGATCCGCCGTTGTTTCATACAAAGGTAAATTTCAAAGATAGCTAGTTATTTTCTAAATGGCAAGTATCTTAATTCTTTATTGCAATAAATAAAACATTCATATAAAACACAAAACTAGAGAAGGAATGGCAAAGGCGAGCTTAACCCTAAAAAGAATTCTCTTCCAGCAAACCTTATTGGGAGAGAGAGACAACGTCATGTGGGTAAGTGTGCATTATTTCTTAGAGAAAAATATGGCCTACTTAACCACATAATTAATAGAATACTACATTTTACTACTACATACTTTAAAGAAAACTGTCGAACTAACAGGATTCTAAAGATCCTGGAAACACGAGAAATTTTAAATCATAGTGGTTCCACAAGTGGAATTCACAAGCGGAACCAGTAGACCTAAACCGTTATTAGTTCGATTTGAACTGTGGGTCAAATGTTTGAAGGATCTGCAATAATGGACTTTAAAAGCTTTACTTTTCAGGGGCTAGATGGCGCTATGGTAACAAACGTTGTTCCTGTAAGTAAACGAATTCTGTAAACAAGTCTTTGATGATGATACTTACAGTTTAGCGACGTTATAACTTTCAGGATGAATAATGGTGGCATCCAAAGGTTCTTTCCCGCCCAAAACCTTAAGGAACCCAGCGCATTGCTGGTATGTAACCTTGCCAATGCCTGTGACTTTCAATATCTCCGCTCTGGCCCCGAAGTTACCTTTATCTTGACGATATGCTATGAGCTTCTTCGCTCGGCCTTCGTTTAGTCCGGAAATACGCCTGCAACATCAAGGAATATAAGTTTATAAATTACTATTAATATCGCTGCTTCTCACTCAACTTCGCTGCCAGATCGTAGTTTAAAGCGCTAAGGGATAGTGACACTTTTTATTGGTACTGGACCAGTTTTCACGATAATCTCCTACATCTAAACTTACTTAAGTATTTAGGTATGTAGGTAAGTACCTACAAACGTTACCTCCTTATAATTTTGGAATAGACATCATACATCAGCAATATAATGTCCACAGCTGGACTTGGGCTTGAATAATGCCATGATCACATCAAATTATTACCTCAACATAGCTTGAGATGCAGTGTTGATATCAACACCGACTAAGCTCACGATCTTTTCAACGGCAGAATCTAAAGCAGTTTCCAACATCTTTGGTGGAATATCGTGCTGGTACATGCCTACTCCCAAATTCTTAGGCTCCACCTGCAAGAAAAACCAAACAATATGTAGTGATCTTTAGAGTGAGGACTTGGTTTGTTGCTAATACTTCTGACACCTGAGAATAAATAGGTGAACCTCCTCCCACTTGCCGGCGCATGCGCAGAAAATGGAGACGGAAAATAGCCTGATCAGGCCTTACAAGAGTAGAGGGATCTAATCTGTGATAATGTGTTTTAGTTAGGCCCACAAAGTCGGCCTGGTTACAATTCAGGCAGTTTCTTCAGCAGGTCCAAGTTTGAGGAGCGTTTTCCCTGTTAACTAACATAATTGGCATACTTACTTTAATGAGTTCTCCTAAAGGATCCAGCACTCGTCTCGCGATGGACAACGCCGAAATTAGATTAGGATCCATGTTTGGATGCTCCTGCAATGTTAACATGGTGTAAATAATAGAAGTCCCTCGTTTTAGGATGAAATGTTGGCGTTCTTCCAGGTTCGTAGTTAACCCGCTTACATTCATAATGAAGGAGTAAATACCAAAATTGAACTCTTTTAGTACGAAATATGGTGTTAATAAGTACAATAAGCCGGCAATGTATTATAAACACCGAAATAACAGTTGCTAAAAAGGTATCAGTAGTTCGGTTCAATTAAATGTAACCAGACTACTGAGACTACACCGTAAAAACTAAGGGATATAGTACTAGGTACCTAAAAAGAGCGCGGGTAGCAGCGCCCCCCGCACAACAGACCCACCTGCAATAGCCAACCCGCCTGACAAGCCTGGCGATTGTGGAAAACCCCCCAAATATAGATCTTAGGGAGGCAAATGAATGAACAGCAGTGGAAGTCTTTCGACTGAGATGTAAGGTATAAAAAGACCTAGACTGTAGTTTTTGTAAGGGTGTACCTTCTGCGCTTCTTTGCTGATGGAATAAATAGACGCCCCTTGCTCGGGAACAATAATCACTGGAATGTTCTCTGATATCTGATGGTATTTCAGCCACGTCTCGGTTTCACGGCAAGCTGTCCCATTGCCCAATCCAATTAATTCTACTCTGAAAATACGAAGCGTTACAGTATCTTTCGGTTATTTTATTCTGGGGGTCTACGGTCTACTCATAAAACGGAAATTGAAGTTTCAGATTTGTTTTCGTGCAAACGCTATCTTATACAAGTGATATAAGAGTTGGTTTTTCTTGAAAACGAATCAGAAATTTCGATTTTCGTTTTCCGAGTAGACTCCCTTAGCTAGCCTTTGCTTGGGACTGTCGCACGTGAATCCTAGAAAAGCGTAGCCTATTGCACTCAGGAATAGCATATTCTTGTAGATCTAATTTGAAATAGGACCGAGATAGAGTAGTTTCGGAGTTTTCCAAACTTCTGCACCTAAACTTATAAACTTTACTTTTTATATTAGTGTGTCATAGATGCGTAAAATAGATATTCGAAATGCACGGCATCATTGCAGTTTTAATATCATAGTAAAACTCAATCAGCAGACAAGGTAGGACAGCAATGGCTGAATAATAATGAAATAATAAAAGCTTATTATACTTCACCTATGCATACTGATGAGCTCTTTCAGTTGCCTGGCAGCTGCATCGTTTGGATTGTTCCGCCGTAAGTCAGGGAACAAAGTGCAGGTTTCTAGTTTGTCTCCATTGGGGCTTATGATTCCTAACTGCAACAATTTTTATGTCATTAGTTTTAAGAGAACATGTTTTAAATCTTCTGTCTATCATGTTTTCATCATCCTGCCGGATCCCAAGTTTTTAGAAATGGGACGTCGTCGTTGACGTTGCTCAACGTCAACGACGACGTCCCATTTCTGTAAATTCCATTTTTACGTCAACTTATTTATATTTCATGACCTATTTTAGACTTTAACTTGGATGTTATTTCAAAGGTTCTTCGGAAAGTACCCTTTAAAGATTTACCTTACAACCAGCTCTGAACCCTGGATCCAATCCTGCAATCACCCTGTTCTTGATTGGTTCAGTCAGAAGGTACTTTTCCAAGTTTGTGACGAATGTCTTGACAGCTTCTTTCTGGGCTGCATTGGTCAGATCCGATCGGACTTGACGGGAGAGCCAAGGCTTAATCAGGCGGTTGTAAGCGTCAGTTAATCCTTTACGAACCCAGATAGCGCTCTGCCAAAGTGTTAAGCAGAACCTAGAAAAAACTTTTAATTACCTTATTTTATTACCTGGCATGGAGTAAATAAAGCTATCACACAACCACACACACACATCAAGAGCCTTTACCAGGCCACGGCTGGACGGTTAAGTTATAGCTGTGTTAACAGTTTAAGTCCCCTGAGTATTTGACAAAAAAAATATCGAATTTCTTGTAGTTTCCTAAATAAAGGAAACTCCTTCTTGTGCATGTAGGCAATTTTTTATCTCTTGTAGTCAATTCCATGTCATTTTGTAGGTGGCATGGACCCTGGAGAAACTTGTTGATAAAAATGTCTGTCAACACACTAGGTGGGCATCAAAGCATGCAGTCGCACTGCCTCGACAGTGCGACCCGCAGGGACGAGCCACCACTACACGGGGACGGAGACTGGCATCTGCGTCTGGGGCCATGTTAAATTACCTTTCTAGTTTATTATGGAACCAATCAGGAACCACAACTTTGACACTTAGAACCTTCTCATCCTCCCCCCTGTTCAATGCTAGAGTCTGGTGGGGTTTCACAAAGTGGCTGGGACATTTCCACTCAAAGTATATCTTATATGTTTCCGGGTCTGACTTCTTGTCCATTTTATTATCTGTCTCTTTCTTTTCTTTGGATGATGTTTTTCTGGTGCTTGTTATTGTGAATCTTGTCTCTTCTTTTCTGGAAAAAAGAAGGCAAAACTTAATAATTAACTTAAGTGTTTATGGCTTCCCAATCGTTTTTCTAGGATAACAAGTAGCCTATATTTTACACCTATGCAAAATTTCAGTCCAATCTGTTTAGTAGTTTTGGCGTGAAGAGGTAACAAACATTCAACCTTTCGCAATTTTCGTCGGCTTATTGCAAGAAGTCATTAGTCGCAAGAAGTCACTAACTGCGTTAGATATACCATTGAGTTCGTCTCGATGAGCTCTACATTTTGGTAAAACTCACAAATTTGTAGCTCTTCAAACTTAGAAGTTATGGCTTGGTTATAAAGTCAATAACTGCATTTTTGGTATATCTGGTTTCATAAAATTCATTAACTTACATTAATACATTTTAACAAAAGAAAAAAAACACAATTGCCATTTTTATTTTCATACGTAACTCATTTATGTGACTTAACAACATTTTGAAAGTGCTTTTACGTTCACAAACGTTTGAATAAGTTTTGCTTTAATTCATTATTTGCACCTTAACCAGTTTTGTCGTATCGTATTTTTTGGAAAAAAAAATACTAACGGTTTTAAATGACTTCTATCAAAACGAGTAACGTCTACACTGAGTTTTTTATTTTTTATAGAATTCATTTTTTACACTTAATTACTTTTTTCGAAACATAATTAATGATAAAAGAATACTATTCGAAGGAAGTATTGTTTTGTTAGTGATTTTTGTTATTGTAAAAATAACAGGTAAATGTAAGGTAATGACTTTTGCACACATACAATTTACGTGTTGCTATGCTACTTATGAGACCGCGTGCCGTGTGACCGGAGTCACGGAAGCGGGGCAGAGGGGTATTTTGTTCGGGGCCGCTCGCGCCTCTGCCGCGCCGCGTAGTAGTTCGCTCTTTCCGGCCCTTGTGGGGGCACAGAGCGGGGCATCGAGGCTTGGCCTCTTTACCCCGGCATCAACTCGAGGGGTGACGACTCCTCAGTCCTTGGGTTTCGCTAAAAAATGCATTTATTTAGCTTGTTTATCATTTTATTTTTTATTATTATATTTGCATGTTTTTTTTTGTTTTGGGTTAATTTTTTTTTAAATTAACCCACGGTCTATCCGGGGGGTTCCGCGAGGGTGAGGTCCCAGGGAAGGGGCCTCCACGGGCGGTCATCATCTGGGGGCCGGGGTTGGTGAGGCGCTATTTGGTGAAGGTGGGCTTGGTGGCCGTTGTCGGCGCGGTCGTACATTCGACGACTGTACTGTACGACAAACTCGTCTATGGATTGGATCTGCGGGTCGCGGGCGATGACATCGTTCCTGACGTATTGGCTTGCGCCAGTGCAGATCCTCAGAGCCACGTTTTGCAGCCCCTGGAGCCGGTTCCTATTCGTCTGGGAGACTAGTGAGTACCAGGCCGGCGCTGCATATGTGAGTCGGGATCGGACTTAGCCTTTGTAGACCCACACTTTGGTCCTCAGAGGCAGGCGAGATCCCAGGATGGGTCGGAGAACGGTCGGGCGACGCGCGCTTGTTGCAGTGCGCTGTCAACCTTCGGCTGCATCCTCAACGACCTGTCGATCCCGAAGCCGAGGTACCGGATGTGCGGGCTCCATGCCACGTTCTGGCCCCGAAGTGTCAGCTGCGGTGGGTGGCCGATGCGGCGGGAAACAAACAGCGCAGCCGTCTTTCCCACATTGACGGCCATGCGCCATTTGTCCAGCCAGGGCGGCAGGATGTTCAGCAGCCACTGCATCCTGCGGGCTGCGATGGTGGGGCTGGTCGAAGACGCAAAGAAGGCGTTGTCGTCCGCGAACAGCGCTAGAGACACATCCCTCTCCCCGGGGCGTAGGTGGCCCTCCAGGGTGGGGATGTCGTCGGTATAGAACGCGTATAACGCTGGCGACAGGCTGCTACCCTGCGGTACATCAGCAGAGATGGATCGAGTGGAGGATGTGGCACCTTCAACTGCGACGAAGAACAGCCGGTTGTCGAGGAAGGATGCCACAATCCTGATGAGAGCTGGTGAAGTTGGGGTTTGCAGGAGCTTGTACAAAACGCCGGGGTGCCCAATACGGTCAAAGGCCGTTTTTACATCCAGAAAGACTCGGACGGTGCAGCGCCTGGCGTTGTGCTCGACTGCAAGGTGGTGCAGCACCCTGGTGAGCTGCAGCGTGGTAGAGTGGCCACTCCTGAAGCCGAATTGCTTCAGGCGCGGCTCGATAGTTGGAGCCAGGCGCCCCAGGAGCAGGCGTTTCAGGAGCTTGCCCACTATTAGTAGTAGAGTAATGGGGCGGTAGTTGGCCGGGAGGGGGTGATCCTTGCCGGGCTTGGGTAGCACGATGACCCGTCCGGTCTTCCGTTGAAGAGCCGGGCGAGCGCAGTGACTCCGCGGTGAGGCAATTGTTGGGGACTCCGTCATAGCCTGGCACCTTCCGTCTGGGTAGACGGAGGACGGCCTTCCGCACCTCGGCAGGGGAGATGAAGTACTCCCCGTCTAGGGGCGGTGTTGGGCCAGACAGGAAGTCCCTTACTGTGTCCTCGACCTGGTGGTGGTGGTTCAGGGTTTCAAAGGTGGCGTCGGCTGCAACAGGGTGAGGCGATAACTGCTCCGCGAGGTGCTCAGCCAGAATTTCGGCACGGTCGGCGGGAGCAAAACGCCGGACTCCATCTCGATCCAGCAGCGGGTAAGTTGTTGCCGGCTGCCGCGTGAGCGCCTTATTCAGCGCGTACTGGTTATTGTCCTGTTCGGAGGCCCGGTCGATGATTCGGTCCCAGGTCTCACGCTAAACCTGTACTGCGGCCGAGAGCTCGGGAGATATCGGGTTGAGTCGCGTCTTCAGTCGCGGGCAGCGGGAGCTTGCCCACTCGCGCTGGAGTTCGCGTTTTCTCTCTATTACCCTCTTAAAGTGTTGGGGGAGGTCGTTGCGCTGGCCTTGGCGCCTGGTGATGAATAGAATAGAATAGAATAGAATAGAATATCATTTATTGTCCAAAGTAAAGAGCTACAGCAAAATTGTCCTTACAAAACCTAGTGCGCGGCACAATACAATGGAGTCGTCAGATGACACATAAGTTAACGGGGTGGGTACGGAAGCGGCCGCCTTGGCCTCGATGATGCGCGCCATCAGCGCTGAGGCCTCGGATTCCACTTCTGCAGGCGTCTGGAGAGGTCCGACGTCCACGGACTCGAGTGCTTTGGCGTACGCGTCCTCACGCCCTGGGACCGGGTCCGCGGCCAGGTCGAGCGTTATGAGGAGGGTAGATAGGATAAGAAGGTTTTCAGGTAAAGCTCAAAGTCTGTTACTTAATATTTTCTAATCTAAATAATAGTTTACTTAATCGTTTCCAACCTATTTATGTGTTTATCACTCTTTGCTGGTTAGCAGAACTATTTTCTAAAAGCTTAGAACGTGTTTTTGACTGATTCATGTGCCATTATTACTAATTTTAGTTATTTTATTAAGTGTTTTCGACAAACAAGGTAATTTGTTTAGCTTTTAGTGATAAAAGATGTTATTTTATGATTATTTTGTCTTTTAATACTCGAAAGAGGCCACCAATAACCTCTTTGCAGAAATACTTAACTCTAATTTAGACAAAACTTTTTATCGCAAGAAGTCATTATCTTTGCATTTTTATTTTTTAAAAAAATTACAGTGGTTGAATTTGTACTGATTTCAGTTAATTATAAAATAATTACATATCTCTATATATTGGCGTTTAAATTATATTGATAACTGTCGTAGTTTTGATGATATGGGCTCTTAAAGTTATAAAAACTTTAAACTGCTTTTGCCAAACTTTTGGATTTGTCGGTTAATGACTTCTTGCAATAAGCCGACGTTTTAATATACTAATATTAGTGATAGATGATTAGTGTGTGTGGTGCTATGTTATATCTGATTGGCTGTTAGGTTGATGAGGCAGCTGCCTTGATATTCTTGTAACAATTAAAAGATAAAGCACTCACAAGCTTCTCATATATTCCAGAACTCTGGTATCCTTATAAATAATATCAGCTACAATGTGAGTCAGATGTGTGTCAACTTTTTCAGGGGTAGACAACTCATCCTCATTGGAACACAGTGTGTTTACATTGATGTAGCCTCCGTTTAGTGCTTGGATAGCATACGGCTCTAGGCCTAGATGTCTTGCTTTCTCTGCTAGAGATAGGGAGTGAGATTTCAGTGGTGCATACTGAAACAAAATGAAGTTATTGTTTTGTGTGTACCTATAATTAAAAATAATTTAATCTATTGTAATATCAGTTATCTAGTACCCTTAACCTGTCAGGGATTCTTACTTATAATAGCTTTCATCCCTCAAGGCTTAGGGTGGCCAGTGTTTCGGCCCGCTCCAGGCCGAAACATTTTGGCCGGCCTCATAATCAAGCTATGCTTAGTATAAGGCTAGTTGATAATGTGTGGATTGTTTAAGATTATGTATGTAATTATTACTATTTAACACTATAATGTTCTACTAAACATTATAGTGTTAAATCAGGCTGAGTGATCATTTTCTCAACACATACCTAAGAGGAATTCTCTATGTAACTTTATCTTACCACTAAATCCACTTCTGATAGATTTCTAGCATTCAAGATACTCTTTTCTACATCTGGTGTAAGTTTCTTAGACTTTTTCAATGTTTCTATCACAGACTTGACTTTTTTTTTCAACTGAGATACATTTTGGTAACTCTCAAACAAATCTTGCAGCCTGAAAATTATGAGTTATTAGGGAATTTGTCTTAAATACAAAGGTCATACAACCTGGAGAAACTCATTTTTTTCCATAAAGACAAATTCTGCCTGCAACTTTACATGCACTTTTTAAGTAAACTATGTTCTTCTCTGGGATATTGTTTACCTCCCTGCCAATTCAATATGATGATGAATTTCAGCAAGTTCCATGCAGCTGCGTAAAGGATACAGACACTACTTTCGCTTTTTTAAATATTATAGTTTTAATAGGGATGTACCCAGATCTATCCTTACACAGACGAATATGCTAAATAGAAGAAAGAAGATTACTTATCAGGCGTAAGATGATCAACAAGATTTTTTCGATATCTAGCAATAAATGGCAATGTGCACCCCTCTGTCAGTAAAGCTATGAAGCTTTGTGCCAACTGCCGGGGGATTTTTTCCACTTGAGATAGCATTTCAGCTTCATCCCACAAACCAGGAATTTCTGTTCTATCAATCACATCAATAGAATCAATTTGGCTTGCATCTTCTTTCGGTTTGGCAGTAGCTGCTTTTCTTTTAGGTTTTTCGCTAGTGTTCTTTGCAAGAGTTTTTATTTTTTCAACACTCTTTTTAGCTCTTGCATTTTTCGCCACTTTTTTCTTGGGAGAGCTAGAGGTATCATTATGATAATCTTCATCAATGGGTTTTCGTTTCCTGGTGCTCTTCAAAGGCTCATCCATCTTCTCTGCTCTTGAAAAGTAACTCTTTTAACACGTTATGCGCGATGTAGGTCGTGCGTGTGTGATTATAATTTCACAATTTCTTTGAAGTAAATAAATCAACAAGCAATCCGAAAATTAAAAACAGAATGCATTATTTCAGAAACAACTATTAATTAAACCAACCAAAATGATGGTGGTTTTGTTCAATTCAAAACATGTCATGTTTATTCAAAGCAAAAACGGTTCCATTCAATTCAACTTCAACTTCTTGTCAAATGGCTTCTGCATCTGATTTGACACAATTTTGCCACGGTTCCATTCAAGACTTCCAATCCAAGTTCCAAGCCACAGATCTACGCCACTCACTAGAGGTGTGTAGATCCGGAGCCAAACGGTTCCTGGAGTCGTGTCCGCTCCTGGAGCCGTGTGGTTCCGCTCCGGATTGACGTTCGTGACGTGTCCGCGGACACGTTGGCCGCTCGGCACAGTCCATCGAGTCGAATGCAGCGAGCGATTGGAGCTGTGTGAATCTGGGCTTCGATTCGGGTTCGGACGTGTTCGACAGATCCAGATCCATTTACGAGTAAATGAGTAACTACTTCAGTCAAATTTATACTATCGTTATTGGCCGTAAGTGTTGTGTATGTAACATATTTGTATTTATTAAGGGCTGTGGATTTTGTTTAACCAATAAATACCAAATTATAATTTGCTAAAGAAATCGAAATATACCCACTTATTTAATTAGGTAGGTACTACTGTACTAGTATAGTCTTATGAACATAGATGTACGGAAACTTTTGTACCTACCTACGCACTAAACTAGAACAATGATTGTAAAATTGACTGTAGATTAGATAGGTACCTTTGCATCCGCAATAGCTCGCGCATTCGTTTAACTTCGGTTCCGGCCGAAGTTGCACGAATGCACGAGCGAATGCGCCGTGCTATTATCTACTTTGCTAAGCCTGTTATAAAGTATGAAGGTAAATCAGCTGTTGTCTCTAAAAAAAATTAGTAATTTTATACCTTAAAAAACTTAAGCTAGTATTTGTCACAGATTAGATCCTACTAACAAACATGCCATCCCTTAAAGAAAGTATTGTTATGCTATATTTTTATTAGTCATTGATTCGTTAGATCCATCGAAACAAACGTGTCCTACAAACACACAGATCCAATGGACATGTAGGATCTGTTAATAAAAGCGGATCCTAACCGATCCGCAAGATCCACTGAAACAAACTGATCCATTGGACCCGTAGGAAGCGAAACTCCAGGCAGATCCAAACGACTCCGCGGACACGACTCCTGGACACGTGTACGGACCCAACTGGAATCGGACCAGATCCGTTCCAGTCGAGGACACGTTTAGCGCATGCCTACCACTCACAGATGAATTACTTCCAAGCAAAGCAAGTTATTTGCTATTTCCCGGAGACGGAGATTTTTTTTTTGACGTTTTCCGACAGCTGAGTGAAGCGCGCGCGTTCGTCAAAATGCTCAAAAAAACACTTTCCAAACGCCAATCGCGCCTCTTTCAATGAAAGAAGTGAACGGAGGCCTCTGCCCAGCATTCTGCATTGGAACAGCAGGGCATTAGATTAGGCTTCCTTTAAGGAACAGCGCTTTTAATCATTTCAAGAAGCCAAGACGCTGTGCATAGATATTCAGTTTGCATCCTCTCCCTGTACAAACGTCGTCGTCGTGAGAGATTCAGATAAAATGTTTTCGCTGCATATCTCAACTTCATTGATGCACATTGTCTATCTGCAAGTTCAGCAAGCGGCAGTGCGCTGAAATCATGACCAGGGACCTGGTCACTTCGCCGAGGCAATGGTAAAATAATACAAGGTATGCTACTCCGAGATCATCCCAAGGCTACGTCACTGTCTAGTTGCCACTTTCTTGCAACCAAAAATGGAGGTTGGGACACAAATGTGATACAATGTGTGCTCAATTAACAAATTACATAAAACGATGTCAATTGTCAATTTTGTTTGTTAGCTAAGTCAAATCAGTTTTTGTACAACACAAGTTAATGTGATAAATAATTGGTAATTACAAAACCACATCGTTTCATCACATTGTTTTATGGAGCTCGGGAGTTACGATTCCACGCTGCTGGTTGATACCAGCAGCGTCGGAGTTGGTGATAAAATCAATAAATAAATAAATCGCTAAGAACTGTAACGTTAAAAAACGGCGTCCGCCCCCCCAAACTTTCTAAGAACTTATTACGCCCTGTCTATAGGAGAGAAATAATCCAGGGGAGATATAAAGACCATTGTGTCTACGTGATCATTTCGTTGAATCGAGAATGAACTTTGCACTCAACATTAACTACATAATAGTCTAAATCGCTAAACGAATCAACAACTAATGAAATGTGATACAGCGCAACTCGCGTACTCACTATACACACACAGCTAAACGAACTTATCGCTTTCACGATTCACTCACTGTCGCGATCGTTAAGACTAGTAGATATTTATTGACTTCGTTGCGAATGTCGTCGCGATTGTTAAACAAGACCCGTCAAGTGCGAGTGTAACTCGCGCGCCGAGGGTTTCGAACGTTTGTCAACAAGTAGGTATGTACTAAGGGTACCGGTTAGAGACTTCGCAATTCAATGAATACCTAGTAGGTACCAACCTACATATCAGATAGATCTCTTTGCATGCTTCGGTGATAGGGGGTAGCGGTAAATTGTTCGACATATTTCTATATATTTCGAAAAGTATGAAACCTACAGAAATTTCAAAAACTGATTTGAAATGTACAGACAATACCTTTCATATGATCCCATTCAGTGGGATAGTCCCCCCTTTTTGACCATTTTTCAAAAGTATTCTTTTTACAGACTCCTCTATATTTTTCCTGTAAGATATAGATCCATATTTACAAACGCTCTCTACATTTCAAATGGATCGCTCTGCAAACTTCGGAGATAGGGGGGGGGGATATTCTTTTGATTATTTCAAAATATTTCGAAAAGTATAAAACTTACAGAAATTAAAAAACGATTTTGAAATGTACACACAACACGTGACCGCTGTTTCTCGGAGTAGCATACCTTGTATTATTATATGTAGTATAATAATACAAGGTGAGATGCTACTGCCTCGGCCATGGTATTACCATGGCCGAGGCTGGGCAGTGAATATGAATGGGTACTTTCATGGCCTAAAACGCAGATGGCCACCTCCACCTCCATGGAATAGACTCTATTCCATGTCCACCTCCATGTAGCGCCAGGCTGCCCCGCCGAGGGCCACACCACTACCGAGACTAGGTAGAGAATGCGATAAGTGGTCTTCAACACTTCGACTTGCACGAATCGCAAGCAACATAAAGTTATTATTATTCTTAATGGCTAGCAAAATTTGAACTTAATTTAATTTTTTGGCGTCAAAAGGTAAAGAGAGGCTTCTCCAAGCTTGAGTCACGCATGCGTTAGGTATAGCTTTGAGAATCGTGCAGGCTGCTCAGTCAGAAGGTGTTCGTTTGCCGCTTGGCCATGAGCGATGGTCTCGGGAAAGATCAATTTGATGCAAAAATAAATCTTTTTTTGCTTTTTATAAAAAAAAATTGAAGTTTATGACATTCCTTACTGACACTACTGGCAGATCTGAGACTGGCAGAGTCGTAGCGAAAAGCGAGAGGTGCCCAGCGTGGTGGCAACCTTGGTGATTTTATCACTAGATCTAGTGATTTTTTGGAGTACGTTAGTGATATTCTGAAGAAAAAATCACTAAATTGATATAATGGTACTTCGGAAAACATCTAGATTTTTTCTATTTACTTAGTAAGTGTTTTTGTACTCTTTCACGTCAATAATTATTCTAAAAATTGGTTGTCTGTAAAGTCGGTTTACTGACGATAGTTGAACGTGACAACGTCTTAAGAAAATACTACTGGAATGGTAGCATTTGATACTCGATCAAAACATGTAAATGTACCTACTATAGTATAGCAGCTGTCCACGCAGACGCATCGCTCACTCAAGTAGGAGAGAGACGGATGTCGAGCGCTCTCGCTTGCACTTCAAGCCTTACATGGAACGCCTCAGAGCGAGGTAACGCCGCATGACGAGGTAACGCCGCATGACGTCATGTTTTTTCGTGCGTGCAGCCGGCTCTATCGAATTATAAGACGTTGTCACGTCACCGACTGCACGCACGAAAAAACATGACTCACTTAAAAAAACATGACATACTTGAGTGAGCGATGCGTCTGCGATGTCACGTTCAACTATCGTCAGTAAACCGACTTTACAGACAACCAATTTTTCCTTTACTTGTGCTATAAGACCTTGCTTCAATTTTATGATTCTTCGTCAACGGAAATTACCCTATAGGTTTTGGTCCATGGCGAGAGTCAAAAGTATTTGTTTTTTATTGAATAAATTACAAATGTGTTTTTCGGATTTTTTCCTTTACTTGTGCTATAAGACCTTGCTGCTCACCAAATTTAATGATTCTAGGTCTACGGGAAGTACCCTATCGGTTTTGGGTGCATGTGATTCCCTTGGACAACTTTTGAGTGCGTTGACTTGGAAGTTTAATTTATATCACGGCTTCAAGAAGTTACGGACTTGAGTATTTGATGTTAATTTCAACTCGATACCTCCACGCGTTCCTGAGAAAAGAGGGTTGACAGATAGACAGACGGACAACAAAGTGATCCTATAAGGGTTATTTTTTCCTTTTGAGGTACGGAACCCTAAAAAAAGACTTTTATTCACAAAAATATCGACAAGAATGGGAAACCTAAGAAATCAAGATGTGGTTACGGCCTGTAGCAAACGATACTACTACAGCCTTTTGAAATTTTTAAAGACATATTTACAAGAATTGGTGACATTAAGAAACACAGAGTTGTGTGTATAAAAAAAAGACAAAAACAAAGATTCTTATTTTCACAAATACATTATTTTGTAGTACCTAGCGTGTAATTTCATTTTAAATTATCTAGTGATTTTTGTCCAAAATATCCCGAAATCTAGCGAGTTTTGAGACCAAATCTAGTGATATTTTTTTCTGCAAGGTGGCAACACTGAGGTGCCATGCCATCGCCATTCGCCATGCCATCATTAAGAAGCCTAGGGTATATATGTTCCTTGATTAAGAATTGAGTTAAGAATGAACTGAACACAGACAGAGTACAATAAATAACGAGTTATGAAAGAAGTTGCAGTTGAAGATGACTGTATGTATGTATTTATTTAGTCAAAAATTGATTTAAAAAATCATGAAAGACTGTGATGAACTGCTCAATAAGCTAGCTAAGTGCTACTTTAGGGGATCCTTAGGGTTTTTGCTTCAGGTAAAATTTTAATGATGGTTCAGATGGTTGAAACTCCTTACAAAGATGTAGTTTGCGAACAAAAATTTTTTACAGCCTCAGCCAGGAAATAGAAATCATGACCTGGGACTGGCAGCAGACATTCTTGGACACTACAGTTTATAGCGAACGACTAAAGAAGCACCCACTGAGAAGCGCCTTTTCCAAGCTGTTCTTCAAAAAGATTTTGTCTTATTTACAAAATCAAGAAATCCACGATGGAATGTACATTCACCTTTGCCATTCACTTAATACGGAAGGCAGTGAAGACAACTTCAGTTATCGGCATCATGTTATTGGGAACAGCCTTGATGAAATTATTACTGTAAAAGAGACTAATAAAATGGTTGTTGATGGCACAACCGGAATGCGAACCTGGGAGGTCAGTAGCTTAGCTGATAAACCTGCTAATCGGCCATCCAAGGCTTAGCTTAAAAGTTATAGCATAAGTATTAGCATATTGATAATCCCATCCTAAACTACAATGTTTTTATGGTGACAGATTCATCATTGGCTTTGTTCCGTATCCTGTAAAGATGATTATGGTTATGCCTGTAGTTTGGTTGAGTTGTCATTTCTTGGTGTTGCTGTGCGAACACATCGATTGACCGTGACTGATTATATCATGTTTAAATACTTATGTATTCCTTGTTTCAGGCAGCTCTTATGTTAGCAGATTGGGCCATTATCAACAAGGAGATATTCTGCAACAAAAAAATCTTAGAACTAGGCTCAGGAGTTGGAGTTGATACAGGACGAACAGAACAATGATGCAACTGTATTTAGGAACAAAGAAACTTTAATAGGTTTGTATGGTCCTTTATAGTTCTACTAATTGTATGGTAATACAGTATACTTAGTACCCAACAAGTAGGTAAGTACCCATTTTTAAGGTACCATACCTTCATAAGTACACAAAACCTTGGTGTTGGTTGTGTAGTGTTGATTTATTTACTTTTTAGGTGCCATGCTCCTGGATTGGAATGCTGTTGAACACTTATCGACAGGCATTATACCGGATGTATTAATAGGAGCAGATATAGTGTATGATCCAGTTATAATACAACCACTTTGTGATGTTTTGAAGACATTTTTTGACAGAAATAAGCAGTTAGTAGTTTATATTGCAAGTGTAATCCGAAATGAAGAGACTTTTGCAGCTTTTATCAACTCTCTTGGTAGGTTTGATTGATTGATTGATTGATTGATTGAACACTTTATTGTTTACAATACATAAAATAACTTATATCTAAATAAAATAAAAACGTACAATGGGCGGCCTTATTGCTTAAAGCAATTTCTTCCAGGCAACCTTATCACTAACAGTAGATATAATACATAAATTGTTGGTAGTGCATATACAAAAAACATAATACAGGAATATATACATAGGCAATTACAATACAAATAGAAACATTATACATACATAATATACCAATTATCAAGCTACATTGACATCAAAAGTGACAGGTGAAGGCGAATCAGAAAGAAAGGAAGCACAGCTTAAATAGCTGAAGATAGGAAATGGGACTTGAGTTGGGATTTGAATGAGTTAATGGAAGGAGCACGTTTGATGGCGACAGGCAGTTTATTCCAAAGACGTACTGCCTGTACACTAAAAGAATTGCCATAAAAGGATTGGGAATGGGTGGGAAACTTGAGAAGTAAGTTATCTGATGACCTAAGATTGAGGGAGTTAGAAGAATGAAGAAACTCAAATCTATTTTTGAGGTACGCTGGAGAATATGGGTTAAAGAGAATAGAATAGAGAAGAGAAAGTACATGCATGTCCCGGCGAAGTCGAATAGGGAGCCACTTGAGCATGGTGCGAAAAGGAGAGACATGGTCATATTTGCGCAAACCAAATACGAACCTAATGCAAAAATTTTGGAGACGCTCAAGTTTATCCAATTGCTCCTCAACGAGATCTAAATAGCAGGTGTCAGCATAGTCCAGTACGGGAAGAAGAAGGGACTGGGCCAGAGCAATTTTTGTAGCAGTCGGTAAAAAGTACCGCAACCTTCTCAGGGAACCCGCGGAAGCATAGAGCTTTTTACACGTGACTTCTAGCTGAGGGCGCCATGAAAGTTTACGATCAAACGTAACCCCTAAGTTCTTCACAGTAACACTGTAAGGAACAGGTATCCCATCAAAGATAACTTGGGGTACAGACTGCCAGTCTAATCTATCTATCAATCTCGAGCTCCCGATGATAATAGTCTGGGTCTTAGCGGGATTGATTTTTAGACCATGAGCTTGACTCCACTCAGCGATTCGACGTAAATCCGAGTTCGTTATGTCAACTGCGTCGCCAATACGATCCAGGTGAGCTTGAGCATAAATCTGCAGGTCATCGGCATAAAGGTGATAGGATGAGGTTAAATTTAAAGAGATAGAGTTAATGAATATGGCAAAAAGAAGAGGAGAGAGGACACCGCCCTGCGGAACACCGACAGAAATGTCGCACCATGACGAGACAGACTCACCGACTCGGACTCTCTGCCGGCGGCCATGCAAGTAATTGAAGAACCAGTCAACTACCCCCTGGGAGATGTTAAGAGAACGAAGGAATGCGAGGAGAATGTCGAAGTCCACTGTATTAAAGGCATTGCTAAAATCCAGCAAGGTCAAAACCGTAAGTTGTCGACTATCCATGCCCCGGCGTATGTCGTCCGTTATGTTTACTAGGGCAGTCACCGTGCTGTGTCCTTTACGGAAACCGGACTGCAAGGGGTTAAGTAGGTTGTGCATGGAGAGGAAAGAGTTCAGCTGGTTGTGGACAAGCCGTTCTAAAACTTTAGACAGAAATGGGAGGATAGAGATAGGGCGGTATTCAGAAAAGGATTTGGGATTGGATTTCTTAGGTAAGGGAATCAATTGGGCTTCCTTCCAACAAGAAGGAAATACCCCGTGCTCCAATGAATAATTAAGGATATGGCATAGAGTCGATAGGATAAGGTCAAGTATGGGAATTAGCATGTTAAGGCTGATACCATCAGTCCCTACAGCTTTGGAGGAGATGGATAGGATACTCTTCTTAACATCTTCCGGGGTGACTGGGTCGAAACAAAACTGAGACTGGTTAGGGGTTGGAGCGATAGAAAGGTTACTGAGAGTATTCATTTTGATAGCGTCATTAATGGAAGGAGCAGGAGAAAAATGAAGATTAAGAGAGTTAATATCTAAATTATCAGGAATTGAGTCCAATTTTAACTTTCCGACTCCCAACGTTCTGAGAAAATTCCAGACCTTAGCAGGATCGTCTTGTGAAACCGATTCATGTATGAAACGACGCTGCGCATCCCTGCACTTTCTGTTACTACGGTTACGGAGTTCTAAATAGGTGGTTTTGTTTCCATCGCTTGGATTAATTTTATATCTAGTTTTCGCGCAGGATTTTTGATGCATAAGCCGCTTAATGTCATCTGTTAACCATGGTGCCGGGAGATGCTTTAATTTAATAGGACGAAATGGTGCATGCTTATCAAAAAGATGAGTTATTAAAGCATTGAAGGTGGCTACCTTATCATCCAACGAACCAGCTTCGTAAACAGAGGACCAATTCAGATCTTGTGCATCAGCTCGGAGTTTATCGGGGTCAATGCTCCCAAAATTGCGTTGCAGAATGACTTTGGGCTTAGATTTAGGGGGTCGAATTTTATATGATAGGAATATTAAGTCATGGTACGAAAAATTATCAGCGGGAAATTGACCATGTCTGACAGCATAAAAAGGAGAAGAAACTATAATTAAATCTAGAAGAGACGGGGTACAGTTCGGAAAATGATGGGTTGCTCCAAGAGGGAGGATGTGTAAATTGCAAGACCTAACAATGCTCTCAATTGCTGCGGCACGATGGTCCCTTTTGAGAAGACAGGTATTGAAGTCACCCATGATGATAGTTTGACTGTAAATGGGGACGAAATCCTCCAAAAGTTTTTCAAAAGAAGAGAAATAATTGATCCTAAGGGATGGACAATAGAAAACTCCAAGCAAGATTTTCGTGTGAGAGAGAGTGACCTCAACAAAAAGATGTTCACCTGCATTAGGCGGCGGAGGCTGGGCCGACATACTTAAGATAGAAAACGGGATGTGAGATCGTAAGTATATCGCCACCCCACCACAGCGCGCGCCCACACGGTCATTTCGAATAAGGCGAAAACCTGGAAGAGAGAAAGTAGTAGAAGGTAAACAAGGCTTAAGAAACGATTCGGAAATAAGTATAGCATGAATGGACTTATGATCGAAGGATGCCATCATATCAGGAAAATGGTCCGGGACACTTTGTGCGTTGATATGTACAACATTGAAGTTTTTAGGTACATCAGAAAACTGAGCAGAAAGATTTTCGGATAATGAAGGAATACTGATAAAGCTATCATCACTGTTAGAAGAGGAAGAGATGGATTCATATTGATCATCATCACCGTCACTGGTGTCACTAAAAGTGTTATGCAGCATAAATTATGAGCTATAATAATAAAATTATACCTAAACTAAATATACCTAATTTTTTTTTTATATATTCAAAATAACCTATACTAATTTTAACTTGTTGGCTAGTTTCAAATCACTTAATTTACTCTACCTGCTGGTTGTGCATCGTTAACAGAATTTACAATGCAATTACTAAGAAATAATTAAAATCAACAAACAATAAAACCACAAGAAAATCATACTCCTTGTGCAGTCGGGTAAAATAAGAATGGCATGTAAAAATACCTACCATCTCGAAAAAGTAAAGTTACAAGACAAGAAAGAAAAAGAAAAAAAAAAACAATTTGGACGAACATAATCAATCGTATACGTTTGACTTTGACAGCTTTGCACGTATTTAATCATTATTCAGCTTACAGGAGACAAGAAAATACAGCGAGCCATGAGACAAGAAGTTGAAAATAAGACAAAAAGCAATTGTCATGTCAATGTCATTACATAATCAAAACAAAACAAAATATTTTTCTAAAAGTTGCAGCGGGTATTCAGTTTTTTACATATGATTTACGTCGAAAGATGAACTGCAGTGATTACGTATCATCCAACGAAAATGAGAGGGAAGAGAGAATTACTTTTTGGTAGGCGCTGCGGCACGGCGGCTCTTCGGCGCCCCTGCCGGCGCCGCCGCCGCGGCGGCGGGTTCCTTGAGGGCTGCCGAAACCGGCTTTGGCTCTTCCAGCTGACTAACAATCCTGTCAAGCTCCTGATGATGGCTTATGCGGTGGCGGACACCGTCGGGGCCAAGAATGACAATATTTCCTTCCTGTGTCCAACATTTCGCCACGCCGAATCGTTGTCTTGCGGCCATAAAAGTTTCGTGCCGTGGCCTGGTTAGGAATTCAGACAAAGTGATGCCACTGCCTTTTAGCTCGGTTTTAGCGTACCATATCTCATTCTTGACCTCAGACTCACGCAGTTTAAGTAAAATGGGTCTAGGACGATCAGCAGAGTTAGGGCGACCCATCCTATGACACCGACTGATAGCAGTGTTGGTAAAACCAGCTACCTTTAGCTTTTGGACAACGGTGTGCACAATAATGTCACTGGTTTTCTCACCCTTGGCCTCTGGGACACCATGCAGCAATACCATCTTGCGCCTGCTCCTCATTTCAAGGTTGTCAACTTCACGGCTAAGTGACTGAAACTGATCCTGCAAGATCTTCAAAGCTGCCATGATGAAGGTCCTGAATGTAGCAAGCTCAGTAGCAAGGCTTGAAGTTGTGGCCTTGCTAGGTGTACTGCTTTGCTCGATTCTGCTGCTAAAATCCTCCATTTGCTTCACAAACAAGGATTCCATTTGCCTCATTGAATTGGCCATAACCTCCAAAGATTTCTGTGACATTGTGATGTGACAAAAGTGCTTCTTAGATGTGTGTAATTTTGATGAAAACACTCCCACGCAGGTATTGTAAACCAAGCTTTGATTTAATGCATGTAATAGATGGTAATAACTGGTTTAATTTAATTAAAAGGAAATAATAATAGAGAGTAAATTTTTCGAATGTTTACGTTGCAACTACCCCCAGGCGAAAAAAAAAAAAAAAAAAAAAAAAAAAAAAAGCTGGTAGGTTATGGTATGGTATTGCACTGGGCTAAAGCTTGAATTGAACTGGAATCTAAATTGATTTTTAAGTAGGTACAAAGGGTGGGCTTAATGCCGAAGCATTTATACCTGTCAACCAAAAACACATGTTTTTACAGGGGGTTGGCGTGCTAATATATAATTACAGATAGATAACTCTAATTCTATATACCAACTTTATACCTATATTATAAATATTTATTGATAGTGTAGAAATTTTAATAATCTTTTTATTTCAGGTGCTATGAATTTAATATACAAGAAGCTGTCTTTGGATAAAAATGTGTTTATTGAATGGGATCAAAGTATTGAAAGATGTTTACTACAAATAAAATGTTGACAATCTTTAAACTCTTTTTTTACCATTTTCTTGCACTGAACTGAATTGCTCTCTGAACACAGCATGCATGGTAAAATAAACCAAAAAAACACTGCTATGCTACTACAGAACACTAGTACCTATCCTACTTGTGTACAATGCTACCAAGGAACATAAATACTCCGTCCGATACTGTGTAGGTTTCAAGCAAAGAAACGTAGTCTTACTTAACTTCGAAGATGTTTGGTTTGGTTTGAAGTAGGATTGGGTCGTTCATGAACGAACGGCTCATATGATCCGCATCACGGGCCGCTCGTGATTGTTCCGAACAGTCTCGACGAAAAGACCCGTTAGTCCGGGAGCCGACTGCAAAAAACCCTACCTGATAAAAAGAAAATACCTACTCTGTAGGGGTAGCTGACTTTTAGTAACTGCAACTGCTCTTGGTCAGCCGGGGCTTAATTTGGCAAATTTTGTGCAAATGACAAAAAAGTGGTACAAAAATTCATCAAAAAAAACCTCATCGAAAAATAGAATGAAACTTGTATGGTATAATAGAGGCTTCGGAGGACAGTAAAAAAAAAGTGGTCGGCCTAATCCTGCGTTGGCAGGTTCCTGTGTCCGACCGAATTTGTGGTACCACGTGACAGCTGCATTTTACCTCATCGAAAAATTGAATCAAAAAAACGGATTATATTAGCTAAATTAAACCTGTTGACGTTTGTGTCGGTCGGCCTCACCTTAGCCTGGCAGTTTTTGCAGTCCGACCACATTTATAAAAAATATTTTCTTTTTTCAACATTGAAAATAATGGTTTCTTCATTGCTTCAACTGAACTGATAATGCTTAATACGACTATCGCAATGTTAGGTAGGCCGTGTGGTGCCGGCATAGAAATGCACCACCCCAATTCCTCTCGTGGGTGTCGTAAGAGGCGACTAAGGGACACACGCACCGGAGGGCGGGCAGCAGCGCCCCCTGCAAAACAACTTCACCGAACTGCGATCCCCAACCCGCATGCCCAGCGTGGGGATTATGGGCATTGATGATTGTACACGCCAAAAAATGGCATCCAAGTCCCGGCGGCCTCGCTATTCCTGGCCAAGGTAGCGGCCATGGTAACGGCGGGGCAGGGGGTGCTAGGAATCACCGGGCTAGTTCAGTTGAAGCAATGAAGAAACCATTATTTTCAATGTTGAAAAAAGAAAATATTTTTTATAAATGTGGTCGGACTGCAAAAACTGCCAGGCTAAGGTGAGGCCGACCGACACAAACGTCAACAGGTTTAATTTAGCTAATATAATCCGTTTTTTTGATTCAATTTTTCGATGAGGTAAAATGCAGCTGTCACGTGGTACCACAAATTCGGTCGGACACAGGAACCTGCCAACGCAGGATTAGGCCGACCACTTTTTTTTTACTGTCCTCCGAAGCCTCTATTATACCATACAAGTTTCATTCTATTTTTCGATGAGGTTTTTTTTGATGAATTTTTGTACCACTTTTTTGTCATTTGCACAAAATTTGCCAAATTAAGCCCCGGCCGACCAAGAGCAGTTGCAGTTACTAAAAGTCAGCTACCCCTACAGAGTAGGTATTTTCTATTTTTTTATCAGGTAGGGTTTTTTGCAGTCGGCTCCCGGACTACGTTCATTTCTACGTTCGGTTCATTGTTGTGAATGACTGAGACGCGCGCCGCGACATAACGCAAAGATCCGCTGCGTCTTGCTCTCGCGAGGCCGTAAGTGGTGCGTGCGAGTAGAATAGGACACATTCTGTGGCTTGTATCATCTACTCACAGCCTGATTAAAAGTAGATACCTTAAGGTAACGTAATAGAGTCTGTTGTCGCAGTATGGTACTTGGGTATTCATTCCTTTATTCCTTACCAAACATAACATTACGTAGGTATAACACGCAGAAGTTAACTAGGCACCTCGTGCCTAGAAGTTTACTTGGCACCAGGTGCCAAGTTGATTTCTGCGTGTTGTACACAACTGTTTTCTTCCTATAGTAGTAAAAATATTACTATAATAATGATACTTGATACTTTTGTTCCAATTTACTTGAAACTTTAAAGACCTTCCTTACAAATATATGTTTTAACTATTTACCAAAATACCTATTTACACGAAAACCAGTTAGCAACCAAATCGATTTTATACTGACAGACGAATATTAATCATAATCGATTTACCCGATAGCCCGAGAGAGGAGGCTATTATTTTTCGAGTAGGTAGGTACATGTAAGTACTTGGGCATCTAAGTAGGTATGTAGGTAGGTACCTACTGTACGTACCTACCTACTACCTAGGTAGGTTAGGTAAGTACCTCTATGTAAATTATTTACCAACAAGGAAACCCGCTTGCACAAGTTCATAAAATTTATTTTTTATTTATTTATTTATTTATGGACTCCCAACAGAAAAATCACATCACAAACAGAATAACATAAATAAAGTAGTTTTAAGTCTAGTGTTTTTCTAAATAAAGGGTGCCACAGCGTGAGCAAATTATGAGGTCGACTGAACAACAAATATTATGATACAAAGACAAAGGTCAGAACAATAGGAATGGTAAAATATTAAAGTTAGACAATAAAAATACTATAGGTTAAGATTACACGATAAAAATATAGGAAAAAGCTAAGGAAAATCTTATAAACTAGATAAAAACAACATAATATGTGTGATTTAGGTAAGGTTGTTGGCAGCATTCGACATTTCTTGAATCTCTGCAAGCTACCTAAAAAATTCAAGAAATGTCGTATGTCGTATCAGATAAGTGGAGGTTTACCATTAATGATAGAGCGTTATAGTGCTTAATCACTGGAGAAAATCAGGAGCGAACAATTTACCGTGGTTGGTACTAGAGTATTGTGTTAATGAAGTAGAGTTATGTATGATAATGTCTTTGGCGCTCCTGAGGACACCGGTCTTTAAAGAGTCCGGGCAACGGGAGCTACTTGAGTGTGTGTGTATGTATGAGTGATGTGTGTGTGTTTGGCGCTCCTGAGAACACCGGTCTCTTAAGAGTCCGGGCAACAGGAGCTAACCAGGGTGTGTTAGTGTGTAAATGTGATGTGTGTGCGAGTGTTTGGCGCTCCTGAGAACACCGGTCTCATAAGAGTCCGGGCAACAGGAGCTACCGTGGTGTGTATAATGTGTGTGTGGTGTGTTTGAGATGCGTGTGGTGTGTTGTATTCAGAATGCCTAAGAGTGGTTAACAGTACTTCAATTCAAGTAGGTACATAACGGTATAAAATTTGAAACAGAGTTCTGTATAAAAATAAATTAACTGTTTATATTTTGTGTTTGAAATACAATTTCACAAAGTTTCTTTTTGTACTTAGGTAGAGGTTCCGTGATGTCTATGTCATCTCTTTTAGAGATTGTATTATAATGCCTACAGAGTCTTGACAGGGAAGAATACTTTCCTAAGTTTGTGTTTGAGAAAGAGGTGGCAAATAGGTTGTAGGCGCTTTTCCTAGGTAAACGAGATGGGGAGGTTATACTTAGTTTACCAACTAGTTCGGAGCAGTCTATATGACCGTTAATGAGCTTGTGTAAAAATACTAAATCTAACATTGTTCTTCTAGATGAAAGCAAATTGATTCCATAGTTTTTTAACCTTTTTCTGTAGCTATTAAATTTTTTGGCTTGATTCTCACCATATGAGACGTGATACAAAAAACGCCTCTGAACGCTTTCAATTCTTTTAGAATATATTTCATAATTGGGGTTCCATATGAGACTACAGTATTCCAGTATAGGCCTGACTAATGTGTTATAAAGTTTAATTTTAGTTGATGTATTTTTAAAAATATCAAGCATAGGTAGGTATTAAATCAAAGTGAAATGAAAGCTGATTGAAATGGTCTAGCAATAGTCGGATAAGCTTTGTAAAGTTTTGGTAAGTACCTACCTAGGTAGGTAGGTAGTCCTTAGGTAGGTATTATTTCTAAAGTAGCTTTCCTCAAAGTCGTCGCATCGATCAATCCATTTTTTAGTAGCCTTGGGATCCTTTAGGAAGATAAAATTTATAAGAAAAGCATCAGACGAACGAAGGTGTTATTGTAGGTACCTAGGTAGGTAACTAGGTATTAGCATTCGACACACACAAACCTCACCTCAAATTAATAAGCTTAGCTACTACCTATTCAATTGCCTAAATTAAATTCTCAGTAGTAGCCGTGGTAGTAGGTAGGTACCCAGGTACCTAATTGAGTAGGTACCTACCTAAGGAGTTATATATTTTTCTGTCGGACAACATTACCTACTTGCTTGAGTTTTTTATAGCTCAGTATCTAGTAAGTACCTATTATACCTACCTAGTAGGTATCTCGCAATTTGACCATTTTAGACGCACCTACCTAGGTATAATAAAACGACGGTTGTTGGAGGCACGCAAGATAGGTAGGTAAGTATTTACACATCTTTCTACCTCCTGTGAGGAAGATAGGTACCTACCTACTAGAAGAATCTAACTTGAGACGTTATAAGTGTTAGCTTGCCTAAAAAAATAGGTATAGAGTTGGAAATAATTTTATTGTTTGATTGTAAAATATTTGTGATAAGAGTGCAACACTCTAGGGATGCGCATATCATATCACTCTAATGAAAAGAGTGATACATAATCTCTTTGATCTACTGATATATATCACTCATTTAGCTCTTTAGCTTATTTAGCTCAGTGGATCAATGATGTAGTCTTAGAGCTGGGTAGCTCATGAGTGAAAGAAAGATAAAAAGATAATTAGGTATCCGTTCACTGAGCTAGCGCTAGAGAGAGTGACACATGAAAAAAGGTATAAACCTATCGTTCACAGTTTAAAGGCTTTGTGATTAATAATTAACATAGAGTCAACGATTTTCCTTCAGACTTCACAGGCTTAGGACATACAAGTTTCCAAAAAAGTTTCCAAAATTCCGAAAAAGTACGTAGGTGCTCAACGAAACCAAAACAACAACCAAAAGTAAACAAACAAAGATTCGAACTGATAACGATAACTTTAAAAACAATAAAAATTGAATTTGCAGGTTTTGCAGTCAAACGTATTTGCATAACTAAAAGCCTGAACCAGATTTTGCTATCGTTCTCTCTTTTTCACGTTGTAAGTATTTGACATCGTGCATTTCACTCTATCAAATCATTCGGGATATTTCGGAATGAATCGCTCGCCTTGCTCGGTCGTCTTCGCTATCGCTCACTTTTCATTTAGCTCAACACTTCAATGGTTCGAAAATGAATCTTATTCCAAATGAGCTAAAGATATAGTTGAAACCAAGGTGAGCTAGAGATAGATTCGCTCAGTTGAACTGATCTATATCTTTTGTATCTCTCACTCATGAGCTACTCACCTCTACAACACTCACAATGTCATGGACGCCGTTGTAGAAAAGTTATGTTGATAATCATAAAATGTTATAATAAGTTGTAGAAAGGATTATAGCCCATGTTAATGTGATGCCCTGTTTTATTTCAGTAACACATCTATTAGCTATCATAAGTAGGTAAGTAGGTACCTATCTCAATTCACGTCAATAAATATCTACCTACCCAGCAGCGAGTTTTTACTCTATGTACCTACCATAATTTAATGATAATTGGATCATGAATGATATACCTAGACCACAATACATAAATTTTATCTACTGTGCCTAGACCGAGAATTCGAAAAGATCCACCACAGAACCAAATCAGTCAGTAACGAAACGACGACGCGACGACACGCAACGAAACGAACCGATCTCGCACAGGCTCAGATCAGTCAGTCACAAAATCGAAAAGATCCGCCGGCAAAAACAATCATTCAAATGACCGGATCATATGAACCGGATCATTTTCTTAACGGGTCGTGACTGATATGGATCCTCAGAATATGGAATTATGGATCTTTGTGAATGAACGAACGACACACGCCTAGTTTGAAGCTCAGATTAAATTTTTAAGGTTTTTGACGTGACAACGTCTTATAAATTGGTTTGCCGGGTGACACTTCAAGAAACTGCGTTACGCTCCGCTCACGTTATGCGCTCACAATGAGAGCGAGTGAGAGGCACGCGTCCCTTCCACTCGGGCACGGTTAGCCCGCCTAAGAGCGAGAGAGACAGACATAAAAAGTGAAAGGCACGAATGAATATTCACATTAAAATTATTTTACCACTCAAAGTCGTTGTCACGTAAAACTTTCGCCCGTATACCGACTTTACAGGCAACCAATTTTTTTTAAGGTTTCTCTTTCTACGGTTTGAAGCGTAGGTTTGAAGTATTGTGAGTGAATGAAAGTAACTTCAACTTCTTATTTATATGGCACCGCTTGCTTTTCGCTACGACTCTGCCAGTGTCAGTAAGTAACTTGTAGAATACGAAGATTAAAATCTTTGGTAGAATGACGTGTTTTTTTGTGGAATGCTGTTTCACTGTCACTGTCGTCGGTTATTACTGTTACGTCAGTGGCATTTTTAAAAATGCCTTGTTTTTATCCTGCCAGGCCATTAAGAAAGCAGTTGAAGTTTTGATTTTTTGAAGTGCTGGTTTAGGTAGAAATCAATGGTACTACATATTCAAATCGAGATTTTTGTTTGTTTTCTAAAAGAATATTGGTAGATCGGATTAGCGATTAAATTAATATTATAAAATTAAAAAATCATGGTGGATTTTCGGCTCTCTATTCTTTCTCATAAATAAAAAATTGGTTGCCTGTAAAGTCGGTATACGGGCGAAAGTTTTACGTGACAACGACCGTAACGCAGTTTCTTGAAGTGAGCGGAGCGTAACGCAGTTTCTTGAAGTGTCACCCGGCAAACCAATTTATGAGACGTTGTCACGTCAAAATTAAAGAATTTCCAGTTCATAAATTTGGATATTCAAATTCAGAACAGGGAATTCCATCAAACCTTTTTTGACCTATAAGTTGGTAGAATGGTTTAAGTACTGATGGGTTTAGGTCCTTACTTTATGTTACACTCTGTAGGTATAAATTCCTCGGTCCGGTAGGACTTACTTTATTACTGGCACATTTACAACCTAATGATACTGTTCTGGAAATAAGCAAACTTTCAACTTTTTTTGTGTACCTATTTGGTAAGTTTTAATCGTTCCAGTTGCAGTAAAGTTAATAGTTTTCTAGTAAATAAATATAACAGTTACTTAAATTAGGTAAGTTTGCGGGAATAAGTAAACATTTAATTTATGTAAGCCTAAAAACGAAATAAAACGACGTTTAGTTACCTATAATTTTTTCAGTTTTTTATAATATTCTATGATAATTAGCAAATGACATCAGTCATTCAATACTTCGTCTAGTGATCATTTCGTTTTTATTTATTCTTTGTTCGAATCTACACCAAAGTTTGGTCCTTCCTCTTTGTTACACCCTGTATAAAAAGTAATACTACCGAATATTTAAATGTTTTGATTGGTTATTTTTATATTTGATCGTAGGTAGATTATAATAAGACAAAGTAGGTATGACATACTTTCTCCGAGTCTCAAACAGACTTTCACCCACTATGGCATAGAGATGGAGACATTCTTTTTATATCTGTTTATTTTACGTACCAGCCTTGGAACAACATTAGGGAAAAGATAAGTTCGCTGTTCCTTTTTATAAATAAATTTTCATAGAGATTGTTTACTGCATATTCTTGAAGATTTTTTTGGTTCCCAATCTTTGCGACCCGTTGCTTTTATCCAACGCAAATGTAAATGTTTATCTTCGGGAAATCTGTAACAAATAAAAATATCACAGTATATATATATATATATATATATATATATATAGGTATATATATATAAATGCGAAAGTATGGATGGATGTTTGTTTTAGTTGTTCTATCTCACAAAGTCCGTAGGGCTATGTATGTCATAGTGAATGCTGTCAGTTGCTGTGGGATAGAAATCACCTTTAAACGTTCTCATAGAAACATCGCGCGCGAAGCCGCAGGCATAAACTAGTTTTATTTAAGATAATGTAGCTCGTTATGTAGGTATTCAAAAATATTTCAATGCGCCATTTGGGGAATTTTATTATCGGGTGCAGGCAACCCTAAATTTTCGCAATTTTAGGTTAGATGAACTTAAATTAACATGAAATATAAGTAACTTGTGTGTAAGTAAATCTGTGAAACTGTAAATTTTGAACCTTTTTGTAGTCAAAAGAACTTGTAAGTTACGAGTGGAATGATAAATTTGGCACTTTTTCCTCACTGTCACTTATTCATTCGAAAACACTGCACCGCACTGCCTTTGTTTTTATTGTTTTTAGGTGCGGGAATGTCCACAGGAACACTTTATTCACATTACATTCACAACTTTCTTGATGGATGAGTCTCGTGTCGAGTTCCGTCGATGTCATAGGAAATTTGTTTAGCCCATGGAGGTGCTAAACAATGAAAAAACTGGCACGCTCGATGAGATGGAGAGCTAATCGTTCTACTTCATTTCTTCTTAAGCTTAAGGCATAAGTCGTTCTCTCTTTAGTGTGAATGCGATGGCATTTGCGCTAGGTCTATAGGCTTCTCTTTATACGTTGTTAATACAAAATAGGTAATGGATTATAATTTTACCTCTACAAAAGTTTTTGACTCTTTTGACATGGACACTGGCAGAGTTGTGGCAGCTTTCGACCGTTTGTATTATTATTTTCAAAGTTTACGACACTCCTTACCTTACACTACAGACACTGGCAAAGTCGTAGCGAAAAGCAAGCGGATCCATTATATAAGAAGTTGAAGTTGACGAAGTTGAAGTTTTCTGGTCACTTACTCACTGTCACTGTGAGTGTGACCTGTGTTGTGTTTTTACTCAGAGGAAGTGTTTTTATTGGTTGGTTTGGTGGTTGGTTTTCATTCAATGTTTTTCACTTCAATGTTATTAAATTATTCCATTTCAGTACATAATAATAATCCATTTTCTGTGAAAAACATGGATTAGTTATTGTTCCCAGTAATTCAGCACAAAATTACCTAATACTATTTTTGACTCTTTTTAAAGTTTGTGAGACAGTAAAGTTGAAAGCTATAGAAATAATAAAAAAAAAACCGGTTTTTACGTTTATATTAACTGAAATGTCTGAAGAAAATGCTCCTAACCTTGATAATAAAGGCTCTAATAATAGTAGCAGCAGCCCAGGAAGCCAAGAGACTGAAAATAAGGAATCATGGGGTTATGATTTGTACCCGGAGAGAAGAGGTACTTTCAAACCGAAAATAAGCAGCGTCCTCTTGGGAAAAGAAGGAAAAGAGAACATGGATAAATACAAGTGCGAGAAAAATGTGTATGAATGTGTTAAAAACAGTTAAGTCACCATGCTCTGTATAGGTACCTTTATTTTCACTGACTTTTGTTGACCCTCATTGATTTACTGCTTGTTTTTATTTCAGGCGCAATAGTAAAAGTCATGATGGCAGCCCTCAAGAGCTCTGGATGGTAAGGTTTAAAAAAAAATCTACTAAACAACCTCAATTATATTATTACTATTTTCGAATCTACAGTGAAATAATTGTAATATTATTGTTCACAGTCCGATTGACATTCGAAGACACATATCTTGTGAAGTCTGTGACTATTCAGTCAGTGGAGGCTATGATCCAGAAATGAATCAGGTACCTACGTTTGTCACAATCTTAAAGATACCATTCACTCACCATCAATTGAGATGGTGGTGAATTGAAGTTCTATTTATGATAAAAAGATACAACAACATAAAAATTCATTTGTACAAGTGCCTGACACATTCAACGAAATAAAATAAAATTATTTAAGTACCTAGATGTATTAGAATTTTCCCTAAGTGTAAGTAAGCCAATTTAGTCACTGTCTTATTTAATTGGTAATAGTGCTTACCACTTTATATACAAAAAACCTTACCTGACACGTTGCTCATTTACAAGTGTTTTTGTAATGAGATTAGATTTGATATTCTTTGCAAAGATATGGAACGAATATAGAATATGGAAAATATGGATAGGTATGGAAGACCATAGAGTTGAAACTCGTAATATCTATGTAAGCACTCAGCCTTAGCTTATCTTACCCACTGCTGGGTATATATACTTATTCTCCTTATCACAAATATGCGTAAAAATTGGTTTTTAGCTCGTACTCGATAAGTGCACTTATTCTGCAGCCGGATCTTAGACTAATAAATAAAATATCTGGTTATCTAAGAGGATAAAAAAGCTTGCCTTTTCTTAGTGTACATTTTACAATTTGTTTAGTTCAGTTTTGGCAACATCTGAATTGACACCACTTTCTGACAGTCATGTATCTCAAGCCGAATTTTGGTTATGGCGGCCAGTCTTAATGGAGACAAGCCATGTGTGCAAGACATATTATAGTACACAAGTGCGTGCGTCAACACAGGTGCACTAACTAACTAACTCTATCATTTTCCCAGATAGTGGTATGCCAGAACGTCTCAACCCGTCAAAGCATGGTGCAAGGAGTGCTAGCTCACGAAATGCTGCACATGTTTGACTACTGCCGCAACCACCTTAACTTCAAGAATATGGAACACCTCGCATGCACGGAGATACGAGCGGCTAACCTGACGCATTGCTCGTTCGTTAGCGCCTGGTCGCAGGGAGATGCGTCATGGACCAAAATTAAGCAGGCTCACCAGGTTTGTAAACCTAGAGCTGTTTATTTAAATACCATCATCGTGGTAAAATCAGAGCTTTTGAAAGCTGGAGGAGCCCCTGTCATATAGGAGCTACGAATCTTCAACGCCGTCCATCACATTGGGAGAACTCCAAAGGCGAGATGCGGGAGTTTGGTGGTTCTCTTTTTTAAGATGGGAGATAAAACCCTTCCTAATATCTCACTCCTGAGCCACGTCCGTCTATAAGCTGTTCTCACGAGTGGTCATGAACCGTCTCGCCAGGAGACTCGACGAGTTCCAGCCACCAGAACAGGCCGGGTTTCGCGGAGGATATGGCACCATAGACCACATACACACAGTGAGACAGAAGTTCGAAGAGTTTAAATAATCAGCCCCTGTGTCTGGCTTTTGTAGATTATGAGAAGGCCTTTGTCTCCGCCGAAACCTGGGCTGTTCTGGAATCCTTACAGCGATGCCAAGTAGACTGTCGTTATATCGCGGTGCTGAGATGTCTCTACGAAGCCGCCACCAAGAGTGTCCAAGTACAGAGCCAGCAGTCTAAACCCATCCAATTGCGCAGAGGAGTGAGACAGGGGGATGTTATATCCCCGAAACTGTTCACTAGCGCGTTGGTTATAGTTTTAATGGCGGAGTCGCTAGAGGAGCTGAACCAGATGCTGGACGGCCTAGCTTCATCCTTCCGATGCATCGGTCTTGGCATGAATTTGGATATAACCAAAATCATGATATATGGCCACATTGATCTAAGACCGGTGGTCGTACATAGTTATCTCAGTGTTGCCAGTGGCAGATAGTCAAATATAACATGCGACAGCTCAAAAAGTAACATTTTCTCGAGAAAAGTTACATTCCCATAAATTAACCTCTCCCGTGGCAAGAGGCCATAATATGGCCTGTCAAATGAAATGAAACCGTTGTGTGGCAAGCGACCGAATATGGCCGATTATCCGATTTTTTTTTGTTTCGTCGAATTTATGTACTTAGTGTCCACTTTTCAGCCATGTCAATGTCTTAAAAGTTGACTGACAGTGTCAAGCTGACGTTAAAACCATAAACTAACCAAGTTTAGAAGAATTTTTAAAAAAAATCGTACATTTAAAATTGAAATCTGACACCCGCGCCATTTCCATATCGTTTTTTCTGAATAAAAATTAATTTAAATTAAATGGCTTGGAAATGTGTTTTTTTTTGTGTTTAGTGTAATAATATGATGGTAAATCTCTAAAATAAAACTCAAACTGGATATAAAAACGGTAAAGTTTATTTTATATGATTTTTTTTAAAAATATTAAAATTTTACAATTTTTCCGCAATTATAATTTATTTTTAATCAACCTCATTAATTACGTTATACAACATCAGAATGTTTCAATGCTGTTTTGTAGGAAATTTTATGGAGATTCCAAATAAATATAGATGTTACGAGGTGTTAGTAGATAATAATCAAGAAATCAGCGAAATAATGCATTTTGATGCATTTCCGCGGATTTTCCGCGGATTTTGCGGAAGTACCTGCCACACAACGGAGGTAGCGGGGCGCGGGGCGTGCCACTTGAGAGGAAAACGACATAGGTACGTAATGCTTTACTAGGGTACCTACTTTGTTTCACAAAAACTAAAATAAGTGGTCTGTTCTGTCCTATTTGTTCAACTTCTAAAAAATCGTAATACTTAATTGTTTATCGAATAATCGATTGGTGATGCTGAAAAAGGAAAAACATACAATCAATTCACAAACAAACAAACAAATAAACAAAATATAGTTTAGTATCTAGTCACCACTCGCTTGCTCGCTAGCCTAAGTAAGCGAGATAGAAGATCGAGAAATACACGCGAGTGAGTAAGAGGCACGACGAAGTGACAAATTTTCGCGCGGACGTCGTCGCATCAGTCAGTCAGTCCACAAAATCAAGTGTGCCAACGTGACCAACAAAAACATTCTTGGATGCGTTCCGTTTCACGATATTTTTTTGTTTGCTGGAAAATATTTTTCAAGTTTATAAAGTGACCTAAAAGTAACACAATATAACATATTGAGTCGTGTAACATGGAGGTAACATGAGAGGGTCAAAAGTAACGTAAAATGTTACAAAAGTAACATTCTGGCAACGCTGAGTTATCTTCTCAAAATAGTTTCCGATTACACTTACCTCGGGCAGATTCTGCAGTTAGGTAAGAACAATTTTGAAAAGGAGGCCAAGAGGAGGATCCAGCTAGGCTGGGCAGCGTTTGGGAAACTACGTCGAGTCTTCTCGTCATCCATACCGCAATGTTTGAAAACGAAAGTTTTCAATCAATGAGTCCTACCCATCATGACCTACGGAGCTGAGACGTGGACACTCACGGTAGGGCTGGTAGAAAGAGCTATGCTCGGAGTTTCTCTGAGGGATAGGATTCGGAACGAATACATCCGGCAGAGAACCGAAGCTATCGACATAGCTGTAAGAAATAGCCAGCTGAAGTGGCAGTGGGGCGGCCATATCTCGTGAAGAACCGATGACCGCGGTGGGAAACGTGTTCTTGAGTGGAGACCACGACTCGGCAAACGTAGTGTAGGATGTCCCCCGGCAAGGTGGGATAACGACCTGCGAAAGACTGCAGGCAGATTCCGGATGCGGCAAGCTGAAGACAGGGCGCTATGGCGCTCATTAGTTGAGGCCTATGTCCAGCAGTGGACTAACATAGGCTGGTGATGATGATGATCGTGGTAATGATCATCAGCCATTGGTGTTCCACTGCTGGGCATAGGACTCTATGCTTATCAATGCGCCTTGGTCCTGGTTTGTTTTAATCTACTAGCCTGGGCCTATTCGCATATTATATGCACAAATTAAAAACAAAATTGGAAAATATATTGAACAATTTTTTATTGGGTGGTCTGGAATGACCCTTTTGAGTATCTACACATATTTTGATTATGACACCTTATACAGGGTGTTTGGTGCATCGTTTGCCAAATTGAAATGGGGGATAGGGGGGAGGGTTTGCTACCTCCTCAACCCCATAAAAGGGTTTGTTGTTTAAATAATCACTTCGTTTCATAGTTCAACTACCTACCCCCTTAAACTTTCTAACCCTTTGGCTATTTTGTCAAAGCTTACCTCGCATAGTATCGTAACTCAAAACAATCTTTAATAAAAAACTTTTGAATAAATTTTTAAATAATAAATTAAATAATAATAAACTTTTGAATCTCGAAGTTTTCATTTAACTTCTACTTCTTATCCATCTTTGACTGCATACTAGGCAGATAAATTGGAAAGGCACTCTCTGCCTACTTGTCATAATCATTTATTTGCCAACTTTTGTTCTTCTTCTTCTTCTTCTTCTTTTATTTATGGCTTGCTGTGCTTGATAATTAGCAACAATTCTGCCAGTGTCCATGTAACGAGTGTCATAAACTTAAGTACAGATAATAATGGGAAATTTAGCCGGTAGAATGAGGGAGAGTCTAATATTAAATCAACTTTTGTTCATACATGAACAACAGTTCTTAAAATTAAATATGCCCATTCTACCCATTAAGGTGTGCATAATTTTATACATTGATGTTTACAATTCGAGGAACAAAAAGTGGACCAATTTTTAAAATTCAAAAGTCTTACTTTTTATTGTTCTGTTTATAACAGCTTCTATATTTTCAGGACTGCGTCAAGACAAAAGCTTTGTACTCTGTCTTGGCAGTTCGACAGATCGGGAAAAAGGAAGCTGTGGATATCATAGAGAAAGTATTCCCTGAATGCTATGCAGATTTGGAACCTATCGGCAGGCGCATCAGAAGAAACTCGGATGACATGGTTCGAGCATTTAAAGAAGCAGCATATTACGGCTATGAATAACTGTAAGTAGATTCAAATCACTGTAGTGTAGAAAGTGTACATAGAAATAAGTAGGCAAATAAAAACACACCATAAATGATTTAAAATAATGTCTTTTTATTTTATTAATCACTTAACATTAAATATTGCCTAAGAATTCGAAATGGTAATACTGTCCCTCCACAGTTTAACAAGTTGCAAGAGTTATTGAAATTGAAAGTCATAAACATTAAGTTGCATTTAAAGGCTTTTCTTAAGACCTCAATGAGAGTCAATCCATATTAAGAGAGCGAACGTTCTCTTATTTCTGACAGTCGTGTATCTAGTAGACAGTCATGGCTCGACTTTATCGAATAGGGTCTCAACTAGTATAAAGACGTAAGTATTAAAAAAACAACTTAATAAATATTTTTTTTCTGTAAATCCATTTTTTACAGTCCAATTTTAAAAGCCACTGTGAGTGAACTTGGTCCATCGGTAATCAATTTAAAATAATACGGTCCCGTGACTTGGGTACGGATTCCGAAAAGTCAAATAGTCGGTTAGTCTACATTACTTGCGTCGTAATCAGTAGATTAGGATCTGTGAATAGTTCTTTGTGCATAAATAATTTTGTGCTTCAGTAAACAAAGAGAGACGGTAATGCGTCAGCCAAGTTCGTAATAACACCTACTGCAGGGACATGCTTCGTATTACATAATTAAATATTAATTTAATTCTAATAAGATCAATCCTTATGTGACTAGCATTATTTTTCGTTGCGGTCTTGTTCATTACGTTACGAAATTGTTTCGAAATTCGGCGATACACCCAAATTGTAGATTATAACTTCGTTATAAGTTACTGGTCATTCCAGTCAGCCCCAAACTAAAGTGACTAAAAGAACCAACAACAAAATTTTAAATATAATTCAGCTGCTACTTGGTCACATTTTGTATGGTCCATTAGATAAAACTTTCTGCACAACTATGTGTGGCGGTGGCAATCAATAAGAGAACGTATATGTCAAATTGTACTGAATATGGGCTCTTCTACACACACGTTTTTCGGCGTAAAAATCTACGGTTAATTCGCCGTATGTAGGCACGGCGCCCCCGCCCTATTTCAACAGAAAGAAGAAGAAGAAGAAGAAAGAAATCTTCATTCATCGTATAAACAATGCTATTTACTTTAATTAACCATCAAGCTTCCATAGTCTCTACACAAAACTGACGACTGGGCCTACACACGTCGAATGGACCGTGGATTTTCTTGCCGAGCAGCGGGATCCAGCGGTCTGATAAGAATAGATTATAGCTAAGAAAGCTTAATGAGTAATTATGGTTAGTTAATTTAGCTTAGTAAACCTAGGTTTTATAGACCAATGAACAAAATCTGGCAAAATGTAGAGCAACATTAAGTTCATAGAACAATCGATGTCATAAATGAGCGTAAAGAATGGACTCTATATTCTAGTTATAAATCTAATAAATAATTATACAGTTATATAAGGCAAAGAAGGACAACTAATTTGATTATTGTCAAAATAGCAGCAGGTGCATTTCATATTAACTAGGAACCTACGTAGGTATATAAAATAGCATTAACACGTTTTCAATAGGATTTCCTTACAAATTTAAAGCGTTGGGATATGTTTTTCAAAATTTTAAAACTTATTGAAGACGAACATTCTCTTGTTATTAAATAGAATGTACTTATCTGAAAATTTTTACAGTTTGTGAGCTCTTACTTATGGTCCCTCTATTTCCCGCCCATTTACTAAACCTACTCCTATGCATTAGGTAGGTACTTATTTTTACGCGAAAAACTATCTGGTCAGTATTTTGATCCTTCTTAGGTCACAAGGCACACTTACATTTAAAATATGATATTTAGCACACTATTTACATCTTAAATTAACGCCTAATATATTTAAAATTAAATCAACCATTACTGTTAAATTATAAATAAAAACAAGGCTTACACTTTTGAGTACAGACTAGCAACTTTTCTAATATTTACAACTGTCACAACGTCTTTTCAGGCACTGAAATATCGATATTTCCTAATTAAGGCTGAGTCTTATTCAGTTTTCATGCCTGATCATCGCTTTATGCGCTTCACTAAGATATGTCGTCCAGTAAATGATAGTGAACAGGCAGAAACAAACGGGGAACAGCATAAGTGCGAACTTATCCATATCCCCATGTGTGGCGCCACAAAACATGACACCCCGGTCCAGCATCGAGGAAAATCGCGCCAAGAAGTTGCCAGGCCCACCCGGCATCGATTCGAAAATAGGCGAATCCTAGAAAAAAAACAAGGTTACGCATCAAAAGTAAATAATTATTTTAAACAAATACAACATCTAAAGTTATCTAATTGATCTTCTGGGGGAAGCTCTCATCTATTAGTACAAGCTGTGCATTAACGGCCTATTTTACCAATTATTAATCAATCGCTTCATGTCTCTTATCATTTTCTGCAGTGTTCTACTCTAAACCTTTAAAAAATACTTCTATCTGAGCGTCTACGATACGGATAAAATTCTAGATACACACCTACTACGTGTCAACCGATACTGCGTTACGTTAGCCACACAGTGCACTGTTTCTGTTTCTCTCATTACTTTTACCTTGCTAACGGATCTTGTCTCACATCCAACCTTATTTTGTCTCCAATTCCTTTTTCCCGAGAGGGATAACTAGAAATCGGTGGCCTAAGTTGAAGTATTAATGCACCTAAATAGACCTACGTGGTAATGCTACTTAAGAATTCAATCGTACATGCTTGCTACGATAAAGAGGGTATGTCTGCTTACCCTTTGGATAGTTTGATGTGAAAACTGTTGTTTTAGGCCTTCGTCTTCTACGCTAAGCGTGGGGGAGAAGACTCCGCCTTGGGGAGTCCCTGTTACAGGGGTGCTTAGTCTCTGAAAACAGCAGTAAATTCTATTCAGTTTAATAAGATTTCTGAACGCTATCCTAACATCAGTTTGGTGTTTATCTTTTTGAAATTCGGCCAACGTTTCTAATCTTCAATCAGCAGCAAGAAGTGGATCAAAATGAAAACAAATAAGAAAAAAAGATAAACAGTGTCATAAAAAGTCGCAGTAGTGCCAAGCATAAGAGATCGAAAGAAATGATCAAAAAATCCATTAAAATGAGTACAATACCTGCCCATGGTTCATGTGCAATGGCGGCGGCGCAAGCTGAGCAGCCGACGCGGCTCGTCTCAAGTCTTGTCTCCGCCGGCACCAGCTCTTGTCGTATCTGATGCCGAACAGCACCACAAAATACTCAAGCAGGGCGAGGAACACGAATATTGTACACGAGATCAGCCAGACCTCGATGCATTTCAGCTCGAGGGCGTCTGGCGAGTTTGTACTGAAATGTAGAGAAACATTTTGTTACAAGCTAGTTTTACAAATCTTTCAAAAACCCATGACGACAATTTTACTTTGAACTATCATAATATTAGAACGGATGCACCGATTTTTTTTAAATAGGAACACTCGGTGATGAAGTCATTAGTCAAACAAAATAGCCTAATCCAAATCGGTTCATATGTTTGGGAGCTACGATGATACAGACAGACCCATAAACATCTTGGCACACACGTCAAACATAAAATACCCCGCATTCTGGGTCAAGATTTAAAAAAAAGGTTTGAGCCTCTTGAACACTGCTTTGCATCAGCAGATAAGGTTTATGATGTTAATCGAACAAACTTAAGAAGTATGCAGTTGGTTCTGGTCACTGTGGGTCTTAAAAGCACCTGCAGAAAAAGGGGTAGGCACAACGTACCTCACAGTGTCGAACATTGTGATCAGAGACAGCAAGGTAGTGACCAGCAAAACCATTCTGCCGGGCACAATCTCTGGTATAACGCAGAAGCTCCCCCAAGAGATGATGACGAACAGAGATGATGGGAGGTAGCTCTCTAGAAGGTAGCTTCTCAGCTCTCTCGACAGCTTTATTTGAAGACGGGCTGCTGAGTGGGCCCCTGAAATCAAAGCCGAATAAGATTGCACGACGAAATTAGGTATCTGTAAAGAAAGGTGACAGACCCGGGAAAAATCTAGGTACTTATCTAAACATGTTACGACTGATAAATATACTAATTTTTACGTACTTTCTAAAGTGAACCCGGGTCTTTTAACAACTAAATAAGCTTTTTACTCTGTGAATTAGGTACAACAAAGCCATGTTGTCTAAAGTCTAAAAAGTAAAGTCTATTCAAAAACAGTGAGTTAACTACAAAATAATCCTTTAAGGCCGTTATTTCCCGCAAACAAAAATAAATAAATATAAATAATGCTGTACAGTCCACACAGCATCATCTAGCCCCAAAGTATACCTAACAATTTAAGGGTAACAGAAGGAATTTCACAACAGGAAGGAAAATCAAGGGCGTATGTTTCAAGCGACACTACACTTCTCACTAGTTACTATTACTACACAAGACACCACCAAATGATCTAATTCATGCAGACAATTTTCAAACCAGGGAAATGGTGTATGGCACGGATGTAGCAACTTTTGAGAATCATCTCATTTTGCTATGACTCTCAAGTCGAAGCAATAGTTGGCAATTACTATGCTCTGTACGTAGTAGGCAAGCTCTTTTGTCTGTTGATTAGAAAGAGAGACCGAAGTTACTTCAAAATCTCGATTCTACTCATCTCAGACTTCGTAGTCTTAAATTTAAATTTTGTAAGTTTGATGAACCAGTACTCACATTTAAATCGAGAAGGTTTTGTAGAGAAAGAAACTTTTTCTGTTGTGTTATACTTATATAAATCTTATACCTAATCAACATCTGTTATGTTCGTTAGAATGAACACTTATGCCATCGTCACCTAACGTGCAAGGCATTGAACCTAATTCGACCAACACCTAAGCCATCGTCACCTAACGTGCAAGGCATTGAACCTAATTCTACCCTGATGTTCAACAAGCACCAACATATTTCTTTGTTCCCTAATTACAATAAAACAGTTTTAAAAATCTACTGAAAGTTACTTCCCGATAACATCCGCACCAACCACCGCATTCAGCATAGCAACAGCGCGTTGGCATTAGTAAGGTACAAATGTTAGACACAAAGCGCAAACAAAAGCGCAAAGCATTGAATATACATTTACCTTCACCAAAAGTGCGAATATGTTTACTTTTGTCGGTGACGAAGGTGACCACGTATTTGGGAAGACGGAACTGGTCGCGGTGCTCGGAGGGCAGCCCGATGCCTCGCCATGGCGCGACGTCTCGCCACTCGAACCGGACGTCTTCTTGTGTATATTTATCTGAAATGAACAGGGAGAACAATTATATATCTAACACATCAATCAACTGAGAATTACTAGGCCGCAGCCGCACCGCAGGATGGTAGGCAGGCGGTTAGGTTGGCTGGTTCTTTCGATGGTAGCTTAGCCACCGCTCCCGTAGGTACATTTTAAAAGTGTTTATAGAGTTTATGAATAGCTGTTTATCTCAGAAGACCTTAACGCGGACACTGGACAGCTTGATAAACACAACAAACAAACATCAAAAAGGAGAGATCGTTACACACCTACTCGTTAGATTTCTCAGAATTCGTGTTATATTTCAACTTTCAGAATATTTCCGAACCGATGATTACACATTTAACCAGGTTTTTAGAATACTCACAGCTGCTAAAATCTATGGCACAGTTTTGTACATCCAACGGATACAGCACGAAGTCCATTTCACATTTGATAGTAATTGTTGCTCTGAAATAAAAAAAGCTATTAATATAAAGAGGCTACTAGATCTTTGATTAAAACAGACACACGGATGGCCGAACAACTGATGGTTATAATAATTATAACTGGTTCTTTTTCCTTTTAAGGTAAGGTCACAAGAGGTGTTTCTTTTGGCTGTACTTGTGCAGCCTATCCTAATTCTCCATTCCGTACAAATTAATGCTTAATTTGCAACTTGTTTTAATAATCTAATTTCTTTGCAAATAAGATGTTCTTTGTTGAAGTTTCACGAATAAATTTCGTGTTTGATTAATTCTGTGAAATCGAATTTCCAGTTTAATTTTTTTTCCAGATTTCCTCAAATATTTATTTTACAACTATCTAAAAGCCTGCTCAAGTCTTGTTCAAGCTACTTAAAAATCATAATTAGTGCGCTATAAGGGAAAATCCTTAGCCTTACGGACCTACGGACAACTTTCCTAGATAATTTCACCATGACCTAGACCTTCGGTCAAAGGTTTATAATGGGACAATAAGTTTTGTGATATTCCGTAATCATTGCTTGCTTATGCAACTGTGCCGAAATAAAGTAAAACTAACTCAATACATAATTCCTTTAAATGTTCGTTATAGACGCCTAAGTTCTTTTGGTGTTTGTATTATTTGTAGGTATAGTGTTGGCGCATACACTTGTGCTTTGTAATATGACCTGCGTACATAGATAGTCTTCGTTGAGACCGGCCGCCCTAGCCGAAGTTCGGCTAGGAGAATATCATCATCATTATTTGTAAAGTAGGAACCAAAATGGACGAACCCAATACTGACTGAGACGGTGCTGTTAGAGTAAAGTCTCAGGGATGCCATCTCCTGCAGCACTGACATTATTCTCATGGTCTGGAGTTGCCAGATGTACAGGTCTGGCGTCCAGATCAGCTGGCGAAACTCCCAGGGCAGGTCTATGAACGGGATCCCTGAGGGCAGATGCAGTCTTGTGTCTTCCCATGATACTTGGAGAAATACGTCTAGTGTTATTTCCTGGGGAAAAACAAAACAGATTGTAATCGTTAATTTTTGTATTTGTAACTTATTGTTTCTCTTTTTATGATACTTCTAAAGGTGGATTTAGACGAAACGAGCGAATGATCATTCTATTCCCACTTCGTCAAACTTTCTTTGTGTAAAAGAGACAGACCATTCTTTTGTTGTTCTATCTCTGTTGATAGAGATTACAAGAACGTTCTTGTTCTAGCTCGAGCTCTTTGTTCGTTTCGTCTAATCTAATCCCACCCTAAAAAGATGGTTCTCGGTTTGTCTGTAATTGTTTTAGTATGTAGGTAAATACTCATTTATTTAATTCTTAAAACCCCTTACTAGAATTTTCTTGCATCTATTAATTCTAGACCACCCACTGTGGGTTCGAAGTCTTTCCTTGTTCACGGCACTATTCTCGGATTTATAGTTATACCAAATTGCCGACTTGTTCATTTTGTGTAATTTTAGCTTTACATTAGTTATTTTGAGACATCGTATTTTGTGTACTGTTTCGCAAATGGAAGTTCATGAGCGTTAGTCAACTGCTGTTCAGTGTAAACCGAGTGTAACCGATTGTGATTGTTTTGCTTTATTACCTTAGTTTCCGAAACTATCTCTACCTATGTGTTTATTGACACGAAACTTGGGCTTTGGCCACAGAACAACTATGCTTTGGTTCTCTTTCTACCTCTCCGATGGTTCGGTTTAAGCTAAGCCCAAAGGTGAAAGGTAGAAGAGATAATAAATTCAAAATAAAATTAAGAAAATATCTGGTACCTACCTATCAAAAACACATAATATGAAAGAATATTTCGACCGACCGTCGAGTAAACCCAAAATTTAGATAGTAATTAATATTGATATTGAAATAATTGTATTGTATTGTGTAATTATTTAAATAATATTGTTAACCTTTATCTATACTAATATTATAAAGAGGAAAGATTTTATTGTTTGTTTGTATTGAATAGGCTCCGAAACTACTGGACCGATTTGAAGCCGTTAGGAAGCTTACTTTTCAGGGAGTGACATAAGCTATATTTTGCGCGGGTGAAACCGCGAGGCGATCGTCTAGTCAAGTATAAAGAAAATGTGCAATTCTTATAATTTTAGGTTTATTAACTAGTGTTAATAATAATTTTGTTATTGTATGTCCGAAAAGACAAACTGTTGAAAAATTTATAAGTTGTTCATAAGACCAACTATGTACACAGTTTGAACACTAAATGTTTCCTACTCTTATTCTTAAAAGAAAATCGAAGGTATGTTTTGTATCCATAAAAGTAAGATATTTCGCTACGTATACTCATAAGAGTTTTAGCTAAATAGCTAATTATATCTAGTTACTACTCAATAATTATAATGTATAAGCATCTTATCATACAATGACAACTTACTTCTTTGTTTTCATCCACTCCGGAAACCCGGTTCACGTTAACTCCAATATAAACCGTTGCATTTTTCTCTGAAATAATAAAAGAAAGTTTAACGAGGTAGTATTTTTAGTTCGCCATTTTAAAATACGGCATTGCTAGCATGTTGTAAACAATAGTTTTATGGTTACCGTCGGAGATGGCGCGGATTATATTGTCGTCTAGAACGATGTAGCAAATTGCTGGATTCATTTAAATTGTCCTAATCGTAGCGGCAAACAGTATAAACGTTTTACAACTTATTTTGTGCTTATATTTGTTGCTTTTGGGTTTCCTAGAATAACAAATACGTATTCATCGATCCAATCTATTGGAGTTGTAAGAATGCTCCGGTTCAAAATAGTATCTTGTAGTCCCAATGTAAGCAGAGCTCTTGTTTTAGAGTATGTATACAGCGTTATTGGTAATTCACTGACACTGCATGAATTACAGGTTCTGCCCATCATCACGAACACGTTTTTAATTGTTAAAAAAAAATTGCAAATTACCTCTGATACAAAAATCAAAAACCATGATTGTCCAGAACCCAATGAATTACTAAAGACCGATCTCACACTCGCACACCGACTGTTAATTCAGTGTAAAGCCGTTTTAAAGTTTAGTTTAAAAAAGCCTCTCAATGAACGGTTATTGAATGGATTTACATTTGAACCTGCATTTCACGCAGTGTCAATTAAATACAAATAACCCTATATAGATGACACAAATTCGAATTTAGTTTCAAATAAAGCCTAAATGAACGATTTATTGAATGGAGGGGGGTACCTACCACCAATATCAAGTTTGAAAATGAAAACCTGGCGTCTTTACAGACGTGTTCGTGGTGCTCGGCAGAACCATCAGTTCACGCAGGAAAGGAATGAATGAAAAATGAATTTACAAATGACACGATTATTTTTTTAGGCATTCTGTAATTGAGGTTAGGCTGCTGAAAGAACAACGCTATAAATCTAGAGTGATCGTGATAGTTAGCAGTAAGTGTGGAAGGTGGGGCGGTGCCGGCTCTAGCGTCCCACTTTCAGGCTTGGACTAACGCGTCTATTCGTCAAAACTAATGTTTATGATAATTTCCAATAGGTAGTTGTCATATGGAAAATCGTATGAGTAAACGTTTATGTAAGATATCATTCCTGAAAAGTTAGGTATAAAGTCTACGCAATACGCATAACCAGTATCGTCCTACATCGATGACAAGCAGCCAAAGTTCTGTATGTCCATATAATTATTTGGTAATGTTTCAAACCAAACAGATGCGTAAATAAAACTAGGAAATAAAATACATACTTTCAATTGTTAAATTATCGTGTAATTTTTTAAAGAAAAAATAAGTAAACTTAATGCCGTTCCGGGCGGGTTGATGTTAATAGTAGTACAGGAAAGTCTTTTCAAAGTCTCAAAGTCAAAGTGTAAAGTCTTTTCAATATTTTCATTTTATTACACACGTACGTGCACGCACAGTGCAATAGTACATTGTTCACCTAGGCGAGAAAGTGCCCAATTCGTTTTTTTTTCATATGGTTATTTTTTGAATTATTGTTCCGAATACGGAAGAGGCCAAAACCATAAATGGCGGTTTCAGAGTAAAAAAAAATTGTCGTTTGAACTATTATAAAAATAACTATAGCTACCGGCTGATATTTCAGAAAATGAAAAAAAAAATAACACGTTTGAAATAGATTTCCATACACTTTTCTCTCCCGCTAAACGAAGAATTCCATTGAGTTTTCCCTCCCGCATTTCAGTGCGCCTGCAATGACGTACTTTCTACCTTATGTTTAGAAAAGGAATAAGGAATTTTTTGAGCAGGTGTAGTATAAACTATACTACCTATACTACACTACTATTCTACTAAGCTTGTGGATAGATGATGATGTGTGCATTGTCCAGCATTAATATTATTATTTACAAAAATACCGAGCACAACTGTAACCACTTCTAGAAGTTGTAGAATAGCATAACTGCTATTCTCGATAGTAGGTATGTCAGTCACTGACTGCTAAATTGCATGCTCTTGGATAATGAACGTCTTCAAAATACTGCTCCATCACGTTTTACGTTATTAAGTTCTATTCAAAGAATTCGCAAGTTATTTATAGAAGTATCTTCAAAAGAGTATTTTTCATTGCGACCGTGAAGGCCTGGCAGTAAAGCACTTTGACTTCCTATTCATTTTGAAGCTATTGTTCAGTCGAGTAAAAGTAGTCAGTGAAAACTGCTGTTTACGTTAAAAATATTAAAGAGTAGCTGCGCCCCGCGGCTTCGCCCGCGTGGAATTTTCAGAAATTTATTGCACATCCCCTAAGAGTAGTTTTGTAAAAAAAACGTCATTCATTATTTACTTTATAGTTTACTACCTTCTGCCCGTGGCTTCGCACGCGTATTTTCGGTGGAATAAGTACCCTGTTATCTAAGTTAGGCTTTGCTCTAAAAGTACATCAAATTTCACATTGATCCGTTCCGTAGTTTTGGAGATCCTAGGTATTAAAAATTCCGATTTAACTTTCGGTTTTATAATATTCGTAGGATAGTAGGATTTATATCTACCGAGTTTTGAGTGAATCGAACCCAGGAATAATAATTTGGATAATTATTATTCCTTGGTTCGAAACACTCAAAACTTGGTATAAATAAACTATAAGAGAAACTTAAACCTGTGCCTATACGGAAGAAGGATATTAGGATACTTTTGATTTGAAATGGGCGCGGCGTGCCGAGTTCGGCTTGTATGAAATATCTGACATGTCCTATAAGGTTTTAAAATAAATAAATAAATAATGCTGGACAATTCACACAGCATTATCTAGCCCCAAGCTAAGCAGAGCTTGTGTTATGGGTACTAGATAACTGATATACTTAATACAATACACTACATAGATAGATATTTTTTATTAAGTATACATAGAAAACATCCAGAACGCCCTGAGCAAATGTCTGCAGATCGTACAAACAATTATCCCGAGGCAAATATCAAAGTGCTTTATTTTATTTAGACCTTACAGGACTCTTGGAAACGTCACAAAAAATCAAATAACATAAGTAAAACAAGGAAATAAAGTGATCACTTTAGTTTTTTGTTCACTTCAATCTTCTTAAGATAAAGTAAAGAAGCGAACAAGAAACCTTTACCTTGTTAAGGTGTTACTTTTAGAGCTGGTGCAAAACTCGTCCCAAGCTTTTTATCCTCTAGATAATCTGATATTTACAAAATATTAGATTATCAAATTCATTGTAAGCCTTTTTACAAAGGATATTTTTGACAATTTCTTTGAATTTATTTTTTGATAACTTTTGCAACTCACTTGGAGTTTTGTTGTAGAAGCGTACCTATACATTGCATTGGTCTAAACGCAATAAAGAATTTCCAGTTTTATGAGTTTCATTCATAATATTTCTAATGTTATTTGAAAACTTAGAATTGAAAAGCCTTCTGTCTTAAAAACACGAAAAGAACACCCAATATAGACTTATCGCGTATCATTTTATTATTATTTCCCGACCTAGCCGCGTTACAGCAGTGACGGAACCGTGGTCCCACTGCGATGTCCCACTGGTGGGACAAAACTTTTTCGTGGTCCCACCAAACACACACTTGACCGTCCACATCCTCCCACCCCAACATTAACTTACTCCTAACGAAGCCCGTCCAACCCCGGGGGGTTCGTGGCGACTCTGTGACTGAAAGGGTGTGTATAATATATATAATTGCACCCAGAGCTATATGTTGAACGGTCAAGTGTGTGTTTGGTGGGACCACGAAAAAGTTTTGTCCCACCGGTGGGACATCGCAGTGGGACCACGGTTCCGGAGTGGTTACAGCGATCCTGATAAGGGTACCCATGCGAAGATACCCTTCTGTTGGAACCCCCTATACTTTATTAAATAATAAATAATGCTGGAAAAACCACACAGCATCACCTAGCCCCAAGCTAAGCAGAGCTTGTGTTATGGGTACTAGATAACTGAAATAGATACTTACTCTATATTTTGAATGTAAAGTTGATAAAATATCATCTATTTTTAGCACATTTACACCAGTCACGGTACGGCCATCCACTTAGTGCCGGACGTTATTCGGCCGAACCGCGGGACGTCATTAGTCAAAGATGACCGGTGTTAATTATGGTACACTTTAGATAGTCGCCTATTATGATAGCTTTGAGTAATATTACGGGGAGAGTCCACTAAACTAACTGATGAAATTAGCAAAAAGCTTTTTTACAAAGAGTTTGTAGTTCCCGCGTGGGTTCCAACGGTTCGAGTGCTTCTATATGGTTATCTGCGATGAGACTCATTCCTCGAAGCATCAAAATGGCTGAAGCGATTTTGATAAATGAGGTATCAAAATATTTACTTGTCTTATAAATAAAATAAATAAATAATAATAATGCTGGACAATCCACACAGCATCATCTAGCCCCAAGCTAAACAGAGCTTGTGTTATGGTTTTTAGATGACTGATATCATATGTATTACTTTATATGGTTTTTAGGTACTTTTTGTAAGCCTTTGCGAAAAATAGTCATAGTCGGTTTTTTTTTCAAAGCTTTCAATTAATTAGTTGTTAGGGCAACCATACGCAACCATTCTTGGTCAGCGTAAGTTGTCTATACCTTTGAAACAATCATAATTATTAACAAAGAAAATTTCAATCAAATAATAAAAACAAATTAAAACTATTGAAATAATTGAGCTAACTCTGACTATCTTACAGGTAGCTTAACTGATCCATATCAATATCAGTCGAAAGCGTCTCCAAGACGCTGGCTGCATTGCCCCGTATTATACTTATTAACTTTAAAATCCCTTATATTAGGATATTTACCTTGATTTGTGTGGTTTTAAAGACCGAAAGATTTGTAAACCTACTCTCAAAACGACGCAAACCATCCATGATTTGCGTTGTTTTGAGAATGGGTGGGGGAATACTCGTCTATATACTTCTTTTAATTATTAAGTCACCGCAAAGTATCCCGGCAGCTTGCATCTTAAAGAAATGACCCTATCCACCGAAGGATGTTGATAAGAAACAATACACTACTTTTGAGCCTCAATGAACAATCATTCCTTGTAGTATACATAATACAAATGAGAAAACAGTTAGATATAGCGTCAGCTGACCATTATCAGGAGTTGATAATGAACACGTGACAAAACAAAGAACGAGGTCCAAGATCTCCCTTATGTTCGCTCTTTAACTTTGTTCCAAAGTTCACGCGCTATTACATGTTTCGCAAAACGTTTTCGTACGGTTTAAAAAATGTATTGAATTTTCCCAACCGTAGGCCGCTACGCCGTATCAAAGGCGTAGACCCTGCGTCGTAGCACAAGTCGTAGCACAAATCGTAGCAAATCCGTAGCACTTTTACTATTTTTTCATAAACCATCTATTTACTTACACGATCTAACGTTTTATAGAATTCTTTAGAGTATAATTAAGAAGCTTCCGCCCGCGGCTTTACATTTGCTCAGTTATTCGTGATAGAAAGAGATTTTATTGTTATTCCAGATTTCCACGCTGCGGTCAGAAAGTTTTTGTTGTCTTCGAGCAAACATCTCATAATTTAAAAATTTCTCAAAACTTCGCCTTTATTTTAGTAGTAGAAAGTAGGATTTTATTCGACTTTTACTCGTTAAATGGTGGGATTATCAGGGATAATTATAATACAATTAATAATAACTACTATATATTGAAATTCGTTAGGACGCAGGGCAAAATGTAAACTTTGAGACTACGTCACCTATAATATGAATGAAACTTACGTGGTGGTACGTTTCTGCTGTAGTTGGTTGGGATCTGGTATGCGTGCTGGTCCATGTACAGGATCTGGCTGGAAGAAAGTGAACAATCATTACACATAAGGAACTTAACATAAGTAGACATGGGCTTATGATTGGTTTTTTTGTGTTTAAAGTGTGAAGTTATTATCTCACACTTATAGGTACACCTATAAGTACCTACTACCTATCTCGTAGACAACAAAACAAAGACGAAAGGTTTTCGACTAATCACGAGGTTGACTTTGTGGCGTGTTTGGCAACGCATTCCCGTACATAAGGGTAGGTTGCGGGCTCAATTCCCGCCAGTGGTTTTATAAACTTCCTTGCCGTTAAAAGAGCTCATCCAGCGGGGACGAATGTATATCCCAAAACTTACCGAATTTTTGGGATACATGTCCCCACTGGATCCTTGAATCAGCTTGTATTACAGCAAGGCAGTTTATAAAACGCCGCTATTCAGTTAAATGCCTAGGCTGATTGTAAAACGATCAACGGTCAATCTTCGCATACCTACTTACATTTTTACTAAAGACGTCATTCGAGTTCCAAGATATCCTATAGAATACCGAAAGCAAACAAAACGAAAGGCGTGTGACACAGCAATTCCGAAGACAGCAATTACAGTGATTAGATTTCGTTACAATCATAGTTGTATATAACCTCTCTTTCTTTTTCACAAAACACGTCAGATTCACAATTAGATTTACGACCAAATACTCATACGCAACTTAGATTTAAGCATGACTCAAGTGACGAATTATTGACACATTTTCATTGAAAACTGTCTTATTTTCGTCATTTGAGACTTGCTTAAATTTTAGTTGCGTTTGAGTATTCGGAGGAGACTGTAAGTTAGAAAAGTTTATTGTAAAACGAAATAATAATAACTTTAAAGCAAAATTCTACTTGATTCACTCCACTTCAAATTTTTATCAAGTGAGAAATAATCTTCTGTCTAGTCAGTAAAATATATAAATTCTAACTAACTTCAGAAACATCCAATTCTAAGAACGGACAGTCACATACCTCAACCCTACCTCAACAGCCTATATTGGTCCGGTGCTGGACGCAGGCCTCCCCCTGATAAGTGCCTTATTGGTTTTTATCTCATGGGGGGTAGTGCCCATAATCCCCACGCTGGACATGCGGGTTGGGGATCGTGTGGTGGAATTTGTCTGCGGGGCCACTTCTGCCCGCCCCCGGTGGATATCCCTTAGTCGCCTCCTACGACACCCGCGGGAAGAGTTGGGGTGGTGCCTATTCTAAGCCGGCACCACACAGCTCTATTAAAGATAGCAATATCTTAAGCACCCGACAAATTACCAATATTTGTCCTGCAGTGGGACGCTCTACCTGCTAATTATTATAATAATACTAGCTTCTGCCCGCGGCTTCGCACGCGTTCTTTCTATGGAAACGTTCAAAGGTAATTTCTATCCCATGGGAACTGATTTATGGGATAAAAAGTAGCCTATGTTTGATTCCAGGCTTAGAGCTACGCCGATGCAAAATTTTAGCTCAATCTGTTCAGTACTTTTGGTGTGAAGACGTAACAAACATCCATCCATCTATCCATCCATCCATCCATCCATCCACCCATCCAAACTTTCGCATTTATAATATTAGTGTATGTGATGTGAAGTTATCTATCATCTTTGTGCCGATACTCAACTTCTAGGTTCATCTACGTTGCTGATTTCAGCCTGTGCACAATCCAATTTCTTCCGTCTCGCAGTAATCATAAAGATTCGGTATGGTTCCATTTAAATTTTGTACGAAAAATCAGAAGTAACAGGTACCTGACAGTAAATGATGAGGCCACCTTTACTGACCTCCGTATAGTAGATAAGTATAATTAGATAAATATCATATAAGCGAAAGTTTATAAAGTTGTTTGCGAACAAAACCATAACCAGCTGAACGGACAGGGCTGAGAATTTGCATGTACCTATTAATAAATAATGCTGGTAATTTTACAGTTATATCTATCCTAAATGTAGTTCTAGATCTGCGAAGCAAAGGCTACATGTAACTCCAAAAACCCCGCGCAAAATTGCCGGTAGGAGCTAGTCTTGGGTAAAATGACCTTCGTGACTGTTAACTTGACCACCTAATAGAATTAGATTACGGCCATTGCGAAGGCTGAGCTTCATTCATGGATTAGTGATCGTAGGTGTAAAGACTCCTCCAAGCATCCACTTCGTATCGGAGCGTAGCGCCTTTGTCGCAGTTATTTGTTTAGGCATTTCATTTGCATTGGAATTTAACCCATGACCGAAGCAACATTTTTTTGCGGGTTTCGATCTCGGGTTCGAAACCCTTATGGTCTCGCTCTGTCTGTCTTTTTTCCATCTTGGATATCTCCGCAGTCACCGCAGCTATGAACTTAAATAATAATACATTAAGGCTCTACAGCCGAACGAGTCGAACTCGCGCACTAAGGGTTCCGTTTTACTGTAAGTCCTTGTTTTTTGCCACATACCATGATTCTAGGTCAACATGAAGTAGGTACTTACCCTGTATAATTTTGGTCGAGGGAGAGAATCAAAAACTATTATTTTCTTGTTAATAAACTACAAATTTACGGTTTTCAGATTTTTCTTGTTATTTGTACCTACTAAGTATATGACCTTGCTTCTTACCAAATTTTATGAGTCTAGGTAAACCGGAAGTACCTATAGGTTTTGGTCTATAGCAAGAATTAAAAGTATTTTTTTGGTGAATAAACAACAAATTTACTGTTTTTGGATTTTTGCCTTTATTTGTGTCATCCATGCTTGTTGCCAAATTTCTAAATTCTAGGTCTACGGGAAGTACCCTATAGGTTTTGTTCCATGGCGAGCATTATAAGTTTTTTTTTGTGAATAAATAACAAATTTATGGTTTTCAGATTTTTCCCTTTACTTGTGCTATAAGACCTTGTTGCTCACCAAGTTTCATGATTCCAGGTCTACGGGAAGTACCCTATAGGTTACTACATAATATGTGTGCATGTGATTCCCTTGGAAATTTCAAAATATTCTGACATAAACGTCTGTAACTTTTGAGTGCGTTGAATTAGAATTTTTATTTATATCGCGGCTTCAAGAGGTTACGGACTTGAGTATTTCACGTAAATTTCAACTCGATACCTACGCGTTCCTGAGAAAAGAGGGTTGACAGACGGACCTATATCTAGTACATATTTGTATAATTGACAAACGTTCGAAACCCACGGCACGCGTGTTACTTCGCACTTGACGGATCTTGTTTTTGGTTTTATAACGTAAATCTATCAAAAAACTAAGTATATACCTAACTTCTCAAGTTTACTGTGGACAAAGTCTAACTTGGGTAGGGTAGGTACAGAAGAACGTAGACAGTGAACTCCGTAAATAGATTGTTGCGATCAATTGAAGACTTAGCTTATGTAACTTGTGTTTACCCAATAAGGGATGCCCTAAAGCCATACAAATGAAGAAACCTACATGGAAATACGTGCACATATTTCTATAACACGGAGCTTAATAAATTAAAAAAAATGGCAGAAAACTTTTACAGTAGGCCGGTTACAGTAGGTTTATTTTTATTATATACCTACTGCAAACCATTATGAAGTTATTAAAAACTTACTACCGTATCCTGAAATTAGCGGTCTTACAGAGATTTCTACCAGACGGACCTGACAAGGGACCCTATATCTTCTACCTATGTTATAGGTTGTTGAATGAAGCTAGCTCTGGCGTAGTTGGTAGCCCAACTACGCCAGACTAGGCCAGTGTCAGGAGAAGAATTCGCAGCCGGAGAGCCGGACGTCGGAGAAGGCTCTTCAACGCCCATCTCTTTCCCCCCAACAGGAGCACTGGCGACAGAGCCGGGGGACTCTGCCGTCGACAATAAAGTGCCCCGCGCTGGCAATAATATAATAAGTGGCTGGCTGTTGTGTTTCCGCGCGACACTGGGATGGCGTGACAGAGACCTTCAGTTCTGTCACATCAAGGAGGAACCCCTGCAAGCCGACGCCATCTGGGCTACGGAAGAGTGTAAAGGTGTCCCTGCGGCCCAGACACAAGGCGTGAGAAGAAAACACTCGCGGTGGTTTTAGTCGGTATCAGTAGTCCGACAATCTTCGGGACACCCCGAGCCTGGAGATACCCATAAAGGATTTCCCTACGTTAAAAAAAAGTGTCAGGAGAATCCGACCGGGAACCCGCAACCCTGTCAAGTGCCTGTGCGCCGTCGGACGAATCGTCTGGTGATGAGTGGTTTGACGACGCTCTGGCACTAAGGTGAGAGAGGAAGTATCGATGGGTTTTTAGTTGGTAGCAGCGCTAGCTGCTGACAGTCTATTAGTATCTTAGTGTAGAGCCCAACATGCCTCTCTTGCTCCCCTCAGGCTAGAGGTACCTAAGGCGCGAACAGCATTTTCCCAACAGAAAACAAACGTGACATGTATATTCTAAGTTGAAAGACTAACTCAAGTGGTTTTCATTGGTCTTTAATTGGAAAAACTTAATTATGAGTTTATAGTGAACACATTTATTATTAAAAGATTACGATAAGGCACTTAGTGTTAAGCAGTAGCAGTCGTAACGTAAACATGACATTAACTAAATAACTAAATTAATAACTTTCCTTGAAAAATAAAAAGTTTAATGAAACTGCATACGTAATCAGTGGCCTTGTGTGTGAAACATATTAGCGTGTACTTAACCTAGCAAGTTCACCGGCTAATCACATCATACTGATATTATAAATTCGAATGTTTGGATGTTTTTTCCATGTTCACGCCAACTACTGAATGGTCGGTCATATGGGTAATTGTAATCCTGAAATCAAACATACTAAGTAGGTACTCTTTTTCCCATAAATCACTGCCCATGAGATAGAAAATTACCTTTAAACGTTTCCATTGAAACAACGCGTTCGAAGCCACGGGCAGAAACTAATTACTTCATACAACTTAAATGTATGTACAAGTCGCATGTCTTGAGCCTGCACGAAAGCATGTGTCACCTAAGAAATATTGTTTTTATCGATGTAGGTCATCGATGAAGTTTTTTGTCGTAAACTTCCGCGGGAAACACGTGATAAATGCATCAAGTTGCATAATGACCTGCGCTTTTAAAGAATGGGATGGAGAATGACGTCATCTCTCATGTCGTCGTGCTCTGAACGGCTTTGAACTGAGCAGGTAAGGGTGAGAGATGACGTCATTCTTAACATTAGAATAAAAAATATTTGGTACCGTCTCTGATTTCCGGATAGTCACGCCTGAATTTATTATTATCATTTCTTTAATCATCTTAATATCGTTCTCTAGGTACGCAGGTTATACCAGCCATTTTTTTCTTGACGGTAGTTTGGCTGATTTTCTTTCTGAAGTGTCGTCCCCAACTGCTAGTAATTTTTTAAAATTCTGTGGTTGCAGTTTTACTTATTTTTAACAATAAAGTGATGTTTCCTTTCAATAAAACTTCCTATCACAGTAATATTATAAGTGCGAATATTTGGATTAAATGAATGGATGTAATATATTTGTTACTTCTTCACGCCAAAAATACTGAATGGCTCGGGCTCAAATTTTCGTAAGTAGATGTCGTTCTCGATCTGTATTAACATATAGGTCATTTTGCCCCCGGATAAACGTGTGTTAAGCCGAAGGAAGCTAGGTCTCAATATTTAAAGTTTCCTCCGTGGGGTAGGTACCATTGTGCACACTGTATTTAGAAGAGTAGGTACCTAATTGAAAATAGAATTTTCGGACTCGCTGTCGAATGACAAACTTTTTTGGTTAGTTTTCTTGCTCTTCATTTTATATTCGGTACCTACCTACTTATTCGCAGGTTTTTAAAAACAGGGTTTTCTTAAAATAAAATTGCCGGTCCTGTTGTGAACAGATTGTCCGTGGAAGTATTACCACCATGCCCTTTTCTGCCACTACGCATTATACTGATTTTTAGTAGAGTATATTAGCCATTGAAATTCGACTACAATGCCTCAAGTTGATGGACGCGGGAAGTGCATCATAAAACGCATTCCTTGCGTGTTTATGCCCTGCGAGGTAATTGCTTTTATAGGTGACCAATTAGGGTTCACAGATCCTCCAAAAATTTTAAAAGAATGTCGTCTTCAGTATTGCACCTCCACATTTCTGTTTCATAGGTACTTTATTACCTCTTCAAAATATTGGTAGCGTTGATCCAAATGATTCGCGTCTGGTCAGCATCACCCGGTATCTTCCTTTGATTTCTCTCGTGAACATCACTTGCTATGATGAAGTGACGTGCACTTGGCTCCAGGCCAGCTTACCCAACCGTTTTTCAGACGTGAGACAAAATATATCAACTGTTGCTTGATTAATGTCATCGTATAAGGTAAAGGAACTTTTCATATACTTAATTTTTATGAACATTTGTCATGTATCTTGTGTCCGGTGTTTAGTTTATAGGTACAGTGAGCTCCATCGACAGGTTAGTCCTGTGTTTAGTTTGAAGTCTGTTATATTTTACAAATAGACTTCTTTCCTGTCTCTGTAAAAAAATGTTTAATGGTAAAAAATAAAACTAAATATAATTATGGTGATTTGAAACCCGTCGGGGATTTACCTATCAATGCAGCTGTTTGTATTCTACTAATGTCTCATTTTTAAAAGATTCATAACTCGTATTTGACGAGGCATAATAATTGTCCGGAAAAATAATAACGTATGATCATAGGAAATGTGATATAGCGTATTGTCATTGTGTTTTTTCTTCTCTATAATTTTTGTGAGCTTAGAACTGCTACTACTCATAGACTCATAATAATTTGCATGTCAAATATTATACCTACTATTTAGCTGTGTAAACGTTAAAATGATACTGACTAGACGATAAATTATACATCATTATTTTGTGTCACGTCCGGCGATTAGCTTTGCGATCACATGACGTCTTAGAAACTTTTTATGAAGTTATTCTTCTGGGAATAATATTACGATGCTATTAAATGAAGATAGATGGCTTTGAAGTAGACAACAATGCGAGATCCACCGGTTGTAGGAGGACAAAGTCTGCCCTAGAATTAGAGCAAATTATATAGGATTTTGGCGTAGAACAAACGAAATGATGCAAGATGTAAAGATACGTGCGTCAATGGTGGCAATGCTTGGCGCCTAGGAACGCTCGGCTTGGTGCAATGGGCTGGGCTGCGCCGGCGGCGCAGGCACGACAGACGTGCAACGGCAACTATTCAGAGCAAGGGTTTATTTCGGTGGTCGCATTGGTTACCGCGACTGGTTAATTCGGGGTGTTGGTGACGCAAATAGCTGTGATAAACGTGTTTAATTTCGGCGTAGTCTTGCTACTATTGTTGTCAATGGGTCGTTAGCGCAGACAGCCTTGCGAGCAGATGGAGATCTTGATCCGTGTTTATTACCTATAGAGAACGCATGCACTATTATGTCTCACTCAGCGAGAGTGACTGCCACTAAATTTATACAAATAATGAGATACGGTATATTAGGTTACGATAACGTATACAAATATACAGGTTCATTTCTGTGTAATTTGTACTGTACCAGTGGCATAGGTTTTGTATGACGTATAGATATTTAGCTATCTTATAGTTTGCAGAAGTAGGTAGAGCCGTAGAACCAACGAAGTGCGAACTTACGTTACCTACTTACTAAACATTCATACGTAGTTACTTTAGTTACGGTCAAATAAACGTAATAATTAACGCACTGCGTTATTAAAAAGGCAACGTAAGTTATCATTAATATCTTATTTTCCAAGATTTGGATTAAACTCTCAATTGGCAAAAATTATATTCATAACATTGCAAAAATCTGGTAGGTTTTTACCATGAACCAGAGTTTTATGTTCCAAGTTTGCTAGGTATTTAATTTGTGCTTGACACGCACTTCGGTGGTTAATATTTGGGTTTAGCGTAGCAGCGGTATTTAGGTTAGATCCCGTTACAACCAACTAAATGTTGAAAAGTGTCATTCTTCAGTTTTAATGCATAAAACTTCTGTTCATTTCTTTATATGGCAAGGCATAGATCAACGTTTGTGATTGTCAAATTAAATATAACTCATTAGTTAGATCAATTAGTTATCTTTTATCTGAGAAAGATAACGTTATCTAAGTTGTTATACAAACTGTGAATCAAAACAACTATCAAGCAAGATGTGATAAAATATCGGAAAGTGATAACTTTCTAACGGTTTTTTATGACTTGTTGGTCGTTATTCGTTATTCGATAGTATGTATTTAATATGTACAAACATTTAGGTACAGTATTATTTAATTGGAAGGGCTGTTTCATTTTTTTTAAATTCGTCCTTTTGTCGTGCGACTAAAATATGGACTACGAGAATTTCGTAGACCCTCTACGTTTTTCGGATTACATACATATACGTATGGATAGTTTATTAGCATGCATCTAATAGTGATGAAGAGGAATTTATGCATGAAACATCATTATCATCATCAGCCTATATTAGTCCACCGCTGGACATAGGCCTCCCCCCTAATGAGCGACATAGCGCCCTGTGTTCAGCTTATGCATGAATGTAACACAATAAATGTAGGTATGTATTAAAAAGGTTAAGATTTCATTCAAAATATGATCCAAAGTAACTCCAATGCGGTTGCTCAAACAATTTTTTTTCTCATCGGCCCCTTGGCATATACATAACCCTTTATCACAAGTCCATGTGTAAATCTTTGTTTACGGGAGAGCTTGTCAATAGCCCTGCTTGCCAAGAGAAGCGGCCGCGACCGAGATGTCGCGGGTTCTTTTCGCGTCGCGTGTAAATCACGCGTGTAACCGTGTTACTTGCCAGATTCACACATACCTTGCTGCTGCCCACTATTTGGTGGATATTTCGGTTACAGATAATTTATGTTGATTCGGGACTGCATTGAATACTTGTTTGGGTATAATAGCCCTAGAATAGTCAGGTAATTTTCAAGTTCATTGTGCCTTTAAAATAGCTAAAATAGCTCTAGTAGTTGTGTAGGTGTGTTTATACTCGTAGCTGTGAAATCCGCTTTAGGCCACTCATTAGGGATTTAAGGGTGTGTTATTTCAATGTCAATTAAAAACCGGTATATTAACTACCCGCAACAATGTCTGAAAGCGCGCCCACAGTAAAACGACCATGTCTAGCGTGCCTATTTAAATTATTTTTGTTGCTCGTTCTAGGTACCAACATGCCCGGAATTCTTACACATTTCTTGCGTTGTATATGAAAAATTGTAAGGAATTTTTTAGATGGGAAGAAAAATGAATCGAACCTTGCGCATTCCAGCAACTCTTTGTTGGGGGTAAATGTGGCTCCACCGGCGAGCGCTACCAGCGCCAGAAACGGCGGGAGAAATGTCCACATTTCGGGCTACGGTCGGGCACGCCGATGCCGGGCGTCACCTATCGCGCACACTCTCACTGCACTCGCACACACTCGCGGGCACATCATCAGCGGTCAAGGGGGCACATCACTTCACTGCGGCCGTCAGCAGCCGATGTCCGAGGATCAGCGAGCGCGGCGCGGTACTGCGCTCGCCGCGGCACCGGCGGCGGCGGCTTATCGCGGCGCGGTCACGGGCACAACCTTCGTTTCCGCGCGATCTCACCCGCTAGTGACGCGGGAGAGAACTAGCCATCGCTACGCGGTCGGCTACGCGCCAGCTGACTGCGGACACCACCATGCTCCATATAAAACAGTGTCGTGTCACTGCCCCGAGTCGCGCTGTTATGACTCCGAGATACGACCCCAGGACCTGGTGACGAGCCAGTCGTGTCTCGCTCGCGTGACAGCCGCTGCTGTGCTCGATCGTTAGACAGCTTGACTCTCGCGAATCTGCTCGGAGTGACTGTAGCAAAAGCGAATAAACTACTAACAAGATATTAATTTCCAAGGTCGTATAAATACCCGCGACATGCGCGTCGCTACGTGGCACTGTCGGTTTTCCATATCTTACTTTGGGAAAAACACGTACTTAAACATCTTTCTTACGGCCATATCATACCTGCCTAAGTTTTTCAAATGAATCTCGGTTAGCTCAGTAGTCTTGGTAGATAAACTCTAGCTTAGAATCATTGCCTTCCTAATCGCATTAAAATTTGAGTTCGCTCTAAGCGCTTCCGGTGTTGAAAAAGTTATTCGATTTTTATGAGGTAAACAAACTGTCTCGTCGGTTCTGAAAAACTTGCCAATCGTATAATTGTTACATTTATAACATGAAGGGAAGATGAAGGGTAAATCGTGGTAAAGGTTGCTGTTTGCGTGTATAGTCGCGAATTTATTAAATTTTATCGCTCGGTAAGCGAACGAGCACAGAGTGAATTGTCGTAACCTCCCTCGCAAAATTGATTCCAATGCTCGAATATCATCCAGTCAGCAGTATTTATCGTGACTATTGAATAAACCACGCATAAGTAAACCAAGTAAGCCAACCAGGTAAATAAAACGCGATGTTTTTACTCACTCAGGCAAAGATTTTTAGGCAAAAGTTCTGCTGTTGGTGAATTTATTTTCAGCGCACTCAGGATCGGAAATGCCTTTGTTCTATTTACTTTACCATTAGTTTCGTATGAAAAATAGCACAAAGAGTCTTCTCTATTGGAATAAGTCCAAAGATCTCATTATTATAATGTAGGTACCTACTATCATAATGAGATCTTTGTACTTGATTGCTGTTATTACCAGAAAGTAGGTAAAATGCAAAGCATAAGTATTAATTCTTGCTATGCTGTTTGTGTAGGATTCATATAATTATCGTTGCTACTTTTATTTCTAACCTAACCCTCGTTCGAGTATCATTCCTACTTTTCATCATGGTTATTTATTATCCATTGTCTCATGATTTTCTCAGTTAGTTTCTCTCACTAGCTTACGTTGATTAATTAATCCATTTTAGAAAACAAATAGTCTGTCAAAGTTATTCATGGTAAACAGATTTATCGTTGGGAATTTTTTTATAAATTCGTCATTTTTTATGAAAATTTTCCATATAACATCTTATATATAAAATTCTCGTGTCACAATGTTCGTTCCCATACTCCTCCGAAACGGCTTGACCGATTCTCATGAAATTTTGTGAGCATATTGAGTAGGTCTGAGAATCGGCCAACATCTATTTTTCATACCCCTAAGTGATAATTTTAAATTTCCACGCTTGCGTAGCCGCGGGGCGCAGCTAGTCTTATATATAAAATTCTCGTGTTACAATGTTCGTTCCCGTACTCCTCCGAAACGGCTTGACCGATTCTCATGAAATTTTGTGAGCATATTGAGTAGGTCTGAGAATCGGCCAACATCTATTTTTCATACCCCTAAGTGATAATTTAAAATTTCCACGCAAGCGTAGCCGCGGGCCGCTGCTAGTAGATTTATAAAATTTGTGGTGACTGGTTGTAGTAACATGTAGATAAAAAAATATGCTGGATAATCGCGTGCGAAGCTGCGGTCTAGAACTAGTAATTTATGAAGGAATCTGCGGGCAGAAGCGAGTCATGTAGGCGTGTGATGTATAGAGGTATATCTTGTTTGTGTACATCGTATTGTAAACTTGCACTTGATTGGATTCCCTTTATCCGTGCGTTGAATGTGCCCTACCTATCCGACATCGTAATTCTCTCACTATACACCTTTTTTTTTTGCGTTTGGTGGTTTTCGTGTCACCGCGGCCATGACAGGCCTATTGTGATCGCCACTTTGTGTGTGCAGCCTCGAAGCAGCGGTGTTCATAATCCACTAACCCTTGCAGCTGCTAGGAACTGTAGGATTTTCTTCGGAATAAATCAAATAGTTTATTTGCAAGAATACAAAATTGTACAATATGTCAGATCTTATAACTAGTTTAGTCATTGTATTCAGCCTGCACGCAGGCGTGCAAATATTATGCGAGTTATATTATTATAATTATATTAAATTATATTAGTCATGTAAGTTACAATTCAAATTTCCAAATATTGGTTCACCGTGCGCAGGACATACCTATTTTAGTGCCCAAGTGTGTGCGGAAACACAGGCGCTCTCTCTGTTCCCTCACAAACCGACACAGCTGGGGAGAGCTAGGAGCAGGATCAACGGCTTAACGTGCTTTCCGTCCGAGGCACGGGGGTAACACCAACTTAGTAGGTATTCACATTACCAGCCTAGAGTCAGGACTCCAGGCTGTTACTGTGTACCTACTATCATCATCATCAACCTATATTAGCCCACTGCTGGACATAGGCCTCCCCTAATGAGCGGCATAGCGCCCTGGCTTCAGATTGCCGCATCCAGCATCTGCCTGCAAGCAGTCTTTCGCAGGTCGTCATCCCACTTGGCTGGAGGTTTCAGATTTCAGATTTATTTATTGCATACATATACCATAATACAGTTTTTGCTTAGGTAGTAATTAGCTTATATGTAAGTACATAAATAAATAAATAAATAAATAATGCTGGACAAGTCACACAGCATTATCTAGCCCCAAGGTAAGCAAAACTTGTGTTATGGGTACTAGATAACTGATATACATAATACAATACACTACATAGATAGATATTTTTTATTATACATAGAAAACGACCAGAACACCCTGAACAAATATCTGCAGATCGTACAAATATTTGTCCCGAGGCGGGAATCGAACCCGCAACCTCCTGCGTCGCAGGCGGACCTTCGCCCACCGCGCCACAGAGGTCGTCAATGTACCCTGTAAGGGCGCAGCAAATGATGTAAAGAGTTATAATAATACAGGTTGTTACACAATCTATTTCTTGCTAGGAACATAGTCGTAGATTAAAAACATTGTGAGCTACAAGAATCAAAAAAATTGTACTTAGTAATAACTGGGTAGGTAGGTATGACAATTTATTACGCAGGCAGTCAAATAATTATGGGTTAGATTTATCATTTAAAAATTCGTCAACGGAGTAATAACATTTAGAAATAAGGTATTCTTTGAGTCTGTTACGAAAAGCCGAATCTTTTTTAAGATCTGTGATTGAGCTCGGTATTTTATTATAGATATTTACTAATCGTGAGTAAGGTCCTTTGCTAAATTGTGTAAGGGTAGTCGAAGGTAGAATTAGTTTATTTTCGTTTCGTCTGTTGTAGTTAGTAAAGTGTTCAGATTTTGATTGAAAAAAAATGTCGGTATTTTTTTACGAATAAGGTCATTTGCATTATGTATATACAGGGCAAGGTTAATATTTTTAGAGTTTTAAAGTGCGGCCTACAGCTTTGTCTTTGTTTTATGTTGGCTAATATTCTAATCAGTTTTTTTTGTTTGATAAAGATATCGTTGAAGTCAACACTGTTTCCCCACAAAACAATTGAGTAATTAAGCCAAGAATAGGCATTAGCGTAATATGCTGACAGGGCGGTTTGATAGTCAGTATTACGTTTTAAAATACTAAGGGCGTAGGTAAACCTTGAAAGTTTATTCTTTAGCGTGTCAATATAACTCTTCCAGTTTAGATGCGTATCTAATGTAACGCCTAATAATTTAAATTCGTTGCATTGTTCTATTTGCAAAATTCTAGTCAAATTACTTCTAAGGGGGGTCTTTGTCTTGTTCTGAATTGCATAATTTTTGTCTTTTTTAGGTTAATTTCCAAGTTATTAGCCCTAACCCATTGCTTGGTACTTTTATTAAATTAAAATCAATATTTTGGCTACTTTTGAACAGCAGTGAAACGTCGTCGTCTGCAAAAAGGACGTACTTGGTACTTTTATTAAATTAAAATCAATATTTTGGCTACTTTTGAACAGCAGTGAAACGTCGTCTGCAAAAAGGACGTCTGTAAAGAGGTCGTCCTACACTACGTTTGCCTAGTCGCGGTCTCCACTCAAGAACACGTTAACCCCATCGGTTATCCGTTCTTCGCAAGACATAGCCGGCCACTGGTGCTTCAGCTTGCTAATTATTTGGGCTATGTCGATAACTTTGGTTCTTTATCGGACGTATTCGTTACGAATCCCATCCTTCAGAGAAACTCCGAGCAAAGCTCTTTCCATTGCTCGTTGAGCGACTTTGAACTAGTGGACCAACCCTACCTATACGTCTCAGCTCCGTAGGTCATGACGGGTAGGACGCACTGATTGAAAACTTTAGTTTTCAAGCATTGCGGTAAAGACTCGACGTAATTTACCAAACGCTGCCCAGCCTAGCTGGATCCTCCTATTGGCTTCCTTCTCGAAATTGTTTTTACCCAACTGCAGAATCTGCCCAAGGTAAGTGATCCCTACTTAGCCCTAGCGAAAATACTAAACTCCGAGAAATACAGAAAGTAGATACCTACCTAAATAAATAAAATAATCTATGAAGCGCTTTCTCGTTCAACCAAAAAATATTTTTTTTCATCACATAGTTAGGTACTACAGATACCATCAATACATTATGTCTTAAGTGTTCGTGTTTAGTGAAATGACGAATAGACCTAAATAAACCACTACCAATTATAATTTCTTTGAAATCTTTATTCAGTTTATTACGCCATAACCAGTTAGATTTATTTCGCCATAAAATAAATTTAATGTTACCGCTCAACTGGCAAATATGCCGTGCAAATGCATGATTCCGTTAAAAGGCACTTATCTGCTTACTACCTTCTGCACGCAGCATCGCACCCTTTTTTCCCAGAAAAAAAAATAAAGGTAATAGGGATGAGAAAGGCCCAAATAGTACATCATAACAAAACTCCCTCCCAAACAGTGCTTTGAGAGATTCAGCTTCCAAAATGATCTATGTAACTATAATTATTTCAAAGAAGCAGGTAATGACTCAATCGAGGCCTAATTTGTAGAGTAAAATATTAGTCTTGGCTCGCACCAGACGAAGATCCGATTGGTACTAAAAATACTGACGTTGTTTTCACACGAAACAGTGTCTCGTTTACTGAGGAAGGTCGTGTGTAGTGTAATGAAAACAAACACTTTCAATTTTCCACTTGTCTTCCCCGATATCAAAGAAAATACTCTTGGACATACGCCTCTCCCAAAGATCACACTCTTGGACATACGCCTCTCCCAAAGATCACACTCTTGGACATACGCCTCTCCTAAAGATCACACTCTTGGACATACGCCTCCCAAAGATCACACTCTTGGACATACGCCTCTCCCAAAGATCACACTCTTGGACATACGCCTCCCAAAGATCACACTCTTGGACATACCCCTCTCCCAAAGATCACACTCTTGGACATACGCCTCTCCCAAAGATCACACTCTTGGACATACGCCTCTCCCAAAGATCACACTCTTGGACATACGCCTCTCCCAAAGATCACACTCTTGGACATACCCCTCTCCCAAAGATCACACTCTTGGACATACGCCTCTCCCAAAGATCACACTCTTGGACATACGCCTCCCAAAGATCACACTCTTGGACATACGCCTCTCCCAAAGATCACACTCTTGGGCATACGCCTCTCCCAAAGATCACACTCTTGGACATACGCCTCTCCCAAAGATCACACTCTTGGACATACGCCTCTCCCAAATATCACACTCTTGGACATACGCCTCTCCCAAAGATCACACTCTTGGACATACGCCTCGTCCAAAGATCACACTCTTGGACATACACCTCTCCCAAAAATCACCAAAGTTACCGTTATTGAGTGATTCACGGTCTCCGCTATTCCATGGTTATTCTGCATCACCAGCACTTAAAGTCTACTGTTGAACATGCCTCTCCCAACCATGGAGGATTTGTCCCAATCACTACGCTTGGCAGGAGGATTGGTGATCGCAGTAGAGGTGTTAAATACACAGAAGGAAAGTGCTATTCTTCCTCTGATAGGTTCCCCTAGTTAATTCTACGACATCTACATCCATCCTGAGTTGGAGGTGATTCTTACGTCGTCGGTCGACCGCAACGGCCATGGTTTTTCTTATTTCCTAGTTATTTCGCCCCTCGGCTCAAAATAAGATTGTCTCTCGTTCAATGTCTTCCGATCCCGTCTGAACCGGTGTCCCGGACGTCATGGTTCCTGCTGTGCAGCGCGTAGGCAGAATTTTTCGCGCTTGGCGGTCGGCCAGGTGTTTTGGCGGTCTTTGTCAATGTTGGATTTATTAATACATCGTATTGATGCTCCGGCGAGGTGAGCGACATCTGATTGTAACCCTATTTTATGATGATGTAAACATTTTGTAGGAAATGGAAGGGCCTTGATAGTTTTGATGAAGTATATGATATGAGAGGCCGAGATTGATGGCACCGGCTGTGTACAATGTCGTTCTAGATCTGGAGATGAGAGAATACTGGCAGTTGGGAAATAAATCTTACCTCAATCCAATTTATCTAAAATTTCCACGAATTTTACACTCGTAAACAAAATATACTCATACCTTAGGTAAGTACGTTAGTAAGAACATCGTTCGGGTTCCATAATTATTTACTCAAAGTTTGGATTAAAAAATTTAAGAGGGGACACCCGGATGGAACGAAGTTCCTTTCGATTAATTAGTGAAATAATTGTAATAAAATTTGAAAATATATTTTTTTTTCGTTCCAAAAAAGTGTCGTTACAACTTTTGGTCTTAATTTTTTCCGTCAAACCCCCTTTCGCAACGCGCGATAAGGAACTTCGTTCCAAAAATGACGAAGGCTCTACATTACATACTAGATAAGAAGTAGGAGAAACCTGGAAGAAGTGGTTACTATGCAATTTCCTAGACAAGACAGAAGACTAAGTAATAGCAAAAGAAGTTGTGTAATGTCGTCTGGTATTTGAAAAATGTAATTATTTGGGTGTCGGTGGCGGTTGATCGAAATAAATCCGGCATGCGAATCAGTGCCAGAACCTGGGAGCGTTCCTCCGCTGCCAGACTGCGCGAGCGCACATTGTGGTGCACTCTCAAAATCAATATTCAATTATCGGATCCATCACCATCCTATAACAACCATATCGGCACCTAACTTGTTTTTGCCCGCGGCTTCGCATGCGTTATATCTATGGAAACGTTTATAGGCTATTTCTATTCCATGAAAAGTAATTGATGGGATAAAAAGTAGTTTTATTCCAAGTCTGGAATTATCTGTACTTATGCAAAATTTCAGTCCGATCCGTTAAATAGAGGTAATTGAGATCGAACATCGAAATTTTCGCATTTATAATATTAGTTTGATAATAATGCTGGCATCACAAAAGTCACAGGTAATTATCTAGGCACAAACTAAGCCGGGCTTTATTCTAGGCTAACGCAGGACCGTAGAGAGTGGCCACCATGTTTGATTATACAATTTATACACAGTAATGGGTAAAATCGGGCTGCAAATGACGATGGTTTCCTGTTTTCATAATCAACAATTTGTATTTTACTCTGCTGAAACTATTGGACTGTAACATAACAATCTTCTTTCTTTGCGAGTAGTGCAAGTAGTCACTGCGCTTAGCCTCTCCTCCTTTAAGCGTAGACATACATCGTGACTGGTCGAGATGGCGTCCTACAATGTTGAAGAATTTGTGCGGAAAATAGAATGATTTTTAATGATAATTTTATTGCTTATATTGCTTACTAGCTGCGCCCCGCGGCTTCGCCCCCGTGGAAATTTATGTTTCCAACTTTCTTAATTTTTTCTTTCATAAGAACCTTTTCCTGACAATAACAAACACAACAAAGAAAGAATTAGCGAAATCGGTCCAGCCGTTCACGCGTGATGCCGTGACCAAGGAAAACGGGTTTCATTTTATATATAAGTATAGATAATTCATTGATTTTTTTATTGAATTTATAATTTATTTTTTTATTCGTGATTTATTTTGACTGATACGTTTTACCAATAAATTGATTATTCTGATTAATGAACACGAAACCCTACGTAGTTTTCTTTTTACTTAATTAACATTTTACTTTCTCCAGTTTCAGAAGTGAATAAGTAATTAAATAATGCTGGACAATCTATACAGCATCTTCTAGCCCCAAAATAAGCAGAACTTTGTGAGAAGTGATTCCTCGTCAGACTTCACGTCTACGTAGGTGGTCGATAGATCTAAAAGTAACAACACACTCATTAAAAGACATCGTCTCAGACAAAAGAAACTTCTGTCTGTGCCAAATGTTAGAGACAAAACAAAATTACAATCTGAAAATTTGTGTTTCAGATATTTAGAGGTTAATCTATTTTGAGGTTCGTTACTCAGAATAGATGTAAGCCTTCTAAATCCCAAGTTACGCGTGTTTGACTTGTAAATCCCTAGATTATCATGATTTTATGGTAATATAGCAGAAATATTTGTAATTATTCTGAGAATTGGGCCCTAGCCTAGCACAGAATAACTATATTACCTACCTACTTAGGACTGCGCCTCAGGGGCCCTATTTTATTCACCAACACGAAATTCCGTGTTTCGTTTCGGCCAATTTGTAATACATCTAAAAAGTATCAATTTGCACGAAAAAATCGAAACTTTTTTTATTTCTCTTGCGTATTTTGGAGAATTAAAATGCTGGAGGCATTTTAATCATATTACTATGGTCATTTTACTTTACCTTGATACAAATAAAGGTAGACTCAATATTCAATTATTTATTGCAGCAATATGCAATCCATTTCAATAGCATTAGGTCATATGCGTAGGTCAATCCTAAGTCAAGCAGTGAAAAATGGTATTTTGTATAACACTGATTACTGAGAAAAATCTATGGATTTTCCCCTACACCTTAAAGATGTACGTAAATGTAGAGTACCGAGTGGTTGATACTCATTTAAATTTTTTTTACATTTTCTTAATCCTTAATAAGGCCTTGCACATGCAATAATGACGCCCCATTTTTAATTTAGTAAATGCACATTCTTAAAACTTTTCCTATGTAAGCTTCACTATTAATATTTTTATTATTTGTTCTATTGCTAAATAATGTAAAATTTGTACGCTTAATTGCAGATCACAGTGCTCTTAATTTTATGTCTAAAAACCCCTGTACCTAATATCTGTGTATCTCAAATAAATAAATGAACTGAAAGTGCAAAAATAAGCCTAGGCATGCCAATATTATAGAGGAAACTTCCTTATTAATAAATAGTTCCATACTTAATAATAGTTTGTGCCCGCAGTTTCCCACATTATTTATATGCCTGCCGGGGGAGCTGATTTATACTCTAGTTCTGTATCTATGCATTTCAGCCCTATAGTGTGATTTTAAAGAGGTATAAAGTTGTTTGTTTGTAAAGGGAAATCTTCAGTAAGTAATATTTTCACGATTGCAGTAAGTACCTACTATTTCGTCAAGAATTGTTAAAGTAGAGCTTTACGCATAAGAGTGACGGAACCGTGGTCCCACTGCGATGTCCCACTGGTGGGACAAAACTTTTTCGTGGTCAAACCAAACACACACTTGACCGTCCACATCCTCAACATTAACACTCAACATTAACTTACTCCTAACGAAGCCCGTCCAACCCCGGGATGGGCCCCCCCCCGTGTGGCGACTCTGTGACTGAAAGGGTGTGTATATATATAATTGCACCCAGAGCCATATGTTGAACGGTCAAGTGTGTGTTTGGTGGGACCACGAAAAAGTTTTGGACATCGCAGTGGGACCACGGTTTCGGAGTGCGCAGAAGGACGTTCGATTAATATTACGCGGGATATTTTTTTATTCCCCAATTTTTTCTGCGTTCCACAAGGAATAGCGGAAAAGTAATTTGCCGCAAATCGTAAACCATTGTCTATGAAAACATGCTGTTACAAACTTTGATTCATTTGGGAATATGTCGATTTCTAGTCAAAAACCTCTACAACGTGCCGAGTTACACTTTTATGTAGGTTTTGATAGGTAAAGTAGTAGGTACCTACCTTCTTACAGAATGAACAAAGTTGGAGATCGCGTGTTTAAAAAGTACATGAGCTTTTACAAATTAAAAAATAATTACGGAAACAGTAAAAAAATATTTGCCATTCTTTGAAAGTTGGTTCCTTATATTATGGTGTATAGATAAAAACTTACTTCGGAGTGATTTACAGCATGAAAAAGGAAATGGAGTCCTTATCAAGGCCAGTTAAAGAAACACAATTATGCTCCTTTTATATAGGCTGGTAGGTCCAAATTTGTATCTAGGTAGGTACCTATAAAATGTTAGGCTCATCAGATCTTAGGTAGGATGATGAAATGTCCACTCTCATATAAATTTATATCTCTAGACGAATTCTCCTAACTATCAAAGAGAGACAACTTAAAAAAAATTATGAAATGGGAAAATGATGAACTTGGTAGGTAAGTGATAAAGTGAAGGAAAATGATCAAGTGTGTGAATGGTGTAGGAAGGGGGTAATGAAGCAAAGTAGCGCAAAATGAACCATACAGAAACAGAATACCTATTTAACATCAAAGCGACCCTAAAAAAACCACCTCCACGTTTCCTTGACAAAGCCTCGTGTGACATTCATGCAAATCTACCCTCCACTTCCGCCCTTGAAATTAAATAATAGGTTCCTCCAAATATAACTCACGTTACGTTCAAGTGCTCACGCGAAAGTAGCTAAAGGCAAATATATGATTTTCTTTTTAATTTAAACGGAAATTGCTTTAGCAGTTACCTAATTAGGTTATTACATTGTTATTTGTGTTGTGAGTACCTATCTACTTTTGGTGGTTGAGCATGACTTAGGAAACATCACGTGCCTATAAATTAGGTCCACCTGGTTTCGTTTTAGTATTTGTTAATGATTAAATCTGGTGTAGGTATAGCTTATTGTTTTTTCGCTACGCAAATTTCCTTGTAGGAAAAGTCGAGTCTCAGGGTAGAGAGTCCATTGTGATGGGCAGTTACTTTATATTATATCCTTTTTACTTTATATACATCTTAAATGTACCTACTATTTTTAAGTAGGTAGTATACCTTACCGGTACCGTACATATTTGTACAATTGACAAACTTCGAAACCCTCGGCGCGCGAGTTACACTCGCACTTGACGGATCTTGTTTAATACTTATTTACCACCTACGTACTACACTACTAATTGGAGCTCTAAACTTTTATGACATAGGTCACCATCAGTACAGTTTATACTACTCAAGTTCTCAAAACCAACAACGGTAGCATTGATTTTACACCTTGAACTTTAAAATTCAATCGAACGGACTGACAGGCATGACACCTAACTTTCAATATTGATGGCTGCTGGCTTTCAGAACCTTTTACCAGGTATCCGGCGAGCTATCTGCTATTTACTTGCTGTGAATATTGCATGAATTTCGTATTAGAAGGTAGGGCGGTCTATAAATAAAATACAGTAGGAATAACAACTCATCCAAACCTGAAGTAAGAGTTTGGTGACCCAGAGAGGGGGCCATCTATGCGGAACACTTACTCGTAAAAACGAAAATTGAAATTTTTTCTTCTTTCTCTTTTCGTGTAAATGCTGATAAAGAAAAGTGACATAAGAGTTTGGTTTGCTTGAAAAGGAATCATAAACTTCAATTTCCGTTTTCCGAGTAGGTAGCCCCCCTCCCCTCCCCCAGTACGAGATACGTTTGTAGCGGAAAATACACATAGGGGTTATTACAATGCGAGTATTTCCAACAAAATCTGGGTGCGATAAGCCTGAGAGCGATATGAGTGGTACAGATTGGAGGAATTCCCAGCAATGGTTTGGGAAGATACAGGCTAATAACGATGGTAATAATTCTAAATTCATAACCTGGGTCTCTCAATGTAATAAAAGTCTCTCAAAGATGTCTACAACTGTTGGGTAAAAAGAAGATACCGGACGGTTCTCACTAGATCTACACAGCTCTACCTACAAATAATATATATATAGCTATGGCTATAAACAAAACAAAAGAAAACATTTATTTTCCTACCAGATTTGATTGAAACCTGATAATTGGGATAGTGGGAATAGCACGCAAATTCGGGGTATCGAACCTTGAGTCACGCAGCGTCCTCGTTACCCCGTCCTTGGCAGTTCAGTCAGCACGCACTGCGGAAGTTTCATCACAACACAGGCGGCATGTTAACAAATAGCCAAAACATCTTCGAAGGGTAGGGTTTTCCTCGTCAATAATGTATCTATATATGGAGCTTAGCCAAGAGAGCGTAGAAAACCTACGACGCGATGAGACGCTATATTTAAAGGAAGATGAAACTTGAAGGGTTGAATATGCATCGAAATTCGGTAACAATAAGTAGAAAATGATGAAGACTTGGTGCTTTGGCGCTCAATAGGGGAGGCCTGTGTCCAGCCGTGGACTATATGGGCTGATGATGATGAAGTTAATTGAAAATATTAATTAATTTGTAATTCCTCGGTCCCATAGGCCCCAGCAGAAAACCAGCGCAGGTTTTTAACGCCTGCATAAGCTGAGTTGGGACCATTTTGTAGCTAAAACTAAGTTAAATAGTATTAAGTATATTATATTGTCATTTTGTATTTTTTATTAGTTATGTAACGGTTTTTAATTTTTGTCTTAGCTGCAAATAAACGTTTTGATTTGGTTTGATTTGATTTGAAAAACATAAGGACAGATCTGGGCGCGCGCCTCGTCTGTACAGATGTCTATTATAGTCTATAGGTACAAAAAAATAATGGAGATTCTGCGGGTTAGTGGCCAAAATAACATAACCAAGTCCGGTTCTCCACAACCATAATATAAAAGCGGCTTACGCTTATTCTGACTCCATCTATGGACTTCCTTATTTTTTTCTCAGACGCCTACATTACTGCTGCCATCTAGTAAAAGCACCAACAAGCTATTTATAAACTCGCTTCTCGAAAGTGTTTACAGTCAGCATTGTGGTTGGCACGACTTACTACGGCAGCCGTGAGCTATTACGGAGCTGGGTGTTTTGATCGCATGCATACTAGATGGCGTTACATGTCAACAAAATATAACTATTCGAGTAAGTTAGTTTAGTATGTGTACTAGTATAGTATTATAATATCTGTGGTATGTGTAAGTTCTTTAACAAATAAATTTATATTCTATTCTAATGAGGGGCCGTAGAAGCAGCCCCATACCGACGAACATCTACGTGGGTGCAGACGGCAGCTATAAATAAAAATAAGGTATAAAGACTTTTTAAACTTTCGCGATTTGTTAACATAGTTAATGATTATATCGGGTATTTATCGCGTACCTTTTGTTTTATTTCCCCTACGTTTCTACCGCGTTACAGCGATCGTCGCCCCGTGACCACGATCGCTGTAACGCGGTAGAAACGTAGGGGAAATAAAACAAAAGGTACGCGATAAATACCCGATATAATCATTAACTAAGGTATAAAGAGTGGAGGCTGCGGCAGTAACGGACCAACTGAGGTTGGAGTACTAAAAAAGTCAGATATCGCAATAAACTTTTCCCATAGATAGATAGTTAATTTATTCATGAATAATGTTTACAATAAAATTGTATTTAAATATTAAGAGTAGGTCTTAAAATAGTCTGAATTAAACGATTAAAACATTAATGTAATTATAAAGAAATGACGGATGCAATATCTAATATTGTCTCTTAAAATCTAAAGAATACTATTAAAATTAGAGGCTTACATAGTCAAAATTTAAAGTCATCCAATGAGCGGAATTGCCATAGGTGGGTTCCCGTAGTTAGGTGTTCCTATAATATCATTTTCCTGTACTTTTGTGCTCTTCACGGGTTGTGTGTGCATACCTTCCCTTACTGCCTCGTCCAAAAAATCCACCCTGTATAAATTGAACTTTAATTTGACTACATCCTCAAACTTTGAAGATCTTAAGTTAAACTGGCTATGATTGGTTTTAATAACAAAAATAAATAAAAATAATGTACAGCATTATTTACATATTAATTAATTTCAACAGCAAATTATAATTTTAAACGATCCTTTATTTTTTGCGAATTTTCCAGCTAACCTTTTAATGAGGGACGATTAATTAACCATAAGAACACAAGTTTTAAATTAACTTTGTTCCCCAATTAAGGCTCGCTCATCTAAGCCCGCAAATTCTAAATTCTTTAGGCCACTTTATTCAATTTACCTACTTCAAAGCGGGCCGGCAATGTAAATTTACTCTCGTCTGTAAATATTTACTGTCCGGCCACAGCCGGCCACTGACGCCTGTGGCCGGACAGCCCCGGCTGCGGGTAACGGCGCATCCCTTCTTTATGGTCTACTAACCTCTGCCCGCGGGCTTACCTGCGTTTTGCCGGGATAAGCCTTTATGTTATTCCAGGTTTAGAACTGTAAATGTATACAAAATTTAAGCCCAATCCGCTCTGTAGTTTTGGCTTGACGAGGTTACTAACATTCATCCATCTATCCATCAAAATTTCTGTATCTATAAATTCATGTGAAGTGTGGTCGGTGTGATCATATTGTGATTGCCTGTATCTACCTTTGTTTAGTTAAAACCAATCAATTTAGGGAATATTATTAGTTGTAGGTACTGGCTCTGACAAGGGACTTGCCAATTTATAAAGGTAAATTGGAGGTCAACAACAGCGGTTAGCAATTATGAGGTGCCAGTAGGTACCTACCTAACGAGAGAAAACTAAACAATTTTGAAATGATCGACATGACAAAATTTGTGTGCACAGGTAACAAGTGGAAATCACATGTGGAAACATTAGACCTAAACCAAAATTACATTATCATCAGCCTATATTAGTCTACTGCTGGACATAGGCCTCCCCTAATGAGCGTCATAGCGCCCTGTCTTCAGCTTGCCGCATCCAGCATCTGCCTGCTGCCTTTCGCAGATCGTCATCCCACCTGGCCGAAGGGCATCCTACACTACGTTTGCCGAGTCGAGGTCTCCACTCTAGAACACGTTTACCCAAGCGGTTGTTGGTTCTTCGCGAGAAACCAAAATTATATAAGTAATACCTAATAAGTATCTTGGCATAATCATGTCTGCACGCACATTTTCCAATTTTTACGAGTCCATAATTTTATATGTTTCAATAGCCACTTTGGTCGCTCTTGATGCAAATAAGATTTGAGGCGACCGAATTTTCAATAAAATCCTACCCACGCCGCTGAACAAAGACATTAGTAAACTTCTAAAAGAATTAGGTACCTACGTAGCTTTTGTGGATCAGTTTTCGGAGCTTATTGAAACAACAAACTTTCGATATTAGAAGAATCCTCTTCAAAAACATCACAAACTGTCACGAGTTTATCAATTTATTCACTTGAATGTGAATAATACAAGACAAAATTTAAAATTAAAACAACCCACAGACGTTTACTGGCTGAACATTTTCATGAAACATGGCTAAGAACACTCGGGATAAAATTATCTATGACACAAAAAAAAACTAGACGAAAATTGGTTCATCCGTTTGGGAGCTACGATACCACAGACAGATACACAAATACACACGTCAAATCACAACACCCCTCTCTTTTTGCGTCGGGGGTTAATAAATAGAGCCCTAGAGATATAGCACATATCGTATTGAACTATCCCCTATAGAGAACGGGGTGCCCTTTTCTCTACTTTACCAAGTGTAGCTACTACAAAGGTGTAGCTTAGGGAACTGGGCTGAATGGTTGTATGTACCTAGTGCGAGGTGCGAGAATCGCTAGCCGAGTCAACGAAGGATTGTGGATGGAACGGTGGAAAGCAGAATTAAAGAACATTAGTATGTTTGTCTCCTAACTGTTCATACAATGTTGCGAACTTTCTCCCTCTTTTGAGCACTGACTGACTGGACTATATGCCCGCATAACATAGAGTCCATTTGTAGCGACAAAGTGAAGACAAACTGCACTTTCTTTTCATTTAGATTTGACCTTAGATAAAAACTTATACTGGTATACCTGTTCATAGCCAAACTGCCCTTGATTTAAAAAATTGGTTGTCTGTAAAGTCGGTTTACTGACGATAGTTGAACGTGACAGCGTCTTAAGAAAATACTGATGGAATGATAGCATTTGATACTCGATCAAAACATGTAAATGTACTATAGTATAGCAGCTGTCCACGCAGACGCATCGCTCACTCAAGTAGGAGAGAGACGGATGTCGAGCGCTCTCGCTTGCACTTCAAGCCTTACATGGAACGCCTCAGAGCGAGGTAACGCCGCATGACGAGGTAACGCCGCATGACGTCATGTTTTTTCGTGCGTGCAGCCGGCTCTATCGAATTATAAGACGTTGTCACGTCAAAAATATCCAAGGTCTCAAAAGATTGACAGCATCTTAATGGAGCAGCATGACGAATAATCAATCGGATTAGTAGACGTCTGAGTCTATTTGACGTTAAATATCCAGACGTGATCGTGACGTCTCCTTTTTCCATACAATTTGGTACAGCGCCTCTATCGTATGAACAGGGAACTACGCAAATCCCATACAACAAGGAGATCTCACGATCACGTCTCGTAACTAACGTCAAATAGACTCACCCCTCTGATACTCGGTCAGTGCAGTGGCATCACATCACATCACACTAATATTATAAATGCGAAAGTTTGGATGGATGGATGTATGGATGGATGTTTGTTACTTCTTCACGCCAAAACGATTGAACAGATCGGGCTGAAATGTTGCATACAGATAATTCTAGGCCTGGAATAAAACATAGGTTACTTTTTATCTAATAAATCAGTTCCCATGGGATAGAAATAACCTTTAAGCGTTTCTATAGAAACAACGCGTGCGAAGCGGCGGGCAGCAGCTAGTTTTCAATATTTCCTCTGTAATGTAATGTGGCAAGAACCTACGCATTACAGGAAGGTAATTTTTCGCAATCTCCTAAAGCTAGCTATCAACTCTATTCATACTGCCATCGGCTACAAAAACCCAATGAATTCCTGAATTGATTGCCCACCGATATTTAATCAAGGATTTGGCGTCAGCTGACAGCGTGTTGATAAATGATGTGTGCTGAAACTGGTAAAGTTGCATCACGAGTTTCTACCGTTACCGGGACTTATCGGTTCGCGAATGCTCTATCGGTTCATATTCGTTCCGATGCTTCGTCTGCTATTGATTGAATGACATTCCATTCAATAACTGACGTCATTTACGTTTTATACGGGTAGGTACCACATGAGGGAAGCAAAAAGCAGAGGCTTGTAATTAATATAGGAATTATTATTGTGTAGGTAGGTGAATTCTTGTATGATTCTTCATCATCATCGTCAGCATTGAAAACTGGTTAAAAAAGCTCAAACATAGTTCAAACGAGTTCTCAGACGAAGTGTTTTACCCATATTTTCTTACGTTGTAAGTTTTTTACAAAAGTTTCTCAACGTCTACTTACTCGATCCAGTAGGTATTTACATTTCTACATATTAATATTGTTCCCCTCGAGTTTGAAGGAAGCACATAAAGGTTGGGTTAGGCTTTGATGAGCTTAGAGAGTGCTCGGCCAACTGTGAACGATCTCGCTTCGATATACTTACCTACCACTGCTAAGGCCCGACCCAAGGTCACGATTTTGATGCCTAAAGTTGTAAAAGAAGTCTTTCAATAAGGTTGTAGCAGATAAACGGAAATATAGCATTCTTTAAGCCGGCCCGTAAACTCGGCCATACGTATGACGAATATTTTCTCTACGTAGCGCGCACAACCAAGTCTCTATTCGCAAGAATCCAGTCGCGGGTCGCGACATGAGAATCGACATTCTTCGACTTTCGACATTCGACTTTTCGCTGAGTTGGCTGAGTTGAAGGGGTCGCCTTTCTTCAACTCACCCCGTGAATTTCGTAAAAGGCGACTAAGGGAAATCTACCAGTGGATGGATAGTAGCTTTTTTCTGCGTATTTTAACATTTGTAGCACAGTTTTGTAGTGTTAGGAACACAATAATTATAACCTCAACCTCAATTTCGTGGTACCACCAGTATCTCGGTGATCGAGTAGCCATAAACGGGGGTCATCAAAGTGGCCGAAGGCCGAAGGTACTCTCCTTACCTCACCTCAACAGCCTATATTGGTCCACTGCTGGACGCAGGCCTCTCCCTGATAAGCGCCTTAATGGCTTTTATGCCATGGGGGGCAATCCCCACACTGGGCATGCGGGTTGAGCATTGCAGTTCGGTGGTAGAAACGTTCTGTAGGGGGCCCTGCTCCTCGCCCCGGTTATCCCTTAGTTGCCGCTAACGACACTCGCGGGAAGACTTGGGGTTTTGCGAATTGTAAGGCACCACACAACAATTATAAACCCACTAAATCGTCCCAAGAGTGACTGACTAGATAAAACAACGAAATAATCTCGTAGTTCTACAGTTACAGAAATAAATAAAATCAATTTTTTTTGCTAAAGTAAGCATAACGTACCCACGCCACGTTACGTTTATGGACTAGTAGTCTACGGTGAAACAAATTCATAGTTAGAATTTTATATGAATAGGATATTGCAATTTTTTGTAGCCATCGATCCTACAAAAGCTTCAAGTATCAAGATTTGTTAGTTAATGTATAAAAACAAGCATAAAGCGGCTTCAATGTGTGCGTGGAGTTTTTGTGTTAGTGTGCAGGCTCAGATTCCTAAATTTGAGCGTGTCAAATTTGTAATTACGTCCTTAAACTATCTAATTAGTCCGTCAGTTGGATTATCAAAAGATATTGGACACGTGTTTTTCCTTTTGTCGATTAAACAAAAAATGATGAAGATAATAGCCAGTTAAAGTTCCGCGTGACGTCACACCTTACGAAACTTTTTAGCAAGGTAGCCCCCACTCCCAAACTTAGACGATATTTTGTTTCTTTTTAATTGATTGACAAAAGAAAAAAATCGTGTCCAATATCTTCTGATAATCTAACTGACGGACTAATGAGAATAATATTTTTTTACTTAGAACACTACCCTATTATCCAGTCGGCCAGTGCCCCCAGCTGTGGCAAGGTAACGAATATAGAGCCTGTCGACGTTTCTGCCTTGCAAATCCGCTCGACAAGGCAATTTTAGATACATATTTCTATATCCCTAACATGTGCGGCCTCTTGTCAATATTCTGAGGCCCAGATTTCACCTGGGGCAATTCCCATTAGCTCTGGATGTGTAGGTATGATATAAAGTTTGGGGAACTCTATTTCAGTAGTTTATCAGCGGAGCTATAACTTTTCCTTGCTTTCTTTCATGTGTTGTGTAATATTATGATGTATTGTTTAAACCACGATTGAACTGATAAATTTAAAAATTTACTTTTGCTGTCCCCATTTGTTAACACACGCAGAACTCCTATTAATTTCTGAAACGCGTTTTTTCTAAACTCTGCTAAACATCTACAAGCTTTTAACTTTATTTGACAAAGTTCTGTATTGCAGAAGAAGGCTTTAGTTTGGAGCAGGTCAAAGGCGCACCACTACAGCTCAGCACAAAAAAGTACTTTCAAATATGGGCTTTAAACTCGTAACATTTAAATGCATTTCATATTGACGGCATCAGATGACAGACAGCTCGCGAGCCACTCCTTTGAAGCTTATGGGAAGCCATTTTGACACACACAAAATTGATCTAAAGATAACGAGCCACTTTGACTGCTGAACACCGTGTTTTTTTCCGCACATCCGATCTGAAACGCAACATAGACGTAAATCCGTACTTGCGCAGCGGCTAAGAAAACACACATCTGTTCACACAGCCGTAATATATTTTTTCGAACGAAACTCCTGTGCGGCGCACACAGCAGCTGTGTAGAGTAGTTACTATGAATGACTTTTTGTAAGAAAAAGTTCGCAGGCGACGCTCATATTTGAATGCACATTTTTGCTGTGTGGTAGTGGTATTGGATTAATGAGCTCAGATCTTTAACCTTAAGCTATCAACTAGCTTGATAACCTACTCTACTTTGAGAACACCTCGTTGGAAGTCAGCTCGGTCCGGAACAAGCCTTTGATTGTGACCTATTGTGCTCGCCTCGCGCGACGGCTTACCGCTATATCCCCACTCACTTTGGATAATCCCCCAAGATTACATCCTCGGTCTGAGGTACTGAAATCACTGATAAAACTGATTGTAGCAGGTCATATTTTATTTACTAATTAGTTCACCATCGCCTAAGTAAACTTTACAGGCTAGCATATGATGGTGTTTTGAATTTAGTTGTATGAAGAAGTGGTGAAAAAAAATATTAATTGTAGCCGGATAATACAGTTTTACAAACTTACCAATAATCGTATGATTAGCGGTAACAAAAAATGTGTTTTATTATTAAGGGTTGATAAGGTATTATTTAGGTTACCTTACAGCCTATTTTAGTGTACGAATTTGGGCGAACCGTTTATTGGACGAACTGCTTGTTGGACGAATCCTTTTTTTTACGAACTGCATATGGATTCCTGACGAACCGCTTATTAGACGAAACGAGATTTGGACGAGCTGCTAACAAATCATTCGTAGTACAATTTTTTTTGACATATTAATTAAGTCCAATCCAGATTATTTGCTTCCGAAATCCAAACAAAAAATACCTACAATTTTAATAAAATCTCAGAGATCAAAGTCTACGGAAATTGTCCTTTATGGCTTTATTAATGGTAGATTTGCCCTACATTCTCTGAAAATATTTCGGCTCATTTCACTTGTTTACCAACAAAATGCTGAATAAGAAGCATTTTCTAGCAACCAAGACAGATTACCAACAGATTATTTATACGAGGTAGAGCAAATTAATGTCTTCTGCTGTAGATAGTGACATTTATGGTTTATGCTTTCAATTTATATGATAACTTAATACTGTATTAACGAAGTACTCCTTCAGCAACTAAAGCCGTTGGCATTCTGTAACTCATTTCGTGATATAAGCCGACACGACGTTAGTTTAGTTGACAGTAAGGTAGGCACTTCATAAACACGTCCTTCCAATAAAATCTGTCGTTGTTTGTCGAATTCAATACAGATGTAAGCAACGCAAATCCAACACAAATACGGTTCGTAGTTAACCCGCTTATCAACAATGAAGTTCTTTCAATTATTTAAAGTTGTCTGGACATTCGAAAGGCAGACACACGAGATTTTTTCAAACAAATGGTGCGCACGCTTTTTCTTAAGACAATAACAAATAGTTTAGTTTACACCAAATGTTTCTCGTTGGTAGTTGATGCTATGCTTATTGATTTAAGGATTTTAAGGATTTAACAAAAAATAATAGGCAGCGATGCGACCTGCAGAAGTAAAATACTGTGTCGCAGATCGCAACGCCCACCTCCGGGATTAGGGCATAGATAACGATATAAATCTATGGATTAGGGTAAGTTAGTTCCATGAACTTTAGGTACTAGGTTTATATACAAGTCGACTTATTTTCTAAAGAAGTTAAATATAAAAGTTATTAAATAAAGAAAAATCTAGAGAGTAGGTATTAAATTAAAGAGGGTTAGGTAAAGTTTAATAATATCTATCTAAGGCTTGTAGCACAGAGTGCGCGCGCGCGCGCGCGTGTGTGTGCGTGTGTGTTTGTGGGTGTGTGTGTGTGGTGTTTGAGCACAGGGTGCTCCTGAGGACACCGGTCTCTTAAGAGTCCGGGCAACAGGAGCTTCCAAGATGCGTGTGTGTGTGTGTGTGTTTGAGGGTGTGTTTGTGTGTGTGTGTGTCTGTATGTATATTTAAATCACCTAAGAGTGGTTAATAGATCCTCTGTTTGTCCATAGGAGAGTGATTGGAGCCAGGATGCAGTTTTCATATTGCATTTGTACAGTGTGAGTGGGTAGATCTCTATTATTCGGTTGATTTTATTGTAGAGTGAACCGCTTAGATAGTAATAAAGTCTGGAAACTGCACCGGTTCCCCCTGACCCCGTCACACATACTCTATCATGACGGCGTTTTGTAGAGCTAAGATTAGGGTCAAATACTAGCTTCGAGTGCCTGCGCAAGACCAGCGCTAGAACAAATAGCTGTCTTACCGTAAGTATGCTTTAGTAAGTTTTTCTCTTTTTAGTTAAGTATGTAAATAAACTCGTATATAGGTATGTATTAATAATATATAGTTGGTATAAGTATATAGTTATTAGAGTTATCTATGTGTAAAACTTATATATTAGCACGCCAACCCCCTGTAAAAACACGTGTTTCTGGTTGGCAGGTAGAAAATGCCTCGGCATTAAGCCCACCCTTTGTACCTCAGCGCAATAAAGGTTTAAATAAATAAAAAAAAGGTCTTACTCAATGTGGGGTATCATATGAAAGGTATCGGTTTGTACATTTCAAAACAGTTTTAAAAATTTCTGTAGATTTCATACTTTCTGAAATATTTTGAAAAAAGTCGAAATTTTACCCGTTCCCCCCCCTATCTCCGAAGTTTGCAGAGCGATCCATTCAAAATGTATGAAGCGTTTGTAGATATCGATCTATATTTTACAGGAAAAATATAGAAAAGTCTGTAAATTGAACACTTTTTGAAAAATGGTCAAAAAGAGGGGGGATAATATTCAAAAGGGGAGGCTACCCCACTAAGTGGGGTATCATATGAAAGGTATCGGTTTGTAAATTTCAAAACAGTTTTTAAAATATCTGTAGGTTTCATACTTTTTGAATTTTTTTTAAAATAGACATAGATCTATATTTTACAGGAAAAATATAGAGAAGTCTGTAAATTGAACACTTTTTGAAAAATTGACAAAAAGGGGGGTGATAATTTTCAAAAGGGGGGGCTACCCCACTAAGTGGGGTATCATATGAAAGGTATCAGTTTGTACATTTCAAAACAGTTTTTAAAATTTCTGTAGGTTGAATACTTTTCGAAATATTTTGAAAAAAGTCTAAAAAATTACCGCTACACCCTATCACCGAAGCATGCAGAGAGATCCATCTGAAATGTAGGTTGGTACCTACTAGTTCTAGGTCTTCATTAAATTTCGGAGTTTTTAACCGGTACCTTTAGTACATACCTACTTGTTCACAAACGTTCGAAACCCTCGGCGCGCGATATACACTCGCACTTGACGGGTCTTGTTTTTAGTATAGTTTGACAATGCCCTTATACAGCAGCATACTTTGACATACCCTTAATTAATTATTGTTTTATTTTTTTCATTTTTATTTAATTTTCAGTCATGTCTGTCTGTTTTTTCTTTTTTACCTTTGTACCTTATGGTGTTTCCTATAACGAAATACCAATAGATGTAATTATTAAAATAGTACATAATTAAAGAATGTAACGACATCAAGTGTAACACAAGTGTACCTACGATGGAATAAATAAATACAAATACAAATATGGCAAAGGTGGTGTGCGTTCTTAGTAGGTAAGTATACTATACTTTTGTATTTAGTTCCAGAATCATTCCTCGCTGCCAGCACACAATAGAGAATGACGAACAGCGCAGAACATGATACGGTGCGTCGAGGCGTGAACCAAACCCGCCTGTTGTATGAGCATTTTCAGCGCAGCCAGGCACGGACTAAGGACGATGAGGGGGTATGCAGGGCCAGGGTATTCCGCTAAACTAATATCTTCACTGTGAAAATGGTATCGTCACAGAATGACATATTTTGGTATTCTACCTTAGATGAAAGAAGCAGTGATGGAGGGATGCGCGTCAAAAGTGTCAAGGTTGAAACCATTCTATGCAATCTCTCCGTATAAATAACACCGCACGCACTATCTAAGGACGATTCTGCGATACCTTAGTAAATAATAAATAATAATAATAAATAATGTTGGACAATTCACACAGCATTATCTAGCCCCAAGGTAAGCAGAGCTTGTGTTATGGGTACTAGATAACTGATATACTTAATACAATACACTAAATAGATAGATATTTTTTATTATACATAGTAAACATCCAGAACGCCCTGGACAAATGTCTGCAGATCGTAGTAAAGCGATTGCTTAGCAGAATTAGGTACTAGTACCCCAGTTTATGTACATTGCTACGCCGTAGCTACTTATGCTGTAGCTAGCTACGTGTTACTACGCAGTAAGCGACGTCTTCATCGCCACAGCTACGACGTAGCGGCCTACGCCGTAGCAAGCAGTGAATACTTTTGTATTGACTAATACGCCCCCCCCCCCCGGTAGATATCCCTTAGTCGCCTCTTACGACTCCCGCGGGAAGAGTTGAGGTGGTGCAAATTCTAAGCCGGCACCACACATCCGTACCTACCTAATCTAACCTAATACTTTAATTACTCATTTGGCCCACTCTCTACCCCTTACCCCGCCCCTGCCAGCGTGGACCGACAAACACGCTCGTTAGTTAGCATTGTCCGTGCATATCGCTCGTACGAACCGCGCTGTCTATTTCAAACTAGTCTTTAACCCAATAAACTTAGGCTTGAAATTCAATTGAATGCTTAAAGCTTTTGAAATACGTTTTGGAATGGAAGAGTACGTTAGTGCAGTAAGTTTATATTTTTATGCTTGCAGTTAAAGTAAAACTTTCAGTTCCTAACTGAATTTAATAGTGGATAGGCACTTCATTGAGAATTAACGTGCGTTGACTAGGTAGCTTTTAAAGCTGCCTTTCTCTATATTATCTATGCAAAGTTTAAACTTAGAACGTGGTCTGCCAAGTTCTTATAAGAGTGCCAAGTCAGAAGTATATTAGACTAGCAAAAGAATCTCATAATACAGTGGTCTGAAGTCTTTGATAGTTAAAAGAATGGTATAATACAGACAAATGCTCATTTTCATAGAGCATTTCCAAGTAATGTGAAGTTCTTACTAATGCTCGACGCTGTGTTGGACGTAATGCTCACCGCGAGTGAGTGACCTGTAACATTTTTGTAGGCCTTGCGTACATTTTCCCTCGGACCGCGCACCTCACTCCCCGCCGTACCTCGTCACCCGCGCTCATGCCTTTGCTCACTAAAATGCTACACCAAAAGCTCGTTGGTTTTTAAATCAGGTTGTAACAAAATATCGAGCGTCATGTTCGAAGTGTGGTTCGATTGAATTTTAACCCCTCAGGCCCCAAGCGGTAGCCGACCACCGCGCCTTACGTCACTGCACCGTTCATTCAAACCCCAAGCGGTAGCCGACTACCGCTCTCCTGCATTTGATTACGGACCTTATTTTACATGTTTAGAGGCTGCTTTCCTATAAAGAAGTTTAATGAGTTAGGTTCTTTGATATATTTTCTACATACTGAACGAAAAATATTTTAATATCTGTGGACGTTAACTTTTTTTTGGCAGTCGAATTGACATTTTCGACGCCATTGTGTCTAAGGCGCACGGCCTGTCATTCATTTCTGACATTTTGGTCCCAAGATGGAAGGGTTAAAAAAGCGAATGTTCTGTACTACTGTATTAGTAAATGCTCGAGTCTATACTGTAAGGAATAACAATGTAATTTAGATCTTGATTTGTTTAAACTAAGCTAATATTGTAACGAAGTTGTTTACGCTAAATGTTTTTATCGTAAACAGCTCTTAATATTGTTATACTATGTTCAGATAGTTTTAAAAGCAATATTACAATCTTGTTGATACTTGGTTGTTGATACTAGACTTCCAGAGTAACTGTCAGATGTAAATTCTTATTGGAGGTAGGTAGAAACTAGCAGTCTTGTTGGAGCGTTTGAACGAAGCGGTCGTCCGCTCGGAACACACTAATAGTGTGAAATTGCAATAGTGAGTGCCCGTCAGCTGTGGCAGTTAAGCTAAGGTACGTTATTTTCTTGCTGTACTTAGTTTTTCTAGTCGATAAGCGATATTTTGTTAACCAGCTAGTGATTTCTTTTTCGCTTCTTTGCACTAGCTTATAAAAGATTGAAGCGAAGAGAATCAAATAGTCGTACATTTTCTATTTAGTAGATGTAAAGTTACAATGTTGGAATAAGCCATGAGAAAATAAACGCATTTGATTCTGATTTTCCTTTTATTTTATCATACTCCTATAACTCAGAAGCGGGATAAGGCGAGTATTTGAAATAAATTACTCGCCGCGCCCATGTCTCAATGTAAAAATAAACATTTATTTATTTTGTCATGGCCAATTTAACTGCAGAACACAGAACTATCGTGAGTGATATTTGTTTAACAGCTTAATTTTTTTTTGTGTTCCTTTTTATTTCATTTCTCTTTTTGCTCATCACATCAACATCACTATTCCTATGGTTGAATTTTGTCCGGCGTCATGAAAATTTATGGCTTGTTAAAGTGTCTTTAAACATAATATTCAATTTATTTCTTAATTTGTTTTTTTGTCTGGTTTTATTATTATTATTATTTGTCTTCACTCATCGGTATACCGTAATCGGTATATACTAATCTATCTAACCACGAACCATGAAAGAAGAATAATCGCTAGGTAATTAACCCTTCGACTCGACTGTCACCTGTAATGGCATATACCAGTAAACTCGCGCCCTGTCATGGCGGCGAGGTCCAATATTTGCCGACTTTTACAAGAATGACGTTATTTCTAAAACTACTGGGAATTTTTACTTGAAACAAAATGTAGACTATTCTATGATAGTACAGCTCTAAATTTCAACAGAAATTCCGTATGATTTGTTGCCGCATACACTTCCAATTCTATCTAAAAATGTACAAATTGAAAAATTAGACATGTTCATGTAAACTAAATATTTTTAGGAATACTAGGCAACTTTGGAAAAAAATTGTATGCCTATTGTAATCTTGAATATAAGTCTAAAAACCTATGTAGTAGTTTTAGTCTTGTATACAACATTATGTACTCTAAATTCCTTCAAGAAAACAGGCCCTATACTGAGAGTTACTTACTCACATTTTGTAATGACAAATAATCTATGATGATAAGTCCAATAGAAAAAAAAGTAGTTGCATTTGAAGGAAATATGTTTATTTTGTTGAAACACATACTGATTTATAAGAATATTCAACAAAAAAGAATAAATGAGGTAATAATGAAATAGGCATCCATTTTTCTTTCTTTATGTAGAAAATTAAAAAAAAACGTAATTATAGCATGTCCTGTTCAATTTATGGTAAAATTGATTACGTAAAAGATCAATATATATTTCTAATTTAGAATTTTATCAATGTTCACTCTCCTTTTCACAAAAACATTTATTTTTGTAAACAGAAACAACACACACTTCGACGTAAAGAACACCTGATTTCAAAATGGCAGTTCTTGATGCCAAAGACAACAAATCACATGTATTATACGCCAAAATAAAGAGCACATTATCCTCTCTTTCTTTCATAAACAAACCTTTAACAGACAGAGCAAGACAGAAACACTAGAATGTACTTTTTGAAATGTTGGTGTATGCGTATAGATTCATACGCATTCCGAGTCAACGGTAGTATGGAGTCATGCGTATGAATTCATACGCATTCCGAGCTTAAAGGTTAATAAGTATTCGAGGGTGGAAAACCAGAAAACGATTACAAACTGCACAAACTTCATTGTAAATTAGTTCTCAACTTGTTATTTGACATTTTTGTCATTTACTACCATATTTTCACTAACTTCCCGGATCAACCCTCAACCTCAACAGCCTGTCTTGGTCCACTGCTGGACGCAGGCCTCCCCCTGATAAACACCTTATTAGCTTTTATCTCATGGGGGGTAATGCCCATAATCCCCACGCTGGGCATGCGGGTTGGGGATCGCAGTTCGGTGGTAGAATGTTCTGCAGGACCAAAATTGTAATAATTATACGGGGCCAAGTAATAATACGAAACTCGATATATTGTCAAATAATTTAATTATAATTTTAAAGCATTTTAATAGTTTTGAGAAACGATTTTAATAATAATAATAATAATTATAATTATATCATTTATTGCCTATAAATTACTTAACCTAGACTAGAATTAAACACAAAAATTAAAAAACATAGGCAAAGATATCAAAATTTTACAATTTTTGTATGGAAGCTCGAAAGTGGTTGTGTTTGGTTGTGTTCATAACGGTTATCGTTATACCGGTATGGATTTCGGTTACACCGGTATGGATTTCGGTTATACCGGTATGGATTTAGGTTATACCGGTATGGATTTCAGTTATACCGGTATGGATTTCAGTTATACCGGTATGGATTGCGGTTATACCGGTATGGATTTCGGTTATACCGGTATGTATTTAGGTTATACCGGTATGTATTTAGGTTATACCGGTATGGATTTCAGTTATACCGGTATGGATTTCGGTTATACCGGTATGGATTTCAGTTATACCGGTATGGATTTCGGTTATACCGGTATGGATTTCGGTTATACCGGTATGGATTTAGGTTATACCGGTATGGATTTAGGTTATACCGGTATGGATTTAGGTTATACCGGTATGGATTTCGGTTATACCGGTATGGGTTTCAGTTATACCGGTATGGATATCGGTTATGCCGGTATGGATTTAGGTTATACCGGTATGGATTTCAGTTATACCGGTATGGATTTAGGTTATACCGGTATGGTTTTCAGTTATACCGGTATGGATTTCGGTTATACCGGTATGGATTTAGGTTATACCGGTATGGATTTCAGTTATACCGGTATGGATTTAGGTTATACCGGTATGGATTTAGGTTATACCGGTATGGATTTCGGTTATACCGGTATGGATTTAGGTTATACCGGTATGGATTTCGGTTATACCGGTATGGATTTCGGTTATACCGGTAAAGATAGCGGTTGTACCGGTACTGATAGCGGGTATATCGGTACCTCAGGTATGGGATACCGGTATTGAATACCGGTTGTGGAAATAAGTTGCTAGGATAAAATTTGTATTAAAAATAATGACAATAAATTGTAAATGTTAAAATAAATGATTATGGTAGTTTATGATGTCAGAAGTTTATATTTTGTTGGGCTATGTTTGTAAAAAAAAAAACAGTAACAGCAATGAATTTGTAGGTATGGCTCGGATAAACCCAGAGATGCAATAATTACTAACCAATAAGTATATTGCGTTGTTCCTATTATTTCTGTTTTGAAATCGCTTTACTTTTCAGCTTTAAATTCAGTTCAATAGTTTTGCGATTAGCCTCCTTAAATAGCAAAGATAGGAACAACAAAAGAAATATTGCGAACGTGATAATAAAAAGCAGGCCCTAAACTCATTTTTGGAACAAAATAACGTTTGTCGCATTTATAAAAGTGATTTACTTAGATACCTTCTTCTAGAAATAGGACGCCTGTGTAACAAAATTTATGGGCGGGTCTTGTAGCAACATTTCAAATTAAGAGGGGTAAATATTATATTTTTTATGAAATATTAGGCTTTTCTGAGATACAGATGACGGAAGGAAACGTGTTTTGTTGACCACAATGACGTGGGACGAGGGTAGGAAAATTATTTTAGTTGGTATGTTATTCTTTTATACTTTACCAGTTTCATTATTATCACCATTCATTGGCCTTTTTCAGCTACGACGATTGGTTCATGTAGTGTTTCATCAACAGCCTGTATTGGTCCACTACTAGACGCAGGCTTCCCTCTAATAAGCGCCTTTATTGGCTTTTATAACATGGAGGTAATGCCCATAATCCCCACGCTGGGCATTCGGGTTGGGGATCGCAGTTCGGTGGTAGAATGGTTCTGCAGGGGGCGCTGCTGCCCGGCCCCGGTGGATATCCCTTAGTCGCCTCTTACGACACCCGCGGGAAGAGTTGGGGTGGTGCAAATTCTAAGTCGGCACCACACAGATGTGGTGTTTGTTGGTCGGCAATTACGTAGATGACTTGTGAATCATATTTATCAATGTTATGTATTAAGTATACCTATCAGTCATCTAGTAGTTACCTTTTCTTTTTTTTTTGTCTCGTCGAGGAAATTCATTCACGAATAAACTGGTCTGGGGGGGGGACCAGAATTATGTGGGACTCGACGCCCTGAGAAGGACGTAATACCCACTAAAACCTCTCCGGTATCCCTCTCTCGCCATTTGAGGCTAGATGATGCAGTGTGGATTGTCCAGCATAATTTGTTTATTTATCTAAGTCCGTTTAACGCATAACGGTTCGGGAACGGACAGATGTGGCCGCAGTTTTGACGACTTTTCTAGATATCTTCGTAAATTTTCTTATAGGGCAATTATTGCCCTCAATTTTCTCGAAATTAACTCTTTCCCTGAGATACCCCTTTTGCGCTTAGCACTGCAGTAATACTACGCGCAAAATTGTAATAAAACCATTCTACCCACCTATTTTGCCGTGTTTTGTACTTCAATCCCTCAAAAAGTTTTGAAACCTGCGTACGTAAAGATTGGGTTTGAGAATGACGTTCTCAATTTCCTACTCGTACTCATTCCATTCTTTGAGTATGCAGGTTGTACCAATGTCTACCGTTCCACAAGTGTAAGCAACGATACGCCTATCCAAACACGACGCAAATGAACCGAGAGACTCGCTCTTTGATAAAATCAAACAGAACCTAATAATTCATGACAAAATAACGAAGGTAACCTCTTTTAGGGTAAATAAATGAAAACCGCTATTTTATTTGGGTTACGTGGAAAATTCTTGAAACGTTTGTGTAGGTACTAGATAGAATAGAATATAAATTTATTTGTTAAAAGACTTACATATACTAAACTTAGACTAAAATACATAATAAACTATAATCGCAAAATTTACATTATAGTAGGTATATTGTATAGGATTCCAAAGCGGTAGACCACAAGACTATTATAAAGTTACGCTTTGGAATCCTATTTCTATGACTATAAAGTTGAGTTTTCTTTAACGACGTGTACTAAATACTGTGGTAGAGTGTGGTAGAGTCACATAGGTAAAGAACTTTATGTAAGTATTAAGAACTATCTGATTATTTCGGTTAATACATTATCAAAATTAAACACCCACAATATTTTAAAATTATTAGGGTAAAGAACAAAAAGTAAAACTGCACTCAGTTTCGGGTGATAAAAACGCTGCCATATTGACCTTGTTCTGATGTTCTGTGACGCCACACTTCACACTTTTAACTCAAAGCGCTTCTGTTTCTGCGTTGATTTTTCAATCAAAATAAAATTAGATACAATTTACAAATAAATGATACAAACAAAAATTTTACTTTACAGAAAACACTAAACTTACAATCGCGAAATAATACAAGAAGATATCCCGCCAAAGCCTCATGACAATACATAATGTGACGTCACGTTCGCTCTTGCCAAAATGGCGTTGCATTTAGAAAATTTGCGATTAAGATTTAAAATATCTACTTTTCAATGATTAAATTTCACAATAAGAACATCAAAGATTCTAGAATAAATATACAGAAATATTTCTATATCAATAGAGAATACGTAAATAAATAATTAAGTACCATTTTTGAAGTCACATGCATATAGCCTATTTATGAAGCAGTAAAGTGTAATGTTGAATGATAAAGTATCCATGTCAATCAGAGAATCGAACTCGCAACCTCCAGCACGCAAGTGGACCTTCGCCCACCGCGCCACATAGGTCGTCTGGAATTAGTAGGTACTTTACCTATGTCACAAATCAAATCAAATAGTTTATTTGCAAGAATACAAAATTATACAATACTAGTTTATGCCCGGGGCTTCGCACGCGTTGTTTCTATAATAGGCTTATTGTATCTCTTATTATACGAACTTATTGTATCGATAATAGACGTGCAAAGCCGTGGGTAGAAACTAGTAGAAATATATAGAGATAGAGTTATTTTGTGCCTCTACCAAAGGCGTATGGACCACAGTTATTTTGAGAAATAAACCCTCTGACGACGTGGATGTGCATTATTTATACAGGTGCGCATCTTTTGTACTAGTTTCTGCCCGCGGCTTCGCAGGCGTTGTTTCTATGGAAACGTTTATAGGTGATTTCTATCCCATGGGAACTGATTTATTGGATAAAAGGCAGCCTATGTTTGATTCCAGGATTAAAATTACTTGTATGCAAAATTTCAGCCTGATCCGTTCGGTAATTTTGGCGTGAAGAGGTAACTGTGACGACCCGTCAATGCCTATTTATTATAAGGTGGCGGGTAGCGGCTAAATCTTTTGAATAAACCAGTCTATGGCTTACTCCGGCTTTCATTGACGTCTCAGTAACAAACATCCATCCATCTATCCAAACTTTCGCGTTTATAATATTAGTGTTATAATAGTAGTTTCTATGTATAATAAAAAATATCTACCCAGGTAATGTATTATCTTAAATATAAAAATCTCGTGTCACAATGTTCGTTCCCGTACTCCTCCGAAACGGCTTGACCGATTCTCATGAAATTTTGTGAGCATATTGAGTAGGTCTGAGAATCGGCCAACATCTATTTTTCATACCCCTAAGTGATAATTTTAAATTTCCACGCGGGCGTAGCCGCGGGGCGCAGCTAGTATTATGTATATTAGTCATCTAGTAGGTACCCTTATCACAAGCTCAGCTTAGCTTGGGGCTAGATGATGCTGTGTGGATTGTCCAGCATTATTTATTTATTATTCGAAAGTAGCTCTGCCTATCTGCTACCTTTTTACGCCTAAAACGGATCTCAATAAAATTTGGCATGGAGGTGAATTGTCCCCGGAGACGGACATAGGCTACTTTAAAAGCGCGCGTGAAGCCGCAGGCAGCAGCTAGTAACCAATAATTTCTTCTAGCTTTTAATGCTAGGCTAGACACACCGTACGCAGGAGATATTATCGTATCAACGGACTCCCTATAGGTATTTCTTCTTTCTTATCGACCCAAGCTATCTGATCGAAAGATCCCCATTTTACTCCTTTCGTCTACTACTTCCTTTAGATATCTGCAGATATAAATTGCCTTAAACTACCCGATACTTCACAAGGTACGATTGTGACGGAAATAGCTTTAATCCGTGTGCGAGAATAAGCTCGCAAACTTAGAGTCCTGTGTAGGGGCGTAAAGATAAAAGCGACGTTGATTTATCTACGGTAACATGCCTGCATATGCATGCATAGTTCTTTAGGGTCACATAAAGCCACAACCCCATTGCTGCGCACGGAGAAGCTACGCACGTGTGTCTAGCTTCACTTTGCAAGAAAATGTATGTGGTAATGTCCACTGCAACCCACGAACACGCTACGCACAAATACGAGATTAATGACGTCATTGCTGCATGCGTGGCTTGTTCGAATAAGGGGCCCACGCAGCTCAACACTGTCGATGATATGCACGCGGTACACGCGTGCACTTTACTTATTTCGTATGGTACAATACTGTGCTGCGCAACAGTTGTATATAATTTTAATGTGTAGTGTGTGCTGCAGTGGAAACGTAGACCTAGGTAGACAAACAAACGAACCCATATAGCTAAAATGCGCCGCGTGGCCGTGCTCAGCGTGCGTCGCAGTGGGCCGGTGGGTTTATGGAGCTTAAACAAAACACAATGCAGGCAAAACACGGATTTATTCGTCGATGCATACTCTACAATGAGCAACTTAGGTGGGTATAATTTGTTATACCGGTAGAGTTCTAGATATCTACTAACTGATGTGCGCAGTGACAGTGGATCTTAGCCTCCAACAGACCTCCAACAACCAGAGATCGCTAACTGTCCTGCAGGGCTAACATGCGCGCCACGAAAGACGTCGCGCGCGTGACGACTATTTTTCTCGTCGTCAGTTGTTTTCTCGTTTACCCTAGCATGCGCGCCACAAACGATAAAATACTCGTTGTCGAGTAGTCCTTCTCGCGTAGAGATGGCCTCCCAGACGAATACCCACTTAGTTCATTCAATTGTCTATGGTTTTTGTGAAATGCACGAAAGAAATAAACTAACCTTTTTAGTTTTCACCTTCTTTATTGGCAGTTTGAACATTTTCACTGGTAGAATGGTGGCAAACAGTCGAAAAAGCCACGAAAAAACAAAACAAAAAAAGAAGGAGAAGAAAATGTATTACTTCTGGCTATGATCCAAATTTTGATAATTATTAGAAGAGAGCTTTCATATTATAGAATATGATGGATATTATACCCAGTTGTTGGCATAGCATTTACCGCCAGTGTCCTTGTAAAATGCAAAATAACATACTAACCGCAAAACTTTTTAATATACCTAATCTAGCACGCAATGTGAATTAAGCTACATACTCTACGTATCGAGTGATATAATCGCAAACCAAATCAGACGTGTATTCCAATCCAAGCTTTAATAACTTGCCGCGCGCCTTGGAAGGATAAAAAGCTGACCAACCACATTAAAAAATAAGCAGTAGATAGGTACCTACCTACTCTGTCAAGCCGTACCCGTGACTCTGTGCTACTTTGACGACCGACCGAAGTGGCGGCGGCGCGGCGGGCGAAGGTCCGCCAGCGACGTGGGAGCTTGCGGGTTCGATTCCTGCCATGGGACAAATGTTTGTACGATCTGCAAATATTTGTTCCGGGTGTTCTGGTATTACATTTTTTATTACACATACAAAACTATGTAGAATAAAAGAAAATGTGCAATTCCTATAATATTAAGTTTATTAACTCATATTAATATTTTATTATTGTATGTCCAAAAGGACAAACCTTTGGACAATTGGTTAAGTTTGAACAATAAATGTTTCTTAATCTTATTCTTATTATTACTTTGGTGTGGCACCGCTATGCGTTCACGTTCAATAGGTTCCTTTCCTACATTTATAAGGTAGGTACCTAGGTATATTTTGACTCGCACACAAAATCAACACAATGGAACACTTTCCGTACCGAGTAGATTGTCAGAGAACAAGAGTTTACATTTTCAAGAGTCTACATAGCAGCTTAGACGTGACGTATGTGTGTAGTGAGTTTTGTAAAAATGAACATAGGTAGTTAGGTTGTTGTACGTACCTAGTAGGTACCTACCTCTTCCAACTTGGATTACGAAATAGAAACTAATGGAAATCTGCTGGGAAAGAACTCTTTAGCAATGCAAAATTGGTACCTAGGTGCTTGGTAGGTGTACCTACCTAATCTACTACCTACTATGAATGTTAAAATTACCAACCTTCTGTAAATTGAGTCAGTATGTTGACTGAGAAGCGGCTGTTTGCAGTCTGGGAGTGACATAAAGTATGGTCCTGCCCCAGTATTTGTCGTAGATTTCCTCCGTTAGGTACCAAAAACTGTAGGTACGTACAGAACGGAACACATGACCAAGGTAAATTATGTAACCATTTATGTACCTACCTACCCCACCTATGGGTACCTACATTGTAGTCAGAAAGCGATGGCATTCGTTATTATTATGCATCGCCAATAAATAATTTTGATACAGGACCGCTATGACCAACAAATTCGAAGAAAACATTCAAGAAAAAGTTCTCGTGACTTCTCGTCCTCAAATTGAAAGACGAAAGTTATTCTCGCGCTGAACTGTCAAAAGTCGAGATAATTTGGCGCGCATGCTAGCGTTTGACGAGAAAGATTACCACAGATAAGATATACATTCACTAAAATCGTTCACGTGATGAGACGTGACGACTAATGGTGTCGCATGCTAGCATCGGCCGAGAAATCGAGATGCCGCCATTTTTCACGAGATAACGAGACGAAACACGCTTCTCGTGGCGCGCATGCTAGCCAGGCTGGTCCGTTACCGCTGCAGTCCAGTCGAAGGCACGAAGTTCCCGAAAGTCTTTCTCTATTTCCTGGTTCCACCAGTATCTCGGTGATCGAGTAGCCATAAACGGGGGTCATCATAGTGGCCGAAGGTCACCTCACCTCATCTCAACAGCCTATATTGGTCCACTGCTGGGCTCAAGCCTCCCTCTGATAAGCGCCGTATGGGCTGTTATCTCATGGGAGGTAATGCCCATAATCCACTCGCTGGGCTGGGGATCGCATTTCAGTGGTAGAATTGTTCTGCAGATGGCTTTCTGCAAAAAGCTCGAAGTTTATTTGCTTCGGTGTGCATGTCTTCTCAGCTCGGTCGTAAGAAGGACAAAGCTAGTCAACTTCAGCAAAATTCTTTAAATTAGTAGTAGGTACATCGTCAACCAACTTTGGCACCTCCTTACCTCACCTCAACAGCTATATTGGTCCACTGCTGGACGCAGGCCTCCCCCTGATAAGCGCCTTATTTGCTGTTATCTCATGGGGGGTTGTGCCCATAATCCCCACGCTCGGCATGCGGGTTGGGGATCGCGTTTCAGTGGAAGAATTGTTCTACAGGGGGCGCTGCTGCCCGTCCCATAGTCGCCTGGATATCCCTTAGTCGCCTCTTACGACACTCGTGGGAAGAGTTGGGGTGGTGCAAATTATAAGCCAGCACCACACGGCACGAAATACAATCAAAGTTAAATATTCCATGTATAATGATGTAAATAATCAAAAAAATATAGCTCAAAAAGTAGGTAGGTCCTTAGCGGAAGCCCGCTAACAAACTTAGAATTCTCGCAACAATATAACAAAACTCATTTCATGATTTTTCATATTTTCAGTGAAACAAATGCGTGTAATAAATATAAACGTTGCTCACACATGTGGCCAGAGTTATGGAGGTAATGAAGGTGAACCGTACCTTGGAGAGTTATGGTGGGTATCGTTTTCATAACGCCAGTCATCGCCATAAATTGATGTTTACCTATTTAGCCAGTCTGAAAACCAGCGCTGGTATGTACCCCGGTGGAAAACAGCATAAAGCTGAGACTGATCCGTTTTGTTTGGCTCACCTCGGCAGCACTGGCACACCTACCTGATAGATAAATAGATAAGTGCTTTATTTGGATCACAAATGGACAGCACAAAATACAATCAAACATAGACAAGTAGATATATAAAAAAAACTAGATTAACACTTATGAGTAGGAAGGTATGTTGCATATGTTACCTGCTACCTTCCTCACACGAATAGGTTAAGTTACTCGTAGTATGCATTTTGTGCTTAACTTTAAGATTTTATGGTATTATTTGTACTACCTACCCTTATATTTTAATTCTAGTTTCTTTTATCTAAGTACCTACCTACTTGTCTATGTTTGATTCTATTTTGTGCTGTCCATTTGTGAACCAAATAAACCATCTATCTATCTTTGCACTGTGTAGTACCAACTGCTTCGTTGGTCTAGCATTTTCAACCGCTGATAACAAGGTCCCAGGTTCCAATTCAGGGTCGGGACAGATATTGTTTTACGAGTTTTTCTAGTAAGAAAAATTTACAGTAGCAGCCCAGAGTCAGGGAGTCGGCGGTGTTACTCCTCCAGGCCTCGGAAAGCACGTTAGGCTGTTGGTCCTGCGTCTGAACTCTCCCCGGTCGTCTCGGTCTGCTGTTCCATCGGATTATGAGAGAGGGAATAGAGAGTGAACCAGTGTTCGCGCATATTTATCGCACATGGCTTATCTCCGTCGAGAGCGGCCGTGGCCGAAATTCGGTGAGGAGGATGTCATCATCATGTACAGTACCGTCGAGGACTTGTGCTATGCAGTTTGTGGGTTTGCTACGTCACATAGCATAACACGTCACTTATAAAATTTATAAAACTATTACATGATCATCATCATCACCATCAGCATAATACCTATTAGTCCACTGCTTTAAATAGGCTTGCCCCTATGAGTGCCATTGCGCCCTGTCTTCAGCCTGCCGCGTCCAACATCTGCTTGCAGATGAGAGTATCTTTCGCAGGTTCTTACCTAGCCGGATGGCGTCCTACACGACGTTTGCGGAATCGCAGCCTCCACTCAAAAACACGTTTACCCCAGAAGTTATCGGTTCTGCGGGAGATATAACCGGCCCACTGCTACATTCTTGTACACGATGAAAGAAGGTAAATCTATGTACCTGAAACCATGATACGTGTATTACCGTAACTGTTACTGTAATTTAAGATTTCAAAAACTGTTGTTTTGTTTTAAACTGCCATTAACTTTCAAAATGCCAAACTGGCGGCTGGTTCCTACGTAACTTATATTAAGTGCTTTCTACTATCCTAATAATATTAAAAAGCCGAAGTTTGTGAACTGTGATTTTTTGATACCTATCTCCAAAACTACTGAATAGATTAAGTTAAATTTGGCGTACGTTTAGAGCAAAGCTTAACTTAGATTATAGGCTACTTTATTATACCGCGGGCATTCGCTAGTTAACAATAAGCGAATTCCAGATTGCAGAACGGCAAAAATATTCTGTAGGTAATTGTTTTCACGTGGACGAGACCGCTATGCACGCAGAAATAAAGTTTTAGTGGTAAAGTATATTTATTTTCTTTAAAATACAAAAGCAAAAGCAAAATGTTAGGTATTTACCAGTCCTTTAATGTTTGAGCTTGATGCTACTACTGAAGGTAGGCAACCATGTACTATAATGCCACCATTATTTCAGCAGCGTAACTTTCGCTCCAGTTCCTGTAGGTGAGTTGTTCTACTTCGCAATATAGGTACGCGTATTATCAATCTATGTTTATTTATGTATATCCTCACAAAAGCAATACTTAGTTAGAAGTTTCATAATGGAGTCTACACAAAACACTGTCGGCAGCCTACAATATGTATTCATACACTGAAATGTGGCTCCAACCCACCGGGCTGCGTCGCCGACTTTGGTGTGTAGACTTCATTAGATAACATCAAGTCCCCAACTTCAAGTAACTATCTCGATATATTCGGAACGACTCGATACACGAATCTACTAACTTACGGTTGGAATAGCTCCGATTTATCGAAATAGTTCCTTCCGAAAACATCGGAATCGATGTCTCAGTCGGGCTCCGTAATCCCTATCCCTGCGCTATTTCGCCTCGGTATCGAAATAAAATGTGTCACAGAGATTTATCGCAGAGATTGCGTCGATCTAGATCGAACTATCACAATATGTGCCCAAATGGTGTTACTTTCCGACAAAAATACTATTATAAAATAAGTAAAGTTGTGTGCTTTCGGTATTCCGCTTTTGCGGCCTCATGTGCTTTCGGTATTTGGTTTTGTGGTTTCCTGTTTTTCTAGATATCTTTGTCCGGTATTTCGACTGTCGGTATTCCGAAGTATAGTCGTATGTACCCACACAGCCATGCCTAGCGTAGGGTTGCACGCCGTTGCCAGTGTGGTGAAACCGTTGATAAGTTTGGGCATCATGCACTGGCATATGTCTCTAGTGCAGGACGTGTGTCCTAGTTTAATTGATGACATCATCCGTCGGGCTTTTACCAGCGTCAGTGTGGCAGCTACTCTCGAACCACGTGGCCTTATGCGAGATGATAGTAAAAGATCTGACGGTATGACTCCCTGGGTCGGCCTGTAGTTTGGGATGCCACGTGTGAAGATACCCTAGCGCCTTCACATCTTGCAGCGACATCGGTAAGGGCCGGTTCTGCAGCAACATTAACGAAGTCCCTCATACGGCGAAAATACGCTAACCTTGACCGAGGTTACCTATTTGAGCCATTTGGGGTTGAAACCCTTAGTCCCTTTGTCCTGCGGCACACGAAATTTATAAAGATCTTACCAAACTTCTTATAGAGTCCACAGGTGATCTCAATGCTGGCTTCTATTTCGGTCAACGAATTAGCATTGCCATACAATGTAGCAATGCTGCCAACATTCTGGGTACTCTGCTTTCTGATGACGGCTTAGATTTTTAAGAAATAGATATAAGTGCTTATACTCGTTGTAATTGTTTTATTCTGGTAATGTAATTTTCTTTCATAAGTAAGTTATGGCATCAGCATCAAACTCAAAATTCGGAAACAATTCACTGTCTTAGATATTTGAAATAACTATAACAACCATTGAGTTGAATAGTATTACCTAGTATGTTGAATTTATCAAAATTAGATTGTAAATCAAAATAGTAAAGGCGGTAAATAGATAGTTCCGAGATTGGTTCTACCTAATGAATTTGCCTATCTATTTGCAGCGCTGCATAACTGAATTTACCACGAGAAGAGACACCGCATACTGGCAGAAACTAGGTGGCTTCTTCCTATTTTTAGATGCAAGATAATTATATCTAATACTAGCTTCTGCCTGCGGCTTCGCACGCGTTATTTCTACGGAAACTTTCAAAGGTAATTTCTATACCATGGCAACTGATTTATGGGATAAAAAGTAGCCTTTGTTTGATTCCAGGCATAGAGCTACACCGGTGCAATATTTCAGCTCAATCTGTTCAGTAGTTTTGGCGTGAAGACGTAACAAACTGACTGGCGGGGAAAGCGCGATTCAACAATTCAACCTTGAGTCCTCCCCTCTGTACGGGGATGTGATAACCAACTACACCACGAAGTCAAGTGACGTGGGAGTCGAAAATCTTTGCGACTTTCTACGGACTCAAGCGCCCCGTTATGCGTTAGCTCTATTTCTTAGAAATTAGAAATTAGCCAGAGTGCGAGGCTTACGCACTATATTAACAAAAACACTGTATTCACTGATGCGGACTGGTGATTTCGAGCACTGTGATTGACCAATTCACGGTCCGCTCCTCTCCGCCTAGATCTGCGTCAGTGGAAACGCAGGGTGCGTTTCGAAGGAGCACCAAACCCTGTTCTACTTGAGATGTTCAGTCGGAATAAAATTAGTTGAAAGTAGGAAATGCAGTAAGTACTAACGGCACACTAACTATGTAATAACTTTCATACGGTTTCTCCATTTATTTCTTTGTTTTAAGTGTGGACAAACTATCCTAAACCGGTAGGTACTTTGACATAGTTTTGATGTTTTTTGATAAGTAGTAGGTGCCTATATGTTATTCCTTGTCTCCATCGAGATTTCTCTTTCTAATTAGAGCAATTGATTTTTTATTAATTTGACAAAAAAACAGGCTTTTAACACCCTGATTCAGTATCTATAGTATTGTTTATATATACTAATATAATATTATAAAGAGGAAAGATCTGATTGTTTGTTTGTATTGAATAGGCTCTGAAACTACTGGCCCGATTTGAAAAATTTTTCACCGTTAGGAATCTTACTTTTCAGGGAGTGACATAGGCTATATATTATCCCGGAATTCCCACGGGAACGGGAACTACGCGGGTGAAACCGCGAGGCGATCGACTAGTAAATAAATAAAAAGAAAGTGAATCTTATGCAACGAGGATAATGGTTTATGTCATTCTGCCCGATTTAGCTTCTGCAAAAGCCTTTTTGGGATCATCGTCACAGTGATTTGATTTTTTTTTCTGTAAATTCAAACCATTCTTTCGTTTTGTTGTAGCCAACCTCCAAATTACTCATTTAAAGTATGTCAAAGTAGCCCAAAAATCTGTCATACTTACAAATTTACGGTATTACGGTATTATACTTTGTTTTGACTTTAAGTGAGCATTTCCAGTTAGCATACCTAATTGTTTCAAGTTTTAATACTTAGTCATTATTACTTACTCATTTTATTATTATTTACTCATTATTTATTTTATTAAAACGTTTTAATTTCAGTGTTCTGTCAGCTCAGCTTTACGTACACTACAAGTGTTGGTGATCATCCAATAATTGACCACTGGAGTAATTACAATAACATGACCTAACGTTTGAACATTGGATTATAGCGTGTATAAGGACAGGTATATGGCATTCCTATACCATAGATAATATAATACTACAATTCTAACCTAAATACCTACTGACCACAAGGTATATAGGTGACATACCAATTAACTTAAGCATTAATAACTAATTGCAACTGATTGCGGCCAATTTCCACGTGAGAGAATATTAAAGTGTACCAAGCATTGGGGTATACCTATAAATAACCCGTGCAAGCATAACACTTCACCACAAGTAACACCAACACAAAGGTTTTTGGCTGAAAAACAGCGCTGAGCGGCAATCGCTCAGCAAATGCTGAGCCAATATCTATTTCGGCAGAGGGTCATGGGGCCAAAACTCGATTTGACGCCCAGCATTTGTTTAGTTTAGCACGTGAGATCACCAAAAGTAATACCAACACAAAGGTTTTTGGCTGAAAAACAGCGCTGAGCGGCAATCGCTCAGCAAATGCTGAGCCAATATCTATTTCGGCAGAGGGTCATGGGGCCAAAACTCGATTTGACGCCCAGCATTTGTTTAGTTTAGCACGTGAGATCACCAAAAGTAATACCAACATAAAGGTTTTTGGCTGAAAAACAGCGCTGAGCGGCAATCGCTCAGCAAATGCTGAGCCAATATCTATTTCGGCAGAGGGTCATGGGGCCAAAACTCGATTTGACGCCCAGCATTTGTTTAGTTTAGCACGTGAGATCACCAAAAGTAATACCAACACAAAGGTTTTTGGCTGAAAAACAGCGCTGAGCGGCAATCGCTCAGCAAATGCTGAGCCAATATCTATTTCGGCAGAGGGTCATGGGGCCAAAACTCGATTTGACGCCCAGCATTTGTTTAGTTTAGCATGGATCTCCTTGTTCTTTGTTTGGTTTTGTATGTGTGTCACACTATCACACTAATATTATAAATGCGAAAGTTTGGATGGATGTATAGATGGATGGATGTTTGTTACCTCTTCACGCCAAAACTACTGAACGGATCGGGCTGAAATTTTGCATACAGGTAATTCTAATCCTGGAATCAAACATAGGCCTATTATTCCATAAATCAGTTCCCATGGGATAGAAACAACCTTAAAACGTTTCCATAGAAACAACGCGTGCGAAGCCGCGGGCAGAAGCTAGTATAAAAATAAATGCTTTTCTATTCTAATATTAGTTTGGTCCTGCTGGCCTATTCCGGTGTATTGAAAGTGTACCAATACTATTTTCGCATTATGAATGTTTGGCAGGTAGTAGAGTAGGTCGTACTTGACCCGCTCAAATTCATAATAAATACATCAACCTACGATAGATCACACTAATATTATAAATACGAAAGTTTGGATGGATGGATGTATGGGTGGATGTTTGTTACTTCTTCACGCCAAAACTACTAAACGGATCGGGCTGAAATTTTGCACACAGATAATTCTAGGCCTGGAATAAAACATAGGCTACTTTTTATCCCATAAATCAGTTCCCATGGGATAGAAATCACCTTTAAACGTTTCCATAGAAACAACGCGTGCGAAGCGGCGGGCAGCAGCCAGTTATTTATATTTTGTAGTAAAATGAGTTATTCTTCATGTGTCGAGGAAAAACTGACTAAAACATTCATTTATTTATTTATGATTAAGAAACCTAATGTTATATTTATTCATTCGAGACTGTTACAGTCATCATATTTGGAATGTTTGTTTTAACTTAGGTATGGAGAAAAAGTAGGTTTATTAAAGCAAAATTTTGGTATAGATACGCAATCATTGGTCGTACTGAATTATATCACAGTCCGTGACTGCGGTCGTGCCGGGCTGTGGTTTGGAGACCACGACCAGGGCTGCCAACCGACATGGCGGATAATTTATTGTGTCCAATGAGTTGGACTTGGACCCGAATGTGTACCCTAATATTTTATCTCAGAGCTTAGTTACCATTCTAAATCATTATAAAATTTATCGCTGGTTTGTTATTGGATAAATTTTCTCGAGTTTATTGATATTCAATATTCAAAATTGCCTTTGTACCGTTGGATAAAATTTTCCATCTCAAAGAATTCTATTTAGCAGTCTTCAAATAAAATTTTCTATTGGTACCATCCATGGGGTCACTGGGTTTTAGATTTGTATTGACGAATTAATCAAATAAGGCGACAAAAGTACCTACAAAATTCTGCGTATTTATTTCGCAGATTTTTCCAATAATAATGATTTCCCTTAGTAATTCCTTGGTCCATAAAACAGTTGCGCTCTTTTAAATGATAATTAATTTTTAATTAATTGATAATGAATTAATGTTCGTAATAAAACACATTAGTGAACTAAAGACTGCTAACATATCAAAGGCTGGAGGAGTGGTAGGCCTGATTTATAACACTTACCTATAGGTACGAAGATGATGATGATTAATTCCTCCTAGCCGAATTTCGACCACGGCGGCTAGCCAGATGCGTAGGACATATTATGGGACGCAAATGTGGTGTCGGTCTAGGTACAATACATAATACAGGGTGCCACGGAAAGGGTATACTAAGCCGAAAGGGGGTGATTCTGCATATGTTCTAGGATTTTTGAATGTAGATATATGTTCAAAATATGAAAAAAATTCCTTTTTGGAAAAACAAAAGAGACATTTTTTCTTCATATACGTCATATCATTGTTCTGCGATTTAAATCATTTACATGATTTCTTGTAATAATTTCACGTCAAAACACTAGTTTGCTAAAAAAATACAGGCAAAAAACATAGTACCTATGTGTAATATTCAGTAGTGTTATATACTTAATGCAAGAGTGTGTGTAAAGGAACAGAACACGAATAGTAAGAAAACAATTTAATTTTGTGCAAAAAAAAATCGAAATTCAAAAAATCGTTACTCTCAAGTTGATCCGTTCGGGGTTCAGAATCATCCCCGTTCGGCTTAATACACCCTTTCCGTGGCACCCTGTATAGGTACCTTATTTTGTGTGTTGTCGAAATACTACGATCAAGTAATATATCACAAAGCAGCAGTTGCTCTCCGGTAACAAAGCACATTCGGTGACAGCTGGCGACGACTGTTGAAACTTTCCTGCGTTGAACGGGGAATTAGGTTCGTGGATGGCGTTTTCAATTAGCTTCCCATTTATCATCTCTAATAAGGCGAGATGGTTTTGGATTAGTTTGAAGAAATTAATTGATAGATAGATATATCATTTATTCATAAAAAAACATTACATAGGTTGGTTTTTGGCCTTAAAGCCTATGTTAGGTTTGTCTAGGCAATGAGTTCTCATCTATTTTACTTAGGATTTCTTATCACTACTGTTGGTTAACATGTAATTTAACTTGCCTAAATATACATTGTAGGCAAATCGCTTAAGTATAAAATATTCCTAGCTCTTATATAAACCATCTACAATGATAACAGTCTTTAGCATGCATGCAATTAGTGAAGTAAATAATTTTTGAAGATAAGACTTCATCTTCTTTCTTTGAAATTAATTTATTACATCAATGCTACGCCGCCATTGCGATCTAGTGTTACGGGCTACGACGTAGAGGTCGTCTTTCTACTACGACGTTGGTCGTAGCAAGCATTGCACAAAGGACCTACCTGAAAACCAGCGCAGTATTGAGTAAATGCCTTAATTCAAATTCAAATTCATTTCTTAATTCAGACACAAAGATTAGATTAGATTAGATTAGTAGTAAATGTCACACACAGATAATCAAACAGTAATACAGTCATTAATAACAGAAGCTACATGCTGAAGCAGGGACCCATTTTACCCTTGACCATTAACTCTGTTAATATAAATATCTACCTAGTAAATAAGTTATCTGTGTTGTTGCCATCTGCCTTAAAATTTGTACTTGTACGTAGACTTGTGCAGTTGTTCTACTCAAGAAGTCCGTTTAGCCCTGGTTGTAGTAGTGACTTTGCGCTTAGTTGTCATTCTGAGCTCAGCACACTAAAACAACGTGTACATGCATTCACTATGACATACATAGCCCAACAGACTTCGTGAGATAGAATTGTACCTACTAATATGTTTTTTAGGTAAAATAAATTATCTCTCTCTCTCATTGTTGAACTACAGTTTTCCACAACAGCGTAGCAAGTTTCTAGAGGTGTTGTTAAATTGAGACAAAGCTAATACTGAATGTTAATGGCATAATCATTGGAAATGGTCCAAAAGTTCATTCGAAAAAAGTACGCTATGCAAAGGTTCTCACAGATTTTATTAAGGCGAGGATTCCCGAGATGCGATGATTGTGAGTACTGAGCAAGACGGTGCGCAGGCAGCCGAGCTCGATTTTGCAGGTATTTAGGTGTTTTGAAAAATATTTGTATGGCATATACAAATATTTTCTAATGATGCACTGCGTAATAACGATTGCAATGTTTTGGTATACATTTTGTGTCGTTTTATTCATTTTTTTATTCACACTGATCATTCAAAGTTTCATTTAGAGGTAACTTTGTAATTTTTTTCCATGGGGTGAAATATCACCAATCGTATTTTTGTCTAGTGATGCACTAGAACATATCCTCAACTTTAATATGTATGAATTTCAAAACTATAGGCCTTATAGTTATTGAGATACGGACGATGTATTCCCGTTGTCCCCATTGACGGTATCCCCATTCAATGGGGACAACGGAACTGAATAAAAATTATTAAAATTTATTCCTGTTGTCCCCATTGACGTTGACCTGTTAATGGGGACAACGGAACTCAATAAAAGTAATTAAAATTTATTCCTGTTGTCCCCATTGACGGTGACCTGTTAATGGGGACAATGGAACTCAATAAAAGTAATTAAAATTTATTCCTGTTGTCCCCATTGACGTTGACCTGTTAATGGGGACAATGGAACTCAATAAAAGTAATTAAAATTTATTCCTGTTGTCCCCATTGACGTTGACCTGTTAATGGGGACAACGGAACTCAATAAAAGTAATTAATATTTATTCCTGTTGTCCCAGTTAAAAATCCCGAAATCCGGGAATCCTCGCCTTAATGAAAGTTTCATGATTAAAGCAACTTAACGTGTTTGGTCATAACAAAACTTTTATAAAACTCGTAAAATACGAATGGATACTAAAAAAGCAATTTCAAAGTGGGAATATTACGGCGAAACAAAACGAAGCGCAATGCAGGTGATCTAATATCGGTCATTTGCACCGTTCCAGTGTACCATATCGTTCGTTCACACCAGTCGAGTGGTCTAGTGGATGTGACGAGTTCACGGTGACGGTTGTCCCCTCGCCCCAATGTTGACCGTACTGAGCTTGGACCTCACGTAAAACACAATGCGACTCTTCGAGTGCTGTTCGCCATTTTTGTTAGTATTAAATCATGATATTAGTGATAACCACACTTAACATCGTCATTCCCTACTTGATGAGCTCGCATGAGTAAAACTAGAACTGAACTGAAAGGAATCAGATTTTTCTATTTTGATCATTATTACTTATTTACGTATAATTACTTACTAGACGATCGCCTCGCGGTTTCACCCGCGTAGTTCCCGTTCCCGTGCGAATTCCGAGATAAAATATAGCCTGTATCACTTCCTGAAAAGTAAGCTTCCTAAAGGTGATTTTTTTTTCAAATCCGTCCAGTAGTTTCGAAGCCTCTTCAATACAAACAAACAAACAATCAATCTTTCCTCTTTATAATATTAGTATAGATGTATTCTAAGTGCATTATATTATATATTTGTTTTACTAAGTATATTATTTTCATCACTATATATTTTTTATTTTGATCATTATGTCTTCTAAGTGCATCGTAAGTATTATATAGTATATTTTGATCATGATATTACATACTTACATGCACTTAGAATCTAGTTTAGGGTTTGAGCAAAATGTGTGGGTAGAGAAACATCTAGGTCTAGGTCTGGTCTATGTGGGGTAAAACAAGCTTGAAAAAACTAATCTCACTTTAATCACATATTGATTAAAGTGAGATTAGTTTTTCTTGTTCTACACAAAGAGATCACTTTAGTCTCGGTGACTTGACTTCAGATATTCCGGTCCGTGTGGCGGATAGATTACTTGGAGTCCAAACCTCGGTGGGTTTCACGATGGCCGTTTACCGATGCTAGGTAGTGTTGCGTGCTCCTCAATTAGCAACGCTCACACTGCCTCAGGCAAGACTGGCTAGTAGCTCAGGGATCACTTTATTGATAGCTAGGCTTTGGCTACGAGATGCAAATCCGGTGATTTAGAGATATTGCTCCGGACGTGTGGCAGGTTATTTAGAGACTTAGCAAATTATTTTTAACCCGCGATCAGAATGATTGCAAGGCGATCAATAAGGCGTCAACAAATTGTTCGACCAGATTGAAAGAGGACGCTTTGAGTTTGTCCCGTCAAATTAAAATGACATAGACCCTTTTTAGTTTGTCATGCCATTCTAATGATAACCTCTATTTTTCTGCGAAATACCTCCTTCTTTTGAATTCTAAGTTAAAAAGGGTTTTTGTTTTTAATTTTTGGAAAACGTCTCATTATAATATAACACGCACGTTATCAAAATTGTGCAACCACTTTTGTTTTATTCGAAATGGTTTTATTCTATCTCATTCTAATGGCGGACAGATTAAACCGACCTAATAATAACAATTTTTTGTTATTCATTCATACTTTATTCGCCAACAAGGTTATCTGACCTGGACAAGCCCTTTACTAATTATTCTCAAAAGCTTTTACGTAGTACCTGTAATAATGTACAGATTCCGTGACATTGTGTCCGCTGATAAGCTTTTTAATAAAATTGGAATCAAGCCGGGCTGATTTTTTTCATATGGCAACATTAATACCTACTGGCTTCAAGTTGGTACGTACAGTAAATTACTAGAAAATATCCCACGTATTTTTTCACGATACCCCGTATACCCTGATTCTTTCCATCGATTACCCAAACGCAAATGAGATTTGAGCACGTCTCAAAAAGTCACGAATTTTTGGCAGATTCTCATTGAAAACTGACTAGAGACGTGCTTAAATTTAATTTGCGTTTTCTTGAATATTCCGAGGTTTGAGTAACGAAATAACATCATTAAACATAACAAAAAATTGGTTGTCTGTAAAGTCGGTTTACTGACGATAGTTGAACGTGACAATGCAACGTCTTAAGAAAATACTGATGGAATGGTAGCATTTGATACTCGATCAAAACATGTAAATGTACTATAGTATAGCAGCTGTCCACGCAGACGCATCGCTCACTCAAGTAGGAGAGAGACGGATGTCGAGCGCTCTCGCTTGCACTTCAAGCCTTACGCGGAACGCCTCAGAGCGAGGTAACGCCGCATGACGTCATAGCGAGGTAGCGCCGCATGACGTCATGTTTTTTCGTGCGTGCAGCCGGCTCTATCGAATTATAAGGCGTCAAAAAAAAATATTATATACATTCAAATATCTTAGAAAACTCCATGTTTTATAAGCGGATATTATTATCGCTGAAACGTTCAGGTAAATTAGATCGCGAGATTGACAGGCCCACAAAAGTTCAATCAGGTATGCTCCAGCAATTTCAGAATTTTATATTAAGGACTATGAAAGGCTTTCAAGAAAAATAAATTAAAGGTGGGGTGTCACCTTAGAGAAGGTTATTTGTGGATACGTCAGTGAACGAGTAGGTAGATTTTGTAATGGATGGTAGACTTTATTAGGATTGAATTTGTACAAAAATGTTAATTATTTTTGAACTGAAAAAAATATTGAAGGTCGCTTTCTAGAAGGTCATTTGTGGATATATCAGTGAATAAGTAGGTACCTAGGTAGATTTTGTTATGGACTTTTATCTGATTTTGTAGTGAACGTATAAATTCACTTCTAATCAGAAGTTAATTCATACAAAAATTGAAAATGTATCCGAAATGTGTTTTAGTAAACCACCTAGTTGTTATTTTAGTAAACTTTCAGAAAGACAAGGTAACCTTCAACAATGAACAAGATAATTTGTACCTATGTATAGTACCTTGTTATTTATACAGCCCAAATCCAACCTTGACTTACCTAAACTAATAAAATACTTTTTTGTGACAAACCTTTTTGTTTTCTGATTAGCCATATTAAGGTCCTAAGCGATAAAGTCCCAACACCTTCCCCCACCTCGATTTATGGAGACTATAAACTTGACAAAGCCACTTAAGGGTCGTCGGCGCAAACGGGAAACCCGCCGCCTCCACCGTCAACTAACCACTGGCCACTTTATGGCTTTACCTACCTCCTAAAATGAAGTTATAACAAGTATTTGAATGGAGACGTTAATGAGTGCGAGAAAGAGAGAGTAGATAATGGTAGTCGTACGTTATCTCAGGCAGTGATATGACGGGTATCTTGATTCAGTCCTTTTAGGTACGGCCTACGGGTTCTACCATGTCCCTGTTTCAGAGAGAATAAAGCCAACCGTCACAGTTGTGCGTTTCAGTTGCCATTTTCACAAGAAGACAACTGAAGTGACTGTGGCAAGTGGTACGTCTGCAGCGACCTTTGGGAGTTTCCCTACGTAGGCTCTGAAAACTGTCGGATTCCATACTTAATGCCTCAGCCATTTGTTACAATAACGCCGGGGCGGAATAATACGGTGATTTGAAAGGGCTTTAGTGCTCAAACAGTTTTCAAAAGACGCTTGCTTAATGAAGAGAATTTGCTTCGAGCTTGCGTCTTAAGGGATTCAAGGAAATGTCTGTAGTAGATGGATAAATAATTGTTTTCCAAATTAATAAATCTCTAAGCGATAAAAGCATGGAAAGGAGCAGAATTTCATGTCTATATTTCTAGTGTATCTACTACAAAGCTATTCCTAGTTCAATTATCTTCTCGTAGGTGTGCATCCTCTTGACCTTTCCCATGGTTTCAGAGAAGTTGGTTTACCGATGTGACACCCACTCTTCGGGAAATTGCCGAGCAAGGAATGTTCGCTAAATTAACAAGAAATTCTATATTACTAGCACTTGTCCCACTCAAAATAACTTGGAGGAACTTTCATTACTTTTAGAGCAACCTCTTATTACTTTTTCAAGAGGTAAAAATAATAAAATAATAATAAATAAAAATAATGCAGGAATGCTTTTATTACGAAGTCATATAGATATAACTTAATTATGTCTCATCTCTTATCTCAATGAGCCTGTTGTGCTATAAAATGTGTAGTCCACGAATGCCATATCTCCTTTTCGTCGCACCCATAACAAACAAAAATTACACTCATGCCATCCTGTATACATATATTTATGACATAGGTAGGTACAGTGAATGGCTCGGATTATTTTCGCCGCTTAGCTCATTTTCTAAGCGTGTTCAGACTGCAGTGAATGAGCGTGGAATATAATCTGAGCAAGACACTTACTGAAAGAATAACAAAGCTTTACATGACTCTTGTTACAGACAGCGCTAAGAATAAGATCGTGTAAACTAGGCCTCTCTGTAACAAGACACCGTCTCTTTGTGTACAGAGGTGGAAAGGAATGGTCTATCGAAGCGTCAGGCTGCACGCCCTGCGATCGATGGGGCCGCGCAACAAGTGCCCGCTTGTAGACGGAACACTGACGACTTGGAGTACCATCGTGGCGGAAACGAGTAGGTACCGGGTGTCCACTCAACTAATACTTATTGATTTTGGCAGTTGCGTCCGAGCAAATCAATGAGGGGTTCTCGAAAGGAACAAAATATATCTTAATTCGTCGATGAATGTCTATAATTGTTGCGGGTTCGATTCCCGCCCTCGGGACAAATGTTTGTACGATCTGCAGATATTTGTTCAGGGGTTCTGGAGGTTTTTCTATGTATAATAAAAAATCTATCTACATGTAGTATATTGTATTATGTAAGTATATCAGTTATCTAGTACTCATAACACAAGCTCTCCGTAACTTGGGGCTGTGTGAATTGTCAAGCATAATTTTTTTTTTATTTTTTTTTATTTATAACCAATCATTTTTCTGACAACGACTTCAGATCTGTTTTGATACGGTTCTTTTTGTAATGCTTGTTTTACACTTTGTTATGTAACAAGTGCGAGTGACAAGTGTAAATGCTAAGTGATTATAACAGCAGCTTGTAAACGGACGAATTTTACTAATCACTGATTACTTGCACTTGTCACTCGCACTTGCTACTTATACTCACAAGAAGGTCTCACAGTGCACATGAACGCATAGGGCCGGTAATTCATATACAATACTTTAGTGATGTGCAATGCTATGCGTTCACTTGGGACGACCCTTACGTAAAGTAGGTAGACAGCTATTTTAACCAACGCGTAGTGTAGCTTTAAGTCAGATGTCAGGAATACTAGAATATTATTTCTGTTTGTTGATCCTTGATAATCACTAAGACTACCTCGGACGAAGAAAATCACCCTCCCTAGATGACTATTCACAAGTTTACAAGTGACAACACGTCATATTGTTTATATTTAAGCTACGAATAAGTAATATGTTTTTAAGTAGAACGAATACATCCGACAGAGAACCAAAGTTATCGACATAGCTCAAAGAATTAGCAAGCTGAATTGGCAGTGGGCCGGCCGTATCTCGCGAAGAACCGACAACCGCTGGGGTAAACGAGTTCTTGAGTGGAGACCACGACTCGGCAAACGTAGTGTAGGACGCCCTCCGGCCAGGTGGGATGACGATCTGCGAAAGACTGCAGGCAGATGCTGGATGCGGCAAGCTGAAGACAGGGCGCTATGGCGCTCATTAGGGGAGGCCTATGTCCAGCAGTGGACTAATATAAGCTGATGATGATGATGATTTAAGTCGTCCGCAAATCTGTGGTCGACGCAGTGCGTTCGCATAGTAAAGTGTTGTTTGTGAATGAAATGGCCTACCTAGCCAGAAATGCCTTACTTAACTCAGTGTTGTTTGCTACCTTACATACTAAGTATTGTTTTTGAATACGGGTGTCAGAGACTTAACAAAGTTTAACTGACCCATTAGGAAGTTATTGCATCGAAATAAAAAGCCTTATTGAATGCACATTAATCATCGTTTAATTCAAAGATAAAGTATGTATTAGCGTATTATTATTGTTTACATTAAGTTTAGTAGAAATATTTTGACATAAATTCTTGATGGTAGGAAGAAATTTAGAAAGATTTATGGACACAAAGATTATAGAAACTACGTCTATGATAAAGGTTAAATTAACCCTAGCCTCAATATTTCTACACATTGTCAAATCCATCAGTGCTCAGTGTCCCAAAAACTCATTAGACATTTATAACTTTGGAAAAAAACGTACAAAATTAAATACACAATTTTTAGACCTCTAGCAAAAGATATTTTTATCTACATAGAATATACCATTAATACCAATATACAACTATGTACTTACAAAATAATTACCACTCCTACGATTCACATTTATCTTAAGTTTTAGTACATTTATAGTAATCGAAATCACATTTTTAAATAATTTTCATAACATTCAAAATAAAACTTTGGTACCTACTTGTAAAAAAATACAAATATTCAACTCATTTTGTACGTAAGTATGTAAATATAGAATTTATTTAATGAAAAATAATCTACTTCAAAAAAGGCACATTTATAATCTGGAAACATTAAACACATAGGTGTATCATATTTTAAATGGTAAGTATCTAAAACTACAATTAAAGACAGATGTACTCGTAACTCCACAAGATACAACTTTTCGAAAAAATGGAAATGCATTAAATCAGATACAAAACTATTTTTGATTGTAAATAAGTCGTTTATTTACTTTTATCTGTTTAGTTATTTATAACTGCAATTTAAATAATACTAAGCTGAAAAATAGAAACGGGTATAAAATACAAAGATAGGAAGGACATTATCATTACTACTTATCACATCAAGATTTATAAAAATTCTCCTACGTTACATCTCTAAACAGTTTTTAATTGGGGCAGAAAGGTCAACAATGCTTGACTTTATAAAACCACTGCCGAAAACCCCTCGTGGGTGTTATATAAACCAAATGAACTAAGAACAAAAAGCTGGAATAATAGCGTATTTTGTTGATATATTGAAAATTATTAGAAGAATAATAATAACCAATATTGAGATTAAGTAAACTTGATAGAATAGGGACAGAAAGAACAGTAGCTCGTCTGTTGTAAACCTAGCTCTACATTAGGATACTTGACCTAAGCCAAATACCGTGGCATTTATACGTTTTCTATAAATAAAAATAGTTCTTAAATAGTTCGACCAGGCTAAAAAGGGGGCTTAGCTTTAACCTTCTAATTAATTCTAAGATAAAAAGGGGTGTTACCTTTTTTGGAAAACAGCTTATTGTAAACAAATGAGACCAACTCTCATTTGTTTATTTGATCTGCTAATTATTTATTCGCAGTTTAAATTCTATGGACCAAATGACTCTCATATTTGAATCACAAGGTTTGCGATTGGGATTAAAAACAAATGAAAATAATGCCCGTATTTTGTTAACACCTGTAAACAGACATTCTCCCAAATTCGATTTCCGATGATTGATGAAATAAACCACTTTGTAACATTTTTACATTACAAGTAAGTATTACAGTTTCTGGGAAGAACCGAACAAAAATGAAAATATAAAAGTACCATAAGTGTCTTTAATATTTTTACAAATTATTAGCGGTTTAAAAAATAAAAATATGGACAGTCATGTATAGTCGGCTGCAAAAATATGTATACACTCCCAAGTTTTCAATTTGACTAAATAGTAAGTTTATAGTAATTGTGATAATTTATGTACCGCATTCTGGCGAAGTACGATGACTTCTTTGTACGAAAAACGTTTGCATGTCCTTTTATTTGAAAAGTCCGAGTAAAATAAAAGTTAAACCTTGGAAGTGTATACATGTCTGTGCAGCTGACTGTACTCAATATTACAATGTTTTACTGAAGTATAAGCTGAAACTATTAAAACAAATGGTTTTTACAATCCGGCTACATATAAAGGCATCTTGACGTTGACATAACATCAAACATTAATTCGAATGTCGGTTCTCAGTGAAATTCAATTACATTGACGAATGTAAACTGAGGCGTTTAAATTGAAACAACTAATTACACGCGATAAAATGAACGACGGTATTATAAGCCTTTCATTGTATAACGGAAGACTCCTGCTGAGTTGAACTAACTCGTGAAAGGGTCAAATATAAACAATTTAAAAATAGAATTGTTTGCTTTTTTAAACTAGGAATAGCTGAACTGGCAACTGTCCGCTATATATCAACTCTTGCAGTTGCGATAGAAAGAATAGATAAAAGTAGAGTTTAGAATGTAGAGTTGCGGTTTTGCAAACTTATATACATTCATAGGTATTTAGATAAGTTTGCAAAACCGCAACTTATATACATACATAGGATACAAAACTGTCGTATTAAGAACAGGCACCCATTATTAATCTCCAATTAAAAATAGAGCTGAAGTAAAAATGATCTTTATATATATTTTTGCCATTAACAAAGAAGTCTAAGCATTTTTCTTGTAATTTAACTATAATTTTTTTAAATGTTGGTAACTCTATACGATTGATTACACATTCGTAAATACAATGATCGCAAAAAAAGTCTAACTTACATACTAATATAAAATACGTAGGTACACAAACTTACTGTTAAAAATAATGCAAACCAGTCAGATACCCTTCTTTATCTATACCGTTACCCATATTAACCTTCACTCATGTCTTTACCTTGTCTTATAAATCACACCTACCTAAACACGCTTAAATCTATGATTGAAAACCTACACACATAAGTTTTACACGTGGGAAAGTTTGTGTGTAGGAGGTATAATGTCTCTGAAACTTCTGAGACATCAATAATATTATTTTATGAGAAGACTGTGTCGTCGACCTACGTACAAGTCGCGAGGCGTCGATGGATGAAGCTAGCACAGGACCGTGGTAGATGGCACACTTTATTATTAGCCTAAGCGTAGATTCTTGATTGTTTATGCCTAAGCGTTTGTTTTATCAATCTGTGTGTGGAAATCATGTGGAAATAAACGACTTTACAGACTAGCAGAAATATTACCACCGACTTTCACTTTGCAGGCGTTGCTTCTTGTGTTTAAAAATCAAAGTTAATATTAGTTAGGTTAAATACTGCAGGATTTTTTATCTTTATTGTCGATAATTAAAAAGGTAAAGGTAGGTAATTTATGTCAAAAAATTACCGAGACGCCCCTAAAAGTTAATCTTAGCTAAGCATATTAGATTTTTTTATTGCCTAACATAACCGTAAATTAGGAAGATAACTGTCGGTAATTCAACTAAACACAATAAACTTTTTATAGGTGTTATGTCATATCGTAAACGAAATATTACCCCGTGGGAGACTTTTCTTTTAGATTAAGATTATCTATTTGTATAATTAAAAACTAAACAAATGCTATAAAAATTAAAAAAAACGAATTATGAGGCATAGGTCAAATTATTCGTTTTATTTGGCGATACTTATAATAGGTCTTTTTTTTAACCTCTTAAACTCCGAATCATTCATCACAAAAATGCGGGTCGCGATGTCTGAAAAGTGCTAAATAACAAAAAGTGTCATTTGTAACGTCCAAGAGCTTTAATGTGAAAAATGCTATTTAAAACGGTTCTAACACAATTTGATTATTGATTTGGCGAAGAAAATGCATTTACGTCGCATGCAATTTAAATAATGTATCTTAGATCTGGAACTTTCTTTCAAGACACATTATATTTGATTACAATTCAGACTGACTAACGAATAAAATTTAGCAGACAGAGAATTAGAAAATTCGGAAATTACATAGGTACTACCTCTCTCGTGACACTTTCATATGCTTGCACTTGCAAAGTGCACTGGTTGTATGCGGCCGCATTAACCTGGCTAGAACTTTTTATATTACTAGAACAAGCAAACGGCTCATAGTGCAAGACTGTCTTCCGTCATTTCGTCCTATCCGGTCCACAAAATGATCATTCAGGGAACTAGGTCTCATTGCCCACAACACAAGGGCTACTTACTTCCTAACGGTTTGTTTCTTGTAAGCTGTCATTGTTTTTTTTTCATGATTTTCACGAATTACCTTTGTTGGTAGTAAGTTTGTGTCTCGTCTTAAACACCGTGGGAGGTGACAGCTCTATTGTTTGACTAGCTCTATTGGTTCGTAGAAACAGTAGGTACTCTTTAATTAATTCACACTTCGTTTCGATTCACCCCACATTCACGCAGATGTGCCATTGATGTGGAGAATGTTCAGAATGGTCTTGGTTCGATTCGGAATGTAAAACTTATAAATATTGTAAATCGACGCTGCGTTCGACAGTCCACAGAATTGAAATTTTGTAAAACGAGGATTTATTCGATGGTATTTAGGTAACCATAGTAACTAGATTTTGTGTATTATTCAACATTATGACGTGAAACGGGGTGAATAGAGACTCCAGGGTGAATAGAAATTGACGAAATACTGGAGCAAGACATTACCTGGCTGGTAGCAGTGGAAGTATCCTTACTTCGTGACTGCCTTGTGACCTTCTGTGTCAGTCGACCTGAACTCTGCAAAAGGATGTTTTGCTCCAGTATTTCGTCCATTTCTATTCACCCTTAAGTCTCTATCACCCCGTTTTACCGTTATCCGAATTTGAATACGAGACCATTCTGAAAAACTACCGTGGAAGTTGATCAATGACACCACGAGTTCTAACAAAACAGATTTAAGATATGATACAAGAGTTACGCTTGTTGCTATGACGCTCACGGATCTGCTGGAGATGTGCCAGTTGAGCTGCCGAGGGGACGTGCGGAGCCGCGGAGCCAGGAGGGGTCGGACTGGACCCCGGCGGTCCTTGGGGGCCCGTGGGCAAAGACTGTCGTCTGCGCCGTCGTAGGGCGGGCGATAGGTTATATTTTACCTGCGATAAGACCGAAATATTATGTCTAATTAGTAAATCTAAGAAAATTAAAATTAACTAATAGAAATAAATTAATTAGAACTGATTAGTTGGTAAGTTTTAATTTTGCCGACCAAGTAAGCAGCTTTTGCTGACAACTTTGCTTCTGTTTTTCCTAGAGAAAGTAGGTATTCTTAGTTATTTCAGAAGTTCTAGGTAAATTTGGTATAATTTCAATCCATTCAGTTGTTTTGGCGTAAAAAATTAGCAACCATCCAACCAACCATCCGAATTTACCAACTTTGGGATTTATTAAAATAGTATCTTTAACTTTGTAGAGTTCACGATTAATTTTTTAACATGGCAGAAGCCTTTATTTACAAAGAAAATTAAACTAGTGTTTTTAATAACATCTTTATTCACAAAGAAAATAAAATCAAATAATAGAAATAAATAACAGTATTTACAATTGAAACAACTGAGCTAACTGCAGACTGTTGCAAACAATCTACAGGTAGATCAACTGATCCATATCAATACCAATAGGAAGCGTCCCCAAGACGCCGGCATAATTAATAAGTTAATTTTATTAAAAGGGCCTTCTATTACTTAAATCAAAATTGGAGGTAAGGTAGGCATAGTGAACTTACCTTTGCCTGGACGAGCAGTTCCTTGAATATCTGCGAGACGTTGACGTTGTCTTTGGCGGAGGCCTCCACGAAGCCATTCTCCCAGTCCACGGTGACAACGGACTCCGTCGTGTGGAACTCTACCTGTGGATGCAAATTAAATGAATGAGTGACTAAATCATTGCATGGTTCAATATTAAGTTTTCAGCCTTAGGGGGTTTTCAGGGGGGAAAACTGGAATATTTTTTTTGTCTTTCCTAATTTTTTTTTTAGAGCTAATAGCTTTTATTCACAAAGAAAATTATACTAGTATTTACAATTGAAACAATTGAGCTAACTGCAGACTGTTGCAAACAGTCTACAGGTAGCTCAACTGATCCATATCAATACCAGTCGGAAGCGTCCCCAAGACGCTGGCTGCATTGCCACGCTGTATGGCAATGCTGATGCGCTGTGCCAGATACTCACCAGCTCTCGGGTCATGCGTCGCTTCGACCAGACGCTCAGATAATTTTTTAAAAACCCGCAGAGCCTCGGTACCCTACTGACCTAGGGCCTCGACTCCAAGGGGAGCAAATGTGTAGGCTCTGTCGAGACTAAATTGACTGACATTCTTAAATTGACTGCGCGTCTTGTTTTAAGATCGTTTCACTTCAGAAAGACCTGGGAATTTTAAATATATCAATATTTCTTTTTGCTCTTCGGCCCGTGCGTTCTTTGTTATAAAACTTGATTATGTACAGTCGCTAACCAAGTATAATTGAGCATTAATGAAAGAATATTATTTTTTATCCAATTTAATACAATAAAATGACTGAAGCTGACTCACAAAGAAAATTATTCTAGTATTTACAATTGAAACAATTGAGCTAACTGCAGACTGTTGCAAACTGTCTACAGGTAACTCAACTGATCCATATCAATACCAGTCGGAAGCGTCCCCAAGACGCTGGATGCATTGCCACATTGCATTATAATAAAATAAAAAGGTGTTGGAAATACAACAGAAATTAAGTAACGAAGATTATTCTAGATGATTTTTTCATGAAAATATGTATATTATATTGAAAATAGTATAAAAATTATGGTTTACTACATTAACTCAATCTGTTTTACTTTTTATCACTGACTAGACGATCGCCTCGCGGTTTCACCCGCGTAGTTCCCGTTCCCGTGGGAATTCCGGGATAAAATATAGCCTATGTCACTCCCTGAAAAGTAAGCTTCCTAACGGTGAAAGAATTTTTCAAATCGGTCCAGTAGTTTCGGAGCCTATTCAATTCATACAAACAAACAAAAAATCAAACCTTTCCTCTTTATAATATTAGTATAGAAAAACGCGTCTAACGCCGCGAGCAGAAGCGAGTAGCAAGTAAAACCACAAAAATAATAGTAATTTATTCTTTTGAATATTTTGATTCAAAAATAAAGTTATTTGGACGCCTGAGTTAAGTTAACAAAATAATACAAAATGTTGTGAAACAATAACAAAATATATTACTTACTTACTACTTTATAAACAAAATCAATTGGCATAAAAATCAAATTGGTAAATCAGCAAGACTATTTGATTGTGAGTTAAACTATCAAAAAGAAAATTATTTCATGGAATACACAGTTTTAAACGAAGTTACGCATTCAAGATAAAATTTTGTGCTAAAGATTCTCCCTTTCCTTACAAGTGCCAATTAAAATATAATCCGCCTATCGATTAAGCGCGAATTGAATCCGAAAAAAATTATAACTGAAGAATCTTAAACGTTCTCTACCTGCTACCATTATTGGGCCTTTCTTCATTGGCCGACCCGGACCGGCACCGATACCGACACCGACATCGGCGGACGCATAATTCTATGAAACTGTATGGCACACTGTCTCATTGGCCCAGCCCGACACCCGTCGCAGCAAGCTTAACATTTGTGTCGGGCTGGCATTATACCTACGCAAGCTTTTATGTGTGGCTTTGTAGTTCCACAGAGAACTCGCACGTAGGGCGATTGTGCACTACAAGGAATTTTACTGTCCGAACATCCGATTTTTTACGGTCCGAAGTGGCATGAAAAAAACGGATGATTGGCTTGTGCACTTGTCCGTCTTTACTCGGATGGTACGCCTCAGTTTAGCTCCGTCTTTTCAATCTCTTTTGTGGGGAAAACTCTTCCCACGTAAATAAAACAGCGGCTTCGATCACTGGGATTTATTGGTGCAGAGTTATTACTCAATTCAAAAGGTTTACAATAAAAATGTGATTGTGTTGATAACAGAGAAAAAACCCAGATGATTATTTATCTGTCACCCGACTAGGGATGTACCCTGCCAATAGGGTTGTGACGTGCGAGTCGATCGATTCGCCACACTTTTCAGTTCTCCGTCAGTTAAACTACACGCCACGCACGCGAAATTACTCTGAACGATGAGTTTCTTGGAACGTCGGCAGTTGCCTGCTTGATCACAAGCATAAACACGTTTTTCATTGCTGTCATTTCGGACCGGAAAAACCGTTCCGGAATGGGGAAAAGTAAAATATCGGACGGTAAAATTACGTATAGTGCACAAACTAGTATATACATTATATGGCGTGCCATATCGGACCGTAAAAAATCGGACTGCCGGACAGTAAAATTCCTTGTAGTGCACAATCGCCCGTACGCCGCGTGCGAGTTCTCTGTGGAACTACAAAGCTGTCGTGTCGTGTCGGTCAAATGAAGAATGTAGCTGTTGGTGCAGTGTCGTTGAGTACTGTCGGTATCGGTACCGGGCCGGGCCGGCCAATGAAGAAACGCTCATTGTCGGTCGCTGTAGCCATGGACCAAAATAGCGTAGCAAACCCTTCAACGCTGCTAACATGACACGCCCTACTTGCAGAAAATATTATTCAAATCAAGTACGTAATAACTTTGACGTCAAAATCGGGCTCATCCCACGCAATTAAATAAGTTTATATTCTACTATACTCAATGCCCCTGACGCTTAGTTCAGAAAACAATACATCTATCTTTGCGCCAAATTAAAGTAATTTCGGGAACGGGGCGCCCCCGAAGCAAGTTAAATAAGACTAGGAGACGTGTTTCGTTGTTTTATGAGGCAAGTTGAAAACGCTCAACTTGGCTGTGCTTAATTCGGTACTTGAAGATGAGCAGGTGTTTCCGAGATATGACTACTGGGTTGCTTTTGTTGATGTTAGGAAGATTCCAGGGAAACGAGGAATATTTTATATCTAGCTAAGGTTCAATACATTTTTGCTCAACACAATAACATATCGAATTTTTTAAAGGTATGATACGAAGATACTTCGAAATTCATACCCTTGATCCTGGGTCTAGAAAATTTAAGCTGACCGCAGGGCATACGAGGTCTTACTTAAATTTCATTCATTCCGTTCTTTACAGTTGTTTTTTTCAAACTGTTTCAAAATTAAATCAAAATCAAAAACTTTTTATTTCCATAAATACAATAAATGTACACTAGAAAAGGTCAAAATATAAAAGTAAACACAGACACGGAAATAAAGTGATATTTTTTATTTCTGTCGCTTCGATATGTAGACTAAAGTAAAGAAGCGACGAAGAAACCTTTAGCCTGTTATTTGTTATTTTTCGAGTTGGAGCAAAACCCGTCCCAAGCTTTTTTATCTTCTAGATAATCTGATATTTTATAGTAAGCCTTTTTGCACAGCAAGGTTTTGAGTTTTGGTGTTGGGAGTGCGTTGATAACGTCTCGACAGTATTTTTATGAAAGTTTCTAGTTTGCTATTTTCCTAGGTTACCATTTTTTATAAAAGTGGATACGAGGTCAGCTGAATAAAACAGAACTGCACCGAGATAAGAGTTGTTCGTGTTCAAGGAGCGGAAAGGCGCGAACGAACTTCACTTCCGTTCTGCGCGTTGTTGCAGGTATTGACGGGTCGCCTGCGGTGCTTCCGGTAGCCGCAGCATTACTTTTTAATGTCACGGGTGAGCTTTTGTTCTAGGGAATCGATTTTAGAGGAATAAAACAATAAAGCTGTGCAATCCACACAGCATCATCTATCCCCAAGTCACAGAATAATCATATCCCTAGTACTACGTACCTACCTTTTTTTTCATTTAATTATTTAAAATTTGTATTTTACTGGTATGTAAATAACAATGAATTATTTATAAAAATTTGACATGTAATCTAATTATTGTTACGAAATAAAGAACTTGAACTTGAACTACCCAAGCTAAGCAAAACTTGTGTTACGTACTTGTGGTACTAGATTATTTATTTATTATTATTATTATAAGCCTATGGGGTCCCACTGCAGGGCAAAGGCCTCCCTGTCCTCCTTCCACTTTACTCTATCAATAGCTAGATTTGGCCACTCTTTTTGGTACTAGTCCAGTTCGTTCTTCCATCTACGTCTAGGCCTTCCACGCGGCCTGCGCCCATTTGGAGTCCATTCCGCAATGGTCTTTGCCCAGAACTCCTCCGGCATACGGCACACGTGTTCGGCCCAGTCCCATTTTAATTCAGCACACTTTTGAGCTACGTCCGTTATCTGGGTCTACGCGCCGGTACTAGATAACTGATATATTTCATACGTAGACTAGTTTTTATTAAACGTATAGAAAACTCCGAGAACAACTGAAACAAATGTCTGCAGATCGTACAAACATTTGCTCCGAGGTGGATATCGAACCCGCAACCGCCTGTGTCGCAACTGCAACTTTCGCCAGCTGCGCCACTCAGGTTATCAAAGAGGAGAGTAGGTTCCGTGTGCCCCGGTCTTTCAGAAGTGCCGGCTTACGGAATCTACTCGCTTTTAAGCTCCTGCACAAAATAAGATGCTATACAGGGTGCCACGGAAAGGGAGTACTAAGCCGAAAGACGGCGATTTTGGACATCGAGGGAGTCAAAGTTTGTTCTATGATTTTTTGAATTTCACTAATTTTTTAATTTTATTTGTAAAAAATTGAGTTTTTTCCACATATTCGTGTTCTTTATTATTATTATTATTGTTCTGAAATTTTAAAGGATTTGTTTTGAAATTTCAAAGGCTTTATGTTCAAGTAGTTTTTTCACATAACACTGGTTTAGCCGAAAAAACACGCAAAACCCATGTTAAATAATGCAAGAGTGCATGTAAAAGAACACAAATAGGAAGAAAACATCTTTATTTTTTGCAAGAAAAATTAAATATAAGTATTCGAAATTCCAGAAATAGTTATTCACAAGTTGATCCCCTCGGGGTCCAGAGTCACCCCCTTTCGTTTAGTACACCCTTTACGTGGCACCCTGTATAAGTTGGTCGTGTATCTGCGATTTTGTGGCGTATATTTCGTTTTTGTTTCTTTGAACGACATAAACGACGTCATTCTTTTTAACCCCCGACGCAAAAAGACTGGTGTTATAAGTTTGACGTGTCTGTCTGTGTATCTGTGTATCTGTCTGTGGTATCGTACCTCCCAAACGGATGAAACGATTTTCGTTTAGATTTTTTTGGGTCATAGATAATTTTATCCCGAGTGTTCTTAGCCATGTTTCATGAAAATCTGTTAAGCCAATAAACGTCGGCGGGTTTTTTAAAATTCTAATTATCTCTTGTTATTTGATGCAGCCGTTCTTAAATAAGTACGATGGTTCAAAATAAAATAGTCAGAGTTTTGGATTCTATGTAGGTAACATTCGCTTGTTACGTATAAAAACCTGCATGGTTTATTCTTCCTGACACACTGGCATAACACCAAAGTGGGTCTGGGCCGCGGGCCTCCGACACAATAGATTGTGTCGAAGGCCCGTATCAGCTTATCCTTATTCAATCATAGATGCCTGTGAGATATTAAATATTAAAATTGCACCTGAGATATCCTTTTAAGTCAGTAGGTATATATATCTGAAACTCTGTTTACTGAATTAAGATGTTTACCTATCATCATCTTGTATCGTAATGCATAATGGCATTGCAATACGTCATAAAAAGCTTTATTCTCATATGCTTAGACTACCTATAGGTACGGATGCGGGGTTGAGAATTCGAATATTTTTCCTGGTTCTAAGTATTACGAGATTAGAAATAAATAAAATAAATAATAAATAAATAATGTTGGACAATTCACACAGCATTATCTAGCCCCAAGGTAAGCAAAGCTTGTGTTATGGGTACTAGATAACTGATATACATAATAATATACGAGTACGATAGATATTTTTATTATGCATAGAAAACGACCAGAACACCCTGAACAAATATCTGCAGATCGTACAAATATTTGTCCCGAGGCGGGAATCGAACCCGCAACCTCCTGCGTCGCAGGCGGACCTTCGCCCACCGCGCCACAGAGGTCGTCATCTTTACAAACAAGATCCGTCAAGTGCGAGATCTTTTAAACTTTTTTCAAAAGATTTCAAATGTACGAAAACTGCTGATATTTCAAAAACTGTTTTGAAATGTACAAACTGATACATAATAATATAATTTGGTACCCCACTTGTTCGTTTTAAATTTTGACATCACAATTTGTACTGAAAATTTTCCTTTTATTATTTTTTCCTTGTATTATTATTTTAACTTTCAAGTTAGTTGCTTTAAAGAGGGAAAAAAGGACAGACAAAGCGAGACCTTATGGGTTTCGAAACCCGAAAGACAGAAAACATTTTATTTCTTTCTACTATTCGTTCTCTATCTTCATGACTTTATAAATCTTGTCAAGGGTATTCATTCTACTAACTAGGTAACCAGACATCAATGAACATAAACCCATTGAAATCTTGCTACAATAGAACTTGAACATTCCCTTCATACTCTATTGTTAGGTTCCTTCGCAATGCAGCCTTTCCATTCACGATTTAAAAATAGCTTCTTCACGCAGAACTAGAATATCTAAGTACTTGTTATAACTAAGTCGATAATAGGTATAACCTTTCAAGTTATAACCTTTCAAATAGAAGATGAAGAAAATATTTTCATTTACCTTAAAAACTACAACACAATACGAAAACATAAAAAATACCTATTATTATTATTATGATAAATAAAGGATGAGCTTCTTTAGTTTTATCTACCACACACAATCCATATCTATTTATCTACTTAGTACGTCATCTCGCACTACTGGGTATAGATTACAGATAGACCTCCTCAGATATTCTCCCTATTGCACTATTAATGTCCGCTCTTGTGCTGCGCCACCCTAATCCACCCCTCTTTCCCGGCTATTTTAAATTAAACCTCATAGAGACCAAATATCATTTTGAAGCGAGGCTTAGACAGTTCATTTTGAACAAAGCATTATGTCACACACACCCACTCAGCAGAGAACAGTGAAAAGCGCATGTTTACGGCTGCCACTTCTTCCTAACTTCCGGCATCAGTTTGACCGCCTGTGTCCCACATTTTCTGCTACTTGACACTTCGCATATTCAGTTTAGCTTTACAATTTATCTGTTTTTCACTGCCAGAAAGATTGAGTTCACCTAAAATGCCTACGTGTTGTCTTTTTTTGCGTCTTTCACTTTGAACTCCGACGAAACGTGGAGGAAGAAAAAAGGTTAAAATAACACGGTGAAAATTCGCCTCCACGTGTGTTTTTAATGCTCCTCGTGTTCCACGAAACCTACACTTTTCTACGGAAAAATGACGTCTCAATATATCTACACTACATATTCACGGAATCGCGGGCAAATAATTTGATTGACGTTTTTACAAAAGCGAAACACCGACTTCGTATTCCAGTATATTTTTTGGGTTCTGCGGGATAAATAGTAATCCCTCGGGAAAAACATTTAGATAGGACCAGCTCGCATCATTTTCTATACAAAACCGAAAGCATCAACAAAATCGGTCCACAATAGACGAAGAAATCGGTAAACATACATAAATAAATAAAAAATCTTAAACCCTCACAACCTCTTCCTTTTTTCGAATTTGGTTCGCAAAAATATTGAAATACTTGCCCGCGGCTTCGCACGCTTTGTGTCTAAAGAAACGTTCAAAGGTAATTTCTATCCCATGGAAACTGATTTATGGGATAAAAAGTAGCCTATGATTGATTCCAGGCTTAGAGCTACACCAAATTTCAGCTCAATCTGTTCAGTAGTTTTGGCGTGACGACGTAACAAACATCCATCCAAACTTTCGCATTTAATATTAGTGTGATGAAGGGAAGATTAGGGTGGTTCAACCGTTGTCGTATGAGCATAAAAATCTTCATCTAACCTTATACATAAGCTCTACTTCTCAGAACATAAACTAAAATATCGACTCTTACATTGGACCAAGATGACGCTGTGAGCAAAACGCTACTTTATTTACTCGTGATTCTTAAAAACGAACCACACTAGAGACAAACACACCCCAGAGAGAATATCACGAACGGAGTTTATGTACCTATTCCTAACAGAGTTTGTTATTTCTGTTGCGGTTTTCCAATAGAGGATCGCAAACATTCGTTTCAACACCTCAACATATTTTCTTTGTCCGTGATGCATGTGAGCTTGAAATCTATTTTTAAGTATTGTCACGAATTATTTCAATTACGAGACTCACAGCGCCACCTAGTTCTGAGCGAAGTCATTAGATTGGTACGCATCCTTAGCGCAGACAGATATTTCAGCCAATGTTTCCCTCACCGAGAGCGACATCTATTATCGAGGGATTGAACGAGATCACGGATGAGGCCTAGATATTCTAAAAGCGCTACCTAGTTTGGTCAGTTAAAAGAATGAAGGGATGCCGGAATTCGATGGAAACTCAACGTGAAAAGGAGAAACAATGAGGCAGTCAGGTTTTCACAGCACAGCGTCGGGAAAAATATGCTTGCGGTGACATCTTGCGAGGAGTAGCGAAAGCTCACACTGGGAGCTCGATAAAGAGTGACGCACAACGAGTCAATTATTCGTCGGCTTCGGAAACGTTCGATCGTACGAAATAAATTAATTCATCTCTGGACCAAAATAGTGAAATATGTGTTGTTCTCGGAATCATGTTATGGAAAAGTTCACAGGCTTCGTGGGCAGTCCCAATTCGCGAGGAAGAAACCCAATAATTTCCAAACAGGACTACCTCGCCAGAGAAAAAATGATCGCACGACGAAAAACGCCGCGCGCGAGGGACAGGTGGGCGGTGGCCCTCATGCTAGAACATTCGATCTTGTTTGCCGGAAGGAAAGAAGTGATCGCAGCTCGAAGCAAGACCGTCTAGAAAGTTCGAAGACGAAGGTTATATATCGGACCGCTCACAGGCGGAGTGACATTCTGGGAGTGATAAAGACGGGGGTGAGACTGGACTCGGAGGATTTTCAAGTTGGATTTGGTGGAACGATCCGCGCCGCCCACGCCGATAATTCCTGCTTCTCGACACGTCCGAGAATTTCCCGCCGCAACCCAAGAGGAGGTTTCATCCAGGAGTCGGCGCAGAGGACTGTAACAAACCCCGAGGAAGGCTAGGCGAGCGTCGGAGTCCCCAGGACATTTTTTAGCCGGGAGCAGGCCCCGAGAGGAGAGGAGAAAACGGGAGACGAATTGCCCAGGTAACATACGTGCGATGTGGGAATTTTCTCGGTGGAACGGGGAGGGTAGAAAGGGTTGTTCCGGTCGGGAACGCCTCGTGGATAGCATAAACTGACGTGTTTCCTTTTCGGGGAATTTCAGGTTGAGCTGAACTACAGCTCCGACGGGCAGGCGATCCAGCAACGGCGAGGCCGAGGCGTTCAGCGGAAAGGCCGCGAAGGCGAAAGGCGACGGGAGCAGAGTCCCGTATCCTGAGCGTCGACGTGGCGACGATCGCGGGAACCCCAGCCACTGCGCACGTCGGAAACCAAGGTGTGTTTTTTCCAGTCATTTGGGGATCGGTGCCCCTGTCTCTTCCAGAATCCTAGTGTGTGTTTGTATTGGCTATATTTCGGTTTAGGTAAAATTTTGTTGTTAGGATTGCTTTCTTTGGATAGAATTAGTGAAACGCTCGAATCGCAGAATCCTCTGTTAGGTAGACTGTATCGGCAACCGTTGCTAGTCCACATCATTTTGCCCCTGGAAGCTTCGCTTCCAAAGGTTAAGTACTTTACGAGTCGGACCTGTTAGTGCTGGCCGCACCGAAGTAGGCAACAGGAGCGGGTGGAGGCGCTTCTCGCACCCATTACCTGCCTGTTTTGTTGAGCAGATCTTCGGCTTTATCCGTGGACACCTTTGGCCTAGCATAAGGTTAGGTGGAGTTGACCGTAAGAACTGTGAATAGGTGGTCACGGCATTATAGAATCAATTTTGAACTTGTTAATAGAATTTTGTATCCTTTTTTTCTTGGAACATTTGTTCATAAGTTTTGTAACCATTTTCCAGATAATATTAGAAAGAAACCAATGTGTAACTTTTGTTTATAAATTTTGTACCCATCTTTTTTTTCTGAAAGACAACATCAGAGGCTCGTTGTGAGTTTCAAGTTAGCCATAAGTTGTGAATCCATGAGGTAAATCTTGGCCTTGTATAGAGCTAAACGTAAGATCTTCACTAATAGAATAAGACTGATAAATTGCATGTAAATTGTGTTATTTGCTTAATATAAGGTATCCATATTTATGCTTGTTTTCTTCCATAAAGGTAGTTCCCTGGTTAGGTAGGTAGGAGTAAAACTTATCACGGTCCGCTCAAATTTAGGCTAGCCCGGCGGAGTAGGAACCCGTGACAATGGCGCCCAACGGTAATTTTTAGAGTTTTTTCGAGCTTTAGCAAAGGGAACTACCACGATTTTCGGGATACTGTCGGTCATTCCAATACAAACACACACTAGTCTAGTTTTAAGTGATTTTTTAGCATAAGTTGATGCGGTTTATGTGATTTATGTGTACATCAGGTAGGGTACGCTAGAACTATTTTGTTTTAACTGTGTTTTTTTTTTTTTTTTTTGTTTAACTCATACGAACATACCTGGAGGTTGATTTACCTGTTTTAATTTGTAGTTTAGTTTTGTTTATTTATGTTTAAACGTGAATTTGGTCTAGGAAAGCGTGCTCCACGATAGACCAAATCTGCAGTCAGCTTTCTTTGCTGTATAGTTTGGTTTTTATTTCCCTTTTAATTGATTACATAGTTTTGTGGTAACAAATAGCCTTCTAGAAGGAGGGGCGATCACTACCAGGTCTCACAAGCTCGTAGGGTCTCATTTGTTAGTAAAAATGGGTTCCAAATCATATCCCTTGCCGATACACTCGCTATCAAAGGACGAACTGCAGTACGAAGTTTTTATCAGGTCGGAAACACCCGAGTCCACGGTGGAAAAACTGAGGAGGCAGCTGAGGAAGTTGATTGTAGAAATACCATCGGAGGAAATTTTGGAGGTTCCTTTATTTTCAGTGAACGAGATAGAATTTGTTCAGGCAAAGGTAGCGGAGCTGCAGAAGAAATGGACGGAATATGAGGCCACGAAGGAGAAACGTCACCTGGTTAGAGCCAAAGCTTTGGCAGTCCACCTTTTTTTCAGACTTTCAAGACCAGTGGAGGGGGAGGAGGCTGAGGTCACAACGTTGAGAGAAAATGATCTACAGGTTGTTTCCTCCCACTTAGAGAAAATCGAGGGAAAGGAAGCCACAGGAACAGATAATTTAATCGCAACACATAGGTCTATGCCCGAAATGGATGGATCAGCCGGAGGTACAATGGGGGACAAGGTTTCGGGGGAGAGTTTGGTTATAGAGTGTGGAGGTCCCAGGATTCCAATTGCGAGATGGGGAGTGAAGTTTGATGGATCATCGGATGTCCGATCCTTTATCGAAAGGTTACAGGAACTGGCGGCAGCAAACAACATCAATGAAGACAAGCTCTTTGCAGCGGCAGCTGAATTGTTCGTTGACCAAGGTCTACTTTGGTTCAGGGGTATTCGAGACTCGGTACACTCATGGAAGGAACTAAGGGACCTACTGCTAGAGGAATTCAACCCCATAGACTACGATTACAGACTCATAGGGGAGATTAGGGCAAGGACCCAAGGCTTGGAGGAACCTACCCACATCTACTTCGCGATCATGAGAAGCATGTTTTCAAGACTAAAGGTGATCCCATCAGAACAGGACCAGCTAGAGATTTTGTTGCACAATATTCGTCCGGCTTTTGCAGAACAATTAGCGTTGGTTGAGGTCAATTCCATAGCAACTTTGAAAGATTATTGTAGGAAACTGGAGGCGGCGCGTCAAAGGTCGCAGCTTTTCGAAGAGCCAACGAAAAACAATCAAAGCACACTTCATCCAAATTTGGCATATAAGTCTACGAAGTCAAAGAACCAGGCAGCGGCGGTGTCAAATCCACCTCCTCCTCAGGCCACAGCACAAGCAGCAGCGCAGGTACAGGCGGTAGCGGCTTCCTCTCCATCGACCCCAACACCAAAATGCTACAGATGCGGGAACGAAGGGCACTTCGTGAGGGATTGCAAGGCGCAGGTTCCCACCCAAACACAATCTCCGGCCCAGCTGAGGTCTTTTCGCTGTTTCAGTTGCGGCAAGGAGGGTCATTTTTCTAGAGACTGTAGGGGCCGCCGTAACAGTAAACGAGTGGAGTGCTTTACGTGTGGGGAGATAGGCTACACTTCTAGGTCGTGCCCAAAGGACCACAAGCCGTCGGAAACATCCCCGCCAGACCAAGAGACACAGAAGGCGCAGCAAAAAAACGCGTGAGGGACCGAGCTGGTTTTACATCGGAAACGGAATGGGCAGCCTGGTTGGAATCTATCAAGAATTTTTGGAATTCTTGTAAGAACCAAAAAGGTTCAGCGTCGGTCCTATTTTCACCAGGGACTGGTGAATCTCGCCCATTTTTAAAAGTAAAGTTGTTGGATCTGGAGTTTTGTGGGTTATTGGATTCAGGAGCTTCGGTATCACTATTAGGGAACAATTCGCATAGGAGACTGATGAATCTAGGGTACTCTTTACAGCCACTCGAGAAAATCATCGAAGCGGCGAACGGGGGCAACATGAAGGTGACAGGGGTCATGAACTTGCCGATCACATTTCAGGGGAAGACGAGGGTGTTGTCTTTGTACGTGGTACCGGGAGCAACAAACGATGTAATTTTTGGTATAGATTTTTGGAGAAGTTTCGATATTGCACCAGAGATCTTCGACTGGAGCGTGACCTCGGCAGGAAAGCCGAGCTCATTTATAAATAGTTTGTCGGATAGCCCTGTTCATACAATTTTGCCTTATCAAACACTATCTGCGTCGCAAAAGGTTTTGGCAGACACAGTCATAAGTAAATTCGAACAGATTTCGTCGGAGGTAGTAGGGCTAGGTAGGACCACTCTAATAAAACACACCATAGACACTGGGGAGGCGGCCCCCGTTAGAACAAAGCAATACCAACTCTCACCCGAGAAGAGGGAGGCACTACAGAAGGAACTGGACAAGATGTTGGAACTAGGGGTGGTCGCGCCCAGCGAGAGCCCATGGAATAACCCGGTCCTACTAGTCCCGAAGGCAGAGGGGGAATGGCGGTTCTGTTTAGACTCTAGGAAGCTAAATGCAGTATCAAAGGGGGACGCATATGCAGTTCCATACATTCCTCAGATCCTAGATAGCCTGAAGGAAGCCAGATTTTTGTCATCCATAGATCTAGCTTCATCGTTCTGGCAGATACCATTGGACGAGGCCTCCAAGGAGAAGACGAGCTTTTCAGTGCCAGGGCGAGGACTATTCCGCTTTGAGGTTATGCCATTCGGGCTTTGTGGGGCTTCTGCCAGACAACAGAGGTTGATGGATCTATTGTTCAATACAGGTTTTGCAGAAGACATCGTAGACGGGATGGTGTACGTTTATGTTGATGACATCGTGGTGGTTAGCTCGAGCTTAGAATCCCATCTAACCCTGTTGAATAGGGTATTAGATCGACTCAAGTATGCCAACCTCACAGTAAATTTCAAGAAATGCAAATTTTTCAGGAGTTCTTTAAAGTATTTAGGTTTTGTAGTTGACGAGCTAGGTCTGAGAACGGACCCAGACAAGGTCAGGGCAATCCTAGATTTTCCTGTTCCGGAGTCAGCCAAGCAAGTAAAAATGTTTCTAGGGACGGCTTCGTGGTACAGGCGTTTTATTCGAGATTTCGCATCGATAGCAGCACCTTTGAATGCTCTGACATCCACAGCAAAAAAGGCACCGAAATTTAAATGGACCGAAGAGGCTGATAAGGCATTCACAAAGTTAAAGGAGAGTTTGGTCTCAGCCCCCGTGTTGGCCTGCCCAGATTTCGACAGGCCCTTTATAGTCCATTGTGATGCATCTGCTTTCGGTTTAGGCGGGATGCTGACCCAGAAGTTCGACGATGCGGAACACCCTATAGCCTACGCGAGCAGATCATTATCAAAGGCCGAACGCAACTACAGCGCTACCGAACGTGAAGCATTAGCGGTAATCTTCGCAATTGAGAAATTTCAGGCTTATTTGGGATCAAGGCACTTCACAGTCGTAACTGACCACGCTTCACTGAAATGGTTCATGAAGTTGGAAAATCCCACAGGTAGACTGGTGAGGTGGGGGTGTAGATTGTCCCAGTTTGATTTTCACATAGAACATAGGAAAGGGTCGGAGAATGTAGTACCAGACGCTCTCTCGAGGTTGCTCAAGGTAGAGGTTTTAGGAGATGTAACGGATACCCAGGTACCAGACCCGTGGTTCGACGACATCATGGAGGGTCTAAAGACACACCCAAATAACTACCCGAATTTCAGAATAGAGAACAACAAACTGATGAGATTTTCAAAGGCGAAATACACACTCAACAAGGAGTTCGAGTGGAAAGAGGTCGTCAGATGTGACCGGAAGGAGGCTGTAATGATGGCAAACCACGGAGACCCAACAGCCGCACATCTAGGTACCTTCAAAACTCACAGAAGGATTAGCTTGTTTTACTATTGGCCGAAGATGTTTAAGGACATAAAGGAATTCGTGGAAAAGTGCGATGTTTGTGCGGCATACAAATCGAGCAATCGCACAATCCCAGGTTTAATGGGAAAGCCAAAGGTCTGTCATCGTCCATTTCAGGTACTTTCTGTAGATTTGGTAGGTCCTCTACCAAGGTCCAGGGCAGGTTATACTTTTCTCTTGGTAGTTACGTGTTGTTTTTCAAAGTATACGATTCTGTTCCCACTAAGGCGGGCAACTAGTGCACTGGTCGCAGGAGCTTTGGAAAGAGGCGTATTTCTGACACACGGGGTCCCAGAAACTGTAATTGCAGACAACGGAGTGCAATTCACAGGATCGGAGTTCCGCAGGTTGCTGGAGAACTATAAGGTCCCGAAGACACACTACACCCCACGGTACGCTCCGCAGGTAAATTTGGTGGAAAGGTACAATAAGACGGTGATGACAGCGGTATCAGCCTACGTAAAGGAGGATCACAGATCATGGGACATCAACCTGCCGAAAATTCAATTTGCAATCAACAGCGCCGTAAATGAGTCCACACAGTTCTCGCCTTTCTTTCTAGTTCACGGCAGGGAACCGGTAGTAGATGGCTCGCTCTACAAAGCAGATGAGGGCGACTACGAGGCAGGAATGCCAAGAGAAGATTACGCGGGCGAGTTAAGTTTCTTGCGCACCATATTTGACCAGGTTCGTCATCACATGTTAAAGGCACACGAGACAAACGCAAAGTTTTACAACCTAAGGAGAAGGGATGCGAGTGTAAAAGTAGGGGACATAGTCTGGAAGAAGACGTACCCGCTGAGCGACGCGGCTAAGTTTAGGGCAGCAAAATTATGTCCCAAATACGAAAAATGTAGGGTAAAGGAGATCCTATCACCCTTGGTAGTAGAGCTGGAGAACATGCAAGGGAAGTTACTGGGTTCTTGGCATATCAAGGACCTGAAGATTTAGGAAGCCTTTCGTACCTTGGTTACATTGGAGGATCCTCGGAGTGTAAGATTGAATTATTTCAGCGGCGTTTGACGAATTGGAGTGGTGGCGCTGAGCAGATTTTGTTACAGGAGTCCAAAATACTAGCCAAGGACCGCTGAGGGCAGCGTAGTTTCAGCCAGGAGCTGAAACTTTGGTCAGCGGGGAGGGTATTGTCACGAATTATTTCAATTACGAGACTCACAGCGCCACCTAGCTCTGAGCGAAGTCATTAGATTGGTACGCATCCTTAGCGCAGACAGATATTTCAGCCAATGTTTCCCTCACCGAGAGCGACATCTATTATCGAGGGATTGAACGAGATCACGGATGAGGCCTAGATATTCTAAAAGCGCTACCTAGTTTGGTCAGTTAAAAGAATGAAGGGATGCCGGAATTCGATGGAAACTCAACGTGAAAAGGAGAAACAATGAGGCAGTCAGGTTTTCACAGCACAGCGTCGGGAAAAATATGCTTGCGGTGACATCTTGCGAGGAGTAGCGAAAGCTCACACTGGGAGCTCGATAAAGAGTGACGCACAACGAGTCAATTATTCGTCGGCTTCGGAAACGTTCGATCGTACGAAATAAATTAATTCATCTCTGGACCAAAATAGTGAAATATGTGTTGTTCTCGGAATCATGTTATGGAAAAGTTCACAGGCTTCGTGGGCAGTCCCAATTCGCGAGGAAGAAACCCAATAATTTCCAAACAGGACTACCTCGCCAGAGAAAAAATGATCGCACGACGAAAAACGCCGCGCGCGAGGGACAGGTGGGCGGTGGCCCTCATGCTAGAACATTCGATCTTGTTTGCCGGAAGGAAAGAAGTGATCGCAGCTCGAAGCAAGACCGTCTAGAAAGTTCGAAGACGAAGGTTATATATCGGACCGCTCACAGGCGGAGTGACATTCTGGGAGTGATAAAGACGGGGGTGAGACTGGACTCGGAGGATTTTCAAGTTGGATTTGGTGGAACGATCCGCGCCGCCCACGCCGATAATTCCTGCTTCTCGACACGTCCGAGAATTTCCCGCCGCAACCCAAGAGGAGGTTTCATCCAGGAGTCGGCGCAGAGGACTGTAACAAACCCCGAGGAAGGCTAGGCGAGCGTCGGAGTCCCCAGGACATTTTTTAGCCGGGAGCAGGCCCCGAGAGGAGAGGAGAAAACGGGAGACGAATTGCCCAGGTAACATACGTGCGATGTGGGAATTTTCTCGGTGGAACGGGGAGGGTAGAAAGGGTTGTTCCGGTCGGGAACGCCTCGTGGATAGCATAAACTGACGTGTTTCCTTTTCGGGGAATTTCAGGTTGAGCTGAACTACAGCTCCGACGGGCAGGCGATCCAGCAACGGCGAGGCCGAGGCGTTCAGCGGAAAGGCCGCGAAGGCGAAAGGCGACGGGAGCAGAGTCCCGTATCCTGAGCGTCGACGTGGCGACGATCGCGGGAACCCCAGCCACTGCGCACGTCGGAAACCAAGGTGTGTTTTTTCCAGTCATTTGGGGATCGGTGCCCCTGTCTCTTCCAGAATCCTAGTGTGTGTTTGTATTGGCTATATTTCGGTTTAGGTAAAATTTTGTTGTTAGGATTGCTTTCTTTGGATAGAATTAGTGAAACGCTCGAATCGCAGAATCCTCTGTTAGGTAGACTGTATCGGCAACCGTTGCTAGTCCACATCATTTTGCCCCTGGAAGCTTCGCTTCCAAAGGTTAAGTACTTTACGAGTCGGACCTGTTAGTGCTGGCCGCACCGAAGTAGGCAACAGGAGCGGGTGGAGGCGCTTCTCGCACCCATTACCTGCCTGTTTTGTTGAGCAGATCTTCGGCTTTATCCGTGGACACCTTTGGCCTAGCATAAGGTTAGGTGGAGTTGACCGTAAGAACTGTGAATAGGTGGTCACGGCATTATAGAATCAATTTTGAACTTGTTAATAGAATTTTGTATCCTTTTTTTCTTGGAACATTTGTTCATAAGTTTTGTAACCATTTTCCAGATAATATTAGAAAGAAACCAATGTGTAACTTTTGTTTATAAATTTTGTACCCATCTTTTTTTTCTGAAAGACAACATCAGAGGCTCGTTGTGAGTTTCAAGTTAGCCATAAGTTGTGAATCCATGAGGTAAATCTTGGCCTTGTATAGAGCTAAACGTAAGATCTTCACTAATAGAATAAGACTGATAAATTGCATGTAAATTGTGTTATTTGCTTAATATAAGGTATCCATATTTATGCTTGTTTTCTTCCATAAAGGTAGTTCCCTGGTTAGGTAGGTAGGAGTAAAACTTATCACGGTCCGCTCAAATTTAGGCTAGCCCGGCGGAGTAGGAACCCGTGACAGTATTAGGTACCTCTTAGGTACACTTAAAAATAAAACTAGTGATTTTTTACGCGTGTTTTTTAGGCATTTATAAAACGTATTTGTAAATTTTATAAAAGGTTTTTCTAAAGAATATGTCTGGTCTTTAAAAACGTACCATGTGAACCAACACTGCCTACGTAATCTCTAAGAAGCTTTCATTCTTTATTCTAGGAATACATCCAGTAGAAAATACCTGCCTACGCAGTGCGGAAGCAAAGCAAGCTTCGGCCCAGATATGCTGCAATGCTGACTGACTTTTCAATTTCAACCCACACCTACCATTTCAGCAAAAGGCTAGCGTAAGCTCTCACAAACGATCTCGAATACCTAGAATTCTAAATAAAGTGCTTGATATACTACAAAAGAGTATTTTGAATAATGTCTCACATACTATATACGACTAGGTACTCTGCAAACACCCACACGTTTTTATCTGGAAACTCTATTGGACTCATTTTATTTCACCAAGATTCAAGATTTAATTGATAAACATAAATTTACCCTAGAAATTAGCCAGAGTACGAGGCTTACGCACTATAATGACAAAAACCATAAATTTACCCGTTCAATAAAATAACATTACACAGTCGGTACAAAATTTAATCACCGGACGACCTAACATTTGCGTAATACTTACCTACAGAGTACCTCAAACGAAAACTCAATGACAAGCAAATCTCTAGGTAATTAACCTAGGTAGTAGTACAACCCTACTACTGTAGGGTTGATAAGCTACTGTTACGTTGGTACAGAAATTTCAGGACTTCATGCTTCTTGGGCAGATTAGTTGTGGGTCCTGGTATAAAGTTGCTTCAGATATTATTACGCACTAAAATTACATTTTTAGCTTCAAGGAAAAGCTAGAATAGACCATTTAAAACCATTTGAGCCATGGTTGTCTAAGATGAAGTCACATAATTGATTTTTACGAATTGTTTTGGTAATTCGTAAAAAGTCAAAGGTGAGGCATCTCCTTGAAGCTTTGCACCCAACTACCAATCACCCTGTCTATGTAAGTACACGATATAATAAATTTTAGGTTGGAGAAACTCACATAAACCTACTAGGTACCCTATATCTCAATAGTTATCATGGTGGGCATACTTAATCTAATCGTAATATCTTAGTAAATCTGGAATTTAAGCGGTAAAGCCGCACACAAGTTAAGCCTGAACCACACAATTACTTTATAGTACTACGTACTGAACAGACTCCACTAAAAAGGTACGTGACGTGTACTCTTCACGCCATTCACGACACGCCTCGCTGCTTTCTTGTTCAACCCTAATCACAAGCAGTAGGTACCTAATAGGTACTACCTACCTACACGCTACACTGATCGCATAAAATGAAGAACGCGATAACTCGAGAACTCATCTACTGTTAATGGGCAAAATGAAAATGTGAAAATTTACAGGAAAACGAAGCTTTACGATATTAATTTAATCGCGACGTGTGGTTACTTTTATTACAGCTAAGATCATATCAACAGACTAATCAGACTGAATATTATAAATGCGAAAGTTTGGATGTTTACATGTTTGGATGGATGGATGGATGGATGTTTGTTACCTCTTCACGCCAAAACTACTAAACGAATCGGATAGAAATTCATATACATGTAGCTCTAGGCCTCGAATAAAACATAGGCTACTTTTTATCCCATAAATAGGTTCCCATGGGGTGGATATAACCTTTAAACGTTTCCATAGAAACAACGCGTGCGAAGTCGTGGGTATAAACTAGGTGATGCATAAAACCCAGCTTTTCAACCAATTTTTAAGTTAATTGAGTTTCAGGCAATCAAAGGAATAAAACCCTATTGAATCCTGTAGAAGTTTCGCACAAATTTAGCTTTTACGTTTTAAAAGATAAACTTGTATCTAAACACCCACCTGTCTATCTCCGGATTCCGCCAGATCTGATTTATTACCAACGACGACGATGGGCACAGCTGTGCTGCACTTTGTCTCGTGGATCTGATCTCTCAGCGCCCTCACTTCAGCGAAGCTGTTTGCATCAGTGATATCATAGACGAGTATGAAAGCATCTGCTGATTGCATCGACAGTGCCCGCATTGCTGGGAACTCGTAAGCACCCGACGTGTCTAAAATATCTAAAGTTAGTCGAACTCCTTGCACGTTGAATTCACCGTGGTGCATCTCTTCGATCGTTCGCTTGTATTTGGTAGAGAATGTGTTGTATAAGAATTGTGTTATGAGCGATGATTTTCCCACTTTAGCGGCGCCCAGGACTACTATTTTGTGGCGGACTACGCTGCTGTTCGCTAGATTCCCGCTGCTGGATACCGTGTCTTCTACTCGGTCAGTTCTGTAACAAATAAAAGAAACTGTTAAACTGGAATCTCAAATCCTTCTTCTCAGCACACATACGTCTAAAAAGGTTAAATACCAAAGCTTACCAAAGTTGGACGGGAACAAATTTAAATTAATAAAATATTTCTATCGAACCAACTAAAAAGTTGTATCGTTGAGAAAGGAAAATAGTTTATCCACTTCAATTTGTCATTTGGTTGGTCCGACTGGAACAAGTTTACCCATTTATATATTGGAATAAAACCCTTCATCGAATTCCATTCTCACAACCCGTTGGTCGCTTTAGTTGGTCGGAGTGGAAGGACAGTTTCATAGGTGAACGTGCCTCCACAGACAAGGGAGGCGGGGGGGTTGCCGTAATCACTACGATTAGCAGGTGTATTGGTGATCCCAGTAAGAGGTGTTAAAATAATAGGGGTTAAACATCGATCAAAAATTTCCGGCCGGCCCCCTTTAGATGCACAATGCGCGCCCTGAAAACGTCAGTATCAAAAGGTATCCCATTTGGCATTTTGGGATACCTTTTCAACTAGTGTCATTTTAGCTCTCAGACCGAAAGCATGGTCAAGTACTCGTATAAAAAATGCAATAATCGACCGACCAAGCAACAGAAAACGGATGAAATTTCTTATTTTCAGCAAGTTTAAATGTAATTTTTACCTGTGTATTGTGATATGAGCCAATTGAGCCTTTTATACTTGAGAAATCAGCATTAAATATTGTTGTTGGGTTTGCCTATGTAAAAATATTTATTTTGTTCTAAGTTGATGAATGGAGCGGCTATTGTTTCTAATTTTTTTTTATTTATTTAGTACCTATATAGGTACTAAACATTTGGAAACGTCATATTTTCAGAACTTAGGAATTACTGTAGGAAGTACTAGTAATATAAAACGGGTATTTATTGCGTTTATTTACCTATTGTTTTCGACGTTCAAAATAAAATAGTAGGTAATAATAAATAATGTGTTCATATGGCGTAAGTTTAAAAGTATCTTAAGATCCTAGTTGACTTGAAATAACGTTTTTTCGGCCCATAGAAAAACTCTTACGAAGCCGCAGGCAGACACTAGTTCTTTTAAATTTAAAGTACTTGCCTGAAATTGTATTTTAGGTTTATTTCACTAGCTTTTGTTAACTTATTTATATTATTGTATGTCCGAAATGACCCTTTTGTTTGTTGACTGTTGCGCCGCTAATTTATAGTTGTATCAATAAATGATTCGTTATCTTTACCGGAATTCTGTATATTTTATAATCCTTATAAAAATAAACAGTGTATGAATTATTTTTAGGTACCTTCCTACCTCCTTACAAAATAAAATAAAATAAATTCGACTCCACTAATCTCTTGTTCCGCATGCAAAAAATTTGACAGGCTCTGCGCAAACTGTCTGCGTCAAAACAAAACGTGGACACTTTTGAGTGTCATTCTTGTAAGGTTCTAGGTATCTACGGGGGAGGCCGCATACTTGATCGATGGGGTTAAAGTATAAAATTGCCGTTGTATTGTAATTACTTCGAATTGACATAGAACCTTCATGGTTTGAGATTTTTGAGCGAAACTGTTTTCACATGGTACCTATGAGGTTCTTCTTTTAAAAAATGCAACATTTCACTATCGACTTTCAGTTGTTTTTTTTTATTCAGCTTAGACAAGGAAGAACTTCGAAATTTCGAGTGATTTTTGAATACGAGTTCCGACGTGGAACTAACGCGGCCGAAACAGTTCGCTATATCAATGTTGCGTTTGGAGAGGGGACTGGTAATGAACCGTGCGATTTTGTTTCAAACGCTTTCGTGGTCGAAATTTTGATTTGAAGAAACAACCACGTGGACGACCGCCGCCCACACAGGTGAATAACAATGAATTGAAAGAGATGGTGGAAGCCGATCCGAGCCTAACTACCCAGGTATTAGCGGCATGGTTTAACGTTACCTTACCAACAATATTGACTCATTTGCGTCACATCAATATGTAAAATAAAAAAATATGACTCTACTATATTCTCTCTTTACAACTCTACAGGAACTGCAATTAGAAACCATTCGTCACCCTCCGTATTTGCCAGACCTTGCTCCAACGGACTACCATGTTTTTCGTGATTTGTACAATTTTCTACGTGATAAAAAGTTTTCTTCCCAGGAGGCAGTACAAAATGCTTTCACACAGTTGGTCGAATCTAGATCACCAGAGTTCTATCGCAAAGGTATAAATGACCTTCCTATTTGATGGCAGCAATGTATAGATAATAATGGTAATTATTTTGATTAAATAAAAATGTTAAATAAAAATAAAACGAATTTCAATTTTTCAGTACAAATCGGCAATTTCATACTTTAACCCCTAATACATTGAAAGAAGCTGCTGCCTTTCCTAAAGTAGGTTCCATTATTCGACTCTTACTATACCGACACGGGGTGAATTGGATCGAAAAAACCATATGCCCACCTAATGCCCACAACTAGGCTACACAAAATAAATGTATCTTTTAAAGGCCTTTGCCTTCCATTAAAAAAAAACACTTTTTCGAGGTTAAAATAAACTACAATAAAACTCCAAGTGAGTTGCAAAAATTATAAGTAGGTAAATAAATTTAAACAAATTGTCATAACCTGTGTGCAAAAAGGCTTACTATAAAATATCAGATTATCTAGAGGATAAAACAGCTTAGGACGGGTTTTGCTGCAACTCGAAAAATCACAACTAACGGGTTAAAGGTTTCTTTTTCGCTTCTTTACTTTAGTCTACATACCGAAGCGACAGAAATCAAAAATACCACCTTATTTCCGTGTCCTAATCGGATATTTATAATTTGATATTTTAAAAATGTACATTTATTGTATTTATGGAAATAAAGGTTTTTTATTATGCTTTTTGAATATACTGAAACTTTGAAAAAGGTGAGTGATTTGTGTGTAAGAAACATTTCGTGAGGACGCTTTGGTGATCCAATATGACTGGTTGCCTAGACTAGAAAAACATATCGAAAAGTGTGTCCCTTGATTGAAAGCAATCGACCCACAACGAGGCACCTGAGACCTTTCCATCCAAGAATATGTAAACTGCCATTATCATATTGAGTTGCAATACATGTACAATATTTACCGATAAATTAATCAATTTCCATACGCTAATAGCAAAGCGATTGCTTTCACCGCCTACACTGAACTGAGTTTTACACTAATTTCACATTAGCATAACCGTTTTCAAGTGTGGGTGTTCGATTGCCTATAGAAAGTCGGTCATGATCACGGGTGTGCTATCTATGGACTTGAAAACTGGTTGATTAGGTTGTGCCGATATTTACAAGGGTAACGGGAATTCTTATCAGCAGAACAATGTCGAGTACCTACCTAGTAATGTGTTACTATTATCTGATGCATAAAACATATGTAGAGCTCTTGTTTAATGGACTTTTCCGGAGAAAACACATAAGTACCTACTTTTTACAATGTCGGGAAAAGTGCAAACTATTCGAAAATAAAATTAGATTACAAAATCGGCTGTAGGTACGTAATAACAAGAAAATGCTAGCTTTCCGGATTTTCCGAATGTCTGAGACAGCTGTAAGTAGGTGCTTATCGTATTTCTGGCGTAATAAAATATTATTGTTATGTTATATTATTAATTGTGTGAATGCGCAAACACGCGTAATTAGTGATCACTTGTGAAATTGATGAGGATCCCGATTATGTGGGTAAATATTGTAAGTGACAGCGGGGTATAGGGCGAGATGGGCAGAGTATAATATAACGTGTCCCTATTAAATTGTCTTTATATGACAGCGATATGTACTCTAGACTCACATATTATATTTGTGTTTTTTAGGGTTCCGTACCTCAAAAGCAAAAAGGAACCCTTACAGAATCATTTGTTGTCCGTCTGTCGGTCTGTCTGTCTGTCCGTCTGTCAACTCCCTTTTCTTAGGAACGCATGGACGTATCGAGTTGAAATTAACATCAAATACTCAAGTCCGTAACCTCTTGGAGCCGCAATATAAATAGAACTTCCAAGTCAACGCACTCAGAACACAGCCGTTTATGTCCGAATATTTTAAAATTTCCAAGGAAATCACATGCTCACAAAACCTATAGGGTACTTCCCATAGACCTAGAATCATGAAATTTGATGAGCAGCAAGGCCTTATAGCACAAATAAAGGAAAAATCCTAAAAACGTAAATTTGTAGTTTATTCACCAAAAAAAAAATCCTATTCATTCTTGCTATATACCAAAACCTATAGGGTTCTTCCCGTTGACTAATCCCGTTAATCTTAAAATTCAGTGGGAAGCAAGATTTTATACCGCAAATGAAAGGAAAAATCCAGAAACCGTAAATTTGTAGTTTATTCAGAAACAAGTTTTATTCTCGCCATGGACCAAAACCTACAGGGTACTTTCCGTTGACCTAGAATCATGATAATTTAGCAAGACAAAAGGTCTTACGGAACCCTTAGTGCGCGAGTCCGACTCACACTTGACGTTATATTTTTAGTTAGGTACCTAGCGCACGGAATTGATTTCTCGAGTTCTCGAGGCGTTTAAATAATTGATTTCTCGTTATACCCATCTCCACTAAGGACTTATCTTACAATCGAGCAGAAACCCTAGTAAATACGGTAATAGTGCCAGTTTACCTCCTTGCACTTACGAAAGAGTTGAATTACCTAGTAAATAAAATGTCAGCCCCTGAATAATATTGAGGAATTAAAACAACCAAATTCCCAGACCATTTTAACAACACTGTACTAAAATAGACATGATGATATTTCCATATCGTTTGAAAAAAAAAATATGGCAAGCTGCTATTATAACAATGAAAAAATTAAAAAGTAGGCGGGGCGCGATTACGTCTATGGAGGTTTCATTAAGTTGTCGTTATGCTACCTATTGTGTGAAAATTTGTAAAAGTCGGCTAAGTCCAATTGTAGGCATCTCGCTACTAAATCGATTCCATCGTGCTTGGGGCACACTCATAGCGTGTGTGTCCTGCAAGGTGCTATGGTGATGGTCACCACCTGATATCGAGTGAGCTATCTGCATACACCTTTAACGCTCATACCATAACATTACGCTCATACCATACACCTTTAACGCTCATACCATACACCTTTAACGCTCATACCATAACATTACGCTTATACCATACATCTTTAACGCTTATACCATACACCTTTAACGTTCATATCATAACATTACGCTAATACCATACACCTTTAACGCTCATACCATACACCGCACACGCCCTTAACGCTCATAGGTACACCTTTTACGCGCATACACCTATAATGCTCATACCATAAAATATGTGAAGAAATATATTCCCAAAAAATGTTCCCCCAATAGAAATTAAATCTAATTTCATTTTAAACATCTACAACAATATAAGTTATCCAAAATTATATTTTTAAAAAGTAAATATATAATTTAACACCTACTCTCTGGTGATTACATCTGATCACCCGTCTGCCTGCCAAGCGTGGTGATTATAACAAAACCTCCCATGTTAGGGGCAGTCATGTTCAGCAGACAGTATAAGTGCTGCTGATGACGAAATCTTCGTTATTTACTCTGAGCTAAATCAAACTCCGGTACCTAAAGCACATTTTAGTTTAATACAGTAGAATAACTATAGCCCAGAGGCCAAATTACTAGCCAAATTGGCTTTTGCAGTCCGGTTAATTATTATAATTCTCGTGGGCCAAGCCCGGTAGTTAAGCATGCTACTAACTGGTAGACTACAGCAGACCCGCAACCATAACGCGTGTGGTTTGGTTTCACGCAACCTCGGTCATTTTCAGTGTTTCCCATCCCTACTAGTGGAAAAATGGAATCCTAGGTTTTCTAATCCCTTTTTTAGCCCCCGATGTAAACACAGGGGTGTTATAAATAGTTTAATTTGTCAATCTTGTGTGTATAGGTCTATGAATGGCATCGTAGTTCCCAAAATTGTGTTACTTTGCTTTATAAATAGATCTTACTAAACTTCTCGTAAAGTCCACATGTGATCGGAATGCTGGCTTCTTTTTCGGTCAAGGAATTAGCGTTGACATTCAACGTGGCAATGCTGCCAGCATTTTGGGCATTCTGCCTTCTGGTGACGGCTTAGATTTTTAAGAAATAGATATAAGTAAGTTTAAATACTAGTTGCAATTGTTTTATTCTGTAATTTAAATTTTCTTTGTGCTAAGTGCAATTTCTTTGATTGACTTAGTTTTACCATTTAAGTTCTACCTACCTTTAGTTATTTATAGTAGTTTTCTTTTGACGTGACAACGTCTTATAAATTGGTTTGCCGGGTGACACTTCAAGAAACTGCGTTACGCTCCGCTCACTTCAAGAAACTGCGTTACGGTCGTTGTCACGTAAAACTTTCGCCCGTATACCGACTTTACAGGCAACCAATTTTTTTGATTAAAAACATGGTTTGATATAAATCTGTGCAGCTGTTTCTACTGGATTACGTTATTTATTTTTGGTTCCGTGCTTCAAATTAATTTGCCGACTTTGCCGTAGTCGGTGATAAGCCTCGAATTACAGTTCTATTTTCACAATCAGTAATCTCACGAATACATAATTGAGTGTGAAAAGTGATTTAAAGCTGCCACACACAGAAACCGTGGCCGGGCCGGAGCCGAAGGCGTGCGAGTTGTAAAGGGTGTCCCGAAATTAACGCAAGATTTGAATTCGTCGCCATTTGTGCAGTAAATTGTTGGCATTTGGTAACCCTAAAAAAACAATTCAGCCATGTCTTCAACATGACAGTTTAGGGGTACTAAAAATGGAGCGTTACACGATAGAACTTAGTGTCTTCATTATTTAACAATATTTCAAAAGTAATGAAAGCTTGGCGGCCGCAGTTCGAAAATTTCTTACAAAATATGGTCGGAATAGTGTTTTAACTTCGTCAACTGTGAAGAGATTAATTGAATAATTCAGGGAGACTCGATCAATTTTGATAAACCTTTATCATATGAATTTACATGAAATACTACACACTCAGCTCAGCGGCTCAGCGACACAAACAGTCGGCGTGCGCGACGCAGATCGTGGCGTGTGAGCGTTGTATTTCAACTAGTATAAGGAGTGTCTTCACACAGAGCAAGCGCGACGCGGAGTAACGAGTTATATTTATTTTCAAAATTTTTAGCTTATGAGCCAAATAAGGTAGGTACTCAATAAAATGGACTACCTATACTGAAAATTTGATAGTGCTAGTCCAACCACATCGTTGTTTATACGATTGCCGTCTAAACGATTCTAAAAATTATTTTAAAAACGAAATCTGTACAATAATACAACGCCGTGACACCAAGGCTCCAAAACGCCTCCGCGACGCCACGGCTCTCGCACGCCTGCAATGTGAAGACATCTGCACCGCGAACGCCACGCCTGGCTCGGCTACCGTCCGCCACCGCTCCGTCTCCGGCTTCAGTGTGTGGCGGCTTTTAACCTAATTGCGTCAGTATTTAGAAATTATGCTACCTGGTATCCAGTAGGTAATTGTGTACATTGTCGGTAGAATTGTTTCATTAAAGCACCTCTGATTGCCGCTATTGTGTCTAAATGCAGCTAAATATAATGGACCTAGGTCTAGGAGAACAGCTTGCACGATTAACGAAACAAATTGACAAACAATGACACAATTACAAAACCGTTTAATGTGTCAACGAAGTGTATAACGAGCATAGTGATCGATTTATGTAGCCGGGCTAGAAAAAGAAAATTAAACATTTTCTTTCTACATATTTTTATCTCAGCTTTTGAAAGTCCGAGTATTCTGAACACTCGACTTTAGAGCTAGCAACCTTAATGAATCCTATTTAAATGTACGAATATAAAAGAGGACATAACACAAACGAATTTATATTAAACTGGTTTTGTGGCAGACGCTGAGATAAAACGCAATTCTGATCTGAACTTCTAAACCACAGCTTGAATTTTGCACTCTATGTGATAGTGTTTTAGGTACTTATTTAATTTGATAAAATGTATTTGCATGAAACCAAGGTAGCGTGAATAAAGAACATTACGCTCATACCATCTACTATCACATTTTTTTCCATAAAATGTCATTTGCGTACATATTATAAAACAAATTCTGTAGATATGGTACGTTCTCCCAACAAATAGCCTGTGTTGAGATACAACTAAACGTTATGACAAGCTATTTCCAATCTTTATTATGGAACACTAGCTGCGCCCCGCGGCTTCGCCCCCGTGGAAATTTATGTTTCCAACTTTCTTAATTTTTTCTTTCATAAGAACCTTCTCCTGACAATAACAAACATAACAAAGAAATAATTAGCGAAATCGGTCCAGCCGTTCACGCGTGATGCCGTGAAACAAACGGGTTTCATTTTATATACCTATATAGATAATATAAGAATTTTGTAAAATTTTACGTTTTTGCAGGTATTGTAACTAGGTCATAGCCATAATTTCAGTATTGTTTACGAATCGCGTTTTTGCTATTTTTTCAGTTACACGTGTCGCTATTTGGCAATAAAATGGCGTCGGGTTGTATAAATATTGCATTGACGTTTTTATTTTATTATTGGGTTCGAAAGCTGTAAACACAATGAACGAGCAAGGATTTTTTATCAGATTACGATTTGTTAGCCGACAAGTGGTCGACATAACATTTCAAAGGAAACGTCAACTCGCAAGTCACGCAGGTCATAAAAGAATGTCGAGAGCCTGTAAAAATGGGTTTCGGTACCATAATTTATTTAGCAGGTAACCTCGTCTAGCTGGAATCCTGACATTTTTTTATTTAAAATGTTTTGAATATCTTTCTATAAATAGTTTGTATGAAAATTGCAAACTAAAATATGCTGCAAACATTCTAAAATTTCATAGGATAAAAGCATGTCGGAAACTTATGAAGGGTGTTTTTATCAGCATACCTATTCGTTCATTTATACCACCACCGAGTCGAACGGTTAGGCTGGATTGTCAACTTCATAGCATAATTATTTTCTATTATGGTTACCATGGCATGCAGTCTCGACATAGATATGGGTGATAAAATCGGTCGCAAAGTCTTACCGGTCACATTTGAAAGATTCAAAAGAATCATAAACTATTTGTTTACGCCTAATAAAGGTCAAATTCTTAATATTAAAATAGATCTACCATCGGACCTATTGATTTTTATCGTCATTGTATTTGTAGCAAAAAACTACTGTCGAAAAGAACAATTTACGATTTCTGTTTGATAGCCCGATAAGTATGTAGCGTTGGGTTGGTAGTCGATACTTATCTAAGTGCTTAGTTTACTTAAATTTCGGGAAGTTAGAGATAATGATGGCTTCGAGCTTAATTTATCCGCATGATTACGGTTTATTGTTAAGTTTGCGGCGTCGCATCTTAAGTTACGATTTTACACGATTTCTTGGTTTTTGGACTTGCGTTTAGTAAAACATCGGTTTAACAAGCAAATATTTTTGTTAAAAGTTAGCGATTGGTACTTTACGATCGCTATGTTGAGACTGCACCCCCAGTTATTAAACTCATTGATAGCTATAGTAAATTTTTAGAGAAAGTTTCCTGCAAGGCATGCGAAACACAGCGAAACAAGATCCGTCAAGTGCGAGTATAACGTGCGTGCCAAGGGTTTCGAACGCTTGTAGAAATACATATGTGTAGGTTTCTTTAGCTTTAGTCTTTAGTTTAATCTAAGTTTCCGCATGTATGTTGTTAATCTATACTTAATATTATAAAGAGGAAAGGTTTGATTTTTTGTTTGTTTGTTTGTTTGTTTGTATGAATTGAATAGGCTCCGAAACTACTGGACCGATTTGAAAAATTCTTTCACCGTTAGGAAGCTTACTTTTCAGGGAGTGACATAGGCTATATTTTATCCCGGAATTCCCACGGGAACGGGAACTACGCGGGTGAAACCGCGAGGCGATCGTCTAGTAAGGAATAAATAAATACAAATACAAAAATACCTACCTGTTACAGGTTCGAGGTTAAAGGCAGACTTCCTTATTTAATGAATACCTACAAACTGTCATTTTCATGTTTCATTTATTTTCATCTTTTTTTCTTTAAATCTGTACAGGCGCACGAAATGATTAAAAGAAAATTTTAATTTCAAGTTGATAGCTTTGGTAGTTGCTGAGTTATTAAAGAGGGAAAGAAGGTCAGACAAAGCTAGACCATAAGGGTTTCGAAACCGATTTCAAAACTCAATCGGTTGAAAATATCTGGTTCATAATTGAGTTGCCAGATTCCACCAGTACAAACATAGTTACATACATTGCAAGTTAAATAAAAGCTTTTAAAAAGCACCCTTACCCAAAGTCTACAAATTGGAGTGACTCTAATAGCAGCCACAACAAGAGTATCAGATGTTAGTGGCGTCATCAACCAATAATAAAAGAGATACGATAAAATAATACCTCTAAAAGGAAAAGTTTTACATTCCGGCATAAAGCCATTTATCTACTAACCATTTAATAACTGGCTAGGTACTGATTTCTATTAGTTTTTGTTCAGTGAGGTGCATGTTGTAGGTTTGTTTATTTAGTAGAAAACTAGCTCCTGCCCTCGGCCTCGTACGCTCTTTTCCAGGATAAAAAGTAGTTCTCCGGAATACGATCTATCTCCCTACCAAATTTTATTGAGATTCGTTCAGCCGTTTTGGCGTGAAAAGGTAACAGAGAGACAGACATAGTTACTTTCGAATTTACAATATTAGCATGGATAGTATAGATTGGTTTCACTGAAACCGTTTCAGATAAGCACTTAGGTTAGTGCGGAAGTTTGGATGTAATGGGTGGAGGCAAAACTTCTGATCGGTTTGAACCTGAAACTTTACATTGCGTTGGCAAAATCTAAGATCTAGTATGACGATAGTACTTTTTTACCAAGGAAAATACATAAGTTGTCCGAAGCCGTAGATAATAAAAAAATTATTTACGGAGGTCCATGTCCAGCATTTATTTTTGCACAAAAATAAATTTTATATAAAATTACCATCCTAATCCTTACTTTTTGTACCGTTTCGTCACAATATTATTGCTTGATAATTATTAAATGATAATTATGAAACCAGTGGATTGGTAGAGGCGTTGTTAATGAAGATATATAGGTACCTATGAACATTAAAATCTTACAAACCTGTCCAATTTTAGGGTCAAAGGTTACTAGCAACCTATAATAGGGTTGCATTAAAGTCCAATGCCTTTGTTATAGCTTCGCAACTCGCAGTTTACGATACCCTTGGTTTATTTACCAGCAGGCGTCATAATATTAATTTTATTGGGCCGTTGTATAGTCTTCTACTAAAGGAGCAATCACACAGTCCAGTAACTATCGGAGCTATGACAGTTGCGTGACGGCTGAAGATAATGTAGAAAGAAAACCAGCTGGTTTCAACTCTAAGCGTCGAAAAAAAGAATTACCATAAAAAAAAATCATGAAAGTGCACTGTTTTGCACCGAACTTGACGATCTCAGGAACGGTCTATAAAAAGAGATTTTTGTTTTGATTCGTAGGTTAGGTATTACTAATTCTTTGGTTTTTTGATACAGTTTCTTCATAGGTTGTGTAGTTTTCTTGTACATAGGCAAAAACATTATTTTTGCGCTTACGCCATTCCAAAAACGCATGCTCCGTTCCACTCCCATGAACGCGAAATCCTATGCCTTATCCTTTTCACAAAATGGCGCGCAATGCGCCCTCTTATATATTTGTATATCTTGTATATTTATTATATAATTTTATATAAATAACCTCTACTTTAAAATGTTAGAAAACTGTAAATTTGACGTTACCAAGTGTTCCAATGTGTGTTCCAATGGTTTGTAATAAATGAACTGAACTGAACTTAATAGGAGACCGTAAGCTAACTAAGTAGTGTGATCGCTCCCTAACGTCACGTCTTGATCCTTTATCGTTATTTTAAATTCTATTGGGCAATGGTAATGACTGACACTTTGGAGCAGACAGTCTGTGCAAATTCTTAGTAGGCAATAAAATGTTATTTGCTTTTATGGAGGTACTAGCAGATGCCCACGACCTCGCAGCCAGTATCTAAAAGTAGAAAAGGTTTCTGGAAAGTAAGTAGGTATTTCTAAGTGAATCCTCTTTGTGCTTTTGCATTTTATGTTAGACTAGTTTATGCACGCGGCTTCGCACGCGTTGTTTATATAAACGTTGGTAATGTTTTCTATCCCATCGGTACAGATTTATGGGATAAAAAGTTTGATTCCAGGATTAGAATTACCTGCATGCAAAATTTCAGCCTGATCCGTTCAGTAGTTTTGGCGTGAAGAGGTAACAAACATCCTTCCGTCCATCTATACATCCATCCTAACTTTCACATTTATAACATTAGTGTGACTAGCTGTAACCCGCGACTTCGTACGCGTTATGCGTACAAGCCTTCAGAACCAGTGGTTCGGGCTGTGCGTTGTCTGTCAGGTCAGGTAAGTACTCCTTTATATTTGTATATCGATAAAACTAAAACAATTACATTAGAAAACTTTCATTTCATCGGTAGGTAGGAAGGTACAGTCAGCTGCTCAGATAAATCCCAAGTTTTCACTTTTATTTTACCTCGGCACTTTTCAAATCAAAGTACTACGCCCACATTTTTCGTATAGAGTAGTCGTACTTTTCAGATTATAATAATATAATAAAGCCTTTTTATTTCCTTAATAAAATAAAATTTTACAATATTAATTATGAGTAGAATAATATGCAGTATAACACTTGATTTAAACAAAATAATAATTAATAATTAAAAATTAAATTAAAATTAATACTAATAATGGTATTATTAAGGACCTCTCATCGAGTGAAGGTCTCCTCCATTTTACTCCATGACTTTCTGTCTTGAGCTTCTTTGGAGTAGTAGAAAATGAAAAATCCTACTACGATTTACTTGAGAAAATATTACACATCATAAATGATTTCATGCAAATAAACTTTTCAGATTGCGGTATAGTAATTATTACAATTACTATACACTGACTATTTAGTCAAATTGGAAACTTGCGAGTGTAAGTATACATATTTTCGCAGCTGACGGTTCCTACCCTGTGAGGGTAGGGAAAAGTAAATTGCTTAGGGTAAATTGCCCACCTTCCTATAATTTTATTAACATCATTCGTGATCAAAATAATTTATTAGGTATTTATAATAATTAATTATAAATATATTAATTAATAATTAATTAGATAATAATTAGGTAATTTTCTATTGACCTGATTTCCTACTAAGCTAAAGAACTTAACTAATTTATTTAACCTTGCCGAGAGTAAGTATGGACTATTTTAAATTTTTCTATTATAATTCGGAGTTACATTAATATAATAAGGTAGCTTATAGCTTAGCAAAGCTTTTAAATATTCCTGAAACGATTTTACCAAAGTATTTCTTTTAAAACCTTCATGTTCGTGTCTAAAAGTTTGTAAGTAATGCTAGGAAAATGCTTTTAGTTTGAACGTTATGCTGTCAGGAATATGAATCTTCGTTTTGAGCTTTTGCCAGGTTATTGGATGTAAGCGGTTAAATGGTTATTTTAATCAGTAAATGACCGAGGAAGTTTAAAAGTACAACATTTTATCTTTAGTAATTTGGAGTCCGTACAATCAGTAGGTCTTAAATAAATAAATAACGCTGGACAATCCACAAAACATCATCTCGCACCAACCTAAGCAGGCTTTGCGGAAAGTTCGTCTAAAACAATTCATCTAAAACAATTCGACTAAAACAATTCGACTAACGACTAAAACAATTCGTTTTAGTCGTTAGTCGTAAACTTGGTTAATGACAATTCGACTAAATCAAGGTCGAATTGCTTTAGTCGAATTGTCATTAGTCGAAATGTTTCTAGTCGAATTGTGTTTTAGTCTAACTGTTTTAGTCGAATTGTATTAGACGAATTGTTTTAGTCGAAGTTTCCGTAGACGACTAAGCAGTGCTTGTGTTATGGGTACTAGATGTCTGTTATAGTTAAGGGCGTATTGACCAAAATCAATGGTTTTTAGGTACCCTTATTATAATTAATCAGGAATCGCCACTTTATATAGATTACGGCGTAGATGCTCTTCCTCGGTATTTTATTTAGTTTAGTGTTGATAACAACAATTGATAGGTAAATTTTCCAATATTCCAGTCGTACGATAATCCGATAAGGAATAGTTAGGTATAGCTAAGCCAGGGCTCAGAGCATAGAAATTCATAGTCCTCAAGGGAGTGTCTAGGTTTGCTTGGAATTTGATCACAAATCCTTTTTAGTCATGCCTGTGAACAAAGAAGCATTGCTTTCATGGGATTGATCGGTTATCGAGTCATCGCGAACCTAGGCGTACAGGCAGTCAAATCAACGCCCAAACTTGGCCAAGTGATCGCAAGGAACGTTTGCGATCACTTGGCCAAGACGTGAACTCGTGAATGGACCTGCGGGGGGCATACTTCTAAAAACGAAACGAAGTTTCTGATCCGTTTTCATGCAAACAAACGCACAATCTTCAATCTTACATACGAGTCGGTTTTAAACGAAGGCAAATCAGGCACTTCGTTCTTTGTTTGAGTAGGCCACCTGAACGATAGCGTAAAATAGGTACTTTAGAAGCATCGATCTAAGTAAAAAGGGGGGGATGAGGTAATAACTTCTCGAAAGTGGAAGGCGCAAATTAGGTGCAATTATGTCCACCCACCTCAGTCCCTTCGTTTGTTGCGGCATGAATTCGCACGCCTGTGGAGGCAATTCTGGGTGTCCCGCGGGAAAACGGCGCGTGTGATTGGAGTCGTTATGAAATAAGCTAACACATTAAAAAAAATTAAGTCCTGTATTACCTGACGAAATAACTATTTAGATCCAAAATCTTCATCAAATACACGATCTATGAAGTAAAAACTATTTATTACTTACCTACTCATGTTAATTTATCGAAACACAACACAGCTTCAATTCTCAATAATTTGGCGTGTTTTAAAAAACTATGAACCGACTTCAAATTTATATGGGACCATCTTGTGATACCCTATCCAATAAAATAAGAATTATAGAAATCGGACTACTCTGTAAAAAGTTATGCGTGGTCATACATTACAATCAGTGAGTGAACAATCAATCATCCCCTGTTTTCCTACCTACCAGTTGGATTTTTATTCCAAATGATGGGACCAATTTCGAGCTATACCCGTTCCAAAAAAAAAAAAAGAATTATCGAAATAGGACTCTGTAAAAAGTTATGCGTGGTCATTAATAAAAAAAATATATACGCGTCGATTTAAGAACCTCTCCGTTTTTCGTCGGTTGAAAAGATCGGACCGGCGGCGTTCGTGTTTAGCGTGCTTGCTACGTACTTGTTGTCTCGGTAGCACTTCAGCCTAGGTACGTCTTTGTTGTTCATTATAATTATTGCACAAGATTGGAAATGTAACTGTGAGCGAGTGTTTGCGTGTAGTTGTAACACAGGCCAGTTGTTGAGTAAGCGCTGTTACGTTATCTAATCTGTGGCTGGGAAAACAAAAATACAATACAATACAAAAACGCTTTATTATACACCATAAAAATAATATTACAAGGAGACATTACATAAGACAAGAACAATAGGCCGCCTTATCGCTTAGAAGCGATCTCTTCCAGGCACGGAGAATGGCGTAGGAGAACGGCAGGAGAACGTACCATATCTACAGATTCTACTTAGATCTATGTTTAGAAGCCAATAATTTCATTACTTGCTCGAAATAGGTAGATATTTATGTAGATAGTAGTTTAGTTATTTCGAAAATTGTTAGGATTAAGGCCGGGTCGTGTGCGGAGGGTAGATACCTAAGTAGTTAATTGGCTGTGTTGTAGCTCAGAGGCTTTGCCAAACAAGAACAGATATTGGCTATTCAAATTACCTTGGTTAGTGCGTCTTCATTCTGCGGTACGCGGTACGGTACTGCGGACATTCAAGTACGAGCTTCCTGGATACAAAAACGTGACCACACGGGCGCAAAACGAATCTTACAAGAAGAAGAGGAGAAGAGATAAAAAAAAGCAAAATAGCACGGTGTCTAAATAAAATCTCATGACATCATGCTATTGTTTATTCTTAGATTTATCTTCGCTCCGATCCGCATTGGTGGAAGGAATCCAATTGCAAACTTTAAAATAAAGAGCTGTAAGTATGTCCCCAATCATTTAAAAGAATATTTTTACAATATAATTCAATAAAATTGCAACTATTTAAGACAAAACACAACTAAGTGTAAATGTTTTTTAACTGCATGTTCTGCTCATCATCCCGTAAAACGTTTTCGAAGACGCCAGGTCTTTTATTCTTAAATTTGGTATTGGTAATAGGTATTCCCCTCCATTCTATAATCGCTTTTTTGAGATTGGGTTCCGGACAAAAGAATTTTTTAATTTTATAATAGAGTTGATATATACAATTAAAACTGAGAATCCAGACCTGTCGTCTTCACGAACGTGTTCGTGGTGATGGGCAGACCCTGCAGTTCACGTAGTGTCATTATTTTAAGATTAACCCTGTATAGTATTTACACTTTTATCAAATATCTAAAAATCTAAGAATCAATATCGTCAATAGATAGAAGGCACAGCAAAGAATGACAGAGTCAGTACCTACCTGTGAAATCTTCATCATACGAGTACCTTCTTAGAGTATACATAGGTCTGAATAAGTATGTTTATTTAGTCGTTTGACGAAGGCATTTTCTTAAATCTTAAATCGTGCGTGGGGCAAGGGACGGGACGGGAGAGGGACGCACCCGAGTTGCATACATCACCGCCTTAGTAACTCGGGATCGTCCTCCCCCAACCGTCACTTGGCACGATTGCCCTGTCAAAACGCCTTCGTAGAACGACTGTATGCATGGGTAAATGTATCTACATACACAGTATTACGACAGCCTATCTAGGCTGTCGTAATACTGTGTCTCCCAGCCCGCGGGATATCTCGTGTAAGCCTTTAATATCATAGGCAAAATATAAAGGTACCTCGGAGTTTCGATGACGTCATAACACGTTGTGTTATTGTATTATGATCCAGTTTGTTGGAGAGCGACAAGAACTTTCATCAAATGTTTCCAAAAACCTAAAACGTAATTGTTTTGACACTGAACAAGACTTGGTTAATTCATTATGAATGTAAGCGGGTTAGCTACGAACCTAGTTTGTGTTGGAAGAACACCAACGTCGCCTACGACCCGTGCACTGCGCACCGCACGCAAGGACGGTACGGCGCGACGCGAACCGCACTCACCCTGATGAAGTCCCTCGTTAAGGGATAAAACGTTAGTGTTCTTCCAAACTAGGTTCGTAGTTAACCCGGTTACATTCATAATCCTGATGATGATAGCGGACAAGCTAGATGGGCCGCTATACAAACACAGCATTGCTGTGTTTGTAAAATGACATTCACTCTCCTATGATAAACTAACATAATTTTTAAGACATTTGTTACTAACTATTATATATGGATTTAATTATTATCTGAAATAAATGACTATTATTATTATTATTATAATGAATTCGTCAAACTACGAAAGTTTTTATAGTAAAAAAAGACTTGGTTAGAAAATAACAAGCTTTTAATAATATCTAGTATCAGAGTACGTGTCAAGACAAATCAAACTCGATGGGGTTACGTTGTTTTATTACAGAGTTCTCATGGCCACCTTCTGGCTCCATCACCAGATCAGCTCCATGTCGTCATAATATTTCATTGTTATCCGATGTACACATATACATAATATGTGTACATCGGATAACAATGCAATATTATTAATATTATGCATGTAAATTTCAACTGTATGAGAAAATAGAAAATAGGTCAAGTTTAACTTGCAAATAAAACTAAATAAAAGCTTCTTAAGACTTATTCCTCTGAAGATTTGATTTGTTTGTTCTCCGGCGATACACCGAAGGAAATTTTTAATGTCCGTTTCTGTAGGACATATCGGCAAACGGACATTGATGATATCCTCCTAGTCGAATTTATACCACGGCGGCCATCTCATCGGTGACTAGCCAGATGCGCAGGATATATTATAGTGCACCAGTGTGTGCGCAAACACAGATGCACTTTCTATTCCCTCACTCCATTGCACTCTCATAATCCGATGGCACAACAGACCGACTCGACCGGGGAGAGTTCAGACGCAGGACCAACGGCTTAACGTGCTTTCCAAGGCACGGGGGTGTAACACCGCCCACTTCCTGACTCGGGCTGCTACTGTAAATTTTTCTTGCTAAAAAAACCCAATAACAACTCCTGGCCCGACCCGGGAACCCAGGACCTCATAATCAGCAGATTTTTTTTGGACTCGCTCTCAGTTTTAGCATTTGCCATATTTCGTTTTTTTTAAATAAAAAATATGGGAAACATTTATACCCTAGATACCTACACGAAAAAATACGTGAGTATCAGCGGTTGAAAAAGCTGTCTGCTAGACCAACGAGGTAGTCAACGGACGGCAAACGGATATTAACACTTGCATGTCCCAAGACGCAGATGTCCTTCTTCACCGCCGAGGCTGGGCAGTAAATGCTTTAAAAGTCCTTTGAAAACAATTAAAATCGCCCCCGCTTCCGCTGCCACAGAAAACGCAACCTAGAGCAAATCAATAGCTTAGAGCTTTGTAGAGGTTTATCCTCAAGCCCGACACTTGTTTTGGATAAAGTAATTCGGACTTGTGATAATCCGACGGCGTTTTAGGTAATCCGAAACATTGGGAGATTTCTTCAATTTGGTGCGATGTGACGACACTAGACGATAAACCTAGAAAGATCTTTGTACCTAACATAATGATATGATACGTCACCAATAAATTATCGTTAAGATAGATTAATTTCGATTGATAGTTTAGTTGCTTTCTTAGCTTCTGATGTATCGGCTCCTTCCCATCTCGTAACCATTTCAAAGCAACTGAAGAAAATTTGTATGTTTCATACATTTCGTCGCGTTTGGAAAACTTTTCAAGAAATAGTGTATTTGAGTACAGTCACCTAGAAAGATCGCCTAGGAAGAAGCTATTTGACAGATCACGGTACCTACTGAATACCCATCCTACTACCAATACTGAGCCGCTCTTTCCTTCTTTGTGCTAATAGCTGCATTCGCATAAGGCACGCGCGGGCAAGTTTTTGTATGCAATCAATAAGTCATCCTGGTCGACATACCGCAGTGGCGGATAAATTGATTTCTTAGCTATTGCTACAATACAAATAGGATTCACGGGATTCAATTCCTCTTTCCTTGAATATCGATTTAGATGACAAGGCATGGTCGCAGGCCTCCCTGCCTGTCAAATTGGGAGGCTTAGGTATACGCAAAATTTCAAGTGTAGCCCTACCAGCGTTCTTGTCTTCTGTCTACAGCACTAGTTCTTTAGTTGAAAAAAATTTAAATCCTTCTCTTTTGGTCCCACCTGGAATGTCATTGAAAATTTCATTTTTAGACGAAGCTCGAACGGCTTGGCATAGTGCTTGCCCCGATGCTGCTCCCCCAAAATCACTTTTGTCCCAACGGCAATGGGACGGGCCTCTGTGTGAGTTGACACGGAACTGTTTGTTACAAACGTGCTCCAGCTCTGCAGATCGTGCCCGCCTCCTGGCCGTTTCTAAATGGGAGTCAGGACATTGGTTGCAAGCATTTCCTTCATATAACACTGGTACTTTATTGGATCCCGTAACTTTCCGTATCGCAACATGTCTCCGGTTGGGTGCAAGGTGTTGCGCGCCTCATCAATGCCAGTGCGGTACTGCTGTCGAACAGCTTGGTCATCACGGATTATCGTGCACTAGGGCCGCTGGTCGGATATCTCGCCACGCTAGCCTTAACGACATCATCCGGCGGGCCTTTGTCACCGTTAACGTACCAGCTATTCTCGAACCGAATGGTCTGTTGCGTGACGATGGTAAGAGGCCCGACGGTATGACACTAGTCCCATGGGAGTTGGGGAGGCCCATTGTGTGGGACGCTACATGCGTCGACACACTTGCGCCTTCCCATCTTCCGAGGACATCCGTGAGGGCGGGTGCGGCGGCAGATTTGGCCGAAGATCTCAAGAGGCGCAAATATGCAGGTCTCGACAGAGCCTACACATTTGCTCCCCTTGGAGTCGAGACCCTAGGTCCGTGGGGTACCGAGGCTCTTCGGGTTTTCAAAAAACTATCTGAGCGTCTGGTCGAAGCGACGCGTGACCCGAGAGCTGGTGAATATCTGGCACAGCGTATCAGCATTGCCATACAGCGTGGCAATGCAGCCAGCGTCTTGGGGACGCTTCCGACTGGTGTTGATATGGATCAGTTGAGCTATCTGTAGACTGTTTGCAACAGTCGGCAGTTAGCTCAATTGTTTCAATTGTGAATACTAGTATAATTTTCTTTGTGAATAAATGTCATCTAATATAAGTATTGAAACAAATCACCAATTATGAACAATATCTGATCTACCTACACACGATAAAATGTTTCGGTTTACAATAACACAACAACAAGAAGCAAGGTCTTACAGCACAAATAAAGGGAAAAATCCAGAATCCGTAAATTTGTAGTTAGTTTATTCACGAAAAAACACGTATTTTTATTCTCGCCATGGACCAAAACGTACAGACTACAGGGTACCTACTTCCCGTTGACCTAGAATCATGATAATTTGGAAAGACACAAGGTCTTGCGGAACCCTTAGTGCGCAAGTCCGACTCGCACTTGACGTTTTATTTCTAAAGAATTTGAACCTTATTGCCCTTATTGGCCATATTGATATGATATTGGTTATATTTCGTGATTCGTTTCATTACTTTGACTAGATTCATTTTACAGAAATATTTAAAACGCTGAGGACCGTATCGGGCAATTTACCGCGGAGCGGCCTTAAAGTTTTCAGCACAGATTTCTGTTAGGTATCTGGGGGTTTTAATTTTTCTATCAGCTTGCTTTGTAGATACTCCTATTAGCTCTCGCGAAGGCTGGTAAGTGACCAACATGAGGGTCAGTGAGAAAAACTGGCCACCTACAAAGAAATAAACTTACGTGTTCAAGCGTGCGTGCCTTTCTTTTTCGTTTGGCCCCAAACAGTCAGGGGTTGAATTCCGCAAACCAATCACTTTACTATTATAATGACAAATGGTATCATCGCAAGACCGTCCAAAAATGAAAGAAACTCTAGATAGTACGTGCTATTTGCACGGAAAGATTGATAGAATGTTTTCAACTATGACACTTTTGACACGTTCCAACTGTAGTTTCTTTCATCAAAGGTAAAATGCTAAAATGTGTCTTTTTTTATACCTTTTGCGATACCATTGTTATGGTGAAGTCATTAATTTAGTGGAATGAGGACCCAGTACCTATTTTGTTTTACTTCCCCCTCTCTCCGCTCGCATGTCTTTTTCGCATGAGGTGATTAGCTCTTAAAAGAGGACTCAAAGCTCAAAGCCAGCTCATATACTTAATTATGTAGATATACATAGTTGCCCTTGTGGCTATTCAGAAGAAGCGTGGCATGGGACAGGTTGCATGCTTATCAGTGTTATCAGCGAATGATAAGAGATAGCAGGACAAGTACCCACGCGATCGGGGGACGCTATTTTTATAACGCGTGGAGGATACGTTTGATATTTATATTGGAAATTATTGACTTTCCGCATCGAATCTTGCTAAAGTCATAAATACAGACAAACTACAAAGTGAAAAGTTTTAGGATTTTAACAAAACACAAACACAAATTAATTCCAACCTTCAGTTGAAGACTTATGGTTAGGCTTTACTTTGCCACTCCCGCGCTAAGGGCACAACATCCTTGCCACTTTGATACATTTCTAGTATTAAATACATAGGTACTAAACATTTTTTCCCAGAAAAATATGTTTTACGAGTTTTTTCACGTTAGGTCACACTCACTCATGTCACATATTCATTGCCCTACCTCGCATTTTTCATGAACAACAAACAACTTTCTTGATTTACGACAAAACAAAATGTAATATTGTCCTCGTGAGTTTTCTGATTTATTTCCCCAATTTAAATGGCAAATTGTAAGGACCAAATAAAAATAAGCATTTCAGTCATTAATTACAACTTGTTCTGTAATTTCAGTAATTCCTACACTCACCTGAACGAGTTTGTTGCAAGTTATTGTTCCGGGCACACGATCGTTAGGAGTTGTGCAGACGAGCCACGAGCAGATTTAGTGACCTCAGTCTACTTGTAAAAATTCAATGGAAAAGTGGTCGACACGTGCAGCCCCTAGACCATGGCACACTTATACTTTCCAATCAGATTGATAGATAATCATTAAGGTATTTGTTTCAGAAACATACATTGTGTGTGCTGCAGACAGCCTAGCAAAAAGCCGCGCGCACAGTTTTGCTCGAAAAGCAAACATTGACTTTCAGTATCCCTCTGAGGAGTCTGAGATGACCAGAAATCAGAGTGTATTGATGGCAATTTAAGAAGGAAGAGATTCAGGTCGTCAAAACGCCAGGCCCGTTTGCCCTGCTCCAAGATTTTATCGTTTGCGCTTGAATAAAACCTTTAATTTGCCTCAGTTTGGGTCAGAGCACTTGAACGGCGAACTTGGTGGGCGTTTAACGCATGAGCGGCTAGTAATAATCACGCATTGAAAGTCGACGGTATTTTCTGAAGGAATAGTTTTTGTGAAAGCGCTCACACATTTTCATTGTATCGAAAAAGGGTTTGGGAAAAGAGACAATTTTCCTGTAACGTGACTTCTGAAAAGGCGGTTTAAAAGTCGTTCCTATGTTTCAGTAACCTAGGTACGTACGCACATGTTGGATGAATCTTGGTGAGACCTGACTGCATGGACAGGCGTTTATATCTAGGCTAACCGTATCATGACTCTGCCTATATGGAAGTGAACCTAAGACGTTTTCCTTACAAATACTTTCGCCGAAAGTTGCCGCGAGCTCTGTATGAGTTTGAAACTATAATAAATACGCGAAAGAGAAACACATTTTATCTGCGAAATAATGTTAACATCTCATGCATGCAAGATTTTTGCTGTTTTCCCTGAGGGCTGTGGTGTCGCACGAGCTTATGATTTATGACACGCATTACCAATTACTTGTAGCGAAAATAGAATACTTTATATAATAATGTTGTCCTGTCCTCCTAGCCCAGTTTCGGCCATGGCGGTGGCGGCTAGTCTCAAAGGGCACAAGGCATATGCACACGACATATTATATACACGACATGTTATCGTGCACAAGTGTGCACGATAACACAGGTTCTCTTTTAAACACATTCTCTTTTCCATCACTCTCATAATCCAATGTCACAAGAATACCTATCATGGCAACAAACATATTCAAGAGACAATGCTTTTCGCATTGCCTTTTGAATTGAGGACGTCCGGCCCTGAGAACCTCCGCCGTAATCCTAATGAGGAAATTTGCTCAGTGACAAAAAACGGCTAGTTGGTAACAATATCACACGACTCACCTTTGAAAGGGTTTCACATTTTCATGACCTTGGCATTCAGTACGAGATGACTTTAGAACTTCAATAGACGCTTCACCCTGAACTTACAGCCTACGTAGGCTTTGGATATGAGTGCTTAGGTTAGATTCTTCGACGGATGAAGCCCTGTTCTGTAAAGTCTTGAACTCCTTTCTTTTTAAAATCCACCCTTCTATAATGAGGTGTATAAATAAATTAATATGTAAACCAACATGATCACCACTGCTCTAGAAATTTAGTATTAGGTGTCCAAATTCATAATTAGTGTGTTAAATATAAATAACCTTATGAAAAAGCTATAGAAACAACGTTCCGTAAAAACGAAACCCAGCAATGATTACTTTGATAAGATTGATAAAATCATATTCGGTACCATGCCTACGTTACCTACATAATGATATAGCGGGTTGGGGCACCACAACCCAATATATGAGGGGATCCACGATATATTGAAATGAGTTGAATCACTTCAAATTGATTCTGGCTACGATTGGAGGATATAATGGAAAAGGTTTTGTTGTATAAATAGTTTCTTTGCTTACCTTTATGTTGACCTTTTTAACAGCTTAAATTGATTGTCAGCAAACTGGCAGGGTCACTCAACTTTATGAAAAGCTAAAGGCGATTTTCGTGGGTTTATGAACTGTGCATAAACAACTGGTGTTGTTCTCTGTTAGGCCGATCGTTACTTATAATTTAAAACTTTCGTTATCTTTGTAGCAATTCAGACGTATCATACGAAAGTTCTGCAATGATTTTCTTTGTTTTATAAATAATCCGAAAGAAAAATCCTAAAGAGAGCAACTGTAGGTAGGTACCCATTCCCATAGCGTCTCGGTCGAATAACTTCACAAAAGGCTATCTAGATTTATTTCGTCGCAAGTTTAATGAGCTTGAAGCCGATATCAGCCTGCCAAAAAAACCTTTGAAGTTCCAACGCTTTTGAAGCCCAATTGCACAGGTAAAATATATGAGTAAATGAAATTGCCTCTTCAAGATAATGACGCTCGTTCATCTTTTGTCATGTTATCCGAGCGCTTTTAACAATCGCTTAATAAGAGCCTTTATTACAGGGCTGTGTGGGATGATCACTATTATTTTAAATGGAAGCTCTACTTAAAATTATTATCCAGCAAAGGCTTTTAAGTCTCGAATTCTGGGAAACGATCGAAAACTTTCTCGGAAGGCATTTACCCAGTATTTAAGTTAACTAGAAATACTTAATAATTTTTGGGTAATTTTTGCTGTAATTTTTTTCATCATTCACAAGACCCATATTATTTCATATTAAAATCATTGTCGAAAATTTTGCATATTTATGAGAAGCTCTGATCCATATTTGAACATATAGGTTAATAGGTACCAACAGACAACAGAACAGTCATGTCGCATTAATATTAAAGTAACGCTTGCGAAATATTTCCACGAAAACTTTTAACCCCTCAGCATCGGCTATGCATAAACCATGACACGAAATAAGGCGTAGAAAAACAAATCAACTACGTAGCCGTACGTGACCGTAGGCGTCTACGAAATCCGTAGACAGCACGTAGAACTTATTTATCATCAAAAAAGATCACCTGTGGGTTCTTCTCTCGTCCTCATGGTCTTCCTTCATGAAAGACGGTTGCAGACTGAATCTACGGCGGAATTGGTGTCGTCCTTTCATGATGTTTGATTCACTTTAGCACATACTAGTCCAGTGGATGGTTGCGAGCGGCAACAGGCGCGGGGCGCGGGGGTCGCGGCGGGCGGCGTGCGGCGCGGCTGGTGGTCGGCAGACGAATGGCGGAGGGATCGCCTGATGCCGCGCCGTAGCGCATCCTTTAATGAAAACATCATACTATAACTGATGCGGGTCTCTTGCTGAAAACATCGACAGTTTGTAATGCGAGGGGCGCGGTGGGCGTGTTGTTTTGTTTCGCTTTTCAGATTAGAACATTCTAGAAGGTATTTGGAATGTCATGCCATTTTTGACTCGTACAATCACAGCATTTTCCTATGAGTATTCCTTTTGCTATTGGCGATGGGTTGAAGCCCCAACTTGTGTTAGTAATATTTCGATTTTCAGATAATATGCAAGAGACTCAACGCTAATAAATATACACATAGGGTGTCACCTCGTCTCTATACATGCTTATAAGAGCTTACAGACACGCGCTGAATGCTGAACCAATTTGAATATTCATAACGTTATCAAATTATATAACGAAATTAATTTTGATTTGTGGCAATATTTGTACCAACTTAGCTTTCATTGTGAAATGTTTTCAAGTAATTTTATTCAGAAGAGGTTTTCATTCTCCTTTACGTAGGTAACTTGACTTTGAATATTAATGATGTAGACAACTCCGATATTGCAGAAGGTCTTATATATGTAAAGGTAAGCCCAAATAAGGTAGGTTCACGTAAACAATTTTCTCAAGGAACTGCTTATAACGTGAAATTCATAATCCTCCCTCGGAAAACATGTCGGCAAAGAACCAAAAAAGGATTTTTTAATTTTCTGTTAAAATTTTCAGTTAAAAAAGTAGATTAAAATGTCAGCAAGACTCAGTGATGATTGCTATAAGTGGAAGGTTGATGCTAAAAGGTGGTTGCTAAAAGCTGATGCTGTAACTTAAAATTTAACATTTAGTTGATTTGGTGTTGACATTTGAACTTAAGATATTTTCAGTAACATTAAGTGCCTTATCACACTGGCACAGCGTGCGTGCCCGCGGCGTCGTGGCGGCGACTTGCCTCGATTTGAAATGGCTCGCAAATCGCCAGCGTGAGTAAGGCTCTAAGAGTAAAATAAAATATTACAGCCGATGAAAAATGCGTTTGAGGCCACCCACTAACATACCATTCGTTATGCCTCATAAAATACAAACACAAACTTTTGGGATATAAAATTGTAGACGCGACAAAATAGTTAGTTGTTTCGCAATATATCTATCTATAATATAAAAATGAATCGCAAAATGTGTTGGTAAGCGCATAACTCAACAACGCCTGGACCGATTTCGCTAATTCTTTCTTTGTTGTGTTTGTTATCGTCAGGAGAAGGTTCTTATGAAAGAAAAAATTAAGAAAGTTGGAAACATAAATTTCCACGGGGGCGAAGCCGCGGGGCGCAGCTAGTAAATAAATAAAATCGGAAATGCACCTGTCACTCAGCATGTGCTATGCTATGACAAAGCAGATCATGCCATAGCGCTGGTCTTTCATAATCTCTCGTAATTAAACCTCATGCATCATGCATGAGGTTTAATTACGAGAGATTTCCTTATTTGAATCAACGACGCCTATGTATGATTCATCGATAAACACGACGTGTTTAGTAATTTTACTCGAACATCATACATATAATCTGTACATTATTTTGACAACCTTCTTTGAGCAAAGTCGCCTTTCCGGCTTACCCGAAAACAGAGTTGTTGCGAATATTAGCATCAGCATCCTCTGACGACCAGCATTAATTTCGACATCAGCATCCGCATTGATGGATGCTGATGTTCGAGTCGCAAAATGACCAGAAGGGACGAGGGTTAAAGCGCATTTTTGTATAAATCAGGTAAAGAAGCACAAACTTGTTTATTCGTCCCACTACACATTGAGCGGGGGTGAAATACAGCTTTTAGTGCTCGTTCGTATTGCAAGTAAGCAAGTAAGTGCGCGTCTTTTGTTAGTAAAAAGCTCTCTGAAAATTGCAACTTTCTACAATTTACGATTCGTAAGTACTCGCTGACAGACTGAAAGACAGACAGACAGCGGAAGCTTAATAATAGTACACCGTTGGCACCATTTGGGGACGGAACTCTAAACGGCATAATTTTTCGAAACTCGGTTTCGGTGATGGAAGGACCATCAACATTCAAGAAGTGCAGATAACTCGGTTTGCGAGTCAGACACGCACTTGGCCAAAATCAGCATCAGCATCTGCTGATGTGTCTAAAACTGCATCAGGTACAATCCTGCCCGGAAGCCGGCCAGCAATTTTCATTACTGTCCTGTTTTGCGGCTCGTAGTCAGGCGCGTAAAGGTTTTATGCATAATGAGCACAGGCTTCGCTGGCTAATTAGAAAGAAAAAGAGACCGCAAGAAACTGACAAAGTGCATAGCGGTTAAAATTTTTGCGCTCTTATTTTTTTTACAAAATGTAAAAAATAACTCTTTAAGCGACGAATCCTCTTATTCAATGTTTTTAAAATTACTCGCATTGTTTGCTTAAGGCTCTATACAACCCTTGGTCAAAAATGACTGCCCTGCTGGCCACTCTACGATGGCCTTACAGAGGCATTAAAAAAAGCTTATGATAGGATTCACAAACTGGACAATCTTTTTTCAAAATTCCTTCGATAAATAGAATAATAAGATAAAATAGGTGGTGGCGCTGATTTGGATCGGGGTAGCGCTTTATGTCTCGGCACAGTCTCGGCTCTCAAGCTTGATCATCATTGCAGCCCTTGCTGTCCGCGCTATAATGGCCGACCTTCGGTCTCGCCCTTCATTGCAGCTTGTCCATCAAGGGCTGCAGTGCTGACCGCGCTGTGATGATCTGGACTTACGCTAACCTACGCTTTCACAAAGGAACATGCTCCACAAAGGAACACTTCGTTAATTGTGAGATTACGAACGATTGCTAGTTACCACTCTAAGCCTGGGTTGGTGTCATGTTATATTTGAAATGACACCTACCCAGGCTAGACACCCTTTAATGAGACATTCAAAAAAGTCTTGTTAAACAGTCAAAGAGACACAAATAGGTCACAGAGTAGTAGGTAGGAACGAGACGTCCTGACACAGAGGAATAAGTGCCTTGGTATTCCTAGGCACTTAATTCTCTGTGTCAGGACGTAGGTATTCCTAGGCACTTTATACCTCTGTGTCAGGACGTAGGTATTCCTAGGCACTTATACCTCTGTGTCAGGACGTAGGTATTCCTAGGCACTTATACCTCTGTGTCAGGACGTAGGTATTCCTAGGTACTTATTCCTCTGTGTCAGGACGTGGGTATTCCTGGGCAGTTATTTCTCTGTGTCAGGACGTAGGTATTCCTAGGCACTTATTCCTCTGTGTCAGGACGTGGGTATTCCTGGGTAGTTATTTCTCTGTGTCAGGACGTAGGTATTCCTAGGCACTTATTCCTCTGTGTCAGGACGTGGGTATTCCTGGGTAGTTATTTCTCTGTGTCAGGACGTAGGTATTCCTAGGCACTTATACCTCTGTGTCAGGACGTGGGTATTCCTGGGCAGTTATTTCTCTGTGTCAGGACGTGGGTATTCCTAGGCACTTATACCTCTGTGTCAGGACGTGGGTATTCCGGGGCAGTTATTTCTCTGTGTCAGGACGTGGGTATTCCTAGGCACTTATACCTCTGTGTCAGGACGTGGGTATTCCGGGGCAGTTATTTCTCTGTGTCAGGACGTAGGTATTCCTAGGCACTTATTCCTCTGTGTCAGGACGCCTCTCTCCTACCTACTACTCTATGACCTATTTGTGTCCCTTTGACTGTATAACAAGACTTTTTTGAATGTCTCACTAGAGGGTGTCCAGCAGGTTTAGGTAGGTTTGAGGGTCTATGGTGAAATAGACTAAAATAGCATAGAATAATTTAAATACGCCTTCTCGCTCCTACGGCTGCCTGCTGGTTTAGAATTCAGGTAGAATAAACAAAAATGCAACACGTATCGCATTTGTTGTTTGTCGAAATTGAGCTCATTGAGCCTAACACCACTGTCTCTCTTAAGTGACGTCACTTCTAGAAGCTCTAAAGATTTTGTAAAAAGTTTTTCACTGTGACTCCTGCTCAAATCTAAGTAGCGCTTTAGTACATTTATTTCAGTATTCAGAGGGACTTAGCTCTTAATATCATGGCGCATAATGTAAGTCCTTGCTAATCAGCCGCTTCATACGTTGTAGGCCCCGCGATGTAGCCTGTTGCTTCCTCTCTCCCAAAGGTAGCGTTATTATTAGGGTTCCGCAAACTTTTATAAGCACTTTACGGCGCTCGTTCTGGGCTTTCTTTGTTGCGAATTTATGAGCTTCGCTAAATTTTTGTTTGTTGCTTGAGTTAGTATAAGATTGTGCTGAGTTATGGTTTTAAAAGGATGGTAATATTTATGGTCCATCCCTAGCTTTCCGAGTCATTGCGAACTTTTACTTGCTTACCCTCGAATACTCGGACGCAACTCAGATTTAAGCAGCTCTTAAATGACGCTTTTTTGATAGATTTTAATTAAAACTGTCAAAAGTCACGACTTAAATCGTGGACAAATCAGGGGCAATAATGTCGCTATACTATGACAACGGTATCGTAAAAGAATAACACAAATGTTGGTATTTTCCCTTAGATGGACGAAACTGCACGAGACGAGGGTCGACGATCTATTTTATGTTTTCTCGTCTTCAATGTATATTTCAACCATCAACGCAAATCAAGCGCACAGCCCAGCGTCGAAAGAAAACCTGATAAAATAAGCCTCGGCGTTGGAAATTTAGTTGCGTTGAGACGGGCTTCGGAGGGAATTGCAAATTAGCCCAGGGGGAGGGGAAACAGGTGGCATGGGGAGGTACAGTCAGCAACGAAAGGCATCATAACGAATGGGTGCAAAAGGGAAGTGTCACAAAAGGACTTGGTGTTTTCAGAAAGTGTATTCAAATAATGCCGCTTAGCACACATTTTTTTGAGATAAAATTAACTTATATTATGTTTTTCCAAATATCGAGCTACATCTATGAGAAATGTAAACACCCTCCACTCAGTAGGCGTTGTCAATTTAGGCGTTGTCAACGCCCAAATGGTTTCAAAAATTATCTCCCGATCTGTCATCTTTTTAAGTCCCTAAAGAAAGCGGTAGATAACTTTTGTAACGTAACGATGTAAATAAATTTTTAAAATGAAGTTTTTTAAGCTTTCGCAATCAGAACACGTTGTTATAAATATTCACGAGTATCTATCGCGTTTATTTACCTATTTTCCCGACGTTTCAACAGGTTTACGGGTCACGTGGTCACGGGACGAAATTAAAATGGTCAGTTTTCTTATAACAAAAATGTCAATCTTGCAATATGCTTACACCCACCTAATCAATTCATGTTCTGATACTATTTTCGCTGACAGTACTTTACTTTATTATTCTGTGGTGGGGGACAATCGAGGACGAAGAATAACGATCAACAAGTGAGGTCTGATTCTGAGGTTGGAGTTTTTCTCAGATATAGATAGAGGAGTGTTTTTAATAAATAAATAAATATTGCTGTGTGGATTGACAGCATCATCGAGATGTTAGATGCCAAATAAGGAATTATGATACCAGCCTGTCAAAATTATGATCGAAAATTATGGTACGTAAGCGTACCATAATATTACCGAAGCACCAATATACAGTTTGAGTATGTTAGATAAAGTCGAAACTCGCTTGAACTCACTAAAAACGTATGTACATCCGTATTAGATTATCAAGAATTTTGATCTAAGTAAGTTTGGTAGATCTAAGGACGTAGCAAAGTCAGCGCTGCCATAATTTAAACATTGACAAACAAACACAAAGTCTGTTTCAGCAAAATACAATTAGATTGATCAAAGCTAAATCTGTTGTAATTTTGATTAAATAATAGGATAATAATTTAAAGCATTCAATTGTTTCTGTTACGTAAATAGTAGATTGGTTTGTAGTTGACCAAGTGTTTGCAGAGCTCTTTGTAAAATTGCCTGAGGATGAAGTACCTATTTATGGTTGTCGCACACATAGGCCGCTCCGCTTTAACACCTCTTCCGCAAAGCACCCACATGCCTCCTCTTTAAATTGCCTGAAACATGTGGACCGCATACTGTCCACGCCGCTCGACAAAAAGCCGTATGGTATGATCGTACAACTCGCTCCAAGCGAGCGTCCACGCGGCTACAGAGCTAGAAGTTTGCGGGAAATTAGGTAACCAACGAGTGGCTAGGTTGCGGCAAGTAGGTACGAGCTGGCTCCTATTTTGTGCTGTCATTATAAAATGTAAATAAAGAATATTTTATTGCCCATTTTTGTTCTGAGCGCAGCGGTGTGGGCTGTGTTTGCTATGTCTTAAAATCTTATTTATTTTACTTTGTACTTTCTAAATAAGTATTATCAGAATATGTCACTTGTGTAAGATACTACTACTAGATAAGATAATTTAACTAAGTGTTGTACGTTCACACCGAGACAAAGTACCTTCACGTTTTTGTAAGAATCATCAGCACCGCGATACGGCGCGGCCCAGTGTGAGATCCATCCATCGGTAAAATCATAGTCTCCAAACCCTCAGCAATAACTTTTTTCTATCTGTTCTTCTAATAATAGGCCATAATAATAACGTATCTTAAAATGGTCATACTCTACCTATCTATTAAGTGCTAATATGCTGTAAATGTTTTTTGCTGTAAATAAATACATTTTATGTTTTATACCTTTGTCTGACTATCAACAACTAGGTATAATATGTATGTACCCCACCGGTTTTTGTGGCTATAGGAGTGAACAAGCCACTTGCGACCGATTACAAGTCTCTATAATACTGGCGACAAACGTATTTTTTCATCGAATAGGATTTGTACAAAGTACGTTCTAAGTATGCTCTACTATATTACTACATAGTAAACTCTACTATACTACTACATATTGCACGTATATTTAAGCAACTTATTGTAATTTCAATTTTCATTCATAACCTCTTTGCATCATTCGTTAGTTTTAAGTGGTTTTAAGTGGTTTTAATTTTCAATGTTTGGTTTTATTGTGGTTTATGAGAAATAAATAAGTTTCATTTCATTTCAAGTTTCATTTACTATGTAGCACTACACGGACGGTTTCTACCGTAGGTGTAGGGCTTATTGCGACATCAATTAGATTAAGTTTGGGTACCTAATTTACGTTTAGCGGTTTCGTGGAACATGTTGCGGCTACTACTCTATAGACTTTCGGATACATAGGTAGGTACTATCGAACCAGTTAATTTGTGAGTTGTGACCCAATAAAACCTTATTTTCTACTGAATTCGAAAAAAGGCCTCCTCCTTTTTTCTATGTTCGGTTGTATGCATATTTTTAATGCATGTTCGTAAATTTTTCCGTCAATTACGGATCGATTTTGAAAATTGTTACGCTATTGCATAGAAAATGATCCCGAGTTGGTTTTATAAAAATTTTATTCCGGAGAGATTAGTATTTTTTCTTAAAAACAGTGTCAAATTAAGGGATTCGAGGTCGGTTTATAGTTTTTTCAAAGCAATCATTTTATCTTAAAGACGATGAAGTAAAATTTTGGGTTCAAACTTTTATGTATGGTTACAAACTAGTTATTGTATTGGTATGAAGATTATAATTATTATTATATTACAGGTTATATGTGTATATAATATGGATCAGTTGAGTAACCTGTTGATTGTTAGCAACAGTCTGCAGTTAACTCAATTGTTTCAATTGTAAATACTAGTTCTAATTTATTTCTGTTATTTGATCGTAAGCGCTACACCAATTTTCTTTGTGAATAAATATAATGATATTATTATACTATATAATTAACGTGACATCTAAGTTTTAACTTTTTAATTTAGATCACTTTAACTTATGAAGTTTTTTTACATTCAATATAATTCGAAAGAGTTCCTATTATTTACTCGTATTAGAGTTGATTCGGAATTAAAACCAAATTCTAGTGGTATCTTATTATAACACTTTCATTGCCACGGACGCACATGGACGACTTCCACCAACTGCAGCTGCAGCACCCTGCGGGTCGCACCGTTGAGACATGGCAGTGAATGCGTTAAACACAAACGCGTTTATAACTAGTAGTTCTACGAACAGTAGACGTCGCGAACACTAACTTTTTTCAACAATTAATTTACATAATACTTAATGTACTCAAGTAATTTTATTTAAGACGGCATATTTTGGTACCTATATAATGAGAACTTCTGTGGGGTTCATACTTTACCCCCCCCCCCCCCCATTTCCGAAGATTGCATAGCGACCCATCTGAAATGTACCTAGGTACCTACCTATGTAGCGTTTGTGGATATGGATCTATTATTTTACAGGAAAAATATACTTTGAGAAGTTTGTAAAACTAACACCTTTTCAAAAGTTCTTGTACATGTTCTAGTAGTTCAATGATGTTCTAGCAGTTCTACGAACAGTAGACCTCGCAAGCACTAACTTTTTTTCAACATATTAGTCATAAGTATTATAGGTACCTAATATCTAGGTAATTATCGGTGCCTCTTACTTTTGGACGCGTTGTAAGAAAAATCCTATGGGTAGGTAGGTACCTAAATATTGGTTTACGCTAGTGTGGTGTGCATTGGGCAACTTACCAACCTTAGGTGGTAGGTAAGTAGGTAAGGGTAATTGTTTAGTAGGTATAATTATATACCTAGCTCAAAACTAATGAAATGATTTCCTTAGGTACCTACCTTTGAAATAATGCCCACCGTGCAAGAATAGGCATCTGTTTCTCCGGAACGGATTCAATCTTGTTTGTGGGTAGGGTAGGTGAGGTAGGTAAGGTGCACTTGGAAAGGTAGGTAGGTATTACAGATCACTTCACTTGCGATACGATTGTTGTCGGAATTTTTGAACGAAATGTTACACAAACACTTCAACCATTAGACCAATTGTCCATACAAAGTACCTAAGTTACGTTCCTCAGCAAAGCTCGAAATTCTGTACCTAGTATCAATAGATGGCGTTGATCCCAAAGTTTTTGTTATTTTATTATTTAACCGACGACGACGGTGTATGCGGCCGCGCTATTTCATATAATTCTCGAAGTGTTACATAGATGTTCTAATAGGTGGCGCTGTACTGTAAATGCTCTCTTGCATATTACTGCATTTTGCGAAGCTATTCTGCTCGTCATGCCGAAAATCCTCATCAGATCTTTACCAAATTTTTATAAGAACAGTATAAAGTTATTACCTTTCAATTAAAAGTACAATCATCAAAATCAGATCTCTTGTAGATGGTTTATATAAGAGCTAGGATATTTTATACTTAGGTAAGCGATTTGCCTACAATGTATATTTAGGCAAGTTAAATTATAATGTTAACCAACAGTAGTAATAAGAATTCCTAAGTAAAATAGATGAGAACTCTTTGCCTAGACAAACCTAACTTAGGCTTTAAGGCATTACTAACCAACCTATGTAATGTTTTTTTCTTTATGAATAAATGATATATCTATCTATCTATCTTAAAGCGGAGATATTCCAAATCCGCCCTTTTGCCTTATTGTGGAAGAAGTACGCCTTTAATCAAAAAATCCCGACGACAATAAAATTCTATAAAATCATATAATCTGTACACAAAGTTTCATACCGATCGGTTGTAAAATACGACCTGTAGAGGAGTACGGACATACTGACAAAAACGCCATTTTGGCCAGACCTGAAACGAAGACTTTCGTTCACTAACGTTCACGACGTCAATAAAGTTTCAAGTTCGAGACCCTTTCATCTTTTTTGACGCAGTTTTCTAGTAAAAGGTCCTAAGTGCAACATGCATTAATAAGAAAACGCGAATTATTGGGTAAAGTGGGTCATATGAGTAAACTTGTTTGATAGTACTTATAGTGGTTACACTGCAGGCGCGTTAGCTATCTTTCTGGGTCTGAAGATAAAGATAAAGATAAAGATGATTTATTTGCATAAACATGTGTAGTGCATTTAAGATTTTACAAACAAGTATATAGTCTCAACATGTTTTACCGATTACGGTGTACAAATTGTGAGCGGCATGCAACAGAGACAATAATGTAAAATAATAATTGAGTTAGAAGTAATGTCAAAAAAAATTTATATTTAGGTAAGTGATTGGTAATGATATATAATAATAATTCTAAAACACACAAATTCATTAAAAGATTAAAATTTATCATTTAGAAAATCGTCAGTCTTATAATAACATTTTTCAATTAACAATTTCTTAAATTTATTTTTAAATTCACAATCATTTAGTTGGGTCATTCTTCGGAAACTCATTTTTTGGTTGACTTTCGTGTCTCATTTTTTTTTTGTAGAAATTACACATAATGATGAAATATTCTTATTAAAGATTTAATTTAAAATTTATTGGTAGCAGAGGGCACTTAATTGGCTCAATGGTTACGAAGTTATTCAATGTTAAAAATATGGTGTCCACGGAAATCAGCATTCATATCACCGAAATCAAATATATAAAAATATTCGACATTTCTATTTTAAAACATACATTTTGTGTGAATTAGCATATCATAATCATTGTAAGAAGGAATTTCGGGATGGTTTATAAATAAAATAATGTGTTTTCAGTAGAAAGTAGATTGAAAGTTTCTTAAAATTAAGGTTCAATCATTTTATAATTGTAGTTTTCCTCTAAGAAAGTATAACAAACAAAATTTAACATCAAAAAAACAATCTTAAATCACTACTATAATAACTTCTTAATCTTTTTTTGAGTTTTATTTTGTTTATTAGAGGCGAATCTGCTTTTCTCTCTAGCAATTCATTGCTAACGAGGATCTAATTCACTAACTGATTTTATCTTCCCTTCTTTCTTCTTTCTTTCGAAAATACCGTTGCCTATCTTTTTCTTTCTGAACGGAGTATTTCTCTGTATTATGCTTGATTCGGGCGGAAGTGAGCAAAGTATCCCCCAGACAACATGAATAGCTACAGGCCAGTATCGATCATACCAGCTATTGCGAAAGTTCTCGAGAACGGGCTGAGCAGTCGGCTGGTGGAGTACTTGCTGGCGACGGACGCCCTGTCGCCTCGGCAGTATGCGTACCGCGCCGGCTACTCCACGACGTCACTGACGCGCGAGGTGGTGCGGCGGGTGCTGGCAGCGTGCAAGCAGAAGTTGCAGATGGCCGTGTTGTGCTGCGACCTATCTAAAGCCTTCGACGTGGCCAGCCACGCCGTACTTGCTGCCAAAATGAGTCATTATGGGATCGAGGGAGCATCGTTCGCCGTACTTACGGAGATGCTACGTGAGCGATAACAAATTGTTGTCGGTGGTACTGAGCAATCAGAGCCCCTCTCACCCACCATGGGGATAGCGCGGGGGTCATCTGTCTCCAACATAATGTTCTCGTTCCTCTGGAGCCACATAGACAAAATATGCGAAAAGATACGTAGCGCATGTTTTGCGCTCCGACGGTTGGCTCGTGTGGTTCCGGCGGAGGTGGCACGAAGCTGTTACTTCGCAACTGTTCACTCGGTGCTACAGTATGGTGCTGAGCTATGGGGGTGCGCTGCGGACTGGGCACTGCCCAGCATTGTGATAATGCAAGTGGCGGTGTATATTCGGCTAAACCTAGATAAACACATGAAGAACGGCGACACCCGCTCGTACGGGACACGGAACGCAGGAAAGCTCTCGACTATCGCCCGCTCCCTCACGAAGTCCTCAAAGTTGACTCACGTTATGGGTCCGGCAGTATACAACAAACTGCCAGAAGCTGTCACAGCTGCTAGCAGTCTAACTAGCTTCAAGTTCCGTCTGAAACGTTATTTTGTCGAGCAAAATTTTTATTCTATAGCAGAATTACTGGAGAAAACAGAGACTAATGTTAATTAATTCTAATATTTTTATGTGGTTTGTGACTTTTTAATAACTTATTCTTGATTATTTAATTACAGATGTTTTGTATTGTATTTATGTGTAGTTTGAATTATTTAAAAAGTTGTATACGCTGTGTATATATAGGTACAAAAGTTATTGATAAGTAAATTGGCTTTTTGAATAAGTTGTATTTCTGTATTTGTATTTCTATTTAGGGCTCTCCTCCGTCTTTCAGCCAATCTTTTTGCAACTAAGCAATCTTCTCGTGAGTAGACCATATTCCCAGTGAGCAGTACTGACTGTACTGAGTAACATTGTAAAAATAAACCATATACAAATGTTAACCAACATGCAAATTTAATTTTCATGGTTTAAATTGACATTGTGTACTTTTTGCCCACGGAAAACATGAAAATCAATACCACGATAATCAAAAAAGAGTACAAAATCCTAAATAATTTCCTAAATTGCTGGTATACATTACTTTGGCGTCTGCAGTCGAAATTAGGAACCCAAAAGGCATATATTATTAAAATCATTGAAACAATAGGATTAGTATAAACGAATTTATAGTCTACATGGTAATCAACATTTGCGGTATACCAAGCCACGGAAAGTGATTACTTACCTTAATAACAGAGCGAAGCGGAGAGATAGAGAAGTGTTGTCCACACCACTGATGGACCGCAACTGATAGTTTGTCTCGGTCTAACAACTATTCACGTAGTTACTAAAGTACAGTATATATGAATGAATGAGTGCGCGCCAGGGGTATCAACGCCAAACGTCGGACGCGAAGTTTTCTAGTTTTAACTTTTCAACTAAAGCTTATTTTTGTGTAGTAATAGTGTCAGTTAAGCTGGTAACTATGTGGTTATTTGTGAACCTGTGTGAAATAGTGCTATTATTCATAGGAAAAAATATAAAATGTTTTAACAGTGGAACATGAGGTCCGGACTCACCACAAAAGTCAATATTTCCAAGGTTTTTATTTATTTTTACATATTAAGAATAAGAAAATTAAAAAACAAAGATAGGCCTCCCCTATTATTTTCGTCTAATCTACTATACAAAAAAAAATCAAGGGGCTAGGGATACTTTTAGTATGTTTTTTCGAGCCGGACACGTATTTTTGAGCCCCGTGAGAATTACCCAGTTGCTTGTAGCTCTTTGGTATTTTGTTGTAAATTTTTGGTGCCATTGATACTATGCTCTTATGTAGTAATGCAGTTTTGGATGGAAATAAACGGTCTCGTTCAGTTTGCATAATGTAGAAAGAGATGCCCTATAATTCAAAGCAGAAAGACAGTTGTTAGCCATTTAGCGCTCAAGGAACTTTATTACGTTGCTATATATTAAACTTTATATGTATAAATGTACTGTATATGTCTAAGAAATCGAATTATATCGCAAAAATTTTCGACTTCGACGGGACTTGAACCCGCGTCCTCCCCTCAGTTCCGAACTGAGGGGAGGACGCGGGTTCAAGTCATATACAGTACATTTATACATATAAAGTTTAATATATAGCAACGTAATAAAGTTCCTTGAGCGCTAAATGGCTAACAACTGTCTTTCTGCGTTGAATTATAGGGCATCTCTTTCTACATTATGCAAACTGAACGAGACTTCAGACCCAGAAAGATAGCTAGATAGCGGGACTTGAACCCGCGTCCTCCCCTCAGTTCCCGTACTGAGGGGAGGACGCGGGTTCAAGTCCCGTCGAAGTCGAAAATTTTTGCGATATAATTCGATTTCTTAGAAATTATCCAGAGTGCGAGGCTTACGCACTAAATAACAAAAACCTTGTACTGTATATGTATTAAAATAATGTATATATGTATATTAAATGTACTTTTTCCAGGTCCAGAAAAATAGGCCAGAATAATTAATGTCAACAGGCCTTTGGCTAGTATTATATTTCGTTATTGGATTTGACTGTCCGGGAAGTCTTCAATTTCAATCAAAATTTGCAGCACAATAAATAAAGTCAACAAAATATCAGTCATACTCGCAGTCAAGCTTCAATTTGTCAGCCGTGTGAAATAATCACAAGAAATAAAATCCAAAAAGTTCCTACGCCAGAGCTTAACGAGGAAATGATAAGTTAAAATCACAGTAAAACGGAATTGTGTCGTCCGTGTGATTTACACCTTAGGGGAAATAAAACAACTCCGCGCGCGAGAGATAAAAAGAGAAAAGAAGGAAGACAATGAGAAAAGCTGATGAAGCTGATTTGGTGGAGAGGATTCGTTGTATTAAATAAATTACGTTCTCAGACTTACAATACACTATATGAGAGAAACTTAGGTACAATCAACAGATGAGTGGGTTGTCACATAAAAGTATTAAGGAGTACAGTTAATACTTTATTAGACGCTTAACTTAGAAATATGTAACAAATTGATATGGATCAGTTGAGCTACCTGTAGATTGTTTGCAATAGTCTGCAGTTAGCTCAATTGTTTCAATTGTAAATACTAATTCTAATTTATTGATTGTGATTTTCTTTGTGAATAAATTACTAACAAAATAATAATTAGAGAATTATCGCCAATTGGCAGTCTTATCGCTCAAGAGCGATGTCTACTAAATTGGTTTATTGAATGGTAAAATAATGTATTCAAGATTCTTAGGGTAGATAAGCGACATGCAGCGATGGGCAAATAAGTGAGAAAATAATAAAAATTCAACAACAACGGCTTGCAAAAACAAAGAGAATATTTTAAGGGCTTCAATGTTTCATAGAAAATAAGGAACAATAAAAGCTCAAGGCATAAAACAATCCATGGGGAAAACAAAAGCATGTCGATGCAAACAAACCAAACACCTCAAACAATGGTTCGATGTTGCTTCGATGAAGTTTGCTTTATTTTGACTTTATAACTTCGGGAAATAATGTAGGAGAATTATTGTAGACTTCAGAAAACAATGTAGGCAGTTATTTCTGTTTTGGACTTTTACAATGAGGGTTTTCGATTTCCCTAAACCATTCATGTTTCGTTCCGAATAGCTCAATAGATGATAAAACTTATAAATCCATCATGGTTATAAACACTAAAGTTTAAATAGAGTAGATCAATAATGTCTGCCAATAACAACTCACTCGCAGTACAGTAGTCATTCCGTGATAATGGCGCATGAAACTGTCCCGAAATATTGGAAAGCTCAAAACTCAAATCATGGTAAATATCCCGTTGTAAATGACATAAGAGCTCAAAAGATGCCCTTGGCAGAAAATCGACTTGATAGATCAATTTTCCATGGAAGACCAAATCACTTCTCCATAGTTAAAGAAGGTTCAATGAAATTTGAGCCTTCTTTAACTATGGAGAATACCATGGTTTGACCACCCGAACAACTTTTTTTGTAATAATTGTTTTTGTATCATAAAATGCAAATCAATAACCCCATAATGTATTTTTATTCACAAATAAAAAGTAGGTATTTCTCCCAAATACTGTGAAGGGCGGGGCAGGTCCTACACTCAGTGAAATTTATGCTCTTGGTTTGAGTAAAATAGCTATCAGTTCTATTTTATTGGGTGAAAAAAGGAGAATTTTACTGTTGTTGTTGTTGTTGTCTTCAAAAAAAAAAATGCAACAGAAAAATAAGAGAGAAATAATTCCCCTTAGAATTTGAATGAATCGAAACCTACACGAAATTGTAAAACTTAACACGAATAAGTCACCTACAGATTTATCAAATATTTTTATTCTCTATATTATATTGTATATTAAATATACAATATATTTTAAAATGTATAGTTTGACATGAATGTCCCAATTATTTTAAAGGCACAATTGCTTATTTCGTGCGATAAAAATCACAATTGCTACCAGTCAAAGTATGTCCATGGATTTTCGTAGCATTCCCTCTACCACGACGTAGCATCCCCGCTGCTACGGCGTAGCATTCCCACTGCTACGGTACAGTGTAGCCACTGATTGAAAAGTGTCCCTTTAAAGAGCATTACACTGCGATGTTACATCCTCTAGATTTAAGTATACCATGTAGTACGTTTTTCATCGTAACACATCGTCACACTGTTTAAAGCACTATTTTTTAGGCTTAATATGAAGAATCTGAAAGATATTATTTAAATAACTTGCGTAGTTCCCGCCGTTTCGGCCTGCCGCCGCCGAGCGGCGCTAGCGTCATTTCGTTTTTCGTGTGACGCATCGTCAACATCTCGAGTGAACGACTTTTAACATCTAAATTGCTATATCTCGCGCAATATCGTGTTAAGTGATAGTTATGGGAAAAAGGAAACGCAAGGATCACAGTGACGACGATATTCGACGAAAAATTCGTCGTTTACAAAGGAGATTGGACCAAGGAGATAAAGGTAAGATATGCATATCTACCCCCCACAGACCTAGAAAGTGCAATGACTTCTTATCAATTATGTTAATCCAGATAATTAACTATGCTTACGCACCGTCTTAACGTGGTAATACCTGATATTATCCAGATGGTTACATAAATTTTATTCCCTAACGTGGTGATACGAGATGTTACACAGGAATAATATAATTCCACTTTCTTAACGTGGTGGTACGCGATGCCATCCAGAAAGTAGCCTACAATACAATACAATACAAAATGCTTTATTGTACACCATAAAAATAATATTACAAGGAGAGACACGAGACAAATACAATGGGCGGCCTTATCGCTTAGAAGCGATCTCTTTCAGGCAACCTTTGTTACCTACAATTCTTTAGTAGAATTTACCTCTTCTCATCCAGATATAAACCGCCGATCAGATACTCGATCATCCAGCCCGACGCCCGTCCATTACGTAGATGACGAAAGAGGGAGCTCCGCCGACACACCGACCGACCGAGAAGATAATGGTTTTTTGGATGAAGATTACCGAGAACCAAGTATAGCATCCGTCGTGAGTGTAGCTCCATCAGCCTCAGCTCCCAAAAGCGTTGCAGCCCCTTTGCCAATCTCGGACCTACGGGTACCAGGTACATCAACGATCCCGGTTGAGATACTAGCCCCTTCTGTGGCCTCAACTCTCACACCTGAACAAACCCAGATAAGAGTCCCCGATGAAATATTGGAAATACTAGGACAGGCCAAGAACTTGGAGGAAAAACTAGGGGAAAAAAATTCCACCAGAAATCTCCGAACGTTGGGGGAAAATACTACTAGACGGACTCGCTAAAGAGCAAAAGGAGGCCCTCAGAGAGAAGATGCAGATACCCGAGAATTTCCTGTTGGTGCGGGCACCAAAACTCAACCCCGAGGTAAGCGCCGTTTTGCCTGAACCTGCGAAAAACCGAGATAAGAGGTTGGAACACTCCCAGAACCAACTGGGTTCTGGAATAGCGGGTCTAGTCAATCTTACCAAAGACCTGATACAGGCTGATGTGGCCAAAATGGAAGTCATCAAAAAAGTGTCTGAAGTGTCACAAATTTTGCTAGACCTACACTACGAGGAGACAATCAACCGACGAAAACTATTACTCCCGTTATTGCATAAAGGTTTCTGGAATACAACGCATGGGGTGAAAAGAGATACTTTCCTGTTTGGAGACCAACTAGGCGAAACAATAAAAAACTCAAAAGACATTGAGAGGCCAAGCCAACAAATAAAAAAACCTAACCCCTCACAGAATAGGCTTCAACGCAAACCGCCTGGGTCGGGAAACTCGCGATTCCCTCCTCGTCCAAACACCACGAAGACTACAGCGCCACCACATCGGTACTACGAGCCGCAGCCTTCGACGTCAACGGGGAGGGGCTCCAGCTGGACGCAGCCGCGCCACCATCACAATCCGCCACCGAACAAGCCCCGCGACCGCCGACGCCAATAGAGGTACCTCATGCTGGTAGGATTCAATATTTCTACCGTAATTGGTTATCGATTACAGATGATCCCGTTGTATTGGCTTATGTACGGGGCTATAAAATCCCTTTCAATAATTTTATGCCGCAGAAAATTGTACCTTGCAACCCACCTTTCCCTAAAAAGGAAATGGGTATCGCTATTTCAAATCTTATAAATTTAGGTGCAATATCAACATGCATTGAGCAGCCGGACCAGTTTGTTTCTCCTGTTTTCTTAACGCCTAAAAGTAATGGAGGATTCCGGTTTATACTCAATGTTAAAACATTAAACAAATATGTTATAGCCCCCCATTTCCAAATGGAAGATATTCGTACAGCTTGTAAATTAGTAAACAATGGTACATACATGGCTACTATAGACCTCAAAGAGGCATATTTTCTAGTGCCTATACATCCTTCGCATAAAAAATACCTAAGGTTTAGATTAGAAGAATTGCTTGAGTTTAATTGTTTACCCTATGGGCTTTGTTCCGCACCGTATGTTTTCACAAAACTACTTAAGCCTCTTCTAACATTCCTTAGAGGCCAAGGCCACGTACTAGTAGCGTACCTTGATGATATTTTATGTATCGGCTCATCTTACAAATCATGCGAAAACACTGTAAATACAGTAATAATAAACTTAGAACGTTTAGGATTCGTTATAAATCACGATAAAAGCTCCTTGACCCCGAAAAAAATATGTAAATTTCTAGGTTTTGAAATAAATACATACAATATGTCCTTACAGTTGCCGAAAGAAAAAATCAGTAAAATTATTAAGTTATCAAATAATATAAACGACAAAGAATTTATTACTATTCGTGAGTTTGCTAAATTCATTGGTACACTGACTGCTGCCTGTCCGGCAGTAGCATACGGCTGGGTTTACACCAAACATTTTGAGCGCGAAAAGTACCTAGCGCTTCAACAATCAAACAACAACTATAATTATCGAATGTACCTTAAAAATTACCTTCGGGACGACTTTAATTGGTGGTCAACTATTGCTAATAAAGCCCAAAATAGATTACAAATACATAACTACGTGTTAGAAATATTTACCGATTCATCAATGACTGGTTGGGGGGCTGTATGTGGTGGCGATATGACCAGAGGTCACTGGTCTGCCACTGAAATGACGCAACATATTAATTATCTTGAGCTCCTAGCTGCCTTTTTAGGGTTGAAATCATTCTGTAAAAACTACCACAGCGTTAACATCCTACTTAGAATCGATAACACCACTGCCATCTCATACATAAATAGGATGGGTGGAATACAATTTCCACATCTCACTCAAATATCCAGAGAAATATGGCAGTGGTGCGAAGCTAGGAATATATTTGTTTTTGCATCATACATAAAATCACGTGATAATACTGATGCAGACCGGGCCTCTAGGCATACCAACATCGACACGGAATGGAACCTACATCAGAGTAGTTATAGGTACATTGTCTCAAAGTTTGGTCAACCATATATCGATTTGTTTGCGTCTAGACTAAACTTTAAATGTCACCGATATATTTCTTGGAAAAGGGACCCCGGTGCATATGACATAGATGCATTTACCATAACATGGGATAAGTTTTTTTTTTACGCATTCCCTCCCTTTGCTTTGATATTAAAATGCCTTAGAAAAGTAATAGAAAATGAAGCTTGTGGTATATTAATTGTTCCTTACTGGCCTAGTCAGCCATGGTACCCTTTATTTATGTCGTTAGTTAGCTCAGAAATTATATATTTTAAGCCGCATAAAAACCTTCTCGTGTCACCTTCCAGGAAACATCACCCGCTTTGGCGCAACCTTACCCTGGCGTGCGCCATATTATCCTGCAGGCGTACCTAAGACAAGACATACCCAGTGATACTGCCGACATAATGTATAATTCATTATCAAAAAACACACTCAATCAGTACAGTGTAGCCTTAAAACAATGGTATATTTTTTGTCAAATGAATAATTTAGATTTGTTTAGTTCATATAACAGAGATATTCTTAGTTTTTTAACAGAACAATTCAAAAAAGGAGCTAGTTATGGAACATTAAATTCATACCGGTCAGCGTTATCGTTAATCATCGGTAAAGATACTTGCAATAGCGATTCTATTAGTAGATTCTTTAAAGGTGTTTTTAAAATGAAACCAACCTTCCCAAAATACCATTCGACTTGGGACCCAAATATGGTCTTGGAATTCTTATCAAAGATTTCTAACGAATCATCCCCTCTGGACACATTGTCGAAAAAATTGGTAACTCTTCTCGCGTTGTCTACAGGACAACGTGTGCAGACGTTATCTGCTATTGACCTTAATCGTATCTTTATTCAAACCTCATGCATAATAATAACAATCGATAGTATTATCAAAACTTCTACCCCTAACCGACGCAATCCAAAATTAACTATCCCCTTTTTTGGTCAAAATGAATCAATTTGCCCAGCAAAGACCTTGACTTCATACATTGAAAGAACTAGTCATTTTCGTAATCTACCGAACAGTGACAAATTAATCCTCACCGTGAAAAAACCTGTCCACAACGCGACCTCTCAAACCATCAGTCGGTGGATCAAACAAACTTTACATGAAAGCGGAGTGGACGTGTCCGTGTTCTCGGCGCACAGCACGCGCCACGCTTCCACCTCCGCCGCCAACAGGTCTGGACTGTCCATCGACATCATCAAAAGAACAGCCGGGTGGACAGGAAATTCTCTCTGTTTTGCCAAATTTTACAATCAACCCTTACTAACCGAAGACACGTCTTTTGCTGAGGCAGTATTATTAAGTCACTAGTAATTACTTTAAGGTGACGGTTTAATTTGTTAAATTTGATTTATGTATACTAAACCAATAGTTACCTAATTTCTTAATGTTAAGAAGGTGATTAAATGTACCTAATATTCAATAAACAAATTGTTTTCTCATTCTGCAACAGACGCTAAACATCTACATGGTATACTTAAATCTAGAGGATGTAACATCGCAGTGTAATTTATGGTTAAAATAACTTACCTAAGTGTATTTCTACCAAAATTACACGAGATGTTACATCCGAATAGATTTAACTCCCGCCCGCCCTAGGACACAACAACAACCCTGCGTGCGTTGTGCCAGACCCACCAGTTGCAGAATGCTGCTCTTGCTGAATGTGCTCTGAAAAGAATGACGCTAGCGCCGCTCGGCGGCGGCAGGCCGAATCGGCGGGAACTACGCAAGTTATTTAAATAATATCTTTCAGATTCTTCATATTAAGCCTAAAAAATAGTGCTTTAAACAGTGTGACGATGTGTTACGATGAAAAACGTACTACATGGTATACTTAAATCTATTCGGATGTAACATCTCGTGTAATTTTGGTAGAAATACACTTAGGTAAGTTATTTTAACCATAAATTATTGGAGAAAACATTTGAGAAAATATAAAACTCGTAGACAAATCTAGTTATAAATTAACTTCTCACATAAGCTAGTTCTAAATTAACTTTTCCTAGAACGTATTAACGCCAGTGGTTTCAAAAGCTCTAGTTTCATGAATGGCACGCTCATTTCTCAGAAAGAGCTCATTCGCTTTTAATATCATTCGTACAGTGACGTACCTATCACATAAAATATTGTGCGGTACTGTAATTTTACGTTGATAATCTGTTCTGGACATAAAAAATGGTGTACATTTTATTTCCTTTTAGCTTATAGGTACTACAATGTTTTTATCTGATAACACAATACAAAAAAACAAATACATAGGTATCTTGCAAAATGATTAATAATCAAGCAAGCTGGTTCAGTATTAAATTTACTTTTTAAAAACTATCCAATTCAGCTTTTGCAGAGCTTTTCCCTCTCTTCATTTAATGAATTTCTACAAAGCTGTTTGAAATTCTTTGAGCTTACTACATTTAGCTAAATCACTTAGGTTGGAGTAAGACTTTAAAGCGCTATGTTCTGCAATCGACTTTGTGAAGTATCCTCGTAGGAGATACCGACCCACCCTATCTGAAAATGTTTTATTTTGCGTTGTTAGTTCTGAGTTTATTGTTGCGTTATGTTAGAGCCACACTTAAATAATAAGCTTATTAAGTTCATGGGGAAATTCAGTTTACCCCCCAATGGACGGGGGCCGCCCATTTTTCGCTTATGTAAGTACCTTTATTGATAAAGATAATTATAGTCAAATAATAGAGACAAATTAGAACTAGTATTTATAATTGAAACAATTGAGCTAGCTCATTTATTTGTTATTTATTATTATTTATTGCCCCGCTGTATGACCATGCTGATGCGCTGCACAAGATACTCCCCAGTTCTCAGGTCACGCGTGGCTTCGACCAGACGCTCATATTTTTTTTTTTAAAACACGACGAGCCTCGGTATCCCACGGACCTAGGGTCTCGACTCCAAGGCAGTCGATCCTATGGGATAATCCTATTATTTGTTCACAACTGGTTTTCGTTTCCACTCCTGGTGTCTTCTACAAACATACTGTATTGCAGTGAGATCGGAAAAAAGAAATCTAGTGAGCTAAGTCCCAGCCAATCTTTCCTCAGTATGATAACAGAGTATTTTACTCTTTAGGAGAAAAAATCTAATAATATATTATTAAAATAGCTTAGGCAAAAAACAGTCGGAGAACGTTAGTTTTAGTTCATAAAATAGAAAACTAAATTTTAAAATTCAATTCAAAGGTTTCAGCTTTTTTAATCTGTTTCATAACACCATTAGATAGTAGTCGCTAGGTTAATACGTCATACGGCTATGTAAACTTAGAAGTGTCAACTGTCAACTATCAGCGTACCTTTAATCTACAACAAAATATCACTGCATTTGTTTACACGGCCAACTGACGTCATGACCACAGAGCAATATGGCGTCTACTGCGTCCAGCGTTTTCGTCAAAATACGCGCGAAATTTGAAAATGCAAAATTTAAATGAATTCTTATGTCATCGCTGTCCGACTCATCTTCGTATAGAGCTGGAAAACATGTACGTATCTATTTTATATAAGGATATATTTGTAGAATTACATTAAAAAGGCAGAGACGACGGCTGATTGAGGAGAGTGGAAGAAAAATATATTTTGTGCCGAACCTACCTAGCGTACAAAACTAGTGTGAGCACCAATGCAAACCAACGCTGCTGGTTTAATGGTGCAATATGGTTAGATAAAATATGTATTCTTTTAATGAACGACTGAATAAAAATATTGTGAATTTTGTAGAGGTTCATTAGCACTATAGAATCTAATTGAGACACTTTTCAAAAATGGGTGTAGGTAATACGCTATTCATTCGATGCGGATAATAAAGTTGAAAACAACTTGAATCCTTGTAGTACACCGGTTTATTGTTTTACCACACAATAATAATCCAGCCAATTGCGAGTCGGAATCGGGTACTAAGCGTTTCGTACAGTCAGCTGCAAAAATATGTATACACTCCCAAGTTTTCAATTTGACTAAGTAGTAAGTGTATAGTAATTGTGATAATTTATGTACCGCATTCTGACGAAGTACGATGACTAGGTACTTTGTTCGAAAAATGTGTGCATGTCCTTTTATTTGAAAAGTTCAGAGTAAAATGAAAGTTAAACCTAGGAAGTGTATACATGTCTGTGCAGCTGACTGTACATCATATTTAGAAAATATGCTGTATTAGTGAAACTAGTTTCTGCATGTTGATTCAGACGCATTGTTTCCGGGATAACAAGTAGTATAATGATTCGTTATTCCAAGTTAGCAGATCGAATTATTGTTTCTATCTATATCCATTCCATGGGAACTGATTTATGGAATAAAAAGTTATTCGAAGTCTAAATCTAAATGATAGAAAAATTTCAGCCCGATCCATCCATCGTGGTTTGGAGTGAAGAAGAAACAATCATACATCCAACTAAATTTTCGCATATCTAAATAAGTGTGACATATTAAATTAGTTTAATTAGGTACCTATTCGCGGTATCTAGGTAAAATCTGTGTTTTATAGCGCTGAAATAAACATATTAATCAGTAGTACTATCTATTCAGAGAAGAATTGGATGCCGTTTGTCTACATATATTCGTGGTGCCGTACAGGCAGACAAACCGACGGCAGCTTATACTTTATAATAGAGTTCTGTGTCACCCTGTGAATACGGAACCCAAAAGTAAACTATTTCATTATTTGTCCAATAACTTCGTTGGAGATACAATGCGAATTCATTATTTTCCCTCAAGCCGACGGTGCCTAATGAAATCAATAAAGATATCCTAAACCATCGGAGCGGCTTAACGAGCCATCCATCGGTATCGGTATATACTGACGCTGTAGAACAAAGAAATGTTTGAGTTTATAGAAAAGCAATAGGGTCTTAGTAGTGACTTCAAAAAAACGAATAATTTTTTGCGTGTTTTCTATACTATAATAATATTATAAAGAGGAAAGATTTGATTGTGTTTGGTTATTTGTATTGAATTGGCTCCGAAACTACTGGACCGATTTGAAAAATTCTTTCACCGTTAGGAAGCTTACTTTTCAGGGAGTGACATAGGTTATATTTTATCCCGGAATTCCCACGGAAACGGGAACTACGCAGGTGAAACCGCGAAGCGATCGTCTAGTCTATCTATATATCTGTACTTATATCTGTTTATATATTTTTATATTTTTGATGTTTATAACTGTGAAATTTAAAGCTTTGGCGGGATATCTTTTTGTATTCGCGGTTGTTTGGTGTTTTCTGTAAAGTAAAATTTTAGTTTATATTAAATTTTTTATATGATAATTTATGAAACTAAACAGAGTCCCTTTGAGTTGACAATGTGTAGTGTGACGTCACAGAACTAAGGGCCAATATGGCAGCGTTTTTGTCACGCGAAACTGATACAGTTTTACTTTTATTTTTTACCTGCATTATTTATTTCAAATTATATGAGTGTTATATTTTTTCGGTAATGTATTAACCTAAATAATCGATTTAAAAAATCCGTGCATGCTCTATGATTGTCTATTATCATTTCTTGAACAGTTTGTTTGCAATCAAAAAATTAAACTACATTGCACTTCACTTCTAGCTCCCTACTGAATTTCCTCCATCTCATTATGTATAAAGGTAATTTGTTTGTAGCGTTGGTTCACGTCCTATTTAGACTTTCACGGTCATAGACTAAAAACTCGCTGCTGTCTCAGTTCACGGTATTCGCAAAGACCGAGCACATGCTAAATACCCGGCAGGATGACGTGTGAAACCAATCGAAATGTTTCGCTGTGTACCAAATACCGCTTCGGTCTGAATATACCTTTAGTATCTATGGCTACAGGTAATTCTACAAGTTAGTTTCAGAGGCCTATTGCTGAAGCTAAATAATATTTATCGGCCAGAATATATTTTGCCCACCAATACAAACAAAACCGCTACCAATCAGTGTCTACCATCCTAGTTCTTCGTAGCTCATCGCAGCTCCCAATTAGTTCAGCTTCCAGTCTCCGAGACAAGCCAGCTCATTAGTCAGGTCACGTCTTCTAATCAACCCATCTACTAACTGAATAAGATAGCTTATAAATCAGGATTATATCTTGCTAAAATTGCCTTGAATATTTCCTCAATCTCTACGCTTTGATAGCTCCATAACGCTATTTGAAGCAGTCGAAATAAGTCTCGGAAATAATTCAAAAATGTTTAAGTAAAAATCCGCCCTTGGAATGCACTTTCCCATGCCAGTTCTAAATACCTTCTCATTTCTGCTGCCAGACGCAGTGCTAAAGTTGGATTATAAAATTAACGAACAACTTTAATTTCTTCGTTAGTTTATAAACTTTGCTGCAGTGAACTACTAAACTACATCAATCTTTCAGAAGCTTAGAACTGAAACGAGCAAATCAGAAATTACTCTTTTGTTATGAAATTAGTAGCGATATAAGAAATGAAATTTCATATTCCAAGACGGAAAAAACATTTTACTAGAAGGCTATATATATATATATAAGCATAGTCTTACTGGTCTAAGGGTGAAGATTTCAGTTAGATATATTCGATTTTCGACCTTTATTTTACATCTAAGTTGAGATGATTTAAAACGAAGCAATATGGCAAAGGGTTGCCAATATAACTAGGTAAATCCATGACTCGATTGGTGGAATTTTATCACTGGCACATAAAACTGTGCGAAGTGAAACGAAAACCGTAAAAAACAAGACATCTCTAAGGCTGGTTTTTTGATGAAAGAGCGGCAGCGGAATCTGTCCACTTCTCACTAGCCAATTCGCTCTCCATACATCGCATACAGGGTTCGTATTGGGAAATGTACAAAGATAATGAAAAATAATCAACAGCGATTCTCGGCCAGAAGGTACCTACATGGCTAGCTTATCTGCCCTTGCGTCCCACCAAAACCAGCTGCGACTCGCTGCGTATTATACTCGGAGCGATTTCTCGCGAATGTCTCCGCTCCTTTCGAAAACGCAGTCTTATCTAGACAAGGCGGATTAAGGTCGAAATGTTCGCATGCCGGAACCAGCCTTAACTTCCAACAGGTTTACAAAGGGAAACGAACGCGTTCAACAGTTTTTTGTTGTTTTCCTTTAGCTGTTACTGAGTGTGCACTTTTTCGGTATTTGCTAGAGCAAAAATTTGTACAATGATGCACAACAAAGCGCTTGAAATTAGAAACATTCTCAGCATTTTATTTTTGTATTAGTTCCATGATGGTGCAAAAGGCTGTGTGGTACTGGCTTAGAATATGCACCACCCCAACTCTTCCCGCAGGTGTCGTAAGAGGCGACTAAGGGATATCCACCGGGGGCGGGCAGCAGCGCCCCCTGCATAACAATTCTACTCCAACCCGCATGCCCAGCGTGGGGATTATGGGCATTACCTCTCATGGGATAAAAGCCAATAAGGCGTTTATCAGGTAGAGGCCTGCCTCCAGCCGTGGACCAATATAAGCTGTTGAGGTGAGGTGAGGAGGTGCAAAAGTTCATTGACGATGTACCCACTCCTAATACAAAGAATTTTGCCGAAGTTGACTGGCTTTGTCCTTTTTATGACCGAGCTGAGACGGCATGCACACCGAAGCAAATAAAACTTCGAGCTTTTTGGGACCAATAATTTATTTCTTTCTGAAAAGACTTACTGTCACTAATGAGATCTTTCGTGATGAATTGAGACAAGGGGCGATTCTTGATGCCCTTAAAAATAGTGAAAATCGCGTCAATGTCTCAACAGAAAGCAAAATGTCTGAACATGCTTAGGCTATCTGTGTTTTGGTACTTCATTAACAAAGAAAATTACTATGTTACAGAAACAAATATTAGTTGGAAGCGTCCCCAAGACTCTGGCTGGATTGCCACGTGTATGGCAATGCTGATGAGCTGCGCCAGATACTCACCAGCGCTCGGGACATGCGTCGCTTCAACCAGAAGTCTGTTTTTATTGTTGCTACATTTTTTTTAGAATTTTACAGAAAATTACTTTGTTATGGTTATTATATTACACCTAGCATAATAAGCCATTAGTATGGCAGCCTGTCTCTGGGTGTGGCTGTTTCCCATTTGCGATAAAAAATAAAGTGCTATACTTACCTATTTCGATCAAGCGTGAGTCAGGGACATTGCATAAATATCAGATTGAAAGAGACTTACAAACCAGGTAATCAAAAATGGAGTACGTCAAATTTACTGAATCGCATCAGCATCACTATGATATGGGCATAAAATTGCCCATCATCATCATCTGCCCTTGTCGATCCACGGCTGGGCATAGGTCTCTCTATGTTTATGCCATTTGCCTCGATCCTATGTTAATCTGTGGTGGTCATTTTTAGGAATATAGGACGTCCAACGATGGATCGATAACATACGCAAAACCGTACGCTACACCTGGCCCTTCTACTTGATGCTATGCTACCGGTCTTTCTATTCCAAGCTCTCAAACACCCTAGCTACCCTGATATTCACAATAGAAATTCCATTATCGAACCGTATCCTATCGCGGCCAAAGAAATGCGAGAATAACCGTAATTATATGCAGTGCGACATGGAAAACCTCTCTCCACGGATTGGTATGGCAATCCGATATAAAGTACCGTTATTAATAAATCAGTAAGTATGAAACTACACTACAGAGCTTCTGTAGCTACCTACATAACATAGCTATTGTGGTGTATGTAATGGTCGCTTTGTGAATGCCAATCAGTCCTTTGTACATGGGTAATCGATTACCAAATAATAAAGTGAGACAGGACAAAGGTAGAGAACCAAATCGATCGTGAATTTGTTAGGGTGCAAGTGCACCTACATACATATGTACCATCATCACAAGATCCGCCTAGACACCACAAGGATGATTTTTCTGTAAAGTGACCGATTGCCCTGGCTTGCTCGATCTTTTTTGTTTTTAAAGACCATTTTCGTGGGCCTGGTCAAGTAAGTACTAAAAATGCCGTTTTACCGTTTTTGAAACATTTTCGCTTACAAGCAGTTAGCTAGCTACGTTTATCATGCAATAGTTATTACCTACCTACAAATTCTACATAAGTACCCGACGTAACCGTTTTAAAATTTGGTCATAGCACCATTTGCACTTATAACGCATGTATGTACATGCATCGTTCCTACAATAAAGATATCTATATTTCGTTCCTTTTTGGAGAACCTAGGTACTTAAAGGTTTATCGTCTTGTTCTAGTTGTACCTAGGTACCCAAGTCGAGTAATGTCATATAATCGAAAAACTAATTGAACCAGCCTAGAACTAAGTACGTGGACATCCCTAGCGTTTCCAGCCGGTTCAGTTCATTCACCGAGCTTCGTTCAACAGTAGGCAGGAATTGGTACGAATACGATAGTGACGCCGTTAACAATAGACCAAACCGTTTTTCAGCCCAGTTCTAGCTGGTATTCAATCAAAATTGGAATCATTCAGGCAACAAAACGTTTTATTTGAAACGAAATGCTTAGTAGAGTGAAAAAATGAATTCTATTTACATTGAAAGGCTTCAAAATGCAATCAATTTTGGTCTGTAAATAAATAAAATAGACAGTTCATTTGAATATTGAAATTTGATTTTGCGAATTGCTGTTTGCTAAATCAATTTATCTGAAATAATGTTATCGTTGGTAGTGGTATTATTGTGAGAACCATGTGGGGTAATAAATGTTGCGATAAATAAACAAAATTTTATTGTAAAAACTTTCGTAGTTTTACGAATTTTTCGTTTTTTCTTAAGTTTTCTTAGGGACGGGCAGTAGCGCCCCCTGCACAACAATTCTACCACCGAACTGCGATTGCCAACCCGCATGCCCAGCGTGGGGTTTATGGGCAATATGGGCATTACCCCCCTATGTGATAAAAGCCAATAAGGTGCTTATCAGGGAGAGGCCTGTGTCTAGTACTGGACCAATACAGGCTGTTGAGGTTGAGGAGGTTGAGGATTATGAATGTAAGCGGTGTTCTTCCAACACAAATTAGGTTCGTAGTTAACCCGCTAACATTCATAATGAACACTTTATTGATTTCACCTAAGAGCTTGATTGATTTCACCTAAGAACTTATTAATCGCATATCACTCAAAATTTGACACGCGCTTGAATAAAATCGCGCGTTTGGGTATGTACGTATGTAGGAGACCAGATGGTTTATATAGGGTGCCACGGAAAGGGTGTACTACCGAAAGGGACCTCGAGGAGACCAACTTGTGAATTACGGTTATGTGAATTTCGAATATTTATATAAATTATTCTACTTTTAGCTTTTTTGCTTCGTGTTCTTTTACATTATCTCTTGCATTATTCAACATTGCAAAATATTCACAAATGTTTTTTGTTTGTTTTTCAACAAAACAAGGGTTTTGTCATGAAACTATTACAAAAAAATTATGTTAGTCCTTTGAAATTTCGAAACAATAATAATAATATACACGTAAAAAAACACGAATATGAAGAAAAAAGTCTAATTGTTTACCAAAAACCTGAAAGAATATCGAATTAAAAAAAATAGATATACTTAACGTTGACAGAACAAACGTCCTTTCGATGTCCAGAATCACCCCCTTAGTACACCCTTTCGTGGCACCCTGTATAGAAAGCGCGTTACCAAACGCCTAATGTCTACATTCTTATAGTAGTCATTATGACACAAAGCATGTTTATTTCCCCAATCAGAGAATACCAAAGCAACACATCGGCAATCGTGCCTGCACATCGATCGTGTTCAAGCAGCTACTGGCAATTGCCAGATTAAACTGATACAGTTCGCGCGCGATCAGAACGGGATGGAACCATTTCGAACTGAAACAGAACGGGTAGGACATTTACTTAGACAAGGTTTCATTCACTTAAGCAATGCGCAGATTATTAGAGTAATATGACGTGAAATATTTACCGCGCGGGTTATACCTACTTTATAACTTACTAGCTTCTGCCCGCGGCTTCGCACGCGCTATTCAAGCAGCCTATATCCGTCCTCGGTATACCGTCTACCTCCCTGCCAAATATCATTAAGATTTGTTCAGCCATTTAGTTACTATACAAATTACGTCTAAGGGGGAAAACTGGAAGTCAAAAAGAATAATTCCAGTTTTCCCCCACAAGGCTAATCTTCCTGGATTTCTAGGGGGAAACTGGAATAACCCATGAAAAGGTATCAGACAGTTTGAGACATAGTTACTTGCGCTTTTAAAATACGAGTACAAGTATGGATTGCAAAAATTAGCTACTTTTTTGATTTATTAAACTCAATGCACTGCGGTGCAGTTAGAAAAAGACACGTTGGAATAAATGGTCTACTGCTTATGAAATGCTGTCTCATTTTCCAATATTGGAACCATCTACCAGCTTAGATCACAGGATTCGTGCGTTATTTAAAATTCAGTTTCAGTTCACATCAAATACTCTACGCGTTTATTTAATACAATTTTTCATACACACGTATGCTGTCAGCTCGATTAATACCAAAGTTCTCGTTGGTCCCAAATATATCTCGAGTAGATAGATTCCTACTATTCTTAAAAGATAGATAGATAGATTTTTTATTGGGTACACACACAAACAGCACAGAAAAAGTATCAAAAGAACAGTAACATAAGAGTATTTAGGGTACACTAAATTATTAGATAGGTAGGTAAGCAGGTAGGTACACAATTATTATAAAATTGACACATGAATATTATTATTATTAATTAAAGTAAAAAAAAGCTTAGCAACAATTTAATATAAATAGGCACCCAACTAATACTACACTCGCCGTAATAACAATGAGGGCAGATAGTCACCGCCCACCCAGGGCGGGGGCTACATGCTTAAGCGTTTCTGCGCTGCCGTGGTGAGCCCAAAAGGGTCGGTCTCAGCTTAATGCTGTTCTGCATCAGGATAGGTACAAAACAGCGCTGGTTTTCAGGCTGGCCCATTTTGCGTGACACCAGGAGCCGAGACGAGAGGTATTGCTCTAAATAAATGATTTGTAAGAGATTTTAGCCAATTGATAATGTCAGTGCAGTAAAAAGATGCACAGTCGTTAAAAGATTGAATTAATTAATTCAGTCACAGAAAATAAATGCGTGCATAGGAGCATTTAGTTCGAAATAATCACTTGATTAAAATCCGTGTCGTCGTCTGCTTTCATTTACCTATTGACGACCTCGGTGGCGCGGCGGGCGAAGGACCGCCTGCGGCGCGGGAGGTTGCGGGTTCGATTCCCGCCTTGGGACAAATGTTTGTACGATCTACAAATATTGGTTCCGGGTGTTCTGGTCGTTTCTATGTATAATAAAAAATATCTATCTATGTAATGAATTATATTATATCAGTCATCTAGTACCCATAACACAAGCTCTGCTTACCTTGGGGCTAAATAATGTTTTGTGGATTGTCCAGCATTATTTATTTATTTTCTTTGTATGTTTGCAACACCCGCCACATAAAAAAATAAATACCTAAGTAGGTATTTCGTTTCAAATAATCACTTGATTGAAATCTCCTAAAGCAAAGAACAGCTGACTTCGTATATTTGAAGTGTCGCTAGAATTATTAATATTCAGCGTTTCACGAGACTGGATTAATAAATTTCTCAAACAACACGCAGGTTTGTTTTTGTCGGTTGATTTAAAGCTTGAAGGGAATATGAAATTGTTTAATTAAGATTTATGTAATTGGCTAACAGAAAAGCTGTGAAACTCAACTGACATGTTTAGGTTTTTACTTAAAATCTTTATTGACAAAGAAAATTATCAATCAATTAATAAAAAATAAATTAGGACTAGTATTTATAATTGAAGCAATTGAGCTAACAGCAGGCTGTTGCAAATAATCTACAGGTAGCTCAACTGATCCCTCTCGATACCAGTCGGAGACGTCCCCAAGACGCTGGCTGCATTGCCACGCTGTATGGCAATGCTGATGCGGTACGCCAGTAAGGTACTCCTCACCAGCTTTCGGGTCACGCGTCGCTTCGACCAGACCCTCAGATAATTTTTTTAAAACCCGAAGAACCTCGGCACCCCACGGACCTCGGGCCTCGACTCCAAGGGGAGCAAATGTATCGGCTTTGTTGAGACCTGCATAGTGGCGCCTCTTGAGATATTTGGCCGAGGATGGCCGAATCTGCCGCATGTAGCGTTTCACACAATGGGCCTCCCCATCTCCCATGGGACTAGTTTCATACCGTCGGGCCTCTTACCATTATCACGCAACAGACCATTCGGTTCGAGAATAGCTGGTACGTTAGCGGTGAAAAACACCCCTCGGATGATGTCGTTAAGGCTGGCATCGGTGCACCCGAAGATGATACCTGCTATGTGTAGCCCTTGCTGAAAACTTATCTTAACTCTATGCATGCCTCCTCGAATCGAACCCGCAACCTCCTGCGTCGCAGGCGGACCTTTGCCCGGTGAGTCACTGCGGTCGTCATTCGAATTATATTGTTTCGGAGCACCATTTTGTGGCTGAACCAAATATATTTTCTCTTATTTTTTCTTTTTCGATAACGTGTATTGCCGCGGGCTAAACCTGTGCTTACCAGCTTTCGCCCGCGGCTACACTTTCCCAATCCATTGGATTGGGCAATATCGTGTCATTGTAGGTTTACAAGCATCTCAAGTCTCTACGTTCACTTGTACATTTTATCGAATAGTCAATCGCTCAGAACATCTTATATTGTGAATAAATAATGCTGGACAATTCACACAGCATCATCTAGCCTCGAGCTAAGCCGAGCTTGTGCAATGTTATGAGTACCTACTAGATAACACAATAAAAGATAGTGAAAATGAAAAGGTTTGTTTTAGAAACCACAAAAAAGATGAAGTTCTGGGCAGCTCTGCTTTCTGTTTTAGTTATAAAACTGTGCTACAGAAGGCAGCGTTTTCCCCGTTTTCCCCGGTACCTACATTGTTTTTAGTCTTATAAACACACATAAATCTTTTTATCATAAACACCCAGAATACCCGAAAGAAATATCTATAGAGTTATTTATAAAATGTTCATATCAAGAGACCGGCAACGTTACTTGTCTATCCTACGGCGCTACGACGACAACTCAATTACATGGGTCTATATTTCCGACGCCCTAGGACACCGACAAGGCACCATGAAGACGGGCTAAGCAAACTTGCGGTAATAACATTATCGAACGATGTTACGGGTTATTCCCTGCGTCTCGAATGTGGTGATGGGAATAACCACACGAGAGTCGTTGGGAACAACCGCATCTCATGGGAGACATTGGGAATAACTCAATGAGAAGGAGCTATGGAAACTGCTTGAGTAAGAAAGTTGGTAATAAATTGGGTGTTATTGAGTACATTGCATCTAAACAAATATGTAGAGGTAGGTAGGTATATAGGTAGTGGGGAAGGTACTTGCCGGAAATAAGTTAAGCTATGCTTGGAATTCGGAAGCCCTGAATGATTACAATATAATATTAATAATTAGGCGAAAGTATAATTGTGAGGCAGAAATTATGCATGCATGAATTTCTTGACCTGATTAATTGTATTACTTTTTATTCCGGAAAAGTTCGTTTGAAGCCACGGCAGAAACGAGCCAATTTTAAAAATCTTTAGGTATCTATCCAACGGGTACATAAAAACCTACTAAGTTTCAGTACAGCTACAGTACCAATGAAGTACTATATCAAAATCAAATCAAAATCAAAAACTTTTTATTTCCATAAATACAATAAATGTACACTTAGAAAAGGTCAAAATATAAAACTAAACACTGACACGGAAATAAAGTGATATTTTTTGATTTCTGTCGCTTCGGTATGTAGACTAAAGTAAAGAAGCGACGAAGAAACCTTTAGCCTGTTAGTTGTTATTTTTCGAGTTGGAGCAAAACCCGTCCCAAGCTTTTTTGTCCTCTAGATAATCTGATATTTTATAGTAAGCCTTTTTGCACAGCAAGGTTTTGACAATTTGTTTGAATTTATTTACTGATAATTTTTGCAACTCACTAGGAGTTTTGTTGTAGAAGCGTATACATTGCCCTTTAAAAGATACATTTATTTTGTGTAGCCTAGTTGTGGGCACAGCGAGTTTATGTTTATTTTTGGTATTAAAATTATGTTTATCGCTATTTTTAGGGAACCGATTTATATTTTTATGAGTGTACAATAAGTTTTCATAAATAAATATATATATATAGTTACCAAAGTAACTCGCTAAAACTCGAAAATGAATGGGAAAACGAATCGAAAGAGAATTATCTTGCATTCGCATCTCGGAGGGGCTTTTATCCGATAAAAACAGGAAATAAACAATTTCTTCCGTATAGAATGTTTGCGAGACGCAGACTGGAGGATGGCACCGCATAAATCTTTACAGATGAGTACGGACACATGAGACACGGACTGGGATTTGATGACCACACCGTTGAATGATACTCATCATTCATCGTCAAATCCTGCGACGCAGGAGGTTGCGGGTTCGATTCCCGGCTCGGGACAAATGTTTGTACGATCAGCAGATATTTGTTCAGGGTGTTCTGGATGTTTTCTATGTATAATAAAAAATATCTATCTATGTAGTGTATTGTATTATGTCTATCAGTTATCTAGTACCCATAACACAAGCTCTGCTTAGCTTGGGGCTAGATAATGCTGTGTGAATTGTTCAGAATTATTTATTTATTTATTTAATCAATATGAATCAATCGATTTGCTTCGATCAATACGAATCAGTCAGAATCAATCTGCTTACTCTTGGGCTGAATTTTAGCATTATACATACAGGGTGAAATAAATAGACGCTACCTGGAAGCACGCAGGGTCCTAAGACACGAAGTCCAGAAATCTGATAAAAACAGGAAATAATCAATTTCTTCCGGATGGCAACGCATAAATCTTTACAAGTGGGCACGGAACCGCGGTGAAGAAAGAAAACTGAGATTTGATAACCACGCGGAGCCCAATGGTGATTGATGGACTACCATTTTACAGCAAGAGGAAAGTTGAAAACAATATAAATCATGTAGCATGCCTGGGAAAATCTTGTGTAAGCCAAGATCTACTTTGGGTCGCTGAGCAACAACGAGAGAACGAAAGTAGGTAGGTATGTACTTTTTACAGACAGCCGCGTCCAATAATAATGTTACTGGTCAGCGGACCAGTGAGTTTACGATGGTAGGTGTTTGGGAAAACTCCCCAATGGCAGGCATTATTTTCAACATCGAGGACATATTTTCAATCAGTTTAAAATTCAGCTTACAAATTGCACAAAACCGCAAATTTTATCGAGCCATTTATTTATAAAAATTTCAAGTAGTGATGTGAAAATAACAAAAATATTTTTTTAATGTAACATGACGTACTTGACGATCTTCCAGAATAAATATTAAGATTTTGATACGTCAAGTAGCACACAGATTAATGGCCGCCACTGTGCGCATTACTTCTGTGAATGTGTTCTCATTTATTTGATATACCTACTTATAGAAACCTTTCTTCCTATGTGTGAGTCTGTAAAGTAGAATTCAAGTAGTTCCTCGAGCCTCGACTACATGGAGGTAAGAGGATTACGTAATTTATCGAAGGTGAGGTGTTAATAGCAAGGTGTACATAGGTAGCTGTCGGTGTGGATATTCAACCTCCGGTTAAGTTCAATGTCCTTGAAGAATACTAGATTCGTAGACAGTCAGTGAGGTACCGATGCTATTCGGGTTTATAAAAAACTATGTCAGCGTCTGGTCGAAGCAACGACCAGAGAGCTAGTAAGTATTTGGCGCACCGCATCAGCATTGCCATACAGCGGGGCAATACAGCCAGCGTCTTGGGGACGTTTCCGACTGGTATTGATATGGATCAGTTGAGCTACCTGTAGGTTGTTTGCAACAGTCTGCAGTTAGCTCAATTGTTTCAATTGTAAGTACTAGTTCTAATTTATTTAAATTAGTTGATTGTAATAATTTTCTTTGTCAATAAAGTTTTGAATTTAAAAGAAAAATAAAATAAATAAATAAATAAAATAAAATAATAAATAAATAATGCTGGATAATTCACACAGCATTATCTAGCCCCAAGCTAAGCAGAGCTTGTGTTATGGGTACTAGATAACTGATAACATAAACATAATACAATACACTACATTGATAAATATTTTTTAAATATTACAAACAGAAGTAATACTAAACAAAAACTTCTGTTCGCGCAAGAGCAAAATGAACCCGTGTAGTTCTAAATTTTACTCGTAGAAGAGCTACAATAATCATTTGCTACGAAGGTCTACAGTGCTACGAAGCTCTACGAGAGAGGCTACGACGCTACGAGACCGTCAACATCATTTAGATTTTTTTGAAAAATCTTAGAACCACCTTCCCCTTAGTTTTAAACAGTTTTTAAAATTTTGCAGAATAAATGCTAATTCCTTGAGAACAATTTCACAGAACCATCTCGTAATCATCCTCTATACAACTGCAAAAGAATCATCCAAATCGGTTCGTAATGACAAAAAAAATCGACGGACATACATAAAAAAATATACATACAGCCGAACATAGCACCTTCTCCTTATTTTAAAGTCGGTTAAAATTGAAAATCAGAAATGGAGAGCATTTATTTGATCGCGATTGTTTTCCAATCTTATTTGCATAATAAAAGGTTTTGGTGCATTGATAGATAAATCCATTTCGCTGTATTATCAGACTCAAAAAGCTATTTTCATTGAAAAGAGATAAATCAGAAGCAATTTAATCCAGATTTCTACTGAATTTACCAAAATGGTAAACAGAAATAAGCTTTTTCGTAAACTCAAATCAGAATAAAGGCATAAAAAATTAAGTAATCCCACCAAACGAAGATAAGCTCGAAGATCTTCGCAGAAAGTGACGATGCGAAAACTTTCAGCCGTCGCTAGTAAGGGTGATATTCCACTGGAACATAAAAAACAACAACAAACAAGTTTAGTATGGATGTATGGATCAGTTGAGCTACCTGTAGATTTTTTGCAACAGTCTGCAGATAGTTCAATAAAGCCAATAGCTTCAATTGTAAATACTAGTTCTAATTTCTAAGAAATGAAATAATATCGCAAAAATTTTCGACTTCGACGGGACTTGAACCCGCGTCCTCCCCTCAGTACGGTCAAAAAGTAGTAGTCAAAAATTTTTGCGATATTATTTGATTTCTTAGAAATTAGAAATTAGCCAGAGTGCGAGGCTTACGCACTATAATAACAAAAACCTTAGTTCTAATTTGTTTCTATAATTTTAATTTACTTTATTAACAAAGAAAATTTTTTTTTTTTTTTTTTTAATAGATAAACATTTATTCACAAAGAAAATTATACTAGTATTTACAATTGAAACAATTGAGCTAACTGCCGACTGTTGCAAACAGTCTACAGATAGCTCAACTAAAATTACAATCAAATAATAGAATTACAATCAAATAATAGAAACCAGTCGGAAGCTGGAAATGAGATGTTAATAATACGATTGCAATTTGAGTATTTTTTATATTGCAATACCTACTTTTGTAGTTTTTTTTAGTTTTTTAATGCAAATCAGAGATTTGTTTTTTGTAATTGCAATACATTTAACGTAATAACATTCTTTATTAACAAAGAAAATTGCAATCGTAATATCAAAATCTCATTTAAAAACATGAAGTTTTGAAAAATAGCTTACAAACAACTTCAAATAATTTATATTACACTGTCTTTTAAGTTTTACGTGACAAAAGTCCCTCGGGAATAATACTTTTAACGAACTATCTCGTAATAAAAAAATCAAACATTCAGTCAAACATAGGGCCTCCTTTTTGAAATCGGTTTAAATAAAGAACTGCGAGGTACATAGCCCAGCGTCGCGGTGTGCGAGGTAAATGTCCACCAGCAAAACTGGGTTTCCGTTTCCACCGCGAGCGAAGCGGACCCATTCAGGACTACGTACCCATTCAGCACTACTTACATTCAAGACTACTTGCAGGAGTGTGGACCCATTGCTGACCCATTTAGGACTACTCGCAGGAGTAAACATTTGTTACTTGCATCAACAAATAGTCGAGCGGAGAGGACTAAGCGAGCAGAAAGCTTTGAAATAAACTCCGCTCACTCATCTTTCATTTCCCGTTTGTCACTCTTTCGCAGCGGAAACCTGTCTTTAGATAAGTAACTTTATTTTCTAAACTTCGTCCAGCGTAGCATTCATTTATGGAGATGGACATAGCGAGAACGATTTGCATGCAAAATATGTGACAATCAGTGAGAGGGATGCATGTGTTTGTGTGGAATGCATGGGAATACGTCACATTCATTCTCGGCTTTGAGTATTTTACTAGATACCTACAGTACGACTTATTACGTACTAGTTTACGCCCGCGGATTCGCACGCGTTGTTTCTATGGAAACGTTTACAGGTTATTTTTATTCCATGAGAACTGATTTGTAGGATAAAAAAGTAGCCTAAGTTTTATTCGAGGCGGAGAACGACCTATATGCAAAATTTCAGCCCGATTCGTTCAGTAGTTTTGGCGTGAAGAAGTAACAAACATCCATCCATCCATACATCTAAACATCGAAGCTTTCGCTTTTATAATATAAGTGTGTGTGATATTTTCCTGTCAAAGGTCAGATGCGGGTTCGAATCCCACTGCAGGTCAAATGTTTGGGTTTTCTGCAAGATTTTCGTGTATTCTATGTAAATAGAATAATGCATGAATTTACACACCCTAATATAACAGGCCATAAGAAAATATGTTTGACTTAATATTTTTAAAAGCTAAATATGCGGTCAGAAATGGCTCAAATGTTTTATTAAAATTTTCGCTTCACTCAAAATTATCGCACTTCTCTTGTGAAGTCGCACCCTAAATGCTTTATTAAAGTTGTGCGAAGGGTTTTTACGGGTTTAAGACCTTTGAAGGATTAAAAAGTCGTTAAAATCTTAACAAAAAGTCACTAACTAAAATTACTTAAAATGTTTTGACGAAAGTCTGACTTTCTATAGACTGATTCCTCTTGTGCTTCTTGGTAAGTTTATGGTCTACTCATAATGACGACCATCAGGGTGTAATAAGTGGCCTATTATCTAAGTTAGGCTTAGTTCTAAACATACGCCAAATTTTATCTTGATCTGTTCAGCAGTTTTGGAGATCCTAGGTAAGTAACAAAAATTCAGATTTCACAAACTTTCGGCTTTATAATATTAGTAGTAAGTAGGATTTGGGTGCTCAAGCGCATATGCCGAAGTAGATGTCCTCGTGGCGGGAAAAATGTTATATTTAAATAAATATATTTTTCATTATCACACAGCCCGCGTGCAGTGCGATCGGGGGTCTGGGACGCAACCTTATCAAAGTAAAAATTTACATCATATTTCTGGTAGGCACAATCCCCGCATTGGCAAAATAAATGTCCGCTGCGCTTCTGTCAGTTCGAAATGGTTCTATCCCGTTCTGATTGCGCGTGGATACTAAATAACTGCTAAGCAATCGCTTTAGGGATTTCTATTCGCCTGTGACCAAACTGTTGATTTTATCAATAGATTGACTGAAGGCAGATTTATTGGTAGGGAAGGACAATCTGATTACGGTGCACTTTCGATTCTTCTCTTCCATTTCCTTCAGCATTGGGGTCAAGGAAAGGTCTCTGCAGCTTTGCACACTTTTTATACTGTTTTTCATTCGTTTGTACGAAGGAATGGTATATTCATGCATTAGATATTTATTTATTTTATTTATTTATTTATTTAATTATTAATTAGGACGGCGAAAAGACCAATTACACTAATTAATTATAATTACATGCAAACAATAAAACTTATAAAACTAACATAAAATTGGTATAGGTAAAGTTAATAAAAATGTCAGACTAAAATTATGCACTATTAAATTGTTAATTTGAATTTAAACAAGAAAGAAAATAATAATAATAATCGATCATCCATCCCTCTCACAATATAGCAGACAGACTGACATAAGACCTTTCCATTCGTCCGCAAATATGTCACAGTCTGGGAAAGCCTTAAGTAACCCGTTGAGGGCGCCGAGAGCGTGAGGCAGCGGCGACTGATGGTGCCCTACAGTGCGGTAAGGTGGTAGAGCGAAGAGCCTGTGACTTCTGCCACGAATATAATTGTCCGGCACGTATAGGCGAAGCAACCCGTTGTGAAGATCGGGACCGTCGATAATATTCCTAAAGATTTACTTTTTTTTTTAGTTAGTGGGTTTTCTGATTAACGCGTATAATTGTAAAGATGGTTGCCGCGTCGAAACTTTGTAGATAGTCAATAGGGACGGGCGAATCATGGTCACGGCTCGGTTTCACATGCCGTATGCGTGTGGAAAGGTCCGAAGACGACATTATTTCACACACGTACTCACAATAGATGCCGTAGTTCATATTTGCTCCCTTTGGAGTCGAGATCCTAGTTCCGTGGGGTACCGAGATTCTTCGGGTTTTTAAAAAATTATCTGAGCATCTAGTCGAAGCGATGCGTGACCCGAGAGCTGGTGAGTATCTGGCTCAGCGCATCAGCATTGCCATACAGCGTGGCAATGCAGCCAGCGTCTTGGGGACGCTTCTTACTGGTACTGATATGGATCTGATTGTTTGCAATAGTCTGCAGTTAGCTCAATTGTTTCAATTGTAAATACTAGTTCTAATTGATTTCTAATAATTAATTGTAATTTTCTTTGTGAATAAAGTATTATCGAGGTCTCCTACCCATGTATGTAGACAATCATTAATCCATGGTTTGAACTAAATTCAAAACATAATTCACTAGTTCATAAACCCTGAGAGCGTCACACAATGAGTACATAAAGTTTGTAGAGAGCATTTCATCCGACAATGCAACGAGCGACACCCTAGTTTCAACTTCATATGAATTTACATATTATTTTGTGTGTGTTACACCAAGCTTTTCATCAGTATTGCCATACAGTGGGGCAATGCAGCCAGCGTCTTGAGACCGCTTCTGACTGCTTTTGATATAGATCAGTTGAGCTACTTGTAGATTGTTTGTAACAGTCTGTAGTTGCTCAATTGTTTGAATTGTAAATACTAGTTCTAATTTATTTCTCCGACCGTCGTCGGTCGACGACCGATGTTGCGCGGCGGGCGAAGGTCCGCCTGCGGCGCTGGAGGTTGCGGGTTCGATTCCCGCCAAATTTTATAGGACACGCAGATTTGTAAACTTTTTTCCTCCGTAGGTCCTCCGCCTAACCTCTCCCCGGTCGTGTCGGTCTGCCATCCCATCGGATTATGATAGTGACGGAATAGAGAGTGCACTTGCTTGCGCACACACTTGTACACTATAATATCCTGCGCACCTGGCTAGTCTCCGATGAGACTGGCCGCCGTGGTCGAAATTCGGCGAGAAGGATATCATTATCATCAGTGTTTACTGGTACTACTCTTTTATTAAGCAAGAAGATAGATATACATATACATACCCACTCCAAAGACGACCCATTCAGATTCCTTGTCTAAGCTTATTAAAGTGAAACCAGTGTTATTATAAGTGGTAGGTAGTAACCAGTAGAGTCGGTGTAGAGACCGAGTAACAGCTAAGTGAATTCACTTTATTCACTTATCCACTCCCATCTACAAACTGCATGCACTTAGCCCCCGCAGCGCGTCGCCCTTTCACTTATTACGGGGAAATAGAGGAAAACCGAACTGTTTTCGTTTTATTCTCTTGGACTCTTGTGTTTTTAAAACAAACTCATAGTTTGATAAGCAGGGTTAAATAACCGCGACGGAAACGGAAGCCTATTTTATGAATTCAAATTGGAAGTGCCACACACGCACAATTAAACAGAACGTAAAATAGAAGCAGGACGAATTGCGCCCCAGGGCTGGTCTAGGTCAAAATCCTACCACTATGATAAAAGATTAAAGTGAAAGTTTTTGCTATTCTTGTGAGATGTTTGGGCTTGGGCGAAAACAACATCAAAACTACTGATGGGATCGATTGCGCCTAATATGCAATATGCATAATTTTAAGGAAATGCAGCTTTAGAATACTAGACGATCGCCACGCGGTTTCACCCATGTAGTTCCCGTTCCCGTGGGAATTCCGGGATAAAATATAGCCTATGTCACTCCCTGAAAAGTAAGCTTCCTAACGGTGAAATAATTTTTCTAATCGGTTGAATAGTTTCGGAGCCTATTCAATACAAACAAACTCTTTATAATATTAGTATAGATGGTTCTAGCTCTGAAATAACGTGAAAACTTACTTTTGCTAGATTCTTTTTTATTCTGCTTAAGCAAAGCTGGCAGAAGCAAGTTTCAAAATAAAACGTTTCAAAAAAGCTCTTCGGAACTTTTGATAAGTTATGATCTAGGTAGACTCGGATCTTGAATTTACCAATTTGACTTTGCGTTCATGAAGCATTTTCTTAAAATTCTTTCGTATAAATATTTGCCTTCAACAAGTCACTTACGTTACTCTTGTCAAAATTATGCTTTACTTAAAGCAGACCTTAATAATTAATTACGCTAAGTACTTATGAAAACCTTTTAAGAGTTTGCAGGTATCTTCCTACACTTGCCTGTAAAAAATAAAGATTTCTCAACACTATATAAACTCGCTGTGCCCAACAACTAGGCTACTCAAAATAAAAAACATCCAGAACACCCTGAACAAATATCTGCAGATCGTACAAACATTTGTCCCGAGGCGGAAATCGAACCAGCAACCTCCTGCAGCGCAGGCGGACCTTCGCCCGCTGCGCCACAGAGGTCGTCGTTGAGTAGAGAAAGATCTGCTTGAACGTGCCCTCGACTGGACTGAAACGGCAAGAGACCGGGACAACTGGTGATCTCTAGTGTCGGAGGGTCTCTGCGCCACGCCAGTAAGTAAGGTAACTTAACTACCAAATTAAATACAATAAAAAACTGTCTCATAAAGTAAAATGAGCAAGCGATAGCACAGATACGAGTAGAAGTTATTTATTCAATCTTCTCCTTTTGTCCTCAGTTCACCAGCTGTTAGTAAATATACCTCGCAACTTAACCTTCTGAAGTGGTGCCTTTGTACTTGAACCTCCATTCTCTGTGTAGTACTTACTCAGCTTGAATTCAAGATGGCGGAGAGTCGGCGTAAGTAATCCTGTTTTCACACTACGCTATTTAGCTGCGTTGAATTCGACTAAATAATCATTGATGTTGTTTGAGATTATGTTTATGTAAGCAAGTGCCTCGCTCGACCCGTGTTGATATTGACTTCCGATAAATCTTTTCCATATAAGATTCGATAGTTTGATATAAATAAGCTACGGGATAAATCCCATAGCGGTGGTGGTGGAAGAATGTAGCCTGTATTTGTGACGTCAGCGTGCATAATTGCATGAAAAAAACAAAAGACAGTCGCCACAGCTTGCAATGTATGTAACTATGTTTGTAAGGGTGGAATCTTGCAACTCAATTTTGAAGCAGATATCTTCAAGCGATTGAGCTGAAATTTTGCATACGCGTTTAGTTTGGATGACAATGCATAAAAAGCTTGTTTTTTTAAATATTAAAACTTATTTATCTATATACACGGTGTAAAACGCGCAAAGACGGAGTGGACTGAGTTATCTGGTTTATCTAATCTATAACATTCCGTTGCCGACCACTCAGACATAATTCTCCGGGCGCGGCAGACCCAACAAGATTTTTTCGCTTAAAGCGGAATATTTAAATTACTGCGTCTCTAGATTTGATGTTATGGAAATGAAGCTGAGATAGAGTTTAGCAGTGAGATCTGAATTTACGACCACGATAAAATTGAAAAATAATAAAATACTGAAAGGACACGAATTTTTCGCGGCCATATTTTAATGCTATACGTCAGCTATAACGAAATATTCAACTCCTTTATAAATATTTTTATTGTTAAGTATTTGAACTCTTAGACAGATTACAGATTCGTTTAAAAAATCTTTATATTTAAAACAAATGCGTACGCGATTCTTACGGCATGACATGACATAATGCTTTGGCCCCTCGCCTAAAAGAAATGCGTGAACAGTGGGAGCAAGGCAGGGGTAGATATTTCACTCTCGTGCATGAGGATAAAGAATACCCTGGATAGAAATGAAAGATGGCAGGATAATGCAAATCTCAGTAATAGATGGCCACACCACACATAATGGGTAGGTCATGCCGAATTTTCGGCAAAACACTCTAGCTCTGAATGAAATAGATCATTTATAGCTATGCATCTCATCTCACTTCTTTCATGCTTTACTTCATGCCTTTCATGCCATTATTCTTCTCTTAGTTTCATTCAATGTCGTCGTTAGTGAAAACATTTTTATGAACTTTCATCGAATACTTTGTTTAAGACAGCTACTGAGACTAAGTTCTATAACTTGAATAACCTATGGCTACAAGTACAGGGGGGTTAATACTAGCGACACTGTTTTAATAAGTGTGCGCGTATTAATAGCGTTTTCAAACAAGTTGATTGTTTCCCTACTTTGTTCCAAATAAAGGCAATTAAGTGCTTTGTAAGAAAATATGTGGGTATTTTACTTACTCAAATGATACTTAATTTTTAGTTAAACTCAAAAGAATTCGTTTCGAAGGTAACTTAACAACACTTATTTTATCCTTCGTCAGGTTCAATTTGCAATGATTTCTTCAACACAGTTATTCTTGGAAGTGTGATTAAGTTCTTGTGTTCGTTTGTGATTTTGATCAATTGAAAATTATGCCCATTGTAGGCACAGCAATTTTCTTTAGGTAGGTACCTAGTATGCCTACACACGTCGTTGTTATTGCTATTTATTGTACTAATGAATCTTACCTACAACAAATTAATACACACATACAAATTATTATAAAAAACCAACTCGGGCCTCGCTTTTTCACTTTTTTCCGCCAAATGAGAGAACGAATGCCTACCAATCGTAAGTAAGAACCTTTAAGGAGCCCAGACGAGTATTTTGATATCCCATTTATCGAAATCACTGTAGCCGTTTTGATGCTTGGATTTAGGTAGTTTTTCGAAAACCATAGCCCGCGCATCGTGGGTAAATCGAATGTGGTGTATTCGCTTCTACTTTTGTGTATGAATTGAATAGACACTACTGACCCTAAAGCTCATTTGAAACTTGCTGGAATTAATTAATTATACAATGTTCGTTACAGATCTATAACAAAACCAACTTGTACCAATTCACTGGTTAATGAATTCATAGAACAAGCAACACCAACATATTATATCAAAGCACATAAATGATAACGTTGCTTGTTCACATATGTCACACTCCCTAAAAATGCGTTCCCTGCGATTTTCCACAGCCGGGTGTCATGTCATTTCATACAACTGAGAAGATTAATAGGTACCGCGAAATTCACACAAGCATTATTTGTAGGGCGTATTTGACTGATGATAGAATTCATAATGTGAACACTGTGCAAGGTTTAGTGAATAGGTTAAAGTTATTATAAATATCTACATATGTAGTGTATTGTATTAAGTATATCAGTTATCTAGTGCCCATAACACAAGCTCTGCTTAGCTTGGGGCTAGATAATGCTGTGTGAATTGTCCAGCATTATTTATATTTATTTATATTAAAGAGCAAAGCTCTTGTCGGTGTAGGTAATGATGCAATTTCCTCCACTTTTCTCTTTTCAATGTCTTTTACTATTTAAATCTTTTACTTCGTTAAACGACATGACAGCGATTTTCTCTTTGATCTGACTTATATAGCAAATTCTTGGTATTTCCCTTCCTCGTGTTCCTTCTACTTTTCCTTCTATGGTGTTACTTACGAAATGTTCATGTCCTTTATGATGAATGTACAATCATTCTGCCTCTTCTGTTTTGAATAGTGTTCATCAAAAGCCTTTTCTCCTCAACTCTTTTCAACACCTCCTCATAAGTTATCCTCTCCGTCTAACTAATTCTTTCCATCCTTCTCCTGCACCACATTTCAAACGCCTCAATCCTCTCTCTATCCCGCTCTGTCATAGTTCATATTTCGTATCCACAGATATGTGTGCTCCAAACAAATGTGTTTATAAACTTTTTCCAACTTTTGGAACGAAGTTCCTTATCGCGCGTTGCGAAAGGGGGCTAGACGGAAAAAATTAAGACCAAAAGTTGTAACGACACTTTTTGCTCAATTAAGACCAAAAGTTATAACGACACTTTTTGCTATTGCTGTAAGCCGTGCGGCGGAAATATAACTTAAAGAAAATAAAATTTTATTACAATTCCTTCACTAATTAATCGAAAGGAACTTCGTTCCATCCGGGTGTCCCTTGACACCTCTCAAGTTTTTTCTTATATTTTGGATATAAAATTAAATATTTGATTTTTGGTGTGATATGCCTGTTTTGCAATATTTTGACCTAATAAATAGATCATCATCATCATCATCATCAGCCTATATTAGTCCACTGCTGGACATAGGCCTCCCCTAATGAGCGCCATAGCGCCCTGTCTTCAGCTTGCCGCATCCAGCATCTGCCTGCAGTCTTTCGCAGATCGTCATCCCACCGGCCGGAGGGCAATAAATAGATAGCTGCAACAAAAGCAGCAACAACGAAATATCTATTGTTTGACATGGTGCATTCACCCTTCGCACCGCTATTGACAGAGATTTTTGATTTAAAGAAGTACCTAACCAGCAAAGATGGTTAGCTTTCAAAGAAAACCTTAGCTTAGTTTTCAGCTTAGCTTCCAAAGAAAACCTTAACGACTCTACATAATCAACTTAATCCCTTTCCTGTTTATTACCAGGAAATTTAATCTGAATGAAACCTTCTGACCACGTTTATTTTATTATGCGAATGCCGGCCACAGTCTGGAAGCGTGGAGGCCTACTTTGGTAAACCAAAGTTACGAGATTTCGTCCTTCGTTCCTTTCGATCGGTACGGATACTATAATCGTACTTTTGAAATTTTGGTACGATTCGTTATTCACTTGGAAGCTGTTTTTAGTTGCATTATCACATTTTGAAGTTGATTTTCATATTTCGGTTGGTAGAACGGATTATATCTAGCCAGTAATGTATTTTTTGCTGGGTGGTTCCGGCTTAGAATTTGCACCACCCCAACTCTTCCCGCGGGTGTCGTAAAAGGCGACTAAGGGATGTCCACCGGGGACGGGCAGCAGCGCCCCCTGCAAAACAATTCTACCACCAATTCAACCACTGCGAATAAAAACACATGAACTGCGATCCCTAACCCGCATGCCCAGGGGGTTTATGGGATAAAAGATAATAAAATACCCCCATGAGATAAAAGCCGCTAGGACGCTAAGACGCTTATTAGGGGAAGCCTACGTCCAGCAGTGGACTAATATAGGCTGTTGAGGATAATGACTAGGTAATGTTATTTTAGGATTTGTGTACAAATTATTTAATTTATTTATTTATTTTCAAGAAAGGCCTAAAGCCTAACTGAAAACAAAATAGGTTACAAGTACCTAGCAACAAAATTCAGTCATAAATTTGGCTGTACGAAAACGACCAGTCTGAAAGTAAACGACAGTCGTTATTTGCGTTTTGCGGCCGTACTCACTTCTCAACTGCGGCTGAAAAGTTTTAGAGTAGGGGTCATATTTCGTAGTAGGTAATTAATATCGTTCAGCCTAATAGGATGTTCATTTCGACCTTTCTGTGAACATGGGTTTTTACTTGTTGACCTTTTTGTGACAACGGGCCTACTTTGCAAATCTAATTTGACTACATATTAGCTGACTGTTATTCTGAGATCTTACATTATTTTTTACGTAGGTACATATTATTTTGTTTGACTGCGTCGTTTGTCTAACGGTCAGCTTGTTCAACCGCTGATTATGAGGTCCTGGGTTCTAATCCCGGGTCGTGTCAATAGTTGTTATGGGGGTTTTTCTGGCAAGAAAAATTCACAGTCGCAGTCCAGAGTCAGGTAGTTAGCGGTGCACACCCCCGTGCCTCAGAAAGCACGTCAAGCCGTTGGTCCTGTGCCTGACCTCTCCCCGGTCGTGTTTGTCTGTCGTCCCATCGGATTATGAGAGACTAAATCCTTGCCCTACTTGGGCAAGCATTTAGTCTGATAGATATACTACTGTATATAGGTAGTGTTAGGCGGTATATACAAAAACAGCATGCCTCAACCGACTCCACCTCCGTTCGGTCCCAAACTGGTACAGACTCGTTTTGCAAGCAAAGGCTGGGCAACAACTATTCAGTTGTAGGTCAAAAATACCAAGTCTGCTCAGGACGGCTGTCGGCGATAGAATGAGTCCGGTAGCCGAGAGTTGCCTGGCTAATCGTGCGTCACCCACTGTGTTGCCAGGCTGATATACAATTTTACCCAGTTATGTTTGATGGTTATTATTTACCTAACAGCTCGGCCGTCCGACCGTCAACGAGTGCCTTCGTTGCTTATAAATATTAACATATAAGTAAACATTAATTTATTTTCCAAACAATCATTGATTTTTCAATTTGAACTTTATCTATCCTTGCGGACAATATATATTTCATCAAAAAAAAAACAAAAGGTAACGAATAAAAGACCATATTCTTACAAACGTATGCCAAAGAGATTTAAATCAAAGAGCACGATCCAGCTAACAAAGCTTAGAATCCCTTTTGTTCACATTTAGGTACGGCAACCATTTATTTATTTATTAGATTCGAAATATTTCTAATAATATCTCTCTCTAATGAGCCCGTCAAATAATAACAATATATAATAATAACAAAAATAAGTCTTGGATTTAATTGTCTCACGATCGCTCGAACAGCTCTCTTCTGCATCCTAAACGCTCGCTCCCAGTCAGCAGCTCTGCCCCACAGCTCCACGCCATATTGAAGGAGCGAGTGAACGGATGCAAAGTAACAGCTTCTGGTCATCCCTTCTTCAAGAGTAGCCGATAAACGCCATAAAGCGAAGCAAGCCCTTCCCACTCTCTCGCAGAGTCTGTCGATGTGTAGCTCCCACGTTAGGCTTTGGTTGTTAAGTTCGTCACTGCATTCCTTCTCATTTCTTAGCTTTGGTTGCAAAGCTTATCACTTCATTTGCTTATAGTAAAACTATTAGTGAGAATTACTATTTTCATCAACTTATTGCTTTTCACTGAGCGAAACATGCCCACAATAAGTAGATCATCACTCAGGCTGTTAACTGCTTCTCGCTGGGCGGCATGCCCACAATTAACAATCTGTCATGCCATTTGGTTAATCTTACGCTAGAAATAACTCACGCGCAACATAACCCAATTGCTTTTTATTATTTATAATACCCAGACTGTTAATTGCTTTTCATTGGGCGGCACATCATTGTGCCTGGCATGCCCACAATTAACAACCCATCATGTAATATCATTTGGTTACCCTACGTTAAAATTATTTCACGCGTAAAATAACCAAATTGTTCCCTTTTTCACTGAGTCTATTAACTGCTTCTCGTTGGGCGGCACATCGTTGTGCATGCCCACAGTTAACAAGCTGTTAGTCAATTATATTAATTTCACCTGACTTAAAAATAACTTATCGTTTTTTTCACTCTGACTGTTAACTGAGACTCTTTGGGCGGCGCATCATTGTGCCCCGCATGTCCACAGTTAACAACCAGCGGACTAAGTTCGAATTAAACGTGGACAGCATTATTAAGTTTATTATCATGAAATGCATTGCATACCTGACTATTAAATTGTGTGTCAATAAGATGTCATTGTTATCTTCTGCTAAACTATTAGCAAAACGTTTACGTATAATATCCAATAGAATATCATGATCAGTGCAGCAATAATAATGATTTTCATTGTCAATGTACCTACAGCTACAACTTTCAACATCATTGTTTAAATTTACATTAACTACCCTATATTGGATTAGGGAGTTCAAATAGACCCAAAAATAGAATTTGATAGGCCTAAGTCTAGTAAATTGTTACTAAAATTATTTTTGTAAGACATTACACGACTTCAAGTTATCTAAAAAAAAGGACTAGAAAGTCCCGTTCGACCTATTTGAAGATACTTTAGTATAAAAGCATAATTATTCACCGCCGCTCCATAACGACATATCAACCAATCGAGGATAGCCTAGTTTGCCTTCAATTTCCCTTCCCGCTCAAACACTGGTCAAGATTTCTTAAACCAACACAACTATCCAAAAAGCGCGATTTGGCTGCAGGTAGGAGAACCTTTACACAAGTAAATGAGAAAAGTCGTCGTCACTAGTAAATTAGAAAAATCGTCTTCTAGTATATTACATTTTATAGGTGTTGTAAACCTAGGTGTGTATTTTACCTTTAATTTTATTTATTTGAGTATGGTATTAGCTCTGTTTATTTTTAATTGAACCTACTACAGTCCTAAATTCATTTGAAAAGTCGTAAGTAGTTTACTTTGGAAACTCAATTTATTTTATTATGCCAGCAGTAACTAATTCTCTGATCACGGTCACTGACGACCCGTGTTTCAATTGCGTCTGTTAGTAAATATAAATACCTTTTCTATTATCCTATTCGATCCTACTCGATTTTATTCGATTATGTTCGATTCCATTCGATTCCATTCTATTTTATTCTATTTTGTTTATTATGGACCTAAACAACTTACGAGTACTTATATCGTTTTCACCGTTTAAACTCTAATTAACACGTAGGGTGTAACAGTATAATAATATCGTACTAAATAATTTACCTACCGAAAACCTACTCGTACTCAAAGCATAATCAGGCATAAATATGTATGTAATTGATACTCTGCGTATTAACGCATTCGCTGCCCAGCTTCGGCGGTGCGACCCGCAGGGGCGCGCCCCGCCGCCGCCACTACACGAGGGTCGAGTCGAGAGGCTCGTCTGCGTCTCGGGCCATGAAAATGTTAGTTTAAAGACCTACGTGGGAATCTTCCCACAATATTTAGTTTAAGCGTTTGATTTAAGTATATTATTTATTGTTCATTTTATATCATCTACACTACATTATATATTTACACATTCACACACTGTTGACTTTTATGAAAAGTGTGGTTCTCCCGTTCATACTTGCTTAGCGTTCGTACTCTTACATCCTGTTCATACTCTCTACTCCTCTAATCTTACATGTTTACTTCACATTTCTTTTCGCTACCCTCAATGATTTCTATTCGATATTTTATTGCTTCATTTATATGCATTATTTACACGTAAGAAGTTTGCCACCTGAATGACAAAATGTTTGGTTAAGGTTGCATGTGAGTCGCGGGCATCAAAAGTGTTAGATTAAGGAGCTGCCATAAATTGTTTTTGTTTCAATTCTTAGTTTTTATTCCTTGTTCAAAAAAAATTAGTAGATTGCGAAGACTTATCTTAGGTTTTGCCTTCCAGTCGTCCATTGCAATAAATAATAGTTTGGATGATCAAAGAAATGACTTAAACCATAAAAAAAAAACACTAGAATTTGTGTTTTGTTTTTATAGGTAGGTACCTTCCTACGCTTTCTACGTAGTTTAAATCGGAATTCCTACAAAGGCTCATTATTATTTTACATATAAATTAAAGTACTTAATGCTTGTCATGCCTCAGGCCCCGAACAACCATCCGGAAATCGAACAAATACCTGCCGCGCCGCGGGAATCGAACCCGCATGTTCTCACAAAAGTCCTATTTTGGAAACCACCGCGAGCACGGCTTCGTGTCATGGTTTTATTAACAGAAAAATAGAAAGTGAATGATCTTTTGCCACCAAAAATACCTATAAATCTTGGAACTACTTATCGAGGTTTTGGTCATCTACAAATCTATAATTAGGTAGGTGAGCATTGTTTCAAGACTATGATCGAGTTTATTTAAATATTATATTTTCTCTAGCAAATATTTCATGAATACGCTGCAATCAAAGGTGCATTCGTGCATTGGTATGTAGGTAGGTAGGTCTAGAGAGAGATAGGTAGCTAGTTGTGTTCATGGGTTTGCAAACTGAGCATGGATATAATATGACGTTGGCATGGCACCTATCCGTTTAGACTACAAAGTTCTTAGCGTAAGTAGCCAAACGTTCGTTATTATCAAGTGAAGTAGCAAATATTTTAAGTAAACTGCTTTGTTTGTGATTAGCATTTTCACCGACAACTCAACCTGAAACTCGTCGCTATCTTGATCGGTTCAAGTGCACTCAGATGCATACCTATGCAACATAGGTACTACGCACAGAAATATATCTAGATATGTTTCTGTGGTACTACGACTCGGAAACGGATCGTAAAACTAAAAAAAAAATATTACAGCTCCATGATTTCATTTCATGCTTAACTTAGAATTAGTGCCTACGTAGATATATCAAATTTGTCCCTATTCCTTATTATGCTAGGTACCTACTGTAGTTATTCTGAGCGTAGATATTGCGTAGGTACCTGTAGAATGTATTCGTTCCGAAGGTTGGGTAATTTATATGGTGGTCAGGTCACTAGCAGTAAATATCGAGGTCTTTATTCTATCCCATACCTACATAAAGCCATGAAATCTTCATCATCGTACACCTATCTACATCGGTTAGTACATAACGGAGCTAATCAAAATTTAATAAATGGGTTGGTATTCTTTGGTATCACGATTCGGTGAGGCCCACCAGATTTGGTTAGGGTAAAATCTAAATATTTTGTAGTCCATTGAAGAAGTGAGGCATGGCATGGATCAAAGCCTATCAACGGATTTTGACATAGGTACATAATATCTATATCTAGGTACTAATAAAGTACACCTTCAAATACATTCCGATTCGATTCACGAAGTTCACTATAGTGCCGATTACGACAACGGCTTCGAATGTGAGGCGCAACTAGCCTCTCGCTGCGACGTGCTGTTCTAGGTACGCCTGCTTTGGCGCTTCGATTCTTCCTACTATATCAACGGTTGCGTGAAGGATTTCGAGTAGAATTACACGACTTACCTCGCTTCTCGTTGCATCGTCCATCGTTCGCTGGACGCTTCTCAGCACAGCCATCACGATCACATTACGTCAGCATCTATGGTACCTGGCTGGCTGTGTTCGTCGCGGCTCCGTCGATTGCTACGGCGCTTTGGCGCCTTATGGCGACGGTGTTCTCTGCTACGGTGGTGGTCACGCTAACTGCTTCCATCATTCGCTGTTAAAAATTATCAAGCATCAATGTTCTTCAAGGCATATTTCCATTTCATCTGACAAGTTAATGCGATCATGGATCACTGATAACCAGAATCCAAACAAAAGTTTATAAATTTCTCTTGGGGTTACAAAAAACACGTTGAAAAGGAAATCCAGCCAGTTAAATTGCTGAGCCCGCGTTCAAGCTATCATAGAGTAGGCGACTAGGCGGGTACCTATGTATCTTGGCCAAACGCGGCCACGATCACAGATTCGGTAGGTACCTACCTACTTACTTAACGGTGAACCCGCTACATGTTATCGAGCAATCGCTATTTAGTGTACCTTAACATATTGTCATTAGTATATTAATCAGAATTAACCAGGCACGTACCGGCGTTACCAGGGAGTACCCTGGCCAAATGCCTACACAAATACCGATCACTTGCAAATCATTCCGCCAACACTGTCAGGGAGTAGATACCCTGACCACGTGCTAACAAACAGGCTTTCAAACTAACCAAAAATGCAGGTAGGTATCTAGTAAAATCACTAAGTACGTGACGACATTACCAGGGACGGCATGCCCTGGCCGAATGCCTGCACAAACCCGCACTTCTAAATCAATCTGTTAACACTATCGGAGTTATGTACCCCGATTACGTGTTAACAAGTCAACCCTCAACACCTTGTGGGCAGGGTGATAACAAGATAAAGAGCAGTAATTACGAATAATTATAAGAAATCTTCACTTTACGTACCTTGCTATCGGAATCCCTCTTCTGAAGTTGTTAGGCGGTATATACAAAAACAGCATGCCTCAACCGACTCCACCTCCGTTCGGTCCCAAACTGGTACAGACTCGTTTTGCAAGCAAAGGCTGGGCAACAACTATTCAGTTGTAGGTCAAAAATACCAAGTCTGCTCAGGACGGCTGTCGGCGATAGAATGAGTCCGGTAGCCGAGAGTTGCCTGGCTAATCGTGCGTCACCCACTGTGTTGCCAGGCTGATATACAATTTTACCCAGTTATGTTTGATGGTTATTATTTACCTAACAGTAGGTACTGCGCATGTAAACACAACATACGCAGTAGGCATTAGAGTATTTTTATATTTAATATGCCCATTGTATTCGTTACCTAAAACTTATCTATCAACTTACAAAATCAGGTATGTATTATTAATTATTATTGTGGTATCTAGGCTATCTCTGTGTGGTGCCGGCGGCTTAGCTAGTTTTTTGCACCACCCCAACTCTTCCAGCGGGTATTGTAAGAGGCGACTAAGGGATATCCACCGGGGGCGGGCAGCAGCGCTCCTGCAGGAAAATTCTGCCACCGAACTGCGATCCCCAACCCGCATGCCCAGCGTGGGGATTATGGGTAATACCCCCATATAATAAAAGCCAATAAGGCGCTTATCAGGGGGAAGCCTGCGTCCAGTGGCGGACCAATACAGGCTGTTGAGGTTGAGGTATCTAGGGACACAGTTACCAACTAAACAGTCTAAGTTTAAACATGATATTTCTGTCATCCGTGCATTACAGTAGGTTCACCATCTTCATTTAAAAATGATTGTACAATGTCCTCCTAGCTGAATATCGACCAGGGCGGCCAGTCTCATCGGAGACTAGCCAGATGCGCAGGACAAATTATAGTGCACAAGTGCGTGCGCAAACACCGGTACACTCTCTCTAATTCGATGGGACGACCGATTGACACGACCGGAGAGAGATCAGTTATATAATAGGTAGGTAAGGTACCCATATAATAAGCTCGGCTTACTTTGAGGCTAGATATTGCTCTGTTTTTGCCAGGTATTCCTGCAGTAGGCGTAAGGGAAAACGTGCGCCTGCCAAGCCGCCGCGCTCGTGTTTTTTGTAGTTATTTAAACATGGTGAATATCAAAATAATTTTATCAAGTCAAACTCTGCAAATTTGTTTAGAAATATTAAATATTTTTAGTTGAATACGAAAAAAAAGTAAAAAATATACCAAATTTTAATGCTACAAATCTGGACCTTAGTCAACAGTGGCGCCAACTGGTGAGCAAAGAAACGATAGTCCCCATTGTCTAGCATTGTTTGATTATTTATTACATAATTATTAATTGACTCCCCGAACACTCAAGGTCGTTGATATTTTTGTTTAATGCCGTCATTCGGCCGTTTCAGGTGAAGATAATTAGATTTTTTCGAAAGTTGAAGGCTCAAATTAGGTGCAATTAGGTCCAAGTGTGTCCCAATGTCATCAATTTTCCACCTTCAAACAGATTTAAATTAAATCTGTAAATTATGGTACGTTCTCTCAACGCCGTCGCAATTGGTACCATAAAAATGTTATTCCCGAGGGATTGGTATATTATCTCGTAAAGCTTAAAAACAACATAATACTTTTGAAAAATCACGACTAGCTACAACGATTTTGGTGATATCTTCGCCAATTCATAATAGATTTTGATGATTCTTTCGTTGTCTATAGGTTGATTTTTAGGTGGTTCTATAAAAGTTTGTCTCTCCATGAATTGACGATGTGCGGCGTAACACATCATCACAATAATTATGATAATTTTCACAATCACTGGTAACTAAAGGTTTCCATGGCTAGGAGCGTAAGCAAGAGGTACATAGAAAAACAAATTACAAAGTTGTTGGATGGCGGATCGCATAAAACAAAGGATGACCGATCCGTTCGATTTTGATTTTTTACTTTGAAAGGTGTCACGTCCGAAGCAAAGCATGTTGCTAACGTGCATTGTTTCAGACGTGATATTCAGCAGTAAGATTGTTCGTTTCGTGCGATCCGTCTACCGAAACTTCGTATTTCGTGTTTCTAAATAGACGTTCTTTCATTCGTCGTTTCATCCATGTGTCATCACATCACATCAAACTAAATTAGACTCGAATTTTAACTAGATGTCGCCACTAAAGGAATTTGAAGTCGGTCTATAGTTTTTTGAAACACGCCAAATTATGTGGGATTATTTCCAACAGAACAGGCACCAGACTGTAGGTCTCGTAGAAACATTTCCTTCTAGTGGATCTCATGGCTGGTCCATCTCCATTTTTTTTCTGTATGTAATCTAAAATCCCCATCGTCCTCATAAAACGGGCGTCATGTTACAAACTGACACATTCATTATGGCTGCTCTTGCCTCTTGCCATTCTTACAACGTCTATCCTCATGTTGATAACTAGGTCAACTTTACCTAGCAGGACCTTTATGCCTTACGACACGACTAAGTATAGGGTGTCACAATATGGGGTAGCATCCAAACCAATCCCGAGCCCTGAGTCCGGTTAACGATTAATCGAGATCATGTCGCGATCGTCACGACATTTCCTTTTTCTATGGGATTTGGTACAGCGCCTCTATCGTGCGGACAGGGAACTAAGCAAAGCAAATCTCATACAAAAATGTGACGTTACGATCATACGTCAATTGGACTCCGGGCTCAGATTGTTACGACACTAAGGCCGGCCATACACGGGCAGTTTAAAGCAGTCAGCATCGACTGCTTCAAGCTGCGACTGCATAGTGAACTACGGACTTCTATGTACGTACATACACGAACCGCTCAAACAGTTGCAAACTGCTTCGGGCGGTTAGCAGCACGGTGAAATTTCATCATGCGGTCAAGCAGTCGCCAGGCATACACTGACTGCTCGAGCTGCCGACCGTCGTCGTCAAAAGCAGCAGAAGTGCTTCCTCCTCAAAATCCATGATGCTACTGATTTGAAATTGTTAACTGCTCGAGCAGTTAGTTTAACTGCTTGAGCAGTTATCAATGGCAGCCTCAAGCTGTTGACTCTTGACTGCAAGAGTGGTCCGTGTATGTTGATCACTGTAACTGCTCGAGCTGCCCGTGTATGGCCGGCCTAAGGTCAGTATTGGGAAGACCGTCTACAAGGCAAGATCGTCTGCGCGCAATATCTCACGTTCTATAATAGCTATGCAGCTTGCGTTGACGGTCGGTACAGCATTGCAGTTTGGTTTGATTTTTTGAAGTGAAAACTTCTTTAGCGGCGCTGAGCACTTTTTTTGTATGGGTAAAAACTTTCAAACTCGCGTCAGGGTCACGTGATGCTGATCGAAAAAGCGTAAGATCGAGGGGAAGGGAGAGGAACTAGTATCTCCCACTCTTTCTACCGTGCCTGAGTGTGCTGCTCTGTTTAGGCGGCACAGGGCGCTTGCGCGAATTGAAGTGAAAACTTCTTTAGCTTCTTTATATTATAAATAACAACATATAAATTGTCATATTTGTGTACGATAGCGCAATAAATAAACATTGTATTCTACCTCATAAATGATAGTACTTTTATACTTATAATTAAACACAACGTTAATATTGAAGTTTTCACTTCTGCCGGCACTCCCGGAGTGCTACCTTTTTTTACACGCTTTTTATTAGCTTCACCTGTATGTTTGTATGTTTGTTTGTAACCGACTTCTTTGGGCGCGATTTTGACCCACTTTAAACGGCCAGATTTCGTTCAAACTTTGTAGATTTATTGAGGACCGATGACAATACACTAATTTGATAAAAATTATTTTATTTAAAAAAAGCGTGGGGTGCTTTTTAAAATATTATCGAAATGATAATCACTCTACTCATATCTGTCAATAAAATATTTATAACTATTGACACCATGCACCCCACGCTTTTTTTAAATAAAATAATTTTTTTTTATTCACACTATTATTAACTTATATTCATTGAAATTTTTAACACTATTTTCTTAATTTAAATTCATTAAAATTTATTTTCTATTTTTAGTTCGGTTTTCTATAAAAAGCGTGTTTTTTAGTTTTTTTAAACTATTATTTTTTAACATAGATATCACCGCTATGGCGAGAGAAAACTGGCTGCCATTTTTATTCACGCTTTGAACTTCATTACCACGTGATACATGCTGCCAAAAAATAAGAAAAAAGTGATTAATGTAACGAGTTTCTCAGAACAAAGAGGTTGAGTTAGTAATTCATTAACATTCAAATTCGACATGTCCTTAGTTTGTAATAATTTGTTTTTTCATTGATTGTAATTTTCTTTATTTATAAATAAACGTTATCTCCAAAATTAAGCCTGTTTTCTTCAGTTTTACAGGTTAGATACCCACCTCTATTACAAATTTACTGTATGTACATTTCAAAATAATTAGAGAACTGTCTGTACCTACTCACTAGGCACTTACAAAAACACAACATCCCAACTCAAAATCGAGCGTATCGATTGAGAGCTTCAAATTCCAGTTTATTTTACGTTTTAAATAATTCATTCTCAGAAAGACAAAATATATTACATGTCACTTACTTGAGAACAGGGTTTTTACATAAAATTAGGTTTACTTATGTTATGGTCGTTTAAAATTTACTCGTTCAATGTGCTTATTTTTTGAGAAGTGAATCATCATGAACGATATGCTCGGTTAGTTTAGATTTAAACACATTGAACAAGGTTACAATTTTTAATTTGGGAGGGTAGGTTATTGTAAAGCTGTGTGTGCGCCTTCATAGAGTGTCGTTGTTTATCCCCACCCCAAAAACTGCCAAATCCACACGACACATTGTCTTATCATGTGAAAGGGCCTTACACAACCTAACACGGTATTGAGTAATGTGCGGAGGATAAAATTGATAGCATTAGGGAAAACAAAGCCGAACAGTCCAATAGCACTTTTATTAATGTGATACACTATCGCCCTTTCCAGTAAACAAGGATATACTGATAAGATGAGACAAGCGTATTGTTTGATCTGTAAGAGGTAATGTAGGTTCTTTGATGTTTTGTCTAAGGTGGTAGTAAATTATGTAGGTACAGTTGCGGTCATCGTTGAAGACGTAGAGATAAAAGATTCTACAAATGCACGCCGAGTGTAGGCACCTATGACGTTTTGTGGAGGGGGCGTGCATTCATTACGGATTTAAGCCGGTTAACTACAAACCTTATTTGTGTTGGAAGAACACCAACGTTTCATCCCTTGCATCCGTAATGAATTCTTCAAACTACGATAATTTTTATAGTAAAAGCGGCGTGCATTTTTAGAATGATGTAGATCATACGCTTGAAGGTTATGTACTCGTACTATCATTTATAATAGTAAATTTCATGTAACTCCAAATTTCAGCCCAACATTATGACTGTATGCTACACGGTATGCTTATGCGAAATATTATGGAATACTTATGAAAAATTGTTTTAATATTCTTATTTTTTATTGGTAATAAAATAAATTGTTTATTTTTTTGCTGTTTTATTTCCTAATTAAGATAATAATATTAAGCCATTAAGCCTCAAAATTAGAGTAATTATTAAGTAAAGGTAAATGACTATGTGGATTTGAACTTAGGACCCAAATAATAATAAATTTTTTAATAGGTCGTAAGCACCACGAATGGCTGCAAGACAATGTCTTTAGAATCTAGGTCACTACTTCTGACCGCCACTGTACCTTGCAAGACACTTTTTTTTTGTATGCTAAGTAGGCCAATAAGGTTGACTTGGCAGTCAACATACCGAACGGGTATGTTATATTGAATTCTTGACATCAAGGGCACACGTTTGTTCTATGATTTTTTCAATTTCGATCATTTTTAGGGTTTCGAAGATCGGTTTCGAAACCCCGCTCGCTTTGTCTGTCCTTTTTTCCCTCCTTAATAACTCAGCAACTACCGCAGTTATTAACTTGAAATTTAAAATAATAATGCATTACCTGCGCCTGTACAGATTTTTAGAAAAAAAAATTAAAAATGAAAATGAAAATTTTTCATACAATTTGAGATGTCGAAATTTTAAAAGATACCTACAGACAGAGTCATGTGGGGTATTAAATGAAACGTATCATACGTACATATTTGTATAATTGACAAACGTTCGAAACCCTCGGCGCGCGAGTTACACTCGCACTTGACAGATCTTGTTTTTCTTTCCGTGACACCCTGTATATCCGTGCTTAATTTCTTCTGAAAACATCTTCACTAAAGAAGTGCTTGAAAAAACATACCTTCAAGAGTCTGGTTTTTCTCATCCAAAATGCAGATTATGCAGACGTAAGAGGGCCACGGATGACTTCCCTAAAAGCATCGTTTATCAAACTGAAGTGCACTTTTCCGGTATTGCGTCCGTACAAGGCAAGTCTCACATGTGCTCGAATATTTCAAGCTGTAAATTAGCAAAAACTTTCCACGGTAGGTATAACAAATACTATATTTTGAGCTGCTTCGCCGAGTCTGTATTTATAACCTAGGCAAGTAAAGTTAGGATAAATAATGAATATTTGCCTAGTCTCATTTAATAACAAATAAAAAAAAATTGGTTGTCTGTAAAGTCGGTTTACTGACGATAGTTGAACGTGACAACGTCTTAAGAAAATACTGATGGAATGGTAGCATTTGATACTCGATCAAAACATGTAAATGTACTATAGTATAGCAGCTGTCCACGCAGACGCATCGCTCACTCAAGTAGGAGAGAGACGGATGTCGAGCGCTCTCGCTTGCACTTCAAGCCTTACATGGAACGCCTCAGAGCGAGGTAGCGCCGCATGACGTCATGTTTTTTCGTGCGTGCAGCCGGCTCTATCGAATTATAAGACGTTGTCACGAGAAACAAATGCGAACACTACACTGTTCGCTCATCGTTCGTTCGTTAAGCTCACCTGTTTCTTGACTTATTGTTAATTTTACTATATAAAAGCCACCCTGATGAAGTCCCTCGTTAAGGGATGAAACGTTGGTGTTCTTCCAACACAAACTAGGTTCGTAGTTAACCCGCTTACATTCATAATGAATTCTTGTTAATTGTAAATACTAATTTACAATTGAAACAGATGAGCTTACTACAGACTCTGAAGACTGTTGCTTAACAACTTATCCAATCATCATCATCATTCTAGCCTGATATCACCCACTGCTGGGTATAAGCCTACTTTCATTCTTGCCAGCTTTTTCTGTCCTGTGCTTACACATCCACGTATGCACTGCGACTCTGATGACATCGTCAACCCATCTTCCGAGAGAACGACTTATCGAAACGAAAATTAGATAGACCATTTTGTAAGTTTGAACGTCACCAAGACATGCAACCAAACTTATGCCAATGAGGGATAAAAGGAGTAGCAGCGGCACAGGGCTTTGATGACTGATGAATAAACATAACAGCAGAAAAACCAAAGTATTATGAAACTTTATATTACTGCACACGTTTCTCTATTTTGTGCATTGTCCAGTGATGACGTAACGTTAACATTTCAACGTGAAACAGATTCACTCCACGTCTATTTCAGGGGTAGTAAAGTGTTATTTTAATTACTGATAGTGATGCCAAACAGAAACAAACAGCTATTGTTATTTGTACCACGGACTAACATATTTAATGTACTACGTAACCTACGCTTAAATAAATATCACAACTAAATACTACGTTCGATGGATGGATATCAAAATAATAATTCAGTTCTATGAGTTCTATTTGATATATTATGTACTTATACAGCCGAATTGTCATACCTTTCTAGTTTAAAATATCAACGTATCACACGTACTGAAGGCACTTAGTATTCAAACAATAAAGGACAGGTTACTGTCCTACACTTACGTAATTTCTATCTTCAAATCTATTTAAATCCGACCCAAATCAGCGCCACCACCTATTTTATTTAATTATTCTGTTAAACGAAGGAAATTTAAAAAATCGATTGGCCAGTTTGTGCTTCCTATCATAAGCTTTTTTTAATGCCTCTATAAATGTTTTAGTTTGTATAGTGTAGGAAGAGATGCATCTCTACTCTACATAAAGTATTCAAAATAAAACTTTTACAGGGACTTTAAAAAAAAGCCTATGATAGGAAGCACAAACTGGCCAATCGATTTTTTAAAATTCCTTCGTTTAACAGAATAATTAAATAAAATAGGTGGTGGCGCTGATTTGGGTCGGGGTAGCGCCTTAAATCAATTAGTCACTTTAAAATAACACTCTTAATTTCTTCTGTCTCGCTATCATTCTGCCATAAACAACCTTCCAATCTGCCAGGGATACCAAGGATATTTTTTTAATTAGGTACCCATACCTATTAGAAAAATATCATTTAGGAATACTTATACTGGTGACCCCGATCTTATATATAATTTAAACTTATTACTTACTAATATTATAAAGAGGAAAGATTTGAGTGTTTGTTTGTTTGTATTGAATAGGCTCCGAAACTACTGGGCTGATTTGAAAAATTATTTTACCATTATAAGCCCACATTATTCCTGATGAACATAGGCTACTTTTTACCACGCGAAAATGCTTCATACCTACGTAGAAAACGGGGAATATAAGACAACGGGTAGTAAGAATGCAGCTAGTTACTTACAATTTACTTAACATAAAATATTTAAATGGTATCTAGGTTCTTACAAAAGTAAATAGTAGAGGTCAAAAAACATTTTATAAGTAACAAGTTTTAGTCTTTGGAAAATACAATATTTATAGTCTTGTTAAATTGAACTTTTACAAGAATATTCTTTTATTTTGGTTGATACTCAAACATCCTTGCAGTAGTTTGCGGGCGCAACAACGCGTTGACTGGATTTTTTAACCTATAGAATAAGATCGTTTGGGTGCAGCATTTCGTTTCTTCCTACAAAACTTCCTCTTATACTTTCTTCTCGTATGAAACCCCTTCAACTTATCACTGTTTGTGACCTTCTCCACAATATTCATCCATTTCTGGTCCATATCTTCTTGTGGCTTATCGTTTATAAGGATTATAGGGAGCAGAAAGCCATTGTGTTCTCTGTTGGAAGTTTTGATGAAAGCTGTGGAGATATCAGACCAGTGTTTTTCTTCTGGAGTGTTGAGGCTGGAGCTCTCTTTGCTGGAGATTACAGAGATCTCCAAGTTATGAGCTGATTCTGCGTTCTGGTCGTTTTCTGCCTCGTTGTGCGAGGCTAGGGCTGCTTCCATGTCCAACAACTGGAACAAACAGACAAGAATATTAGTGCGATTTTAAGCCTGTCGAGTAATTAATTTACCATAGGTGACAGTAGTTCCATTATAATGTATAGTAAAGGTTTTTAGCGTGTCGTTGGAAAACAACGAAAATTATGATTATAGTTCGACCGAAACCGCTATACCGCTCCCTAAGAAAGTGCGGCGAAGTGGGGGCCGAGGAAAAAAGAGCAAGAATACACATGAGATCTATATTGTCGGATATATCTTACGGTATCGTACCAATATAAACAATATTTTTGTTTTATATATTATATCGATATGTCTATATTTTTTTATAACTAAATTATCTACAGATATTCTGACAGAGCTTCTGCTTCAACTTCATCTTCCGTTTCGCCATCGGAATTTGAATCAGAGTCGTTCCGCAAATTTATAATTAATGGATCGATAATAATATCAAATCTACTATCGCGATCCCAGTAATTGTTTTCATTTTTTTGGACATGATCATCACATTTCTGCCATTTTTCCGCCGTGAACTCCGAAAACAATGTATTCAATAAGTTTATCTTTTCATCTAGAGAAGAGTTAAATTAGAAATTATCCAGAGTGCGAGGATTACTCACTATAATAACAAAACCTAAGAGTTAATATGGTTATGGGCTATATTGTTTTTAATATCAGCCCAGACTAACTCTATGGGATTCAAATCCGGATGGCACGGCGGTAATCGTAGAACAGTATGTCCATTGGCTTTCAGGAGTTCATCAATTCTGTACACGGGCTCTTTTGGTGTATTATCGATAAGAAGTTGCAGTTGAGATTTTGTCATAGCTTCCGAAAATTCAACATTGTGGCGCCGTAACCAGTTCTGCATTTCAGTTTTGAGGCTTGCTATGGTTGGCTTCTTGTCAACCTGAACGCTGTGGTAAGACGCGTTGTCCAAGACAACTACAGAATTCGGAAGCAATTTATCTTTTAACTTTTCATCTACCCACTTATAAAAAGTAGGCCCGTTCATGTCTCCATGATAGTCGCCGGTCTTAGCATCTGATTTGAATATCGTCAATGCACCATCAACCAAGCCATTTCGACATCCAGCGTGAAGAATTACCAAACGCCGTCCTTTTCCAATATCAGCATGAATTCCAGGTTCGGACGATGATTGCCAACATTTGCTTACATGGTGACTGGCGTTAATGTATGTTTCATCAAGGAAATATATGTTGCGGTTTTGCGTTCTGTAATTTCTGATTTGTTTTAAGTATTTTTTCCGCCACACTACAATATTAGGCTGCTCTATAAGGAGATGTCTCTTCGATTTGCATTTTTTGAAACAGTAACCTATTGTGTGTAAGAGGCTCCTTAGAAATTCTCGTCCACAATTTAATATGCCATCTTGTTTCAAACTTGAAAGTAACTTACAGACACTTGGCACTCTTTTTTCAAATTCATAAAACTGATGAATTTTTCTTCTGATAACTCCTAAATCAAAATCATCAACAACATGTTTTTTCTTTATAGTTTTTGGTTGTTTTGGCGAATTAAATTTCAATCGGCCCAAATTTTCAGTTGATGAATTGCCCTCTTTTATCATATTTCTTGCGGTTTTTTCGCAGTACCCCGTAGCGTCTGCCACGATTTTGGCAATATTTGCATCACTTTTATATTCAAAGCTCTCTCTGTCTACTTTTCTTTTCTTAAAATATTCGGCCACTTTAAAAATTATGGCCTTGACATCACGAGATAGCGCTCGACCCATCTTTGGATATTTATCTCATGTGTATCTGACATAAACCGTCCGGTACAAATGCGACCTACTGCCGTGAGCGTTGACGGCAGACTGATGGATCGGAGCGGCCGATACTTCCCCCCCGTCTCGCCGCGCGCATACCTCAGGAGCGGTATAGCGGTTTCGGTCGAACTATACCTAATATCTGCATAAATTAAAAAAAAATTACACCGTCACAAAAGAGACTAAAGGATCCAGACGTAATATCGTCCAAAGGTAAATTCCTCTGGGCTATTGATTTGTGAGTTTCTCGCTGCATCCAAACAAAAATCCGTCAAGAATCTAGGTTCTATCATGATTCTTAATGAATGATTCTTAAACCACGTGCCAACACGTAGACCGTAAAGCTATTACCAACGATACCACGAAACGGCGGCATGTAAACAATTCGTGTCGAGTCTACAGACACGGCAAGTTAATTAACGAACTATATTTAGTAAGAGCAACAGTGTCTATCACATCGTAAGTGTAAATAAAGTTCAAAGCAGCTTTCAAGGCTCGCAAATTGACTGACAGAAAGAGAACAGATTGGTTTCGCGGATTTTTAAACATCGGAGAGTGAAGAATTGGCAGGACTCCCGTAAAAGTTGTTCTTATTGATTGTTGAAAGGTCAAAGCGATGTAAAAATTTGTTTCTGTTGTAAGTGTCCTCTAAACAAAACCAGCTTGGTCTAGCGTACAGTCTGGTTTTATCTTAACAAGTACCTACCTAACTTATCATCATCACCAATTGTAACGAGAACCAAGTGGTTCCTGTAACGATAAGCTCGTAGGTTAATAATGATGATGATGATGTCCTCCTAGCCGAATTACGACCACGGCGGCAAGTCTCATGAGAGACTAGCCAGATGCGCAGGACATATTATAGTCCACAAGTGTGTACGCAAACACAGGTGCACTCTCTATTCCCTCACTCTCATAATCCAATGGGACGACAGACCGACACGTCCAGGGTGAGGTCAAGCGCAGGACCAACGGTTTGACGTGCTTTCCGAGGCACGGGGGTGTAACACCGTTAACTTCCTGACTCCGGGCTGCTACTTTTTCTTGTTAATAATAGAGTAAATGATTAACACCACCAATATTATTTAAATAATACAGGACACAACGCACTACAAGTTACAATTACAAATTATATATATAATATATATTCCGAGGGTAAACTTACCTACATCAGAAAATACAGAGGGAAAACTTATTAGTTAGATAAGTTGCTTTCAAGACCCTTCATTTTGCGCGGATAAACGAACCTAAAATAATCTTATCGAACTTCGAACAACCCAACCGAGGACGATTGATGTAAACCCAAACAAACCTCAAATCCTAAAATCACATAACTAACTTCTTAACCAAATTTGAGTTGGAACAAGAGATTGAGACCAGTTCAAGTAAAGTCTATAAGAAGAGAAGTGTTTAGGTAGGTTTACAGTAATGTTGTAGGTAAGTAGGCACCTACCGAAGCTTTATTTTATGTGCTTGTGAAGTCTATAACAGTAGGTTAATCTTTAAATAGAACAGTTCTACGCGCTCAATTTATTTCATAATTTTAGAATAACAATCATCAATTCACAATCTGAAATAAGTAACAAGTAATTTTATATCCATCAAAACATTTACAGTTTAATTTATAACCTCTTCTTTTCTCGAAGCCTTATTTTATGTGCTTGTGAAGTCTATAACAGTAGGTTAATCTTTAGGTAAATAGAACAGTTCTACGCACTCCATTTATTTCATAATTTTAAAATAACAATCATCAATTCACAATCTGAAATAAGTAACAAGTAATTTTATATCCATCAAAACATTTACAGTTTAATTTATAGCCTCTTATTTTCTCATAACTCTGAAGAACCGCGCACTTGACATTGAGATTCTTTGGATAGGAAGCAGGTTTCAAGCGTTTGTTTTCCGCGCTTACCACATCGACGGACGAACATATCGATGGCTTACCAGCAAAAACTCGTTCATGTCGACACGTCGCGTCACCCGCCAGACACATTTGTAATCTGTAGTAGCAATTTGATAGAAATATACAGTAGTAGGTATCTAATCAACAATTACGCGGTACTGCTGGAAAGACATTTGACTTATCGCCTCAGTGAGGCAACCCCACAGACACGGCCGGATCGTTTATCGCCTCATTGTGGTTGGTTCCAGACAACAAATTTGAGTGTGCTCAAAGGTTCTCTCTCAGTTTTTTTAATACTAAGGTAATGTAGTTTTGTTGATTGTCAAGGGCCCGTAATTTTACCAGTTACTTTGACATTTGGTCGGACTGGCTACCCTCTGGTCGTAATCGAAGACGGGCATCTAAAGTTCATTTTAAGTGTCTTTTTGCGTAGTCGTTTCAGAGTGTTCGTGAGAGTTATATTGTACCGGATTTGCTTGAAATGGATAGCGAAAGGTATGTTTTTCATTATTTTACACACATTATACCAGTCAACATGGTTTTTATTGGAAAATATGCATATCAATAAACCTATACTGAAAATAGTTAATTCCATTTTGATTTATCAACAGAAATTAATCTTTAATAGATCTTTTTATGCAATCATTGCAAATATGTAGGTTATTTCATCAGGTTCAAAGAAAACTTATAAAACATAGGCCTGCGCATACAAAACTTCCGAGAAATCATGATTTATAAGCTCGGGGGATGTCGCCAACCCCTGTCTGAGTAATGTCTGAGCAAAACCACCATGTGGTTACTCAGAGACGCATGTCCGACATCTTAGACATAAACAAATGACAAGGATAACAGCGGATTTAGAAGAGCTTTCGACTTGAGAACTAGCGCGAAACTACACATGACAGACTAAAAATTTGACTTTTCATAATAGAGCGGTTGACAAACTTCGATGAGGAGTCACAAAAATCGAAAGATGCTAAAATATATGCATAAATAAAAAATTTGATTATATTTAAATCAGAAAAAAATACAATCAACGCTCAACCTGTTTACTGTATAAACTTTGAAAAACTTTGAAAAAAAAAAAAAAAAAAAAAAAAAAAAAAAAAAAAAAAAATTTGGATCACATTGACGTGTCGAGAACATTAAAGGAGATACAGCTTCTACGTAACGAAGTTAAAATCATCAAAGACTCGTTTGTCACTGCAAAAGAGCTAGGTGAGATCCGGAACGAGCTGGAAAACATCAAACAAGCCTCTATAGTGAACCATTTTGACCTGAATATAAACCGAAAAAGAGGCGGTGGTGGAATCGATAGCTTCTGTCTTGACAGCGGCCCGATGGGCCTACCGCACGTCGGCGAAATGGAGTCGATAAAGGATAGCTGTACTTCGCATCACAGTACACCAGCTGGTGATAGTGCGAAATCCCCTAGAGGAGCATACCTTTCCCCTACGAATCCTGCGATATGTCCGAATAAACCTGCATCGAATGTACCTACACCTAATCATAACCCCCGTGAACACGGTGCAAGCGCCACGAGCGGGACACACCGCATGATCAATGTGAGTGCGAGTGAGAGGGCAAATCAACAGCAAAACAGCCCGACTAGTGTTGGTGTGCGGCCCAAGCCAAGCACAGTAGCGGGAATTGTAAAAAGTGGTGGAGAATGGAAAAAGGAAATTTCCTCTGAAGAGTGGGTTACGGTGCAACGAAAGCGTCTGCGTAATCGTCTGATGGGATCGAAAGGGAGTGCACAACCGGATGTCAATTTCAAGGCCGCCGATATTAATGTGCCAGTCTTCATTAACAACGTTAATAAAGCGACGACGGAGAAAGACATTATTCACTACATAAAACAGAAAACATCTGTGGCAGTCACCATTAGGAAGATTAATATGAAGACCCAGAAACGCTATGATGCCTACAAAATTTTTGTACCACACGACAAGCTGCCACTATTTATGGACGATAGTCTATGGCCGGAGGGTATACAATTTCGGAAGTTTATTTACTTCAATCGAAATATGTATGACAAAAATAGCGAGAACCAAGTTAGTGTGAATGACAGGAACCATGACAATTCGTAATGTATGGACAACCAAACAAGAATAACAACACTAAACTTGTGAGCTACAATTGCAAGAATGTGACACGATCAGCTGATTGTGTGCGAGCTCTATGCCGATCAGCTGATATCATTGCGCTACAAGAGACATGGTTGTATGCACACAATATACCGTTTCTTGCCACTATAGATCCCGAGTTCGATTTTTTTGGCAAAACATCGATGGATACGAGTGTAGGGCTGCTGCGAGGAAGACCGTATGGCGGCGTTGCGTTGTTGTGGCGGAAAAGTGTCTTCAAAAATGTGTCTGTGATACAATGCAAGAGTGCGCGCATAGCTGCTATTAAAATAGTATTAACACAACGTACATTGTTATTGTTTTCGTTGCACATGCCTACTGACGCGGAAAACAATCTCTCGGAGTTTACGGAGTGTTTAAGTGAAGTAGCTGCGATCGTGGAGGACTGTAACGTCGACTCAGTGTTCATATTGGGGGACTTTAATGCAAAGCCTGGTGCACTGTTTGGCAATGAACTACGTGATTTTTGTGTCGAACAAGACTGGCGGTGTGCGGACATTGAGCTGCTGGGCCTGGAGTCGGACTCGTGTACGTTTGTGAGTGATGTTCATGGCACTACAAGCTGGTTAGATCATTGTTTAGTTTCCGAAGCAGCGTGGAGATCGGTTCGAGACGCTAGGATTCACTATGATGTCAACTGGTCCGATCACTTTCCTCTAGAAATAACTTGTAATCTGGATGTACTAAGAACAAAATGTAGTAGCAGTAACATAGAACGTAACACAGTGATATGGGGGGATAGGAATCTTGAACAGATTGAAAATTATCAAGTGTACTGTAATAATAAATTAAGAAACATACACTTTCCATCAGAATTTCAGGAATGTAGTGATAGACTTTGTACTAACTTAGAACATAGGACAATAATTAATGAAATGTATGCTAATATTGTTAACATTCTTAGAACTGGGGCTAGTCATAGCTTTGGTAGGGTAACTCCAATCAGGAAAAAGCAGGTGATAGGGTGGAACAAACATGTAAAACAAGCACATGCGGATGCTCGACTTGGGTTTCAGAACTGGGTTCTGTTCGGTAAACCAAAGACCGGGGACTTGTATGATGCGATGACAACAACTAGGAAAACATTTAAACAAAAACTAAAATGGTGTCAGGAACATTCTGAACAAATAAAAATGGATATATTAGCTAGTCATCACACCAATAAACAGTTTGGTAAATTTTGGAAGCAAACCAGTAAACTGAGTCCCAAGTCCGGTTTTCCTGTTAGTGTGGCGGGTGTTAGCGAAACAGCAGAGATAGCGCGCCTGTTCAAAAACCATTTCAGGGTGCAATCGCCCCTTGCAACGCCGCAGAATGCTGAGCCTCGGGTCGATGGATCACCGGGTGGGTTGCATGTGTTCACTGCTAAGGAAGTGTCGGCGGTACTGAAAGGTATGAAGAAAGGCAAGTCTCCAGGCCACGACTCCATTAGTATTGAGCACCTGCGATTTGCTGGGGTACATCTGCCTGGAGTGCTGGCCATGCTGTTCTCGCTGTGTGTTGTGCATGCCTACCTGCCTGATGATATGATGAAGACCGTGGTTGTGCCATTAGTTAAGAATCGGACTGGAGATGTGTCGGATATAGGTAACTATAGGCCCATCTCGTTGGCTACTACTATAGCTAAAGTGCTGGATTGTATGCTTGACACACAGCTACAGAAACATCTTGTGCTGCATGACGCTCAGTTCGGATTTCGATCAGGGCTCTCTACAGAAATGGCAGTGCTGTGTCTCAAGCATACAGTCCGGTACTACACGGATAGGAAGACGCCTGTGTACGCGTGCTTCCTAGACCTATCAAAAGCTTTCGATTTGGTCTCCTATAGTGTCCTGTGGAAGAAGCTCTCAGAAGACACAACGATGCCCGCTGAACTCATTGAGCTGTTCAAATATTGGTACGGTCATCAGAGCAATGTTGTCAGGTGGGCAGGCTCGCTATCCGAGCCGTACGGGTTGGAATGCGGGGTGAGGCAGGGGGGGTTGACCTCTCCTCGGCTTTTCAGCCTGTACGTAGATCGGCTGATCGGTGAGCTCAGTGGCGCCATGGTGGGCTGCTCCGTTGGTGGAAAAATGGTTAATAACATTAGCTATGCTGATGACATGGTGTTACTGAGCCCGTCAATCAGCGCCCTCCGGAAGCTGGTAGGCATATGTGAGCGGTATGCGGTGACACATGGCCTCAGGTACAACTCTACAAAGAGCGAGCTACTGGTCTTTAAAGCAGGAACTAAGTACTATCCACACGTGCCACCCGTCTCACTGGATGGCACCGTGCTCAAACAAGTGCCGCACTTTAAGTACCTGGGGCACTGGGTCACCGATACCCTCAAGGACGACATGGACATGGAGAGGGAGAGAAGGGCGTTGGCTGTGAGGAGTAACATGTTGATCCGTAGGTTTGCAAAATGCTCCGAAAAGGTGAAAATCACATTGTTCAGGGCCTTCTGCCAATCGTTTTACACCTGCAGCCTGTGGATCAACGTTACTCGAGCGGCGTACAACGCACTCCGTGTACAATATAATAACGCGTTCCGGATGCTGGTGGGGCTGCCGCGCTACTGCAGCGCATCAGGTATGTTCGCAGAGGCGCGAGTGGATGGTTTTCACGCCATCATGCGCAAGCGTGTCGCCTCCTTGATGCGGCGGGTGCGCGACAGCCCCAACAGCCTCCTGGTCACAATAGCTGAGCGGGTGGATGGCCCTATACTCAGACACTGGACCGAGACGCATGTGCTGCCCTGTAACGCAATGCGTTGTGCAAAATAAAATATAATTAAAATTATTATTATTCAGTAGGTTAATATTTATTCATTTGTTGACATTTACATACATAAATTGATTTGAATTGTTTAATATTATGACATTTACATACTTGAATTTAATCTAGTTAGAGTTAGTGATTTTAATTTAATTTTGTACCTACCTAATGATAATTTATTGAGTGTATTCTGGTTTTTATGTGACATGAATTATTATTGAAATTTCTTTTTATGGTAACTAACATAGTATATAGGTATTTGTACTAACATTTATGGTGAACAACCGAAATAAATGATTTGAATTTGAATTTGAATAAATGCTGTCACGTTGTTAAAACCTTGCGAGATAAGTATTATAAACATCCTGAAATAAATAAAGACGCCTATAAATCGCATTCATCACCAACAAACGTCAACCAATTACATTTCGTATACCTACACTGAAAACTTGCACGATTGAATACAAAGTACTAGTTTAGTTTTACTAGTTTAGTAAAGAACATATACCCCGCGCATAAGGAGCTTTTACTGTACTAATTTTAATTCGTTTATATTCTTTAATAGTAATTTTCTTTGATAATAAACACTTAGGTAGTTCATGAGATTTTATGAACATATTTCCTTATCGGCTTCAAAATTATAACAGGTGCTGAATGAAAAAACCGGGAGGCAATTCTAAATAAATAATAAAAGAGCTTCCTGAAAATCGCGCACCTGTCTCAATAATTAATACTTTGCGGAAATTTGAATTTTCGAAACATGTTATCGTTATAAAAAATCAATTGATCTAAATTAAATACTTTAAGGTGAGTCTCCTCATTTGATTTTTTAACCATGTTATGTTATTTATTGAAAGGTAAGAAACGTCATTTAGGCGCATTTTTTTAAATAAATATTAAAAGAGCTTCCTGTAAATCGCGCCTTGATTGAACTCATTCGCGCCTTTGACGCAAAACTGCATATTTTCGGGCACGATATTATTTCAAAAAGCTACAGTTGAGCTACCTGATTCAGATGTATGTCCATGAGAAACCAGACGAAGAAAAAGTCATTGAAAAATTTCGTTACGTCATTGAATCAAGGAATTTTCAGTGAAATGTTCTGTTTCTCAGTGCCTAATATTTTTAAAAAGCACGTTGGCACTAAAATGTTTGCCGTCCCTGCTCTAGGGTGAGTCTCTTCTATTACTTTTCTTACCATGATAACTTATTTATTTAGAGTGAGAAACGTCTTTTAGGCGTATTTTTTTAAAGAAACCGTTCTTTGTTTGACCATTATCTCACATGTTGGTAAGTGAAGATATGGCGGACTATATTCTATCAGTAAATTGTCTTCTAAATCTTTTATTTATTTTTGTCTTGAAAGACATCCATGACGCATTTTGAGATTTTCACCGTTCGATCGGAATATGCAGAAGAGATCAAGTGTTTTGGCCACTTCTGCATGCTGCGTCAAGTTGCCCAGTTTTTTGTCTCCTCAAACTAAATAAATTAGGTAGATCTTTTGTTCCTGTAGGTACTTACTGTTATCCAATAGTCTAGCCAAGGTTAAAATATTTAAAAGAAGACAAAGAAAACTCCGTCCACCCCGTTAAAAAACAAGTTAGAAACTTTTTCATTTAAAAATTATTGTGATGCAACGAAAGTAGTGTCTGGCATAAGCTACCAGACACTGCCAGATGAAGACAATAACTATTACCTATACTGATAGGCCAGTAGTAAAGCAAAGCTTAATAAGTTTTGCCTATCAGTTCGTACTAAGAAAAACAAAATAAATAACAAAACAGCATAAGGATGATGTTCTCTAGATAGTTCTGTAGATTGTTTGCACACAGAGCCTGCAGTTACCTCAATTGATTCAATTGTAAGTAAACTAATTTGTCTTTATTATTTGATTGTAATTTCTATAATTTTCTTTGTTAATAAAGTTTATGTTCTCTCGTTTCGCAACTATTCTTACTTCCACCCATATCCCTTTTCTTGCTTAATGCTTAGGAAAGTTAAGCTTACATTTTTGACTTGGTTGATAGAGACAAATAATAGGTGTAGTCTCAGGACCCCGGTTACGTTAACGTCAACCGGACTACTGAGTCGCTCGATGGTATCAGTAGTCCGGTTCAATTAAGCAACCGGACTACTGATACCTTTTTTGAAACAGTTATTTTGGTGTTATAATTCGCATTCACATGTCAATGTTTGAAAACCGTTAATAGGTTTTGGATTGAAACAATGTGGCTAGAAATTCACATTACAAGTTTCAATCCGTAAGATCGAAGTCGGGGACAGACCAGCAAGTTTGAGAACAAATAATACCTAACATTAGTTAGGTATTGACGGTTCGCAAAACCCGCTGGTGGCTGGGTGGAGTAGGTATTAACGTACTCCACGTTTCAATGGAATTAGTAACTTCTGAACCCAAGCTAAAGGTAAGATTAGGAGCAAACTTTGAAACAACATCTTGGTACCTACCAATTTAGAACTTTACTTGATTGTAGTATCCAAGATATTATGTCAACAGATAGGTAGATTTAATAAAACTTAACAAAAACTGATTACAATAACAGATAACGAGGTAACCGCTAAAAAGAAAAACACAATGCACGCATAATTGCACATACGGAGCGAAAAGGTTCAAATTGGAGTTCGAATACGGACCAGAAAGATTTCAAAACCAACATTTGTTTACAACTTCTGCGCTTTGCTCCGATATTACCAGTTTGTCGTAAAATGTCCAGCAATATGTCTTTAGTTTTTAAACCCTTTCTTTGTTTACAAAAATTTGTAGTAGTACAATCCTTCAAATTTTTTGTTATAGATTTAGTTTTTCTAATCTATAGATTAGTAAATGTAAATCTATAGATTTACTAATAATCTAGGCTATGCTCACAGTAGTAGGTTCAGCTCAAATCAGCCCTAAGGTAGAATATGGTAGAGATTAATCCACTTTGAATTTTAATTGCTCTACCTTCGGACTTGAATTTTAACAAGGCCTTTGATTTGTTATGTAAGCTTTATCTCAGGAATTCATATTTCAAAATGCTCAGCATACCAGGAAACTTTATATTCAAACTATGTTTCAGTTGTAGTGTTACGCTCGTGACTTTGTTCATCTTTTATACTGCTTGAATTCTATCTTAATTTTTACCTCCGACAATAATAAGGGATGGTAAGTATAATATAGGTTTGACGTATGTCTCTAATACACATTAATATACACACGTGTTAAGAGTTAATGAAGCGCTTATTAGGGGAGGAATAAAGCGTTTATGCTGGATGTAGGCCTCCCCTAAGGGCATAGCCCTTACGGGAGCCCCCTAAGGGCATAGCCCTTACGGGAGCCCCCTAAGGGCCCCCAGCCTCTTCTAAAGGCTGGTGTTCTTGTCGTTTATTGTGTTTCTGTCTGTGGCATTGTAATTCAATAAGCCAAGATTTAGTATTTTTATTGAAAAGTTATCGATCGTTTTCTTAGCTATGTTTGCTGAAAGTCGGTGCAGCTTTTCAAATTTAATGATGGTTCATAGCAAAATCGTCGTGGGAGACAAGTTATTTTTGTGTGGTTGTGAGAGACAAAAATGTCTCCAAGATTATTCGTAGCTATAATTCTGTATCCAAACAGATCTGTTGGAGATTAAAATTAAGACAGCCATCCATCTCCGGATATCATCACAACTTCTTGAAGGAAGTTTTCAAGTGTCTAACTTTTGAAGTTTGTTGTTTCTTTATCAGTCAGTCGTACAGAACAGTGTCTTTGTATTATAAAGCTAGAGTATATTATGCTGGCAGCAGTACACACTCACCGAGACACTCCGAGACAGGCCGAGAACGAGTGTGTACCTGATGCACTCGCCTCGGGCTTGTAGGCGCTCGTGTTGTCTCGGCTACAGCTCAAGGCGTTTAAGTGAAACAAAGAGTGGGTTCACAAATTCAAAATTCAAAGTGCTCTATTTCCTTTAGACCTTACTGGACTCTTTGATACGTAAGAAAGTTCAAACTAGATAAGTAAAACTAGGAAATAAAGTAATCACTTCGATTTTTTGTTACAGTCATGGTGAATCTCTCTGAGTGGACGAGCGCCTGAGACATTTGGCGAGACGTCTCGGCAAGTGTGTACTGCCGCCAGTATGAAGGTGTACGAGTAGAGAGGTGTCTATGAGGGATTCGGTTCAGGCACGCTTCTCCCGCGGATGTTGTATTACGTGGTTCGGCGACTGAATGATAATAACGCTCTCACTTCTACGTCACGTGCAGAACGTAGGAAATCCGTGGAATTTGATGTGTTTTGCATGAATTCTAACATTTCCAACAGCTATTCAGAGATTTTTGTTTGGAATTCATGGAATAGCAGATACCACATTTATCAAATAAAGGGTCGGCCGGGTTTTTCTAAGCATGCGAGATTGTCGTTTCGTTTTCGAACTTTAGGATATGGATTCGCTGCCGATTTGTTTGATCGTATCTGGTGCACTTTAATCCGTTGCAGTTTGAAGTCGATGACAAAAAGGAACAAAAGTTAAAATATTAAAAACCCCCCGACAGATTTTCATGAAACATGGCTAAGAACACTCGGGATAAAATTATCTATGACACAAAAAAAACTACTAATCGGTTTATCCGTTTGGGAGCTACGATATCACAAACAGATACACGACAGACACGTTAAACTTATAACACCCCTCTATTTTTGTGTCGGGGGTTATTATGAAGAAGATATGATAGATGAATGATAAAAGTGCCTACTAATAACATAAATTAATAAATATTGCTGGACAATTGACAAAGCATCCTCTAGCCCCTCTAAGCAGAGCTTGTCATGGGCACTAGATAACTGAAAGGTATACTTAATGCATGGCTCATAATTGCATACAAAAACGTGCCCGCGCATGTTTTGAGAACCTGAGAATGGTAAGATTTAACGATTAAAGATTCGGTCTATGAATCCTTAAGTTTTTTACTTTTCCACGCGAGTAGTTCAAAGGAAGCCACTGCGTCTAGTCAATTCGTAAACACAGCTTCAAGCGATCGTCAATCGAGCCAGATGCTGGTAATGAGCCGCCGACGATGTGGAGATGAGTCAGGGCAATGTTTACAGGATGGAGTATGTACTTACCTACATTCGTTTTTGTTTCATCTTGCCTTGACCGATTGGTGCCTTGACCAAGAAAGTTTTAATTGGTACAGAAATGGAAGACAAGGGTAAACATGACAAATATAATTTTGTGTAGTTAACTAATTTGGATTCTGATTAAATCCCTATAGTGAGAAAATCTTCTACTATCCTATCCTATAATCGTACTTGATGATTACTCAGGCAAATGTTTGTGCTATTCGCCCAAACATCTTACGATTTTTGGGCGAAGACAACGCCAAAACTACGGAACGGATCAGGCATTATTGCATGCGTACAGTTTTGGGCTGTTGATACTTTTTAATTCTGAAAAAACACGTTCGAAGCCGCGGGCAGAATCTAGTTGAGATAGGTTATGATTTTGACTTGGACCTAGGGGTCGCTTTTGAGAACGGAGATCTAAACGGCCACTGTCTTTAATAGAATGTGACCTCTAAATAATCTATTTAAAAACTTGTCATTTTTAAATAGATTATTTTAAACCTTTTTTAAGAGAGTTCTTTCATCTTCACAGTACCTATGGTACCTATTCGGGTGGGACGATCAAAATCCCTAGTTTTTCTCTCTTTTAAGATAAATAGTCTAAAGTGTGTAAGCTAACAAAATCGTCCCCTTTTGGATAATTAATCCAGAACAATGTGTAGGTGTCGAAAAACTTGCGGCTGATGAGGAACTTTAATACGATTAGTTTCTGAAACTTTCACGATATATCACGAAAAGTTGTAAGTACCTACTTGACATTGCGTGGTGCTGAATTATTTATCTAGAGCAACATTGATCACAAATCATACACACGAAACTCACCTACTACGGTAAAATGGAGGGAAGCAAGATTTATTAGCATGCGCGTAGCTAAGCTAGCTACGCGTAAAGCGAAGTACGGTTGTGGCCTTAGGGTGCGTTTTAGGTAGATAAGCTAATCCGCTTGTCGACAGTTTACAGTAGAACCAGTTAGGTAAAACCAATTTTGAGAAGGAGGCCAAGAGGAGGATCCAGCTAGGCTGGGCAGCCTTTGGGAAACTACGTCGAGTCGTCTCGTCATCCATACCGCAATGCTTGAAAACGAAAGTTTTCAATCAGTGCGTCCAACCCGACATGATCTACGGAGCTGAGACGTGGACTCTCACGGTAGGACTGGTCCACCAGTTTAAAGTCATTCAGCGAGCTATGGAAACAGCTATACCTACTTACTCGGAGTTTCTCTGGAGGATAGGATTCGTAACGAATACATCCGACAGAGAACCAAAGTTATCGACATAGCTAAAAGAATTAGCAAGCTGAAGTAGCAGTGGGCCGGCCATATCTCGCGAGGAACCGACAACCGCTGGGGTAAACGTGTTCTTGAGTGGAGACCACAACTCAGCAAACGTAGTGTAGGACGCCCTCCAGCCATGTGGGCTGATGATCTGCGAAAGACTGCAGGCAGATACTGGATGCGGCAAGCTGAAGACCGGGCGCTATGGCGCTCATTAGGGGAGGCGAGACTATTATGGCAGAAAAATGTAATGGTTTTAGAAGTCATTTATATATAATTTAATTATATAAATAGTAGATGTTTAGCAGTGGACTAATAATTATAGGCTGATGATGATGATGACAATAGAACATTTACTCAGTTCAGGTAAGTAATATTAAAATCAGTTCGTGTTCAGCTGTTTTCGTTGCTGAATGTACTACCTCATAAATTCTCTCTCTCTACTCTACGGAACATTATTATTCACGGGAATAGACCTTCGTTTGACCACAATCTCACCTGACGGTAAGTGATGATGTGGACAACGATGTATCATGAAAGTCTAGAAGACAATAAGTATCTCTTCTTAAGTCTTAGGTATTACTATCTCTTGTCTTGGAGCGAGTTCCAAATCCTAGCGGTACGAATTCCTATATGATGGTGGGGTCTCTTTTTTGCTCTACCGCCTTGTAAAATAATATTTTCAAAACCCATTACTTCCCTGTTCTAATCACCATTTCAGGCGTGGTGCCTACACTGCGGCTCTGGAATGAACAGCATCTTCCTCCTCAACCTCAACAGCTTGTGTTGGTCCACTGCTGGACGCAGGCCTCCCCCTGATAAGCGCCTTATTGGCTCATATCTCATGGGGGGTAGTGCCCATAATCCCCACGCTGGGCATGCGGGTTGGGGATCGCAGTTTAGTGGTAGAATGTTCTGCGGGGGGCGCTGCTGCCCGCCCCCGGTGGATATCCCGTAGTCGCCTCTTACGACACCCGCGGGAAGAGTTGGGGTGGTGCAAATTCTAAGCCGGCACCGCACAGCATCATACAACATCATCATACAATCTAACATACCCGTCGTTTGTCCCTCTGTGCAGTGTACAGCACCCAGGCTACGTAGATGAACATGATGAGTGCCGGGACAACCAAACTGGCCACGAACGGTATCCGACGCACCCAGGCGTGGTATAATGCAAGGATGAACAGCATTATTCCGACTAGGATGGCTATATATCGACCTGTTCTGCGGCGCTCTTCCTGAAAAAGAAAGGTCAAACATAACATTTATTATTCCAATATGTTATTCAATACGTGCCTACGGTGCCAAGGACTATAATGTAGAGAATGTACTGTTACAAAGAACGGATGATTCAGGAAGTAGAATAATTAAAAATAATATGGGCTGGTATTGTTATTTGAGTTCAGTTTTCCCTCTCAAGGGAGAAGGGGTAAAACTGGAATAAGCCGTTTCTGCGACTCTATTTTCCTGGGCTATTTTCGTGTTTTTTTGTGAATTTGTATTTTGTTTCTATGGGTGATTTGATAATAGCCATCTGTCTTCACACATCCCGATTATGAATTGTACTGAAAGGGCACCTAAAATGAATAACAAAAAAAATGTTCCAATCGAGCAAACGTATTAAGGTGGATTTAGACCAAACTCGGAACAAAATCGTAAAATTGTGAGCGATAAAACAAATATTTTTGCAAAGAACAAATAGGATACTCGTTCTAGGTACCTGATCTCATTCGTCTAGTCTAAATCTAAATCCGCCTTTACTCGTTTTGCTCTCAGGCCACAGAATGGGTTGATGTTATCAGATGAACTAGTAGAATTAGAAAATGGTTAGTTATCTTGTTTTCGTAGAATTGTTTATGTGAGCAGTGTATTTGACAATACAATAGAATGGAATTTAAAATACAAGTAGGATAATATTGTTTCGCTTAGCCTGGAGCGACTAAAATTATATCGGATCTGGCAGGATGAAAAGAAAGAGAGGAACATAAATGGAGAATATTTTCATAATATCGCTTTGCGAGAGACAAGATAAATCGAATAGGTAGGTACCTGTAGGTATGTAGAAGATAAACCATTCTAAAAATGCACGCCGAGTGTAGGTAGGTACCTATGACGTTTGGTGGAGGGGGCGTGCATTTGTAGAATGGTTTATCTCTCCTTAACTTACATAAATGTCTATGTACCGACTTGGGTAACCTAGTAGGTAGGGATAATCATACACTCGGCGTGCATTTTTATCTAACCATTCTAAAAACCATAGGTGGTTCAGGTTTCTGTACCTATGTCTCTGGTCGGTGTAAATAAATAAATACCTTATTTTAGGAATTTTAGACCATGTTCTGTGGACGTACTGAACTACAGCACATAAAAACAATCGGAATAAGCCAATGAAGATGATTGAAGTTATTAAAGTTACCTACTTGGAATAAAGAGGATAAAATGCATGTTAGTCGAAATTAGTATTGGTCCAATGAATGAATGAACACTTTATTGTAAGTACATAAAATGATCATCGATAAAAAAAATATATTAAAATAAAAAATAAACACTCTACAAAAGGCCTTATCGCTCGAAATGCTTGTTAACCGAAATGTGTGTTGGACGACATACGTGTTGGACGAAATGGTTGAAATAAAACTATAATAGGAAGAATTTTCACGTCCGCGTTTTGGAATAACGGCTAACAAGCAGAGCTTGTGTGATTTAAATATGGATAAAATATTTCAATGTTCTCTGGTTCCAAATAACACTGCTAAGGGCTCTCAAGACAATGACTAAATCCCGAAAGAATGTCACGTTTAACTTAATCCCACGATTTAGGTCAAGTGCCTACCTTACCTCCCCATTTCTAAGGTAAGCGTATACGGACCACTTTGCATCCACTCTCTGTTTCTTGTCTTAGACGAGCATTTCAGACTTTAGGCCAAGAAACAAATTACACATTACAAAATATTTATTTGACCTTAGAGATATAACATGACAGAACTACATAACCTAAGCCGTTATACTCTATCTATCTGTAGAACAAACTTTTCACAATAGAAATGACACCACAGAATTCTATTAATATAATTCTAGTAATAGACACAAAAAAACAATAATAGTCATACAAACACTCTTTTAACTGGAATAAAAATAATATGGCAAAAAAAAAAAATTGCGCATTTAAGAAACAATTTCACGAAAAATTAAAATACTGCATTGTTGTCTAGGGTAAAATAGAGAAAAATGACAACGCATCGTCATCGAATGCGTAGAATACTTGAAAATCAATTTTGAAACTTTAATAATTTACGCAATGTATAACGATGGAATGTCATTTTTGTCTTTTCTGTCTACATAAAGGCCGAATATTCGGAAATCTTACATAAATACCAAAGGAAGATTAGAGATAAGTGGAAAGAATACTTTGATATTATTTCTAGGGTCAAAGGAATATGGTATAGGACAATTCAAAGCGAACCACCCATCATTCCCTGGTTTACCAATCTACCTCGTAATTTTAGTAGGAATTTAATTGTTGTTGCACACAGGCTGCGCTCTGGGCACATGCCACTAAATAGTTTTAGGTTTCTTATGAAAATTATAGAAAGCCCCATGTGTGAATCATGTGGAGTAGTAGAAGACACCTATCACTTTTTGGTGGAGTGTTCCCGGAGCGCGTCCATGAGAGAGGAGTTGATTGCGGAATGTAATATTAATGTCCTTGATGTGGGCTCATTTCAGAGTGTACTGGCGGAACAAACTTCTGTTACCGCTGTCACTCTGTATAAGTCCGCATATAGAATACTTGTAAATATTGATTAACTAGTTATTAAGATGTCCTATGGGACTGACTTAGTCATTGTTTAGACTCAAAGTCCCTAATTAAATGAGAATAAAAAAAAAAAAAAAAAAAAAAAAAAAAAAAAAAAAAAAAAAAACCCTGAAACAATTTTTGTGATTGGCCTACTGGATTTATATTGTTTCAGCCATAGATATAAGTAAAATTCTGTAGATATGGTACGTTCTCCCAGCGCTAACTCAACAAATGGCCTGTGTGTTACAAGTAAACACAAAGACACACTATTTCCAATCTTTTGCAATATACTCACCTAATGACCAACAAAGATGGACAGACGTATCTAGACCGAAGTACGACCGAGACAACAATACGCACGGGGCGGTCCGACTATGACAATGGTGGGTGGACCTTATTGGACCCAATTTCAGCGATGCACTTTCTAGAAGCTAGTACCCGAATTTTACTTACATCGGTGGTTTCAGCTGTCTCTCAGACACAACTACACAATGCGCCTATTGACGACTTTTGTGGCGCAGGGAAGTAAAAAAGAAGACTTCTATAACACAGTGGCACTTATGAGACGCAAAAGCTTGCGTGTTCGAATTTTCCTGCTGCGGGACAAATGTTTTACGATCTGTCTGCAAATATGACTTCTAGATCTGTAGTACATACGTACGGAAATAGTCCTGCTAACGATTAACACTTCATAGCATTAACACTTTGCCCATAACACACATTTCTGTTAACAGATCCTCCAGGCTGCGGCGTGCCGTCTTCGGGTCGCACCGCAGAGGTTGGGCAGTGAACGCGTTATGGATCGAAATTCTCGTTTCGCTGAAAGTTATTAGTGAGTCATTCAACGTAAATCCCGTAGCATAGCGCTAATTATTTCAGCGTCAGATTTTTCATTATCATTCACCATTATGATGTGCCCGCTACATATCGCTATAGTTTTTGCGGGCTTTTCGCTAATTTACCCATTTTGTTAGGGTTTCCAGGGAAACTTTGTTAACGAGGCTCTTTTGTCCCGACGTCCTGTCCATCTCGGGGGAATGGGAATGGGACGTGGATTAATTACGACGAAATTATAAAAGTTGGAAACATTCGACCCATTGTAGTTGCTCATTTATTAGAGCTTAAGTTGTTATTTGATGGATTTTGGGATTTTAAGGGATTTTGTCTTTCGAAATTAGAACGATTAGACGATTAGAATTTGCACCACCCTAACTCTTCCCGCGGGTGTCGTAAGAGGCGACTATGGGATATCCACCGGGGACGGGCAGCAGCGACCCTGCAGAACAATTCTACCACCGAACTGCGATCCCCAACCCGCATGCCCAGCGTGGGGATTATGGGCACTACCCCCCATGAGATATGAGCCAATTAGGCGCTTATCAGGGGGAGGCCTGCGTCCAGTAGTGGACCTATAAAGGCTGTTGAGGTTGAGGAGGTTGTCTTTCGGAACGGGTCGATTACGGACGGTGGTGGTGATAAAGGAGTGTCAGCAGGGGAGCTAAATATGATGTCCTCATAGCCGAATCTTCGGCCATGGCGGCCGTCTTCAGGTGCGCAGGACATACTATAGTGCCCAAGTGTGTAAACACAGGTGCGCTCTCTATTCCCCCACTCTCATAATCCGATGGGATGGCAAACCGACACGACCGGAAAGAGGTTGGGCACAGAACCAAAGGCGTAACGTGCTTTTCGAGACTCGGGGCGGTGTAACACCGCCAGCTCCGTGAATCCGAGCTGATAGGTACTGTGATTTTGTCAATTTAATACCTTCACTGCGATTATCAAAGCACCTGCTTAGCAGTGTTGCTTAAACCCAATTAAGTATTATAGTTATTAATTGCAACACAACACACTTAATTACTGACCTTGTTTTGGGTACCGTTTGCGTGACTTAGTTTTAGTTTAAAGCTTTATTTTTGGAACGAATACTGTAGGCGGAAATGATAAAAAAAAATGGCCTACCTGGTATTAACTGGCAAACTGGCTCTTTATCAAATAATTAGGTAAGGTATGTTTGGGTACGATCGGATGTCGGGTGAAGACCGTACGAAATAAATTTTACCCGAATTAAGCTATACGAGTATTTCCGAATGCTGCACTATAGCTTAGGCAGTGACCTCTTGAGTTTTGAGTTATTTAACTTACGTTGTCGTGATGACGTTAATCGGTAGCCAGTAGTAAACTTAATGTTCCTGAGTGTCTCTACAAGGTGCCAGGTATGGGGTGTACTCAGCCGAAGGGGGTAATTCCGGACACCGAGGCCATTTATTTTTGTTCTTTTATTTATTTTTAATTTATGATATTTTATCGACTTTCTTATTTCACATTAATTTTGTTTTATTTAAGCGTCAGTCTTCAGCCTAGTACCCACTGAGTCGAGATAAGCCTATATTTCTATCGCTGTGGAAAATACTGATATTTATTTAATGTTTGTTTAATTATGAATAGGTACCTACTAACTATATATTTATTATATTTCCATAAAAACAATAAATGTACACTTAGAAAAGGTCAAATTAAATTATAAAACTAAACACTGACACGGAAATAAAGTGATATTTTTGATTTCGGTCGCTTCGGTATGTAGACTAAAGTAAAGAAGCGACGAAGAAACCTGTAGCCTATTACTTATTTGTTATTTTTTTCGAGTACACATAACTTCGCCAGTCGGGCCGCGGATGTTTAAATGTTCCCGTGGTTCGGCGAAAATGGCGAGAGAGGGACACCGGAGAGGTTTTAGTGGGTATTACGTCCTTTTCAGGGCGTCGAGTCCCACATAATTCTGGTCCCCCCCAGACCAGTTTATTCGTGAATGAATTTCCTCGACGAGACAAAAACAAAAAAAAAACACTTATAACATACATACATACATACATAACCTCTTTACTGACGAAAGCTTTCAATCATAAAAATAGGCAAACAGGTAGGTACATTTCATATTACTTGCCATACATTTCATACCTTTAAGACGTGTCAACTAGCAAGATCAAGTTTGAACGATGCAGACAAAACGGAAAACAAAATTCACTCGAGTTCAAAAAAACTGCCGTTTGTGTATCGAGTCGAAATTTTACTCACAATGAAAACACCTAAACCAAAACATTGTGTTAACTTTTCTATTAAAACAAGGCAAAGGCTCCACGTAGGCAGTTCTATTATCACGTAGTTCGTTCGTTCGTTCGTAACTGTGAAAATGTATCTAACTTTTAATGGATTTTAGTGAGCTGCTTTTAAAACGAACTGCATCCGGTCGCAACCTGATTAGTCATGGTGAACTACTGTAAATACCGTAAATACCTGAAATAGCAGCTATTTTATTGGCGAAGAACCGTGTTGAATTAGTGGGAATACCAACCGAATATCTGCAGATCGTACAAACATTTGTCCCGAGGCGGGAATCGAACCCGCAACCTCAAATCGATGCATAGATATGTCGTGGCCATATCCTAGAATTGATCACTTCATGATGTAACCAACCATTTCATGATATGGTTGTATTTCATGAAATGGACAATACGCACTGCCCTCATCATGATGTAGTCTGGCCAGATCAATGAATAATCAGCGTTTGACGATAAAAAAGCTAAATGCATGGCTACTTCATGATATGGTCAAACATTAGTGATCATATCGTGAAATAGTTACAATATCTACCGTTAGAGGCGCTGATGCTGTTTTGATTTGAATGTTTTTGTGAAAGTCGGTGAACAATGATTCTCTTTTAAAAGCTAATAATTATGTGCCAATTGAAGATAAACGTAATGTGAAACGTCGTCACGAGACAAAACTACTTGACTTTTACGAAAGCCTAGTAGACTAGACTATACGTATAGTTCCCATGGAAAAATATTATGAAATAGGTTACCTACTCACAAAAATCCACAAAACTGTTGGACATGGTAGCCGACTGAAAATTATAGAAAATATTAAAAATAAGTTAACAAGAAATATAAAGTACCTCCGTTATTTGGATTTTTTATTAAACCTGTGTTGTCAAGGAAACCCACCCTACTTTAATGATATGGCCAATCGTTGATTGAAATATCAATAAACGTTGATGCTTAAACGTTAGTCAGTTTTAGCTGGCCATATCATGAAATACAACCATTTCTTGAAATGGTCGGTTACATCATGAAGTGATCAATTCTAGGATATGGCCACGACAGATACATGTTCGACCAAATAGAGAGTGTAGACAGGTATTTTTTTTCATTGAAGGACCTACTTAGGTATACCTTTCTTCTAGAGTATTCATTTAAAAAATCCCCAAGCTCGAAATGAAAAAGAAACACTATCAAACACTTAAGTTCACAAAGAGACCGTTGTTAATGAAAAAGCAGAAGTCTTTGTGCAAAACCCTTGAAGAAACTAGTAATTAAAACACTGCACCTCAGACCTAGATTAACCACCTGCGGCGATTTATTAATGACTGTATTCGACGGCGACAAAGATAAAATAATGCTTGTGGACAATTCATACGGCATAATCTCACCTTACCTCACCTCAACAGCCTATATTGGTCCACTGCTGGACGCAGGCCTCCCCCTTATCTCATGGGGGATAGTGCCCATAATCCGCACGCTGGGCATGCGGGTTGGAGATCGCAGTTCGGTGGAGAATTGTTCTGCAGGAGGCGCTGCTGCCCGCTCCCGGTTGATATCCCTTACGGGAAGAATTGGGGTGGTGTAAATTCTAAGCCGGCACCACTAACTTCATTCATACAGCATCATTTAACCCTATATAAAATGAGCCTATGTTGTGAGTACATACTAGATTAGAAAAAATATGAACTTAGCTTCATAACTCTGGTCGAAGGGTTCCGTGGGCTTAATTTGGTGCCAGATGTTGCTGTATGGATTGTCTAGCATTATTTATTTATTATTATATGCGAGGAGTGGAAGGAGAAAAGAGAGGTACCTACCAATTTAATAAAATTATTGTATTATTATTGTCCTTCGTCTTTCCCTCATTTATCTTATCATCTAATTTCAGTTATGACAAAAGTGAGACAACTTCGAAGTAAAACTTAGAATTAAATTTTTTGATTTCGACATTGTAAACGAGGAAATCCTGGGGTAACAAAAAAAAACTCTAATAATATGTAGTAGTAATAATATGAATTAGTTATGTAGTTTAAGTAGGCCATCTTTTTCTCTAAGAAATTTATTTAGTGCCTTTTAGAATGAAGAATTTAATACGAAGAAATTATATCCACCGTGAAAATGTTCCACGATCTTAAAACTAAAAAGAGGTTCATACTTGTTAAGCTTAGATGCTGGAACTCAAACCAGGAAATTTCCTAATTACATACGCTCAGCGAAACTTAAGTTGTTAACTAGCGTTTTCACCTTACTCAGCCTAGTGTGTTTGCCTCTAATGAGATCTCAACATACCTTAACTAAAGATTCCGCCGACTTCACGTTTAAAGAGGAGTTTTTCATTTCGTTGTTCAGTTTCAGGTTCATTGTTTCACAAATTCTAGAAAAGAAAAACTCGGTTATCAAGCTATTATTGAAGGCGTAGGCGTAAAAGGTTCAGGATATGAATTTTTGAAGAAATGGAAATTTCAGGAAACTTTGTATTGTAGATAAATAAGGTAGATTTTTATTTTGTGGTCTAAAACCGAGTTAAATTTTAAAAATCATGGCTTTACTTTACAAGGTGACACAAAATGTGTTTACTAAGCCGATAGAGAATGCTTCCGGACACTGGAACTGGGGTAGCTTTTTAAGATATTGTTTTTATTTATTAAATGGTTTACTTATTTTCTTAATTTTTGAATTATTTTAATAACTGGGGTATCCTCCCTCGTTTGCCGGCAGGATTTATCGCTTTTAAATAATTTTCAATGTATTTTTTTTTCGGAATCTTGTGTAGCTATTTTTTTATTCAAATACTCAGTCAACTAAATCATTTTTTTGTGTTTTATAGTGCGTAAGACCACATTGGGAGTAATTTTTAAGAAATCAAATAACACAGTCAAAGCCAAAAAAAATCGGATATCACATAATTTCTTAAACAAATGTTGCTCTCAAAAAAATTCAACTATTTAAATTTCACTTTAACTCACATTTCACTCATAAACACAAACAATTCACAGATCACAAGCACTGCGTACGCGCGTAAACACCGCCACTGGCTGACTGCTCTTCTGTATAATTCATGGACTGTACGCTGTTAAAAACTAATAAAATCTTAGTCGTACTCACTGCTTCTTAACCTGTACCCGTCGAACAATGGATGAGATCAACAACTGTTTATCTGACCGGGTTATAAAATTGTTCCGTCGAGGGATAGACAACGCACGGGAAAAACTAAAAACTGGATTTTTTTTGAGCTATGTGGTGCCGGCTTAGAATTTGCACCACCACAACTCTTCCCGCGGGTGTCGTAAGAGGCTAATAAGGGATATCCACCGGGGGCAGGCAGCAGCGCCCCCTGCAGAACAATTCTACCACCGAACTGCGATCACCAACCCGCATGCCCAGCGTGGGAACTATGGGCATTACCCCCCATGTGATAAAAGCCATTATGGCGCTTATCAGGGGGAGGCCTGCGTCCAGCAGTGGACCAATACAGGATGTTGAGGTTGAGGATTTTTTTTTACGGGTGATAGAGTACAATTTAAGAATTAACAAGCTGAAGTGGCAGTGAACCGGCCATGTCTTGCGAAGATCCGACAACCGATGGGGTAAACGTGTTCTTGAGTGGAGACCGCGACAAGGCAAACGTAGCGTAGGACGCCCTCCAGCGAGGTGGGATAACCTGCGAAAGACTGCAGGCAGGTGCTGGATGTGGCAAGATTAAGACAGGGCGCTATGGCGCTCATTAGGGGAGGCCTATGTCCAGCAGTGGACTAATGTAGGTTGATGATGATGTGTAAAATTTCTCATAGCAAGTTGAAAAGTTTTGTTGGAGTTTCAATAGAACTTTATACCTACAAAGAAGCGGCAGGCAAAATCCTTAGATTGTAACAGAGATCTTTAGAACACCCAAACTATTATGATCTTCATACTAAGCATGAAGATTATAATAGAAACTATTATGATCTTCATACTAAGTATGAAGATTATAATAGTTTCATTGGTAAAGTCTTTACCAATGCTACACAATATGTCTGTGACATGACAACTTTTCCGTAGAAAACATTAGCCAAAAACATAGTTTAGCGAGGTGTTTAAATTCTGACGTTGAATTAACGAGCATCACGTTGACGACCTCTGTGGCAACGGTCGAAAGTCCGCCTGCAACGCAGGTTGCAGGTTCGATTCCCGCCTCGGGACAAATATATGTCCAATATGCAGTTATTTGTTCCGTGTGTTCTGGGTGTTTTCTATGTTAATAAAAAATATCTCTTATGTAATTTATTAAGTACATCAGTTGTCTAGTAACCACAACACAAGCTCTGCTTAGCTTGGGGCTAATGATGCTATATGAATTGTTTTATTTATTCATCAGTCAAATAGTTAACCGTCTGTCTGTAAGTCAGTCATGCCCCTATCGGCTTTCAGCAAGTCGATAACAATGATGCGATCAATCAGCCCATAAATATCCTGAGATGCTGACCAGAGCTGATTATTTACGACTTTTATGTTCAATCCCTCGCAAAAATTTCGCTAAACAACGGAATTCCGACGTTGTTACTAGTTTTACTGTTATTTGTTCTGTAGTGGTGCATGTGCGTGGTGTTTGTTGAAAAGAGCCGATCAAAATGTGTTTACTTGCGCTAGTACCTTCCTATATTAATATTAGGTATACATGACGACTCCTGTGGCGCAGCGGGCGACGGTCCGCCCGCGGAGGTTGCGGGTTCGATTCACGCCTCGGGACAAATGTTTGTACGATCTACAAATATTTGTTCAGGGTGTTCTGGATGTTTTCTATGTATAATAAATAATATCTATCTATGTAGTGTATTGTATTAAGCATATCAGGTACCTAGTACCCATAACACAAGCTCTGCTTAGCCTGGGGCTAGTTAATGCTGTGTGAATTATCCAGCATTGATTTATTTATACATAGCGTTACAGGATCCATACTAATATTATAAATTCGAAAGTTACTCTGTAAAATTTTCAGAACGCTTAGTTCTGAACAGATCATAATGAAATATGGCACAAAGATAGATCCCGGGGACGGATATAGGATACTTTCTATACCAGAAAAGAGCGTGCGATGCTGTGGGCAGCAGCTATTATTGTAAAAGCGAAAGTAATTCTGTCTGTCTGTCACCTTTTATCGCATAAAGGGCTCAACAGATCTTAATAAAAATTAGCAGGGAGGGAGACGGTATACCGAGGAAGGACATGGGTTACTGTCTGGTAGAAATCTCTACGGTCGGTCTTGTCGCTCAAGAGCAATCGCTCTTGAGCGACAAGACCGACCAATTGTCATATATTTTGTAATTTTTGTTGTTAATTTTGTTTGTAAATTATTTTGATAAGTGTGCAGTGAAGAATTTTCTATCTATCTACTTTTTATCCCGGATTACCACGAGCGAAGTCGCGGCCAAAAGATAGTATGCCATAAATACGTTGTTACATCCATCTTAATAATTTTTGATATGATAAATTTGTAAAAGAACACTCGAATTTATTTACTAAAGCTAAGGATATATACCCTAAATGTGTTCGTAAACCTGAAAGAATTGTTCTGTCAAGGACTCCTATGAGAGCCTTACATAGTAAGAACTGTCATGCCATGTGTGGCTCTATATATTATGTAGGTATATAATAAAATCCCTAGTGACATCAACCTTTAAAATTATTAATAAAAATTTAAAATTTTGGCTTATTGAAAAATCTTTTATGGGGTTATGGAACTTATGGACCTGAAATTGAGAAATTAGTAGTCAACATTATTGATATTTATTTTAGTTTAATTATTCTTCAAATTATTTGTAATGATAATCATATAATATAATGGCAATTTATATAGAAGCCTACTTTTAAAATATTTTGCATGCTAATGTGTTTTGGTGAAATAAGTGACACTATTCTAATGTTTATGACCTTGTATTATGTTTATGACCATATTTCGTGCAATAAATGAAATGAAATGATGAAAGTCATCCACTTTCAATTGGTATGAATTGTAGGCTGAGCTATTTTCTCTTAAAGAGGAACCAATAAATTTCTGAAATAGTATTCACAATACCAACGCCTGTAGCGGAAAAATTAGGTACGTATTTACTTACACGTAAGCTTGTATAATACAAAATCGACCTAACAAAAAAAACAATGTCCTTCCGAGTTCGGAAAAACCCGAGAATTCCAGGAACTAAAACCAATAAAACTCAATGTATCGAAATGTTTGTTCTTTTGTTGGCAATAAAACGTTTACAAATCATATATCATTCTACTGACTGATTCAGAAATAACTTTTTCAGATGTCTATTAGTGGTGCCTATCAAGGTAGTATCGACCAAAACCGTGCGACCTTAAAGCTAATTTCGTAGATCATCTTATCAATAACATCAAGAACGTTTATTGTGAGAAAATCTGTTTTTAAATTGATGATTGAATGGAATTGTTTTTAACACTCCTCCGAATAATTTTCGGATGATAAACAAACGCATTTAGCACATGTTTGATAGCTTTGATCAACAACTTTATTATCATCATCATCATCAGCCTATATTAATAAATAAATAAATAATAAAATATGCTGGACAAATCACACTGCATTATCTAGCCCCAAGGTAAGCAGAGCTTGTGTTATGGGTACTAGATAACTGATATACATATACATAGATAGATATTTTTTATTATACATAGAAAACGACCAGAACCACCCTGAACAAATATCTGCAGATCGTACAAATATTTGTCCCGAGGCGGGAATCGAACCCGCAACCTCCTGCGTCGCAGGCGGACCTTCGCCCACCGCGCCACAGAGGTCGTCGTATAGTAGTCCAGCGCTGGGCGTAGCCATTCCCTAATGAGCGACATAGCGCCCTGTCTTCAGCTCGCCGCATCCAGTAACTGTCTGCAGTCATTCGCAAGTTGTCATCCCACAATTTAACTTCTATAAATTGATCGATAGAGGTTTCTGAATTGAGCCATTTCATATGTTATTCACATTGACAGCGCGATGATCTACAAACACTTTAGGAAAGTGGTTCTATCGGATTGCACATCAGCACTTTCAATAAGTAGTTAAGTACATAAATTTTCGTCTACACGTGGAGAAATAGGCAATCGTACTGAACAATCATTTCAGAATCCATTCCAAAAAACCATAGTACCTTGCTAATCTGCTAGTCAAAAAAATTTCTAAAAATAATTTACCGACCTTACCAAAATTAAATTATACGAATAAGAGAGGCACAGGAGTGCGTCAGGATTTCTGTGGTATAGAACAGTAGATTGAGATAGAACGTGCAGGTGTAATAGATAAATTATCACATACATTTTCTTCGTCGAAACCTAGTTAGACATAATTATGCCCAAGAAGTGAGTTTTGTATTGATATGGCCACGTTTCTCTATGCGTATCTCTATGCCGTAGAACTCACTTCTTGGGCATAATTATGTCTAACTAGGTCTCGACGAAGAAAAGAAGTTTCTGACCTTCTAGTCTAAAACATTAAGGTTCAAAGAATACGTAAGTGCAGACAGGCTCTGTCTGTATTCTTTGAACCTTTGAATCAGCAAGTAATTTCATGAAAAACCACAACATTTTAAAATGCAGGAGTAGCAATGTTATTTTAATTATTTATTGAAAAAGATTTACCTAGGTATATTATACCTAATTATTAAAAAGATTAAGTATAGTTTTAATTAAAATAATATTGATTCATCTAGATTTGCGCCGTATCAAAAATGTATTAAAATTTTAGCTTCTAGTAATAAAACGTGAGTCGGTAATTTTTTTTTAGAGACGTACAAAAAAAACTGTGTACAATTTATTTGATTTTATTATGCAGTTATAAGCGTACGTCTTTTAACTATGCCCTGAATTAATTACAACTGATGGAATCATAAAACATCTACTATAATCTTGCAAATTGTAGGTAAGCGACGTTTTATTAGCAACACTTTAAACGTAACTTCCCTAAAATCATGTTTTAAGAGTTATATCACTTTATTTTTAAGGGTGTGAGAGGTAGAACAGAAACAATAAGGGTCAGTTCACACCGAGACGCGACGCGGCGCGACGCTGCGCGCACATTTTTCATAAAGCGACTCAGAATATACTTTATTCACTACACGAAAAGATACACATTACATTGTGAGAATTCAGATTACGTTGCACCACGCAGCACTGCGCCTCGAGGTGCCTCGCGGCGTAGCGCGACGTATCGTGACGCAGCGGTGCATCGCCGGTACGCGCGGCGTGCAAGAGCGGTGCTGCGTCTCGCGGTGCCGCGCGACGCCGCGAGGCGCAGCCTGAGGCCGCTGTGGCGACTTCTCTACTATTTCCGTTCAGACTTCGTTTAGAATTGATGCAGTTCGGTCGAGTGCTCGATTGAAAATATAATGATAGACTGGGATCTTGTTATAATCGGACTTCTTGCAGAAGATGAAGAGGAAGAAGTTTACAAAAATAAAATTTGCGCGGGGCGCGGGCGGGGCCGCGCGGCGCCCGCGGCTAGTAGATACGTTCCGCTGCGCCTCGCGGCATCTCGCTGCGCAGCGAGGCGTCGTCCTGCTACGATTTTAAGATGCGCCTCGCGACGTTGCGATGCGTCTCGCGACGACGCGCGGCGTAGCGCGAAATCATTGGCCTCTTTGAGTATCGTCGCGTCGCGTCGCGTCTCGGTGTGAATTGACCCTAAGTCGTCTACACGTTAAACGAGGAGATCAGTGAGGCGCACAATAAATCCATATTACTTGCGAAGTTGTCGCAAAATTAAACGTAAACTGTGCAACTGACGTTGCCCGTCTCGACCCCTGGATAAAGATAGCTGGCTCTAATGAAATTCGCAGTCATTAAGCTCAACGACACGAAACAGAAGGGACATTGAGCTCCATATAATTTGTAGAAACTTTTCCATTCTAGATGGAAAACTTTCGTTTTTGTTCGAAATACTACTATGTAGAGACTAGGTACCTACGCTGATGAGGATGCCCTTCTAGCCGAAATTCGGCCACGGCGGCCAGTCTCAACGACGACGACTAGAATTTTGTTAGCCCTTTGCATTGGACAATAAATGTTGATCTATTCTATTCTAGCCAGGTACCTACACTACGAGTGATAGAGCAAAAAAATGTTGTGTTGCACCAAAATTTCATAATCCTACGAAATTTCGGTGCTTCGTTTAGTATTGGATTTGTCACACGCTACTTTGTTGAAAAGTTAAATAACTAAATTAATACCTTAGTAAAGCATAAATAAGTAGATTTTCGTTTTCTTTGAAAAATAAATAAGTACTTACGTACCATCGAAGGTAGATACGTAAGTATCTATTGGCAATTTCATAAGACTAACTTTAGAGAAATAATTTAAATCTCTAATGCGTCGGATGTAAATTCCTATCTATCAAGGAAACAAAGACCAGACGAATCCATTATTCTTCAAATTCCCAACGAATAATTTACAGAGGAAGTTTTCTGAAACTGCACAGTTCACTTCACAGGAAATCGTTTCGTAAAATAAAAATGTGAAAACATTATTGAATACCTACCTATAACGAGAATTTTGTATGAAAAATAACTAGCGAATTTCATAAATCTGCTCATTCTTATTTAGGGCGATTTCATTAAACTCTTGAAAATCGGACTTAATGTTTTCGTCTCAGGTTTAGAAGAGAGAAGCACGTGACGAATTCAGAATTTAGTCGAAGAATCTTGAATAATGTACCTACCTACTACGTCATGTACCTATTGTTTTGTTCTTCATTGACACCATTATGACACCGTACCCCAACAGCGCACGTCCACTGCTGATCGTGCCACCCCAAACAAGGGTCATCATCATCATCAACCTGCATTCGTCCACAGCTGGACATAGGTCTCCCCTAATGAGGGCCAGAGCGCCCTGTCTTCAACTTGCCGCATCCAGTATCTGCTTACAGTCTTCTGCAGGTTGTTCCTCCATTCATCCCACCCGGCTGGAGGGCGTCCTATACTACGTTTGCCGAGTCGCGGTCTCCACTCAAGAACTCGTTTACCCTAGCGGTTGTCGGTTCTTCGCGAGATATGGCCGGCCCACTGCCACTTCAACTTGCCAATTCTTTTAGCTACGTCAATAACTTTGGTTCTCTGTCGGATGTATTCGTTACGAATCCTATCCTTCAGAGAGACTCCGAGAAGAGCTCTTTCCATAGCTCCCTTACAATCCCTTACTTTGATAAAAACTGGCATTTATTCCTCCGAGCAAAATCGTATCTATGCTCGAGTAGAATTTAGTTCATACTAAACATAAATAACATACTAAACAAAAATAACATAACATACCTACGTGCTGTGTAGGTACTTTATTTAGGGTATCATTTAAACGATCAGCAGATTATAGAGGTTTTGGGCAGCCGAAAAATTGATTTTGCAAGCAGAAAAAATATTTTGAGCCGCAGCTAGTGGTCGGCCAAAATGACTGAATTGATCAGCAGCTAATATGACATTGGGCAGCCTAAAAAATTATGTCACAGTAAATTAAATATTTGTGCAGCAATATACTACTGAAGCAGCAGCAAATCGTGATTCGGATTTAATGAAATTTTGGCATGCCTTTAAAATGATATTGCAGCAATTTAAGAATGAAATTGATCAGCAAATCCTGGTTCAGATTTTATAATGTTTTGGCAAGCTGTCAAATTAATTTTGGTTTGCTAATCTTAATACACCCACCCACCTTTATTATTATTAATCTTCTGTAGCTACCTATCTACTTGTGTATGTCTCTGAGTTCCTCCTCAACGGCTGGACCGATTTTGATGACATTTAATTTAATGGTGTGTTTGAGTGGATGACTGGATGGTCTAGATTTGCAACTTGATCCGGAAGGTGGCGCTGTACCCGGCCGGGTTCTAGGATTTTTGACTGGGAAATATCTGCTGTCTGCAAATACGTAGGTAATAGATAATGTTCTTAACGGCTCTGCTCGCTGAGAGAAGCGGCTCGCTCAAAGCCACCCATGCCCTGCTACCTCTGCTGTCCTCTGGCCGCCACGCCGCCCGCGCCGCCGCCGCCGCGCCGCGCCGTCGGCGCGGCGGCGGCGTCATGGCGGCGTCCGGTAGGTATCGGTAAGGAGGAGGTTGCGGGTTGGATTCCCGCCGCGGGACAAATGTTTGTACGATTTGTCTAGGTATGTAGTGTATTATATTTATACAATGCACTACATACCTGGATAAATCGTAGGTATAAATAGGGCATAGGTACCTACTATAAGTACCTTCCTAATGCTGGACAATTCACACAGCATTATCTAGCACCAAGCTAAGCAGAGCTTGTATTATAGGTACTTAGATAGGTAGGTACGGCTAGATAACTGATTTAGGTAGTTACTTAAGTAAGTAGGTACCTAAGTATATACTTACTTAAGTAAGTAAGTACGAACTTTTGTAAAAAAAAATGTTCTATTAAGTACCTACCCTGAAATCCAAAATGCCTGAATGAGTGAGTTAAAATGCCGACGACACCCGCAAACTACCTAACTACCTAACCTACCTACCCAATGAGTCGTGAAAAAAAGAGTTTTTGCGTACCTACCTAATTGTTTTATGTCGGTATTGATGGTGCAATAAATAAAGTAGTAATCAATCTATCTAATTCATAGATATAAGTAAAATTCTGATCTAATTATTATTATTTTCATTTATTGTGCAATCTAGTCGAAAATGTGTCTAGGTAAGTATTTCTAAAAAGTGTATTAGGTACTATACCTAATCTGTGACAACAAAGGTACCGAGAAGAGAGTGTTAGGTATCTTCTTTCTCCCACATTAGTTGCAAACACTACTTTCGGTAAGTATACCTAGGTAGGTAATCAAAGAAACAAAAAGGATCCTCTGTTAAATCCTCTGAAAATTGCTATTGTCTACTTTTTAGGTAGGGAAGGTTCATGACATGAGGTACAGTCATACCTAGATGTAAGTGTAAGTAAAATTCAAGAGATTGGGTCCAATTAGGTTCATCCACCTCAGTCATAGACAGACCGGGGACGCCGCCGTCCCGCCGTCGCCGGCGTTCGTGTTCCACGTGCATATTGTTGTTTCGGTCGCACTTCGGTCTAGCTACGTCTTTCCATCATTGTTGTTCATTAGGTAGGTATATTGCAAAAGATTGGAAATAGCATGTCTCTGCGATTAGTTGTAATTAGGGCTTGCAAATATTCGAAAATTTTGATATTCGAATATTCGAATTTTTTTTGGGGTACTATTCGAATATTCGAATATTATTCGAATAATAGAAACAAACTATATTATTATTAAAATCTCATGTTTTTTATTCTTTAATTAATTAATTAATTAAAATTAAAAATTGACAAAAGGTTGTAACGAGACTTTGCCGATTTACACGCACAATCAATCACACATTCTTAGTAAAAACAGTCTTCAAAATTTAGGTGAGTAGGTATTTTAACAACATCCTAGTAACTAGTAGTTCTACGAATAGTAAACCTCCGAGCACTAATTATTTTCAACAATGAATTTACTCACAGAAAAACAGATATATTTCTGTAAATTTACTTAGATATTAGGTACTAAAGTTATTTAAAACGGTATATTTAGGTAGGTTTTTTTAATTCCTGTTTGTTTTTTGTAATTCCTGTTTGTTGGTAGGTATATAAATAAATCAGAGACGTTTAGTAGCATTAACGCCATCTATACAATTGATTTCTTACTTTCGTAAGCTGGCAGGCATGCGTGGCCGTGCTACATAGTTCTCTCGAGGAGTTACAAACATGTTCTAATTGATGGCACTGTACTGTTTTATGTTCTCTTGCTGCATTTTGCGGAGCTATTCTGCTCGTCGTACCAAAAATCCTGATCAGATCTTTACCAAATTTTTATGAGAAGAATTAAAAACAACAACCTTTCAAATAAAAATAATTATCGAAATCAGATGTCCTAAAGCCGAGATATTCTGAAGCCCCCTTTTTGCCTTTTTTGGAGGAAGTACGCCTTTAATCAAAAAACCCCGACGACAAAATATTCTATAAAATAGTAGAATCTGCACACCAAGTTTCGTACCGATCGGTTGTGAAAATACGACCTGTAGAGGAGTACGGACATACTGGTAGAATTGCTAATTTTGCTAGACTTGAAGGAGAGACTTTCGCTCACTTCGTTCGCTCGGTCAATAAAGCCGAAAGATTGTGAAATCTGATAAATTTAATCTTGATCTGTTCAGTACTACTGAACAGATCAAGATTAAATTTGGCGTACGTTTAGAGCAAAGTCTAACTTAGATAATAAATTATTCTGAAAATACGCGTGCGAAGCCGCGGGCAGAAGCTAGTCTACAATAAATTAACAAGTAATTAAACACGATAAGTAACGGTAACATAGCTACAGGGACGGAAAACAAACTTAAAAACGAAATCGAAGTTTCTGATTCCTTTTCGTGCAAACGCTAATCTTATGCAATCGACTTAAAAGTTGGTTTTGCACGACAACGAAAACGAAATTTCGAATTTTCTGTTCAGAAAGAAGAATACAAATAGGATACGCGAATGCCCTATGCAGTCGCACGCGGCATTCCTGAGTTTTTCCGAACTCGGGAACCCTATAACTTTGTCATTTTGTTAACCAGAACGACGTAAACTTGTATGGATATATCTCATTTTATGCACATCGGAGTTCTGAAATTGGTGTTATTGATTTGAATCGAATATTCGAATATTGCAATTTCAGTATTCGAATATTCGAACTGAATTAACATTCGAATTATTCGAATATTCGAATGCAAGCCCTAGTTGTAATGTAACGTAACACAGGCCATTTGTTGAGCGCTGGGAGAATGTAGGCACAATAGATAAATATATTTATCTACTGTGACGTAGGTATTGGCACCATAATAGGTAATATCTACAGAATTTTACTTAGAAAGGTAGGTATCTATATCTTGGATACCGACGGACAGACAGCGGAGGCTTAGAAATAGGATCCCGATTTCACTCTTTGGGCACGAAACCCTAAATAAAATTTATTGATCTCTTTTTCATCTTGATAATTCCTACCTACCGACACCTACACGCAGCGTTGCCAGATCTACTGATTTAGCAGTAGATCTAACTGCTTTTTGAACGGTCTACTGATCTACTGATATATTTCTAAGATTTCGTGAAATCTAACTGATTTTTCCCGAGCTCCAATGGCTCCGTGTCTATTATGTAAGTTGTCACTTGTCAGTGTCACTTTACAAGCCAATGAAATTTCTAAAATCGAGAAGTCAACCAGCTTTTCCTGAGAGCAGCTCAAGGCCAAGGCATAAGGCCTTGTAACAACAAAAGAAATTAAAAATTCAATTTCACTTAGTGTCACACACGCACGTTAGACGGGTGAGACAGATCGCCATCTCTTTTCTTGTCAGCCTGCCTTGCCTTTATGCTTATGGTTGCTTATGTACTCACGATTATACGATTCTCGAGTCAGTTTGGTGTCTATTTTTTGTATTGAAATTTAAAAAAATAGACACCTAGCATCCCTCTTCTGTGATGAACATAGTTTTTTTTTCTTGAAAGGAACAACGGAACACCATTGTACACTACCTAGTTACCTACCCCAAAAATCCTGATCAGTGCCCTTGTAAATGAACACATAATTTTTTGAAATTCGAAAGCCATGTAACTTAGATTGCAAAGTAAAATATTCATGGCTTTGATGAATGCCATCATTGAAAGGTGAAACACACACACTGGATAAACAAAAAAAAACTGGATCAAAATCGGTTCATTCGATTGGGAACTAATGACCTACTATTATAGATCCCTATCGGATGAACCGATTTTACAAACAAACTTCCTACGATACCTACCACGCATTTTTCGTGTCAAAAGCTAAAAATTTGTAGTTTTTTCAAAATCTACTGATTTTTTCTTGGAGCTACTGATTTTTTACGTGACTTTCTACTGATTTTGTCAAATTCGATCTGGCAACACTGCCTACACGTTTACAACAACGCTTTAACAATTAGCCCAGTCACAATATATACCTATCTATAGCGCGGGCGAGGTGCACAGATATTGTGATGTAGTTGTAGACCTGGAACGAATTAAGTACTAATCGGCTACCTTTTACCCTCAAAAACACGTGCGAAGCCGCGGACTCAAGCCCGTAGATATACCTACTTTAGCTAAGAAATGAAATGATTGAATTATTAACTAACAGATACTTAACAATAATAACGAAAACTATAAATAACAATAAACACTAATTTTGTTATGTGCTATTATTGTTTTACTTTTAATATCAAATGAATGACACTCGAGTCGACTGTACTTACAAACAGAACACGCATGTACCTATTTGGTGTTGGAAAGAACGACCACACTACTGCGGCGACGACCACTCACACCAACTTAAGTACAGCAAACGAGTGCTCGTCGCCTGCGCACCCTTCCGCGTCCCTTTGACCCATTAAAATAAGGTACCTACCTACACTGCGCAGCCACGCGCGGACTTCCGAGAGTTCATTTATGTAGATTTGCACGTAGGTAAGTAATAGGTATGTAGGTAAGGTACCTTACCTATCTTATACGTTCGTTTGTACGTACCTATGCCACTACCGGTGTCACACACGGACAGACATGACATGACCAATAACAATCAAGGGTTCCTTCAGTTCTAACAACAACGCGAGGTAAGGTAGGTAGGTACCTACCTACCTACCTATCTCCTACGTGAATTTGTATGTCATTGCCGTGCCGGTGTCACAAACACAGGACAGACATGACCAACAACCAACAAGGGTCCTTCAGCTCCTTGATACCATCTTACAAAAACAACAACGCTAGGTAAGGTAGAAATAGGTACCTACCTACCTACCCTACGTGCCTCTGTATCGACTCGACTATCAAAACCCCGCTTTCTTTAACCGACTAATGTTCTTTTTAATAAAATCTAATAAAATTTAATAAAATCGCGGTAATATAAATTTTAGTTGACCATACATTTAAAAAGCAAACCCATTGATTATGGCCTATATTTTTTTTCAGCTTAACGATTTTCTTATTCGGCTGACCAAAACATTAATTTTGCTGCTCAAAAAAATCACTTTTTGGCTGATCAAAAATAATTGTATAATCTTGCAGATCATATAATTAATTCTGCTGATCAAAACATTAATTTTGCCGATCAAACAGCTATTTATTTTCTGACCAAAAATTATTTAGTTACCGACCAAGTGTTGCTGGTGGTTTTTATTTTACAGCCGATCAAATCTTAAAATGCTGCTCAAGTAGTTTTTAAGCTGACTTTTCCAGCTGATCAAACATTTAAAATAAATGCCAATAAATTTACTCCCCTTTATTTATGAATTTATTAATGCAATACATTTTCATAGCTATTTTTTTCGTTCACCGTACCTACTAACGAAGCGAAATCGAACGTTTCCACCGAAAGGCTCGAGTTTCAACAAGAATAAAGAAACATATTAATTCAACTCCCCTCCCATCCAAACAGAAACAAGACAGGGTGCTCTGGTTACAACCAAAGATTTTTATCGTACCTTTGGTTACAACAACAATTGTAAACGGTACCTCTGTGGGTGTACGGTCGTACGTTTTTATCAATTCCTTTCTTCAGGTAATCCAATCTACCGATTAATCAAATAGAAACAAAGCTAGAGCAGGATGCGTCGTAAATCACGGTGCGAAGTTTTAATTATTTTCCTAGTGAATCGTTGGGGAGTCAGTCTGCTCCAGTTGTTTATAGGTGAGGGGAGAGATGGCTGGTATTGTTATGATCAGTGATCATCATCATCAGTGTATGCTAATCCAGTACCCGACGCGACGTAGGTGAGTATTTTAGAATTCTGCGCCCTGGGCCCGTAAGGTTTGCCGCCCCATAGACGGAAAAAACTTTACCATGTATTTTTGCAATGTTTTGCAGGAAGCGAAGGGCGGCTTGCACCACCCCTCGCTGCCTGGCGCCCTGGGCCCTGGCTCACGTGGCCTTAAGGTAAATATACCGGTAGGCGTCTCCTTATGTGCGTAAAGCACCCTTTTCAGGTCTTTCAGAGTGTGATGCAGAAATTAATGAAAACAATATGGACAGGCGTTTCTTTTTATGTCTTTGTTACGCGCAACGCAAAGTACGCATTCTACCTCTTCTTCAACTTCAACTTCTTGTCTGAAATAAACATCCAACAATAAACAACAAGGAGCTTTCAGTTCCATTTTCAAAATAAATTAAAGTAAAATGTTGCTAACTCCAAAAAGTCGAGTTTCTATGTGAGAGGACGAATGTCTTGTTGATCTTGCTCATGATTTCAGACAAAAATTCAAAAGAACAAATACTTTTTAGCCTCGGGAATTAAAGTCGAATTTTACCGTCGGTCGCTAAGCTACGCTATAATAATGAATGACACACTTTTTGAGCAAGAAAAGTGAAAAAATGCTTTCCTCAGTGTTAGCGGTGATCCGTTATTACGAAAAATGCTTCATCGAAAATGCTTTCCTCAGTGATAATGATAACGGACTACCATTAACTGACGAAATCATTTTTTCACTTCGATTGACCTTACCTATCTATCAAGAGTCTCGATCCAGCGTCATAGGAATCTGTAGAGTACATAATTGAGAACGCATCTGCCGATCACAGATCACACACAGGTAGAAGGTTTCGAGTTCGATCCCAGTCTAAAACTTACAAGTTTTATATATTAATCTGTTTAGCAATTATGTTATAACCTGGATTTAGTTGTTTTCGTTTTATTTTATTTTCTTTGTTGTAATTTATTCTATGTTGTCTATAATTTTGTGTTTTCCATTTATTTATTTAATTCGGATTGCCTATTTACAATAGAAATTAAAATAGACACAGAAAGCTAATAAATAGGCATTCACTGATAGAATTATAATAAACTAACAATGTAAATGTGAACACTAAAAATTTTACGTCGGCAATTGCGTACTTAATGAAGCAATAAAATTATAACAAATAAAATTAAGAAAAAAAACAAATAAGTACCTAATAAAAATTAAGTGTAAAACTCGACACCTACATTACATACCTTTGGTGGTGGTCCAAAAAACGAACACTGCATAAACCATGTTAAAGGTGACGATGATGATGGCCCTTTGGTGTCTGTGAATACAGATTTTGATTTGATAAACATAAAGGCAGTAAAGAAGCTGTTCTAGCCGGCCTAGGGGAGTGCGTTCTAGGTTAGACGGGTATAGTCGCAATGCCGTTGAACTGCATCGAAGTGTGGCATGTTGCCGAGACGTGCTGTCTGAGGCAGGCATGGATTGAGGGTTATATCACCTAAAGCTCCAGCTGAAGATCCAATTAGACTACATAGTTTGATCACAAACACTGACAAATCAGGAAAACGAAATAACACATCCAATAAACAGAGAACGAAATAACACATTCAATAAACATATTCTCAGCTATAAAACCTATCATAAAAACTGCGACCCTTATTTCTGTTGGAAGAACACCCTGAAGAAGTCCCTCGATATGGTATGAAACGTGTTCTTTCAACACAAATAAGGTTCATAGTTAAACCGCTTACATTCGTCATGAGGTCCTCTCTGACGTAGACTCTTTGATTTACTAAAACACGAACAGAGTTAAGTAATTTATGATTAATAGTAGGTACTTGAGTAGTATTTAGTTTAGCTGCTGGGTCCCACTATACATTTGCTCTACATTATTTTAGGAAGCACAGACAGAGGAGAGAAGGGAAGTGAATGAAGTGAAGTGAATTTTTTCTAAGGATGAGCAGCATAAAACCGAAGTTAGGCATCCTGCAACACGAAACATTGTAGCCAGTCCAATGGTTATGGAAGAAAGCTGGTTATTCCTCGCTGTCACGTAGACACTTCCATACAATGTCTGAACAAAGCACACGAACACGACTCTTATCGTAACAAGATGACAATGCACACTCGGGATCGGAGCATTACAAGCTAACTAATCTCGAAGGACAAATAAAAATAAGAACGTACAATGGAAACCAACCGGGAGGTGTCCAATTCAACGTTTTGTTAATGTTCAAAACTCGCAAAACAATGTTTGGTCTTCTAGCTTTTATTATGTTGAAATTTGTCACGCTTATTTGGAGAGCTTTAGGGAGTGGTGATGAGATTGGAACACAATCGTACCCACAGAAGTTGCCATCTGTGATAGTCACCTTAGTTTATAAGGTAATAAAACAATGCTGGACAATTTACACAGCATTATCTAGCCCCAAACTAAGCAGAGAGTGTTCTGTGATCGTACGATCACAGAAGTTTAAAAATAAGGTAATAAAAAATGCTGGACAATTCTCAAAGCATTACCTATCTAGCCCCAAACTACCTTAGCAAAGAGGGTGTTCTGGGTACTATTAGATAACTGAATAGGTACCTATTTTGGTGCTGAGCGTGGAATACCTCGCGTCTCTCTCGGCCTATAAAGCAAATGGAATGACAGTGGGTAACGAATAAGTGTTGTTTTGTATTTTGTCTGAGCGGTATCGTCGCGCGTCGTGAGCAAATTCGTAGCCAGAAACTAGCCAAGACTATCAAATATCAAAGTGATTTATTTCCTTTAGACCTTACAGGACTCTTGTACACGTCACAAAAATTCAAATTACACAAGTAAAACTAGGAAATAAAGTGATCACTTTGATTTTTTGTTCACTTCAATCTTTTTAAGGTAAAATAAAGAAGCGAACAAGAAACCTTTACCTTGTTAGGGCGTTAGTTTTCGAGCTGGAGCCAAACTCGTTCCAAGTTTTTTATCCTTTAGATAATCTGAATCAATTTAACCCCCGACGCAAAAAGACAGGGTGTTATAAGTTTGACGTGTTTGTCTGTGTATCTGTCTGTGGTATCGTAGCTCCCATACGGATGAACCGATTTTCGTTTAGTTTTTTTTGTGTCATAGATAAATTTATCCCGAATGTTCTTAGCCATGTTTCATGAAAATCTGTTCAACCAATAAACGTCGGCGGGTATTTAAAATTTTCAATATTGTCTTGTTTATCCCTGAATCCATATCTGCTTGCCTAGGCACTGCCAACAGAATGACACCATAACTCTAGGACGCATTGCCAAAGTGCGCCATAGAATGCGTGCGCGTTTCAGCGACGATGCGTTTGCCAAACTTTGTACGTAAAGCGATAGACGACCTCATCGGGATCGAAATTGTCGCGGGGTGCACTGACCTACTTCAAGTTTTGGGGTGCATCGTGGGCGTGGGTGTGCGTAGGTAATTGCGTATCGTCTAATTTGGCCACAGAATAACCTATATGTTTGGCTTTGTTTTGGTTTGTTGCTGATGACGATTGACAAGTGTCTGTGGCGCGGCCGGCGAAGGTCCACCTGCGACGCAAGAGGTTGCGGGTTCGATTCCCGCTTCGGGACAAATGTGTGTACGATCTGCAGATATTTGTTCAGGGTGCTCTGGATGTTTTCTATGTAAGTACATATAATAAAAATATCTATCCATGTAGTGTATTATGTACCTATGTAAGTTATCTAGTACGCATAACACAAGCTCTGCATAGCTTGGGGCTAGATAATGCTGTGTGAATTGTCCCAACATTATTTATTTATTTACTTAACACAAGCTTTGCTTACTGACGTTGATGCTGTGTAGTGCTGGCTTAGAGTTTTCACCACCCCAACTCTTCCCGCGGATGTAGTAAGAGGCGACTAAGGGATATCCACCGGGGGCGGGCAGCAGCGCCCCTTGTAGAACATTTCTACTTCTGAACTGCGATCCCCAATGCATGCTCAGCGTGGGGATTATTGGAATTTCTCCCCATGAGATAAAAGTCAATAAGGCGGTTATCAGGGGGAGGCCTGCGTGCGTCCAACAGTGGACCAATTATAGGCGGTTGAGGTTGGTTTGTTAGGTAGGTAGGAAAGTAGTAAGTATTAAGTACCTAGGTTTCTATATTTTTTATACCTGCTTGTCTACTTTTGTGATAGATGATCTAAAAAATACATAAAAGAAGTACTTACTATGATTATTTTCTCCATTTTGTAAAGAAATTGGCTCATTCGTCTCATGCGGTAGGTATACTTGCTCACAGTGCCACAAAATTATTTATTTTGTTCCTAAATAAATGTTCCTATACTTGATCACAGTGCCACAAAATTATTTATTTTGTTCCTAAATAAAACAGACTTAATCAACCATAAAAACAAAGGTACTCAGCAATTTACTTTAACATCAAACCAGCAACCTTTAAAATCAACGAAGTTTAACATACTGTGTTAAATTAACGAGTCATAAAATTCCCAGAATCGTTCCCAGAGCTTGGAACTAATTCTCCAAAAAGATTTAAATACGCTCCTGACCTGAATAAACGACAAAGACAGGATTGTGAAATTAATTTAGCTCCTAGTACCTTACCTTCATACTTGTTCCACCAACAATGTATTTACTACACTACTACTAAGTTCCAAACTCCAGTCGCAAGTCGTGGGAAACCGCTGGATACAAGCAGTGCAACAGAGGTATTTTGATTCGTCGGAAAGTCGGAAACGTTTTTCTTCGTAAAAAGTTTCCGATATCGAATCCGACGATCTTTCCGACGAATCAAAATACCCCTGCAGGACCAGCCATTGTGGTCTATGGCAGCAATGGTCTTTCTGAGATGAACTCAAAAAAGAGACATAAAAGTTGTGTTATGGCCGCTATGGGTACTAAATGACTAATAAACATACAATACACTACATAGATAGAATTTTTTTTATAGATAGAAATACCCAGAACACCCGGAACGAATATTTGTAGATCGTATAAACATCCCAAGGCGGGAATCGAACCCGCAACCTCCTGCGTCGCAGGTGGACCTTCGCCCGCCTCGCCATATCGGTCGTCATTGAGACAGTGTACCATACAAATTCATTGAATTATGCGTCCACTGAAGTCGGTATCGGTATCGATGCCGAGTCGTCAATTTATCAAACACTTATACATGACAACCGACCACAAGTTCAAAAGCAAAAGGTGCAAATAAATTCCGAGTGCTGTAGTGTAGATACACATTTAACACAAATGACCGGAAACTTTATGCAACACCCACAGTTTCAGAGCACTGAGCAACGACCAAATGCGCGATCTACATTGTAGGTAAATGCGAAAGTTAGAATGATTAAAAGTTGCTCTATGGTAGACTGTAGCAGGTTGAATTTGAAGCAGAGCTTTTGTTAGGAACTGTTGTATAGAACCTAGGGCTAATGTTGAAAAGTGGCACACGATTGTATAAGCTGATAAACATCGAAGTCTACGCTTCGAAACGTGTAACCTACTCGTACAATGACCACAAAATACAAGTTGGTACACAAGTGCCTCGACAAAGATCTACACAAAGACCGTCTAGACTAGACCCAAAGTTAGCCTTAGTAAATGGAGACCTCAGTGGGCCTTATTAAGATAAAGGTAGAAAGGTTGTAGGTAAAGTAGGCATGCTTACCGTCAACGCCGCAAATCCCTCAACAGTGTCAAACTTTCAAATGGCGTAGACGTGCGAATTCTTGAGTAAGTATATCACTAACACATAAATTTTCCCATGCAGCTGTGTGGTGCCGGCTTGCGAATTTGCACCACCCCAACTCTTCCCGCGAGTGTCGTAAGAGGCGACTAAGGGATATCCACCGGAGGCTGGCAGCAGCGCCCCTGCTGAACAATTCTTCCATCGAACTGCGATCCCCAACCCGCATGCTCCGCGTGGGGACTATGAACATTACCCCCATTGAGATAAAAGCCAGTAAGGCACTTATCAGGGGTAGGCCTGCGTCCAGCAGTGAATCAATACAGGCTGTTGAGGTTGAGTGGCTGCAAAAACAAAAGAAAATTAACCAAAGAACGGCGAAAATAGTATGAACGACACTCACGAGTAGGTACGTCTCAATTGATCAGCTGAGTTCATCCCGACTCATGGAGTAACAGATAGGTATGAAGGTTTTTTCCATCTTCAATAGGCCTTCGTTTGACCACAATCTCACATGCTGGTAAGTAAGTGACGATGTGCCCAATTATGTAGATAGGTATGACGAAGGTCTAGAAGACTCATAATCACTCTTGCGCGTTTTTAAAATCGAAAGTGTTGACTGTATCTACCAACAAAAGTAAGTTCCCAACAAAGCAACAAAACAAGACAAAGCCTTGTCAGATTATTTACCATTTTTACGCAAATATTATGTTAACCTTTCATTTACGGTCCATCGTCGGCGTCGTTGGCCAGCGACCTTTTACAGAAATGTTTTACACATTACAAAGTACTGGCTGCGTTTTATGGGTTAAGATGGGCTCGTTAAAACCCTCGCACAATGCTACAGTAGTATTGGAGCAAAGTTTCACTGAGAATTGCAGAGCCAGCTTGTACCGGGATATGCTGTAGGTACTTGCCAGACTTGAATATACTTAAGTAAGGTCGGACAGTTTTTTTGCTCGCTTATGCATTTGCAAAGAAAGGTTTTTTAATAATTTGTAATATCGGACAAGGGTCACATCACAACATAACTAATATTGATGTAGCCACCTATAATTTGCGGGAACACATCTTTTAAGTAGGTAAGTACAAATTCTTCCTGTTTGTTTTTTGTAATTTATGGTATATCTTTCGTTGGTGGTCAATAATAAATAAATAAATCACCTTACGTGTCCCATGTCTTCGATCCGAAACCAATATCATTCATATTTTTTAAACTTTCGCGATTTGTTAACATAGTTAATGATTATATCGGGTATTTATCGCGTACCTTTTGTTTTATTTCCCCTACGTTTCTACCGCGTTACAGCGATCGTGGTCACGGGGCGACTGGATGTACTCGGAGTTACCGCCGAAAATTGACGGCAGTATCCACGACTACCCTCAATTCGTCTTCAGAATCAGGAATGTCCAAGTTCACATTACGACACACTACACTGACCGTGTCCGATTGCAGTACAGTCGGATCACGACGCACACACATATTAATCACAGGATTCCACGAGGAAGAGAGACGAAAACCATCTTCACGATTAAAATTCGGGTGTTTCTTGATCTCAATCGCCTCTCGAACCATCCTTTTGTAGTAGTGGCGTTCACGGGATAGAACTTTTGGGTCATGTAGCTCAATCCAGTGGTTACTTCCTGAGTCTAGCAGGTGTTCCGCTATCGCCGACTTGTTTGTTTGCCTATTTTTGACCGCTGCTATGTGCTCTTTCACCCTTTCGGCAATGGTCCGTTTAGTTTGCCCTATGTATGAGCGGCCACAGCTACAGTCAACCTTGTAGACGCCTGGCATTTGTAGATCCAGTCGCCCCGTGACCACGATCGCTGTAACGCGGTAGAAACGTAGGGGAAATAAAACAAAAGGTACGCGATAAATACCCGATGTAATCATTAACTATCATTCATATTGGTTTAGTAAAACGAAATTATTGAATTGTAACGTAAACCTCTCTTAGAATAAGGTTTTTATCACTCCGGAACCGTCTATGGAACATAAGGTACATTCGACATTAATTTATTCTTTTTAGGGTTCCATACCTCAAAAGGAAAAAAGGAACCCTTATAGGATCACTTTGTTGTATGTCTGTCAACCCCCTTTTCTCAGAAACGCGTGGAGATATTGAGTTGAAATTAACATCAAATACCTTGAGTAGTTAGGTAGTCTTCCTCATCGTCACCTCTTGGAGCCTCGATATAAATAAAACTTCCAAGTCAACGCAATCAAAAGTTACAACCGTTTATATCCGATTATTTTGAAATTTCACGAATTTGCGTAGGGCTAGATGGAACAGTGTTGATTATTTCTTTGCTTAGATCTCAAATTTAGTGCGGACTAGAGGCTACTACAATTTGGTAAGAAGCAAGTTATGTCTTATAGCACAAAAAAGGGGAAAATCCGATAACGTTAATTTGTAGTTAATTAAACAAAATAAAATTCATTATCGCCAAGGAACAAAACCTACAGGGTACCTACTTCCCAATTGACCTAGAATCATGATATTTGGCAAGAAACAAGGTCTTACAATTATACGGAACTCTTAGTGCGCGAGTCCGACTTGCACATGACGTTTTATTTAATTAATAAGTATTTATAACACAAGCTCTGCTTAGTTTGGGGCTAGATAATGCTGTGTGAATTGTCGTGCATTATTTATTTATTTATTAATAAATAATGGTGGACAATCCACGCAGCAGCATTCTATCCTTAAGCTAAGCAGAGCTTGTGTGTGACACAGATATATATTTTTTATTAAACTCTACATGACCGCAACAGAGCGTTTATCACACTCAATATGCCCGCAGTGACAGAATGTCGACAGAACCCCGTTTCCCGTCTGTCCCGAGACCCGTGTGGAGCCGAGCATTAAGATTGTCGTTATTGAATTTTTGATGTGACCGCTCCCGGGCTTTATACGGACCGTAAAGTTCACTTTGTTGCCGGAATCAGGCGAGATATGATAAATGCATGCTATTTCTGAAATACTTGTGGTTTCAAATACTTACTAAGATCAGAAGCCGGTTTTTAACAAACAAGTGTAAACGAGAGCTTAGGATGCTGTTCTTTAGAAACATTTTTCAGTGACAAAATGGCTTCCTACTAGCTTCAAACGAGTGGCCCGCGAGTTGTCTGTCATCTGATGCCGTCAATATGAAATGTATCTAAATGTTAAGAGTTAAAGCCAATATTTAAATGCACATTTTTGTGCTCTGCTGTAGCGGTGCGCCTTTGGTCTGCGACAACCTTTAGTCTGAGGTGTAGCTAAAACTAACATGTCTAATAAAGCTCACATATGTAGGTAACTAGGTACCTACCTATACTTAGTAGAAGATCAAGAGCGGACCGGAAGGTACTTTTTCATAATAATTCATAATTCATTTATTTATTTTGAACTTACCTAGGTACATTTAAAACCAAAACGTCCAGGAGTCATGTAAGTAGGTACCTACCTACTTACGAATAACAAAAAACGGCATAAAGTAAGTCATAACAAAACAATGAATACAAAAATTAAAAACCTATAAGTAACTATCTTTTACCTAAATAATAAATGAATAGTTTAGGACGCTTAACGTTCGAATAGCGAGCGATGAAAACTCGTACCAATAGTTGTAAAACTATGTTCACAATGGATGCGGATTTCCCAAGAGCGGAGGAACTATGCTGTAGATACTGATAGAGTTTAGGATTATACGCGTTTAATCTGTGAATTGTCCAGCATTATTTATTTATTTATTCAAACGAAACGGAAAAGTTGCTTTTAAGAATCCTCGCCAGCATTGCCGACAGTCTGCTCCGTGCGGTGCGGATCTTGTATCGCAAATCATTGATGGGGCCAGTGCGGATTGTCCGATGCCGGCCTGTGAACGCGCACTCTAACGTTTCAACTGCTAACGTTTGAGCCGTAATGCCAATATGTAACTACACTTACTACACCGTGATCGCGGTCCTGGTTCACAACTACGACTGAACCTTGGACGCAGTAGAGGAGACTAAACGCCAATCCATTATCCACGCAAATTACCTACTCTACTGAAATTGTGTCAGGTATTAGGCATTAGGGATTATGTTCCTAAGACGATTAACAGTTATTGGACAAGTTATTGGGCCATAGATAGCTCGAAACCTGACTGCACCAAATAAATGCAAATTTATGCATTCACTAAATCACTTCGCCTATCACTGAAGACAGTGGCCTACGACGTTAGGTACTAGTTCGAATTTCATCAAAATGGTCGCTAGATGTATGTAATTCAAAATGGCTGACGAGACGGCTGAGAACTGAGACATTATCTAATATACCTATTAACTTATGAAGAGAGATAGTGTTTCAGCTTGAGTTCAGATTTAGAATAAAAAGATCACACTAATACTAAATTGTTAATTTGTCTTAAATTTTTACCAAGCTAGCTTATATCCTGGAATAAAGGATAGGCTACTTTTGATCCCACAAAAATGAGGTGTTATAGTGGGATGATTAAATAATTAAAATGTACCGCGGGGCGTAACTTGTTTAAAATTAAATAAAAGACTGTTTCGTTACGAGTAACCTTTATAGACAGATAATAGAGTTTGAGCTAGTTTAGATTTAAGAATTATATAAGACTAGCTTCTGCCCGTGGCTTCGCACGCGTATTTTCGGTTTATTATGTAGCATATTATCTAAGTTAAGCTATGTTCTAAATGTACGTCAAATTTCATCATAATCTGTTCAGTAGTTTTGGAGATCTTAGGTACCTAGCAAAAATTAACATTTCACAAAGTTTCGGCTTTAGAATAGGTATTAGTAGGAAGTACATTTAAAATTAAAATTAACTTTAATAACAAAGAAAATTACAACCAAATACACTCGAGAGCAATGAATCCGGGTCACTCAAAGAATCCAAAAAATCTCGGAAAGTAAGAATGCTAGGTTAATGCAATAAATTGTATTTAATAGACAATTTAATACTCCTTAAATGAAAGTTAAAAAAATATGAGTCACCATACATTTTATTTACACAAAATTACATAAAGAAAAAAAACTGCTGATCTCTCCTTAAAACAAAAATAGGAAACATGAAATTTTTGAACTTTATGACGATTTTCTTGAATTTCAATACTTCGTATTACCTCCTCGTGCTTCCATTACTGCGTTTACGCGGTTTGGCATGCTGTACACCAAGTTCCTTATACGATTTTGGGCAATATTCTCCCATTCCTCTGTGAGAGCAATTTTGAGCTCAGGAAGCGTGATTGGGGGAGGGTTTCGTTGTTTTACGCATCTCCCTAGCTCGTCCCAAGCATGCTCGATCGGGTTGATATCCGGGCTGCGCGCTGGCCACTCCATACAAGTAATGTTCATCTCTTGAAGGTAGTCATTCACAATCCTACCTGTATGAGGTCGGGCATTGTCATGCATAAATATAGCATCCTCACCCAAATTGACCATAAATGGACCAACGTGTTCGTTGAGGATTTCTTCCACATATCTTACGCTAGTTAAAGAGCCGTTTTCTATGATCACCAGCTCTGTGCGACTTTCAGAGGAAATTCCGGCCCACACAAGTACAGACCCACTACCGTAGGCTACTTTTTCTTCGATGCATGCTTGCTTGAATCTTTCCCCTGGTCTTCTATACACTCTGTGTCTTCCATCGTGCTTGTAGAGCATAAATTTTGATTCGTCGGAGAACATAACTTTCGACCAATCTTCAATACTCCAATTTACGTGGTTCTGGGCATATCTTAGTCTTGAAATACGATGGCCACGCTCCAGTTTAGGGCCGTTTGCAGGTCTAAGGGGTTTTAAGTTAGATTCAGCAAGCCGACGTCTTACTGTCCATGCACTTGGGTTACTTCCTCCGAGGCGTCGAAACTGATTTGTGAGTTCAGTTCCTGTGAGAAAGCGATTTCGAAGCATGGTGTTCACCAAGTATCGGTCTTCTCGTGCTGTGGTACACCTAGTTCTGCCCGTTCCTGGTCTGCGTAGGTTAGAACCAGTTTCTTCGTAACGTCGGAGAACTCTTTGTACTGTTGACAGCGACACACCGACAGTCCTGGCTGTATCGCGCTGACTCCGGCCGGTTTCCACCAATGTAAGTATTCTGGTGCATTCTTCAAGTGTAAGCGACATGATTTCAGCTTGAATAATGAATATTGAGCACTATCAACCTGGTTTATGTACCAACATAAATGACAGATTACAAACAAAAGCAAAAACAAATCCTGTAATTTCGTAGTTCCATCTTCGACAGTGTTCCCTTTTCAAATTTGATATTTTTATGATATAACTTTACAATAACTAAGAAGTTTTAATACTTTCATTTAAGGAGTATTAAATTGTCTATTAAATACAATTTATTGCATTAACCTAGCATTCTTACTTTCCGAGATTTTTTGGATTCTTTGAGTGACCCGGATTCATTGCTCTCGAGTGTAATAGAAACATTTAGAACAAGTAGGTATTAAAAATTAATAAAAAAACTGTCTCGTTACTATACACCAACCCTCATGATTAAATCCTTGTTCAAACTGATAATATTGGTAACATAACGGAGACATCTTGTCGTAAGCATTAAATAGGTTCTAGGTAAAGTTTATTTTAATATCAAGCTCACAATCTGCTTAAAATGACTTTCTGAAACTTTCTCAGTGATTCTAAGAACATTGTCTCCGATCCAATCCTGAACTTTTCAATAAGTGAGATGGAAATTGATCGTTATTAAAATGGAATTCCAGTATAAACTGGAAAATAAACCATCAAGCTTTCAACTACAAGGCGTTAAGTTTGATTGCGAACGCCGTATTAAATTACCTTCTCAGGCATGGTGGACCTTTTGTCCGACGAGACAGGCCTGTCTCGGCGCGATCACAGCTATCTATCTCAAAACATTTTTGGCGACGCGACACTAAGGCCTACTTCGCTCAGACACTTGCGAAACTTTTTACCAACATCCACCACAATTGCACTGTTATACATAACTAGCTTCTGCCCGCGGCTTCGCACGCGTTGTTTCTATGGAAACGTTTTGAGGTTATTTCTATCCCATGGGAACTGATTTATGGGATAAAAAGTCGCCTATGTTTGATTCCAGGGTTAGACTTACCTGTATGCAAAATTTCAGCCTGATTCGTTCAGCAGTTTTGGCGTGAAGAGGTAACAAACATCCATCCATCCATACATCTATCCATCCAAACTTTCGCATTTATAATATTAGTGTGATTAGTGTGATAATAAATAAATAATGCTGGACAATCCACACAGCATCATCTAGCCCCAAGCCAAGCTAAGCAGAGCTCTTGTGTTATGGGTACTAGATGACTGATATACATAATATAATACATTACATAGATAGGCATTTTTTATTATACATAGAAACGACCAGAACACTCGGAACAAATATTTGTAAATCGTACAAACATTTGTCCCAAGGCGGGAATCGAACCCACAGCCATCTGCGCCGCAGGCGGACTTTCGCCCGCCGCGCCACCGAGGTCGTCTTGCTCAGTCACTTTTACTTCCTATCCTCGACTACGCCGACGCCAGCTAGGTATCCTGATCTAAGCCAAGCGCAGCTTGACAAGCTTGAGCGGCTTCAAAACTTCTGCATACGCTTCATCTTCGGTCTGCGAAAGTATAACCACAGAGTACCGCAAAAAGCGAAAATGGTTACCCATTCGTCTTCGCCGGGACGCACATATCCTCTCTCTCCTATATTCTATCCTTTTCGTCCCTAATACACCCCGTTATCTCAAGGAACGATTTCCATACCTCCACCAGACCCATAGCCGCTCCCTCCGCTCCATACACTTAAGTCTATTTAATTCTTCCTAAACATTATTTCTGATTTCACGCCACCGTATAGCGATTAACGTCACTCAAGCATCTATGACTGAGCAAGCGTCAAATACAAAACAGTTTTTTAATTTCCGGTGGTGTCTTGTTTTTGCGTGTAAGTGTTATTTTAACTTAATAAAGTATGCATCAATTTTGTATGACATCAGTATGAACGATCACGGACACGCTGCTAGCTTCCAATTATGCATGGATAGAGTCAGGGAAACATCAGTAAAATCAGTACCTATAAAGGCACACGTATCAACTCGGAAAGGGATCGTCACCGTATCAACTCGAGCCGGTCAGTATTAGTTATATGAAACTCCCTACTGCAACGCACCCTAATCGGAATCGTAACGTAATCGCCTCGCCTCGGGACAAGCTCACGAACCGCGGTGCGGTGCGTGGTCGACTTGCCGTTCGCGCGCTTACGGTTCTCCGTACCCTAGCTTACGGCTCTCCGTACCCTAGCTTACGTCTCTTCGTCCACGCCCCTCCCGCGGTCTGCGTTGCCGAACTAGCCGACGTCTGCGTTGCCGAAACTAGCCGTCAACCAGCGCAGCGGTTGGCGAGCCGTAAGCGCGGCGGCGGCGGTGTCTCGCCTAACCGTAGCCGAGTCGACGTATCGGAGCTTCTGATCCGCCTTGGTTTCGTGCTTACGTTAGGTTGACTACTGTTTGACGGCGACGCGAAAGGCGATACGGTTACGATCCCTTTCCGAGTTGATACGTGTGCTAAGACCTTTAGGGACTGATTCACTAACTAGCATCATGATTCTTGTCCCAACTGGTGTGAGTCGACGAATGGTAGGTACCTTTTTGTAAATAAGGTATGTACCTATAAACAAGAAGTACCTATGGAACTAGATAGATACGCCCTAACGTCCAATCTAGTAATCATAAAACATCCTGGTAAGTTTTAAAATAGATTTTTGTAGTCCGATGGTTTTTACCAAAAACGCTCGATACCGTGTCGGAAATCGAGTCTCTGCGAACGACATAAAGTCGCCTAACCATGTCGGGTCTGACAAAATAGTTTGTACAAGTCGCAAGTCGACAACCACTCCTGGATAAATTTAACGAGAGAGAACAAAAGTGAATTGCCGGAGATTGTGAAGTTTATACAAAGTACTTAAAGTTGATATATTTATCGAGTTTCGTTTCTATATTAAAGATACTAATGTGTTTTCGGCGAGATAAAAATCTATGTAAGATTTGCAATCGAAGTTGATCGACTCGAAGTCACAGGTGCCTAAGCGTCTGTGAGGTGAGCAAGGCAGATAATAGATATGAAATAAAATAAATGATAATTGTTTAGAAAAAGCTAACAACCAACTTCGAATCCCTTAGTTTTAAACTGTTTTCTAAGCTTTGCGAGAAAAACACTAAACACACGGGAATCATTTTTTTATAGGACCTCGGAATCATCCTCTTACAGCAAAATAATCATTCAAGTCGGTCTCTAAAAGAGAAATCGACAAAAAAACATATATAAAGCCGAACAGTACACAGTACCTCCTTCCTTTTTCGAAGTCGGTTAATAAATAAATAGATAATGCTGGACAAATAATACTTTCCGTGACGTTCGCGGCCGTGAGATTTGACCCATCCAACTCAGCTCGTGGATGTCGAGGGAGTCTACCAGAAGAGGAACGGTAGCAAACTGCAACCTTTTGCCTTCTGTGACTTTTGTTGCCTTATGTGTATTTTGTTGCCTTCTGTGTATTTTGTTGCCTTCTGTGTATTTTTAACACCAGCACTGCGATCACCATAGCGCATGCGAAGCGTGGTGATTATAACAAACCCCCCTCGTTTTCGGGGGAGGTGTCTCAGCAGTGCAAAAGCTCAAAGTCGCTCAGCGATTTATGGCTCCATAACTATCGGAGTTTTTCTACACGATTGGATTATGGAAATCCGTAGAACCAAAGTAACCGACATAGCTCTTAAGAGTTAGCAGGCTGAGGTGCGATGGGCTGGGCAGGCCATATAGCTCGCAGAACCGATAACCGTTGAAGAGTAAAGGTGACCGCGATGCAAGGGGAAACGGAGTGTGGGAAGACCTCCCACTCGATGGACTGACGATATTGTAGCAGTCGCAGTGAGTCGATGGATGGAGGCGGCTCAGTACCGCTATTCGTGGCGTGGTTTGGGAGAGGCCTATGTTTATCAATGGACGTATACGGGCTGATGATGATGATGATGATGGATTTCGGCAGTGGACGCGTTTGTTTGTGTTGATGAGAAGAGGTATGTATAGGCAGGGCAGCGTAATTAAAAATTGATACAACTAGAGTTGGTTTAGTCGTTATTTTATTGGTGCAATGCACATTGTCATACAATAATTAATAATAACAAATTACTGATTATTTAACAACACTGGGCTGCAAAATAAATAATGTTACTATATTAACATAACATTGATAACATATTAACAATTTAACATATTTGTTCAGGAATATCATTATTATTTAAATGAGTTTTTTTTTGTCTAAAATTTCTATGGTAGACTTTTTTCAGTCTTAAATTCATTGAATACGAGTTCTATGATTAATATGACCAGATAGGTATATTTATCTGTTTTAATCATAGAAAACCATAAACGGAATATTAAATTGTACTTTCTATCATACGTAATAAATACCTCTCAACTTACACGGCCATAACCAGAAAAAAGAAGTAATAAAACGTTGGTGTTCTTCCAACACAAATAAGGTTCATAGTTAACCCGCTTACATAATGTAAGTAATGAATCAGTTTCTAATTTAATTGGTACAGTTGTTCTATCTCACGAAGTCCGTTTAGCCCTGGCTGTAGTAGTGACTTTACGCTTAGTTGTCACGCTGACGGTACTCGCTACCAAAATCTGACGTGAATACAATGAGCACTAGTGACCCGGACCGCGTCTCGGGCGAGACTGAGTGCTTCTAAGCACGCTAAAACAATGTGTACATGCATTCACTATGACATACATAGCCCAACGGACTTCGTGAAATAGAATATCTGTAAGAGGAAGCTTTCGCATTTCGGACGTGAAAATGGGTACCGACCAGCGTTACAGGGCGTAATGTAACGTGTTAGACATCGAGCGTTCGTGCAGTCAGTACGGGGAGAGAAGGCGCTTGCAACGAACAACGAGGCGGATTTTAGCACACGGCGTAAAGCTTTGGTCTGGTGATCATGACGCACAACGCTGCGGTATGCGGTATGCGATGCCGGACACTCAATCATATGAAAAACGTCGAGAATGTTCTCTTGTTCCGTCGCAGTATGCGTCAGCAGCGAGGGGCAAGCGCGGTGAAGTGGGGAGGTGTACTCCCGCACAGGCGTCATTCTCGTTTCAACGCTGCGGTGTGCGGGTGTGCGTCACGGGTTGACAATATGGATTGGTAGCTGCGGCAAAATCAACTGACCACCTCTCCGCAGGGACGGTAAATGCTGCGTCGTGACGCTGCGTTGGGGCGCATCCGCAGCGTTGTGCGTCATGATCACCAGACCAAAGCTTAACGTATCATGCTCGCTTCGAATGGTACATTACGTACGCCCCGTAGCACCGGTTAGTACCCGGGTTACAACCTCTTACTATAGTCAGTTCAATAAACCTTGATGGTTTTTGTTAAAGGGGTTACAAAACCAAAGAAATATTTGTGGAAAATATTACACAGGTATCGTCGGAGCAATTCACAGAAGTTCGGAACAATTTTTGAAAGTAACTAATCGAATTTGGGCCTTTTTCACTGCGCGTTTGCAATTATTCGTTGTATTTCTGTTCTCGTTTTAAGTGATTACATTGCTGTTACCGTATTGTTTTCTGTTTTTGTAATCAATATTTGGTATGTGTTCATTCATAAATGTCTCTGTTGACATATTATAATATCTTGGATTCTAGGATCGGACTTAGTTTAGAAAATTACCTACCTTTAGTTACCTTGTTGTTTTCTGAAATGGTAATCAATTTTTAGAAAATTCTCTTACTAACCATTTTCTTGCAAATTTCGAACCACTACCTTTACAACAAAACAGGCAGGCCGGTAGTGGTAAGGTAGTGGTTCGAAATTTGCAAGAAAAAGGTTAGTAAGACAATTATCTAAACTAGGTCCGATCCTAGACATGTCAACAAAGACATTTTATGAATGAACACATAACAAAAATTGATTACCATTTCAGAAAACAACAAGGTAACTAAAGGTAGGTAATTTTCTAAACTGTCTGACAGCGTACCTCTCACTACGCCAGCTACGCGCTTATTAGGCTACACATATCAGTAAAGTCGCAGTTATGTATAGACTGGTTGAAGCTCTTAGTTAGTACTGTTAGGGGGCACAACTCTGATTTGCACATCGGCATTTTGACCGGACGTTCTTGATGCAATGTTAACACGTGGTCACCATCTTTGCACCTGGAAAAAATATGTAAATAAGGATACAATAACAAATTAACACTTAACTAAGAAGGTCGAAGTTCCCTTGCACAGCTGTAGGCCTTTTTTTTTGTCTCGTCGAGGAAATTCGTTCACGAATAAACTGGTCTGGGGGGGACCAGAATTATGTGGGACTCGACGCCCTGAAAAGGACGTAATACCCACTAAAACCTCTCCGGTGTCCCTCTCTCGCCATTTTCGCCGAACCACGGGAACATTTAAACATCCGCGGCCCGACTGGCGTCCCCTCTTCCTCCTATACATGGCCGGCGAGCCCACCGATCCACACACTCGCCGACCCCATTCTTCCATCACCTTTCCTCCCCCCGATTAGGACACAGATAGGACACACACAGTTGGAACCGCGAATGTCCACCTCTGTGCCCAGATGGGCATTGTCGCCCCATACTACTACCAGGTGTGGGTCTCACATTTACACACATAAACACTCACACTCTCACTCAAACCATTTGTTCTAGTCACGCGGGCACAGTGCCGCGCACACTCAGCTAAAGCAAGCGCGCGCATCACTGCGCCGCGTGTCCCACACCTGTGCACGAGTATCGCAGGTTACGTCCCGCGAGTCTCGTGCCATCCGTCACCTTTCACTATCACTAAACCTTATGGCTACATGGCCCTCTCATACGTCGTCACATCTATCCCTCCTCATGGCGCCGCCGTGCCGGGACACTGATACGGCGACACAGCTGAAGGTCTAGCACGGGGATTGTTGTCTAGGGTAGAATAGAGAAAAACTACGTCACATCGTTATCAAATGCGAAATATGTTTGAAACTCATTTCTTCTACTTCAATAATTTACGCAATGTATGACAATGCGATGTCATTCTACCCTAGACAACTATCCCCGTGCTAGGCCTACTGGACATAAGCCTCCTCGAATGTCTTATCCAGCATAAGTCTGCAGTCTTTCGCAGATAAAATTATCCCAAGGTTGCCTGGAGAGATCGCTCATAGCGATTAGGCCGCCTTTGTGCTTCGTCTACTCTTAGCATTTATTTCTGTATTGTTATCTGTACTTATGATAAAATAAAGTATTATCTATCTATCTATCCCAACAGGCCACAGCGCGTCCTAAACTGCGTTTTTTTTTTTTGCTTTGCGACATTTAGTCACAAAGAGTTACAAGTGTCATAGTCAAAATCTAAAATTGGCTAAAACTAGTTTCAACTGACACCCTGGGGATTGTTTTAATAATCAACCTACAGGGTGCCACGTAACATGTGTAGCTACTATGCCGGAAGGGGGTGTAATATGGGAAAGAACATTTCCCATTTCGTAGCTAGCTACCAAATCTGGCTACGAGATGGGAAAATCGTTGCCATTTAGTAGCTAGCTACAAGATGGGAATAGTAGATTGTTAGCCTAGGGTTGAAAATAATCAAGTCCCGGCTATAGTCCGAGTAGGAATTGATTCTTTTACCCGTGGCAAACACTCTATTTTTCATTTAGAATATGAGGAAAATAAAAGATTTTCTATGACACAATTTGCCTCGTCTGTAATGAAATCTGGTGTCAATATTTAGCTTGAACTCATTTTTAATAATGATTTTCCCACCATATGAAAGGAAAGCAGCATATTCCACCCAATAATCAGATCAAAACAAAATTACTTTCCGAGTATGAGAAATGAAAAGAACATTTCCCATTTCGTAGCTAGCTACCAAATCTGGCTACGAGAAGGGACTAAAGGGTGATTCTGAACCCTGAGCGGATCTACTTATGTTCTACGATTATTTGAATTCCGATTTTTTTTTACTGTGTTCTTACTGAGTAAATAGATAAAGATAATTTAAAAAACTTACTTATACAACACAAAAGCTATATTCGAAGCGAAGCAGTCAATATCCGTGGTTCTCCACGCCCGTTGTAGGTTCTCATCAAAGTTGCCCGCCCTGAGATGTGTCTCCGGTTTGTACAGACCCAAGTGGGATAGTATCTTCAGAATAGTGCCAGAGTGGGAGAAGTAGAACGTGGATGCTGGACCCGACTGCCTGCTGCAATAAAAAATATATTCATGTAGGTACTTAACTATTTTTTCAAAATGTTTGGTACTGTATTGCAAACAAGACAAAATTAAAATTAGAACAGAATTTCATGAAACATGGCCAGTGCTCCGTCACTCGCGCTCAGTTTTGAGTTATTTACCTACAGTTTTCCTGTGCCCTCGAGGGCACACTGTCAAAGGTTACCGCCGCCGCGCGCGAGCGTGCGGCTCGCGCGAGCCGAACGATAAGTTTTGTCTCGCTCGGACATAGCTGAGATTATCTCCGCGCAGGCACAGATAATATAATACTATGCGTAGGTTTGTTTTTTGTAGACTACGAAAATGACTGAAAGGACTTTAGATATGTCAGCTACATCTACCTATCATTTGTGATTTGAGTGTACAATTTTTTCTGTACATACGTATGACACATCTGTACATACCTACTACGTATACAGAAAATAATGTCTTGACACAAAAATATTTAAATTATATCCTAGGATATAAGCAGCTACCTACCTAGCAATAATAATACCTTTTACCTAGCTTACAATGTTCTCTAATAATTAAAATGTATTTTTTATTCTACTATTGTTTTTGTTCACGGACTTATTTATTAAGTAGGTGGGATAGGTACCTACTCGTGTATTTAATCCTAAATTTAGGTATACTTATCCTAGGTATTGCAGAAGCAGAACCGTATGACGAACCTACCTACACTCCATCCAAATTCGGTTAGTTTACAAAAATGTTACACCGAATTTGGCTGGAGTATACGTAGGTGCTTACATACTACATAGGTACGTATTTCCTGATCAGTTTAGTTAGGTTCTAGGTACCAATGATATTACCTATATTTGGGTTCTACATAGGTACCTAGGTAAGTATTTCTTGAGATATACGTAGGTAGGTCTTGTAGAGAAATTTGAAGAAAAATACGCGTTATCAAACTAAACATTCACTTAGATTTTTTTTAAATACACTTGCACTTCCCAAAATGTAAGTACCAAGGTACCTACCTACCTAGTTATATTGCATGAGAGAGTTAAGGCACTTAAAGTATAATATCCGCACTTGGACAAAAACTATCGATGGTCAACCCTACCGTCAAGCCAAGGGCCGGCGAGGGAACTGTAGAGGTAGGGGGGCGCGGGTGGCTTTGATCGAGCCGCCTCGCTAACAGCGAGTAGAGCGTTACGAACTTTATTTCTTCTCTCTTAAGACTCAAAGTAGATTGGTTAAATCGAGTAAGTGATGTATCTGTTACGTTATCTAATCTGTGACATGGCTAAGAACACTCGGGATAAAATTATCTATGACACAAAAAAACTAAACGAAACTCGTTCATTCGTTTGGGAGCTACGATACCACAGACAGACACGTCAGACTTATAACATCCCTCTTTTTGCGTCGGGGGTTAAAAAATACAAACAATGACAGAAACAAATTAGAACTAGTATTTACAATTGAAACAATTGAGCAAACTGCAGAATGTTGCAAACAATCTACAGGTAGCTTAACTGATACATATCAGTCGGAAGCGTCCCCGTTATTTATTCAAATAACACGGACAAGTCCAATTTTGTCCTCTGACGCGGAGCAAGGGAACGGAGCGTAGCGAAAGATTTATGAAATATTAACCGATGGAATCGCATAAAACCTGCGCTCTGTTTCAATGGACCAATGGAATTGCTTGGAAATTTTAAGCAATTCCATTGGTTAACTGCCTTACTCCGCGTCAAAGGACAGGCAGCATAGAGGATGGAATGTTGGTGTTCTTCCAACACAAACAAAGTTCGTAGTTAACCCGCTTACATTCATAATGAATATAACGACAGTCCTTTCATAATGATTCCAAGCTAACTTCTGCCCATGGCCTAGCACCGTTTCACAGTTGAAGTGAGAATTTGATTTTGAGGTTTTAAAAAAACTATAAACTAACTTCAACTTCCATAGTATTTTTTTATGCAATAGCGAAAGAATCATCGAAATCGGTCCATAGTTATGGACCAATTTTGATGATTCTTTCGTTTTAGTTAAAAGGACAAATAAATATGTATAGACGAACATACATAAAATAAAGTTTTAAGAAACATACGAGTACATACAGCGGAACACAGAACCTTCTCATTTTCTGAAGTCGGTTAAAAAAGTAGCCTCTACGTTATTTCAGATCCAGATCTATACCCATACAAACTTTCACGTTTCTATTATTAGTGTGATGTAATTTCAGAAAGGATTTCCGCAAGTTAAGGCCAGAATACACTTTTAGCGCGTTAGTTGCACTAACTGGGTCTGAAGTCTCGCTCAGCCTGCATAGTGTAGAAAGAGATACCTACCCTCTATTTCAAAGCAGAAAGACAGTGGTCAGCCAAATAACGCTCTGATGGAGAAGTACAAGCTGAAATAAACTTTTTTGCGTTGAAGCTAGCATCGAAAATGCATTTTTTCCCCGGCCCAGAAAGATAGGCCAGGAAGACTTTTATTGTATACTAGCTGCTGCCCGCGGCTTCGCACGCGTTGTTTCTATGGAAACGGTTAAAGGTGATTTCTATCCCACGGGAACTGATTTATGGGATAGAAAGTAGCCTGTGTTTTATTCCAGGCCTAGAATTATCTGCATGCAAAATTTCAGCCTAATCCGCTCAGTAGTTTTGGCGTGAAGAAGTAACAAACATCCATCCATCTATCCATCCAAACTTTCGCATTTATAATACAGGGTGTCTCAAAAGAAAGTTCACATTTAAAAAATCGATTAAAAAACAAGTAAGATGTTTATTGAAAAAATGTTTATTACATATTAAAATACACTGTTTGGGAATTTATTTTTTAAAAATGACATCGTCCAAATGTAAACCGTTGCGTTCACGGCATTCGTTTATTCGAGCACTAAAATTTGCTATGACGGCTCTGCAGGTATTCTCCGAGATGGCTGCGATTTCGTGACGGATATTTTCTTTTAATTGTGCCAGGGAAGTCGGTTTGTTGGCGTAAACTTTGGATTTGAGATAACCCCACAGGAAAAAGTCCATAGGTGTCAAATCGGGACTGCGTGGAGGCCAACTTATGTCACCTCTCCTGGAGATCAATTTGCCAGGAAAAATTTCACGAACTCTTGGCAGAGACCTGTTGGACGTGTGTGAAGTGGCTCCGTCCTGCTGGAACCATGTTCTTTGGTTATAACAAGGAAAGTGCTGCAGCTCAGGCACGAAGAAAACGTCTAACATCTCCACATAACGCTCTGAATTCACTGTAACTGTGCGTCCCCTTCCATCTTCAAAAAAGTACTGGGCGACACTGTCTACGTTTTCGACCGTTCTCGAAGATCTTGGACGCCCGGATTTTGGTTTTTCCAGTGTTGAACCGGTCTCTTCAAACTTCTCGACCCATTTTGCAATGAGTCGAGTGGTTGGCGCATCATTCAAGTGACGAATATGTCGAATGCTGCAGAATTTTCTACGCGCTACAGTCGCCGAATTACCGTTTTTATAAAACTCGCGTACGCACAACGCACGGTCCGCTCCCGAGAAACGCTCCATAGCGACTAAATTCCCAAGAGCCAGGCTACCGACTGACACTCCCCCCGCGCCCCTCAGAATAGTTGCGTTCACGCAATAACCAAAACAAATGTGAACTTTCTTTTGAGACACCCAGTATTAGTGTGATGTGTTATAATATGTATATTATTTTATTTGACTTGTATTTTGGCTAACCGCCGGCTTAACACCCGAATCTAATACTGCGTACACACCGGCCAAACGAACGCCAACGAACGGGTTTCGCACGCCTTCAATGGTCTGTTCTAGAATGGCTTAGCCAACGCCAACGATCGTTCGTTGGCGGGTGCCGCCGGCGATTCGAAGCGCCGCGGTAAAAATATAGGAATCGAACTCAGTGTGGACGAGATCAATGAAGGTCTGCGAGAGCCGTTCGTTGGCGTTCGTTTGGCCGCTGTGTAGGCAGCATAATATTTACCTCACTTCACCTCAATAACCTATATTGGTCCACTGCTAGACCCAGGCCTCCCCCTGATAAGCGCCTTATTGGCTTTTATCTCATGGGGTACAATTATTCTGCAGGAGGCGCTGCTGCCCGTTCCCGGTTGATATCCTTCAGTCGCCTATTACGACACCCGCGGGAAGAATTGGGGTGGTGTAAATTCAATGTGAATGTTTACCTGAAGTTATCAAACATATTCTTGATGGATAAACACGCTTGCCGGTACGTGAGCTCATGCCCATAGCCATCCGCCCAGTAATGTTTCAGATCGAGGTAATACTCCAAAACCTGCAACAATAAGGAAATCACTTTTACATTATGCCCAGCCTTTTGTTTTATTCAGCGAGGAAATTCGTTTACGAATAAACTGGTCTGGAACCAGACTCGACGCCCTGAGAAGGACGTAATATCCACTAAAAACCTCTCCGGTGTCTATCTCGCTATTTTCACCTAACCGCGGGAACATTTAAAACCTACCGCGGCCCTACTGGCGTCCCCTATTCCTCCTATACATGGCCGGATGTCCACCAATCCACACACGCGCCGCCGCCGTGGTCGATTGTTACGACGCTACGGCGGCATGCCGCCCAGGCGGTCGCAAAGTATCGTAAGAATACGGAATGTCGTCAGAGCCGACTAACGCTATGTCCTTATTAGCTTTCGCAATACTCGCAACTCGCAATGCAACACAACTTTTGTTGGCCAACAGACCAACTAACGCGACAAAATTCAAACACACCTCTTTGAATAGAGCTGTTTTAACTGGCCTCACGCACGTACTGCAACTTTGCATTGGTTAGTCGGCGAGTTTGAATTTCTAATTTGTTCTTGTTCTATTTTGTCGTGTCGATCGCGCGGAAATCGGGTGTTGTTTGATTACAAAAATGAATACCTAATATCAAAGTAAGTCTTTGGTAACCGAAATACAAGGAAGATCTCTGTGTAAAACTACAAAAATCGTATTTTAGTTGACAAAAGAATGGTCAATAGTAGGTGAAAACAGAAGTTATCGTAATTCGTATAACATTTTCAGTAGGTATATTTACATGTCAACTGACAACGAACGACGACGCGCGACGCTTCGGTTTGGACAGAATGGCATTGTCGTGCGGCCAACTATTAGTCGTACGGCAACGCGAGCGAACGATTTTGTCGTCGAACGACTTTGCAATTAGGACATAGCATTAGGGAACGTACCAGAGGAAGGGAAGCAGCATCCTTTTGTGTATTTTTAACACCTTTACTGCGACCACCAATCCCTCTGCCAAGTGTGATGATTATGGCAAAAGATTTAGACCCGGTATTACGGGGGTGTGAAATGTCATGTCAACGAAAGAGATTATTCGAATAGGTTTGATTGAATTGAAATGATTGAAAATGATTGAAAGAAAGATTGAAGAATTTTATTATTATTATTATTATTATTATTGAATGGCATTTAGGGGGCACAAATCGGAATCCAGAGCTCAGGTAGCAAAACCTGCACCGTTGCATGAACGCAGGTCTAACAGGAAAACACTTTTATGAAATTATTATGACTTATACTTTTTGCGGTGGCACGCCGTTGCGGTGACATGCCGTTGCGGTGGCATGCCGTTGCCATCGATCGCTCCTATGAAGCTCATGGATATCGTAAGAGCCGACTAAAGGAACCTACCAGAAGAAACGCAGCAGTTTCCTTTTGTGTATTTTTAACACCTCTACTGATAGCACCAATCCGTCTGCCAAGCGTGGGGAAAAAATTGTAGCGAATGAGTTACGTATTCGTAATGGGTACGTTCCTTTACCTACCTGAGCAGTTTTCTCATCAAAAGCTGCGCACCAGGGCGATGGGTAATGTTTGTTCCACGCCGTCTCAAATCCACACATTTTGTAGATCAGCTCCACTTTTTCTGAAATCAATAAAACACTACTTAAAACATAAAATCACTCGTATCGTACTCATTAACGCCTGTTCAGAAATACGCGAAATTCGCATCCCGGAGTGGTAGCGAAATCCGAGTAGGCCTGAGGCCCGTGTTACAAAAGCTTGCTCAGTCATTGATCTATACTTGAGTAAGGATATTCTATGGCAGAAGCGTACTCAAGTAGATATCGGTCAGTGACTGAGCATGGTTTCATAATACGTGCCTTAAAGTGTACCTCCGTCTGTTCGAAGACGTCACTTTGGTACCTTATCGCTGTAAAGCTTATTCACGCGACGAAAGCGTTCCTTCCATCATAACCGCTCTTTAGTATTACAGTAAGCAAAGCACGGGATTTTTCTCCGGGATAGAATAGGCAATAATGACATCACATCGTCTTATATTGCGTACGTTATTAAATAATTTGATTGTTTACTTTTGCTTTTGTAAAGAATTAACTTGATTGAGATTATATTATCGTGGTTTTTTGTATACTAGAAACTCAACCTCTATAAATTTTAATCCCGTTGGTTCTAATATGCGCAATTGAAAACTGACATTGGCAGAATTGTGTCAAACTATGATGCAGGGCCAAAGATAAAAGAAAGAAGAAGTTGAAGGAATTAAGGAATTTGGATAAATGTATGTTTGTTAACTCTTCACGCCAAAACGACTACGGTAAGATCGGGCTGAAATTTTACATCCAAGTGCTTACAGTAGTTCTGGGCCACGAATAAAACAAAGACCACTTTTTATCTCATTTAAATCAGTTCCCATGGGAAAGAAATAATCTTTAAACAATTTCGATAGAACAACGCGTGCGAAACTAGCTTCCGCGGCCTTAAACTACACTTGCGAGCTTTAAACTGGAATCGCTTCAAGGGTTGTTCAAGACTAATTTTTACAATTTCTTTGCAGTGAACTATGACTTAAGTTATGTTTTCCCTTACGCAGGATTTATTGGCGACGAAAAATTTTGATTTAATGCACGATAATGTCCGCTGCCACACCGCAGCAGTGACTAGACAGTACCGACAGACGTCTTCCATGTCGGCATTCCCACACTAGACTGGCCAGCCCTTACTCCTGACTTGAACCCAATCTGGCATATGTGGGACGAGCTAAAACAGCGGATACGAGGGAGAAATCCGGAGAAATCAGCTCCGGCGCCGATAGAAGCCGATAGATGCAACTTCGACCTATTGCAATAATTCCCAAAATTTAGGTAGCCAATTTAATTAATTTTAAATCTTCTTGATATCACTTGAAAGGTAACAAAATTACCTTTTAAATGATATACCACAATCTATAGTTCATTGTACATAAATTGTAAAAAAATTGTTTTGATCAACTCGCGATGAAGCGATTCCATTTTAAAGCTCGCAAGTGTAGCTTCAAATAATTTACGCATTCGATGACAAAGTGACGTAATGTACCCTAAACAAGAATCCTCGTGCTTGGCCTAGATACAGGTTTTGAGTTGTACATAATGTGAAGTGTAAGTAATGGCAGCATAGCAGGTATAAGTTGTTCTATCTCACGAAGTCCGTTTAGCCCTGGTTGTAGTAGTGACTTTACGCTTAGTTGTCATGCTGACGGTACTCGCTACCGAACTCTGACGTGAATACAATGAGCACTAGTGACCCGGACCGCGTCTCGGGCGAGACTGACTGATTGCTTCTGAGCTTACGCACACTAAAACAATGTGTACATGCATTCACTATGACATACATAGCCCAACGGACTTCGTGAGATAGAACATGTATAAGTATTCTGGATAGGTAATCAATACAATGAGCGTGCGCATTAAACATAGCAACATTAAACTACGCTTTCAATTAAAAGCATTTGATTCAAAGATTTAAATTGTTAGATACGCCCAGACTCCAAAAACTGTGTCTTTGAGTGCGTGCGTTAACAAAATGTCGACGTCCGCACACTATGAGTACCTAGTTTTTTTTTGCCAATAAACCTAACTGTTATTATTACCATTTTATTCTTCAATCATTTTGCATGAACTTTTGTGGAAAAAAAAACACCACACAAACACAATACACTGATTCCTAATGATTATCTAACGATTTAAATCTTTGATTCGGTTCATATGATAAAGTTGGTAGGAATAGCTTATTTGGAGTAGGTACCTAAGATTTCAATTTACTGAATCTTCTGGCATTTCATTAAATTTGTCAGCAAGGCAAAACGAATGCAAATAAGCTGTAGTAGGGCCCCCATTGGGAGGCAAGTGTCGCCACCATTCATTAAAAGTGGCGAAGATTTAGTAGCAATATGACTTCATATCGTATCTGATCTCGAGTCTGATCTCGAGATCTTTGAGTTGGAAGATCCCTTTCAACTCAACCCGTGGTTATCGTAAGAGTCGACTAAAGGACGAAAGACGAGATTAAGGGCAGCAGCATCCCTTCTGTGTATTTTTAACACTTCGGACTTAACCCTCTATAACTCATAACCTTTTGACATTGTTTTTTGGGGAAGCGGTTAAAAAAAAATTTATTTTACTATTATGCGTAATATGACGAAAAAGGGAGTGTGGATTACTATTTTTTACCCCCGACGCAAAAAGAGAGGGGTTTTATAAGTTTAACGTCTCTGTCTGTGTATCTGTCTGTGGTATCTTAGCTCCCAAACGGATGAACCGATTTTCGATTAGTTTTTTCTGTGTCGTAGATAATTTTATCCCGAGTGTTCTTAGCTATGTTTCAGAAAAATCGGGAGGGAATTTAAAGAATTTTAATGTTGTTCTTGTTATTACTGTTTGTCTGTCACCGCACATCAATTATTTAAAAATCTTCACACAACTAACGACATTTCGTTGTCAAAAACAAATACCGCCAACTCACTTATTTCTTCACTTAATTGAAAGAAATGGTGTGACTTACATTACACAACAGGTGAAAACGGAAAGGATTCAACAATTTGAGAATTACGGTGGGTAAAATAGTGTTGTCTGGACTCCAGACAACACTATTTTACCGTCTGGAGTATACGATATGCTATAGAGGGTTAACACTTTCGGACGTATTTTGCTAAGGAGATACGAGTTCATATTGCATAACGCCATCATCAGGTATGTGAATTTTAAAGTGACCATGCCAACTTAATAATTTAAAATTTACGTAAGTAGGTACTTGATCAACGTTCAGTTAGCCAATACGCGCTCTTAATATGACAAGGTACAGTCGGCTGCAAGAATATGTATACACTCCCAAGTTTTCAATTTGATTAAATAGTAAGTGTATAGTAATTGTGATAATTTATGTACCGCATTCTGACGAAGTACGATGACTACTTTGTACGAAAAACGTTTGCATGTCCTTTTATTTGAAAAGTTCCGAGTAAAATAAAAGTTAAACCTTGGAAGTGTATACATGTCTGTGCAGCTGACTGTCTAAGGCCCGTATTACATATAAAAGCTTGCTCAGTGATCGATTTATGTTTAAGTACCGATTTTTATGGCAAAAGCTTTACTTAAGCATATATCGATGACTGAGCGTGGTTTTATAATAAGGTCTTTAGTGTTCCAAAAAATTAGTGATGCAGCCCTACCGGTAAATAAATTAATAATGACAAGTAATAATGTGCAGCAAATAGCAAAGCAAGCTTGAATGACATAGTACTTAGTATTTACGAACCCAAACTCAAAGTAGAATTAAAACCCAATGTGCTAGAGATATGTTGCAATGTCGTGTTCATTTTATGGCTGACACCAAATAGGTTTTGCTCCATGTAGGTTTCAGGGTTTTTCTTTACTTGCTTTTGCCACTTGTCACAGTGTTTGTAAAACTGAAAAATTGCAACTTAGTGAAGGAGAAGCTAAGATTCAAATAGGAACGTAATTTAAAGACATAGTGGGATAGGGGAAACTCTGTTAAAATATACAAAAAGCTTTGCACACAATCATGTTGTAGCCGCCAAACAACTTGTCCGGTGCCGGGCAGCGAGAGTGAGAGGTTTGCGCAGATACACACACTCATATAATTCATATGCCGCCGACAACACAGCAGGCGAAAGAGATAACTCCTATTCGACTCATAATTTCTGTTAAGCTCCGCAAGTTGATATTGCGATGGAACCTTGTCACAATAACAGCTGCGTGACGTCATCCGTCGCAAAAAAGTACAGATAGCAAAAAAATGTAATAAAAAGTAAATAAGCTAGGGTTATGGGATATTTGTATTTAAACCAGGCCACACGTTCCGTGACTTTGGTAGAATTTTGCAAAATATTCAAAATGTCTATTACTAGTTGCTTCGACATTAAAATATCCTCAGTAGGTGTTCGAAGCACTTTTTAAGGCACAGTGTATATTTTGGATAACTAACTTAGAGTCTTCTTTCTCTTTTAAAAAATAATTGTCCACTTTAATTATCATTCCACGAGCACGACTGTTAATTAATTTCTTACTCATTTTAACGGGTAACAAAACTAAACAACAAAACTCAAAAATAACAATAAAACAGGATAACAAAAACAAAAAGCTATAACAAGTACTCGATGCGCGTAAGCACGTAAGCGCGGGCTGACCTTGCGAACGGTACTGAATGACGGTGCGACGTCGACTACGTCACCAAGATGGCCGCCAATCGCAATATCAACTTGCGGGGCTTATACACTTGCTATTATGTCAATAAATAACATTTTAACTTTGCTTTACTTTACTATAGGTACAGCTTCGTATAGCTCTGTCTCACTCTTTCATTGTTTGAAACAAAAACTACGACAATAGTCGAAGCGACTGTTCAGAAGGTAACCGCCCACTAATTTAGCCAAATAATTGCGTTCTGCGCATCTTTGTCACGTGGTTTGCCAGAGGACAAGAAGTTTGACGATTATTATACCTACCATAGGTTCAGAATTTTCAGAACAAACTTAATTATTTTTTTAGAATAAACCCTATTACCTGCCATCTTTTGAGTTCCTAACCTTGGAACTCAAAAGATGGCAGGGATCTTTAGCGGAAGAATAATATTGTGGTGGAGATAAACCATTCTAAAAATGCACGCCAAGTGTAGGTACACGTTGACGTTTCGTGGAAGCGGCGTACATTCATTACGGATATAAGCGGGTTAACTACGAACCTTATTTGTGTTGGAAGAACACTAACGTTTCACCCTTACATCCGTAATGAATTCGTCAAACTATGATAGTTTTTATAGTAAAATGGGCGTGCATTTTTAGAATGGTTTATCTCTATCTAGTGTCATGTCAACCTGTGCAAGGTCTATGCCATTTTAATTTCAGATTAAAGCGCCATGTTTTCAGTCTGGTTGAAGTATGTATTTTTTGACGTTAAGGTTGACCGTTTCGTAGTAAATTTTTTTGTGGTATTTAATTTCTTTCTGCATTCTACAAGGAATAAAACTGGCGGAAACTTGTTTTGCCGCAAATCGTTACCCCCCGACAAATTTTCATGAAACATGGCTAAGAACACTCGGGATACAATAATCTATGATACAAAAAAAAACTAATCGAAAATCGGTTCCTCCGTTTGGGAGCTACGATACCACAGACAGATACACAGACGTTAAACTTAGGGGTTAAAAACTTCAAATTCGTTGGTAATTTTGGTAAATAAGACATTTTGGGATAAAAATCAACATTTTCCCAGATGCTGAAGTTGGTTTTATCATGGGCTCATAGAAATTAGTTTAGGTACGATTTGCAGCAAATTACTTTTCCGTTAGTTTTAACAATTTATTTTCGATAAAATTGATTTTCGAGGTAACACGAAACGATAAATCTTATGAAAACGCCTCATTCTTGCCTCATTCCTATAATACTACAGTATTAGTACAGGTAGTCTATTTATAAAGATAAATTAAAAAAAATAATCTCAACTCAAAATAACTAAGTAGGTTTCCACTTCTACTTACCCGTAAAACAAGGTCCACTTTAGTAGCTGGTGCAAATATAACGTCTTTCGCACGTAGACCAAAGAGACCATTTGCAAAATATCTGGCACTTTGCTGGGTTCTTTCTGTTGCTGTGTATCTGAACTGCAAAAAGTTTTTGAGTGACATTCTATTATTTTTCCTGATTTCTCATTAATTAACTATCCCCTTTGTAGTGTGACTTCATCATCATCACTTTACACTCACAGCTAAGTAAAGCTTTCCTTTCGCTTCTGCCACCACCCCGGTACCTCAATCCTTATAATAAAGATACACGACGACACCACAATACATAAATATACAGTAATCCGACTCCGTACTAGACCGCCCGAATCGACGCACGCACACATAGGCGTCATTTACACGGCCGCTAAGGTAGTCTCGGCATGCACATCTATCCAGTGTCACGCCGCGCGCCGCGCGCCGCCGAGACTGGTCGCTGCGCTGAACGAGTTTGTTGTGCCGCGACCCCCACGCTGTCAGCTCCCGTTTCGGTACCTCAACGTTGCAAGTGCGCGAAATAATAAATTAAATAATGGCGGCATCACGACCACGAGTATACTGGAGTGTTTACGGGTGCCTAAACTCAACGTTCGTTAAACCAACACTCATTATTTCGACTTCCTGCTAATGCTGAAAGGTAAAATAAATATAGTCTTTACCACGTTTTAGGGTTCCGTATCTGAAGTATAAGTAATGCCAATGTTACTAACAAATATTTATGTAGCACCTCCATATTATTTTTTCTGAAATTCACTTATTTTTTCCTACCTACTTATTTTGCGGTCTAAATGTGTTCTACATTAAATATCATCATCATCATCATCAGCCTATATTAGTCCACTGCTGGACATAGGCCTCCCCTAATGAGCGCCATAGCACCCTGTCTTCAGCTTGCCGCATCCAGCATCTGCCTGCAGTCTTTCGCAGACATTAAATATAAAAGACCTAATTTTGGTACGGAACCCTAAATGTGTCAAGTCGACACGCAATTGGCCTTCGCTTTCTTGTTTGTCTCTTCGGAGGTGGGTGATGGACAAATGATAGGATAAATATACACGCCTCTGTTTTACTTTTTGTAGGTACCAACCCTAGCGCTCCGCTCAACTGTAGGTATAATGTTCAAAGAGACGGCTGAGTCATTCTACTGTATACATTTATCTACTGTTGACGACACTTACACGCGACACAAATGTCGACACTGTCCACACGGTAGCAATTTGTTTATGTGATTGTGTCGTGACACCGCCACTACATCTAGACGACCTCGGTGGCGTGGCGGGCGAAGGTCCGCCTGCGGCGCGGGAGGTTGCGGGTTCGATTCCCGCCTTGGGACAAATGTTTGTACGATCTACAAATATTTGTTCCGGGTGTTCTGGTCGTTTCTATGCATATTAAAAAATATCTATCTATGTACATCACATAGATAATAATAATTGATGGGTCTCCCAAAACTGAGTCTATTTGGTTCTGACATTTTTTTACCCAAACATATAGATTCGGAGTAAATCACGAAAAACTGATATCTGCCTACGGTAAGGGCGGCGAGCGACCCAGTGACGTCACACGCGCCCGCGGCGGTCACTCAGTGAACCTCGCTAGTAATTTGGTCATAACTACGTCAATTTTTGTCGTAGAACAATAATTTTTGCACTTTGTGTTATGGATTTTTTAGTTCTATAAATCTGCATTCTAACTAAAAACGTTACGGATCCTCATTCCGCGCCAAATTTTAAAAAAATTTGGCGTAAGTATTTATTACGGATGTAAGCGGGTTAACTACGAGCCTTATTTGTGTTGGAAGATCACCATCCAAATAAGGTATTAACCACCAAACCTAAAGAAGGCCTACTTTGAAACACGAAATACGAAGATTATTATCAGTTATCTAGGTAGGTAATACCCATAACACAAGGTTAGCTTAGCGTAGGGCTAGATGATGATGTGCGAATTATCCAGCATTATTCATTTATGAACCAATATAGTTAACAATAAAAGTAAGTACCAACCAGAAATGTTTCATTGTCATATTTGTCCTTAATAACACCTGGAAATCTCTTGTGCATTCTTTCTGCTAGCAAAACCATCTCCTCCCTCCCTTCGAGAGCTAAGATCTTCTCGTTTTCTGTTTTTAGATCACTGGACCATGTTTTGAACTTTTCTATTTGGGCTGTATTTAGTTTACCTGAAAGATTTTTAAGAAAGCATTTTGAGGTTTTTTAAATTGAATTTTTTAAAATATAGTTGATTTCACATAAGCCGGACCAGGACAGGAAAATGATGACAACTCCTTTTTGTTAATCAGGAGAGAAAAAGTGTCAAAACAGGTGCTAATTGCTATGAACAAGCAGCTTTCTTTAAATGACTTCATATCAGCAGAAGTCAGTCAGATTGAGCAGTAACACTGTTTAGCAACTGTAAGTTAACAGATTGATATGACTTAGGGCTCTTGTTGACACACAGTTTTTCGGCGTAAAAATTGACCCTAAGGGGGTAATCTATAGGTACTTCAGGTGAGGTAAATATACTTACCTTTTCCCAGTTTGTGGTGAAGCAAGACATCAAATTTTAGCTGAGGAAAGTTTATATCTACTCCGAGAATATCATCAGAACTGGGCAACCTTGTTCCATGGCGAATAATCATCCATATTTTTTTCTCTGTGCATCCTGAAACAAGACCATACCTATACCATATAATTTGCATAATTTTATAGCGGTTGGTAGGGGAGCAGGTTTTACAAATAAACATATCTTAAATAGTATAGTAGTAGATAGTATTACTCCTAATGTTAGTACCTATATAGGTATTTACAAGTAGTCAAAAATTACCTTTATGAGAACTGTTAGTGAAAAGAAAGATTCTGAATGGATAAATTACTTTTACAGTCTATCTGTAAAAATTTATGATACACAAATATGTTTTGGTGTTGATGTAAAATAAATATTTTAAACAAGTACCTACCTACTTAACGTAAGGTAGCTTACCTGGGAATTTGAACTTTGAATCATTTTTATTTCTTTTGAACCGATAAGGTGTTCGCGTTCCTAGGTAATCGAGAGCACCTATAGAACTAGAGGAAGCTTCATTTATATGATGTAAAATTGTGATGAGAAGGCATAGCAGGAGGAATTTCATTTACTATTCTTGAATTTACTTACTGCTAAAACTTAGAGATTTCGCTTAGTTTTTTTGATTGGTTTTCAATTGGTTTTATTTGTTTACGTTTTTTTTTTGTTTGTTTTTTTTTTTTTTATTTTAGTAATTTATCCATGGACAAATTAGGCTAAGTCTCAGGGCTAAGTTGAGTTGTTTTCTTCTTCTTTTATTTTGACTCTGCATCATGGTTTGACACAATTCTGCCAATGTCAGTTTTCGAACGAATAAGATTAACATTTAAGGAGGTTGAGTTTGTAATGCAATGATCTAAACTGAGTAAAACCTTGTCAACCAACGACGACAACTCAAACCTTTTTGAATAGCTTTTTATTATTTATTTTGGTTGTTAATTAATAATTATTATTAACACGTCAATTAGGGCGTTACGCAGATGTGGCTAAGGTTCATTTATTACATGTTTATTACCGACATCTTTATGGCATTAGACGCTAATCCAACTTCACTAGGAATAATAAACGTTAATTACAAATGTTTTAGTCTTATTCTGGAATGTTTTCCAGAAAAGGCCCCAATCCTGCACAGAGTACCTTCAGCAATCATCTGATTTTCTTGGTAAGAAATAAAAGAACATGAAATAATCTGATGTAGATACCTTACCATAGACAAGACTTTATATTATAAGAATGTACTATGCAATGATCAGGGTTGCCAGATCTACTCATTTAGCAGTAGATCTACCTGCTTTTTGAACGGTCTACTGACTGATCTACTGATTTATTTCTAATATTTCGTGAAATCTACCTGATTTTTTCCGAGCTCCAATGGCTCCGTGTCTATTATGTAAGTTGTCACTTGTCAGTGTCACTTTACAAGCCAATGAAATTTTCACCAATCCGGTTCGTCACAATACTGACAAAATATGAATGAAATTGAAGAGTTTGTTTTCTTCGTTCGTATCTTCCACTTCCTGTAAACATCTGTATTCCCATGGTATAATCAAGGTAATATTATCCTATAAGTAATCCGACTTCATACAAACGGGCGAAACGCGAGCTATACCTAAGCGCCTCGATCTCGGCATGCGCTCAGCATCAGCGTTGCCACCTTGGTGATTTTATCACTAGATCTAGTGATTTTTTGGAGTACGTTAGTGATATTTTGAAGAAAAAATCACTACAAAAATATCTGGTGATTTTTAGTGATATTTATCGAATCTCGAAAATTTTTGAAAATACATACTTATTAGCAACGAATTCCCCAATTTATGTGAAAATAGCACAATCCTTTTCTTAGACCGCCGAAACGTAATTAAACCGTGAATCTATATAGGTTCATGAATTAAACGTTTTTGTTTGGTTATGCAAACCTACCTTGGGGAATCCCCGACTACTGATGAGAACCTATCACGTACCTACTAAACTAGTTTATCTGAGTATGTATTTAGATAAGTGCTTGCTACTGTTGCTAGGCAGTTCTTGCTAAACTTCGTTCGGGAAAGTAGGTAAGTGATCACATCGAAATCATTCGCGTAAGATTTGTGAAGTATTTCTTAGTTATTTTGCATTTACTATGGATGTGCCAGTAAAAATATAACGTCAAGTGCGAGTCGGACTCGCGCACTAAGGGTTCCGTTTAATTGTAAGACCTTGTTGCTTGCCGAATATTATGATTCTAGGTCAACGTGATGTAGATACCCTGTATATTTTGGTCGAAGGAGGATCAACACTTATTTTTTTTTAGGTAATAAATTACAAATTTACGGTTTTAGGATTTTTTCCTTTACTTGTGCTATAAGACCTTGCTTCAATTTTATGATTCTTCGTCAACGGAAATTACCCTATAGGTTTTGGTCCATGGCGAGAGTCAAAAGTACTTTTTTTTGTGAATAAATTACAAATTTATATTTTTCGGTTCTTTTCTTTACTTGTGCTATAAGACCTTGCTGCTCACCAAATTTAATTATTCTAGATCTACAGGAAGTACCCTATAGGTTTTGGGTGCATGTGATTCCCTTGGAAATTTCAAAATTTTCGGGCATAAACGTCTGCAACTTTTGAGTGCGTTGACTTGGAAGTTTAATTTATATCGCGGCTTCAAGAAGTTACGGACTTGAGTATTTGATGTTAATTTCAACTCGATACCTCCACGCGTTCCTGAGAAAAAAGGGTTGACAGACGGACAGACAGACAGACAGACAGACGGACAACAAAGTGATCCTATAAGGGTTCTTTTTTCCTTTTGAGGTACGGAACCCTAAAAAAAGACTTTTATTCACAAAAATATCGACAAGAATGGGAAACCTAAGAAATCAAGATGTGGTTATGGCCTGTAGCAAACGATGCTACTACAGCCTTTCGAAATTTTTATCAAAAAGACATATTTACAAGAATTGGTGACATTAAGAAACACAGAGTTGTGTGTATAAAAGAAACACAAAAACAAATATCTATCTAGCTTAGTGTCAAAAATTTTGCTATTAGATATCAGTATTATGTTGTGTTTTTAGTTTCTTATTTTCACAAATACATTATTTTGTAGTACCTAGCGTGTAATTTCATTTTAAATTATCTAGTGATATTTGTCCAAAATATCCCGAAATCTAGCGAGTTTTGAGACCAAATCTAGTGATATTTTTTTCTGCAAGGTGGCAACACTGCTCAGCATGCAGACAGTCGCGGCTGTGCCGCAGTGACGAACGGATGGTGTGATTTTTTTAACAATAACCGCGCGATTTTTTTTCTAAACAGGCGCGGTCGCAGCCCAAGACTTTGGGGGGGGGTCACGCTTGGTGCGGGCCGTAGCCACAAATTCACTTGCAGACGGTTGCAGGCCTCACGCAGAACAGAAAAACTTTTTCGGCGAGCGGAGCGAGCCGCGAAAAATTTACCTTATTGATAATGTTTCGTGGTGGCGGGCAAAGTGATTTTGAAGACCGAAAACATGACATCCCTTCCCTCAACTCCCAACAATAGTAAGTTTAAGTTATAGCGAGCGAGGCGACCCTCGAAATTGTCGAGATTTTTTTTGATGTTTGAAGAAAAAAGCAAGAGTACTTGCTACTACTCTTGCTTACTCTCGCTCCGCTATCATAATGATGGCGAGCGAAGCAAGCCCCGAAAATCTTACGAGACTTTGCGGTAGTAAATATAAAGCTACGAATATAAATAAGGGCGAACAAGGCAAGGGACATCAACAAAAAATAAATCGAGAAAGATGTAACGGCGAGCGGAGCGAGCCGCCGAAATTTTTGTTACTTTTTCGGGTGGTTGCCCGCCGATAGTATTCTCTAAAATGTAGAAAATACTATCGGAGCCGCAAAAATATAATAGTTCCGTTATATTTTCTGCAGTTTTTTGCATATTGACCGCAAACATGACATCGCCTCCCCCAACTCCCAACAATAGTAAGTTTAAGTAACGGCGAACGAAGCGAGCCTCAAAATTTTTTGAGGTTCTTTTTTTGATGTTTGTTGACAAAATAAATGATAGTGAGCGAAGCAAACCCCAAAAAATTAAAAGACTGTGGTGGTGGATATAAAGCTTTGAACATAAATAGGGGCGAGTGGAGCAAGGGAAATAAACTAAACTTCACTTGTTTCGGGGCTGGTTTCCGCAACCAGTCCAGAAACAAGTAAGTAGGTAAACCAAAATTAGGAATCCAAAAAGAGGTAACGGCGAGTGGAGCGAGCCGCCGAAATTTTTGTTACTTTTCGGGTGGTCACAAACTGGTTCAGAAAATTAATAACAGCGATGGGAGCGAGCTCTGAAAATTTTAAAAGTTTGCAGCGGCTAAGAAATATGTTGAAAACCTAAAAAATATATATATCAGTGAGTGGAATGGGCCGCAGCCTTTTTTAAAATTAGTTAACCAAGTAAAAGATATTCCTTTTTCTCCAAAAAATCTCCTAAAATTTTATAATAAAGCATTTTGTAGGTACGTCTCAGTCGACGCGCAAATATTTTTCGGTCGCAAATTTATAAGACCGATTTGTTATTCAAACATAAACAGGTTTTTTAATTAAATCTACCAATCAAAAAACAACACGCATTTTTATTGAACACTTCAATTCAAAAAGTATTTTATTTGTTTATATAAAAAAAGTACCTTCCTATATTTACAATCACAAAACTGAATGGAAACACAAAGTAGGCAAATGTAATTAAAATGGTGGAGGCGGGCAGCCCTATCGCATGTTTACCCACCGCGCGGCTGTAGGCATTTATTTCAAAGATACGGCCGAGTCCAAATACTGTTGGATAATATTACCGTGGTATAATAGTACATGTATTATTTTTACCATGTGTGTTCCTATCTTTTCCGAATTGATTGGTCGGTCCGTTCGTTCGATAGACTTTGCAGTGTTGCCAGATCTACTGATTTAGCAGTAGATCTTGTAGATGGATTATTAGTTATTACACTTCCTACGAGTAGATCTGCTTAATTTTTGAACAGCCACTGATTTATTTTGTAAAATTCGAGAAATCAACCAGCTTTTCCTGAGAGCGACTCAAGGCCAAGGCATAAGGCCTTGTAACAACAAAAGAAATTAAAAATTCAATTTTACTTAGTGTTCATACGATTCTCGAGTCAGCTTGGTGTCTATTTTTTTTAATTGAAATTTAAAAAATAGACACCTAGCATCTCTCTTACTGTGATGAACATAGTTTTTTTTCTTGAAAGGAACAACGGTACACCATTGTACACTCCCTAGTTACCTTCCCCAAAAAACCTGATCAATGCCCTTGGAAATGAACACTTAATTTTTTTTAATTCGAAAGCCATGTAACATAGGTTGCAAAGTAAAATATTCATGGCTTTGATGCCATCATTGAAAAGTGAAAGACACACACTGGATAAACAAAAAAACTGGATCTAAATCGGTTCATCCGATTGGGAACTAATGAATGACCTACTATTATGGATCCCTAGCGGATGAACCGATTTTACAAAAAATCTTACAGATACCTACCACGCATTTTTCGTGTCAAAAGCTATAAATTTGTAGTTTTTTCAAAATCTACTAATTTTTTCTTGAAGCTACTGATTTTTTACGTGTCTTTCTACTGATTTTGTCAAATTCGATCTGGCAACACTGGGAATGATATAAACCGTAGTATAAACTGAGTAAAACCTCAATTGTAATAAGTACGTTTCAATTTTAATAGGAAATCCTGAACAACTCAAGAATATAATAATTTTCTTAGGCCAATAGGAAAAAACAGATGCCAAGAGTTCTTTGGATTGGTGGGAAAGTAAAGACAAGAAAACTTATCTCAGCTAGTAGATATTAATAGAAATCATTTATTACTGGAACTATTTTATAATTAAATAATAGTAGGCTGTCTTGTTATTCTACTTTTAACAAGATATTTGATTGCTGTAGTGTAGCTTTTAGTGTAAATGGTTTGCTCAAACTTTCCACATTAAATGTCTCTGTCGCAAACACATCCCCTTCTGGCTCATCATGTAATGTGAAGCTTATATCTTTGACATCACCCACATCAATAGTTTGGATGCTCTGGGTGTATGGTGGAGACCCTTCTTTGAATATTTGTACTGTCTGATCTAAATACTTCAAGTATATGTCTTTTCCTAAGAATTCTACTTCTGTGTTAATATCCTTTAGGGCCAATTCAGGAATATCTAGCAATAGACCAGCTTCTCTTGCACATCCAACTGCTATTACTTCATCAGGGTTTATCCCAGAGAGCAGCTCAGCCTCAGGCAACAAATTCGCTATAGCAGATTGAAGTTTAGGAATCTTCATGCTTCCTCCACAAAGCACAATCTTACTTATTTTACCATCAAAACTATCAATTAACTTTTGAGCTGGTTCTACATATTCAGAAATCTTTGACTGAATTATGTTTTCAAATCTAGCACGAGACACATTCTGACTCCAATCCACACCATCCACCAGCGACTCAATGAAGACGTGCGCAGAGTTTAGTGTTGACAGAACATGTTTACAGTTATCAGCATGGTTTAGAAGTTTCATCATTGCTCTCCTGCTTTCCTGAGGGTCTAACTTCCATTTTTGCCTGAATTCTTGAGCAATATAGTCTGCTAGGTGTTTTGTTAGGCACTGGCCACCTAAATCTGTGCGGTATACACTTTTATCAATAGATATAAATCCGCCAGACACCCTAGCTATAGTCACATCACACGAGGATCCACCAAGTCGGTATACTAAGACATTCGTATCTTCTGCAGTTTCCTCAATATTGTAGGCTAGGAGAGCAGCGGCTGGTTCACTAATTACATGAAGAACATCAAACCCTGCTAACTCAGCACACTTAATCATTCTATCTGTGCTAGTACTTGACCAGTGGAGTGGAGCAGCTAGAACCAGTTTCAAATCCCCATCGTCTCTCATAGAATGGCTGGCAATGGTAAAAAGCTTGGCATACATCTTCGTTGCAATGTTATCAGGATTTGAATACAGAGTGGTCTCACTTGTTTCAAACACATATTCCAGTTTATCATCATTTTGAATGCGGCAGTTAGACGATGACTCAACGTAATTTAGGTCTTCTGCATCGAAATCAGCGTTCATTAGCCGTTTGTTGTTCTTGATTATAGATTTGGATGCGGCATTGCCAGACTTCGCGGGAAGGCCTATTTCCCATTCGGTGCCATTCAGAGCTATTATGGCTGGTGTAACTCTGTCTCCGGCGTCGTTTGCTATCACTGCGGGTGCTCCATTACTGTACGAGGCTAAACACGCTGTGCTGTTGCCCAAATGTATTCCGTACGCAACCATTGTGAGTTCGTGACTAATATACGTGACAGGAACACAAACGCTTTTAGATATACCGTCACTATACTCAACAAGCTGGGTAGATGACCTATCTAAGAACACTGTTACCGAGTCTTTTCAACAAATCCAAATTTAAAAAATTTCTAACCTCTTGGAAACAGGATAGTTATTTTGTCAGAATAAAAAATGTTTCCAACACGCACACCATAACTTTCCAAATTTTCAAGAGTAGATCCCAAGTCTACATTTGTTAATTTTGGTTTTACATTCTAAGATTCACTGTGAAAATTTAAATTGGAATGAAAAAGTGTACCTATAAATCGTTTCTGTTCCACACGTAAATGCAGCCTAGGTTTAAGAAATAAAACTTATTTAGCCTGCTCTCAAACTGAGGTATATTTCCCTAAAACATCGAAGTTCCTTTTAGTTGGCAACATTTTTCATCAAAAAAAATTGACAGTGACATCAATATAATGTTTGACGTTGACAAAAAAGCTTCAAGTGCTGCAAATACGAAATTAGGTAGGTACTTTTACGTGTATAGTGGCTTTAACAAATTGGCGGCATGACGCCTCTATTTCAAAAATTTCAATTAGTTTAATTTTTATCGAAACCTGTTTTTGTTTTGACTCCATCTTTGCATTACCTAATACAATGTGTGAAACTGTTATAAACCCCAACCAAGAAAACGAAGCTAAAAACGGTCGTCTGAACAATTTATTGACGTCCCTATCAAAATGCAAAACTGTGAGCTTACTTACCATAGAAATACTTATTTTGATTGATCGAAAATGTTTTATCAGGTAAGTACCTAACAAATAGGGGTATTGCAATAATAATTATTATCTCCTCAGGATTTTGTCAACGAAAAAGAGAACTGCAAAAAGATTCGTGAAATAAATGCAAAGCTGGAAGTAGAATTAAAAGAAGCGCGGGAGTTAGAAAAGTCCCACCGCTATCATTTGTTATCATCTCGAGAAATGATAGAAAACTTGCAGGAAACCGTGTCTCAATTAGTTCATCTGAAACGGGATTTGAAAAAAATGAAAGAGGAAATAACTTCCCGCGAAAGCACCATAGCAACACTTGAAAAGGTACCTAGGTACTTAATTAAATGTTTTACCAATCAAGTTATCTGAAAATACCTAGTTAGGTAGGTAGGTAGGTACCTAATAATTTAATTTGCCTATAATCACGTATACACGGTGCATACAGTCAGTCTGACCAACCACTTCCCTTCTAAGTTAATCTAATCTTTCTAAAACTGATTTTCATAAGTACCTACTACTTACACTAATTTTAATTTTCTTCTTATTTAAGGATAAAGAAAACATTAATCAGCGGTTTAATGAAAATATGGTCGAATTACGGAAAAATCACGAGCGACACATAGAAGAAATGACGATCCATAACGAAAAGAAAAGTATTTTCTCATTAATAACATACCTAGTGACTTTTCTTTTATGTCCGTTATGGCCATAAGACCATAAAGGACATGGTAATAGAAAAGTTAAATATTTATAAGTAACTAGTTTCTAACCGCGGCTTTACACGTGTTGTTTCTATGGAAAGCATATTTCTATCCCATGGAAACTTATTTATGACATAAAAATCTATGTTTGATTTAAGGCTTACCTATAGCTACAACTGTGCAAAATTTTTGCCTGATCCATTTAGTAGGTAGTTGTGGCGGCGCGGCGGCGGTGCTGGCGTGAAGAGTCGAGCGGTAACAAACATCCAACCTTGCGCATTTATAATATTAGTGTGATGAGATCTGGCGCTTACCTGGGGAGGCCTATTCGCAATGCCCACCTGTGGACTAAGTGGTATAGGCCGATGGTAAAAGAAATGCATTATTATGATTGTTCTACATCAGTTGAACAGGTGCGGCATGAATCTGACACTCAAGTGGCCCAATTTACCTGCGTTATTGAAGAGCTCAGGAGTACAATAAAAGACATGGAGATTGAATACAGGGATAAGGTAAACCACAGCTTACTATACTAATACAGTGTGGCTTCAGGAGATTTGAGGGTTTGGCTGAATCCAATACTATACGAATTAGAGAAAATTTGTGTAGAAAATTTCGATTAGCAGGCTGGATTTTTATAACAAAAATATTATATATTTTCTGACTACACTAGCACCCGGTTAATCGTACGCTGATTCACTAATCAAAGATCAAATGTCATGGCTTTTCTATTTCCGAATTTGACGTTGATGTGTTGATTAGTCCGCCCATCTTGCCGCTAGAATGAACAGATCATAATGTACAATTTCATTATGAAACAAAAATTGGTTGTCTGTAAAGTCGGTTTACTGACGATAGTTGAACGTGACAACGTCTTAAGAACATACTGATGGAATGGTAGCATTTGATACTCGAACAAAACATGTAAAAGTACTATAGTAAAGCAGCTGTCCACGCAGACGCATCGCTCACTCAAGTAGGAGAGAGACGGATGTCGAGCGCTCTCGCTTGCACTTCAAGCCTTACATGGAACGCCTCAGAGCGAGGGAACGCCTCAGAGCGAGGGAACGCCTCAGAGTGAGGGAACGCCTCAGAGCGAGGTAACGCCGCATGACGTCATGTTTTTTCATGCGTGCAGCCGGCTCTATCGAATTATAAGACGTTGTCACGTCAAAAATTTCATCACAAACTTTCGCATTTATAATATTACTAGCTTCTGCCCACGGCTGCGCACGCGTATTTTTGGTATAATAAGTAGCCTATTATCTTAGTTAAGCTTTGCTCTAAACGTACGCCAAATTTCATCTTGATCTGTTGTCGTTTTGGAAATCCTAGGTAACAAAAATTCAGATTTCACAAACTTTCGGCTATAGAATATTAGTAAGCTAGTAGGAAGTAGGATTAGTAGGATAGTAGGATAGGACTAGTAGGATTGTTTTGTTCAGTAATGTGACTGTTAGATAGATCCACTTAAATCTGTAGGCCATTAGCATTAGCACCGTTGGTATAACTTGATTGGCAGGAACTTTTTCTGTTTGTTTTTCCATTGTAAATTGTCACTTAATTCAAACAATTATCCATTAATAGTATTTTGTATCTTTATTTGATTTTTTTGTAATGTTACGTGTGTACTGTGCCTTATGGACAAAATATGTCTGACTTAATAAACTTTTTATTTTATTTATTTATTTATTGCAGATGAACGTCGTCGTGTTGGAATACGAGGAGAAAATCCAAAGAGGCGCATCTCAAGTAGCGCAGTTACAAGAACAACTCGCGCACCAGGCCGTCCGCACTGAGTCTAATATCGACGCATATAAACGGGTAGGTATGAAATAACATTAAGTACCTACCTGGATGTATGAAATTACAAAAAACTTCGATGCAACAAATACTTAGTCGTTGCATCAAATCGATGTATAGTAGGTAGGTATGGACTTACATCTTAAAATACGCTAAAAAAACTTGACTTACGGGAAAATATTCTAAAAGAGAATCTGCTTTTTACAACAGTCCGTAGGTATACCTATTTTGGTTGAGGGTACAACTGATCCAAATCTAAAACTAAGAGATTTTAGATTCGGACGAGATGTAGGTACCTACCCCAACTCAAAAGTGAAGTGGACATCTCGTCCGTGGATCAGTTTGAGATTCGGCCCAGATGTACCCTAACCCTATTTGATGCTTATGTTGATAGGCAGGTATTTATGATTGCAATGTACGATATCAACCACATTATTATACTGCAATTTATCGAATAATACATAGCTAGTAAGTAAGACGTGGTAAGACCGTAGGTATTTTATACAAAACCCTGGTTAGTCCGGATTGTGAAATCGTATTTGAATTTCCTACGACAGTACCTATGCATGTTCATCCCCAAACCGGAAATTGAAGTGGATGTAAACAAAGATAGAAATTGCAAAGAAATCTTAGATTACAACGTTATGTACCAAAATGGGGCATTTCTAAACGGGAAGTGTATTCTTGGGAATAGGAAATACATTTTTCTGGTAGTAAGATGGTAAACGGATCCAGCTAAGATAGTAGGCATATTCTGACTAACAATAATATTTACCCACTGCTTCGTTGTGGTCTACAATAAAATAACACATGATCGGAATTTATATTAGTTATTAACAGAAGATTTATGACTAATCGTCATTGACTAATCGGGTGGATTCAATAAACAGACATTTCATAACAAACTGCAGGTACCTGAATATAGATACTTATAATGTATCTACAGGTCAAATTCTGCGCCTCTTGAAGTTTTATACGCGGCGATTCTTTATAATGAGAGAAACTGTGTTCAAAATTAAATGTACCGAAATTAGTCGGCTGTTATGGCAATTGTGTTATAGGTCCTAGATAGAAAAATTGCAGAAGCCTTTATTCACAAAGAAAATTACACTAGTATTTACAATTGAAACAATTGAGCTAACTGCAGACTGTTGCAAACAATCTACATGTAGCTCAACTGACCCATATCAATACTAATCAATCCTAGATAAGATATACTCATTACAATATCTACATTACTTACATACATTTTGTTTATATTAGATAGAATACGCCCGAGAAGTCCCGAGGCGGGAATCGAACATACAACCTCCTTTGTCAGAGGCGGACCTTCGTCATCATACTACACAATACTTATAGCAGTTATTTTTCGCATTGTACTAGATATCGTTTTTTCGTTGATCTCTTGCATTTTATTTTTCCAAAGTTATTTATTTTCTGCTTCTGTTAATCAATATACACATGGTTAATGATAATACCATCAAACTACTAGTTAGTTTGTTGGACTTTCACGGCACTTTATCATTAAATTGTGCACTCGCATTTGCAGCGATTGGAAGAACTGGAGGAGAAACTTAAACAAGGCCAATTCAAGCAATACCTGGCACAGACCTCCTTGGGTTCTCAATACGAAAGTCAAGTTGAAAGACCTTATTCCGCGCAAAGAAATTATCAAGACTCAGTTGATTTGAACCCAGTACTTGAGAGGGTCACTCCTACTCCTAAAATGCCCCAGAAATTTAAACCAAATACTCTACAAGTTATGTACTGTGGTGATAAAACTCAAACGCCAAAAGCTGCAGATAAGAAGGGACCGTTCATTTTAACCAAGAAACGAAAGTTGTACAACAAGAAGGATTTTCAAGATCTTTAAACCGATTAGTTATTAAAATTCAGAGTTTGTTCAAGCAAATTAATAAATGCATTCATTTAAAATTTGTATTTCTTGCCCAATCTTCATCTACATTTTCAAACTAATTGCTGTAGTCATTATACAAGTAAAGTTCTAATTAAAAATCATCTCCGCTCTTTCTAATTACAAGTTTGATCAGATACCAGACATTGTTACTACGAATATGGTCGCTATTATGAAGAAATATTACATGAACAGCGTAGATACATTTAGTTACATCATGATGACCTACATTTTGTATTCGTGTAGGTATTCCCTCGGAGCGTGAATTGTTTTATTATCCACTTAGAATTCTACTTTTGTAATTATTATGCACTTTTCGTGTTAAGACTAGTTTGATTGATTGTAATGAGTTACCAACATGCTTACTGCAGAATACGGTGTTATTATTATGTTACGGTTTGAACATCGAATAAGTGTCATTTATTGTAGCCAGGTGTTGTTGCTGTTTTTGCGTGGCTTTCCAAGCCATTACCAACGTTTTTAACCTAACGCACCCGCTATGTAAAAGTTCTGCGGTTTGATATAATGAATTTAAGTAGATACAGGGGGAACAGCCTCTGATTCGATTCCTCGTGTTTATTATTGTCATCGAGATAACGATCTTTATTATTACAGTCATAAAGAGCTATAGCTAGATGTTTTCCAGCAGTGAAAGTATTGCATTTTCTATCGTTATTGAAAGCCAACCTCACAATCGGGCACTTATGTTAAACAGCTATACTTAGTTTTCTTGTGAGAAATGAGAAATGATGATCGGAATTGGTAATAGTAGGTAATTTATTTTAACTATTGCGTGAAATATGGCTGCTTATTGTCCATTTGAGTTGGATTTACTGCCAATCTTGAACTTTTATTGCCAATTATGAGTAAAACAATAATTTTTATAAATACTTAGCTACCCAGTTATTAAATTCTAATGTTATTGCTCATTAACATACCTACCTAGACACCTACATTTCGGGTGTGGTAATTTTACAGCGGCCTTTAAAGAAATTTCCTTAAATATAGGTAGGTTACATTTTTAAAACAAGCTCGGCAGCAATAATACAATAAACATGTAAACAACAAATGATAAGTTTATTTCTTTGGTTAATAGTTTCAAACTAATTATTTTAGGAGAAAATAAAAACTGACTATCTACTACGAACCGAACGTGCAAAAAATAGTAGCTTTGTCTTTTATTAATATTAAGTACCTATAAATGAAATAAATAAACTTTGGACGAGTAGATAAAGCTATTTAACAATTACAGTACACGTTAAAGTAAGTGAGACATAAAATTAATGATTATTATGACTCTGTAAGTGAAATAGGTAGTAAGTTCCTACAGTAACGAACGTAACATTATTGATTACGAATAAGTCTATCGAGTGAATGCCAGCTGAACGAGTAGTCGATCTGGAGATGCCCATACCTGGACAAATGGAAATTATCAGGGGCAGTTTTCGGGAATGGTCGCGCCCAATCTTCATAATCAGGAGACAGGCTTTCGTAAACGAACTGCTCGTATGGTTCTGGTAATCTGAAACAATACAGTCCGCTAGAGAAAATAACCTTGGTTACCTATGTTTATAATCTAGATGTTAATCTTTACACATAAAATTATCATAACAATCATCAAAGTACAAGGTTATTCAAGAATTCATGCCTAACGTTCATCAAGAGCAAACATAGACAGACACTATGGCCCTTCGACCATGACATAAGATTGCCATTAGATAATCGAAGTTTCCCATCCATAACCACTGCACTGCCCAACACTTCGCAACGTTTCGCGAGAATGTTATGATGATCTTGAGTATTCTCGAGGAATGTCCAGCTGCTTGAGTGACTTTCTAGCATCAGTTAAAAGTGCACAATGCTGCGCTCACGTAATGCGTGACTAGAAAGTGCTGTGTTACTGGATAATTACTCTTATGCCATCTGTAGACAAAAGATAAAAATGAGTTTCCGGTGTACCATTTTCAACTTCTTGTATAATTACCTAGTGATCTACTTAACCTGCCTGGTGGACGGTAAGTACTTATACTTGGTCAACAACAAGTTACACGAGCAAGCAGGTGTAATACCTCCTACTTAATTGTGTCTGTGGTTGTGTATGTTGTCCAATTTAAAGTAGCTACTTGTAAATATTCAACAACCTGATGGTTTGCATCTGTCTGACCCTATGGATAAGCGGTCACTGAGGTCATTGCTTAGTTTCTCCATACAAAGATGAAGTTTTCTCATGCACTTTCATTTGAAGTAAACAAAAACTAGTGCACGTTCACACGATGGCTCGCAGCCTACGAGGCGTATAGGGCGTTGTTATTGTACAAAATAGCGTTGTAGCTCAGCACGCCAATAACAGTGTTTTTGCTGCAAATGCTTTCCTTGGAAGCTAATGCTTTGAGTCATGGGAACGCATGGTTTGATCACGTTTTTGCAAGAAAATGGTTTGTATAACTGAAAGTGAAGCGTTAAGTAAGCTCGATCCAACTATTTTATATTTGACTAGTTTCTGCCCGCGGCTTCGCACGCGTTGTTTCAAGTTTCAAGTTTCAAGTGTTTTATTGCTTTCATATTGTACAAAGATCTTAAAAATAAATTACAGCTACCAACATGAGCCCGGGTGGGGCACTGCAAAATATATCTTATTTTTTGCTCTTGTGAGCAAAAATAAATATCTTTACTTTTACATAGATAAACTAAATAAGTAACTTAAATCTAACATTATTAAAATACAACGAGCCTATAAATAACACAACGTAAAATTATTCACAAAAGAAGTCCTGCAGGGCATAGAAGCTTTTTTTAATTAGGAATGTTTTTAGTGCCTTTTTGAATTTGAAAAGGTCACTTTCATTTTTTATACATATTTTGTGGAATATTGTTGTAAATCCTAATTGCCATAGCATGTGTTCCGGAATGAAAAATCTAAAGTTTAGAAAATGGGACGGCTAAATTCACTTTGGGGGCGAAGATTTTGAGGGCGAGAGTATTCTTGAAAGAAGTTCATGTTTTTCCTAATAAATATGCTTATTTCTAAAATATATATACCGGTGAACGTTAGAATGTTTTCGTTGATAAAGTAAGGTTTGCAGCTTTCCATTGCATCGAGGTTTAGTATTATTCTGAGACATCTTTTTTGAAGGACGAAGAGTTTCAGTGCGTCGGTGCTATTTCCCCATAGAATTATGCCATATTGGATCCAGGCGTGGGCATAAGCAAAATAAGCACACTTAGCTGTTTTTGAGTCAGTAGATTTTTTTAATTCAAAAAGGCCATAAGTAAATCTAGAAAGTTTTGTAGCTATTTTATTGATATGAGTTTTCCAATTTATGTTTGAATCTATATTTATTCCTAGAAGAGTGTAAGTATTGATAGATTCTATTTGAGTATTTTGAAAAGAATAATTAATCGTTAGTGGTTTTTTTTGGTAGGGGTGAAATTGAATGAGTTTAGTTTTTTGGAAGTTAAGTTGGAGATTATGTTCATCAAGCCAGTTCACTATCTTTAGGAGAGTCGTATCAAGATGTTCATAGAGGTTAGAGCTATTTTTGCTAGGTATTACTATTGATATGTCGTCTGCAAAGAGAATGCAATGGTCATCTATAATTTTGGGCAGATCGTTTATGTAAATTAAAAACAGAACACACCCTAAAACGCTGCCTTGAGGTATTGAATTTTTAGCTAAAATTGTTTGCGATTTTACTGTATTATTGTGACCTGTTAAGTAGTTGTAGTTTTCTATTTCAACATAGTGTGTTCGATTTTGTAGATATGAGACGAACCAATTATAGACCAATTATAGAATTATAGATTTCTATTGCGACGTGTACAGGGTTACCTAATACTATCACACGGGAACTGTTTTATGGGATAAAAGTGTTTGACTCCATCTATGCAAAATTTCAGCCCGATCGGTTCTACAAACATTTAAACTTTCGCATTTATAATACACCCTGTATTAGGATGATTAGATAATTTCGAAGGCACACCAAAGAAAATAATGTGACAGTGATACCTACCACTTGAAAAAATGGTTTATTACGGCCTTATAAGTAGTTAAAAAAACCCAAGGTTAATCGAGTAAGTAAGTACCTACCTAATAAATAATCCTATCGATTAAGAGTGCAAGGGGGAATATTCTACAAATACCGAGACCTAGCAAGCGATGCGACAGGTGTAGAAACTCTACGTGATTTCCGTGCATGTCCCTCTTATATATTTTCATCTCATTATCGTGAAACTTCACGTTGTGTGGTCATGCCGCGTAACGTTGCTCTTTACGATATTTCATACATCGTTATCTCCGAACGCTTCAGTACTTGCTATGCTATGCCAATCTTGCTGGTAGGTAATGTGTTGGAACTTAGACTTTCTTGGACGTTTTCCTAAGTGTGATCTAGCACGATAAAAACAAAAAACGAAATGCAGGTAGCGGACCCTGGCCTGAGTGTCTGTAGAATATTATTATGTACTATGTACCTAGCATCTTTAGCTTACCTATTTGTTTGTAGGTAGCATAGGAATCAGTGACCCTAACGAATAACACAGTTCATGGATCGATACCGTATAGGTAGAGTTAAGGTACCTATAAGGCCCAGTTCTTATCCTTGTGAAAGGAGTGCCCCAAATTGTTATGGTGTTATATTTTATAAGAATATTAAATACTAATTATTTCTTCCAATCGGGGGCGAAGCCCTAAAAAAGTAGCCTATTGTTTAAGTTAGGCTACATTCTAAATGTATGCCAAATTTTATTTCGATTCAGTAGTTTTAGAGATCCTAGGTCCTAGGTAACAAAAATTTCACATTTCACAAACTTTCGCATTTATAATATTAGTAGGTAGGACGTAGGTTTGTAGGATAGGATAGGATTAGTAGGAAGGAAGTATGGAAATAAGTATGGAACAGGAATTTGAAGTGAGCTTTTTTTTTCAAAACAATCAAATTATACGTAAGTCTTCTTCTAAAGCTTGTGCCTAGTTCGGTTAAATAAACTAAAATAAATGAAGCAGGTTTCTAATGTAGGAGCGTAGGAAGCTTACTGGAAGTAGGCTTGTGGGAGTAGATACCTACCTGGAATCATTTTCAACGGGATATGTTTTGAGTACCTACCTATTGCGTTGTAAATGAATTTAGTGTTATGCTATGATGGATTTAAAAGATTTACCGACCTGGAATGGCGTCGCGGTTGCACGTGAACCATGTATTCCGGTCCCATTGGCCCGAGATGTTGTGGTAACGACACCCGTGCTCTGGGTCTTGGAGCCAGGTAGCCTGGTGGCGGAGGCAAGCCATAGACAGGCTCATACATCATCGGAGCCATCGGATGTGGGATGTAGACGGGTTCTTCTATGTATGCTGATCGTCGGCGATCCCCTGGGTGTGCAGAAATCAGATCATACTTTTGTATTATATAATCTAGCCACAAAGTTACCTAGTATTTAGTTTGAAATATTTGACGTAAGTTTCTAAATGCCCATACTACAGTCTTATCAGTTATCTTATCACTCACAAGCACACTAACTAATATTAAGTACATACCTAGGTATATCTAAATGTGAAAGTCAGGTTGTTGTTTAGATGTTTGTTACCTCTTCACGCCAAAAGTACCTAAGTGCCTTGGTACTCAACCATTGATGTAATCTGTGTACTCAACGGATCGAGCTGAAATTTTGCAAATGTCGTTCTAGACCTGGAAAACCGTACTTTTATCCCAGAATACGTGTGTGAAGCTGCAGGCAGAAGCTAGTAACAATATAAAGAAAAGCTTTATATAATATTAAGTAGTTTTTTGACTTTGAAAGTGGTTGGGTTTTGGGAACATTAATATAAACATGACGTGCGTGACTCATCCCATTCCCGCCCATTGACGCCTCCACTTTACTAAACTTAGTAAATTGCTAAGAAGTAGGTAAGTTAAGTACCTACAACTTACCAAGGTGTTTTGGTTTGGTATGTACTAGATAATTACTAAATTAATAATTTGCTGATTAGTTGCGTAGCGTGGTATTTTTGTAGCTAATTAACTCAGATAAGTGAGGTTTGCGGTTAACGACTTTTTTAGTGTGATGCATTGCATGTTACATAAGACATAACTGAACTGAACTAAATGATACTTACCTAATACTTTCCTAAATATGAATTTAAGCCGAAAGGTTGCGATTCTGTTCTAGGTACGATTTTTCCATTTCAAACATTTACTTAACTAACTTTTTTTTAATTAGTTTCTATTATTCTTTGTATTAGTGTGCTTTCATGTGTATTCTTACACAGGTTACCTACCTATTATCGGATAGGATTTATTTAAGTAGGTAGGTACATCATTTTTTTGAAACATACAAAACACTGGTTCTGCTGAAAAAACAAGCCAAAAATATTCGTGAAATATTTTATAATGTTAAATAATGCAGGAGTGCGTGTTAAAGACACGTACCTATATCTATAGGGAAAAAAACTGAGGTAGAAAAAAAAAAATTAAATTAAAAAATCGTTATTCAAAAGTTGTTTCCCGCGGGGTCCAGAATCAATCATCCTTTTAATAATAATAGTTTTAATGGTAATTTTTTTCCCCTGTATTTTAATCAAAACTCAATATCTTTGTGCCAGGATATTTACATGGTTGTAGTGGACAATTTGCACAATTTGCCATCGCTCGGTGCATTCGCGCATCGGGCTTCATAGCCACACAAAGAAATGTAAAGCCAACCAGACCACGGACATTAACTAAATCGTCTATAAAGACGGAACAAGGCCAATGAGAGAGAGAGTGGATGGATATGAGATGGATGTTTGTGTACCTTCCTAAATCACTTTAACTTACTTATAGGTCTTTCGGCATAAATGGCCTGATCTGCCATATCCGGCACATTTGATCTGGACGTCTTCCTTCCGTAGTCAGCATATTCATCAAAACAACGCTCTTCTCTGACACTCATTTTCCTCCTTGGAGATGGCAAAGGAGGCTCCTCGCCAGAGTCGTAGTTTTTTGTAGGAACATAATAAAAACTAGCACTGACAGGTTCACCAGCGAATGAATTTAAGTTTTCTTCCTGACTGGATTCCGGCCTTTCCGTCGGAATTATGCCTTGAGCTTCATTGTCCCAAGGATCGAGATACACCCGGTGACTTGGGGGAGGTGTAGGCACGTCGTCTCCTTCACTATCGAAGTCTACCACCGCCCAATACGGACTACCTTCATGCCCAGGCATGATTAAACCACTTGATGCGGTGATTTAATTTGCACTGAACCGATACTGTTTCTCAGACGGACACATAACAATAACCACTTCACCACACGTTCGCACGCTTCGGCCAGATATGGAGTTGTGTGCAAGTGTTATTTATTCGGCGCGCTTGGTAATACTAGTTGTTATTCAAGACGCGGCCTGCGTGGACATTCGACAACGAACGAACGATGCATTCAACGTTGGCGCGGAGGGGCGGGCGCATATTGCGTGCGATATCGGTAGATTGATTGTCAATTTTCATCATAGGGAAGATTGCACCCGTGGTACGGTTTTTACACAACTACAGACAGACGTATCCGACAGAGAACCAAAGTTATCGACATAGGTCAAAGAATTTGACGACCGATGTGGCGCGGCGGGCGAAGGTCCGCCTGCGACGCAGGAGGTTGCGGGTTCGATTCCCGCCTTGGGACAAATGTTTGTAAGATCTACAAGTATTTGTTTCGGGTGTTCTGGTCGTTTCTATGTATAATAAAACATATCTATCTATGTAATGTATTATATTATGTATATCAGTCATCTAGTACCCATAACACAAGCTCTGCTTAGCTTGGGGCTAGATGATGTTGTGTGGATTGTCCAGCATTATTTATTTATTTATTTATTAATTAGCAAGCTGAAGTGGCAGTGGGCCAGCCATATCTCGCGAAGAACCGACAACCGCTGGGGTAAACGTGTTCTTGAGTGGAGACCACGACTCGGCAAACGTTGTTTAGGACGCCCTCCGACCAGGTGGGATGACTGCAGGCAGATGCTGGATGCGGCAAGCTGAAGACAGGCCGCTATGGCGCTCATTATCGGAGAGCTGTGGACTATTTTAGGCTGATGATGATGATGATGAATTACCTACATTGCAATGGCATAATGCATGCAATTATTTTTCAATACCTAGAAATTGTACGTAGAAATGGTGTAGGAATCAGGATGATTTTCTCGTCATTTGTATTACCTAACACTTTCATGGCCCGAGACGAGACGAAGACAGATGATCTCTCCCAGTCGTGTAGCTGTCCTTTTCCCCTTCCTTATAATAACTCAGCAACTACCGCACCTATCAAATTGAAATTTAAAATAATAATAGGTAAGTACATTTCGTGCGCCTGTACAGATTTTAAGAAATAAAAATGAAAAAAATGAAAAAAATATTTATTTATTGAGAGAACAACATTATTTTTTTATTATGCCCTAAGGCGATGTTATATCTAGGTACCTACTTAACTTATCATAACTTATTTATTTGGTCTAAGGTAGGTACATAATAAACAAAACACGATACAAATTTAAAGATTTTGTTTCAATAACAATCTGTGCCATTTCCATGGCTTTCGGCATGTTTTGGTAGAATATATCTACGCTGTTTTCAGACAGAATATTGAGTAGATAGATAGCGAGTGACATGGGGGCAAACTTAAGTAGGTTGGTAGGTCCTAGAGTTAGGCACCTCGAGCATGACAGGGCGGCGGCGCCGCGCGCCCAAGTAGTCGTTGGGCGCGCGCAGCCGCAGCGCCGCCGCCAGCACCGCCGGGTGGTGCAGCTCCCCGCGCAAGACGCACACCATGCCACGTCACACTTCACCAGCGCCACGTCTCTCCGCACCGACAGCCTGCACTACCCTACCATACCTAACACGAACAGACCCGGGTACATTAACGGGTAATTTGGATATACGAGTATACTCCGTATTCTTTTGAGTACAAAAAGCGAGTAAGTAAATTTATTCTATATCTTTATTCTATATGTTTTTAAAATTCACAGGCTGCCTCAGAATAAAACCCAGGTTTCTAAAAGATTTGGCGCAAACATTTACAATATGGTGCGGGGACCTAAGGTCGGGGACCATTTCGAGGCCTAGGTCGAGGACGGACGTTGTTCGCGGCAGCCCTACCCCCTCCACCTCGTACTGGTTGGTAAGTACTGCAAAGGAGCGCGCGCCCGGCTGTAGCTCATCACGTTCAAGGAGCACTTCACTACGTTAAACAGTAGCTTGTTGGATCTGCTCCATTGGACCACCCTATCTAAGTCGGACTGGAGTCGTTCACAATCGGATGTGTCCGCTACTGTAAAAAACACTTTTAGGTCGTCCGCAAAGAGCAAACAGCCTGCCTCCTTAACAGCCCCCGCGAGATCGTTGATCATAAATAAGAAATTCAAAGGGCCAAGATTGCTGCCCTGACTTACCCCCGAAAACGTGTAACACGGGGCCGGTTGGTACCCCGCGTACTCCACATACCGCCGGCGTTCGCTAAGGTAACTCGCGAAAAATTTAAGCAGATACGGCGTGAAACCTATTGCGGAAAACTTCGACAGTAAGACATCGTTATCGACAGCGTCGAAGGCTTTCTGAAAGTCGTAGTCCACCTGCCCACCTGCATCCACAGGTGGCGCCAGGTGCGATACGAAAGACAGCAAGTTACTGGCCGAGCTGCGCCCCGAGTGCCCCCGGTGGATACGATTGCGCCGCGAGCCGTAAAAGTATCCACCGGGGGCGGGCAGCAGCGCCCCCTGCAGAACAATTCTACCACCGAACTGCGATCCCCAACCCGCATGCCTAATCAAATCAAATTTATTTATTGCATGAAATATACATGTTATAAAAGTTGTTATTATAATGTCATGGCATGTCACAATGTATTCTGCCCTAGCGTGGGGATTATGAGAATTACCCCATGTCGCTCATTTGGTAGAACATCGACGTAATTGACTTTCAATTTGTCCAGGAGAGCGATTATTGTGTTTGTTTGGAGTTCTTTATTTAATTTGTAGGTACCTAAGCAACTGGTGGTAGGATTATGATTATACTAGATAGGTACATAATTATTAGAGCTGTATTCATGCAATATTTGATGTTACTTTAAGAATCTAAAAATTTGTGTTCAGTATTTCCATAATTTAAAAATAACTACCGAGGTAGGTAAGTACCTGTAGTTACGTTATTGTTCCACGAGAATACAGCCATGGAGAAAAAAACTATCCATACAAAATGTGTGATTTTGTGACAAAAAAATAATAAATTTTGTTACTAATCATTTATTAACGTACCTAAGTAAAGTTAACGTAATTGTAAGTTTAAAGTAGGTAAGTAGGTACTCATAATATAATAATATCACAATTCAATATTATTGCTAAATGGTCTCCAAATAATGTTTACAACAACTTCAAAGTCTTAATTAAAACTATAATACCTACCAGAGATTATTATTTTTTCGTTTAGTAAGATTTAATAAGTTACAAAGACTATCTCATAGTCTTTGTAACTTATTAAATCTTACTTAGAACCTATTAAAATAATCTCAAAATGGTATCACTTCAGATACCTATCGCCCAAATTAAATTGTTCTCATTTCATTTGATAGCCCAAAAAATGTTTCCATCCTTTTCAGTTCATACAGCTATAAAAAGAACGATAACGATGAAACGATGAAACATTTCCGTCATTGTTTCCCCAAGAAAAAAAAAAATGCGTCGTTGTAGCGTTCAACAGTTTCACGATTTGTTCTAAAAGCCACAACGACGTTTGTGCCATCTAGCGGAAACTATCAGATATACAATTTTGTCGATTTTTCTCCACATCACGACCACCGGTTACAGTTGTTTTGACATAGGTACTAAACTCAATAAGTATTGCCAAAAATAACAATTTCCTCATTTTTCCAGCAAATGAGCGATGTGATAAAAAAGCCAATAAGGTGCTTATCAGGGGGAGGCCTTCGTCCAGTAGTGGACCAATACAGGCTGTTGAGGTTGAGGTTGAGATCACAGAAATGCACTGAAACACTGAAGAAAATAATCAATTAGTGCTGTAATGGATGATTTTCGTCCAATTAAAATTTAAAACACGAACTGTCAAAAGTGATGGCTCATTCATTAGGTGCTAAATGGTCACTAATGTCGTTATGTTTAAGCAACGCAAAATCTATGTAAATGGCTGGTTTGACGTTTCATTAGTTAATTTGTAATGGAACATTAAAATTTGTTAAAATTCTCTTTTGTACAACCGTTTAAGGAAAGATTAGAGTTTTATAAATTAAAGATCGTTTCTGCAACTGGGTGTTATGTTAGTTCGGTTGACGCCACTCTTGCTCATTCGGTCACGAAGTAACGAACTACCTATGAAGCGGGGAATGACGAACTAGTTCGCATAGTTCATCTGTCTAAGCGGTCATAAAGACCTAGTTCGTTCGCGAACTACACAAGACTACAGTACAGGCGGCTACAGTCACCAGCCGGCTGGTGACTGTACTCACCATGAGCCGACAAGGCTAGTTTTTTTTGGTGACTGTAATCACCATGGAGTGTCAAGTGGATAAATAACATAGTTTAGTCTATAAGTACTTACAATTTTGTTGCGATATCGAGTTAGTATCGCAAGATTGATTCGATGTTATGCTTAGTATGCTTGTCGAATCAAAAGTATCGAGTTGCTCGTATTTACTATAGTATCGGAATGTCCGCCGTACGTATATTATATGTGTTTCGAAACGGACAGCATGGTTTGAAGAACTGCATTTGAAATATGGATGTACATATATGTCTCTATGGTAGTTTTCTTGGGAATAATGCCTTAGTTCCTCCGTCAAAGTCATAGCAGCAAGTGTCCATGTCATTGTGACTGTCAATGTCAACTCATAGCGTTTGAAATTTTCAGCGGTGTAGGTATGCGGAAAATTTTGTGTTTTTATGGTTTTTTTGGTGAAAAAACGATGTTTATGGTGAAGTACAAGCATTTACTTTGTGCAAAATTCGTGCCCATCTCTCCGAGTTATAATCCCGACCACTGGCTATGAGGTAAGCGTGGAAAACTCAATCACGAGCCTGGCACAAAGTTCCCATCGGATGGTACCTAATACTTTGTTTATTCATGTCGCCGGCACCATCAGGCCGGCCGGTACACGCACGAGTGTGATCCTCTAGTACAGTTTGTCTTATCAAGTTATTGCGATAATAACCCAGGTTGAAGTACATAACCTATAGACGGAAGGTGCGGTGGCACCTTTTAGCACCCTAGATCATGTTAAATCATTTTGCAATCTCTAATTGAGTGTTACAAACATACTTTTGATGAAAAGATGATGATTTAGTAACATGACTACTATTATAAACAGATTTATGTGCATGTAATAGGTATGAAATAATTGTTTGAAATAAAAACATCATTGACACCAAAGTTTGGCAGGGCAAGACATACAAATGCCTACATAAATAACATATCGAAATCTTCGTAAGCTACCTGGTAGTACCTACCTACCTGGTTTGGTAAATAAAAAGTTGACACATTAATGCTAAAAGCTGTCATACTAAACACTTGTAGGATTGTATTGAAAGCCACATCGAAGTAGCATGTGTAGAGCTGGAGCAAAGTATTGTAGTAAGCGTATACAGCCCACCATCAGCCTCCTTTGAAATATTTGAAAAAATTATGGATGATATCTTATTTAAAATATCAAAATCTAATAAAAATCTCTTGGTATGTGGAGACTTTAATATTGATCTTTTAGAACTTTACTCCCTCAGTAGTAGACTAACTAATTTATTTAACTCTTATAATCTAAGGCCATTATTTATGGAACCTACTAGAATTACTGAAACTTCAGCAAAATGTATAGATAATATATTTGTTTGCCAAAATGATAAATTTATTAGTAAAAAAATAATAAGCAATTTAAAATCAGACCACTTAGGTCAACTAATTCAATTAGACATACAAGTGAAAAATAATAATTGTAAAAAGAAAATAAAATACATACCTGTGACCACAAGTCGATTTGAACGGTTGAAATTGGATTGGGATTCTAAGCCATCACCTAATTACTCACATAACAACCCAAATGAGTCGTATTGTAGTTTTTTTTATAAATTCACCAATGCGTTCAATTCAATATTCACATCCAAATCGATTATGGTCTCAGAAAAACTTAGCTTTAGTGAGTGGGCAACAGTAGGTATACATAAGAGTAGACAAACTTTGTATGAACTATATAGTGAAAAACAATACAATTTTAGCCAGGAGTTCAAAGCAAAAGTAAAAAATTACTCAAAAATGTTCAGAAAAGTTTGTCAAATAGCAAAATCAAATTATATAAGCTCCAAAATTAGAAATAGTGAAAATGTCATAAAATCAACGTGGAAAATAATAAATAGTGAGACTGGAAAGGTCAGTACCTACGTTAATGATTACAATTTAAAGATAAATGATTGCACAATCAACTATGTCGATGAAAAAGATATTAAAAAAGCCTTCAAACTTTTAAATATAAAGAAAACTGCAGATCTCTGGGGCATTTCCGTTAAAATTATTAAACCTTTAATTGATACGATTGCACCAGATCTAGCTTTTATATTCAATGAATCTATTGATTGTGGCGTATTTCCTGATCTAATGAAATGTAGTAAAGTAATCCCACTTTTTAAATCGGGTAGTAGGTCTGACCCCACTAACTTTAGACCAATATCAGTACTGCCAACTTTCAGCAAAGTTTTTGAAAAACTTATTTTACATCAATTGCTTAGGCATTTTAATGGCAATGACCTGCTACATGGTAAGCAATTCGGGTTTACTCGGGGCAGGTCAACTACTGATGCCGGTGTAGAGTTAGTATCGCATATTTTTGATGCTTGGGAGAAGTCGCAAGATGCTTTAGGTGTTTTTTGCGACTTGTCAAAAGCATTCGATTGCGTACACCATGAAACATTAATCAGGAAACTACATCACTATGGAATAAGAGACACCTCTTTGGATCTTCTTACATCTTACTTGAGTGATAGGATACAAAGAGTTGACATTAATGGGAAACGGTCTTCGGGGTCTGTAGTTACAATGGGTGTACCGCAGGGCTCTATCCTCGGTCCTTTCCTATTTTTAGTTTATATTAACGACCTACCACATCTTGTTAAGAATAATCACGAGATTGTGTTGTTTGCTGATGATACTTCATTAATTTTTAAAATGAAACGAAAAAACATAAATTTCGACGATGTGAATAATGCAATCTCAAAAGTAGTACATTGGTTTAGTGTCAATAATCTTTTGCTAAACGAAACCAAAACAAAATGTATAAAATTTACTCTACCTAATGTAAAACAAGTTAAGGCTGATGTAAACGTAAAAGGAGAAACATTAGAAATTGTAAACAGTACAGTATTCTTAGGAATAACCTTAGATAGTAAACTTCAATGGGGCCCACACATAGATAAGCTAGCAAAGAGACTTAGCTCTGCAGCGTATGCAGTCAAAAAAATCCGTCATCTTACAGACGTTGATACTTCTAGACTAGTCTATTTCAGCTACTTCCATAGTGTTATGTCTTATGGCATTCTGCTGTGGGGGAACGCTGCAGATATTAACACCGTATTTGTGCTGCAGAAGAGAGCTGTTCGTGCAATCTATAATATGGGTCCCAGAGAATCCCTGCGTGATAAATTCAAAGAAATAAACATAATGACAGTACCATGTCAATACATTTATGAAAACTTGTTGTACACTCATAGAAATATCAATCAATTCCCTAAAAATAGCGACATACATAATATAAATACTAGAAATAAGAATAAACTCGCTGTGCCCACAACTAGGCTACACAAGATAAATGCATCTTTTAAAGGGCAATGTATACGCTTCTACAACAAAACTCCAAGTGAGTTGCAAAAAATATCAATAAATAAATTCAAACAAATTGTCAAAACCTTGCTGTGCAAAAAGGCTTACTATAAAATATCAGATTATCTAGAGGATAAAAAAGCTTGGGACGGGTTTTGCTCCAACTCGAAAAATAACAACTAACAGGCTAAAGGTTTCTTCGTCGATTCTTTACTTTAGTCTACATACCGAAGCGACAGAAATCAAAAAATATCGCTTTATTTCCGTTTCAGTGTTTAGTTTTATATTTTGACCTTTTCTAAGTGTACATTTATTGTATTTATGGAAATAAAGAGTTTTTGATTTTGATTTTGATTTTTTTTTGATTGTCAGAAAAATCCTGCAAAATGAACGACCTAGCACCTGAAGTGCACTTGCCTGAGGCCCATGTGCTTTGTTTTTTACTGGTTTTTCACAGAGAAGATTAAACCTTAGCACAATAATAATAATCATAATAATAAGTCCCCAGGTTCGGTTTGTACTGTTAGGGGCAGAATCACCACTTTATTTTGAAGAATCAGAATTTTGCTACATATTTCATTGTTACTGGCAGACAGAGTACAGAGAATATATCAGAACAATAGCTGATTTTTGACTAACTAATCTATATTGTATTGGAATTTAAATATAATATTATGAAAATGCCATAAGTAGGTATATAATTATAGCTTTCTTTTGCTTAAATTATTTAAAGAACAGTACCTACCTACCTTATAACTATTAAGTTAAAAGGTTCTGCAAATTGACCTTTCACATTACAGCTTGTAAATAAAATTACCTGCAGGTATGTTTAACACTTACTCGGAGTAAGGTGCCAAACATAAAAATACTTTGTAGTCTCTCATAATATGTTACTTTCATTGCATTGAAACTGAATATTATGCTCTAGATCATTGTCATGGTGATCTCCGACATTTTGAAGTACCTATCTAAAACATGATTTACTTCCAAGATCTGTTGACACCAGTTGGAATGAACATCACATATTGAACCTAGTTTCACATTCCCAGAATCATAGGTTATTTCCACAGTTGTTTCCTATGGCTTTCATAGAACAACTTTATTTAATAGTAAGTACCTAAAATTAGTTCTATTATTGACCCCGTATTATTCTGAAAATCATTTAGACCCAAAGTTTGAAATAATCAAAATTAAATTCTCTGCAACAAACTAAAAATGATCAAGACAAATACAGATTACTATTATTAACCTAGGATGTCCAACGGCAGGGCAATGGCATTCCTTTAAATTAAAGATAAATTCCTACTGCTATTTTGTTTGAGTTAGTGCAACTCACTTCAGGTGAAGGTTAGTGCTCACCAACACACCATCAGAATCTGGTATATTAAATTTTTATTACAATATTCACAAGTCACAAGAGTCACAAGAGCTCAAAGTTCTTTCTTAGTTTTGTTAATTAAGTAGCAGAGGATCATTACATAATTATTTGGTTTACAATAAATACTTTGAAACCTCATAGATAACCAAACCTTCACAGTTGGTTTCACTCGGATGTGATCCACTTTTGACGAGATGCATCGGATGCACTCATTTGAACGAGAGGTTCCAGTCAGGTGGGCAATGACCCTATCAAATATCTGACACTCAAGCCAATATGTGGGACTATACCATTTCATACTGGTAAACGAAACTTATTATTTTAAGTATAAAATAAGGGAAACTTTATCCTATCGTCAGAAACAATGTAACTGGAACTAATAATGGTGATGTTCATGAGAGAGTTATGTTATAGTTTGGCCAACTAACAGTCAAATAATCAACATAATACCGGTATGGTACTTATTGCCCCTGGCCTCGGAGGCTATATCCTAAATTAGGGGCCATCGCATGCTTACTTGGGCTAGGCGATGATGTTATTGGAGCTGTCTTGACGACGATTCAGGACACTACTACGGCAGCATGCCTCTCGGGGAGGTATAGCGGCATGGCCGTCTGCCAGCCAAATAATCTAAACAGAGTATCGGAACGGTACTTATTGCCCCCGGCTGCGGAAGCTGTATCCGGAACATGGGGCGTGGCATTATAGACATCAAATGAAGGCTATTACAGTAAAATAGTACAATACTTCTCATTATTATATTTCTTCTCATATTAACCAAGTGTGCCTTTTGCTCCTACGGCTAATAAATTTATGAGTGTGAGTATTACCCCATTCATGGCCTGGACTCTGCGGTGTGACCCGCAGAGGTGGCGACTCTGGTGCCCCGTTGCTAAACCTGATAGGTTAAACTAGCAGATGGACACTAACAATGTTAACTCCAGTGCGGAGGAGATAAGGATGCAATTTTTCGTTAAGCCTTCAATGGCTCGAATGGTACTTAAATACCTCTGGCCTCGGGGACCGTATTTAAAAGAGGTTTCCTAGGTGACACTTAATCATCATCAGCCTATATTAGTCCACAGCTGGCTATAGGCCCCGCTGGCACTTGGTCTTAAAAGCGATACCTCGCTATAACAAGGTCAAGTCGACTTTTATAACACCTTCAGTCGAAGTGTGATCAGTCTTGTCTGAATATACACGTCGCCCTCGGAGACTGTATCCGGATAATGGGGCATACATACCAGGCGATTTACGTCCCAACAAAGTGACCGACATTTTGCCAACATATTCGAGCCTGAGAGGATAGCACACAATCTATGATAATGCTTCTGGCTTATACATTTTAAATCTTGTATTGAGGTTCTGTCTGAGCTCCTTTAATGTTCTCTCCCCAGTGAAGTCCCCCCTAAGATGGAGACAATGGAACTTTTGGTAAAAAAGTGTGGGGGGGGGATGGGGGGTTAGACGGTACGGTGAAGTAGACAAGTGGTAAGACTAGGCACGTCACCCACTGTCCTGTATCAGATTGTCCATCATTATCACCAACCAAGGTACCATTACCCTTTACCGTCGGATATGACGTGGTTCTCCGCAATTAGATATATATCGTCTAGCGGGAACACCATGGAGTTATGGTGTCAGTGGATTCATAACCAAGTATTTTTCATGAAAACAATAACATACCCAAGCAGACACCTGTTTTGGTGTTTTCTGCAACTGGACCTGATTCAAGTACTTATGTTGTTCAGTTCAGAGAACTAAAAAGCTATATGTAGATATCATTAACTACCATCTTTATATTACATAGAAATACCGATAATTACACAGCAAGGGTTATAGCGAAATAACCCCTTGTAAATAAGTTATCCATACCATAACATATTTTATTTTATATTTGTAATGTAATAATGTTAAAAGTCCTATTTGAACTAAATGCAATTAGTATGGACAGTTAATTAAAGATATACTTATGAAGTATGTTTATGTGAATCCCAGATCTCATAATAGCAAGATCAATTAAATTTATTGATTCTAAAAATGAGCACATTACCAAGCATGTGATCAACAAATAAATCCTGAATTAGATAAAATTAAAACTATCACATTCAAACTGAAAATATTCTACTAAGCAGAATTCCATTCATTGAAATATTACCCCTTGCATTTTAGAGCTTGCATTTTAAATCAGCAAGATTTTATGAATACCATAATCCTATTTAATAAATTGATGAATCTAAATGGTCCATAGTAAAGTTTCAAATAGAAACCAGAACTTTACTCATTTAAATAATGAAATACCTATATTACCTATACATACAATATTTTCATACTTAGATCACTGCCTTTTACCCAGTTTATGACAGTTTTAAACATTGTCCGGCCCCACGAAGCGATCTGCTGTACAGCGACAGAACTGCGGCGTCACCGGCTGCCACTGTCCAGACCTAAGCCCCAACGAAGTGACCTGCATGACGGCGCACAATACAACTGCAGAACGGCGTCGCCGGCTGCCACTATCCAGATCCAAGTGTACATAAATGTGCTTCAGGGGCACTTTGTGTGATGCTAAGTATCGTTGATTTCTGATCAATTAGATTTGATAAATACTCAATATTTTGTCTTACACAACTTTAAAGTCTTAGAAATTATGTCCTAAGATCTTTGACTTTGTTATTTATGTATTACATGTTAGTACCTACTTAGTTACATGTCATACATTTTATTTTCACATAGCGTTTGTCCGTCTTTCACCAGCAGATAACAAACAGGTCTTCAAACCATGCTGTCCGTTTCGAAACACATATAATATTACCGTTTTGCACAAAAACAAAACGGATATTATGTGAGTGGAGAAACGGACAGCATCAGCAAGGTACTTGCTGGTGTTGATGACACTATGAGTTGACATTGACAGTCACAATGACATGGACACTTGCTGCTATGACTTTGACGGAGGAACTAAGGCATTATTCCCAAGAAAACTACCATAGAGACATATATGTACATCCATATTTCAAATGCAGTTCTTCAAACCATGCTGTCCGTTTCTCCACTCACATAATATCCGTTTTGTTTTTGTGCAAAACGGTAATATTTTTTCATTAAAAAAGAATGCTATTTTATCTTTGATTTTTTCACTGGCAAGAAGTTTATGTTATGTCAATGTTCGCGCCAAATGTGACATTCTCGGGGTGCTTTCCGAAATACGATTACAGCGTCATTAGCGATCGCAACGTGATTAGGCGTTCCAAATTAGTTAGCACCTTCGAAGAAGAAGGCTTAGAATGATAGTTGACACAAGAGCCATTTTCAAAAAATATGTACATTTCGTGAAAATTCTTGTCCAGCATATTAAATATTAAATAAAAAAAAAGTAATGTTGCTTTTTTAATTTTATCAAGTTTTTTTACAAATTTGAACTTTTCTCTTATGTTCCCACTAAAAATATATGGATCTGTTAAATCGATTGTATATTCAAAACTCTTTTTAATTATTTCCACCCTCCATGACCCTTAAAAAAATGAATGTCCTTTTTGCACCTTAGAAGCTTCAAATCATATTATTGGCTCCAACATGAACATGTTGGAGCCAATAATATGATTTGAAGCTCTAACTAACCTAATCTATTTATATAATGTTAATAAATATTATTTCCTGTTATTTATTGAGAACCAATAATAATTTAGACAATATTTCTAAGATAAAAAAATACTTTAATGTTTGTCTCAGGTTTTAAACATGTGAGTCACTCAGAGGATGTCACGGAGGATTTCCATAGTTTTCGTTGTAATTCTGCCACTTGAAGTTATTTTTTTATTACTGACAACACTATGCGGCCTGCTAGTTCTCAACAATAACTCGGCCATTTGGTTTTAGTTCCATTTTTTGTGTTGACAAAAAAGACCGGCCAAAATTCCCAAAAAAAAAATCATGTGAATCACGGTGGATTTACAAACGAAGTAAGGTGTGTATTATTTTCAATTATTTATAAAGCATAGACCTAACAAATGCTAGTTAGATTGTGTGTTCCATTCATCTGTATTGCTAATTATTTTTACAGAATATTTTTGGAGGTTAGGTTTTGCACAGAATGTTTACCAACATGTTAGTCACATTTCGTGAATTTTCGTGACTCATATGACGTGACTCACATCAACTTGCAAAGTAAAGGTTTGCTTACACTAGCAAAAAAAATATACAAAATGTAATATGTAACTTTTCTTAACGGATTTTCTGTAAAACCAGATGCTTTTGTTTTATTAAATGAAACAGATTCAATTTACTTCTAAAATTATATTGTAACCTTGCATCTTACTAAACGTATTTCTGTTAAAACATGACATGTTAGTTAATTTTTGATTGCAATAATAGTAAGTAATAATAGTAGTAAAAGTCAAATAAAACATTTTATCTTAACCGCAAACTAATTTGTAGTTTTGTTTAAAAAACTTTATGTGCACACGCCCTTACAAAAAATGTGACTCACATTTACTATAAAAGTACAGGTATATCACGAAACAGTTTAGTCACAATTTCAATCATGTTAGTCACAATGTACATATTTTTTGATAATGACCCACAAACGAGTTAAATCTAAAAAATTGCAAGAAGTTGTCGCAATTTTCATTTTGAGCAGTTAGTACAATACTTCAAATGACGCGGAAAGCAGCTCTCACATAAAAATATAAAAGTGATGTGTTGTACGGTGCAAGGGTGTTTAAACACCAGTAACAAGAAAAATAGTACCGCAAATATCTCATTCCACTGGTAAGTATTACGTAATATTACGTTTGTAATTTTGCCTAAAACAGTCATCAAAACACATAAATATATTTAAAAATTTCCATTTTCGTGAAAATGGTAGACGAAATTTGCTAAATTGCTATGCACCGGGGAAAAATACCCCGGTTTTGTTACTTAGTACTTGGTAAGTACCTATATAAAAATAGTAGAGGAGTGGACGTCACTCAAGTCAGGACTTAGGAATCAAACTACGCGGAATATCACAGGTTTAGAATTTTCAGTCACTCGACGATGTTCTGATTAGATTAAAGATGTAAAATAGTAATTTGAGTTTACAAATAACTATTTTACAAAGAAAATTTCAATCAATAAATGGAAACAATTAGAACTAGTATTTACAATTGAAACAATTGAGCTAACTGCAGACTGTTGCAAACAATCTTGCTCAAGAGGCAGCTCAACTTATCGAAATGAAGTCGGAAGCGTCCCCGCTACGCGCTGGCTGCATTGCCCCACTGTATGGCAAGGCTGATGCGCTGTGCCAGATAATCACGCACCGTCGGTCGCTTTGACCAGATGCTCAGATATTTTTAAAATTCCGGAAAACCTCGATACCGCACGGACCTAGACCGCTCTCTGCTCCAAGGGGAGCAAATGCAATAAACTCAATTTGAAAATTGCAATCAATCCCATCACTTTATCTGTAGCAATACAATATGACGGAGAAGAACCCTCCGTACGCTTTTTGAAGAGGGTGACGTCAGCAGCGCTGACGTCACTGGCATCCTCGTCACGCCGGGATCCATAGGAAGGAAAACACGAAGTTGTTGTGGCAGTAGATTTATTCCACAGCAGAGGTCCGTTCCGTCCGACGACTCGAGCAAGAGTGAATTCTAGCCCGGCCGACGGCCATATTTATAGCAAAGCTTAGCCCCGCGTCGAACGATTACGAACGCGAGCGAAAATCGCCGTCGCGAAGCTAATACTTTGACTTTTTACAATGTTTTGTAACCTAACTCAATTCTATGATAAGATTTAGTTGTTTAACAATTAAATAACTCTCAAAACTAGATTTTCCTATTGAAATAACGCCTTCGCGCCGACAAATACATACACTCAACTACTCTTATCCAGTTTTTGGTCCCCGTCTGCTGAAGCGTACTCAGCGTCTTATCCAGAGGGTTCAAAATGCTTGCGCCAGGTTTTCTTTTACTATACCACCACGAGAACAAGTTACTCCATTTCTAAACCAACACTTCATCCATAGAATGAAGTCGCGCAGAAAACTCCACTTAGCTACTATTCTTTTCGGTGTCGTCAAGTTTGGTGCGCCCTCTTATCTCTATGATAAGCTTAGTTGGTTTAAGAAAGAAGGAACGAGGAGAAAATGTTGCCCTATTCTAGCAACACCCCAAGGTTCTTCTGCAGCTTTCAGGGGTAGTTTCCGTTACGCAGCTACAAAGTGCTGGAATAATATTCCACCGCCAGTCAATGACCTGAAAAATATAAATACATTTAAACTTAAATTAAAACAGTTCCTTCTCAGCGCTCAGAAGGAGGATGAAAGTCTTAAAGATAACGATAGATCTGTTATCTAAAGTTTATTATTATAAATGCTCTATATTGTCTCTTAGTGCTTTAAATAGGTACCATGGAATGCGACACGTTTATACTTAAGTACTAAAATACTTTTTCATAAAATATACTTAACTTTCGGATGAAGCTTCATTTATATTCGCGCCGCCGCCCGCCCGCCGCCAACAGAAACACTAACAGTAGGTATTGCAATATTATTTAAAAAAAAATTGTTTACTCTTATATTTAGGTATAATAAATAAGTTTGCATACATAATATATATTTACACAAGTATACATGTATACTCATAACAATTAAATGAAATCTCATAATGATGATATCTACACTCACCTGACGATCGTGACGTGACACAATCCCTCTGGCCTTCACTGAAAATCAGCGCTGGGTGGACACATCAGTGTGCATCCAGCACTACGCTGAGTGAAGGGCCATATTATTTGCCTTTAACGCTGCTACGCACAAAACAAATCTTTTTCTTTTTGTAACTATTTGGTAGTCTTAAGGTTAATTGTGTATAGTAGTTTTAAGGTAAATAAAAATATTTTCTTTCTTTCTTCTTTCTTTCTTTACATGTTCGTTTTCAGGGTTCCGTAGTCAACATAGTTCCCTTATAGTTCACCATGTCCGTCGCTACGTCCGCAGCTTAGTCCAGAGACTATTAGTACTGTTATTTGGCAAAGGTATAATAATATTTACTATTAACGCTGAAGGAGTCGTAGGAAAAAAACCTGTTTTTTTTTAGTGTAGGTACTTGTCTAAGTTGGGCATTATTATTTGTGAAAAAAATGCTAATAGTTGGTCGTGTGAATTTAAAAGGAAAACTACACAGCTTCAGTACCGTAAGGGGGGGTAGTGTTAAAAGGGGTACACTGTTACAATGCACATTTCTCCGTCCCTTTCTATTAGTTTTATGATGTTGGTATACACGTATGTTAAGCTCACAAGCCGCCATCTTTGAACTATTGTTCCTGTCACAGTTTGTACCGCGCTTGTAAATTAACAAAAAAAAATTGATTTCGTGTGATTAAACGTCGAAAAACCCGTTTCAAAGTTTTTATTTTTTTGACGGACGTGTTGTATTTAGGTAAATGTTGATAGTTTTTTTATTTTAATGTTTATTTAGCTACATATTACCGTTGAATTGTTTGTTGTAAACATAATCTAAAATATTCATTCGAATTTTTCAATTTGGTTTGCCTCTCTGGGGCACTGTGTTATGAGACACTGTGTGACAATGTAACAATTAATAAAGCAATAAGTTGGAAAATTACTGACAGATATTGAGGATAATGAATATGACGTTAGCTACTTACGCAGAAGTGGCAAAGTTGACAATCCCGCGAAGAAGTGAGAGTGAGAGAAGTGGCAAAGAGCCACAGGTAATAACTAAAATCATTAAAAATCGGAGGTAGACGTCGTGTGGCCATTTTGTACCATGGACGTAAGTTGGGGTAAACGTTTGTGGTACTTATGTGCCACTGGACGTTCAAGTGGGTAGTAGAGAAGTAGTTTGGTTCCGTGGACCACAACGCGCCTTGCAGTTAGAGTGTCTACTTAAAATTGATATGATTGTTGACTGTCATAAAACATAATATAATATTATAATAATGTATAATTTTCTCCACAACCATGTTTAGTTACTGAACCTTTATTTTTTTATATGACCAGTATTGTCGCGGAGCCCGAGCCCCCACAGAGGCCCGGAGCAAACTTTGAGAATAGCTGCTCTAAGGGGATAAAATAGTAGTTTCTAGTTTAGTTTTCGATTTAACTTGAAGTTAAACCAGTAAAATTTGATACCTAGGGATTTTAGGTATTTAGTTTTTCGGTCGGTAAATAAATAAGACGTGCTTCAGTATTTTTGTAAATTTATCCTTTGTAGTATAGGAATTCCGTTACTCAGAAACATGAAAATTGGTAGGTATTTTGCCTACTGCTTGATGGAAAACTACGTGTTCAGTTTTTTAGAAATTCGACCCAAGAATGTAAAAGTTTACATTTTTAAGTATTTCTGTTGCTGGTGCAAGTGGACGTGGTGGTACTGACAAGTAAAAATGCAGTAGGTATATATTTCTGTTTCCTAATAAAGGTACATAGCTAACCTACCGATGAGTAGGTATGCCGTGTAAACCTAAACCTAAATTGCACCTAAATTGACTCGAAAAATAGAGTCGAAAGTATAGAATTCCCAGGTCCTTTGGCCCCCATGGCCCCCCCCCCCTGTATCACACTCACAGTAATTTGGAACGCTTGTGAGCGCGCTATTACCGATTTTAGCGTAATTCGGAATGCAGCCTCGGAAGTCGGAAACGTCGGGTGCCAACATCTTACAGCCAATCAAAATACAACCAAGCACGTTACAGCCCAGGAAAATCTGTACATGGATGGTAGAAATTTCCACGGCTGTAATTTCTGTGGCTGTGACTTACGAGCTGTAAAAATATTAAACAGCCTATGAAAATACAGCCGTGGAAAGTTCTGCCATCCTGGCAGAACTTTCCACGGTTGTAAAAGCCTCGGTTGTGTTTTAGAACGCTGTATAATATTTGAACGTACCGAGCTTTCACAGCCACAGAAGTTACAGCCTTGGAAAATAATGCCAAGATGGCGTCATATCCTATGCTGCGTTTACAATTACTAGCTTAGTACAAGCTGTCAATTGGAGAGTATCGCACGATAATGTCACTGTCAATGTCAAACTTTGACATCTATTTGAATGATAAACAGTGTTGCCACCTTAGTGGATTTTCCACTAGAACTGGTAAACCCCGACTTTACCCCGTTTCGACCCCGACTTTAGTTGTGAAATATTGCTTTTAGTGGCTAGTGAATTTCTCACTGACTTCTAAGCCAGTAAACTATTCTTACTTTTTTTTTTACTTGTACTTTCAATTATTTACTGAAAATACTATAACTCAATCAGTAATAGCTGAGTGATACACGTTGAAATGTTATTATTTCTATGTACTTAATTTTATTTTTGGGAGTTTTTACATCTTTGTAGGCCACAGTGACTGATCAACAGAATAACTGAGCTCCAGAATACACTGTGCACAGGGATTCCTTGTAGGTAGAATATTTTTGGTAGTAGTTAGCTTACCACAAAAAAACTGACCGAATGAACTCTGTCTCGTGTCTCGTCTCAGACTGCTCAGTACGTCTTACAATATTATGGCGAATTTATTCGATGGGTAATTATGCTAAAACTACAATAAAGTAGGTACGTAAATGTTTTAAGAATCTTGGCTTCAGGACCCACGTTTAAAAGACTGGCTTCATTGAAAGTATCACTCGTCAAATAGCGAAATGTAAATTTTGTCCCCTCAAGTGCCGACTGGCAGGTAGTAAAATTTCGTTGAGTGCCACGTATTGTACCTCTTTGTAGAACGCAAAATATATTAAAATATTTGAATTTCTCGCGAATGTGTATCAGATTCCGTGTCGAAGACTCAGAAACGAAGTTTCTGAATAGCCCTGCTGTTGTGTTGACGGTTTATTCTGATAACGGTTGCTCTCTTTTTTTGTAAGTATGGATTATTGAAGATGGAAGACAAGGTTAGTAAATGAATGAATGAACAAAAGTTTCGTGTTATTGACACGAATGAACAATCTTCGTCATTGTTAAGTTTTTTTTAATGTTATTATTGTTAATTGATTGGTTAGTTAAACATTTCTGTTACAATACCTACCTAGGTATTTATTGTATAGTTACCGGTTATAACTAAGCAGCCTAAGATTTCTTAAACCGGAGCCCGTTGGAAGTAAAAAACCGTTCACGATGGTGCAGATCAAAATGATTCACCTGAAGACTAATTAGTATAAAATAGTAAGTCGTTTGGTAAGTAATTTGAATGATGTTCATATTGATTTATTAATTGTTAGTATTTTATTATGTAATAATAAAGGTTACTTACTAAAATACATACTGTTTTCATTCTTAAAATTTTAAAAATATGGTTTAGTGGAAATCTTAGCGATTTTTACAGTAAGACGTTTATTGTTAGTGGTTTTCTGGTGGTTTTAGAGATTGTATCTAGTGGACAGCTAGTTTAGCTGTTGGCAACACTGATGATAAATAGTACATTACCTAAGTACTTATACTTTACTTACCTCTACCTACCTACTGCACAAGGCAAAGCGATTCTAGATAGAGTTTTTGTTCCTTGGATTCAATCAAGACATTATGCCACACACAAAACAACACAAGGAACTTATCTTATCTTACACTTGCGCCTTCCCATCTTCCGAGGACATCCGTGAGGGCGGGTGCGGCGGCAGATTTGGCCGAAGATCTCAAGAGGCGCAAATATGCAGGTCTCGACAGAGCCTACACATTTGCTCCCCTTGGAGTCGAGACCCTAGGTCCGTGGGGTACCAAGGCTCTTCGGGTTTTCAAAAAATTATCTGAGCGTCTGGTCGAAGCGACGCGTGACCCGAGAGCTGGTGAGTATCTGGCACAGCGCATCAGCATTGCCATACAGCGTGGCAATGCAGCCAGCGTCTTGGGGACGCTTCCGACTGGTGTTGATATGGATCAGTTGAGCTACCTACCTGTAGTCTGTTTGCAGCAGTCAGCAGATAGCTCAATTGTTTCAATTGTAAATACCTACTAGTATAATTTTCAATAAATAATTTATTTATTTATTTATTCTCATATCTTCTCTACCACTCCCTGACTACTTAGTTGATTTGTTGTGATCTGGGACCACTCCATTCAGAGATTAATTTCTGCAGGGGTACTTAATTCAAATTCAAAATTTTTATCGAGACCATATTGTACAAAAGTTATTAAAGTTAATCAGTCTCTACCCAGCTAGGGCACAGCAAGATAAGTACTAGGTACTAAGTAATAACGCTAGGTTCTATAGATAAAGTTTGGCTTTGTAAGCCAACTACAAATTTTAATTCATTCACAGATCTACTAATTACACAGTTAGGTACCTAGTTTATTTATGTAAAGCATGTTATGTTATGATCTAATTCTTTGTTCTGCAAATAAAGTGAAAGTAAAACTAAGAAATTAGCGTAGAAGGAGGAGGCCATCTACCTACGCGAATTAGGTATGGACATTGGCAGGAAGATGGAGAATTGTATCGGACCGCGGACCCGATGCAGAGCCATATTTTATTAAGTGAATTATACCTAGGTATAATTTAATAGGCCGCGCCGCCGGCAAGACAAATCCTTTCTGGAAAACGCCTCACAAGCAAGATATCTCTCGCAAGCAAGCTGCTCTCTATGTATTGCTGCAAACGTGAATTGGGCCTTCGAAATGATTAATGTGCCTGTCTACAGATATCTAAATACCTAGGTAAGAAAATTATGTTTGAAGCATCTAGATAAGTACTTAATATCTCTGAAGTTATAATTATCTGATGTCCCATACTTTAGTAAAATACATTCATTTCGTCAAAGGAAATATAAAGCATTCTCTCAATCAAATTTCTTCTTTCACAGTGGGAAAGAGCCATGCCTCAAGAAATATCACCTAAGTAGGTGCTACATGACTGTGTATATTGAGAGCACACACACTAGTTCTGTAACACATAAATTATTGAAGGAAGGCAAGCTGTTGGTGACAGAGTCAGAGTCGATTCATTTTTTTTTATAATGCTGGACAATCCACACAGAATCATCTAGCCCCAACCTAAGCAGAGCTTGTGATATGGGTACTAGAATAGCTATTTTCTGATTTAAATATTAGCTATATTAACTACATTACACTTGACTGTACCTACTCTGACCATTTGAAAGGGTGACGATTAGAAAAAGCGACTATTTGAAAATCTGACCTTGTGAAAATAAAGGGATGACTGATATACATACATAATACATATAGTACATTACATAGATAGATATTTTTTATTATGCATAGAAACAACCAGAACACCCGAAACAAATATTTGTAGATCGTACAAACATTTGTCCCAAGGCGGGAATCGAACCCGCAACCTCCTGCGCCGCAGGCGGACCTTCGCCCGCCGCGCCACATCAGTCGTCAAATTTTTGCTATATGCTTAGACGGATTTGTGGAGGAGTCTAACTTAAATAAAACAAATTTAAAAAAAATCCTTATTTCTTTTTATCTTACTACTAATACGTACAAAAGTAAAGCTAAAACAGGGTAGTCTCCTGAGTAAAGTAAAAGATATTCGACACATATTTTTTCTACTACTTTGATCAAAGGTTCATAATGTTAATATTGCACTAACATTTATTATAATTATGGTAATTCTGAAATACATCTTTGTTTTATTTCTATTGACGACAGACAACTTGAGTCAGTCATATCAGACAAGAGTACTCTACTTTTATTCTCTATGACAGAAACATGCAGGTTCTATTCAATCCTTATTTTAACACATCATAATACTTTGATCAAAGGACTAAAATGTTTTAGGACACATGCATAATAGCAGTTTCTCCTCAATGCGTGCTATGGAGCTCTGTATTGCTGGCAAGGTGGCAGCCATTACCTCTAGCCAGACTTTCTCCGCTCTCGCTAGGTGCTGCTCCTCGATCTTGCATTTACTGCTGAGGCGCATCCGCAGCTTGTGGTGTATCTGTAACAATTTACAAAAATACAGCTTTGGAGGAGGCTCTGTCCAGCAGTAGTAATTGGCTGTTTATGTGATGCTTAAATCAAAAGTAAATTAGACATGAACAAATTATTACATTCACCTGGGAGTTGGGCCCAATTGTGGTGGTGGTGTTGGGACATCTGCTGGAGCAGTGGCAGCCCACGTTGACTCTGAAAAGGAATATTCATACTATTCAATACAAAAGACAAGATTTTATCATCCCAGTAGATGAGATTTTATGAGAATTGAATGTATAGAATTTTAGGAAGTAAACAACAAATTTTATGTAACAATAGGCATTCCGACGGAGGCAGTAGACGTTAGGCAGGCAGCCAGTTATCAGCCCCGTCCTCTTCCTTCGCACCCCACACTTCTTTTGATTAAAATACTAGCTTGAAAAGTACTGTTGTGTGATATGATAGTACACACTTGATAACTTTTGTAACGCATAAAATCGGTAGTTACTTGTAATATAGTGGTCTTAAACTTCTTCTGAAACGAATCTTTTTCAGCAAAAAACAAGCACAAACGTTGATATACACAAAACAAACAAAGCAGCAACTAAAGTTCAACTTCAACTTCTTATCTGGATGGCTTCTTCATTCATCTGCAGGGCTATTCAGAAACTCCGCTACCGAGTCATCGACTCGGAATCTGGCACAGATTCCCGCGAAATTCAAATATTTTTGCGGTTTTTAACATTTTCTGCGGTCTGCAAGCAAACTAAACTTCCAGAAAAGTAGTTTTCTACTAATCGTAGACTATTTTCTATGAGGCCATGTTACAATTGATATCTTACTACAAGTCAGGAGGAACAGCAAACACGTGTAAACTTTCTCTTCTTTTAATTTGTAATTTGTTGATTTTTAGTAATAAATCTCTTAAATTATTAATTACTCCAAAATTAGCAATAAATCGAAATCTGTTAAAAAATGATTGACTATTTATGGAAAATTACTTTTCCGCTATTTATATTCCTTGTAAATTGCAGAAAATATTAAAAACCGCGAAAATATTTGTATTTTAAAATAAAAGCAAAGATGTGACAAATTAAAATGGCGTCGGATGGTCTTCTGCGCAGCGGTCGGACCGTCAGACTGGCTAGAACCATAAGACATAATTAATATAATTATTTAAGCTCTATCATCATAAATTACAGTTATTTCACAGATAGCTATTGGTTGAATTATCCACTAAGCGACTAGAGATTTAGTTACAAATACGAAATTAGGTATAATAATTATTATCTATGTATGCAACGAATTACATTACATTATCGACATGGTTATCAAATACATGGTGCTACTTACTAACAGAAATTCAATCCCGAGCACTAACAGGCCGATATGTGCTGATTTGTGCCAATATGTGCTGATAGTGAAAATTCCGTATTTATTTAATTGCGTGTATTTATTTAGGCGCGGGCAGAAACTAGTCCCTCATATATTATTTAATAGCTTCTGCCCGCGGCTTCGCACGCGTTTTTGGAAATAAAAAGAAGGTAGCTGAATGTTATTCCCGATCCAAATCTTTGTGTAACAGCCCAATCCATTCAGTAGATTTTACATTGTCTCCGGCCAACATTATTTATTTGTCCAGCATTATTTATTTATTTTATTTTATTTATATACTTGTTACATAGAAAGTATGCACCTAATCTGCAGCCATGGACTGCAGCATTGCATTTTCATTGTGGTTCGTCCGGTATAATCGTCATTTGCCAAGTACATACTCTGCCGACTCAGCGATGACGTCTTTCCCTCAGCGTGGCCTGCCGCGACCGCGATCACGTCATTCTACGCTTGGTACTTGCATCGACCGAGAGTAGCTTCGTTAATTTTAACTTAGAATAATTTTGCTTTACGATCTTTGTAAAAGTTTAAAGTTAATAAATAGTTTAAAAGTTTTTGGTTTTTTTTAAAACCGTCGTCTGTGGCCTCCGTAATTTACTCTTATGCTTGATGATAAGTTGCTAAGCGCGAAAATCTGTTTGCACACAAACACCAATCTTCGGGGAATGTTCTCATATACAATGTGACCGGTCACCGGTGTCGGAGACTTTGGAGGGGTGAAATACGGTAAATTTTATCGACAAATCACTATCCCTATTTTTTTTTCTCTCTCCATGATAAAATGGCAGCCATTTTGTTTTCTGTTGCCTCGAAGCACGGGTGCTTGTACTGATTAAGGTATAGCCAGGCGCGGTTCCAGGGGGGGGGGGGGGGGGGTCACGGGGGTCATGACCCCCCCCCAAAATCTTAGTTTAGGTACTTAAAAAATTGCAACCCACAGCTTGATGATTATAATTGGCCTGGTAACTTCCGTTACATTGATTAAATTATTTCTCGGTTCTGTTTTCCAGATAGGTTTATTAAAAATCTAATAAAAGCTCAAAAAAAGTATACCTACTTGTAGCTGTGACTCGCGGACTTACATTGCGCATGCGTGTAAATAGCGTGTTGTGCAGTGTTGCCAGGTCTACCGATAAAGCAGTGATACCTGATTTTTGAACAATCTATTTAAAACCGGCCGCGCACAGCCGAGACCGGTGAAAACCTTGATCGATGCAACCACACGATAAAATGTACTGCACTCGCAGTCGCGAAACGCAGGACGCACCGCAAATCGCGGCTGTGTTACTCGAGAATCGAATGGACACCCTAGTCAAAGGGATTATTTAATGTGTTTTGGTGATATGAGGTCATCCTCAGGGAAATCATTTAGATTTTTTATTTGAGAATTAAAGCGGATGGCTTTATTCTCTGTCTTCTTGCTGAATTACAACCTTCTGTCTTATTTCACGCCTCTGCACCCCTTTATCTCAAAGAAGTTTTAACCTTTCTCCACCATTCTCGCGCTCTTTCTCTGCGCTCTTCTGAAACCCTCATGCTTCAAGTACCTGTCCACTCTACTTCTTCGCCCATGCCTTTACTGCCCTAGGTGTGAACCCGCGACCCCCCCTCCCTATTCCTCCATCCAAGTGCTTAATAAGCAGTGATCGGAATTAGGTGGGCTAAAATACCTAAAGTTCAAAGAACAGAGGCAAAAAAAATGGAGACTTCCTTACTACAATAATTTTATTGGACCCAATTGGGACGAAAATGGAATAATTGTCGCAGTTAGCATGTATATTTAATATTAATGTTTTGATAATATTACGAACTAATTCAAATAAATTTTAACCATCCAACCCAACCAACCATCTTTTTAACCAACTGCAAGAAGTTTAATATTTTATAACTTACATTTCTAATTGTTATTAGCTTAGGTAAAAAACTGATTCACCTTGTATTCTTTTCCCAGAATAGCCGAAGCTTGTTGTCTCTTTCTAGATTTTGCTATCTTTTGTTTGTCACTGGTTTGCAGTGTAAGTACCTATTCAATAAACAATGACAAAAAGTTTTCGTAGTTTGACGAATTCATTATGAATGTAAGCGGGTTAACTACGAACCTATTTTGTGTTGGAAGAACACCAACGTTTCATCCCTTAACGAGGGACTTCATCAGGGTGAGTGCGGTTCGCGTTCGTGGATGAAGTCCCTCGTTAAGGGATGAAACGTTAGTGTTCTTCCAACACAAAATAGGTTCGTAGTTAACCCGCTTACATTCATAATGAATGACAAAAAGGTTGATGGGTAGGGTTGAGGGCGTGTTTCGCATTCCTAGAGTCGTCATGCGTGCTTCACTCACTCCTGTAGCTACCCCCGTTGTGTACGCATCTCTGACTCGTGAACTTTTGTTAGACCAGTGTTTGTTTTATCGTTTATTGGATCTGCTTCACATGACTACCTTGACTTGAATTTACGGACTTCGATTTACTGCTACTGCAACTACATCACAGCCTACACTGATACCCACTTGCTTTGGCAATCAAACTACTTGGTAAGTCTTTGATTTTAACTCAAATTTTAATACATTCTAACGATAAAACTATTCTCGATACATTAACCAAATTCAAACAATTTTATTCAACCACTTATGGATCATATTTTAAACAATTGCTTTATGTTTTAGTCCGTGCACAAATTTTATACCTGCATACTCGCAATTGTACCTATCATTAAACCATTTTTTTACGCTAAGAAGACACCCCAGGATATAGGTACTTACCGTATATTTTTTCTCGTTATTTACAGTAATTGTGCAATCAAATGGCGACCAAACCTACCGAAGGGATTGTACTGTCGTGGATTAAAGATCACCCTGAATTGTACGACGACCCCGCTAGCAGTACGATATATTGTTCTAAATGTGAGAATACTATTCTATGCAAATACTATTCTATAAGAGGCATATTGACGGGCCAAAACACCAAGGTACTGCTGGCCGCCGAAATCAATTATTTTATCTTGATTTAATACAGTTTCTTATATTGTGTAACATACAATGGTCACGAGTAAATCGACCAGAGTTTAAAACTTTTTTACTTAAATATTATGTGTTGTAAATGTACAAAAGTTAAAACGATTCCCGATGAATCGTTATTGAGAAAAGTTTACTTGGATATTGTTTTGTTTTTTAAATTGCTTCAATTTATGACCATGTTCATAATCAAAAACTTTGGATTTCTCTAGATGAAACTACCGATTATTTAGGTCGTTATATTGTAAATTTTCTAGCAAAACCTTTAAATGTGGTAACAAACAAACCATTTTTAATAGCTTGCAAAATGTTAGAAAAGGTGTATGGAGAGACAGTAGCTCAATTTGTGATTGGATGTTTAGAAAATATCCCCACATATTTTCTCCTATGAAGCACAAGTAGGAGATGTTTTAGTATTATGTTCTGATAGCGTAGCATATATGTTAAAAGCAGGAAGAATTTTAAAAAACTATTTGCCGAATATGATGCATGTAACCTGTTTAGCCCACGCTCTTAATCTCGTTGCAGAACAGATAAGGGCAGAATATGTGGATGTTGATAGGTTAACTTCAAATGTAAAAAAGATATTTTTAAAGGCGCCCAATAGAGTAAAAATATTAAAGGAAAGGTTTCCGAACATGCCATTACCACCAGAACCTGTCATAACAAGGTGGGGTACATGGCTAGAAGCAGTCTCGTATTATGCCAAATATTACGAACAAATTAAAACGATTGTAAGACTTCTTAGAAGCTCTGAAGCTTTATCCATCAGGCACGCTAAAGCTGTGCTAGAAAAATAAACTTTAAAAACCGATTCAAATTATATTGACGAATATTTTAAAACCATTCAAATTTCATTAAAACGATTACAAAAGTCTAATTTATTGTTAACAGAATTTTCCAGATATTTGACGAAACCAGAATAATTTTAAGCTGGAGTTCATCTGAAAGAGTCAAAATAAAACTAGAAAACGTTATGGCCAGAAATCCCGATCTAGATGCATTAAGAGATATTTGTGATAATTTAGAAAAATAATCGGAGAATGAAAATGAATCTTTGTCATACTATAAATATGTACCTATAACTTCAGTTGATGTTGAAAGGTCCTTCTCTACCTATAAAATGGATCTTAAGTACAAAAAGAAATCGTTTAAAGATTGAAAATATGGAAAAACTCATGATAATTTATTTTAATACTTCAGACGAAAATACATCTGATGATGACAAAGAAAACTCCATTCCTGATGGTGATGAAACGTTTAGCTATTCAGATTAACTGACTAATTTCTACATCAACTGAAATAATATTCTCCTGTGTCTCTTAACATTTGGTTACTTTCATAATTTTTACGTTGATTCCAATGATTGTACAACATGAATAAATGGTGTGAAAACAAAATTGTTTTTTTAACCTTAACCTACTTTGTTAGTCACACTAATATTATAAATGTGAAAGTTTGGATGGACGTTTGTTACTTCTGGGACGAAAAAATAAACGGACGAAAAATTGGGACGAAAAAATATTTAGTCCTAAGGCGTCTCCATTTGGTCTCTGTTATTTTTCGAACTTTAGGTATTTTAGCCCGCCTAATTCCGATCACTGTTAATAAGTATATGTAAGCATAAGGAAATTGAAGTTATAAAATTTTCGATTTCTCTGATTTTTGTGTTATGGGTAGGTAAGTGGGTACTAGATAATTAATATTAATAAGAGATGTTTTTGTTAAATAACACATAGAAACAACCGGAGCAAATATCTTTAGATCTACAAACACTACAGCAACAGTAGCAATTAAACATTCATTGCTTCTTCTGGCTATGGTTTAAATATTGTCACCATTGTTTGAGGTTACTTTGCATAAGATGAAATCTTTTACCACTGCACAAAAACTAAGTCTATCGAAAACATAAGTTAAAATTTTTGCAGCTCGCCCGTCCAATATCCGTATCCCGTTATTTTTAGCTCCGCTCGCCAATAAACTTTATTGGGTTTGTGTCGTGTATATGGAGAGATCGAGATATTTTCGCGATTCGCTCCTCTCGTCAATAACAATTCCTATTAAAGCTCCCCCGACATTATTATACGACGACGAACTCTGTGGCGCAGCGGGCGAAGGTACGCCTGCGACGGGTTGCGGGTTCGATTCCCGCCTCGGGACAAATGTTTGTACGATCTGCAAATATTTGTTCAATGTGATCTGAATGTTTTCTATGTACTTATAATAAAAAATATTTATTTATGTAGTTTATTGTAACATAATGCTGTGTGAATTGTCCTGTATTATTTATTTATTTATTTAAGTATATCAGTTATCTGACGACCTCAGTGGCGCAGCGGGCGAAGGTCCGCCTGCGACGCAGGAGGTTGCGGGTTCGATTCCCGCCTCGGGACAAATGTTTGTACGATCTGCAGATATTTGTTCAGGGGTTCTGGATGTTTTTCTATGTATAATAAAAAATATCTATCTATGTAGTGTATTGTATTATGTATGTCAGTTATCTAGTACCCATAACACAAGCTCTGCTTAGCTTGGGGCTAGAGAATGCTGTGTGAATTGTCCAGCATTATTTATTTATTTATTTATTTATCTAGTACCCATAACACAAGCTCTGCTTAGCTTGGGGCTAGATAACGCTGTGTGAGTCCTCCAGCATTATTATTTTATTAATATAATAATACCTACATTATGTACTTGAAAATGTGGTTCATACAATAACTTGCTCTCTTGCTAAATACCTATTGCTTGATACCTATATCTTACCAAAAAATTGGTTGTCTGTAAAGTCGGTTTACTGACGATAGTTGAACGTGACAACGTCTTAAGAAAATACTGATGGAATGGTAGCATTTGATACTCGATCAAAACATGTAAATGTACTATAGTATAGCAGCTGTCCACGCAGACGCATCGCTCACTCAAGTAGGAGAGAGACGGATGTCGAGCGCTCTCGCTTGCACTTCAAGCCTTACATGGAACGCCTCAGAGCGAGGTAACGCCGCATGAGGTAACGCCGAAACATGACGTCATGTTTTTTCGTGCGTGCAGCCGGCTCTATCGAATTATAAGACGTTGTCACGTCAAAAAAAATTTTTGTGTGTAATGTTCTATTATGAGGCCATTGACAAGAGGTTTTCACACAACGGACAACGGAGGACGTCATGCGGCGTTACCTCGTCGTGCGGCGTTACCTCGCTCTGAGACGTTGTCACGTTCAACTATCGTCAGTAAACCGACTTTACAGACAACCAATTTTTTTTAATTTTATAATGATTATTATATGTAGGTATAGTATAATAGTTGAGCAACAAATACACTTATAACAATAATTAGCCCATTTATTTATATATGTATATCATGGCATGACTTACTCATCAAACAGACAAAGTGAACTCGACCGGTGTGTTTCTGGCTTTATTTATTGAATCTGTGGTTTTTGTGAGATCAGGAACGGGACAGGACCGGTGTGTTTCTGGCTTTATTCATTGAATCTGTGGTTTTTGTGAGATCACGAACGGGACAGTATCATTTTTTATCTGTATTTGCATATAAACGAGGCTTGAGCTTCCGGTTCCGACTTCCGACCAATCAGCAGCATGTCAGAGTTTGCCTGGGTTGTAATTTGCCTGGCTGAACAATGTTGACACGTGACAAGAACTTACAGCAGTGGAATTTCTGTACATGGATATCAGAATAGTTTGTACACACTTTCCACGGCTGTAAGAAATCGGGCTGTGTGATACAGGTTGTAAGGAAACGTTACGACCCAGCTAAATACAGCCCCGGAAACCTTAACCATCTGTAAACAAATTGCCAAGCTGCGTAGTACAACCTGTAAAATCCATGGTCGTAATTTCCTGGGCTGTTCATTGCTCGGCTGCAAATTAACCGGACCCGGAAACGTCAAACAAACCGCCATCCGCCATTTTAAACAGAAACAGCGAAAGAACGTCACGCAACGCAACGCACTTGAAATTTCAATATACTCAACATAAACTTTTTTGAAATTTGGTTTGGTGGTGGAAAATGCGCAGTCAGAAAACGTGAATCATTAGAATCACAACATTCAGTATGTATTCAGCTAAGTTTGCTACTGGTGTCTTTCATCTTGGTTTTACTCGTAATGTCTCGTCTTCTTCAAATCATCGATACACAAAAAAAGCGCTGATAACGTGTTTGTGCTCCCTTTTGACTACAAATATTGGACAAAATCTGTTCAGAACATTGCGGGATGTTCATTATATACGGTTTAGATCGCGTTTGAGGTTGGTCAATAGGTGGATACGTAAACTCGGTATTTGTTTTGTTTACAGTGATGCCGAACGACGATCAAATCAATTTGCAAGCTTGCTTAAGCGCATTAGAGGAGCTGCAGTATGGACCTGAAGACGCAGTGTTCTCTACAACGTACAAGGATCATCTGAACTTGCTGCAAGCGTTAGACACAGTGCTCAGTAATAAAGTTGATGTTAGTCATAAAGATGGTGACAGAGTACTTAAAATATGTCTACGGTACACTACGGACGTGAGATGCGTACTGTGCGTGTATTCAATCATCTCTAAACTGATAGACATTGACAAGGTAATAAAATAGTCTTCTATCTTTAAGCTTTCACAATCTGTTACAAGTTACATATCAGAAATAAAAAATCTATTTTTGTTTTAGGACAACCCACTTTTAGATTTCCTGCCATTTGCACTCGGTATATTGGAGTTTTTAAAAACAAAGTGTCTTGTAGATAATACAAGCAAACTGCGGATTCTGTCTTTACAAGTGTTGATGAAACACCCTAAAAGTGCCTTAATAAAGTTGATCAGAGACCATAGTCCAAAAATGATACAAACATTTCAAGTAATAGTTGGACTTAACAAGGCTGAAGATTTACCTTCAATAATAGAGGTAAGTTAACTTCCGTACTTATACAACTGTAATTGTATTATTTACGGATATTATATCTGAAAATGGTTCATAATAATTCGTACTGACTCTAATTAATTCACATGAATGTGAATGAATGGGACCGGACAACCCCAAGTTTGGGTTAGAACCTTAATGCATTGCACTTTCATCATCTGCACATTTCAATTGGATCTTCAGAACTTAGAACTGGCATCCAGAGCTTTTGATAGCTTAAGTTTAAAACTTTATCCATTATAACATCAGAATAAAAAAAATTGATAGACCCACCACAAATACCTTGGAATCGGAAAAGAAATAAATTATTTTAACTTTTTTAATATTAACTTGTAAGTTTCGGTTGCTATGTGTTCCTGTGTATGTGGGTCGTGAGTACTGAAATTTATATTATGTTAATGGGGAAGACACATTTCATGCCCACAGCCCTTAGACACGTTTTTATGGAAGGTATAAAAAGTAGACCATGTTCTTCCCCTGAAATCTGTTCAGTCAGCGGTTTTGGCGTGAACAAGGAACTAACAGAGATGTTTGGATTTTAGGTTGCTCCTATTTTACATTCACAACTAGGGAATCCAAAACAAACAAAAAATATTTTGTAACATAATGTCCTAAAGCATCAGGTTTCTGAGATATTCACATAATGAAGAAAAAATAAATTTATTTTCATCACTGAATCTGTCTCAGCCTATCTCAATACCTCTTTAAATCGGACGCATTAAGAAATTATTTTATTGGACTTTTTCTATTTGTTTTAGGGTCCTCTACCCAAATATAACTTTTATTGTACAGCACTATTTAAAAAAAAAAACATAATGGTGACAAATGTTAGGGACAAAATCAAATTATATTCATTCCGGCATATCCTCCATGTGTAATCCCGGATTTCTGATCCTGCTAAAATGGAGTGGTATTGGATTCCCTACTCAAAACTACCTATCCAACCTCAGTTCTTTTCAAGCTTATGTTTTTCCTTATGTTTCTCTTTATTTCAGTCATTTAAACTACTTATGATGTTAGAATGGTTGCCTCCATATGAAAAAAGATTATTTGTGGAAGCTGGCTTAGCATTGTGGCTTGCTGGTGTAATTCCAGCCATGATGCAGATTGTAGTGTCTGCTGAAGATGTTAATAAAATTGATGCAAGCTTGACCTACACAGAATTGCTAGTAAAAGAGCTAGTACTTCTAAATTATTATCAAAATCCACACTGGAAATCCCTGCTGGAACATATAGCCAATCCAAAAATGTAAGCAATTTCGTACTATATATTAGTTCTATACTTACATAATGGTTTATAAGCATAGATTTAAGTAAAAAGGGAAGATTAGGTACTAGCTTCACGAAAGAGAAATGTTCAAATTAGGATCAATCCAGCTGGTTAGACTACAACTGAGCACCTAGCGCAGTCGTAGTCGGACCGGGGCGCGGCGTTCATGTTTCCCGTGCTTGCCACGATGTACTTTTGTGTGATTTATTGACTAAAAGCAATGCCCTACTGTTACTTCACTAGATGTACAAAAAGTTCCAGATCAAAAAACAAAGCCCAAGGCTTCACTTTTCACTTGTGTTTAATACATCAAAACTTAATTTTTCTAATTATTCTACTGCCTTATTTTGCCATTTGCCGTTAGGGATAATATACAATACATTAGTGCATAAGTAAGCGGGTTAACTACGTAGTTTGTGTTGGAAGAACACCAACGTTTCAATACATGTCTTGTTGCAAGTCGCCGTGCATGGGTAGCGTATTGTAGTCTCGATCGCACTTCGGTCTGTACTATAGGTACGTCTTTCTATCTTTGTTGGTCATTATATTGCACAAGATTGGAAATGTAACTGTGAGCGTGTGTGTTTGCGTGTAGTTGCACGTAAATAGAAATTTTAATTCCGTGTGTAGTTGTAAAACACGCTAGTTGTTGAGTAAGCGCTAGAGAACGCACCAACTCAACCCCTTTTACCTAAATCTATGTGCAGAAGTATAAGGTATGCTGCTATAATGCTTGCATGCATTTCACAAAGCCTTGAGCTAAGCAGAGCACTGACATACATAGGCAACAAAAAACAACAAACTATGAATAAATAAGAAACAAACAATAATTGCAATTTTTATTATTTGTAGGTTTCCAGCAAGCATCATGGGCATGTTAGAAAATGGCAAGGATAACTGGCACAGAATTTGGATTGTGCTTATTAAGATTCTCAAAAGCCAATTGACTCAAAACTGCAGTCCTTTCACAAGCCCTATAAACTCTATGTTGCCAATCGTAGAGTCTGCATTCAAAAAAGAATCTGCACAAAGAGTTCGGGCTTTTGCCTGTTGGAATGAACTTATAGCATGCCTCTGTAATGATAGTGGCAAGTGCACAGAGAAAAGAATTAAACTGCTAACAATACCACTGAAGTTATACAATACTAAAACGGAAGAAACAGCGTTGGCAAAGTTCCAAACATGGTGGCATTTTATACACAAATTTAGACCAAAATTACAGAAATTCACTAATGAGATATTAATATCCTTCCTTCATTTTATGTTTGGCTCTGGCACCAAGCACCAGGCAGTAAAACAATTTCAAGCAAGTCGGGATTCCGATTGTTTGAGAAAGAAGTGCATAGACGCTTTCGCCGAGATAATGCATGTTAATTGTTCAAACTGTGCTATAACGAGTTTGAAACGATTGGATGGCAACATCACTACCACAATTATGCTGACAGATTATTGGAAAGACTTTGTGTATTCTCTAAAATCTTGTATATGGGCAGTTGCACAAAGCTATACAATGGATACGAAAGGCAAAATTCAATGTATATGGAATTCTTTTGTGATGAGGCTGGCAGCTATGGCTGAGGACATTTCAAGGCAGGATATGTTTGATGATCTCATCAACATACTGTCAGAATTGATATTGGTAAGTTGTAGACTAATAAAATTTATTTATCCAAGCGCATCTTCACGAAACAAAATTTCATTACGACTTGTAATTTTTTGACAATTACTTGGGTTTTCTTCCACCTTCACCAGAGTTTCGAGATCGGTTTTGAAACCTTTACGATTTCGCTCTGTCTATTCTTTCCCCCCTCTTTATTGTCTCAGCAACTACCGCTTCTATTTACTTACCTGAAATTTTCCGTGAGCACAGGCGCACAGACAAAAAGGAAAATAAATTAAAATCTTCAGTACAAATAAAATTGTGATGTCGAATTTCTAAAAGAGATCTACAAGGTCAAGTGGGGTATCAAACGAATAGTATCAAGTTGTACATATCAAAATAGTTTTTGAAGTTTGTGTTATTATTACAGTATTATTGTTCACAGTAATTCTGGTTATAGAATTTATCAAGAATTAATAGCAATGTTTATAAAGGCAAGTATAAGTTATCATTATTCAAATGCTTTTTGTATTTTAGGAAGACGATAAGCGTGGCAATGAATATCTCATGGAAATATTAGTGGATGATATAATTCTACCATTATGGAGAGACAACAGGCTAAAAACACTGACAGAATCCAGAAGTCAATCACACCGTCCAATGCACAGATTTGTTAAACTTATCATGGATGATCAATTTAGCAAATACTTCAAAAGGTAATATTAATACATTTTAAACATTTAATGTATTACCCAACTGCGCGTGGAGGGTATTGTTTTTCGAGAGTATGTAGGTATGTATGATGTTATTTTAGGCACTGAAAACGTGTGGACGGATTTCAACATGTGAGAAGTCTTATGACTCGTCATAATAGTGGAACTGAACAAGAAGTTATCATGTATTCTATCTATTCTATTTATCTAAAAGAGAAGAGAAAACTGACTCATCAAGAGATCTCTGAAACTACAAGAGTTATGAAGGTGTAATTTTGCATGGAGGTTCCTTTCAGGACGTAGGCACCCGCTAAGAACGGATTTTTGGAAATTCGTATTCTAAGGGGGTCAAAGGTCATTTTTATAATAACTTCAAAACCGTAACTGTTGGCCCTTCAAAATTTGCAGCGTAGAAAGATGACTTACGTTTAATGAAGTAAACAGACCCGTATTTCAGGGTTTTTTGAAATTCACACCCTAAAGGTCCATGGTGCGGAGTCAAAGTTAGGCGTCTCACTGACATATGACGAAATTTCAGGAACTAGAAGAGCTACGAGGCTGAACTTTTGCATGCAGGTTTCTTTTAAGACGTAGGCACCCGCTAAGAACGGATTTTTGGAAATTCGTTTTGTAAGGGAATCAAAGGTCATTTGTATAATAACTTCAGAACCGTAACTGTTGGCCCGTCAAAATTAGTAGGGTAGAAAGACGACTTAAAATAAACAGACACGTATTTCAGGGTTTTTTTGAAATTTACACCCTAAAGGTCAATGGTGTGGAGTCAAAGTTAGGCGACTCACTGACATATCAAGAAATCTCAGGAACTAGAAAAGCTATAAGTCTAAAATTTTGCATGAAAATTTAGTTTAAGACGTAAGCACCTGCTAAGAATTATTTATAGAAATTCACATTCTTCGATACTTTTATTATGGACCTACCTAAACTTCTATCTGGGGGGTTCAAATGCATGGTACTCGGGACATAATACTTGGATATACATTAGAGAGGTAGGTACTCCATTCGTTTAGATATATTAACGGAAGGTTTGTAAAACGTTCCAATAAAATAGCTATATGACATCGGATGGGTACAGTGTCGAAATCCGTTGCTTTGTAAAGCGAAGTAACAGACAGAAGGAGCAGTGTCTTTATCAATTTCTTAGAGCTGTCTGTCGCAGTTTTATGTGCGTAAATCCTGTTAATGTGGAAAAATAATTTGCTTTACTATTAAAATCCAAGTAAAAAAATCTAATTAGAAGTTATCGTTTATAAAAACAAACATCTAATTATCTATCTATCTTCTATATCCCTGAGGAAAGGTTTGTATTTTTGTATGTTTGTAATGAATAAACTCAAAACTCAAAAACGACTAAACCGATTTCAAAAATTCTTTCACCGTTAGAATGCTACATTATCCCTAAGTAACATCAGGGATCCATTCTATCATGCCCACCTTAAGTACCCATACATACTATAATACTATAATTTATTTCACAGGTTCAACTCAGAAGAGCTTACGAAATTGCTACAACCACTATTAAGCACCCTACTTGAGGAATCAATTTCAACGCCTGAATATATCATTTGGCTATTGGACGAACTGCCCGTGACTAATAGTACATTGGTAATGTGGACAGCTTTGGCGCATGCGTGTAAGGAAGCTAAACTGAGCCTGGAAGCCTTCAATAAAATACTGCTATGGCCTTTCAAGACCGTTCATGTCTCTTTAGAAGTAAGTATTTTAAGAGAACGTTTCATAATTCTTTATTGCACAAAATACATGGGTATCTAAGTATAAGTAAAACATTTGGAAGGAAAAATAATGGCAAAGGCGAGCTTAACCATTAAAAGAGTTCTCTTCCAGCAGACCTTATTGGGAGAGAGAGACAAATTTGTAAAAGTGGGTACAACACGCAACAAAGGATGTACGATTCTGTGGTTTAACTCAGTATTATGTATGATTAACGGGTGACGGAGCGAAGTACTTATCGTAGATTCATAATCATGGGCCACAGTATTGGCCCTGCCAAGTCGAGTAAACGTCACCGGGTCGCCACCGGGTCCCTTGCCTCGAACCATCTCGACTCACTTTTCAGCTATCGATATTTTTGTTACAAATAAAACCTAGGGCCTGAAAATTATTTAAGGTACTCTACCTAACGTCGTTAACCGACTCCCAAAATTACTAGTTTATAATAAATTTAGTTCAGGAAATATCTATCCTCAAACTATCGCTATTACGTCATCAGTCATACTCACTGACTGATTTGACATTATTGCAATATTTTTGAAAGGTTTGCGGTTGAGGTTATTTGATTTTTATTGCGGTTTTGGAGGAAATGAAACCGTTATTTCTAGGTGTTCATGTTTATAGGAATGCTCATGGTTTTATTTTAAAGATCCTACCTCAATACAATGTCCATCAATTAATATAAAACACATCAGTTACAATCAGGTTAGAAAATAATAGTCGCGACACCCAGGGTTTCGAGGCAAATGCGAAAAACCCTCACTATTTTTACCCCTGCTTACTTTTTAGCCCTAGGGTTTAAACTCGAAGTTTAGCCCCCCTAAGCTACGCTATAAAGACACACTTTATGAGCAAGACAAGTGAAAAAATACTTCTCAAAAACACGTGATATTTGCCGAAACCCCTCTCCCCTACGCGAGATTGCGTGAGGTTCGGCTCGACTCTAATTACTTTTTCATATTCCAGGTAAAAGAAGCAGCAGAAGCTTGGTACACTTTGTATAACATAATTCATGAAAATCTGCAACAGACTGACTTTGACAGTAAAATATCCAAAGTTCTGACAAGGCCTGTTGAAGACAGTAATGCCAGTAATTATTTTGTGTTTTTCGCTCTTATTGGAGTATTGAAGCACAAACCCGACGCAGAGAGTAAGTTATTATTATTATAGTATTGTGGTACTATCTGCCAGTTTACCATCAGGGGCCTTATTCTCCCAAACTAATCGCTTCACTAGGACAATGGTATCGTCCAAGAATGACACATTTTAGTATTCTACTTAGAAAAGAAACTACAGATGGAGGGACGCACGTTAAAACTGTCAAGGTCGAAACCATTATATCAATCTCCATCCAAATTGCACCTCACGCCCTATCTACCTACAGTTTCATTCATCTAAGGATTCTATTATACGTAACGATTCTGCGACGATACCACTGTCGTCGTAGTAAAGCAATTGATAAACAGAATTGGGCCATTAGGTACATACATTATTTGAGCAGCAAATGATTAGAAAAGGCGTGCCTAAATCATTCCATCATCAGTGAACAAAGCTTTGACTCGGCCCAAGAACCCACTCACAGTAATCTTGGTGGCGGTAGACTTAATCTAACGACCTCTGTAAACCCTGTGGGACAGAAGTTACTTTTAAACAAAACTCCTCCATTCATCGAATTATATTTACCTGAATGTTAAATACACGATGTCTTTTAATCAACCTCACGAAAACAAGCCCGTAATTTGTTGTATTATACTTGTATGACAGTGGTTTGTAATTTTTTCCAGTAATTTGTTGTATTTCGATTTATGCAGTAGTCTTGTTTCTGTAAGCAATAATAGTTACCATAAATTCTCATTTTGAAGGCTAAATGGAAATATGACTTTATTGCACAATCCTTAATCAATGGGCAATCTTGGGTTAAGCTAGTCACTTTTGTGGTTATTTGATGACATCTTTAGTAATATGATGTTGCTCCTCATAACTAAATCTCATCGTAGTAAGATTTTTTCGGCACTAATTGGTTTAACGTTTTTTAGAGATGGCAAAACTAGAAGCACTTACGTACGAGATGAATGACTGTAATGACTTTGAACAACTGTTGATACCTTTGGTTAATACAATTGAGTTCATGATAAATAATGCGACTGACGAGAATCTAGCTCAAATAACTATTAATTGCGTGACGAACATACTTAAGGTCATGAAGTCCGAAACTGATGCAATCTGTAGTGAAAGCCCCATACAAAACGCAGAGATCGCTTTCAGTAATCTCAGGGCAGGGTCAGACACCATAAAATCAGCATTGAAAACTTACTTGGAAAAATGCCCGTATCAATCTATAAAAAAACAAGTAAGAAGTCTTCTACCTTTACATGATAAAACCGAAAGTCCTAAAGAGGTCGGCGAAAGTCCCGAAAAGGTCGGTAAAAGTCCGCTGAAAACCCCCTTCTCTGAGGGGGATATCCCACCCAAAGAATTCGCTTCACCGAAAATTAAAGAACATAGAAAACGTAAAAACAAGGAGGCTAACATAGAGACCACGTATGTAGAGAACGGTGAAGAGTATGTAGTTGTTAAATCTAATTGGAAATTTAATCGTAAGAACTTGACTGAAAATCAGAAAGAAAAATTCCAGAGAAAAAGAGATATACCAGCGCTATACCAGGATTTATCCCAATCTCAAGACGAATTCAAGCTTACCTCTTGGAAAACAGATTCGCAGGATCCATCATTGTCGTCTAGTAAGTCAGCTACAAGTAACGATGTCTCGGATACCCTGAAAAACATTACGAACCCTGATATAGTCCCCAAAATAATGAAAAATATATATGGTATTGACAAAAACTCAAAACCAAAACCTGGTCCTAATGTATCACCCATCGTAAAAGTAATGACGCCGAAATCAGATAAGTTGTCAACACCTGGAGATACAAAGTCACCTCGCATGGCTTTGAAAGATAGAGTTTATCGTAACGTCATAAACCTAATTAGGAATTCGTCACCATCACCACAAGACAATGTGACTGACAAACAAGAAGGCAATATCCTTCAAAATGTGTCAAAGAGTCCCGTAGCTAAACCGGAACTTATTTGTACAGGAAGTCCTCCTAGAAAGGCAGATTTTTTTTTAAAACTAAGTAATGATGAACTAATTACAACCAATAAACAAGAGAACGGAAGTCCTGTAACATCACCACCTAACGACAGAATGAGACAAATGGTTGTATATACTCCGAGAATCGATGAAATAATGAACCTTGCCTGTACGCCAGTTTCAAAGACGCAAAAAGATATAAACTTGCAACTGTCAGCCCCTCAAACACCGGTCGATAGACCAGCGCGATTAAGAAGAACACCCAAAAAATTTGATGATAGCCTACTATTAGGGGTCAAAAAGCATCGATTCAGTAAATATTTTTCTGAAGACTTACTCGTGAGTCATACCAAAACATCAATAGCTCAAATACATAAACCGAACGAAATGGTTACTCATGCTATTTCACCACAAAAAGTATCGTCCAAAGAAGCCGAGAATGCAAAACAATCTCCAACTGGTACCGACGATCTCATCATTGTAGAAAATGTCACGAGCTGTGCTGCGGCCGATGATAAAAGTCCTAAAGATCCTGAAAAGGCCTCCCTGATTTCACCTGAAACATCTACCAAGAAACCAACTGTGAAATCACCAGAAAAACCTTCTACAGGTATGATATCGTTGTTTACTTTAATTCTATGTCTTACCTTTGTCAATAGTAAATAACGTTTTATTTATCTGTTACAGGTGAAGTTCCAAGTAATTTGAGCAAAGTTTCAGAAGGTGTTCATAATGACGCAGCACAGAACGAAACTTATGATGCTAAAGACAAACACAACGTAAAATCAACTTTGTGTAAACAAAAAAAGGTACATAAAACTCCTGTTAAAAAAGTAGGCGCACAATCCATACATACCCATAGTATATCTCCGAAAAAATTCAGAAAGTCTAAAGTTCAAGAAGAAATAATTGTTCATGATGAAAACGCTGAAGTAAACACTCCGGTTACTACCGATAAAGATTTCAATCGACCTAAATTAACAGCAAAGAAAAAAGTTCTACAAAATGATACTGACAAAAATGTTGAAAAGGTAGAAGTAGTACCGGTATCCATAAATAAAACCCAGGATGATACAGATACAAGTTTATTAAAATCAGCGAAAAAGAGTTGTTGCTTAAAATATAGTAACGAAAATGAGAAACTGTCTAATTCATTAATAACAGTAAATCCAAAAGAAGCCAGCCCAGCTAAACTGACACAGAAAAACGTTGAGACAGAAAATAGTAAGGACGACGGAAATGTGTCCATTATTCCAAAAACCCAGAAAAAGAAAAAATCGCGAATTGAAAACGAATTAGCAATCGATATGGTAGAAGGGCATCCATTCCTTAAAATCCAATCTGCGAAAAGGCTGACTCGCAAAAAACTGATGGAAGTGGAAGATGGTAGCAGAAGGAAAACTTTGGGTGATAAACAGAATAAATCTAAACTCGAACTTACACCTAAAACTTCTAAGAAAGATGTAAACAGTTCATTAGTAGTTGAGGATTCGCAAGATAAGGCACAGAGTGTTTCACCCCAGAATGGAATGGATGAACCGCCTTGCTCGGAAGACTTCATTGAAAGCTCCCAAGATTCGACCATGAAGACCATCTGCGTTAAAGCTAAAAAACGAACACCTAAACGCCTACCAGTGGTAGCATTAGAAAAATTAATTCTTCCAAAAATTGTAGATAAACCCGAGGAAGAAAACCACGAGAGCACAGATATAGAATTACCGCAAAATAAGTCTGTTGAATCCGATAAAAACGTAATAGATCTAACTGAAAACATGGACACGGAACCCCTGGCTGATAATGAAACAGTTGAAGCCTTAATTCTTAGCGAAACGCTACCAACGCCTGTGACAGTAAATTCTGAGTCAGAGCCTGTAATCGGACCGGAAACACAAGAACTAGCTGACGCAGATACTCAACCAAATGATCCCAAACAATTTGAAAAATGGGAAATAAACAAGCCTGTACATACATCACCTAATAGTAATCCTCCAAAATCTTTAATGATTGAAGATACAAACATAGAGAACGATATAACACAGAGATTGCCTGAAGCCGCCCTTGTTCTGGCAAACATGGACGATACAACTGAAGTCTCTTCTCCGTGCAAAGACGATAACCAAAGAAAGCAAGACTTTTTGAATAATACAGTAGAAATATCGCCTATAAAAGTACAGAGCCCAGATAGACAGAAGGAATCCCCATCACCAGAAACTAGTAGAGATTTTGTTGTTATCCAGCTATCATCACCTGTACACAGTAATGGGGAACCATTTGAAAGGCAGCGTTCGCCTGAATTTTTCACCGAGGACAAAGTGTCTCCAGAGAAACAGAATGCCTCTCCTCCCCGGGTTGAAGTAACCGTTACAAATTCAAGTCCCAGTGCATCTTTGTCTTTGAAGAGAAACCGACCTTGCAGCGGCCGCGCAGCGCAGATGTTTGGTTTACTGAGTATGACCTCTGACATCAAAATCAAACGGCTACCTGCTAAACCAGGCTTATCTTTTTCCAATTTTAAAAATACTAAGCATGATTGTACTGTTGAACAAAATCCTAGTACAGAGGAGAATTACCTGGAATTGCACAGGTCATTACCGACTGTTACAAGCAGTCCATCCGGCCCTATTTTAAAAAGAAAACATGATGAAATTATCGATGATTCTATTGCATCAGCTGCCAAGGTATGTTTTCTTTGTATACTACCTAAATGCCATCGAGCATTAAGAGGCGAACCTAAAACTTGGTTGTCAAACTAGGCTTGCATTTCAGTACTCACGGGATCCCCGTGGTAAAAACCTCGAATTACACAATATCGATATAAAAATCATGAGAGTGCACTGTTTCGCCCATAATTTGGTTGAGATCACAGGAAACTGCGTTCTATGAAATGACTTATGTTTTAATTCCTAGGTTTATATTATTACAAATTTTCTACCGGGTGTGGCGATTGAACTGTCCGTATGTGAAGATGATTATTCAGTTCATTTCTGAATAATCTTTCTTCTGTTAATTTTCAATATTTATTTAAGTATACACTTTTACCATGTGAAAATAGAAAGTTCCACGTTTTATTATACCGATGGAATAAAACCGCCTTTAGCCTTTACTACAAGGTTAGGCTGCTCGAATGGCATCGTCACTCAAACAATTCCATTCTCGTGTAAAGCGCGATTTACACTTCAATAATTACAGTAGCGAGTTAACATGCGTCATTAATTAGCGAGTTAAGCTGATATTAACGTTTGAACGGCAAAGGCGAGTTAAGTGGTAAGTTGTTGATTAAGTTAAGTTGAATAGATAGCGATCCTATTTTCCGGCTAGTCGAAGTGCGAAGTAGCCCCCTCCCTCGCGTCTCACGCACCCCGCTGACTTAACTGGCCGGCATGTGGACGGGCGAGTTTAGTTTAGTACAGTCCTTATGTTTACACACAGCGGCCGCGTACTCGTGTTTTTAGTGTAAAAATGAAGTGGTCTGATAATACTACCTTTGCATTTGTACATGAATACCTTAAACATTTGTGTTTAATTCAAAATGCAATAATTACCGCAATAAACTAGCTAGAGATGCAGCTCTTATTACTATTTCTCTTATTATAGCACGTAAATTAGTGTTGAGCAATTCAACGTCCATTTTCTAGATTAAAAACAACTGTTTAAGAGAAATTCGAGTAAAATAATAGTTCGCATAGACAATCGATCTTCTTCTCGGAACCGCAACTTATGACTACTGGACTAAACCCCGTTTGGATGCTACTTACTACTTAACTATGTAATTTCTTAACTCGCTACTGTACTTATTGAAGTGTAAATCGCGCTTAAGAGTAACTTTGAGCGCTTCCAGCGAAGTGTGTTTTTTAGCACAGGCCCTGGCCTGTAAAACACCCCAAATACAAAAGTCCAACGGATTCAAGTCGGGCGATGACGACGGCCACATATCTCGGTCGATCAACACTGGAACGTTTACTTTCAACCAATTTTGCGTTCCAATTGCTCTGTGCGATGGTGCCGAGTCTTGCTGGAAAGTCCAACGCTCAGAACCGAATGTGTTGCGTGCCCACGGTATCAGCCCTGGTCGCAAGACTATCTCGATAGATTTGTTGATTTATTTTGACTTGGTTGCGACCCATTGGAAGAAAAACGAGCGGAGAACGGCCTTTTTCAGACACCGCCGCCCAGACCATGATTTGGTCGGCTCCTTGGCGTCGAGTGACTTGCAATTCGTCTGAATGGTCGCTGACACGTCCCTTCAACCAAACACTGTCATTTTGTTTGATTAAAAACTGTTCAACGCAAAAAGTTTTCTCATCTGAAAACACCAAGTTGAGAAGCTCGCTAGAGTCGAGCAAGCGAATCAGCTCTTTCGATCGATCCAACCGTTTGCTACGCTGTAAAGCAGTGAGTTCCTGAGAAAGGTTTTTTTTAATGGTTTGACTTTAAGCTTTTCCTTGACGAACGCTGCGATCGCTCACCTTGAGATCCTTCGCGAGCTGGTTTGCTGAGCGCGCTGGATTTCTGTCTAATCGATGACGCACCTTTTCGACAACTGCTGGCGCCGTTGCAGTACAGCGTCGTCCGCCACCGTAGCCTTTCTTAACCAGTCTCATTATAACATTGAATAGTGCGATGCACAAATTTCTCGTTCAATTGAAGATTTGGCAGCGCTCGACGTATTTCGATTTTCCCTTCAAATAAAGACCAATCACTGGATTTCGTTTTAAATCCATTGTTCTAAGTTCAGATGTGTTTCTCTCACAACAAAATCACTTCAAATTATGATAAAGAATATGTCAAAGACCAACATTTGAAATTTTGGCTGCGGCGTTCGATTCAGTGGTTTGAATTTTAAAACAGTCAGATAGAGACGGTCAGTTCAATTGCCGCACCCGGTAGTTCCTCTAAGATAGTTCTTTAATTAGTTGTGTGCTATTCTCATAATAAATAATCATTGAATTTTTGTGCTTACGCCTTTCCAAAAATGTTCTGTCTTGCTCATATCAACGCGAAATCCTATCCTATTCGCACGTATTATGGCTGCACCGTGCCCTCTTAATGACATTTAATTACTTTGCATATTTTCACTCAACATTTTTACCATGTCCATGTATGTTCCAGAGAAAACGCGTCAGCTTCCACGACCCACCAGTATCGACTACAGTTTCTGTTCAAAAGTACATAGAGCCGATATCGCTCATGCGCTCTCCTCAAACCTCAGCAAAGAAACGTCAAACGCGCTCAGGACTAAAATCGCCTAAAAAACTTGACAATGCATTCCTCGCCTCGGCATTATCTAAGACCGTTGAAAGCTTCACCGAAGCAACCACGCCAAGTGATGAAACAGAAAACATTTCATTAGATGTCACACCAGCGGTCGAAATAGTCAAGACGAGTGAATTGAATGACACAGATCCGATTTGCCCTGATCTGATAGACTGTACAGACCCTATTGACGTTATAGCAATTGAGTTATCATCTGCTGCAATGCGAGATCTATTTGTTAAAGAGTTGGAAGGTAAGGTAGATACTGTTGGGGATCTGGCAAAGATGACCGAACTCGAAGTAAACAGGCTATGTATTAAAGCACCTAAAATAACTGTAGCTAAGAAAGTATTGACAGATTACATAACAAATAGGCCTGCTATTGCTGTTGAGACTGTTATCGAAGAAGCATTCAGTGAGCCTATGACAGAGTCTCTTCTGCATGTAATTACGGCTGATGTTGAAATGCAAACCGATGAGATTGAAGTAAACACTAAATCAACACAGGTCTCTGTACAACCAGTTACTTCAGCACAGACGCAAACAGAAGTACCTGTTTCTGCGAACACAAGCGTTCAAACTGTTGAATCTGGTTGTAAGACAGCAGAAGAGATTATTGATTCCTATAAATCCTGCATGTCTGAAGTAAGTTTTTGCCTCACTCTCTTAACCAAACAAATGCCTAACTAAACACCAATTGAACTCACAGTCTAATAATACCATTTTCATTTTCAGCGGGAAGATTTCGAAAAGTTCAAGGAGAAATTGAATGATGACCAGGTGCAATCGATCACTGAATCGCTATCTGCAAAAAACATGTTTCGATTGATCATGGAGGACGAGTTTTCAACTACGGTCGTGCAAAGAGTTTTAAAGCATCAGTGCAAAGCTATTCCTAAATCTAGTAAATCCAGTGCAGAGCTGGCGTTTTTCAAAGAACTGTTATTAGAAAGGTATGGAACAGAAGATATGGGTTTATTCTGTTCTGAAATTTTACAGAACATGTTTCATAAGTAGGACTATTATAGCATTTTTAAATTAAAACTTTTTCCTGTTGGAATAGTTACGTTAAAAATGCAACTCTAATTGTATTTCGTAAACGCCATCATTGGTACCAATGGTGTCAATTCCGATGTTCACTAAAACTATACTAATTTGACAGCACAAAATACCCATAATCCCCACGCTGGGCATGCGGGTTGGGGATCGCAATTCGGTGGTAGAATTGTTCTGCAGGGGGCGCGACTGCCCGTCCTCGGTGGATATCCCTTAGTCGCCTCATACGACACCCGCGCGAAGATTTGTGGTGGTGTAAATTCTAAGCTGGCGCCACACGGCAAGGGATTCGTAAATGAAACAAACTCCACTAAATAATAGCTGGCGTCGATAAATAAGCGCGAACGATAGGACCAAATCCCAATGTTAAAAATATCCACCACAATAAAGCGTCTTCGTCTAGCCTTCTGAAAAAACTTGCGGATGCGGAGTCGGTACGATTTCATGCGGAAGTTCTGCACTTGTGGAGGTGGGGGGTACTGCTCAGAGGTTACAACCCTAATTTTAGTGCTGTCAAATAAGTTTCGTTTTGACGACATCTGAGTTTTCACCAATGCTTGTTGAACTTAGAAATCAAATAATATTGCAAATATTTTTCGACTTCGACGGGACTTGAACCTTCGCGTCCTTCCCTCAGTACGGGAATGTGCTAACCAACTACACCACGAGGTCATTATCCCGTCAAATTTTGTGTATTTCTAGAAATCGTTTATACCCAATTTTCCTAGTATGTGGTAGTACTAGTACTAGGGAAATTGGGTATAAGCGGGAACCGGATTTTTGTTGACACTTTAAACTTATCATGAAAGTTTGGTATTATTAGCTTTATTGCAATTTGATTATTTTGTATAGTAGCTATAGTATTAATTTTACTGTTGTAATTTAATTTAATGTATGTCTTTCAGCCTATTTTCTATTAAACCACGCATAGTTTTTATGTTGGTTTTTAAGATGTTTGGGCAAATGTGAATTGAATAGGTAAATTGTCTAAGCAATATAATCACTATCGCTGGGACAATTCATCTATTTTTGGCAATTTCAACATGGCTGTTTGTAAGTTTGTGTTTTGTATTTTAAGTTTTTTATAGATATGGATCCGCCGGCGCCGGGGAAAAATGTATAAAAACAAACATTATTGCAACTATTTTATTCAATACAAAACGAGTTTAATTATTTACATTATTCAGTCACAATGACCGCAGGTCATCTGCAAAATCATCAGTAAAAGTTATTCATACTGAACAAAATATTGAAGCACAATGTGAAATCTTTTACAATTTGTATGAAATCAATAGTATTAAACTAAAAAAGAATAAAAGGCGTGGATCGCGACGAAGCCAGTCGTTTGATCGTGTACGCTTCTAAATTAGTACAACCGTAAAATTTAAATTATTATGATTCCGTTTAATAAAATGGGAAGATAAGACCAAACAACTAGCATCGCGTGAACCCTTTTCAAGGGATGTTTCATGGCATCAAGAAAGTATCACACTTATAGGTACAGCGCAGGTAACGTTAAAGCTATATTTCTAATTCGAACGGGTACACACAAATATATCGCTGAATCGAATTAAGGCCAGGTATTCCTGCAGCAGTAGGCGTAAGGGAAAAAGCGCGCCTGCCAAGCCGCCGCGCTCGTGTTTTTTGGAGTTATTTTTAAACATGGTGATTAAGAAAATCATTTTATCAAGTCGAATTCTGCGAATTTGCTTAGAAATATGTATTAACTGTCTTTAGTTGAGTACAAAAATCAAGTAAAAAATCAGTAGTTCGCTAGTCATAATATTGAAAAAACATTAGAAAATGGGGTAACTTTGGGATTTTTTTCTATCGAGTGAAGTTCATTAGATTTTGTAACTGAATGCGATTTTGACTAGACTAGATCCTTAAGTAATTTAAACACTATTTCTAATTAATTTTAAAACACTATTTTCTAAGCCTCAGATGATTTTAAAAATCGCAAAAGTGCGGCTTCTTCTGGCCTACCAAGCCTTAATTTTGAACAATATTTCTACGCAAATAATATTCAAAGTAACCACTCATTAGTGTTTTAAATATTAATGTTGTCTGTTACCTATTGATGTGCACCCTTATAAATTACTACACACAATTATGTCCATTGCCCAATCAATACATTGCCCAACCCTAACTTATATGACGCTTTAATACATGCCCTAATAATTAGTATCTATTTATTTAATTTAGACATAAGTAGGTAGGTACATTAAAAATATTGCTTACAAAGTACCCGGGTATCTTATAAAGTTTTAGTCGAAGTATTATTTAGTGTCTACTATAACTTCTAACTTCTAAGACACCCGAAAATCATTATGATGTACGACTGATTGAAAAAGCTTGGTTATAGGAACTTTGTAAATAAATATCTTAGAAAAATCTTAGTCTTTTTAATGTTCCCAAAAATGTAGGTAGGTATTGCAGAAGCAGGGCATCTCTTGCAATTCTCCGCATCCGACACTGTCGACCCCAATGACATACGACCGACGCACGCAAGTCATAGCTATTCTGTTACACTGTCGGTTGGGCATTTTTCATTATTTCATTATAATCCCAATAGTATAATAAGGCCCAATAACTGGTTTTTTGATTAAAATGGTTAGGTACCTACTGATTATAAATTCTGTCTTTTTATTGGTATCCCCATGTCTAAATAATCATATTGCTTTAACCACTTTGCAAATAAAATAGAGTTTTGTAGTGGGCCATATTTTACTGCTATAGTAAAACAAGGCCCAAAGGAAGGTTTTTTTGAAAGGGCCATAACTTTAACTTTTTATTATAAACACGGAATTGAGAAATTCCGTGATTATAAAGCATATTTTTTTTATTTAAATAGTAGTATATTAAACTTAAGTTTAGGATAAACCAGTTTTCATCTCATTAGTCTTGTTACACATGCTAATATAACACTTTCAAGTTAGGTGGGCCTTATATGCCGCAGCTACCTTAATCTACTTGTTTCATGGTCAGAATGGTGTAGGTTGTAACACTATTTTAGATAGCTATTTGCATATTTATGAAAAAAAATAACTGTTTTTAATTGTAATGATGTTTATTTTCATGAGAAATAATCAGATTCTGGCTTGTTATTTCAGTGAAATACCTACATATCTTTATCCCGTTCTAAACTTACAAAAAAAAATACTGTAGGTCCTTACAAAAATATACCTAATCAAAATCTGACTATAGAAAACTAAAAAACTAGGTAAGTATTCAAGTAATAATTTTTTTTACGTACCTACCTATCATTGATGAGTGCCATTTAATACACGAAACGTTGGTCTTACGTTAAGTTTCAGCTTGTTATCACTTTTTAAATTAAACTACCACCTTGATGGCGTGTTGTAGTGGCACCGTATGGGTGTTATAAATCTGTATTTTTTCCTGTGTAAGTGCTTTTAAAGCATTAATTGCTACATAGGAACTGAAACATGCTTAAAATTATCAATCACAGACAGTGGCGTAGCTACCTTGGGTGGCACCCGGTGCGGAAGTTGGTGGTGTCACCCCATCGAAAGTGAAAAGCAATAAATTTTATATGTTATAGGACATGGATTATTTATTATTTATACCTAATAGGTATTAAAGAAATAACAAATCACAATAATAACTAAGACAGAAAAGGAATTGTTATACAATTAAAATTTCTTCTTTCTAGCTTTGACAGCTGCAAACTCAACAATAACTTCATCGAAATTTATATTTTGTATTGCCTCGTGTTCGATGGCTAGTAAGATCAACCGGGGCAAATGCGTCATATTTCTCGATCACTTCAAGTTATCGCCTCATTGTGATCAAATGTATGGCATTATCCACTTTTTGAAACTGTAGTCCAATATTATGGCTATTTCTGCACAAAGTTCAAGCAGCGATATCTTCGCCGGAGCTTTACAGATGTTTCAAATTGGCTATTTATTTTAAATTGGAATTTTAGATGCATTTGCCCCGCTTGGGGTAAATGCGTCTTTATTGAATAAAAACTTAATTGGTAAGCTTTTCGTGATAATTACTAGGTATTACTTTTTGGTTCAAATTTCTTTGCAATAGTATGATAGTTAAACTAGTCAAAAAGAATAATTGACGCATTTAGAGACAATCTAGTAAAAATGGGGCTAATGCGCCTATATTTTGATAGACGCATTAGCCCCTTATCAAATGCAGATGCTGTCAACTTTTTACTTGGGTGGCTCGCGCTTACTACTGTACTAGTAAACAGGTATTGTACCTGTTATAGTTATATAGTTATGTATATAGTTATTAGTGGTGACAGTTGTGAAAAAAAATCTGGAAAGTAATATAAATCTTTATTAAAATTCAATGAGCCATGAGCCAGTGAGTTTCAAAATTACGAGATCAATTTGAATGTAGAAACACATATATTACATATAACCTGTATATATCTATCTATATAATGAATTGTATTAAGTATATTAGTCTAAATGACTGACCCATAACACAAGCTCTACTTAGATTAGGGCTAGATGATGCGGTGTTGTGGATTGTCCAGCATTATTAAATTAAATTACGGATTTATCTGATACATTGATATGAGCATTTGATTTTCGTATTAAAATGTGCCGACATAAAAAGGTTGATGATATATGTTTTGGGGGCAAATGCGTCCCATAGTCGCAATTGGCCCATAATAGCAGACGCATTTACCCCAAGAAATTAATCCTAATCTTATAAATGGAGACATTATTATTTCTTTAAATAAAGCTATTTCACTAAAAATAACTGTCTGTGTAGGTAGCCCATAGGCTATTCCTTACAATTATTATTGAATAAAATCAGTTAATTGAAGAAAACTAATGATTAACATGGATTTAGTAACTCACCTCCCGCAGTCACAAGTTGTTCAGCCACGTGCAATTTTCAAAATGGCCAAATACTCGAATATGTGAACTGCAACGTCATCCGCACAAACTACATGTTCAGTATTTAGTTCAAACAAATGTAACTAGATGGCAGAAGTCAACTTATGTTGAACAGTTTTCGAATAAATTCAAAAAGACGCATTTTCCCCATAGACGCATTTAGACTGGTTGACCTTATACCAAGATTGTTAAGCCGCGATTGGGTCATTGTTGCCCGCAAATAGTTAATTAATTTATTTATATAATTATTATTAATTTATTTACTGAAACACATGAAGCTTCGGACACGCAAACCGTCATGAAAAATTTCAGTGCAATCATAAGATTTGAAAGAGATTCTGTAAAATCCCATTCTACAATAAACTTTAAAAAATCTAGAGACACCCAATCAGTAACCGTAACATTAGCGGCTTTTAAGTGTTTTCGCAGTCTTCGTATCTCCAAAAGTAATTCGGTTTGTGAGACCTCATCATAAAAATCAGTAAATTTAGATGTAGCTAATTTCAGTTCTTCAATATTCGCCAAAAGCAAAGCATTAGTTTGTACGATCTCGAGCAATGAAGCTACATCTTGAAGAGATCTATATCTATTATCTATTACTATAGCGTGGTCAGGCTCTTTTGCGGGAATCCCCGAATTATACATAGAGCTGAGCTAGTGCTAGTGGAGGAATCCCCGAAAAAGAAATTATTGTGCTCAGCGATTTTTTTTTGTTTGTAGATTAAAGTTGAGAGACCGGGTGGGTGTCACTCCAAAAAAGGTGACACCCGGCGCGGCCCGCCCCCGCCGCCCCCCCTTTGCTACGCCACTGATCACAGATACATCAGGTTTAAGTACGGTTAATCTCCTTGCATTTGATAAAAAAATTGTTTGTGGACATGTGGCACATGATTACTTAGCACCAATCTCATTAAATCGGCTTTCTTGCGTTCGCTTAGAGGCAGCTGACTTTTAAAGGCAGGTTTTAGTTCGGGCACCTAGAACGTTAGATTGTTTGTGCCAGTTTTTTGCTTTTGAAAATCGTTTATTTTCATTCGAGTATTTGGAAAAGAGACCACTAGGTGTTTCTTTCATGAATTTCACAACTTTAATATCTTTTTATTTTCATGTTACCCATGCTCAAACGTATAGGTATCTGAGTGTAGTTTTTTCAAGGATGCGAAGTCTGTCAATAAAAGCTCATTTACAGAGTACCTACGGATCTCCGGTTTTTTGTATTATTTGCGCATGCAGGGAGGGCACGTAAGTACTCGTAAATTGATCCTGACTCCCTCCTTTTATCTATTTTTCAATAGGTACCTAAGAGAGCGAACTGAATCGCCTTTATTCTGCGTGTGGCCAGTCACCAAAAATTTGTGAATTATTGAATTCAGTTTAGGGTAGGTAGGTAAGTAAGTACCTAAGTCAATACGCAATACTACACATACAAAGCCATTATGAACTTTTCATTTGCATCGGCTGCTGGGACTGAAGATGTACCTAGTTGTCCTGTAAAGTAGTTTAAATAAATAAATTGAAATTGAAATTTTACAGTTATTTTTCTTGCAAATAATATAGGTAAGTAGGTAGGTATCTAGGCATTCAAATATTTTGTATCACAGTAATCAGCACACCTAGGTAGGTATACAATAATTATTGTTTAAAAACTTAGGCCTTTATGGTAGGTACAAACAAGAGCCTTAATAAAATATACCTATCTATTACAATAATCACTTATTTTACAATCATCTTTGAAATAATAACTAAAAATTCAACTAAATTTAGGTACAATGAGTTGCATGATTAAAAACTTTGTTTTATCGGAGTTTCTCCAAAAAATTAAAAGTTGTAACAATTCCATTCACAAGCTGCATCTGAATTTCGTGGTCAAATAACTGACTTCTTGATTTGGTTAAAAAATCTGAGCGTCTGGTCGAAGCGACGCGTGACCCGAGAGCTGGTATCGGGCACAGCGCATCAGCATTGCCATACAGCGTGGCAATGCAGCCAGCGTCTTGGGGACGCTTCCGACTAATAGGTATTGATATGGATCACTTGAGCTACCTGTAGACTGTTTGCAACAGTCTGCAGTTAGCACAATTGTTTCAATTGTAAAATAGGTGCTAGTATAATTTTCTTTGTTTATTAGATAACTAATTGCGTAGGTAATGATGCTGTGATTGATTACTCACTGTTTTTCTTACGATTATTATTTGATTTACAAATTAATTTGCGTAGGTACCTAGTGATTATTTAAAAAAATATTGATATTAAACCAGGACTAGATTTGCTCAAATAAGTTGACTTTTTTTATTTCCCACTGTTCCCACTAATACTCAATTATGTGAATTGAGTTGAAATGTTTCTCCTTTAACGTTTACATCAGCCTTCACTTGTTTAACATTAGCTAGAATAAATCTAATACATTTTGTTTTGGTTTCGTTTAGCAAAAGATTATTGACACTAAACCAATGGACTAGGTACTTTTGAGATTGCATTATTCACATCGTCGAAATTTGTGTTTTGTCGTTTCATTTCAAAAATTAATGAAGATCATCAGCAAACACTACAATCTCGTGATTATTCTTGACGAGATGAGGCAGGTCGTTAATATTATAATTCGTGCCTTAGGCTATTATACTTACTACAAAATATTAAAAAGCTAGGGCTGGGTTTTGCTCAAAATTGATACCTAAAGACTTAACAGGGTAAAGGTATCTTGTTCAGTACTTCACTTTACCTTAAAAAGAATGAAGTAATCAAAAATCACTTTATTTCCTAGGTTTACTTATGTAGGTACCTAATTTAAAAATTATGAAGGTATAGTACCTAAGGTCTAATCTAGAGGAAATAAAGCACTTTAATTAAATTTTAATGCCTATTATTATCTGTTCCTATTTTTAATTAAAGTAGGTAAGTACTTACATAAAATTTTTGAATAAAGACTTGAAAGACAACCTTAATTTTTTGTGCTGTCAATTATGTTTACTTTTGACGACAACTGAATTGTCACTTGTTTGTCGAACTTATTTGGAATGGTCAGTTCGGACTTCAAGTGATAAAAATTGTTACAAATTGCAACTTTTCTTTAATAGTGGTTGAAATTTAAAAGGCTTCATTAATTTGGTGATAAATACCTACAATTACTAGTTTTATACATCACCTTCCTAAAGTGTTGCAAAATATCCCTTTGATTATTCATAGGCAACCGTCTGCAATCACACTAAATGTTCCCATCCAATGGGTTAGTGGATGGGGAGAATGAACGTAAATGATTTCGGTTTCCATCAGGACAAATTGAAATACTTACATAAAATTTTCCGGCTGAACGGTGCCGACCGACAACAGAGCTTCAAATATCAAACTCTATTGTAATTTTACTCAGACTCATCTTTTTTGCTCGAATTCGTTTTCATCATCATCATATCAGCCCTTGTCGACCCACTGCTGGGCATAGGCCTCTCTATGTTTATGCCATTCACCTCGATCTTGTGCTAATCTGGGCCAGGCGCCGGTGGACACCCTCTACTCCTACAACAGTCTCTTGGCCACCACTCAGTCAGAATCGTTTTATTTCTGCAATTTAAATTCAAAGTTCAATCTTCAAAGTAACTAAATATGACGACCTCTGTGGCGCAGCGGGCGAAGGTCTGCCTGCGACGCAGGAGGTTGCGGGTTCGATTCCCCCCTCGGGACAAATGTTTGTACGATCTGCAGACATTTGTTCAGGGCGTTCTGGATGTTTTCTATGTATAATAAAAAATATCTATGTATGTAGTGTATTGTATTAAGTATATCAGTTATCTAGCACCCATAACACAAGCTCTGCTTAGCTTGGGGCTAGATAATGCTGTGTGAATTGTCCAGCATTATTTATTTATTTATATTTATTTATTTATTTAACTAAATTGCAGTAATGAAATGTTATCGTGCAAGTAAACTTACAATTAAGTTTGGCGATCGTGGTACCTATCTTGATAATTATCCTATCAAATTTTATGTATTTCTAGAAATAGTTTATTCCCAATTTTCCTAGTATGTGCGATTACTAGGGAAATTGGGTATAAGCGGGAACCGGATTTTCGTTGACACTTTAAACTTATCATGAAAGTTTTGTATTATTAGCTTTATTACAACTTGATTATTTTGTATAGTACCTAGCTATAGTATTAATTGTATTGTTGTAATTTAATTTAATGTACTTATGTCTTATTATTAGACTGTTTGCAACAGTCGGCAGTTAGCTTAATTGTTTCAATTGTAAATACTAGTATAATTTTCTTTGTGAATAAATGCAAGTACCTACTTATGTCTCTCAGCCTATTTTCTATTAAACCACGCATAGTTTTTATGTTGGTTTTTAAGATGTTTGGGCAAATGTGAATTGAATAGGTAAATTGTCTAAGCAATATAATCAATATCGCTGGGACAATTCATATATTTTTGGCAATTTCAACATGGCTGTTTGTAAGTCTGTGTAGAATTTTTAGTTTTTTATAGGTATTCGTCGTCGGGGAAAATTTGATAGAAACAAACATTATTGCAACTATTTTATTCAATACAAAACAAGTTTAATTATTTACATTATTCAGTCAGAATGACCGCAGGTCATCGTCAAAATCATCAGTAAAAGTCATTCATACTGAACAAAAGATTGAAGTACAATGTGAAATCTTTTACAATTTGTATGAAATCAATAGTATTAAACTAAAAAAGAATAAAAGGCGTGGATCGCGACGAAGCCAGTCGTTTGATCGTGTACCTACGCTACTAAAATTAGTACAACCGTAAAATTTTAATTGTTATGATTCCGTTTAATAAAATGGGAAGATAAGACCAAACAACTAGCATCGCGTGAACCCTTTTCAAGGGATGTTTCATGGCATCAAGAAAGTATCACACTTATAGGTACAGCGCAGGTAACGTTAAAGCTATATTTCTAATTCGAACGGGTACACACAAATATATCGCTAAATCGAATTTATTTTGAACAATATGTCTAATCAAATAATATTCTAAGAAACCACTCATTAGTGTTTTAAATATTAATTTTGTCTGTTATTGATGTGCACCCTTATAAATTACTACACATAATTATGTACATAAAATACATTGCCCAACCCTAACATATATCACGCTTTAATTAATACATGCCCTAATAATTAGTATCTATCTATTTAATTTAGACATAGGTACGTTAAAAATATTGCTTACAAAATACCCGGGTATCTTATTAGGTTGTAGTCTAAGTATTATTTAGTGTCGACTGTTACTTCTAACTTCTAAAACACCCGAAAATCTTAAGATGTACGATTGATTGAAATAGCTTGTTTTTAGGAACTTAGTAATTAAATATCTTAGAAAAATCTTAGTTTTCTTATTGGTCCCAAAAATTTATTGCAGAAGCAGGCACGTCGGCTTGTCGAGTTTGAAAGTGAAGTTTCTTAAAATGGCGTTTAGAATAAATACAATTTTACACATATTTAATTGAGAAGCTTCAATTTGATTGCTTCTACTCGTGATAAAACGTTTGGAATAACCTCTCTTGCTTGATGTAGCCTTGTACTAAAATCACTAAAAATGTTCCGTTCACTTTACTTTTCACACTCCTCTGCAGCTAAAAACAGTTCACTACGATTTATTAACTCACTAGGCATTCGATTTTAGTATCAGGGCTCATCATTGCTACAAAATCTATGCGTCTTCCTATTTTGAAACTAGATAACTAATTTCGCTAGGTATTATAAAAACTTTGGTTCACAATTGAGCACTTCGATTACCGTATAAATAGAGAGAGGTTAGCGGGTCACCGTCAGGGAAATCGCATTTCCGCTACGTAATCTATATGATCGAGATTATGGTGCGAGTTGGAGCGGCGCGGGGGTCTCGGCCTGTGTAGATTGTGATGGGAATGCGTGCGCATCACGCGGCGGCTCCCCTCGCGGTCCGGGCCCGCGTCGCTCGTCTTCCTCGAGGTCCACTCCTCGTCCCTAGCGCGCGGGATCACTGGAGCTTTCCTATAATTATCAAAAATACGACGGTTATCATCGTAGCGTTGCCTCTGCCAGTTTCTATCAAGGTCAGGTTCGTACAAATCTAATTCCCCAGATGGCTGAAACTGGCTCCCACCTTGGGCATAATTCGACCGTTTCCATCCGTCCTCGTATTTCTTTCTGCCGCTCTCATCATCTGAAATCTGCCTGCGCTGCGACTGGTTTGAGCTGCTTTCGCTGGTGTCCTCCCCGGAAGTTCCGATGCCCAAGTCTTTATCATCACCGTAGATTTTGTAAATTCCATTCGGGCTAAGATTTTTTCCGTTGTATATTTGGTCATTTAGCATTAGTTGCGGGTGCGGTATGCAGTAAGCATTTGGAAATGGTTTTTCAATTTTCATCATCTTGATGTCGCTTTTCTGTCTCGTGCAAGAGCCGGGTCCGAAGAGTGACAGAAGCACGGGTAGAAGGAACAGCCCGTGCATTGCTCCGAAGAATATAACCATGAACACCATTTTGAAGAACACCGAGAAAATATAACTGTCGGCTAGAAGAAGTGCGACAACTCCGAGTATAGTGCTGAACGACCCCTGTACTATTGGCAATCCAAGAGAGTACAAGCACTCGCTGACTCTTTCATCGGGAGTTTTTGCTTTCGATGCCATGTACGCATAACATATGTGGGCGGTGAAATCGACTGAGAATCCGATGCACATGATGAGGTTGATCATAGAAATGGAATCCAGGTTGATGTCCCATAGCGCCATGTAGCCGACGACGCCGATTTCAATGGATATGATGCTAAACGCAACCCATAGCGAGCACAGGATGTTCGGAATGAAAATGAAAGATACGATCATCATCATCAGCGCTCCGTAGCATAAGTTTTGTAGAGATGTAGGTCGTACAAGTTCAAACTGAAAACAAAAGAAAACATTTGATTGGCAGGTAATTGAGTAGGTAGGTACCTAAGGATAGTGTTGATACTCTTCGTTTAACGTCTAAGGTCCAATTTCAGAATGCGATCAACATAAGATAAACTCAGTTCAAACGAAGCGCATAGTATAGGTACCTAGATCCGGTTTAATCTGAACTTAGTTTAACAAACAGTGTAAGTAATTGGATCTAAGTTACTTTGGGTATTACCAGTAAAACAGTCAGTGTGTTTACCTGATCGAAAAACACGAAGTACGGATGGAAAACAGACGCGTTTAATGGAGATTCGGCTACAATATCTCTCAAAACCTTCACCATTTCCTTTTCGTGGTTGGTACCGCTGATGTTCACGGCTTGGATCAAGAACCTTGAAGCGATTATCTTATCGCCAGCTTCATTGAACTTCACGTCTAGGGAGAATGGATTTGCGGGGAACAGCCACAACTGAAATCATTGCAATAATCATCATTAGGTATTGATTATTATCCTGTGGGAGATTATGATTCGCGATCATTAGGCAAACTATGCACGCAATGACTATTTTTACCATTGTAAGCAATATGATAGTCATAACTCTATTGAGTGGGTGTTTATGATGAAGGACTTACCTCCTTAAGATTTGATATGAAATCTTCTTCGTTGTTGATTGTTACATTCAAATAGTCGTTATTCCTCGATACGTAATCCACGAACGTCCGAAGCCATGATTCTGTGTACAGTGAATTCGAAATGTACGATGTGTTTTCTAATCTCTTCGTCAATTTATCAATCTCCTGTTGCACCGTTGGATCTGAATAATTGTACGCGCCGGTGATAACAACCTGAGATAAAATCAAAAGATAATGTGTAAATGTAAGTAGGTCTCTCTATACTCCGTACTTGAATCCAGATATTTTTTACAAAAACCACAGAAATATTTGTCGAAAATATTTAACGATATCAACGGAGCAAATCGCAGATGTTTGAGACAATTTCTAATTTTAATAGATTTTATTCATAATTTAATTTGTCTCTTGTTCGTTTACGTAGGTAGGTTCTCGAACTTCTACCCTTTTCGCTGCGCGTGCAATTATGCATTGTGGAATTTGTTTTTGATTTTAAGTGGTTACCTTGCTGTTACTTTGTTCTTTTCTGTTATTATTATTAGTTTTTGTTAAGTTTTCATAATAAGTTCTAGGTACCTACTTCTTATAAATGTTTACAAGAACAACTTTGTTTACAAGAAATATCGTTGTTTCTAGAATCGAGTTGGTAGGTACCATAATATACCTATAATATTTTCATGAGGCATTGGTAGTTCATTCACGATTTTCGCAAGTCATAGAGAGTTAAAACTTATAAACCTGACAATACCTGAATTCGGTATGGAAATTCTCTGTAATATTGATCTTCACGGTCAAAGAACACAACAGAGTAAGAATCCACTTTAGACAACTTCCTTCTTTCCAATCCTTCCTGAAGATTGGTCACTCCGTATCCTGCTCCGCACAAATACACGATAAATACGGCAATAACTAGAGCCTTTACGGCACTGTTATTCAGAAAGTTTGCCATGGTGGTCCGGAAAAAGGCCATGATGCAGTGTTCTTGGTTGTCGATAGGGTTATCGGGATCAGCAGTGTCTATACCGCCGCTGCAAAACATTCTGTACAGCAATGATTTCTCCTCTGCAACGAAGACAATAAATACATTAAAAGTTAGTAGGTAGGACCTAATATTGCGTCTTATAATAAGTAGCCAGTGATGTGTTCTCAGAAACATACGAGTAAATACCTTTTCTCGCCCTAGATTCGGGCAACACTTTCAACATAGTGATAGTGTGGCGATTTGCTTTTTCACGGTAGCCGGATATGGCGACACACCCGGAGAAGAATGTTAGATGCCACACAAACGTGAAACACACAGCGAGGCCTGCAAAACATTAAATGCGATTACGGATATTGTAACAAATGGAACGTGTAATTTGTTATGGTGAGAAACTGCACTTGCCTGAGTACATGCAGAATATCTGCACGGATGGGAACGGTGAGAATATGCCTATGAAGAATGACAGCATGTCGGTTACTGAGGTTATGGTAATGGAAACCGCTGCTTCTGATAACATGATAGCCATGCGCTCTGGCACTGGGAGTTTTGGGGATGCTCTTCTCCAAGCAGCCAGCATCACAAATGTGTCATCAATACCAATGCCTGAAACAACAATGAGTATTGTTTTGAAGATAATTGAGGATATATTCAAAATAGGTACCTACGTATCCAAATCAACACAACAAGGCTTACCAATCATTAAGAAGGGAGCAGCTAAGTTGATTCCAATAAATGAGATTCCCAAGTAAATAGCACATCCGAACGCCGCTGCTGTGGCCATAACAGCAGAGATGTTGCCAAGCAATCCTAGCCATGGCTTCGATCTAACCCAGTCAGCCATCATACAAGTGACTATAGAGAAGATTCCCATCAGTATAAAAGTAGAGCTGAAGAATGGTATGACAGTTCGTGTGTTCTTCTCAAGCTCATGGTCTAAGGTTCTTGAAGCAAATCTTGAAACAGATATGTGTTTGAAACGGCCAGTGTCTTCCGCTATTCCTACTGCATCCAGAAAAGCATCTTCCCACGCTGCGCCCCTGAAAATTTGAAGGTTAAATTGAGATAGGATGTTGAGCATTGAAATTCTTGAAATAAACGACAGGAAATTAACAAATTACAAAACTGACCTACAATTAGTTCAAGTATCGACCTTTCTATTCGTAATTCTCAGTGAATATTACGCAGCGCTTAGTATTCGAAACGATTTCTTTAACCGTGTCAAGATCGATGTCTATTATCTAAGTCATACCTACAACCACAAGTGTCTGTTGTAAGTGCACCGCATTCAAATTCATAGCAAGTCGTAAAAGCTTCTAGAATGGTTGCAATGAGAAATAGAAACGTTCTTTGTTTCTTCCAAAAAACTCCCTTAGTACCTATATCTATCCCAATAGTAAATTTTCCTTGCTGATTGCAATCGCATGATCTAAGTATTATGAATACTGGTATTGCGGTTGGTTTTAAAAGGATGTTCATTATTAGTTGTTGGAGATAAACAGCTATAATTGCCCTAAAAACTAAGCCGTTAGTTAATTTAGTGTTCTTGAGCCTTACCTTTGTTGTTGTATTGCGTTGTCGGTCCTTACGAACCATACCAGTTGAACTGCTGGTACCGAAACAATGACGTCATCTACTACCTTGGATCCTCCGAAGAACACAGGAAATGCGTGGGCTTCCCAAGTCACGGGATTGAACATGATCGGAAACGTAAGATTCAGTTCGCCTCGCTCCACCTGCGGATGATCGACTGGTTGTAATGACTGTAATTTTTGAGGCTTACATTGTTGATGGAATGGATGCGTATAATTAAGGCGCACGAGGCCTCGAAAATATCCATATAATTTATCTAGATTCCGACTAGGACTCCACGTAGATCACTAGATAAGTAATACAAAAAGAATAAAAATTGTAACTGGTGATTATCTTCTATCATTGTCTACAATGATTGATGTGATGTTAGACCAATGATTCTACCTTACTGAACTACCTACATAGTATACCTACCTACCTCTAGCAATACTATCCTAATAAGGCGAATCCTTGCGTGGTTCGCAAGATCTGATCAGAAACAAATGCAAGCGCGTGCGCAGCATACTAATGATCGTGCACACGTGACAGAAACACTGACAATTTATTGTAGATTGGCGAGATATATTTGATGTAGAGTAGGTACAGACTTAGAATTTCTGTAATGTACCTACCTATCCTCAATTTTATTCCCATGTCATAGGCAGGTAGTGATTGTAGTAGTAGGCATAAACGTGTTTAGTTATTATTATGTGTTATTTTTATTATCACACTAATATTATAAATGCGAAAGTTTGGATGGATAGATGTATAGATGGATGGATGTATGTTACCTCTTCACGCCAAAACTACTGAACGGATCAGGCTGAATTATATACAGGTAAGTCTAACCCTGGAATCAAACATAGGCGATTTTTTATCCCATAAATCAGTTCCCATGGGATAGAAAGTACCTTTGAACGTTTCCATAGAAACAACGCGTGCGAAGCCGCGGGCAGAAGCTAGTATTATAATAAATATGATCAATCTCTGTTTGTAAATTATATTCAGGGTAGACTGGGTAGGTACTGGTGGGCCGTAGGGCGCCAAAATTACCTATCAATAAAGTAAAACCTTTATATGAAACGCCTGAGCAAGTAGGTACCTAAGGGTAAGGTAAGGGTATTAAGTATCTAAAGTCATCTAAAGCAGGATATTTACCAGCGTTGCCAGACGCCCCGATTTTTAAGGGACTTCCCGATTTTTAAATCAAAATTTAATGTCCCGCGCGTGACAGACTCAGTCCCGCTTTTCGGGGAAATCTTGGTAAAGGGGTTTGAAGATTATTGTATGGGGGCTGGCCCTACGATTTTATTTATTTCATAATCGCCGCGCACAATAAAGAAACACTAAAAGAAATAAAAATGTCTCATTAAATAATGTCCTAAAGCGTCGGATTTCTGAAATATTCACATACTTATGAAAATTACTAAGTACCTATATTTTTCTTCATATGTGAATATGAAGAAACCCGACGCTTTAGGACATTATGTTATGCAACATTTTTTATTTGTTTTAGTGTTTTCTATCTAAATATATAGATTACTAGGTTCTGCCCACGGCTTCGCACGCGTTGTTTCTATGGAAACGTTTCGAGGTTATTTCTATCCCATGGGAACTGATTTATGGGATACAAAGTAGCCTATGTTTCATTCCAGGGTAAGATTTACATGTGCGGAAAATTTCAGCCTTATCCGTTCAGTAGTTTTTTCGTGAAGAGGTAACAAACATCCATCCATCCATCTATCCATCTAAACTTTCGCATTTAAAATATTAGTGTGATATTGTCCACCACGATTTTGAAAAAAAAACTTAATGTTGACTGATGGTAGGACCACCCTCGATGCAAGAATCACAGTAAAAGTTATATATTTGGATAGAGGACACTAAAACAAATGAAAAATGTTGTATATAATAATGTCCAGTGTAACAGGTTTCGGAGATATACACGTAGGTACCTACCTATAATGAAAAATTTGAAGAATGAAAATGAAAATTTTTGACAACCCTAGGTACTAAGCGCGTAAATGTATGGAATTTAACAGAAATGTTAAACTTATGTGTGCAGTTTTGAAAAGAGCTATTGAAATAACCTTTTATTATATGTGTTTCGAAACGGACAGCATGGTTTGAAGAACTGCATTTGAAATATGGATGTATATATATGTGTCTATGGTAGTTTTCTTGGGAATAATGCCTTAGTTCCTCCGTCAAAGTCATAGCAGCAAGTGTCTGTCATTGTGACTGTCAATGTCAACTCATAGCGTTTGAAATTTTCAGCGGTGTATGCGGAAATTTTTGTGTTTTTATGGTTTTTTTGGTGAAAAAACGATGTTTATGGTGAAGTACAAGCATTTACTTTGTGCAAAATTCGTGCCCATCTCTCCGAGTTATAATCCCGACCACTGGCTATGAGGTAAGCGTGGAAAACTCAATCACGAGCCTGGCACAAAGTTCCCATCGGATGGTACCTAATACTTTGTTTATTCATGTCGCCGGCACCATCAGGCCGGCCGGTACACGCACGAGTGTGATCCTCTAGTACAGTTTGTCTTATCAAGTTATTGCGATAATAACCCAGGTTGAAGTACATAACCTATAGACGGAAGGTGCGGTGGCACCTTTTAGCACCCTATATCATGTTAAATCATTTTGCAATCTCTAATTGAGTGTTACAAACATACTTTTGATGAAAAGATGATGATTTAGTAACATGACTACTATTATAAACAGATTTATGTGCATGTAATAGGTATGAAATAATTGTTTGAAATAAAAACATCATTGACACCAAAGTTTGGCAGGGCAAGACATACAAATGCCTACATAAATAACATATCGAAATCTTCGTAGGCTACCTGGTAGTACCTACCTGGTTTGGTAAATAAAAAGTTGACACATTAATGCTAAAAGCTGTCATACTAAACACTTGTAGGATTGTCAGAAAAATCCTGCAAAATGAACGACCTAGCACCTGAAGTGCACTTGCCTGAGGCCCATGTGCTTTGTTTTTTACCGGTTTTTCACAGAGAAGATTAAACCTTAGCACAATAATAATAATCATAATAATAAGTCCCCAGGTTCGGTTTGTACTGTTAGGGGCAGAATCACCACTTTATTTTGAAGAATCAGAATTTTGCTACATATTTCATTGTTACTGGCAGACAGAGTACAGAGAATATATCAGAACAAGAGCTGATTTTTGACTAACTAATCTAGATTGTATTGGAATTTAAATATAATATTATGAAAATGCCATAAGTAGGTATATAATTATAGCTTTCTTTTGCTTAAATTATTTAAAGAACAGTACCTACCTACCTTATAACTATTAAGTTAAAAGGTTCTGCAAATTGACCTTTTACATTACAGCTTGTAAATAAAGTTACCTGCAGGTATGTTTAACACTTACTCGGAGTAAGGTGCCAAACATAAAAATACTTTGTAGTCTCTCATAATATGTTACTTTCATTGCATTGAAACTGAATATTATGCTCTAGATCATTGTCATGGTGATCTCCGACATTTTGAAGTACCTATCTAAAACATGATTTACTTCCAAGATCTGTTGACACCAGTTGGAATGAACATCATATATTGAACCTAGTTTCACATTCCCAGAATCATAGGTTATTTCCACAGTTGTTTCCTATGGCTTTCATAGAACAACTTTATTTAATAGTAAGTACCTAAAATTAGTTCTATTATTGACCCCATATTATTCTGAAAATCATATAGACCCAAAGTTTGAAATAATCAAAATTAAATTCTCTGCAACAAACTAAAAATGATCAAGACAAATACAGATTACTATTATTAACCTAGGATGTCCAACAGCAGGGCAATGGCATTCCTTTCAATTAAAGATAAATTCCTACTGCTATTTTGTTTGAGTTAGTGCAACTCACTTCAGGTGAAGGTTAGTGCTCACCAACACACCATCAGAATCTGGTATATTAAATTTTTATTACAATATTCACAAGTCACAAGAGTCACAAGAGCTCAAAGTTTTTTCTTAGTTTTGTTAATTAAGTAGCAGAGGATCATTACATAATTATTTGGTTTACAATAAATACTTTGAAACCTCATAGATAACCAAACCTTCACAGTTGGTTTCACTCGGATGTGATCCACTTTTGACGAGATGCATCGGATGCACTCATTTGAACGAGAGGTTCCAGTCAGGTGGGCAATGACCCTATCAAATATCTGACACTCAAGCCAATATGTGGGACTATACCATTTCATACCGGTAAACGAAACTTATTATTTTAAGTATAAAATAAGGGAAACTTTATCCTATCGTCAGAAACAATGTAACTGGAACTAATAATGGTGATGTTCATGAGAGAGTTATGTTATAGTTTGGCCAACTAACAGTCAAATAATCAACATAATACCGGTATGGTACTTATTGCCCCTGGCCTCGGAGGCTATATCCTAAATTAGGGGCCATCGCATGCTTACTTGGGCTAGGCGATGATGTTATTGGAGCTGTCTTGACGACGATTCAGGACACTACTACGGCAGCATGCCTCTCGGGGAGGTATAGCGGCATGGCCGTCTGCCAGCCAAATAATCTAAACAGAGTATCGGAACGGTACTTATTGCCCCCGGCTGCGGAAGCTGTATCCGGAACATGGGGCGTGGCATTATAGACATCAAATGAAGGCTATTACAGTAAAATAGTACAATACTTCTCATTATTATATTTCTTCTCATATTAACCAAGTGTGCCTTTTGCTCCTACGGCTAATAAATTTATGAGTGTGAGTATTACCCCATTCATGGCCTGGACTCTGCGGTGTGACCCGCAGAGGTGGCGACTCTGGTGCCCCGTTGCTAAACCTGATAGGTTAAACTAGCAGATGGACACTAACAATGTTAACTCCAGTGCGGAGGAGATAAGGATGCAATTTTTCGTTAAGCCTTCAATGGCTCGAATGGTACTTAAATACCTCTGGCCTCGGGGACCGTATTTAAAAGAGGTTTCCTAGGTGACACTTCATCATCATCAGCCTATATTAGTCCACAGCTGGCTATAGGCCCCGCTGGCACTTGGTCTTAAAAGCGATACCTCGCTATAACAACTTTTATAACACCTTCAGTCGAAGTGTGATCAGTCTTGTCTGAATATACACGTCGCCCTCGGAGACTGTATCCGGATAATGGGGCATACATACCAGGCGATTTACGCCCCAACAAAGTGACCGACATTTTGCCAATATATTCGAGCCTGAGAGGATAGCACACAATCTATGATAATGCTTCTGGCTTATACATTTTAAATCTTGTATTGAGGTTCTGTCTGAGCTCCTTTAATGTTCTCTCCCCAGTGAAGTCCCCCCTCAGATGGAGACACTGGAACTTTTGGTAAAAAAGTGTGGGGGGGGAAGGGGGGTTAGACGGTACGGTGAAGTAGACAAGTGGTAAGACTAGGCACGTCACCCACTGTCCTGTATCAGATTGTCCATCATTATCACCAACCAAGGTACCATTACCCTTTACCGTCGGATATGACGTGGTTCTCCGCAATTAGATATATATCGTCTAGCGGGAACACCATGGAGTTATGGTGTCAGTGGATTCATAACCAAGTATTTTTCATGAAAACAATAACATACCCAAGCAGACACCTGTTTTGGTGTTTTCTGCAACTGGACCTGATTCAAGTACTTATGTTGTTCAGTTCAGAGAACTAAAAAGCTATATGTAGATATCATTAACTACCATCTTTATATTACATAGAAATACCGATAATTACACAGCAAGGGTTATAGCGAAATAACCCCTTGTAAATAAGTTATCCATACCATAACATATTTTATTTTATATTTGTAATGTAATAATGTTAAAAGTCCTATTTGAACTAAATGCAATTAGTATGGACAGTTAATTAAAGATATACTTATGAAGTATGTTTATGTGCATCCCAGATCTCATAATAGCAAGATCAATTAAATTTATTGATTCTAAAAATGAGCACATTACCAAGCATGTGATCAACAAATAAATCCTGAATTAGATAAAATTAAAACTATCACATTCAAACTGAAAATATTCTACTAAGCAGAATTCCATTCATTGAAATATTAGACCTTGCATTTTAGAGCTTGCATTTTAAATCAGCAAGATTTTATGAATACCATAATCCTATTTAATAAATTGATGAATCTAAATGGTCCATAGTAAAGTTTCAAATAGAAACCAGAACTTTACTCATTTAAATAATGAAATACCTATATTACCTATACATACAATATTTTCATACTTAGATCACTGCCTTTTACCCAGTTTATGACAGTTTTAAACATTGTCCGGCCCCACGAAGCGATCTGCTGTACAGCGACAGAACTGCGGCGTCACCGGCTGCCACTATCCAGACCTAAGCCCCAACGAAGTGACCTGCATGACGGCGCACAATACAACTGCAGAACGGCGTCGCCGGCTGCCACTATCCACATCCAAGTGTACATAAATGTGCTTCAGGGGCACCTTGTGTGATGCTAAGTATCGTTGATTTCTGATCAATTAGATTTGATAAATACTCAATATTTTGTTTTACACAACTTTAAAGTCTTAGAAGTTATGTCCTAAGATCTTTGACTTTGTTATTTATGTATTACATGTTAGTACCTACTTAGTTACATGTCATACATTTTATTTTCACATAGCGTTTGTCCGTCTTTCACCAGCAGATAACAAACAGGTCTTCAAACCATGCTGTCCGTTTCGAAACACATATAATATTACCGTTTTGCACAAAAACAAAACGGATATTATGTGAGTGGAGAAACGGACAGCATCAGCAAGGTACTTGCTGGTGTTGATGACACTATGAGTTGACATTGACAGTCACAATGACAGACACTTGCTGCTATGACTTTGACGGAGGAACTAAGGCATTATTCCCAAGAAAACTACCATAGACACATATATATACATCCATATTTCAAATGCAGTTCTTCAAACCATGCTGTCCGTTTCTCCACTCACATAATATCCGTTTTGTTTTTGTGCAAAACGGTAATATTGTGTTGCTATTTCCAAAAAAATACAACTTTAATAAAATATACCAGATACGTTTGTGCGGGTTTCATAGGGGCTTGAAATTAGGCAAAGTTGCCAGCTTTTACGGTACCTTATTCCGTGGTTAGTGGGTATTTTTTTTTATATTTTCTTTTATATAGGCAGGTGCCTAGAAACAAAAGTAGATCAATTACTACATAAGTCACAAGTGTGGTCAGTCAAGGGAAATATGGATGCTATGGTGTTTTACCTAACTAAATGCAACAAGGCAGAACATAAACCAATCTATTATAGGTTACAAACTATCTTTTGTGTTTTTTTCAATATATTCGTTTGTTTGAATACCTCGAAACATAGTCACCAGTGTGGTCAGGGGGAACATGCATGTTATGAGCGCTATGAGTAACTGCCCATTGTTTATGGCAGGATAGAGACCATTGGTTTTATTATTCTGAATCATTCCTACCCTAGCGTTGATTCAGACAGTGATTCGATATAAGTACAGTCGTTGAATATCAAAAACCACGATACTGAAAATGTAAGTTCATTCGGTTTTACGGAGGGTTTGAGAGCGAGCGAAAATGATGGTTATTTTTTGCGTTATAGACCTCTACTTGTTTTATCATCAGATAATAGTGGAGGATGGTAATCAAGCATTTTTTTTAATCTATATTTATGATAAAGAAAAAGTAACTCTGCCGGTCTGTCTGAAATCTTTTCACGCCAAACGGCTTAACGAGTTTTAATGAAATTTGGCAGTGAGGTAAACAATATCCTGGGGACGGACGTAGGCTACTTGAAAAGCGCCTGCAAAGCCGCGGGCAGAAGCAAGTATTAAATAATAAATAATGCTGGACAATTCACACAGCATTATCTAGCCCTAAGCTAAGCAGAGCTTGTGTTATGGGTACTAGATAACTGATATACTTAATACAATACACTACATACTTAGATAGATATTTTTTTATTATACATAGAAAACATCCAGAACGCCCTGGACAAATGTCTGCAGATCGTATAAACATTTGTCCCGAGGCGGGAATCGAACCCGCAACCTCCTGCGTCGCAGGCAGACCTTCGTCCGCTGCGCCCGCCACAGAGGTCGTCAAATAAATTAAATAAATTGAATTGTTGGAAAAGTTTTAGTTCTACATGGTATCACTCTACCTACACAAACGTATTTCAAAGTATCTTGGCTACGGCTAGCTACTGTCAGTAATATTACGTAAAGTTACGTGTTGGAAATGTAATATCGTATGAATAAATTGATTGCAAAAGTAGGCAAAGACATAAGAAAACAGCATTCCTGATAATATCTTGATTGTGCTCTTGTGTGATTGACAATTTATAGTGAAAGTTCTACGAAAGGGAAAGTTAATTAAAATCGACTCGTATGGTAAAAAGCTTTCGTAATACGGAACCACATTATCATGTGAACTTGATGATCAAAAGAGCCCCACGCTGGGCATGCGGGTTGGGGATTGCAGTTCGGATTGTTCTGTAGGGGGCGCTGCTGCCCGTCCCCGGTGGATATACTTTAGTCGCCTCTTACGACACCCGCGGATAGAGTTGGGGTGGTGCAAATTCTAAGCCGGCACCACACAGCCTACCCCTTTTAATCAGACACAGTATTCTCCACGATTTTACGGACATTGTAAGAAAAAAATGGAGACTGGTTCTCCTATTCTAAACTTCTCTTTCTACTAAACGAAAACTTACCTCGCCAATAATCTTATCCAGATTCAGTATATCATTGGTAAAGCACTGGCCCTCCCATCTCGCACATTCATCTCGATAGGTGAAGGTCTCTCCAGTAGACAGCGTCACGGTCACATTCTGCACCAGGTCGTCCAGCTGTCGTAGCTCTTTCCACACTTCCGTTCGCAGCATGTTCGTGTTATTGTCCTTGGAGACTATTATGACACGGCCGAATCTACCTGTCGAGCAAAGTTGAAAAATTTCAATCGTGAAGTATTTGAAACGTAACAATGGCTTCCGAAGCTCGAAGGACCAATTGTTAGTCTTCAAGCTACATTTTTCAAGGTCAAGGTCATGACATGGCATTATTTCCCTATCAAATCCCAGTGCGCAGTTTATAATAAACACGTGTGGTCCGAGCTACAGAATAACAACCACATAATAGGGACGCAAACAAGGTTCTTTCGCATTTGATTGAGTAGGGACTAGAACGTTCCAACAAGTACATGGTGGCACGTTCTAGATAAACTTTTATGTACAGGCTCATACAGACCTGCGCGAGTTATCCTTCCAACATTGAACCGATGAGTGTAGTTAACTTTGAAATGTTCTTCGACTATCCTCCTCTCGAGTTTGCCTTGCCCGCTAACAGGCGAGAACAGATACTCTGGGTCCATCTCGTAATGTATCCTTTGGTATCCAGTGATCATCAGCAATGTTAGTAGGACTGGTATGATGATGAAGTAGCCAGGATTCCGGCCGACGACCAAACCCAACTTGTAGAAGGATCTGTTGAGGACATCGTCCACTATTGTCAGCCTACAACCCCCCATCTGAAACAAAGAAATATTACGTTAGTTTAATGAGCAACTAATAAAGACGAAAAGAGAAAAATTTCCTCCCCTTTTTACATTTCGCCAAAAACCTGATGGGATCTACATAAATTCTGTCAATGTCTTCTGCTGCAATATACCTTGAGGTTGCAATAAATCTAAGCATAGTAAACCTGTCCACATTCAATACATAAATAGGTCATGAAATTATGACAATTAGGTCAATTACAAAACGATTTATGACAACCGTCAAGTAAACGGTAGGTAATAACCATGATTAGGTACTTGCGGTTACTGCAGATGCTCACTACGGTTTCAACAACCGTGTGGCTATGTGTTACAGCATCGTCTGTCTGATCTAGATAAAATCTGAGCATTGCAATTATGTGGATTGCAATTCTTAACATTTCAAAATAAACATCTCTATCGACGAGAAACAAGGGATAATTCTTCTACGAAACTGTAGTTGGACTGGGGTATTTTGCTGATTTCTGAGCGTAACTTCCAAATACCATAGGATCCGAAAAGAAGGCGCTTATGTTCTATTTATCTATCTATCAATAGCTTACTAACATGGTACTAACAAACGACAATTTCTCGGTCGTCTCTCGACAGTCAATGCGTGAAAATTCAATGCTAAAACGGTGACCTTGATTTCGCTTTTCTGAACGAAATCAGGCGTTGCAAAACAACGTTGTCTTCTAGACCATACAACGGAATAGGTACCTAGTAGGTAATTCCACTAAATATGTGCGCTAACCGTAATTTCCTCCTAAACTCGACAATTTCCTAACTTGAACGTTTAACCTACTTGCATAAATTGGTTAGTAGCCTTTTGCACATAGACTAATAGCTTTTGCGCTACCAATAGTTTTCTTGATTAATATGCCGTTTATAACCAGCTAGGCTGGTATGTAGCACATCGTACCGTGGACCTCCTTGACCAACTGATCGTAACACGTACCTTTCACTTGTACATAGGCACGGCTAGGTAAGGAAAACAGGTGGAATCAACACTTTATGCTGAAGATCTTGCTGGTTTACTACTACTACTATTAACATTAGAACTAGTTCCATTTAAAGCGCTACCCCGACCCAAATCAGCGCCACCACCTATTTTACCTTATTATTCCGTTAAACGAAGGAAATTCAAAAAACCGATTGGCCAGTTTGTGCTTTCTATCATAAGCTTTTTTTTAATGCCTCTATAAATGTTTTTGTTTGTATAGTGTAGGAAGAGATGCGAAGTTGCTCATTTTTCCCACCATGGTGGGCAAAAAGAGCAACTTCGCATCTCTGCATATGTATACAAAATAAAACTTTTATAGAGGCATTAAAAAAAAGCTTATGATAGGAAGCACAAACTGGCCAATCAATTTTTTAAAATTCCTTCGTTTAACAGAATAATAAGGTAAAGTAGGTGGTGGCGCTGATTTGGGTCGGGGTAGCGCCTTAAGTGTGATTGAGGTTTTGATTTTAATAACATTGAATACCTACTTGTTGCGTACGCGTGTGTTTGGAGTTCTCAGAAATAATAGTCTAGCTTAGTCTTGGCTGTGTAAATAGCTCGATATTTTATCGTTTTATGAAAATACTCAATGCTTTTAAAATGTGTCACCTTTTGTTAAGTCTTTTGAAAGTTTTGTTTGTATAACCTGGTGACATACATGCATAACCGTACAAAGGCTTGGCTAGTACCTCTACCTACCCACCCAAGAGTTTGTAACATTCAGGTAAGTACCTTACTTGCGGGCTACGTTTACCGCATTGACTTGTTGGTTATTGGCTTACGAGTCCTTAACCAACAACACTTATACAACAAAGATATGAGTCAGATCTTGTGCTCTCATGTAAAAGTCCTTTCAAAGCTTTGTGTGGTTGTAAGGTATGTATGATACCTGTATCGCGAACGGCGTGAAAGTAAATAAGCGGTCAACGGCATTTTACGTCATGCCGATTGACGGAGCAATGACTCCTAATTGCTTTAAGTAATTACAGATAGGGTTTATTGGGCTCTGCCTAGCAATGTGGCGGGAACTTTCGTTTCTCGTGTGGTTTTCCGGGTATAATGTGTATATTATATTAAACCACACGAGAAACGACAAGCCATCCTACGGTTGGATACATAAACAAAAACAATAATAGCTGAGCAAGCCCTCTGGGTACGATAAAAAAAATAATGTAAGGTTTTTTTTGTTGTAAATACACCTTCGTTTGACCATAATCTCACTTGTTGGTAAGTGACTAAGTTGACGAAGTTTTTTTTTATGCTTCATATGTCTTGTTTCTTCTTCATATCTCTTGTTTCTTCTTCTATGTACATTTACTTAATACGGGAGACCATAATTTGGTAATTTATGACTTCGATATTTCGACACAGTTTATTCCACCATAAATTACTGAACAACCTGGTGTTGTGTGTTTATCACCGCGATATATTGATTAACTAGTTTAAGCCCGCGGCTTCGCTCTCGTTGTTTCTATGTTTAACGTTTAAAGGTGATTTCTATCCCATGGGAACTGATTTATGGGATAAAAAGTAAATGTATGTTTGATTCCAGGATTAGAATTGCCTGTATGCAAAATTTCAGCCAGATCCGTTCAGTAGTTTTGGCGTGAAGAGATAACAAACATCCATCCATCCATACATCCATCCAAACTTTCGCATTTATAATATTAGTCTGATGTGACTAACAGTTTAATTTTTTAAAAAGGCCATCCGTTAAGTGCGCTACATTCAGCGTGCTGAATATTTCTAGATTATTCAGTTAGTTGGACTGTAGACGTATGGTCGAAAAGTACTAATACTAGTACCTAGTGTATTACGAATGTAAGCGGGTTAACTACGAACCTTATTTGTTTTGGTTTAACCCGCTTACATCCGTCATGAATTCGTCAAACTACCATAGTTTTTATACGTGTAGATTGCTTGCAACATTCTGCAGTTAGCTCAATTGTTTTAATTGTAAATACTAGTTCTAATGTGTTTCTATTATTTTCTTGTAATTTTCTTTGTTATTAGATAAGAATTCACAACAGATAGCTACAACAAGGTAATATTATCCTATAAGTAATCCGACTTCATACAAACGGGCGAAACGCGAGCTATACCTACGCGCCTCGATCTCGGCATGCGCTCAGCATGCAGACAGTCGCGGCTGTGCCGCAGTGACGAACGGATGGTGTGATGTTTTTTTAACAATAACCGCGCGATTTTTTCTCTAAAAATAAGTTCAGGTACATATTTAATAAAGTAGCTGCAGGTATCTATAACCAAGTAAAAGATATTCCTTTTTTTCCAAAAAAATCTCCTAAAATTTAATAATAAAGCATTTTTTAGGTACGTCTCAGTCGAGGCGCAAATATTTTTCGGTCGCAAATTTAGAAGACCGATTTGTTATTCAAACATTAATTAAATCTACCAATCAAAAAACAACACGCCTTTTTATTGAACACTTCCCATTCAATTCACAAAGTATTTTATTTGTTTATATAAAAAAAGTACCTTCCTATATTTACAATCACAAAACTAAATGGAAACACAAAGTAGGCAAATGTAATTAAAATGGTTGAGGCGGGCAGCCCTATCGCATGTTTACCTACCGCGCGGCTGTAGGCATTTATTTCAAAGATACGGCCGAGTCCAAATACTGTTGGATAATATTACCGTGGCTACAAGTTACTGAAGGGCGTTGCTAAGAGTGTTATTTACCGAACTATCCTAACACTTGCAGTTTCGGTTCGAGTCTGGTTCCTCAAGTCTGTAATTTTCTTCAACCTTGATCGTATGCTGGTAAATATTACAGAATAACGTTCTTGCAATAAACGTCAAAAGGTTAGACTTAAGTTCAACGAATCCAGTTCCTTGAATAGCGAAATTGCTGCTATTAATTAGTACTTTTCGACCATACGTCTACAGTCCAACTAACTGAATAATCTAGAAAGATTCAGCACGCTGAATGTAGCGCACTTAACGGATGGCCTTTTTAAAAATTAAAATGTTAATAGTATCTACAGACAGATAAAACTTTTAAATCCATCATAGATATTAACACTAAAGTCATTTCGTCATTCCTTCAGTTACCTATTCCGTGATCATGGCGCATGAAACTGTGCCAAAATATTGGAAAGCTCAAAACTCAAATCATGGTAAGTATCTCGTTGTAAATGACTTTACAATTAAGTTCCTAACTTGACCACAAACTAACTTAGAAGAATAAATTGTCAACTAAAAACCGCACATTATAAATTTGTATTATTGTCTGAAACCGCTAGTAATTCTAAACAATCAACTCTTCTGTCTTGACCTGTGTCAAGGTTCGCTAGTGACAATGACTTCTAGCCTGGTAATGAGCATTAGGCTTAAAAAAGGTAATCTTGTAAATTGTTAGTCAAAAGTTTGACGGTAGTTAAGCTACTTATATAAAGTTGTTTTTATCCAGGGTCAAGATGTCGCCTTGGCACATTTTGTTTATGGTCTAAATGTCTGCGTACTAAACAGAGGGTAAAACTGGTCGTATATGTATTTTGCGTTCTTTAGAATTTAAACAATCCTTTGTAAAAATGTATCAGCGTAGAGATTACGGCATTTCCTCCTCATTTACGAGTATTTATTTATAAAGACTACCAACTACAGATAACACAAAAATAAATTAAATAACAGTGACAGGACTTTAAGGTCTGGTGCCCTCTAAATTATAGGCGGCCGCAGCATGCGCCTAAATCAAGGCAGCTCAACTAATAGGGAAAACTATGTCCAGCAGTTTACTAGAGGGCTGTATATCTAGGTACCTAACGGAAATCATAAAACCAAAGACAAACTTTTATATAACAACATCTAAATTGTTTTAGATAAATGTTTGGTTATAAAACAGGTAGGAAATCGTGCTAAGCATTCTCAAAAGGTAGCCGAGCGTTTTACCGCCTGTTCGCTGATAAAGACGTTATAGCGAGTACAAAGACCTACATTACCTACCTAAATTTGTTAGTTTATGTATAAACTTTATAGCCCATGAAATAAGGCTCTACCTTGGTAGGTACCAGGTTGCGACATAATCGAGCAATCTTTAAGTGCGTTAGGTGCAATGCATCTTGCATTGCAATCGATCTGAGTACGTTAAATAGAACTTAGATAGAGCTTGATTTCTAATACTGTAATCGTAGGTACTGGTAAGTGACGCTCGAATAATAATAGTAAAAAAACGAGTTTTTACTATTTTCTAGGATCTACAAGTAAATTGGAGTATTGCGCACATTGTAAGCCATTTGCTATGAATCTATGCTATAAGAAACTTTGAATTAATTGTAGTTTTTATCGACTTAATATTGATTTAAGCAAAAAAATCTCTTAATCTCAAAACTTCTTATCTGCTTAGAAAATAGTAAAATTCTGATTTTTTAACCACCCTAAGATTCCTACTTTTCGGTAATTTCAGGTTTTGAGGTAAGTTTTCCTAAAGCATCTTTAAACAGTTGTTACGTAGTAACTAACTGTTCTGCCTCTGCGGTGGGGCGATCCGTTTCGAAGTAGCGCGCCGCAACACCTGGCGTAACTACTTGAAGAAACCGCGTCATGGGCAGCGAAACTGGTAAAAAAATTTGAACAAGAGCTAAAACACCATTTTTTATTTAGTTAGGGTGGTCACGGAATTGTTTGTTACAAACGTGCTCAAGCTCTGTGGATCGTGCCCGTCTCCTGGCAATTTCTAAAAGAGTCAGGACATTGCATTTTATTGCATTTCATTAAAATGGTTGCAAGCATTTCACCCATATAACACTGGTACTTTATTGGATCCCGTAACTTTCCGTATCGCAACATGTCTTCGGTTGGGTGCAAGGTGTTGCGCGCCTCATTAATACCAGTGCGGTACTGCTGTCGAACAGCTTGGTCATCAGTGATGACTCATCACGGATTATCGTGTACTTAGGCCGCCGGTTGAATATCTCGCGACGCCAGCCTTAACGACATCATCCGACAGGCCTTTGTCACCGCTAACGTACCAGCTATTCTCGAACCGAATGGTCTGTTGCGTGACGATGGTAAGAGGCCCGACGGAACATGACCCATGGGAGTTGGGGAGGCCCATTGTGTGGGACGCTACATGCGTAGATATACTTGCGCCTTCCCATCTACCGAGGACATCCGTGAGGGCGGGTGCGGCGGCAGATTTGGCCGAGGATCTCAAGAGGCACAAATATGCAGGTCTCGACAGAGCCTACACATTTGCTCCCCTTGGAGTCAAGATCCGCGGGTTCAGAGGACTTTCGGGCTTCTAAAAAAATATCTGAGCATCTGGTCGAAGCGACGCGTGACCCGAGAGCTGGTGAGTTTCTGGTGCAGCGCATCAGCATTGCCATACAGCGTGGCAATGCAGCCAGCGTCTTGGGGACGCCTCAGACTGGTATTGATATAAATCAGTTGAGCACCTGTTAATTGTTTGCAACAGTCTGCAGTCAGCCCAATTCTTTCAATCGTAAATACTAGTTCTAATTTATTTCTATTTGTAATTTTCTTTGTGAATAAAGAAATTAATTCGGGTAGCGTAATGGGTTTCAATGACCATTTAGGTCAAATCGCATGCTTCAATAGAACACTAGTGAATCATTCGACCTTTAGTTTCCTCCGTAGGTACTTGGGTACTTCACATGTGCAGCCTGAGTGCTATAATTAAGTGAATTGTAGAAACTTGTAATGTTGGGAAAAATATAAGGAAAATAGACTGCTAAATCTAGTAATCTAAGGGAAAATCTTATAAAACATTGGTAAAATTATAGATTTTTTCAAATCCATCTTATAAGTATTTTTGTATATATTATCAGGTACACTGGGTACCCTGTTTTGCTTCTGGAAAGCAGTAGTTTCAGATTTTAAAATCAATTCCTAAATGATTTCAAAGAATACCAGCCAAATTCGATGTCAATCGCGCGTGAGCACATGAAAAAGTGCTCATTTCTACAGAATCTAGTAAGATTTGACTAGATTTCGATTTCGGTTCCGAGAGAGATTTCACCCAAATTGAAATCATGTTTACCGAAGGCCGGTAAATGGTAATTGGTCTAAAATTGTAACTAAGCTACGAACTCAACAATGATAACATAGTATTTTAAACAAATATTTTATAGTTCATACACTTTATGTAGGTGAGTAGACTATTATACAAAGTAAGTATTATGTATGTTACTTATATCTAAGCTGTATGCTTACATAACTAAGTGTAACTACTGTACGTAAATTATATTTACTTACTAAAGTGTGTATATATACTCACAATATGTAACCGTTAACAACGTTAATCATCTATTATGTAGTTATAAAAAGAACTAATGTTTCTAAGTATTCAAATTGAACAGGTTCTTTAAAAGACTTCAAAATGAAGGAGGTTCTTAAAGCTTAAAAAACAACATAATACTTTTGAAAAATCACGACTGGCTACAACAATTTTGGTGATATCTTCGCCAATTCATACTAGATTTTGATGATTCCTTCGTTGTTGTATAAAGTTGATAAAGTGGTCCTTTATAAGTTTGTCTCTCAAGGAATTTATGATGTGCGCCGTAAAAACATCATCATCAAATAATTTGACAATCACTGAAAATTACTAATGATTTGCATGGCAGCGGGCGCGTAGACAAGAGGTCTACCTACAAAAAGAAATTCTAAAGTTGACGGATGGCGGATTGCTTAAAACGAAGGATGACCGTTTTTGATTTTGGTTTATGTAGGTTTAGGTCTGGTCTCATTTAGTGTCCTGCGTACATGGCTAATCTCAATAGAGACTGACTGCCGCCGCCGTGGCCCAAATTCGGCTAGGAGAAGGACATCATCATACATAACCAATATGACTACTTTACTCATTATCATCATCGCTTTTATCGACTCACTGCTGGGAATAGAACTCTATGTTTTGTCATCCCTTTTGGTCCAGCATTGGTCTGGGCTATGTGAAACCCAATTCTTGCGGATGTAGTGGCCCCACCGTTGGTACTCGTCTTTTATTCCAACATCCAACCTTCTGCCACCTCAGTCACTGCTTTGGTCCAACAGTCGCCACTCCACGAATAGAACTCTCTTTGTTTATTTAAAACGGTCCAGCATTGGTCTGGATCGTATGAAACTCACCCGTTCTTGTGGATGTCGTGGGCCCACCGTTGGTACACGTCCCTTATTCCAATGTCCATCCTTTTACCAGCACTCAGTCACTGCTGTGGTCTACCATCATTCCACTATACTCTACCAACTTTCAAATGTTCACTACCACCTTTTTAAAGTTACGTTTATTCCTTGCGTCTAACAACTCAATAACACTTGAGGCAATTATCGTACCATAATTTTATTCAAACTATGTTCTAAACTATTGTCCCCAATTTAAGATTATGAAATTGCGGAGGCCATTCAAGCCATCAGATAAAGCTTACCTTGTTCTAAACACAAAATGTTAATGTTGTTTCTTTAATGTTCTTAATATGTGCCTCTAATTACCGACACGCAAAAGGTAAAGAATGAGTACAAACGCATTGACAGTGCGAAGAATAGGTACAGCTGGCAAATTCAGTAGAACATAGCCGAGCCAATGTTGTGGGTAATTAAGGTTATTAAAAACTTAATATTTATGTTAATATTGATACTACTAGTACTCAACTGAGCTAAAGGTTGCCTGGAAGAGATCTTTGTTAACGATGAGGCCGCCGATTGTACTATACTAGATATAGTTAGTATTAAGTTCTTGTTAAATTGTTTTATTGATGGTGCAATAAAGTAAAAATCTATACTGGTAGTTTTTTTACAACAGTCTGCAGTTAGCTCAATTGTTTCGATTGTAAGTACGTACGTTAGTTCCTATTTATTGATATTATTTCATTGTAATGTTCTTTGCTTTACGAAGAAAAGGAAGACCCGTAAAACGATGGGACGATGACATCGTAAAAATAGCAGGGAAGACATGGAGTAGAGTAGCTAGAGATCGAGGAAGATGGAAGGAGCTGGAGGAGGCTTTCTTACATAATATGAGAGAGAATAATATGTATTTTAGTATTTAAGTGTGAGAAATAAAAGCTGTTTTATAATGTTCTTTGTTAATAAAGATCGGTACTATTAATAGTTTAATCCAATTATTCTAGTTTTTCTATGGATTTCATATTAGCACAATATTTATTTTAAAATAATTCGTAGCACTTTGCTACGAGTGCTACGCTTCGTAGCAAAAACTGGAAACCGTTGTTTCCTTGAATTCTAAGTGTAGATTCGCAGTTTCATACAAACTATAATTAATATAATTATGAACCACTAGATAGATTATATAGTTGAAATATAATTTTGTAAAGGTGACGTCACTACATAAAATCCGTTCTCAGAAATCCACTTCTAAAAGATATTATTTATTCTGCTCTTGTATTATAACAGGTACCTTACCTACCTTATCATCTAGCCGCACTTGTTAGCTAATGAAAATAGTCTTAATAAAATAAAACTAATGAAGGTAGTTATATACACATTAGATATTTTTACAATTGGACAATCAAATCACCCTTATTACAATTCTATTGTTCTAGTAGTCACAAATTATTACCTATGCATAATTAATATAATTATACTTAAAGATTAAAGTCCTTTGTCCTTGAAAAAAAGGAAGACCCAATCGGTCAAGGTAAAAAATAAACTGGATATTTTCGTCACCATCAACCTATTTTTTTTACTTAAGGAATTCTAAAACTGTCTAGTTGACCCATTATCGAAGGTACATTTACAAAATATCATGTTTCAAAATTCACTTTCTTACTATAATAACTTTTGTAGTTTGACGAATTCATTGTAAATGTTAGCGGGTTAGCTTCGAAGCTACTTAGAAACAGTAAAGAAGTCTTTAAGGGATGAAACGTTGATGTTCTTAACACAAACAGGTTCGTACATTTTTGAATTCCTAAACTTGTTTCATGGTTCTTTTAAGGCTGTGTCCCCAGTAGGCAAACTGTTAACGGCCACTAAACTGTCGGCGCACGTAACGCTGCAAACTGGCGCAAAACTAGCAAACTGGACACTCCATTTCAAATATAAGGAAGGGCGTACTAAACCGGCGTTTTAAAAAACAAGATATCCCCTACACTAAATATCATGAGACACTCCACAAAATATCAAGCTACTAGAATCTTTAACAAATTGCCTCTAGATATCAAAAAAGTTATACATCAGAGAACACTTCTAAAATTAAAAAGTTTTCTTCTGGAGAAGTGTCTCTACGGCATTGATGAGTTATAATTCTGCTGACATGTATTCATTTGATTTTTATTTTCAATTGACATACTTATCATACTCAAGTTGACATTGTAATATTGTAGATTGACATTATAGTTATCGGGCTGACATATTAATATTCAAGTTGACATTGTATTCAAATGATAATAATTATAATTATTTTTCATGAGCTTTTGTTACGCTATTACCACAGCCTACCTATCTATTACTATGTGTTTGAATTGTCTTAAAATTGATTTTATTGTACAATGAGTTTTTTGGCGACCTACTCCGGAGTTTTAGATTTAAGTTTTCCACACACAATGTATTTTGCATATAGGAAATAAATGAATTGAATTGAACCGATACGCCGCAAACTCAGTCGGCCGCTAACAGTTTGCCTACTGGGGAGACATCCTTAGGGTGTGCATAACAGTTGCTTTGCTCTTAACATGGCCGAGTCTTTATTTAGCTAGCTAGGTACTGCTTTATCTGTCCACAAATAGGAGACACCAATTTGTTATCTCCTTTGTACGTTGACACGATGGACTCGTTTCGTGAGTCAAACAAGTACAGTTAGCTGCGAAAATATGTAGCCTATGTGTTAATTTAGTTCTTGGTCCACATTAACGCGCAAATCCCAGCCCGATCCGTTCAATCGTGGAGGAGGTAACACACAACATCACACATCCAAACTTTCCCATATATACTCCCACTAGCTTCTGCCAGCGGCTTCGCATTTCAAGTAGGTAACCTATATCCGCACCCGAAATATTGTTTACCTCTCAACCAAATTTCATTAAAATACATTCAGCCGCTTAGGTTTGAAAAAGTAACAGACAGACATACACAGTTACTTTCGCTTTTTAATATTACTAGCTTCTGCCAGCGGCTTTGCACGCGTTATTTCTATGGAAAAGTTCAAATGTAATTTCTATCCCATAGGAACTGATTTATGGGATAAAAAGTAGCCTATGTTTGATTCCAGGCTTAGAGCTCCACCGATGTAAATTTCAGCTTAATCTATTCAGTAGTTTTGGCGTAAAGACGTAACAAACATCCATCCATCTATCCATCCATGTTTCCATCCATCTATCCATCCATCTATCCATCCATCTATCCATCCATCTATCCATCCATCTATCCATCCATCTATCCATCCATCCATCTATCCATCCATCTATCCATCTATCCATCCATCTATCCATCCATCTATCCATCCATCTATCCATCCATCTATCCATCCATCTATCCATCCATCTATCCATCCATCTATCCATCCATCTATCCATCCATCTATCCATCCATCTATCCATCCATCTATCCATCTATCCATCCATCTATCCATCCATCTATCCATCCATCTATTCATCCATCTATCCATCCATCTATCCATCCATCTATCCATCCATCTATTCATCTATCCATCCATCTATCCATCCATCTATCCATCCAAATTTTCGCATTAAAATATTAGTGTGATTAGTACGGATTAGTGTGACTTATTGTTTAGTCAGTTTGAAAACATTGGATGTGTATAATTTTCGCAGCTGACTGTATATACATAGGTTTATATGATTCATTGCTTCACAAGTGTACGTGTACTTTGTCCTATGACTGTCCTTTGAGTATTTTGTGACCCTAACGCGTAAACGTTTGTATCCTTTGACGATTATTATGTTACTATTAAGGACCCCTTTGAAGATACTTCTATTGCGCGTTGGTGCTGGCTGGCGGGGATCGCGCGATGCAACATTTACAAGACAAAATTAAAATTTTAAAAAACCCGCCAACGTTTATTGGCTGAACAGATTTTCATGCACATAACATGGCTAAGAACACTCGGGATAAAATTATCTACACAAGAAAAACTAAACGAAAATCGGAGCTAGCACAGACAGACACGTCAAACTTATAACACCCCTCTTTTTGCGTCGGGGGTTAAAAATAAGAAACGTTCTCTATTCCTGTCATTTTGGAAGGATACCCCCCTTCTGGGTCTTCTTCTCCAGAAGGGACCTCCTTCTGGGTCTTCTGCGTTGGTTAGCATGGTAATGGACGTGGTCCTCAGGAGATGGTTTTCTCCGATTGTAATTCGGATAGGTGGTTCATCATCATCATCATCATCATCAGCCTATATTAGTCCACTGGCCTCCCCTAATGAGCGTCATAGGGCCCTGTCTTCAGCTTGCCGCATCCAGCATCAGCCTGCTGTCTTTCGCAGATCGTCAACCCACCTGGCCCGAGGGCGTCCTACACTACGTTTGCCGAGTCGTGGTCTCCACTCAAGAACACGTTTACCCCAGCGGTTGTCGGTCCTTTCCGAGCATAGCTCTTTCCATAGCTCGCTGAGCGACTTTGAACTGGTGGACCAGCCCTACCGTGAGTGTCCACGTCTCAGCTCCGTAGGTCATGACGGGTAGGACGCACTGATTGAAAACTTTCGTTTTCAAGCATTGCGGTATGGATGACGAGAAGACTCGACGTAGTTTCCCAAACGCTGCCCAGCCTAGCTGGATCCTCCTCTTGCCTCCTTCTGAAAATTATTTTTACCTATCTGCAGAATTTGCCTAAGGTAAGTATACTCGGAAACAATTTCGAGAAGGTGGCCATGTACGACGACCGGTCCCGGATCAATGAGGCCATTGATCATGACTTTGTTTTTATCCAAATTCATGCCAAGACCGATGCGTCGCGAGGCTGAGGCTAGGCCGTCCAGCATCTGGTTCAGCTCCTCTAGCGACTCCGCCATTAAAACTATGTCATCAGCGAATCGCAGGTGTGAGATGTGGCCGCCGTTTATGTTAATGCCCTTACCTTTCCAGTCCAGCGTCTTGAACATATCTTCCAACGCGCTCGTGAACAGTTTCGGGGATATGACATCCCCCTGTCTCACTCCTCTGCGCAGTTGGATGGGTTTAGTTTAGACTGTTGGCCCAGTGGCCATAATGTTATTATGAAATGTTATTAATATTTATTTATCATAGTTGTTATTAATAACTATGATAAATATTAATAACATTACTTAGCTTTTAGAACAAAAGCCGCTCTGATTGATAAACCCCACTTACCTGCTCTACATCCTAAAACATGCAACTTACTATTTAGCAATATAACTAATTCAATCAATCACTCAGCCAGTCTCCTTGTCCTCACTTAATTCTCAGCATGAATTCTTTTAAGTATAAATTGCTACATTACTGCCTATACTCCAGCCAAGTTCGATGTAAAATATTTGTAAGCAAACCACCCAAAAAAACTAAAATTCTCATTATAACGTCGAGTTTCAGATATAATCGTCAGCAATATCTATCGAAGGAAAGATCTTAAATCAACACGGAAATTTGCGTACAAAATACACGGCAACAAAATGATTTCTAAGTTAAGTGTGGGCTGATTGTTAACAAACACTTTACATCGAATTACGTTGGAGTATAGTAAGGTACACTACTATACCTTTATCTTAATCCATTAGATATTCTGATGGCGTAAGTGCGGTAAACCAACGCGGTACAAAATGAACTTAAGGTCATGATCAACTGCAGTGTTATTCACAAGTGATAGTTCAGAAGGCCGTTTTTGGGTAATAAACACTATTTCTCGATTATAACAGCTTTTGTTCACGCAGTGTGTATTTTTTTACACGTTGTGGATGGTTCTCTGGCACATAAAGTTGGCTAACAAAATAGGCGATAATTTGGTGAATACCTAATTTAATTGTTTTGAAAAGACTAGGTACAAAATCCCTTAGTTACTTTTAACTGTTTTCTTTTGCTTTTCGGGATAAATACTAATTCTAATACATTTTATAATAGCAAAAACTCAGGAATAAAACTATTATGGGACCAACTCGGGATTATTCTCTATACAAAAATGAAAGTATTACCAAAATCGGTTAATCATAAGCGAAGATTCAAGTATCCAAGTTCTGAAGTTCGACTTGTTTACGTTTTTGGTGCGAAGATAATTTAAAACTACCGGCATTTTGTCGTTTTTCTTACTTCTTTGAATAACTATTGTACAATTAGCCCGACAATTTTTTTTTGTTACGTCAGAAGCCTCTATTCACAAAGAAAATTACACAAGTATTTACAATTGATACAACTGAGCTAACTGCAGACTGTTGCTAACAATCTACAGGTAGCTGAACTGATCCATTAAACCACAAACAAATTATTTACAATTAAAATAAGATTTCTGAGAAATAAATGATCTTAAACCTAAAAAAACATACAGCCGAATTGAAAACTTCCTCTTTTTTAAATCGATTAAAAAGAAGTCTACATGTGGCCTCTGAGCTGCTGAGGTAAAGATAAGTTAAGTTCTGTTGGTCGCAGATGCCAATGCAACAGCCGAGAGCTACTTGCCATTTGATCTCAGAACGTTTGCTAATAAAAGTTAAAGTTTACATTTTTCGCAGGAGTAATTTTTATCTTGTTGCTTATTTATTACGTAAACACTACACTTTGGCAAGTACACAAATAACAAAATTACTTTAATTTTATTTCACTCAGCCTCACCAAATTGCTGTAATCTCAGTGTCTAATAAAATTACTAAAATCCGGCTATACATAAAAGCACCCATTCAAAATTAGTTCTACAGGGGAAGGTCGTAAGGTCGTTTCCAAGGGTACTTGGTGGTTCCCCGAGGTGCCTCCAAGGTGGTTGTCGCAATGGGCTTTCCTTATACGCCACTTCCGTAACTCTAATTTTCATTGTGTCTCATTGTTATGCCATGTTGATCCTGTTTGGGCAACCTTAACCGTATCATTATTAGGTCCATAATTACGACGACAGGTCTAAGGGCCAATTACGTGATTATGAAATTAATAGGGTGAAGGATATCCGTGACAGGCTAAGCGACAAGTATCACACTTATATTATAAATGCGAAAGTCTGGATGGATGGATGGATGTTTGTTACGTCTTCACGCCAAAACTACTGAACGGATCGGAATGAAATTTTGAATACAGGTAATTTTAATCCTGGAATCAAACAAAGACTTTCTTCTCTCTCTTCTCATACTTTTTAAGTTTTTATCCCATAAATCAGTTCCCATGGGATAAAAATCACCTTTAAACGTTTATAGAAACAACGCGTGCGAAGCCGCGGGCAGAAGCTAGTCATATTATTTATGGCTCATGATAGGGCGACGGACAAAAAGGTTAGGTTTTTACTCACCGAAATCAAAAACTCTTTATTTCCATAAATACAGTAAATTTACACAAATAATTATAAAACTAAACACCGACACGGAAATAAAGTGATATTTTTGATTTCTGTCGCTTCGGTATGTAGGTAAAGAAGCGACGAAGAAATCTTTAGCCTGTTAGGTGTTATTTTTCAAGTTGGAGCAAACCTGTCCCAAGCTTTTTTAACCCCCCACGCAAAAAGAGGGGTGTTATAAGTTTGACGTGTCTGTCTGTGGATCTGTGTATCTGTCTGTGGTATCGTAACTCCCAAACGGATGAACCGATTTTCGTTTAGTTTTTTTGTGTCATAGATGATTTTATCCCGAGTGTTTTTAGCTATGTTTCATGAAAATCTGTTGGACCAATAAACGTCGGCGGGTTTTTAAAAATGTCTATTTTGTCTTGTTAAATCATGTTTGTTCTTGTTGATTTAGTTACAAATAAAATATTCTCTCTCTCTCATTTGGAAACATACGCTACATTTCAGCAAGCTCTCCAAGCATAACACTGTTTCTTCAAGCGCCTACGATAAACGTTGGCGTGGTCGCAGGTTACGTCAGTGACTGTGGTTGCACCACACCACTGGTGGAACGTTTGCGACATGTCACGCCGCTGGTAATGAGCCGACTCTTCCTGAGGGCTGGCGCTTCCTGTCGCGGGGATTGGCAACTTTGTCAACTTGTTTATAATAACTGTCTGTACAATTGAGGGTACTTCCCTTTTGATCAGGCCATGTTAGGGTAAAGGCAAAAATTTTTTGAGTTGTGAGTCGTGTAAAAATGAGTCCTTTCATACAAAAGTCCCTGTTTGTCGTTGTGGCTGAGGCCAAGCGAGCGTAATTTCTTGGACTTTGAGTCTCGTTAAATGATTACTTTCAACATAAATGACTACTCAACGACAAACAGGGCCTTTTGTATGAAAGGACTCATTTTACGCGACTTACAACTCAAAAAATTACGCTCGTTTGCCTTCACTTGTAGATAGGTAAGTTACCCTCAAAATGTTAAGTTTGATATTGAATCGAGCGGAATATGTATTAAAAAAAACATCTGTGTCGCCATTGGGCCAGAGTTGCTGATACGAATGTTGGTTTTGAATTAGTGTAAAGTCGTTATGAAGATGTAATAAATAATGCAGGACAATCCGCACAGCATCATCTAGCCCCAAGCTAAGCAAATCTTGTGTTATGGGTGCTAGATGACTGATATACATAATACAATACATTACATAGATTGATATTTTTATTATACACTTAGTACCTAAATACCCATAGTGGTAGAGTTACGAAAAATATAGGTAGGTTCCTACTTCATACTCGTACTTCCGTACTACCAAAAATATAGGTAGGGTTCCTACTTTCCATAAGTTCCTACTTACCTACTGGCTCCGAAATAAAATAATCTATGTGCCGTGGCATAAGGGAAAAACAGTTCCCTTAATGGTTCTAAAAACGTCAGTACATAGCATGGAAAACTTAATAAAGGAAATTAGTGGTTTGTTTTTAAAGCTCCTTGACTCGTCTCTACACAATTTATTTCCTAAAATATCTATTTATTTAACTTTGCGTTTACTTTAGTAAAACAAAGTAAGAAGCTAGCGGAAACAAGCATATGGAACAGTGCCGTAATCGCTGGATACAGTAACGATGCGGTATCGCAACATGTGTATGCCGCAACTCCGACGTACATCGGTACCTAGGGTCGAGAGGGTTTTTAGAGGCCGCAGCTACTACTTATTTATTGTGCCTCAGCCACAATATATATTTATTTATTGTGCCTCAGCTTCGGGCTGTAGAATGTAGCCTAGCATTATTAAGCTAAGCTAAGGCTTGTACACATCTTGATTAGGTCAGCTGGTCAATTCAGCTGTATTCGTGATCATGATCACTTATACTACTTACGCCGCGTGGTGTCATGACCATGGTTGGAGAATATATTTACCAAAATTCGATTAATGCCAGAAACAACTTACACTATTTCAAATATGTCATGTGATTCCCTTGGAGATTTCAAAATATTCGGACTTAAACGGCTGTAAGTTTTGATTGCGTTGACTTTAAAGTTTTATTTATATCGCGGTTTCAAGAGGTTACGGACGTATTTGACGTTAATTTCACCCGTTTATATTCAACCGTTCACGCGTTCCTGAGAAAAGAGGGTTGACAGACGGACAGACAGACAGACAGACGGACAACAAAGTGATCCTATAAGGGTTCCTTTTTCCTTTTGAGGTGCGGAACCCTAAAAACGATTAATTTTATTGTTGAGTTATTATAGATTAGACGAACCTTTGCTGACAAAAATATTTTCGCCACTGATGATTGACATTTAATCTAACATTAACATTTTAATTTAATTTACACTTTACAGTTTTGACAATGCCATTGCAGCTCTCATATATTATTTTCTGTTGTTTATTTAGTTTCTATGATCTTGTGTACTTTGAAATGTAATTAATCTAAGTACTTATTTGAATGTAAGTGTTCCTTGTGATCCTATGGTATTAATAAATAAATTGAATTGAATTGCCGCTCACGCTTCATTTTCTTTTGTTTTTTATTCGTAATCAAAATGAGCCAATGAGTGGCAAAAATAGTGGGAATGGTATTCTCACGAATAAATACCTACGAATCGATCAGCAGATTTCGCTGTAAAATTTTGATGTTTTTGATGGCGCTCTTGTAGTACAGATTTCTGCCACTAGTTGTTGATGATGATAGATAGGTAGAAAATACCTACTTTATTGCACACTTCAAACTAAGCAATAATTTAAAATGAAATAATTATAATCTAAGTGACTATTGGCGGTCTTATCGCTCAATAGCTATCTCTGCCAGATAATCTGGTATATATAGGATCGTCGGGTATGTCCATGGGGTAAGATCTGAGTGCATCTGTTATGGTACTCTGTTATGCTCTAAGATGATAGGTCCTACTTAAAAAAATTGGTTGTCTGTAAAGTCGGTTTACTGACGATAGTTGAACGTGACAACGTCTTAAGAAAAGAGCGAGGTAACGCCGCATGAGGTAACGCCGCATGAGGTAACGCCGCATGACGTCATGTTTTCTCGTGCGTGCAGCCGGCTCTATCGAATTATAAGACGTTGTCACGTCAAAAAAGGATTTAGGCCACAATTCGTCACAGCAAAAAAGTTTTCTAATTGGTCATAACGCAAAAAGCATAGTGATTAGTAGGTACTTACTCAAAAATAAATAATAACATACTGCAATAAAATTAAAACATACATACCTACACCTATTCCTATTAATTTATAAATAGTAATATTAATATATACATATTAAACATACTACATACTCACATAATATATTATGGAAACATAATATATTATGGATGATGACTTATTTTAATTTATAGTACTCGATGGATAAAGTGGATGGGTAATAAGGTATAGTAATATCATATGGTATGGGTAATATACGATTGTTTTGGACGGGCCTGAAAGGGTTATATTTTGCTCATAACTATTTAATAAATCGGAGGTGCGGTGGGTCTTTTGTATGGCCTGTTGGTTGGTACAATGTACCTACAATGTTTTTTTTAAATGTTTTATTGCAAAAATTGGTTGTCTGTAAAGTCGGTTTACTGACGATAGTTGAACGTGACAACGCAGAAGCATCGCTCACTCAAGTAGGAGAGAGACGGATGTCGAGCGCTCTCGCTTGCACTTCAAGCCTTACATGGAACGCCTCAGAGCGAGGTAACGCCGCATGACGAGGTAACGCCGCATGACGTCATGTTTTTTCGTGCGTGCAGCCGGCTCTATCGAATTATAAGACGTTGTCACGTCAATAAAAAAAAAGTAAAAGACAACGTGCTTAATCAAAACCATTATTCGGTGACTAATAATGAGAAAGTCCTTACACACGGAAGAATAAAATTTGCGCGTTGAAGTCTTTTGTATGGCGTAGCATGTTCTAGCATCGCTACGAGTTATTACACAAATTTATTCGTAATCAACAAAAATAGGGGTTGTTGAAGTTTGACGTGATTATTTGAATTCATATTTTTCTATTTGAAATTATAGTTCTTTCTTAGCTTTATTTGAAGAAATCAGCAGCCATTCCAATTTTATGATGGTCCATAAAAAATTATAGTTAGGTACTAAAGTAAATCTCATTAGTTCGAAGGAAAATTTTCGCGACGCGTTTAAGAATTTTTGTAAAAATTATTTGCGACTACTACGTGAAATATAATTTGTACCTATTTATAAAAATATTTACAAAAGAATAACAAACATAACGCTAGTAACATTTTGGCATGCTGTAAGCTACTTGATAATAATAATTTATTCAAGACAAGCCGTTTCAACAACTTTCTTGAACTTGGTTAGTCTTAGTGACAAATGTGACAATGCCATTTTAGATAGGTACCTCGCAATTGTCTTCGGAAAACAATGTCGCGTGAAAAACTATTTACAATACAATTAGCACAAATTAAACAAACGTATTAGAAAAAACTTTACTGACTGGTTCGGATTGACTTTTGCTCAGGTATTATGTTGCTTGCTTTGTTAGACAAACTTGCCAAAAATCTATTTCTTAGTAAAACTACCATAGATATTCTCAGCAAGAAAAGACAAATGGCCTCAGGACAACATTTTAGTAAATAAATTATAAACTTCAACAGTAGACATTTTATAATAATATTATAAAATAATCTCTTTTTTGTTATTAAGCTACAGCTGATTAAATACGCGGTAGTGCTAAAGAAAATTAAATTTCTTAGGATATTATTTTATTTTGTATTTGGAGAACAAACGTTTTAAACAAACAAAGAACAAAAGGTTTACACTCTTTATAAATAAACTAACATAATAACTCATACATAACCATTTATGTGTCCTCACATGTATGCTAAAAGACTGCTTGCTTGCGGAGATGGAATGGAAAAACAGTTCTGTTCTGTTAACTAGTAAGTACAACGAAGTAAACAAAGAGTAAAAAATAAAACAGAATTTATAAAATTTCTAACAATAATTATCAAGAAATTATACACACAAGGCTTTACTGATAGAAAAGGAAAAAAACTTAATATACAAAAAAAGACATCCAAATAATATTCACTGTTAAATAACAATATAATTGTATTAACATGATAACGCATCAAACCAGCGCTTTGTCAGGCGTTTGTGATTTTGAGTCGACTAAATAGTATTTTACTTCGTATATTTAAATACGTATTGTATTAATAAAATATAAAGTGTCATATGGTCACGATCACGATATTAATTGCTGTTTTGCCCATGACAATATTGGCGGTGTCACAGGGAGGAAAAAAGCCTACAGCAATAAAAAACACCTTATTTATTGTCAAAAGACCTTCATTTGACCGTAATTTCACCTCATGGAAAATGACGATATGGCCGACGATGTTTCACGGAGATCTAGAAAATCCACTCTTGTCTTGAAGAAAGGTTTAAGCCCTACTAAATGTCACAGTCATGCAATAGACAATTGCCAACATAGACAGCCCGAACATTTTATGCGTGGTGGCATTGTTTTTAACCCCCGACGATGCAAAAAGAGAGGGTTGTTATAAGTTTAACGTGTCTGTCTGTGTATCTGTCTGTGGTATCGTAGCTCCCAAACGGATGAACCGATTTCCGTTTAGTTTTTTTGTGTCATAGATAATTTTATACCGAGTGTGTTTGTCGGGGGGTTTTTAAAATTTAGTTCTTGTAAATAAACAGTGTGGATATTTAGTGTGTTTATAGTAAATATGTACTGTTCAGCTAAGAACCTTAACCAGCAAGTAAATGTTTTATTACTTACATACCTAATAAGTAATAAACTTCATAATAGATTGCACTTAACTGTAACTTATTTCCTACATTGAAATACCGAGGTCACACCAAATTGAGCCTGTGTGCTTAAAAGATATATGTGAAAGTTTATTTTAATATCAGTCGGTTAAAACCTTGTTACAAAACTCTTTGTTTTACATAAAGGCATCATTATTATTTTTCGTACAATAGAACAAAACTGAAGCTATAGCCAAATACTAATAACTATAGAGTCCGTTATCCTATCCTAGGGTAATAAAACTACACAGCACTATAGCTAAAATTATGCAAATTACACGAGTACATACGTATATATATATAACTAGCATTTCATTTAACAAACGACCGTCAGTTATTTATATTAAGCACCTTAAACTAAGTTTTTTGTCTATATAAATAACACTGACTGATTAGTTTAATTTTGTTGTTTGTTTTCTCTTGTTTGTTATTAATAAGTTTAGGTTACGATAGGACTGACATACTTTGAAAAGTAAAAGTCCTTTACAATAAATGAGATTAAAAAAATAAAAATAAAAAACACAGTAAAATATTAAGCAATGTACATTGCTCTCATAACCGAGATGTCAGTGCAGATCTCGGTTCCCCCACTCAGAATACTTAATATAAGACAATAAAATAAATCAAAATAAAAGGAAGCACTTACTGTAGATTTAATTTGCAAAACAATAATCGTTCAATGGTAACAGACACACAAAATATTCCTAGCGCCAATATAACCTCGGAATCGTAACCTAAAGATTTAATTTGTAAATCTAAAATTTCAATGTCAAAAAGTAAATTAAAACAAACATATTATTTAGATTCGCTTCCTAGTTCGATGATTTGTTTCAACTTTCATTTTGTCCATTAACTCTGCTGTATGTAAGTGCTGAGTTAGATTCATTTCATTTTGGTAGGTAAGTACCTAATTTGATTTTATTCTACCCTCCCAACGTGAATCCGCACATGATTAAGTCGAACGTTTTGAACACAAAACCTTTCAAAATTTATTTCTAAAAATGATACAGGAAAGCGATTGAGAATCGAAATCAAATAATATCGCAAAAATTATTTGATTTCTACGGTTCATGCGCCTTCCCATCTTCCGAGGACATCCGTGAGGGCGGGAAAAAACTATCTGAGCGTCTGGTCGAAGCGACGCGTGACCCGAGAGCTGGTGAATATCTGGCACAGCGTATCAGCATTGCCATACAGCGTGGCAATGCAGCCAGCGTCTTGGGGACGCTTCCGACTGGTGTTGATATGGATCAGTTGAGCTATCTGTAGACTGTTTGCAACAGTCAGCAGTTAGCTCAATTGTTTCAATTGTAAATACTAGTATAATTTTCTTTGTGAATAAAGATGTAACATTTTTTTTTTTTGATTTCTTAGAAATTAGAAATTAGCCAGAGTGCGAGGCTTACGCACTATAATAACAAAAACCTTCGATTGAGAATCGATTATGGTTGAAGAAATAGGTTGGCGGAAAAACATACGGAACGCGAATTGCGACTTTGGTTTATTCTTATACAATTAAAAGAGAGTTTCTCTCCTCACTCAGGGTTTCTACGCACAGCACGCACTATCTTTGCGGCTAGCCGGAACGCGGTCAGCCGTCCGGCTATCCGTAGCGTGTGGTTGCGATTACGGTTAACCTTCTTTTACGGTGGGACGTACGACCGAAGCGGTTGGTCAGCAGCCGTATCGCAGTGCGTATAAAAACAATGTTTTCCTAATATATTTTTGATTGCGGCCAACTGACTGCGTTTCTGCTAACCGCAAAGTGCGTAAGGTACCTTATACTTGAATTGTATACCAACTTTTTTAATGATGAGTAAATGAAAACAAGAAAAAAAAATATTGAGGAAATTCGATAACTTTCAACCGTATTTGCTATGCCTACAGTGCAATGTTTTTTAGCTCTCCAGCCCTATCTAAATTAGATCTTCTGGTACAGATCGCGTGTACCATCGTATCACCGACGATCTGCACCGGCCAATGTAGGTAAGCGAGCGTGTAATTGCATTGGTGTGTGCTTTGAAAATGTACAAAAATAACTACCAACCTAACCTACCGGAATGAAAATTCGCTTTAACTTGTTTTTCAAATTAAATGTCATGTACTTTGTGAAAGGCGGTAGGCATACGGGTAAACGTATGCTTTTTTATGCGTAAAATATTTTTTTAACAAACACTGTCAAAAACGGAAAGTGAACAACCTCGGGAGTGAATGGACTTTACGTCGCAAGTTCGATGCTTCAACTACGATTATAATATAAGCTACTTCCTACGGATGCTTCCGCATTAAATTGCTGATTATGGATACACCATTTAAAAGGACAATGTCCACAAAACCTGTTTTTTATCATCATCATAAGTTTATTTATTTATAAATTATAAATTGATTTATTCGTTCAATCCTAATAAAATAACTTTGCATATGAAGATAATATAAAAAGTCTGCCAGGCTGAAATGGGACTGGGTCAAAATCTATTCCCATCTTTCCGGATATAGGTATATCCGGAAAGATGGGCATAGATTTTAACCTAGTGGAAGCATGAAGACGACGGCGACGCCGAGGTAGGCCGAGGAGACCCTGGCGTGATTTAACGATCTTTCGGGAAGACTGGTGGGTGGTAGCTGGCGACCGCAAGAAGTGGTCTTTGCCCAGAAGTGAGACTTGTAGGAGATTTGCACAACGATAATGAAATTATAACTTTATTTAAAATTACAATCAAATAATGGAAATAAATTAAAACTGGTATTTCCAATAACTGCAAACAATCTACTGGTAGCTCAACTGATCCATAACGATAATTAATTAGCGAGTTGTCAAACCATTCAAATACGGCAAATTTTTTCAAAACTCGACATTTATATATAATGCTGTGTGAATTGTCCAGCATTATTTATTTATTTATTTATTTAAAAATCATTGTGCAAGTGGGCCTCCGGCCTCGGTGTAGTAAAAAAACACTGCTGGACAATGCCATTAGGGCAAGAACGGAGATTGTTGTGTAGGGTAAAATGGAAAAAAATTACGTGACTTTGTCATCAAATGCGTAAATTATATGAAATTCCTCCTTCAACTTCCATAATGTACGCAATGTGATGTCATTATTGTCTATTGTACCCTAGAGAACAATTCGCGTGCTTGGCCTATAGGACTAATGCGTGGCTTTGGCTGCCTTTCCACCAGAGATGTGCGACGTTGCTATGTTTCTAGCCAACCAATAGGATCGCTCCATTATCGCGTTACTATTGTCAGCTATGAAAATTACGCGATAATGGAGCGATCCTATTGGCTGGAAACATAGCAACGTAGCATATTTCTGGTGGAAAGGCAGCCTTACGCTGTGTTTTCTTGCAGCTTCTGTGGGTATCCTAAGCTATGTTTATGTAGATTATGTCAAGCATTGGACACGGTGCGAGGAACTGTGAACAATTTGGCCAAATTATCGTCTAGAATCATCGATCAACGTATTCGCCGTCTCCTACTTAATCGATGTGTACAACAAAATCAATTGGCATCCGTTCTGATCAGTACTTACCTCATATCCGTCGATTTGTTTTTAATCTTTGCAAAAAGTTTTTAAGAAAAACTGCTCAAGTGGATGTCAGCCGAAGACGGCAGAACACCTTTAATATGTCATAAAATATGCGGCACGATCTGGTTTTCCTTCAACTTGTCGACTTGATAAGTTATTTAGCTGCCGACAACAGTTAAAATGATATTATGTTAAGCAAAAATTTATATTGACGTTCTTGATTGATTAAGGCCTCTTTAAAATTATGTTCAGTATACAGGGTGCTACGGAAAGGGTGTATTAAGCCGAGAGGGGGTGATTCTGGATTCCGAGGGGATCGACTTATGAATAATGATTTTTTTAATTTCGTTTGATAAAGTTTTTTTCTGTTCGTATTCGTAATCTTTTGAACGCACTTTTGCATTATTTAACATTACAAAATAATTCATACATGTTATTTTGCTTGTTTTTTTAACAAAACCAGTGTTTTGTCATGAAATTATAACAAACAATGATGTAAATCTTTTGAGATTACAAAACAATAAGAATATTGTAAGAAATGCACGTAAAAGACATTTATTTATAAACAAAAACGCCTTCAACTTAAAAAAAAAAGTAAAACAATGTTCGAAATTCACAAAGTCGTAGAACAAACGTTGACACCCTTGATGTCTAGAATCACTTTTCGGCAACCGTAGTTAGTTAGTACAACTTTTCTATAGCACCCTGTTTAGATATCGAGATTGATTAAGGCCTCTTTAAAATTATATGTAGGTATGTATAGATATCGATTTTTTAAATCTTGAAACATTATTCCTAAGTGTTGTTTCAAGTGATATTCAAGCTAGATCTTGGACAGGACAACGGACAGTAAAAATAATGGTTATTAGGAACCTAATCATACCTACTGTTAATTTTCTAGATTTTAATCTTAAATACATGAATTTGCAATCATCGTTTTTATCCTTTTGTCATGGTGACACTATACGAGGCATGCAAATAAGACGATAGTTTCCCGTAAAACAATGGACTTACAAAACTCAAGCAAGAGAGTAGGTTATTTTAATCAACATGAGAGCAAAGTTGTTTTTTGAGAACGTTATTCCGGACGATATTAAGAATGTAAAAGTAAGTATCATAGTTACCTACTGAAGTTACGTATACGTCTACGGTAGCGAGGCTCTTCAGGTTTATAAAAAATATTTAAGCGTCTGGTCGAAGCGACGCGTGACGCGAGAGCTGGTGAGTATCTGGCACAGCGCATCAGCATTGCCATACAGCCAGCGGGGCAATGCAGCCAGCAGCGTCTTGGGGAGGGGGACGCTTCCGACTAGTATTTATATGGATCAGTTGAGCTACCTGTAGATTGTTTGCAACCGTCTGTAGTTAGCTCAATTGTTTCAATTGTAAATAATAGTTCTAATTTGTTTCTTTTATTTGATTCCCATGTTCTTTGTGAATAAAGTAGTTGTAAAATAAATAAAAAAACGTGTACATTGATAAGAACTTGAAAAGTGTATGACCCCATTCACTCGTCCGAGAACAGCGTAGATGTGACCAGAACCTGCCGAAAGTCATAGAAATAGCATGGCTCGTGTTCGAAATTAAATGAATAGGTACTCAGATTTTAAAGGTAGGTACGCATTTAACTAAGTGTAGAACCGACGTTGGTTGGATAATATAATTTTGAGCATTGCCTAAGGGTTAAATAAGAAACCTGTTATGGTAGGTATTATAACTTTTCTCAATAAATAACTGTAAGTAATAAAATGATACACAACTTATTTTTGCAAGAATGAAAAAGTCATTGTTTGATATGCAAACTTGATGAAGGTTACTATAAAATATTCCAGTGATATGACCTATTTTCTACTGCATATAACAACCAATATCCAAAACTATTCAAATCTAGGTCCTATAGATGCGTCGATGAGGATTTGGCCTCCTTAGAGACTCTTTATAAACTTTGTTCTTACCAAAAAGATGTAAAACTGTTATCAAAAAGGTGAGTTCTCTCTTTAACCTCGACAAGTGAAGTCAGGGTTTTCGTAATCCAACAGTAGCTCACAAGCGTCACACAATTTATGCAAAAATACGTGACACGCCTATCGATTGTTAATTTAGTGTCTCTATTGTTTTTTACGAACTCAGTTTGTTACCTGAATGGTTCGGAAAAACTGGCTGGATGGCTTGTGTTTTCAAGATTTCAAGTAATGACCTTTTAGTAGCATCTACATTCCGAAGTCAACGACACAGCCCGACGGGTTTGAAAGTACGACACTTCAGAGGGCTTACGTACTCGGAAAGCGAAAACCGAAGTTTCTGATTTGTTTTCTAGCAAACGCTAATCTTAAGCAAGCGACACATGAGTTGGTTTTGCACGATAAACTTCGATTTTCCTTTTCCGAGTAAGCCTCCAGAGAAATGTCGTCTTGTTTGCCGCCTTGCCACTTTAAAACATTTTCGCTTGCAATTGAAGCAGTTACCTAGCTGACCTTGCCATTTTCTTTTACCATTTTATGTTGACCAATCGAAGACTAAACCCACTCATAAACATCTCTTTATTCTAAAGTCCTTGTGAAAGCCCTTTACAACCACCGACGCAAAAAGAGGGGTGCTATAAGTTTGACGTGTCTGTCTGTGTATCTGTCGATCTGTATATCTGTGTATCTGTCTGTGGTATCGTAGCTCCCAAACGGATGAACCGATTTTAGTTTAGTTTTTTTTTGTGTTATAGATAATTTTATCTCGAGTGTTCTTAGCCATGTTTCATGAAAATCTGTTCAGCCAATAAACGTCTGCGGGTTTTTTTTAATTTTAATTTTGTCTTGTTATGACTTTTGCAATGGTTTGATTTTGGGACTCGCGCCGCCGCGCCGCCACGTCGTCCCTTCAGCTGTTTGCATCATTATACAGAAGTAGGTAATTAACATGGCACAATTATAAACACTTTCGGTGCCTACGATGAACAGGCCGAAGTCAGCACAGGTAGCTGCGACGCGCTTATGACTATTGTAGATAGCGTGTTTTGTCAACTTCTCGCCCCGGTCGATAAATTCCGTATGGTCGTTTTGGTGTATAGATAAATTCCGTATGGGTTAAATCAAACAACTTTATCTGAGTTATGTAACGTATCTAAAGATACGTGCACTGGATCGGAATTGGAGGGTACGCGGCGTCGGTATTTTCAATATGCCGATAGGTTGCATCTTCTGCTTTTGGATTTTGCATCAGCAATAAAAGTATTTTTAAAGCGCTGGAGTTTACCGATGACGTCATCGGCAGAAATATCGTCTCATTCATTGGTATCGGCAGATATGGCGATCGCACGCTGTTCTCTACCTTAAAACCCGTCGCGTGCTTAGCGAACACCCGGGTGTTCACTAACTTTTCACTCCGATTGGCGGTTGTATCGTTCAAAAAATGCGCTTAGCGCGCCACGGGTTAAAAATAGAAAGAAAAGGAAAGAAAGAATATAATTTTATTAACCTAAAATTTACTATACAACACAATAACTAAATGTAACTAAACACTAAAAAAATCTTAGATCCAATTTTTGTGCGTAGCAGGATTAGGGCACTCAAAATCAATCAAAAACTCTTTATTTCCCTAAATAAAATAAATATACACTTAGAAAAGGTCAAGTTATAAAACTAAACACTGACACGGAAATAAAGTGATATTATTGATTTCTGTCGCTTCATGTAAACTAAAGTAAAGAAGCGACGAAGAAACCTTTAGCCTATTATTTGTTATTTTTCGAGTTGGAGTAAAATCCGTCCCAAGCTTTTTTATCCTCTAGATAATGTTATATTTTATAGTAGGCCTTTTTGTATTGTATTGTATTTCATTTATTTCAGAAATTTAAATAATCCATATTACACACACACACAAATTTAAATAAAATTCTAATTTTAATAAATAATTAAGATCAGATAAATTAAAAATACACAGTCATAAAATTAATAAATATATATATATAATAATAAATATATAATAGCTTTTTGCACAGGAAGGTTTTGACAATTTGTTTGAATTTATTTACTGATAATTTTTGCAACTCACTAGGAGTTTTGTTGTAGATGCTTAAACATTGTTCAATTATGGCCTACACTCAACATTGTGACAAAATCAATACAAAGCAACAAATCCTTGCGCTCCGTTTACTTCAATACCAATAATGTAGACGCGTAACTTTAATGAATAAATGATCTTTAGTCTAGAAATGTTATGTGTATTCTAATCGTCAACTACATCCTCAATCTCAACCTCAACAGCCTATATTGGTCCACTGCTGGACCTAGGCCTCTCCCTGATAAGCACCTTATTGGCTTTTATTTCATGGGGGTAAGGCCCATGATCCCCACGCTGGGCATGCGGGTTGGGGATCGCAGTTCGGTGGTAGAATTGTTCAGCAGGGGGCGCTGCTGCCTGCCCTCGGTGGATATCCCTTAGTCGCCTCTTACGACACCCGCGGGAAGAGTTGGGGTGGTGCAAATTCTAAGCCAGCACCACACGGCGTCTATTAAATGCACGCGCCGAAATATTCATTGGATTTTTTTGGTCTACTTGACTAAAACGTTTCTAAAAGAAAATAGTGTTAAAAACCAAAGCAGGTAACAATCCAGTACCTACCGGGCTTTGTATAGCAGGTACCAAATGGCCCGAGCCGTGTTTTTGTGATTCGGGATTCCCTGATTGTATTCCCAAATAGATTTACAACATATGTACCTATAAAGTTAAATACATGTAGAATATATTTAACATTTTTTATAACTATATTGAAAAGGTTTTTTGAAATACATGCCTGAAGATGTGTTATTTAAAAAATACTAGTCACACCCACGACTTTGCTCACGTGGTACCAGTATAAACGTAGTTTTTTTAAATACTATTTTACGTAAAATATACATGGTTGGATAACTAAATAAATTTAAATTGAAAATTATTTTGTTCATTGAGATTATATGATTATATACCACATAAAGTGGGGGCGTAAAATGAGTTCGAAGGTCTGCCTGCGACGCAGGAGGTTGCGGGTTCGATTCCCGCCTCAGGACAAATGTTTGTACGATCTGCAGACATTTGTCCAGGGCGCTCTGGATGTTTTCTATGTATAATAAAAAATATCTATCTATGTACCTAGTGTATTGTATTAAGTATATCAGTTATCTAGTACCCATAACACAAGCTCTGCTTAGCTTGGGGCTAGATAATGCTGTGTAAATTGTCCAGCATTATTTATTTATTTATTTATAAACTGTGAGCCCCCATTGGGTTCACGTCAGATTAACTTTGACTTTTAAATTAAAATAAGGAACTCTACAAAGTACCAAAGGGACTCTTTCTTGTAGAGATATTTCACTTTCTATAACCACTTTTCACCCGGTGTCACGGGATTGTGAAATCGTCATGTTTTTATGTGAGAATCATCACAGACATTATTTCCCATGGCATATATCTCAGGGAATATTTTTGGAGAAAACAATGGCAAGTTCCTACTTAATTAACTTGAAATGTGACCTTCATTTACTGCGAAAGTTTATCTTCTTTTTTTTATGGTATTTCATTAATTTTTTTAATAGGAGGGTGAGGATTTTATAACATAGGTAAAAACTTACTTACTAGAAGAGAACAAAACGTTTTATGATACCTATCATATATTTTATTTAAAAAACGAGCTCATAATGCGTTCTCATCTAAACTAAACGTATACAAAATTTCAGCTGAATCGGTTGTAGATATCTGCTTCAAAATCGAGTTGCAAGATTCCACCCGTTCAAACATAGTAATTTAAATTGCTAGTTAAATTAATTATTGTAAAAATTGTACCTTAAAAATTATATTTTGCGACATTAGAAAATCAAGAGTTGATATTTAACAAAAAAAAATATTTATTTTGGTAAATTGTACTTTATTATAACAGGCTCCATTGGCTCCAATCTGTCAGTTAATTTAGTAAAATAAGTCGTTTTGTTTGTTAAATCCAGCCTTAGTGCCTTTTCACGCGTACTGGTCGTCGGGTAGCCAGTGCCGGTACCCAGCGGCAAATCATATGCAAATTATGCCGGTACGTGTGAAAGCTATCATGGGCGGTCGGCGGCGAAGTGTATGGGAAACTACGCCGCCGACTAGCCGGCACCGGCTACCGGGAAACCGGGACGTATGAAATAAGGCACTTATGCCGTCTTTAATTATAATTAGATACGTAGTTACCTGACTCCGATAATGATTTCCTACTAGCCGAATTTCGACCACGGCGGCCAACCTCATCGGAGACTAGCCAGATGCGCTGGACATATTATAGTGCACACAGGTAAACTCTCTATTCCCTCACTCTCATAATCCGACGGGACGGCAGACCGACACGGCCGGAGAGAGGTCAAGCGCAGGCCTAACTGCTTAACGTACTTTTTAAGGCACGGGGGTGTAACAGTGCCAACTTACTGACTCCAGGCTGCTACTGTGAATTTACTTGCTAGAAAAACCTCAATAACAACTATTGGCCCGACCCGGGATTTCAACCCAGGACCCCATAACCAGCGGTTGAACAAGCTGACCGCTAGACCACCGAGGCAGTGACTTCGATAAGGTGTTTAAGCTAAGGTGTGTTTCCAACTTATTCTTGTGTAGGATACTTACGTAATCACTTACTAGAATTAGGAGATATTTACTAGTTTACAATGATAAGCAAAGTAGTATTTTTGTACTTCGAGTCGTTATTAGAGACATAATTATTTAGATTATGATTATATAATATATTAATGGATATATTAATGGATCCATTATACATTATATTTTACACTGTTCTAAATGAAGGGCCCTGTAGCTAGATAACTGTAATTATAACCCGGGCAAATTGGTCTTGGGGGATTCTTTATAATATTAGTATAGAGAATCATACCTATAAATAAATAAATACCTATATCCCGGGCCGGGATATAGGTATGCCTTATGCCAAAGACAGTGACGTTCATAGATAGGTAAAATCCCTGACAGGGGTCCATGTCTCGTAATTACATTCGTTTTGATTATATAATACTAAAGGTGTTTGAAGATTTTTGTGTAAAGGGTAGCCCCAACAAACATTGGTCACCATTTTATTTTTCAAAATCCTGGTGCACGATAAAGGCTATATTTATTTGGATAGAAGACACTAAAACATAATATGTTTTAGTGTCATCATCATCATCATCAGCCTATATTAGTCCACTGCTAGCTGACTAATTAGACCTCCCCTAATGAGCGCCATAGCGCCATGTCTTCAGCTTGCCGCATCTGCTTGCAGTCTTTTGCAGATCGTCATACCACCTGGCCGTGATCCTGTTTTAGTGTATTCTATCCAAGTTATATTATAAAAATTATTCCATAATATAGTGTCCTAAGGCGTCAGGCTTCTGAGACATTATATTATTATGCACACAGCAGCTAATAAGAAATCCCCTAGGTAGGTATAGGTATGCACGTTTCACATCTTCTTAATACATAATACTAGCATTGTACTAAATTTTCTCACGATAAAGTCGCATGCTTTCTTGAATACAAAAATGAGAGCACCGTGATCAATATTTTTTTATTGATTTATCTAACAATAAATAAGTTTTAATAATATAAAACTTTTTTAAAACAAGCTTTTAATGCATTGTCATCCAAACTAAACGTGTAGGTATGTGGCAGATTCGGAGTAATTTTTTTTGTTCGGAGTAAATTCTTCACGATTCGGAACAATAATTTTAAAAAGAACCATGTGAAAATCGCACGTGCGTATTTATTGGTACATTTGAGTTTACAATTTGAATTTACTCGAGTGGTTTTAAAGAATCTAAAACGATAATTTTCCTCGACGAAGTATGTAGTATAAATCACTATGTATCCCTACCTCCCATCCCTACCTTGTTCATCTTTGTACCTTTAATTCAAATCGAATCTGCTTGAACCGGACCTCGACACCAATTTCTATTCTATTGAACGAATACAGCTCTACATGACCCTACCAAAAGATACTAGATTCTAAGAAAATAAAATTGGTTGTCTGTAAAGTCGGTTTACTGACGATAGTTGAACGTGACAACGTCTTAAGAAAATATTGATGGAATGGTAGCATTTGATACTCGATCAAAACATGTAAATGTACTATAGTATAGCAGCTGTCCACGCAGACGCATCGCTCACTCAAGTAGGAGAGAGACGGATGTCGAGCGCTCTCGCTTGCACTTCAAGCCTTACATGGAACGCCTCAGAGCGAGGTAACGCCGCATGACGTCATTTTTTTCGTGCGTGCAGCCGGCTCTATCGAATTATAAGACGTTGTCACGTCAAAAACAAAAAATTGCTATTTTTCAATAACATTTCTTACCTATCTATTAAGTACTTCTATCTATTAATACGAAACGTTGGATGGATATTTTTGACACTGCAACTAACCTATACTATACAAGGACGCATACAAGGGTGTGACGCGGACCGCACTCACCCTGATGAACTCCCTCGTTAAGGGATGAAACGTTGGTGTTCTTCCAACACAAACTAGGTTCGTAGTTAACCCGCTTACATTCATATTGAATTCGTCAAACTACGAAAGTTTTTATAGTAAAATAGCCTATAGTAATAATAATAATAATATGCTTTTATTTCAGACACTTGATCCATATACAATTACATTTAAATAATAAAATAGTCAGGTAAGTACACAATAATATAACAACATTAAAAAAAAAAACGCAATGTCTACCTATGTAAATACCTCTGAGTTCAGGATGCTATTTCCATCCACCGTTTGTATACATCTGTCTGTATCCATCGATCTGCCAGACTAGATAAGATACTATTTTTACGCCTATAATAGTGAATAGATGCGACTGAAAATTCACATTATCGTATGTACACCTGCAATATACCTAACTTTTTACCCTAAATCGCGAGCCGGCACTAGTATTTTCTTGTTTAAAGCATCAGATGATCTAATAAAACGCAGTGTATCGATTCTTGGTATGATGTTGATATAACACATTGCGCTGTTCGGGTCAGATGTGCAAGAGTCGCTTTCGCTTGATGCAATACTGAATCTAGCGTATTTTCCCAGCTTTGGTCAGATCCATTGATGGTAACCCCGAGGCTATTTCGATATGTTGATTACGAGAGTTGTGACGAATAGAATGAGAATTAATTGGAGCTAGGTTCTGCCCGTGGTTTCGAACGCGTTTTTCCAGGATAGATATAATGTGGTCGATTGCCGGAATTCCTTGATTTGTGACGGTCCAAATTTTGTACGCTTGCACAGGGAGAGGATATTATGTTATTCCAAATCAAGAACTATATCTCTGCGATCACAAGTATCATTAATTCAATTATCATTTAAAAATGGTCTTTTATTTGATTAAGTTCGATTATTACTTTATTAGGTATTGTTTAAAATTATAGGTATTGTTTAAAAAATTACCAGTATGTACAATATAGAAGGAACCTAATTAGATATATTAAGTACCTACTCTGTAAACCATCAACCATTTTTGGAAATATATATTTTTTTAATAAGTACCTACCCACTTTGTTTGTCCACTTATTCTCTTCACTACTGCTTTCCTAGAAACTATATTTTGTGAAAAGTCTTAATTAGCAATTCTTTATGTATTTTAATACATTTAAAATTTTTCACCATGTTGAACCGTAAGTTTTCCGAAAATTAAACAAATAAATAAATCCGAACAGTAGGATTGACACGGCCTTCGCCCAAACTACTTCTCATCTTCAAATCTTTCCACATTCATTTATGCCAGGAAAGAATGACAAAATTGGCGTAAAATACCTGTGAATACAAAACTGGTTGACTCCAAAAAATATTGACTGCATCCGTAGGAAATTTTTACGCATCAGTTGAGGCCATCATAACGAAATGAGGGATGATTAAATCATAAGGATGGTTGAGTCAGAACTTTTGACACCTTGTTAGACTGACAGCTTAGGTAGGTACTATGTCTAAACTAATATTGTAAAGAGGAGCGATTTGATTGTTTGTTTGTTGTATATAATAGGCCCCGAAACTACTGGACCGATTTGAAAAATTCTTTCACCGTTAGGAAGCTTACTTTTCAGGGAGTGACAAAGGCTATATTTTATCCCGGAATTCCCACGGGAACGGGAACAACGGGCACTACCCTCATGAGATAAAAGGCAATAAGGCGCTTATCAGGGGGAGGCCTGGGTTCCGCTGTGGATCAAAATAGACCAAAATAGGTTGAGTGAGATTGAGGTAAGGTGAAATAATTTAACGATTTTCAATCAAAATATTTAATACAAGACGATCGCCTCGCGTTTTCACCCGCGTAGTTCCCGTTCCCGTGGGAATTCCGGGATAAAATATAAATATAGCCTATGTCACTCCCTGAAAACCAAGCTTCCTAACAGTGAAATAATTTTTCAAATCGGTCCATTAGTTTCGGAGCCTATTCGATACAAACAAACAAACAATCAAATCTTTCCTCTTTATAATATTATTAGTATTAGTATAGATAAAGTAAAAATAATAATTAAACATCATCATTGGATTAGATAAGCAAAATCCTCTTAACCATAGCCTTACTTCATATATCTAGCGATTTATATAGAGTGGCGTATCTCCCTCGTGTGCTACAAACATGTTACGTGTGTGTTCATCATACGCATGATTGGTACCACGAAACAATTGAAGATCTAGAGGGGGCTAGTAATAGTCGACACAGGTTGAGTTGAGTCCACGTTAGAGAGTTAATAATATTATTCACCGGCAATGCGTAGACGACGTGGGTTTATACCCCAAAACTAAATCTGAAAACCAGCGTGACCGCTGGTTTTCATGCTGAGGTGGTTGCCATTTTTAACCCCCGACGGAAAAAGAGAGGGGTGTTATAAGTTTAACGTGTCTGTCTGTGTATCTGTGTATCTGTCTGTGGTATCGTAGCTCCCAAACGGATGAACCAGTTTTCGCTGTTTATTTTTTGTGTCAGATATATTTGTCCCGAGTGTTCGTACCCATGTTTCATGAAAATCGATCGGGGGTTTTAAATTTTTAATTTTTTTTCTTGTTTACCCTACTTTTATGTTCTTTTTCTTGTACTTATAGTTTTAATTTTAGTTACAGTAGCTACCTGGCCTGTAAGTATGTATATATCTATATGGGCAGAAAGAAATATTTTTCTTTCTTTCATATCATAATCTCTTAGACCATTTAAAAAGTTTTGTACCTACCACAAAGGAAACTTCGCAGGGCGTTGCTCGATCTGGCTAGCGCTGTATCGCTCGTGGTGGATGGTAAAAGCTTTGGAAGACCTAACAGTGTGGATCAAATCAAATCACATCGTTTATTTCTTACACAATCAAATGTTTAGAATATAAAATTGAGTCCGCAGGGTCCCGAACTAGACTAAGCTGTATTACAGGACCCAAGGTTTCTCTTAAAAAATAAAATACTTTGTAGGTAAGTTGTAAAAAGCAAATATTCAAATTAAATCCCAACCTCAACCTTAACAGCCTGTATTGGTCCACTGCTGGACGCAGGCCTCCCCCTGATAAGCGCCTTGTTGGCTTTTAGTTGTTTGTTGAGAATTAAATCTAATCTCAGAAAATTCTTATAGAATTCTAATAGAACACATACATGTATGTAATGAACTCTGGATGATGTGTGTGATGAGATGATGTGATCATTTGATGAGGGAGTTATTGTAGGGAGGCCTAAAACGAAAACACTTTAATGACCACGAGACCTATGGATTTTGACGTTTTTATGTTTAGTTATAACTCGTTTTTTTGCATAGTTTTATAAGTTGTTTTATTATAACTCGAATAATAAAGTTATGCATTAAAAAACCTACCTTGAAAGTTAAAAGTTCGAATTATAAATCTTTATTTTTTAATCGAGCCTTCATATTTAAGCAGTTTAACTTCTAGACTGACCTTGATGTCATAAAATTGAGACCTTAATGATTGATACTAAAATTAAATGTTGCAGATACAGCCGATTTAACCGACTAATAAAACTAGTGTTTCGAAATGTTGCTTTTAGTAAGTAGGTTGAGTTAAAGTAGATCTTAGGCAATATTGCCTTTAAAAATAAAACTATCGCCGAGCGTTTCACAAACGGTATTTTCGATGCGGCTTTGTTTGTTAGTTTCAGTTTTTCATGCGTTTTGAAACATCGTCAAACGCTTTCATTGCATTTTTATGATTTACGTTATTTTGGGCTAATTTCATTATATTAATTAAAAACTTCGGTTTAAGATAATCTGCAATGCGCTGGAGCTGCGCGATGGTGGTAAAATGTATTCTTGAGGATTAGAATTAGCCCCCCAAAACTTAAAAAACAGTGTAAAATTAAGGGATTCGGAGTCGTTTTTTAGTTTTTTTCAAAATATAAATCATATTATCTACAAAGATAGTTGAAGCGAATACGTTAACGGTAGCTGAAATGTGATGATAATATCACAAGAAAAATGACTTTACCTACTTAAATTGTAATATAGGTGGATGATGCCTCAGGTAAAAGCCCACCCGTACCGTATTGTGTTGAAATAATTTACCGTAGTACTAACTAAAAATATTTGTATTAGATCATTATCGGATTCCGGAAAGGGAAATGTTTCTACAAATAATAGATGTCCGAGCATGAAATATGGCAATTATAATGGCGGGTAATATATTGGTATTTACATTAAATGCAAGATTGATGCTCGCAAAAACAGCTGCGAGAAAGTCCGTCAGCCGGACGTACGGAGTACGGCAGCCAGTCGTATTATTATGTTGCAAATGTAACGAAACTGCACTTGTAGTCGCCTCGACACCATTCAGTTTTCAACTGTCGCAACCAAGAACCTTGTTGGATAACCCGAATAATAAATTGCTTTGAATAAAAATCTTATAATATAACATACCTTGAACGCTAAGGGTGGTTCCAAATTCAAAAAAATCCTCTGGTAAAAAACACTGGCACACAATAAAAATCACTGAAGTTTTTTTTCACGTCACTTTGTTGGTATACATTTTGAATTTTCGAATATGGATTTGTGAAAGTGCATGCGCGGGCGTCGTGCGGCGGTCAGCGGGCGCGGACTGGTGCGAAGTGAGTATGCCACCCCACTACCGACAGCATAGCTAAAGCATAGTAGTAACTGTTGGTTGGATCTTGTCTCGACGCTGTTGAAACCTTCTCAGATAAGGAGTAAAGGACTCGCTCCCCGCTGGGATTTCTCATTTCGTCTATGAACTTTGTCTTAGTTTTTGTCGACGGAATCCAACGTGTTTTTTATAAGTTGTACCTGAGCCTTAATACCCGTAGACACTTTGTGACAAGTGATTTATATTGAGATACGATTGTTAAGTTACGTTGGGTAATAAAATAAAACTAAACGTTTCGAGTGATTGAATGGGCAATTCGTTTTATTTTTCTAGTGCTTATTGTTTTTTTATTAGAATAAGTAGTAAAGGTTATGGTTATAACGAGGTTGGTAGGTATTTCATTTTATTTTCGTACGCTCAATAACAAAATAATTTAAACAATAAAAACGTGGATAATACTTACTTACGTGCTATTTTTACTATAAAACTTATTTGCTATATGCTGTTATTTTCATATGTGGGAGGACTTTAATCATGATTTATAAATTTTTACCACGAACCACACCATTAAAGTCTTTTTTTCTGATTTTGTATTCATTTATTATTGATACACACGCTTCCGAAAACCGTAAAAAGTTGATTAAAATGAGTTCAATGAGAAAAAAATGTTTGAGTTTCAAATCATCTACGAATTTCTAAAACCTGTCTCAGCTTCTACCAACGAAATGAGACTCTAACCACTAACGTTTTCCCCGTAAAACTTAGAGTTAAATTTTTATTTTTGCTTCCTTCACACCCATCACTTAGTGTACAAACCAAAACCTTATAGAATTGAGGAAAGTAAATTCCTCTGAAGAAACCTTTTCCATTCCGAAATTACCATCTCATTTCAGAAATAAAGGTCCCAACATGTTTGCTCTCCCAACAAAATGAGTACCTCTACTCTACGTGCTCAAGAGCTTCAGCGACAACTGACACCTTTTGTTTAACGTTTCCGTTAGTGTCGTCATGTGGGCGAGAGATGAGAGGAAAGGACAATGGAAGAGATAAGTGCAAGCAGCCCAAAAAAGCTGTGACAAAAAAGCACTCTGCAAAACCCGAACCACTTAACAACCGTACCTCTAGATCGTTTGCAACAGTCTGCAGTAATCTCAACTGTTAAAATCACAAATACTAATTCTAATTTCTTTCTATTCTTTACCTAGCTTTGCCCCCGACTTCGCACGCATAGCTACCAATTTTCGGTATAATAAGTAGCCTATTATGTAAGGTAGGCTATGTTCTAACGTACGCCAAATATCATCTTGATCTGTTCAGTAGTTTTGGAGATCCTAGGTAACAAAATAAAATTCACATTTCACAGACTTTTGGCTTTATAATATTAGGAGGACTGGACTGACCTGGAATATCAAATAAACTACTTTAATCCCATAAATCATTTCCATTTTATAGAAATAGCCTTTAAACGTATAAAAGAATCAACGCGTGCGAAGCCATGGGCAGAATCTAGAAAAATAGAAAATACTTTATTAAACCACACAAAGAAAGAAAACAATACAAACAGATATGCTTAGAATAAAAGAAGTATAAACCCCCATAAAAGCCCTATCACTATCAGCGATCTCTTCCAGGCAACCTTGGAATGGACTAAACATGTATAAAATAACACAAATTACATTTTAACTGATTCCACTATCTATCTATAGAACGGCAATTCATCGCGAATAAGCCTGCCGGTTTCTCCATCATGCTATAGCATTGGCCACAACTTTCAGAGGTTGCTGTAGATATCGAAGTCTTGCTTGCTGCCAAATTAAGTTGAATACATATTCGTCTTAAAAATACAAAAAGGTTGCATAACTCGATTGCGTGTAACTTCTGACCCATGACGGTCTCGATACCGCGATCTACATAAACGTAACGTTGCGAAGGTAAGCCGCTGCAATTAAGCACTTTACTATGTTGCTTTTAAGGAGCTATTTAACTAACATACACATATAGTATAGATGGTCTAGTCTTAGTAGTCCGGTTACGTTAAAGTCAACCGGACTACTGAGTCGCTCGACGTATCAGTAGTCCGGTTCAATTAAAGTAATAACAGTTGCAAAAAACGTATCAGTACTCCGGTTGGACTACTGATACTTATCGAAATATCTAGATTCTCTTTATATTTTTTTAAAGCCTTAGTTATCTGATGTCCTACTGCAAGGGTTTCCTCATCTCCTTCCATTTCTTGCGGTTCCCAGCTGCTGGCACCCATCAGTCTTTTTGGACGACATCGATGTAGTCAGTCGGCATCTCTTCGAACTCCTTCGGCGTCACCGACTGTCTTAATTCTTTATTAGTTTTATACACAGAAAATCATTTGTAAAGAAAGCATAAAACTAGAGAGTTTTAAATAGAATCTAAAACAAGACTTATATAAAATTTAAACAACCCGCCGACGTTTATTGGCTGAACAGATTTTCATGAAACAAGGCTAGCAAAGAACACTCGGGACAAAATTATCTATGACACAAAAAAAAACTAAACGAAAATCGGTTCATCCGTTTGAGAGCTATGATACCACATACAGATACACAGATACACAGGCAGACACGTCAAACTTATAACACCCCTCTTTTTGCGTCGGGGGTTAATGATCTCTACCTTCTTGATTTGATTGAACCTTAAGAATATGATGGACTGATGAACAACGCTTATTTACTACACTCGAAGGTAACCCACAGTTAAAAATAAGGAGACACTTCCTTGAGTCCTTGTAGCCTCATACGTCATATTATATTTAAAAGTTAAATAATTAAGAATTAAAAAAAATAGAAGTTAACAACGCCTACAACATTTTAAAGATTTGATATACAAAACAATACAAATACTCTTAATGGCACACCAAGATAGAGAAAAACTGATCAGAAAAACACAAACAGAAATAGTTAACACAAACAAAAAATACATTTTGTTCAAAACTCCAAAAGTAATCTAGAAAATCGATTTCAAAATTTGGACCTATAGGTACCATTTGTTAATTGATGACAGTTTTGTTTTTATTGTTTTAAACGGTTTTTTTATTGCTTGTCAGTATATTCTAAATTTCGAGTATAAAGCTCAAGAAATCAAGAAAAATTGGCGAGATAAAATACAAAGTTGACATAACGGATAGCAGAGCGGCAACAAAAGGCTTGCGTTTTCATCATTTTGATCGATTAATTTAGTTTATTTATTCAAAAACAATTTACATCGTGTATGACTATATCTATCTAATCTGAAAGGAACCCTAAATACACTTTTTTTCTTCTTGACCAAAACATATTTTAATGTAAACATCATTAAACTTTTTGAATTTCAATAGCCATAAGTTCAATCTATTACAATAACATCTTGACTAAAGTTTTCTTAATGATGTGACAAAAGGTTTTTTGTGCCATAGACTTCCATACATTTTTATGGCCGCCGATGTGACATGTTACTAATTTAACTTCTTCAATTCTACTCACATGATTCATTCGATAAATAAAAAAAAAAGTTTCAACAAAGAATACAAGGTGAAGTCGCCGTAAGTACCTATAGTACTTACATAAAATCCTCAGTACATTTTGTACTCAACATGTATTGGTCCGGTCAGTAAGACGTTTACGAGTTCTTTTACCAATTTGATCAAGACAACGTTGGTATAATTAGTTTAAAATTAAGAATCAGATTGTCAAAACCAACCAATCACGAACGGAAACGTTGTCACTTTCGAATACAAAATCACAACCAAAAACTAAATAAAACTCGCTCTAAGCAGTTCAATCTCAGTACACCTGCACTTACCTCGCATTCTTCTGATAACCAAACTAACTAATAATACAAAGGTATTCTCATAAAACTTGACCTTCCCACTTGGTGAAATTGCTTAGAGACTAGAATCTCGTCTGAATCCTTGTCTTCGGGAGTTATGCTCTAATGTAGGCAAACGTAATCGCTGAATACATATAACATTTGGAGCGCAGGGTCTTCACTCCCACTTGATGTAAAGCTGTGTCTTCAACTGTTAGGTCTAATATTTTGTATAATAATAATAATGCTGAACAATTCACACAATCATTATCTAGCCCCAGCCCAATAATAATAATCTTCAGGTTGTTTAATAACAATGAAAAGAATAGAAAACAAATTAGAACTAGCATTTATAATTGAAACTGCAGAATCTTGCAAGCGAACTAGAGTGAGTTGGACGGATCCATATCGTATCCTTAGATTGAATTTTTCATGTGAATAATGCTTTTTTTGATCATAGGTATGAATTTTGGATACATAGAGCTCTTCTATTTAACTGACTTCAAATATAAGAGGTGCTCGGCTGATTTTTTTTATGTTTATCGTCGACTACCTGCGCCCCGCGGCTTCGCCCCCGTGGAAATTTATGTTTCCAACTTTCTTAATTTTTTCTTTCATAAGAACCTTCTCCTGACAACAACAAACACAACAAAGAAATAATTAGCGAAATCGGTCCAGCCGTTCACGCGTGATGCCGTGACCAAGGAAAACGGGTTTCATTTTATATACAGGGTGTCCCAAGAAGTAGTGATATACTGAAGCTGGGAGATAGAGGGCCTAAAGGGCTATCTGAATCACCCCCATGTATGTTCCGCGATTTTTCGTATTTTCGGAGTTATGATTTTTTTTTAAATTTTTCACCTTTCGCCGAGTACGATGAGATTTTTATTTATGGTGACGTGAATTATTGCAGTAGATACTTGATTTTTTTTGTGTGCTAAGCTGATAGATAGGCCAATTCAGTATGGTAACATTTACTATCGTTAAATCTTCAAATGGAATAAAAAAATAAAAAAATGCCAAGAAAGATAAAATTTACCCAGTATGTTCACAACTTCAAGGGCCCTTAAAAAAATAAAATCACATAAAAATATACACCATTTGACTTTTAAAAACTGGCTCTATCTATCAGGTAGCAACTCTGAAAATTTCATTTTATTATTCATAAGGCTTCAATCAAAAAATTTAAATCTAAATGTGGTAAGTGCAAAATTTTAATTTACATGATGATTAATGCTAGCAAAGTAAAACCAATTACATTACAATAAATGTTCAAAATGGCCCCCCTGTTGCTCAATGCAAGTGCGACATCGCCGGAAAAAGTTGTATTTTAAACGTCTGAATGCACTTCTATTATTTTTAATGGTTTCTTCTGCTACTCTCATTTTCCGGGTTAACTCGTCCAAATTGCGGCATTCTCTCGAGTAGACGAGGTCTTTGTAGTATCCCCATACAAAAAAATCAATGGGGCTTAGGTCGGGGGACCGTGGAGGCCAGGCTATAAGGCAGGGGTCACCCCGGCCGCAACGACCAATGCATCTTTCAGGGTATCTTTGATTTAAATAGTTTCTCACGCCCAAGGCAAAATGGCATGGTGCACCATCACACTGCAGTACTATGCTTCTGCGTGTCTCCAAGTCCACATCTTCTAACAGCAGGGGCAGATCGACGCGTAGAAAATTTAAAAAGTGATTGCCGCCCAAGCGGTCTGGCAGCTGAAAGGACCGGTCGATTTTTTTTTTTTTTTTCGATTTTTTTTTGATTTCCGGCGATGTCGCACTTGCATTGAGCAACAGGGGGGCCATTTTGAACATTTATTGTAATGTAATTGGCTTTACTTTGCTAGCATTAATCATCATGTAAATTAAAATTTTGCACTTACCACATTTAGATTTAAATTTTTTGATTGAAACCTTATGAATAATAAAATTAAATTTTCAGAGTAGCTACCTGATAGATAGAGCAAGTTTTTAAAAGTCAAATGGTGTTTATTTTTTATGTGATTTTATTTTTTAAGGGCCCTTGAAGTTGTGAACATACTGGGTAAATTTTATCTTTCTTGGCATTTTTTTATTTTTTTATTCCATTTGAAGATTTAACGACAGTAAATGTTACCATACTGAATTGGCCTATCTATCAGCTTAGCACACAAAAAAAATCAAGCATCTACTGCAATAATTCACGTCACCATAAATAAAAATCTCATCGTACTCGGCGAAAGGGAAAAAATTTAAAAAAAAAACATAACTCCGAAAATACGAAAAATCGCGGAATATACATGGGGGTGATTCAGATAGCCCTTTAGGTCCTCTACCTCCCAGTTTCAGTATATCACTACTTCTTGGGACACCCTGTATATAGATTACTCTGTCAATTGTGGATCAATTTTGGATGATTCTTTTGCTATTACATATATAGAGAATGATCTTCAGATGGACCCATAAATTCTGACGGTATTTGTTCCGCAAAACTTAAGAAACTGTGAACTTAAAAAACTGTAAATAACATTCAAATTATTACACTCTTATTGCTTCTAATTTCATAATCTGGAACTCAAAAAATCGAACTTACCTCTTAAAAACAAATATTGTTTACCATAATGTGATCTTACAAAGTAACAAAGCGCTTCTACTTTTTTTCACTATACCCTGATGCCCGCTTTATCTATAAGATGCTCTTAAACTAAGCTATTGTAAGGACCACCCAAGTCGTTCGTTGCCTGCATTGTTTTATGCTTGAATAAATTTTATGTGTAGATGAGAGTACGGGTTGTATTCGAGAATATGTAACAATAAAAAACCCATGTCAAAGAAATACATACTTAGTGTTTTAAGAGGGCGCATTGCACGCCATTTTGTGAAAAGGATAGGCTTAAGATTTCGCGTTCATAGGGACGGAGCATACGTTTTAGGAACGGCTAAAGCGCAAACATGTTGTTTTTGCTATTTACAAGTAAACAACACAACTTATGATGATACAATACAATACAATACAATACAAATACACTTTATTGCACACCAAGAAAATACAAAAATAAAAATATAGGAAAAGAGAGATACAGAGTTGTACAATGGGCGGCCTTATCGCTAAGAGCGATCTCTTCCAGACAACCTTGGGATGGACACGAAACAGTTGTGCTTGTAAAGACGGTGGCGTATTACTTAAATATACAATACATACATAATTATAATACATAATATAAAATATACTAATATTAATAATAATAATACCAAGTTTTATAAAAATATAATAAAAAAGAGATGCAAAATAAAAGACTAACAATTTATAACTGAAGAGAGATAGTGTTTATAGACCATATTCTTAAATACAGGGAGAGACTTTGCGTGTCTTATAGTAGTAGGTAGAGCATTCCACAGCTTTGTGGCACGCACGGAGAATGAAGAGCTGTGGGTGTGACAGGAGCGGGTTTTCAGTGAGAGGGTTTCGGTGGAACGAAGTGAACGGGAATGAGTTTGATGGACGTACTCAAATCGTTCCTTAAGGTAACGCGGAGTATTAGGGATGAAAAGGATGGAGTATAAGAGCGAGAGAAAGTGTGCGTCCCGGCGAAGGCGGATCGGCAACCATTTAAGCTTATTGCGGTACTCGGTAATGTGGTCATACTTGCGCAGACCGAAGATGAAGCGTATGCAGAAGTTTTGAAGCCGCTCAAGCCTGTCAAGTTGCATTTGGGTAAGATCGGGATAGCTGGCGTCGGCTGAATTATGGACCTAAAAAATTAGTAAATAACCTACGAATTAAAACAAAAATATTTTATATATACCGCAGGGTTCCTGAGCTCTAGACCAAATTATGTGCAAAACAATGCACTTTCATGCACATTTTTTATAGTATTTTTTTTTTCGCTATGGTGTTTTTAATTTTAAGTAACCAAAGAAAAAATGTTGAATTTTATGTAATTCGAGTTTTTTACCACGGGGATCCCGTGAGTACTGAGATCTAGGCCTAGTTTGACAACTAAACCCACTAGGTTTGGTCCTTAACACTTTCACGGCCCAAGACGCAGATGATTGTCTCCCAGCCCCGTGTAGCGGGGCGCCCCTGCTGCGGGTCGCACCACCGACGCTGGACAGTGAATGTGTTAACATTCACAGGCATTGATAGCAGTAGAGCCTAGCTTGCCATAGATTTTAAAAGCATAGTAGCAAAAATTATTTAAGTAAGAGAATTCAGTTTTAAGAACGGTAGTTTTTGTTTGAATTTGATACCTCAATAAAAAAAAAAAAAATGCCAAAGGTGCCTATAATTTGACTGGTTATTTATTAACTAATTTGAAAACTACAGTATGGACTAACTCTTATTACTCAAAGCTAGGAAGCTACCGTCACCAAAACCTTGCAGTTGATCTGAGCAACGATCTGAGCCCATACAAAACCCATCTCAGATGTGAGTGAGAACTCAGCTTTACCCATAGGTTCGTCTTCTATTATGCCATTATCTTAATTCTGAGTAGTGGCCATAAACTTGTGCCGTAGAGATAAGAAAGAGATAGAATTGCATCAGGCAATGGAGATTGCTGATAACTTGGAGAGTAACTTTCCACGGTAGTAACGTTGGAATTTTGCGTATGATTTCTGTTGTCTTCTATATATGCATTGTTTATTTTCTTTTCTATCTGCCTGCTAAGCGTAATGGTCACGAGATCCCCCCCCCCCCCCCCCCTTATATGTGGAGGCATGTTTAGCAGTGTATGCGTGTATGTAACAAACATGCTAACAAACCTAGAAACTAAATTAACTTTTAATAATTATAACGAATAAAATAAACTGTAAACTATATGAATAGTTCAAGTTACATGTCAGGAAATTAATGTTTTAGTATTTATTTAATTTGCAACAGGTACGGTTTACACTAGTTAACGGCTTATGATTAAAATTTTTACAAAATAAAATGAAAATTATTCTAGGTTCATAACTTCCTTAAAATAAACCAACTTTTATAAATGATTTCAAGAAATAAGTAACAATGAATCAATTTTATAGGTAGGATGTTTTATTTAGTCGTAATTAATAGTTTTATTACATTTGTAAGTAAGTACCTAAGGCTTATCAACGCATCAAGTTTTAATTCCAACAATGTGGGTAAGTCCGTTACCACCGTTTCTGCTCTGCTCTTAATTTAAAACAGTTAACTGGTGCTCTTTGAATACCTCAGTTATTCTTAATTACGAACAGAATAGTAAACTAGGTAGGTGATAATTATTACATTTAACTGGTATGTTATACACATGCTATAAGTTAGCCACGGTACCTCCTGTGTTGGTTTTAGTTTCGGAAATTATATTTTTAAGGTCAATCACTACACTTGTCTACAATAATTGAGTTACATACGATCACAGACAATAATATGTACTGCATATATAACATAGGTACTAATTTCAAGCTTCCAACTATTCTACAAAAGGGGTCAACTTTCAGAGCCATTTCTAAAAGAGTCTGTGGTCTATGTTCAGAAGGAATTTGAGTAGCATCATCGACGTCTCGATTATTTAGTTTGTGCTTATGGCTGGCTTCCTGCTTCCTTTGCGTGTGTGTTTCTCTCACACGACTATTGACTTTTTACTTAACGAAGTAACTAAAAATACATAAGAATTTCCTTTAGAGGCTCGATAATTTCAAGGCTTGCGCTGACGTAGCTCTCAAATACAATTTGTTTTTAATTTCTCGTGTACGATTAAATTCTTTTTACTCAAACTACTAAGAGTGACGGAAATTTATATGCTATTTCCCTGGAATTTTAATGAAAAAAAAGACCAAGAAAGATATTCGATAACGACACGGCCATTAATTATACTACCTATGCAAATAAAAACCTATATTATATAACTACCTTAGCACAGTATAAATAGCAAGTATTACTGTACTTTGGTAAGGTACACGTGTGTTAGTGATATAAAAGTCTTAATTGGCAAAGCATTTATTATGTGCCAACTATTGCCAACTAGCGGTATGCTAATTTCAAGAAGGTAGCTAGCTGCCTATTAAAATGTTTAATTAAGATTTCTTGAGGTAACTGTTGTAACTTTATATCACGCACTTTATTACGTGAAAGTGCTAAGTAGGAAATCCCAGAAGTTGTGTCAGTATCTCACGCTTTATAAATGTTAGCGAAATTGAAATGTTCTGCGATATTTTACAGATTTTTGATCTAATAGTTGTAATTTTCTTTGTAATTATCTGAGCGTCTGTTTGAAGCGACGCGTGACCCGAGAGCTGGCTAGTTTCTGGCGCAGCGCATCAGCATTGCCATACAGCGGGGCAATGCATCCAGCGTCTTGGGGACGCTTCCGACTGGTATTGATATGGATCAGTTGAGCAACCTGTGGATTGTTTGCAACAGTCTGCAGTTAGCTTAATTGTTTCAATAGTAAATACTAGTTCTAATTCGTTTCTATTATTTGATTGTAATTTTCTTTGTTAATAAAGATTTTCTTCGTTACTAAATAATTTTATAGATTCAGTGTTTTCGACGTGAACCATGAAAGAAATTAAGTGAAGAGTAGCCTTTTATTATTGTTGAATTTTTTTTTTTAGTTTTGAAATGTCTAGAAGCAACTGTCATGTCATCTCAAGGTACTCTACCGCGGCAGAATCGAAAGAAACGTCGACAACCGTCTGAGGGATAGTTTTAGAAAAGTTTAATCAATGAAATATTATAGTTACCAAAGTTGTTGCTGTTTAGTGTGGGACAACTCCCGAATCTCGACCACAGATTAACTAGTGACTAAATGTTGCTCCAACCCGGCGACTTGTTGGTGCAACATTTCAGTGTATCAATATTGCAGGCAGCTGACAATGTTTTTTCAACTTGTCCCCGATTTGCCGACTTTAAGGCGACTAGTAGGGTGGATAGTGGCGCCACTACATATTTAATTTTATAATTACGTTGTACAAAGGAATTATCAAGAAATCGGACCGCGCGAAGACGATATCTATCATAAGCTTTTTTTAAATGTATCTGTAATAGTTTTGTTTTGTGTTATTCAATCAAAAACCTTGTTTGGAGAGCTTGGTGGCCACCAACAGGAACTAAACTTTTGAAACAAGTATCTGCCTAAATAATACAGTACAAAACTATTAAAGATAAGTACATTTAAAAAAGCTTAAGATAGATATCGTCTACGCGCGGTCCGATTTTTTGATAATTCCTTTGTATAACGTAATTATAAAATTAAATATGTAGTGGCGCCACTATCCACCCTACTATTCGCCCTAAAGTGTTGGTTCCAGAGGGGTGAGTTTATTTGACGCTAACGTCATCTCCTTACTAATAAGTACACGTCACGATTACGCCTCCTTTTAGGCATTTCCTTTTTTAATATTTTTATTCCTCCTTTTTAATAGTGAAAGAATTTTCAGATTTAATCCATAATTAAGGCGAATAGTAGGGTGGATAGTGGCGCCACTACATATTTAATTTTATAATTACGTTATACAAAGGAATTATCAAAATATCGGACCGCGCGTAGACGATATCTATCATAAGCTTTTTTAAATGTATCTTTAATAGTTTTGTACTGTATTATTTAGGCAGATACTTGTTTCAAGAGTTTAGTTCTTAGTGGTGGCCACCAAGCTCTCCAAACAAGGTTTTTGATTGAATAACATAAAACAAAACTATTAAAGATACATTTAAAAAAAGCTTGTGATAGATATCGTCTACGCGCGGTCCGATTTTTTGATAATTCCTTTGTATAACGTAATTATAAAATTAAATATGTAGTGGCGCCACTGTCCACCCTACTATTCGCCTTAACGGAGAAATCGACGTATGTTCGTCGATTTCTATAAGAAAAATATGTAAAAAACATACATACAGCCAAATATAGAACCCTTTGTGAATTTTTGAAATCGGTTAAAAAGGTGACGTCTCGATCACGTATCGTTACTGACGACAAATAGACACACCCCTCAGTAGGTACTTATATTACCATAGTTTGGATTTGTATTGAAAATTATCCCATATAAATTATCCCAGAGGGATTACTTGTTGTCTAATCTGAGCGTCTGGTCGAAGCGACGCGTGACCCGAGAGCTGGTGAATATCTGGCACAGCGCATCAGCATTGCCATACAGGGTGGCAATGCAGCCAGCGTCTTGGGGCGTCTTGAGCTACCTGTAGACTGTTTGCAACAGTCAGCAGTCAGCTCAATTGTTTCAATTGTAAGTACTAGTATAATTTTCTTTGTGAATAAAGTTCTTGTTGTCCCGCAAAATTTAAAATATAGCGGAAATATAAAGGAATTCAAAGTTTGTTTTTACTTTTTGTAGAACATCATAATTATTGTAGGTACACTACAGAAGAACTAAAAGTCAGTAAAGTCTCAATCATTCCGTCACTACCAGTTCTGTAATGGCTTGTGAAACACGCTCAGTGCTTATTTAGCCGTCAATAACTCTACTTTCCCGCATTATACTTATATCAGAGAAATGTTGTGAAAACTCTAATTAACGAGATTGGCTCTTTGAGACGGAAGTTTCTTTAGAAAAGCTAAAGTATAGAGCGCAGCTCGTGACTTCTTACCTACATAAGTGTAATAATAATCGTTTCGAGCAAGAAGTCCACCACCTCAAAGGTCAGTGTTTCTTCTTAATACAAATTTTATTGAAACACAAAGAGTACCTGTACTCTTTGTGTTTCAATAAAATTTGTATTAGGTACTTTACCCCAAAAGAAACACTGACTTTTGAGGTGGTGGACTTCTTGCTCGAAACGATTATTGTACGTAACGTAGGGGAAATAAAACAAAAGGTACGCGATAAATACCCGATATAATCATTAACTACGATTATTGTAGTTTTTGAGCCTTTATTACCTGTTTTGGAAAACTGCTAAAAACGGCATATTTTTGCACATTGCGTATTATTATACGTCTAGCGATAGAATTCTTTTGATTAGGGGGATGCGGGTTACTTTTTCTGAAAGCTATTGAAACAAGCTATAAAACTGGGTATAAATGGTTTTGTATTGTATTTTTATTTACGCAGACTTTCTTTAATAAAGCTCATAACCAAAATATTTGGAAGTGCGACGTATTATGGCACAGTTCGATTTGAACGGAACTTATAAAAACGGGGACGTATGTCCCACTTCGATGTTTAAAAGTTAACTGACTTCGAAAAAGGAGGAGGTTCTATGTTCAGCGTATTACCTACTTAGATATGATTTTCGTATGCAGTATGCAGACAATCGACAGAGAAGTGTCGATTGTGGATCTGTGTTCACTCTCTCTTATGATGGTTCTTTCAATTTTGTATAGAACAGAAGATAATTCCGATATGTTCCCATAAAAAAATGGTTCCCAAGGGTATTTAACCAGCAACATTTAAAAAATGGAGTAAAATTAACGAATTTAAAGTCAGTTTTTAGTATTTTTAAAACAACCAATTTATTAGGAAACGCTATTGCCCGTCCTCACAACTACCTTAGTAATGACAGGGCAATCATTATAACATCCTTAAAAAAAGTTCCCCTGAAACTTTTTTTAGGTTAGGTAGAAGGTGGTTTCAAAGTAGTCAATTTAAATATTTGTACCAACATTTTAAAATAAAACAAACAACAGAAAATAGACGAAACATTGCGTTTCACGCACCACTGCTCAAACGGGGACAGGTGCACTCATGCGCACCAATATTTGCTGAGAAAACTGAAAGTCAGTGTTTTCCTTAGGATGGGATTGTTGATAAAAAAGAAATTGATACGTAGGTATCGATTTGTTTGATAATCTTAAACAAAAACGTAGGAACGTACTTTCTACCATAAGTTTTGAAAAGGAATGCAACTTTCTGAGCGGGTGTAGTATAAACGAGGTTTCTCCAACCCTTTGACCCTTATCACAGTGGCGATTTGAGAGCAATTTCAGAGAAAGGCGAGTGTGCAGCGAGCATGCCGCGACGACACCACCGGCACGCAGCTCGCTGTGCACTTGTCTTGAAATCGGGGTATAAAGCTCTAAGTGGGTGCATCATTTGACCTCCTACGTCTAGCCTAAACGGTCTAACTGGGTTTGTTTATACAAAACTGTGTTTGTCAGTTTGTCGGTCACTAACATGGCCCGGATTCGGCGCGCGCGCAGTTGCGTCACCGACCATCATTTACGTCAAGAAACGGATCGGCCTCTTTCATTCAAAACTCGTCTATGCAATAACGGCAAATTTGAATTCGCATGACGAATTCGCCTTAGATTTGAGATGATTAGGAAACGTGTGTTACGATGATTAATACATTTGAGTTATGGTCACATAATTACTATAGAAATATTGCACTAATTGTGCCTATTTAGGTAGGTACATAATTAGGTGAGAAATTAAACAGCACTGTCTAGAAATGCCTAATTTTATTCCCAATAGCGGTATACATAAAGACTTTGGCAATTGGTTAAATGACCCTAACTACCTAGCTTCCTTACAAATCTTACAATGTACATTTGACTCATTTTGTGCCGCAAAAGGTAAGTAAAAAAAAATTACGCCCTATTCCATTATAATCCACTGGAACCAATTGTAGGCTAAGATTCAACTTTTCTTTCCACTCAAATCCATCAATGCATTAGATTCGACGTAACGTTTGTCTCCAATATTGTCAGGACCTCACCTCACCTCAACAGCCTATATTGGTCCACAGCTGCTGGACGCAGGTCTTCCCCTGTTTAGTGCCTTATTCGTTTTTATCTCATGGATAGCCATAAACCCCACACTGGGCATGCGGGTTGGGAATTGCAGTTTGGTTGTAGAATTGTTCTGCAGGGGGCCCTGCTGCCCGTCCCCGGTGGATATTCCTTGGTCGCCTCTTATGACACCCGCGGGGAGAGTTGGGGTGGAACAAAGCAAATTGTATAGGATTGATTGCAGACACTTGCATTGCAATCAATCCTATACCTACCTAGCTACTCGTACCTGTACAAACGAACGTTCTGTCTTCCCAAAGATAGCTCCAAATTTGATCCCCAATGTTCTCAAGACACTGACAATGTCTTCTATATCCATCTTGCTATAGTATACCCTAGCTTCATTACAAAAAAGCACGTTTGTTTTGTTCTTAATAACTTAAAGGCAGGATACCGACAACCACTCCTATATATCTCTTTAAATAACTACATTACTAGGTACACACGCTTTGTCCTTATAAAGGTACCTACCTATCAGAGGGCGAGCTCGGTTCACGGCGTAGTTAATGCCCAATTTCATTAGAGAGAGCGGACATTCCCAATTTGTAGGACCCCTCGCGTGGCTACACGTGGGTTCAGACATTAGGTTGGTTAGTTGTGATGACACGGACTCTGTACCTACTCAATATATTCTCAGTACCTATACGAAAGTGGGAACTTGTTAATAGCCACCTGTATCTTCACACATCGCTACTATGTATATTGTGCTGAAAGATCCCTATAAATAAATAAATAAGTACCTACCACTCCATTACTTCATTCATTGGTCTAGCGAGTGTTATAACTAGTTTTTGTAATAATAATGATCTCCTAGCCGAATTTCTACCACGGCGGCCAGTCTCATCGGAGTCTAGCCAAGTGCGCAGGACTTATTATAGTACACAAGTGTGTGCGTAAACACAGGTGCACTTTCCATTCCCTCATTCTCATAATCCGATGGGACGGCAGACGCGACCGGGGAAAGGTCAAGCGCGGGACCAACTCGGAAAGCGGGTTAACGTGCTTTCCGAGGCACGGGGGTATCATATTTAGTTTTTATAATTCTATATTGAGCATAAATAGAGACAGTTTTGATTAAGGCTAGTTTTGGTTATTAATGAAATTTGTGTTAATATTATTCAGACGATACAATGTACAGCAATGTACCTATACAATGTAGAGCATTTTAAGTCAATGCAGGCGGTTTTAAGGTTTAAAAGTCACGTGTGTTCAGCATTAGGTTGGTTAGAACACAAAGACCAACCAAAAACCAAATAAGCTTGTTATGTAAATCTTTCATTGCTTTCAAAATATATAGAGAAAAAAAACGTTTGTTATTCAGATCGTACACAGTAAAGGACCTATAAATTCTAGAAATATCTTAGCGTCAAAAATATTTTGTAAAGCGAAGCAGCGTCATTCCAAAGTTAGCTCAGCTGTTAAATGAAATAATAACGAATAAGTAGGTAAATGTATCAACAAAGAAAATAAAAAAATAACAAAAAATATTTACAATTGAAACAGTTGTGCTAACTAGTAATAATATTGTCCTCCTAGCCGAATTTCGACCACGGCGACCAGTCTCATCGAAGACTTGCCGCAGGACATATTACAGCGCACAAGTGTGTGCGCAAACACAGGTGCACTCTCCATTCCCTCACTCTCATAATCCAATGTGTTAACTGTAGGCTGTTGCAATCAATCCCGAGTTACTAAAGTGATTAACACCGGGATATTTACCATGATTTGAGTTTTGAGCTTTCCAATATTAGTATATCAGTTAATAAAACTTTTTAAACTTTCGCGATTTGTTAACATAGTGACCACGATCGCTGTAACGCGGTAGAAACGCAGGGGAAATAAAACAAAAGGTACGCGATAAATACCCGATATAATCATTAACTATAGTATATCAGTTATTCCGTGATCATGGCGCATGAAACTGTGCCGAAATATTGGAAAGCTCAAAACTCAAATCATGGTAAATATCCCGTTGTTAATGACTTTAGTGTTAATAACCATGATGGATTTAAAAATCCCGAGGTAGCTCAACTGATCCAAATCAATACCAATCGGACGCGTCCCCAAGATGCTGGCTGTAAAGCCCCGCGTTATGGCAACCTTCAACTCAGCTCGTGGACATTGGAAGAGGTGACTAAGGAAACCTACCAGAGAAAGGTCAGCAGCTTCTTTCTGTGTATTTTGAACTTCAAAATACACAGAAAGAAGCTGCTTGACCTTAAGCTGCTGAAACAAATAAAAGGAATACTTTATTCACAAAGAAAAAAATTACAATCAAATAATACAAATAAATTAGAAACTAGTATTAACAATAATAAATACAATAATAATAAACAAATAAATAAATTCATCAGGACCTAAACTTACGTATACATGCTTCCACCAATCAAGGATGGTTTCGCCAGATTGTATAACGTAGTGTTCAAAATTTGAAAAAAAAGTATTCCTTTTATTTGTTTATTTATTGAATTAGAACAGAAATTCCAATTACACTAGTCACTTATGTTACATTTTAATTGAATTCAAAAAGATATGTAAAATTAACTAAAACCGGCGCGGCGGCGCGGCCGGCGTACGTGTTTCGCTTGTATTGTTGTCTCGATCGCACTTCGGTCTAGGTACGTCTTTCCATCTTTGTCGTTCACTAGGTACATAGGTATAATTGCAAAAGATTGGAAGTAAGAAGTGTCTTTGCGTTTAATTGTAACACAACACAGGCCATTTGTTGAGTTAGCGCTGGGTGAACGTACCATATCTACAGAATTTTACTTATATCTATGAATTCCACATAAAAATACAATTAATCAGTACCTACTGTAAATAATTAATTGATAATTATATTAGCTTAAGAAGAAAGGAGGGTGGTAATGCTGATGAGCTGCGCTAGATACAGTAGGTGAATACATAATAATTATGACGGTATCCAAAATAATTTGATATTTATTTTGGTCTGTCTGGAAGGTTAACGAGTGACATACATACCAACAAACAAGTGTTCGTAGTTCTGAGTTAAATTTTTCTACCCTGTCTTTTTCATTATAGGTGCGTAATTTATTAATAAGATTTTACCTAGGTACCTACTTCCTTTTTACTTCGATCGTCCTACAGAATAAAACCATTGCGCGTTGACTCATATTTTTTGTTATTTTTTCTATGTAATCGTACTGTTGTATGATACAAATGTTCCTTATCATAATGCATGGACTCATTAACAGTTTTAATCTCATTATTATCTTGTGCTTGCTCATCCTAAATTAATAAATGAAGTAGAGTATTTAGCTTTTTGTAGAGAAACGTTAGTGTTGTTTGTTACTAATGATAATTTTCTTTATTAATAAAGCATAACCCAGTGAGAGTATTAAAAAATAAACTTATAGGTATTAACAAAAACAAACAAGCATCCTTTCAGTCAACCATCATTCTCGCAAAACCTCAGGCGTCTTGGGCCATGAAAGTGTTAAACTCTTCCATTCGTTTGCGAAGATATGTCTGTGTTCTGGTCAATAGTCAGTAAACGTTTATTCATAATAAAGATTATTCGTAAAAGAGAAACACATAAGTAAGTGCTTCTACCTAGTACCTATTTTTAAAACTTTGTACCTACCTACGTTTATCTTACATCAATAATCTTATTGCAAAAGTTACAGTTCGTTATAACAAAACGCCATCACTAGACACTACTTCTTTTTGGGTGCTCTAACTGGGAATAAAATAGGTGCCGTAAATGTGGTGCCGTAATAATTGGTGCCTATGGGAATACTCCAAGAAGTCTGTTGAGCCCGCGAGGGGGTGACGCAGTGGAGAGTTCTACTGAAGGGCACAGAGAAGATTCTGTGGCTTCTGTTGCGAACGTAAGTTCTGTCCCATAAAACTTGAAACAATGTAAATATTAAGGAAGTTGAAGCCGGTTTTCAGTTTTTTTATACCAATCAAATTTTAATCTCGTAAAAATCCTGTTTTTTTCTTTTTCCCCTCCTCGCGATTCAGTGTTCTAAATTTCTTGCTTCTGCGTGTTGTTTGCTCTTTTCTCTTCCCATCGTATTCCGTTAACAAAAGTTTTCTCGCATTTCTAAGATGTTTCAGATCATTTTGTCCCGTTATTGATTGAATGGACCGTGTATAGTAGTTAGCGGTACAAAGCTGTAACACTTTGGGACATCGGTCAATGTACGCTCAAACGAGGACAAACTGATTTATCTAAACGGGACACTGAAAATAAATCTGTCAAGTGCGAGTCGACTCGCACACGAAGGGTTCCGCTCCATGCTTTATATACTTTCCCAAAACAAACAAGAGCAACACTAAAAATAGAATTTTTTGAGGGGTTTTAATAAGCAAAAAGCCAACATGACGCGGTCACCTATCTAAGTACCTATTGACGGTGATCGTTGTTTAACTTGGCTTTGACGTTGCCCCTCTTAATTATTAAATTTATCTTGTTTTTATTGTATGTTGTTATAGCGGCAAGGGAAATGTATTTCTCTGAAAATGACTCTTAAATTTCAACTCTACCTTGTACGGGTCATGAGAGACAGCCCGCTGGCAGACAGACGTGTCCGTTAAACAGGCAGCGAAGGTTTAGTAATAGGGTCCCGTTTTCACGCTTTGAGTACGGAACCCTAAATAAGTAAACATCGAACTTGCGTGTAAAAATGCGAATTTTTGTTACAAATAACTGGCCTATACAGGCAAAAAACATTCTTTTCAGTTACGTTTGATCAAATGTTCTTTTTCGTTTTATTGTTTTTTAAGTAGGTGCATTGTTTCTAAATATAACGTTGGAATTTTCATCTTCCTTTTCCTTTCTTTCTCCCGTTCCTCTAGTTCCAATCCCCGAATCTCAATCCTGCAAGCTTGTGGGATGGAGCTCATAGATACCGCGGATCCGCGGTATCAGCGGTGAGCAAAGGAATCGTAATTTATGAATTTTTTTATGTACTTGAATGCTTACACATTCGGGACTTGCAGGAAGTAGGGACCCATATGCATATCAAAATCAAAAATCAAAATCAAAAACTCTTTATTTCCATAAATACAATAAATGTACACTTAGGAAAGGTCAAAATATAAAACTAAACACTGACACGGAAATAAAGTGATATTTTTTTTATTTCTGTCGCTTCGGTAAAGTAAAGAAGCGACGAAGAAACCTTTAGCCTGTTAGTTGTTATTTTTCGAGTTGGAGCAAAACCCGTCCCAAGCTTTTTTATCCTCTAGATCAGCTATACTCAACCTGCGGCCCGCGGGCCGCATGCGGCCCGCGTGGCCTTTGTTATTGGCCCATCCGAAGTTACGAATTTATTGTAAACCATTTTAAATTTCGCGCCAATCAGAGAATGAGTATTTCAGAGCGGGAATGTGCGCCGATCGCCACATACTTTACATACCTCAGTGCGATGGCTCAGTAGAGGAAAAGTTTTGGAAAGGTTTTTTTCTTTACGCCATGAATTAATACTGTTTTTAGAACATAATAATAAAGAGTACTTACCCTGAATTACAAAATGATGAATGGTGGTGTATTTTAGCCTTTTTATGTGATGTTACGGAAAAACTCAATAATCTCAACCGGAGTTTACAACATTTTTGTTATTATAGTGCGTAAGACTCGCACTCTAAATAATTTGAATTTCTAAGGAGTTTACAAGGTGAAAATAACATGGTCTCCAATATGGCAAATAAAGTGTTTGCATTTGAAGAAAAGCTAAGCATCAGATTACTATAAAATATCAGATTATCTAGAGTCTAGATAATCTGATATTTTATAGTAATCTGATATATAACACAAGTATTGCTAAGTTTGGGGCTAGATGACGCCGTGTGAAATTATCAGTCTAGCATTTACAGCATTATATTAATTACTAGCTTCTGCCCGCGGCTTCGCACGCGTTGTTTCTATGGAAACGTTTTGAGGTTATTTCTATCCCATGGGAACTGATTTATGGGATAAAAAGTCGCCTATGTTTGATTCCTGGGTTAGACTTACCTGTATGCAAAATTTCAGCCTGATCCGTTCAGTAGTTTTGGCGTGAAGAAGTAACAAACATCCATCTATACATCCATCCATCCAAACTTTCGCATTTATAATATTAGATACAATACAATACAAATATTCTTTATTGCACACCAAGAGATTAAAAAAAAACACATAGAACAAAAACAAATACAGATAATGTACAATGGGCGGCCTTATCGCTAAGAGCGATCTCTTCCAGGCAACCTTAGGATGGACAAGAAGTGATCGAAAAAGTATCTACGGTGGCGTGAAAAAAAGAAAAGAAATAATGTTTAGGAAGAAATAAATAATATAAATATCGAAATAAAGTGTGATGTGATAGTGTGATGTGATGATAATATTTTAAGTCATGATTTTAAGCATTTTTTTTTTCAATTCTGCTAATAATTTTCAAGTCAATCGAACGAACGGTCGCATTCCATCAGTGAGTTTACAAAACAAGTTAAAGGTCATCGAATATTATCTAACAGCATTGTCTCCACTTGCGTTGCGCACGCGGCGATGACGACGTGCGAGTCTGCGAGAAAGGACCTACTGACACAGATCTTTGGGCGCAGGGCTGCCACAGACGCCTTAGACGAAGATTAAACAGAGTGGCTAGTATAGGCTTTTTATCACACTACATCACACTAATATTATAAACTAGCTGCTGCCCGCCGCTTCGCACGCGTTGTTTCTATGGAAACGCTTAAAGGTGATTTCTATCCAATGGGAACTGATATAAGGGATAGAAAGTAGCCTATGTTTTTTTCCAGGCCTAGAATTTTCTGTATGCAAAATTTCAGCCCGATCCGTTCAGTAGTTCTGGCGTGAAGAAGTACAAACATCCATCCATCTATACATCCATCCAAACTTTCGCATTTATAATATTAGTGTGATTCGAAAGTTTGGATGGATGTATAGATGGATGTAATGACTCGGCAAACGTAGTTTAGGACGCCCTCCGGCCAGGTGGGATGACGATCTGCTAAAGACTGCAGGCAGATGCTGGATGCGGCAAGCTGAAGACAGGGCGCTATGACGCTCATTAGGGGAGGCCTATGTCCAGCAGTGGACTAATATAGGCTGATGATGATGATGATAAACGGATGGATGTTTGTTACCTCTTTACGCCAAAATTACTGAACGGATCGCGCTGAAATTCTGCATACATGTAATTCTAATGGAATCAATCATAGGCTTTTTATCCCATAAATCAGTTCCCACGGGATAGAAAACGTTTCCATAGAAACAACGCGTGCGAAGCCGCGGACAGAAACTAGTTGTCGATAAACCTTTGACCGCAATCTCACCATAAGGAAAGTGATCATGTGGCCAATGATGTATCACGAAGGTTTAGAAGATATACTTATTGACTCTGGTCTTCAAGAGACTCAGGTTGTAATTGGCCGGACCGGAACAGCAGCAGGAAGCCTGTTTGAAACCCTAGCGGTACCTACGAATAATGAAGGTGATGGAAAACCGGAAAAGTGCGAATGGACGGTATATCCACTAATAATAATAGTCATTTATTTCAGATAATAATTAAATCCATATAAGTAGAGATGATCAAGCCATGTAGTTCCTATGACTACCATTCTCGGAAATGTATCCTATAAAAGATTGAGAGACAAGCGACCTTGGTGATCGAGACTTTGGACCTTAGCCTACATGCACTGACAAATTTTTATGCTCAAGTGCATCGATAAATCACTCAAAATCATTCGAAAACAACAATTGAAATGACTGAATTGAGACAAATTGTGGCAATAGCCACGCATCAAAGAAGAAAAAGAGTTCGTATGACATTGGATTGTTATATCAGAAAAGTAGTTCCTCTATATCTGATAGACGCGCATGGGTGGAAACGAAAACCTTAATCGTACTTCTATTGTTTAAGCACGACACTTAATACCTAGTATTTTCCTCTCTGCAGAAAACGTAGGTATGCTTAAAGTGCTGTTGATGATGCTGGACATCTGCACTTACTTAGGTATGCATAGATAAGAACTATGTTTGACCATTCCTCTGATCTGAAGCGTTTTTATCCTTTTTGTTTCTCTAATTCCCATAAAAGAATGCAATAATCAAGATGTCGTAAGGCAAGATGACTTCCTGCAGTAGGTAATGTGGAGCAGTTCGTGTGATATAACAATCTATAAACTTACCTGATATCTACAAATGTATTTCATCATTATCATGCCTGTATGCCACTCAGAATATATTTGATTTTCTTTTTCTATTCCCATCTATTCGTCATCAGGGCATAAACATGCTGCGTTGACTGCCCTTGGAATTTGCTGTCTAGACCCTAAGACAGCAAATTCCAACAGGTAAGTTTTCTCAGAATAAGTTTGGAGAAACCTTTAGGTGGTGGCCCTATTTAGGCACGGTTTCCGTCAACCAGCCGACCGACTTATCGGCTACGGCTCAGCCCTTGATTATATAACTGTTACACTACATTATTTTGTCAATATGATGTCATGCATACTAAATCTGACCAGTTTCGGAGGTTGAACCTTGAACAACCTTGAGGACCTTTCTTTAATTTTCAATAACGTCTCTCTCAGTTGGTCACCCAAATTTATATATCACATCGTATTACATATACGGAATTATAGATTTGTTGTTTGTAACAATTTAATTATGTAGTATGGAAATGCCTATAACTTTCCAATTGAAAGTGCACAAGCAAGCCTGTAGAGCACGGGGATTGTTGTTTACGGTAGAATATAAAAAAATTACGTCACTCTGTCATCGAATGCGTAAATTATTTGAAATTCATTCCTTCAACTTCAATAATATACGCAATGTATGACGATCCGATGTCGTTATTGTCTATTAGGTGTCTCATCGGTCAGGTATTCCCTGCCTAGCGCCTCCTCGGTGGATACCTTGATCGATGATTCTACCCTAAAGAACAATCCCCGTGCTACTGGTCCTCTCTCCAGTATCTTAACAAAAACAAACTAAACAGGACTGAAGCCTAAAAAGCTCTTTTCTAAGGGGCACTTATTTGTAGAGAAAGTTTCCTTAATCTTATCGAACAAAAAGCTTATCATAAAACAAATAAAACCAAGGAAGTACTTCAAGTCTTACGAAACTTTACACTGTTTTTTCCACAAGAGTAACTACAACCACGGCCTGTTTACCATGTAGCCTTGCAACCTGCAACGATGCAGGATGTTATCAAGGGAAGTGAAAGCGCAAATAAATCTGTGACGGATTTAGGAACACCATTAAACTTGTCTTGCTTGTGATGTACCTCATATCTTAGTCTCTCGATTGCTCTACCCAACACAGTAATTTCCACTGTAGAGTTGGAGAGTTCCATTTGAACTTTTAATACTTATTAAAACAGCTATTGTTTTTGATCACGCTATAAGTTTGGATGGATGGATGGATAGATGAATATTTGTTACTTCTTCACGGGACTACTGAACTGAACAGGCTGAAATTTTGCATCGATGTGGGTTATGCTGGAATGAAACAAAGGCTAATATTTTTACTATCCCATAAATCAATTCCCATGGGAAAGTAATAACTAATAACCATTATGAGTTTTCATAGAAACAACGCGTGCGAAGCCGCGGGCAGAAGCTAGTTTACTATAAATATTGCAAAGCGGTGTAAGACTCAATATATGAGCGAAATAAAAATGACTACATGATGCCATTTAGTTTCAAAAAGCCCTGAACTTTTTTGTTGCTGTTAAAAGGTCTACAATCCTTCTACCCATATTAATATTAATACTACAAGCATTTATTAGATAACTTCTTTTAAATCTAACTCATTTTAGAATATGACTCTGTTTGCCCTTGTTTGGCATACGCCTCTTCCAGTTTCTTGTACTCGTTTCTATCCCTGGCGGACCTTGATCATAGCTTTCCAGCGATAGCTTTTAAGTCATCTTAATTCTCACCTCATGGTCTCCCGCATTTCCTCTTTCGGTTTCTGGGTTGCCAGTTTGTAATAGTTTAATTCCACCTCTCAGTTCCTCTTAATGTATGACCCGTCCGTCTCTATTTGTTTTTTTCCAACTACCAATGTAACTTTTCTATTTTCGTTGCTGCCCTGATCTCTACCCTACTGATACTTCTACTGATATAATTTTGTGTTAACTTTCAAAAACACTCGCATTTGTAATAAAAACAAACAAGCATTAGGTACTTAGATACACGAACAGAGCTCCTATAATTGTCTTATTGTTACGTATCTCACATGCTTACGTGATAGTGGCGTCTACACCATAGCTTATGGGGCCAGTCACACCAGCTGTGATTGCTTCTGTATAATGGCCGACCATGTCATCCGCTATGACACTCAGGTTTACTCATCGAGGTTTGCGTAACTTTATTGTTACCTACTTTTATTACTGGGCTTTTCCATATTTTTTTATAATATTTTAGCTTCTGCTCGCGGCTTCGCAAGTGTATTTTCGGTTTAATAGTACCCTATTATCTAAGTTAGGCTTTGCTCTAAACTAAACGTACGCCAAATTTCATCTTGATCTGTTCAGTAGTTTTGGAGATATTAAGTACCTAACAAAAATTCAGATTTCACAAACTTTCGGCTTTTTATTATTACTAGCTTCTGCCCACGGCTTCGCATGCGTTGTTTCTATGGAAACGGTTTTGAGGTTATTTCTATCCCATGGGAACTGATTTATGGAATAAAAAGTCGCCTATGTTTGATTCCAGGGTTAGACTTACCTGTTTGCAAAATTTCATCCTGATCCGATCTGTAGTTTTGGCGTGAAGAGGTAACAAACATCCATACATCTATCCATCCATCCATCCAAACTTTCGCATTTATAATATTAGTGTGATGTGATAGTAGGAAGTCTGGATAATCGCCTCAGTATTGATACGTGCTCCAAGCCCAGTCAAAATACATAATATTTTATCTGAAATAGTAAACACGACATAAGTATCCACGAGAATTATTGTTATAATGTCGCTCGCACACCGGACAGCCAATCAAAGTACCCCGCTTGTACTTGCTTGGTTTCCAGATGCATGCGCTACTATAAAGGTACATTTAGTTTGACGTGAAATTTCGGTACTTATGTGTTTATTTTGTTTTTATTCCTGTACGAGTTGACTGTATTAAACTACCTACCTACGTAGGAAGGTACATATTACCAACTACGAGTATTTATAATAATAACTATATCATACCATAGAGACTGACGAACAAACCGAATTACGGTTTATGTTAGCTGTAGATAAAATAAGTTAACACTATGTAACATAAATAAATAAAGAAAAAAAATCTATTTATTGGTTCAAAAATTAACTTATTTTCGAGGTTATTATAGTTAGCCCATCAAAGCATAATTGAGATTGCGAAGTTTGGTTTTTGGCAGTGAGGCATTAATCTTTCCGTCCTGGCCTGGGGCATCAATCCGGACTTTCGAAATTTTGACCATGAAGCTTGTCTATTAGAATAACACTGAATTTCTAGAATCAATCCATAACAATGTGGAATAGTGATGGATTCAAATAACAGTTATTGAGTTCATAAATTTCAAACACTTTTGCGTGTGTCTATACAAATCATAAAATCTATCAGTGGGATCAGTTTCCCAATTCAGAATATGCTTAGGTCGAATGATCCCGTTGGGATGAGTCCGAGCGGCCTCAGTTTACTAAAGAGCCTAAATAACTACGTAGGTACCTATTATTGGGCAATCCACACAGCATAATCTAGCCCCAAAATTGGCAGAGCTTGTATTGGGGCATTCTTTTTAGGACTTTATTATTTTTATTATTATTATTATTATTTATTTATTAAAAATACTTACACTATTTTTACAGGGGCCCCTAATGCAATACTTGACGCCTTCTTGTTTCAACAACATAAAACTTACGTCAACCGCAAAAACTTTATCAAATTCTGCAAATCTTTATCTCTGTTCAAATAGGTTAAGTCCGAGTTAAACAATTTCCGTGCTAATAAGATAATGTGCAAACTAAATTGAAAACGACGTTGTAAGCACTAAATTGGACAATCAGACATTTCTAATTACCCTATTGAAGATGAAAGGATTTAGCTTCCATACTTGTATATACAGTATATTATGTGTACCTACGTTCACAACAGCACAGCTAGCAGTCTGTTTTATCTGGACCCAGAATACTGTCATGTGTGTTTATTCGCTCATACAACTACATCCGCCATCGCCGAATAAAAACTTAGGTAATACAATGAAAACGAAATATGTATATCTCGATATTATTCTGTGGAACGTACCCATAGTCCGTATACCAACACCATCATCATCTGTAGTCGTTTCCTCCCACCGTTAGATATTGGCCTATTTCTCCCACCGTTAGATATTGGCCTTCCTGAGGTTTGTGGGTATTGTATGTACATATCTTTATATTGTATAGATAGATATTGCGCTTAACACTTTCATGGCCCAAGACGCAGATGAGCCTCTCGACCCTCGTGTAGCGGCGCCGAGGCTGGGCAGTGAATGCGATACACTAAACTAACACTTTCATGGCCCAAGACGCAGACGAGCCTCTCGACCCTCGTGTGGCGGCGCGGCGGGCGCGGTGCGCCCCTGCGGGTCGCACCGCCAAGGCTGGGCAGTGAATGCGTTAAAGTATTTTTTTGTGTTATGTATTAATCAGTTATCTAGTAGGTAACCATAATACAAGCTCTGCTTACTTTGGGACTAGATGGATGGACTGTGTGGATTGTGCAGCATTATTTATTTAAAAAGGTAATAATAATAAGGGAAGGTTACGGTACCTCTTTTACATACTAAGTTGATAAGTTGGGTAACCGATTATATCTTTTACTTATTAGGTACCGGTTGCTTGTTTTCGAAATCTAACAGGTAAAGCGTCGGATTAAATACGCTTAGTACTAATCTTTCAAAGAAAGTGTTACATAATGGGTCGCGCAGGCCAAGCGCAGGCGCATGTTTGCGAAACGCCAGTCAGCTCGCTTGTTACGTCAGCCAATGGTGGGGATGTGGACCTAATGAGGAAAATTTACCTGGAAGATTATTCTACGAATATTCTAGAATATTCTACTTGCTTCTATTTCATAAACCCTGTAGGTATACATTACCGAACACTTACCAAAATAGGGTTTTGTTAAAGTTTCAAACAATTCTTAGAATCGATGAGCGTCCGTCCGTTCTGTCTGAGGTCCGTCATATCCCGTGTTTGCAGTTCCATGATGACGCATTATGGTTTCCTGAGAATTTAGTTAATGTATGTAAGGTACCTTGGTAAAGTTGGTAAGTTCCTAAGGTAAGGTAAAGTATCCTATAAGGTAAAGTTCCTAAGGTATAAGGTATAAAGTTCCTAAGGTATAAGGTAAAGTTCCTAAGGTAAGGTATCTGTTGTAGAGGATAGGCCAAAAAATTCAATGACCAGTAATGACCTTTAAGACATACCAAGGTAAATGAATTTACGGGTTTTTACCCTACCTACTGCGCTTATCAGTGCATAGGCAGATTAAGCTTAGTAAGTGAGTAAGTTAGATGATTAGAGGTAGTCTCTTAAGCGTCTTCTAATTTTCAGTTTCTTCTAGCTCACAAAGCACCCAACCTTCCTAAAGGATATACCTAGGACTGTTTAAGGTTTCTATAAAAATAAAATCTCTACATTTTCACCTTAATGTTTCATAAATATCTCCCTCGCACCATCTAGTGGCATTCCTCTTCACTAGCACAGTGGAGCGAACGAAACTAGCTGCTTAGTCAACGAGGTAGGAAGCTAACAATTCAAAAGTTTCTGGCGACTTCGCGTAGATGGCAGGCAAAGCCAATGTGAAGATTTTAAAAATAAATATTAGATTTCATTAATGGGAGCACACACATCACAGAGACGACTTTACCAGCGAAGTACTCTGCGAAGTACCTATTAAAATCTAAATTTATTTCAGGAACAGTTTAATATCGAAAAACTGATTCATCTTAATATGAAAGTGAACTTGACCTCAACCAACCCGGCTAACGACTACCTATCAAAATCCTACACCTCTTAAGCAAGTCAGTATGTACTTTGTAAAATTGTAACAAAATCTAAAATAATATAGCCTGATTCATAATATTTTAAAGCAAGTTGGCCTAGTTTATCATTTACACATAGTCGACGCGAACACTGCTCAACGTAGGTAGGTACCTACATTGAAAAATATCGCCTCACATAAACTGAAAAAAGTTCAAGCATCCAATTAAAAGTGCTTACAACTACTTTTATTCCACCCTTTCAGCACTAACAGAGCCTACTGAACGAGGTTTTTTTTCTAAACCTCCCTCCTCCCTTGAGTTGAGGGTGGGTGTAACCCCCCAGTAGGAGGCTTATTAGGAGCAGGTGGCTTATTTCTGGGGGATGAGGCATAGGCGGTCGCCCTATTTCAATGTCATACGTTCGTTGTCCGACCGTGGAGGTCACTGCTGTATTCCACACACCCACAATTTAACACACACAGCTGATGATGTCAACGTTGGTAGAAAACAGTCTTTATTCCCTTGTGATAAGAAGTGCTGGGTTAGTTCTTATGAGAAGGCATAGAGAAGTTTTGCTGATAAATGCATTGAAAAGTTGAGGCGACAGCGTTTGGTGGCTATAGGCTCTGAAGTGTCTTCAAGTTTTCAGACTATGATTTTATTAGTCTAGTGGGTGGTCTGTCTATAAGGGCCTTTCTTGTTTGAAATTTTGCTTGTTCAGGTCTATTTGTCAGGAGAAAGGTTAGAAGCTGAACGCAGACAACCTAGTTGCTAATCAAAATAAGCTTTTTAAGAGCTCACGAAAGCTGGCCTTTTGCAGCAAAGTAGGAATTGATAGGAATAATGGCGTTCATAGAGTAAACCCCATTATATTACTACGAGATTCTGTAGTAAACCCCCTCACGGGTTCCAAGACTCGTAATTTCATAAGTTTAGGTTTAATAATATTAAATAATTTCCTGGTTTTATATAAAGCAGCTCTTCTTCTCTCTTCATCCTCATTTTACCGTAAAATACTAAGGATTAAATATATATGTGTATCATTAGAAATTGACTTAAAACTTAACAGGGGTGTTACCTTACCGATCGATGAACGTCACTGTACCTATCAACAACGACATTTTTTTGGATGGATTGGATTCATTATCATTTCAGTTATGAACATTCTATAAAAGTATACAAAACCTAAATCTAACGAATCTTAGCATGGCTAAGTACCGTCAGACTCAGACATGAAAGAACCTATAGGTACCTTCCTCCTATCTACTTAAGAATAACTCCCTAAGTACCCTCTTCACAGATAATTACATCAGACAAAAGCTCATCATGCGAAAGACTTGCAAATGCATCGACGAATCAACTAAGACCTCCCCCCCTCCTTTTATCTTCACAAATGTCTATGAATTAGGGGGTAACGCAAGAGTGACTGGGGACCTAGATGTAATGGTGACTCCTAGAATACATCTGGTATAAGAGCTGGTTAATGTTTTTCTGCGGCATTCGATGGTATTAAGCAAGCTTTTTAATACAAAAAGAGATAATCACTGGAAAATGATGCTCGTTTTGCGCTGTGCGGCAGTGGTGTTGGACGTATGATCGACCCCTCCAACTCAGCCCGAGAACGTCGTAAAAGACGGCTATACTACGTCCTCGCATTTATTTTCTTTGATTAATAAAATAATAAAAAAAAATCATACACACGTATAAGCATCATTACCTCTAGTTAACCCTCATCTTTGTAAAGTCGAGGGTAAATACTTTCCAGCAAAATAGAGTCTGATAATACGTGGAGCGATCAAATGTCACTGTCACGCAGCGGGCATACGGACAGAGCCTGGCAAGAAGTTGAAGTTGAAAGACTTGAACGTGCTTTCCGAGGCACGGGAGTGTAACACCGCCAACTTCTTGACTTCGGGCTATTGGGAAGGCATGTTCAACTATTGGACATACCTACGTATGCTGATAAGGACCTAGCTCCTTATATTACTTTAAAAATATTTGGTAACAATTCCGCGCAAAACCTTATCTGATGAGTCTCAATAAAATGCAATTCGCGAGCACGCCCTCCCCCAAATTGACATGCCATGCAATCAGAGAAAGTAAAAAACAGATTTACGGAATATAAAATTGTCAAGTCTCTCCAACTTCAAGCACACACATTTAACAATAGAAGAAAAAAACCACACCAACTAAAAATTAAAATAGCAATTTTACATTGCGTATGTTTGTATTTTACCATCTCTAATTGCATGGCATGTCAATTTGCGGGAGGGAGGGCGGTGCATGCGAATCGCATTTTGTTGAGAAGGTTATGCGCGGAATTGTTACTAAATTATTTTATATACTAATATTTGGCAATGCATTTCCGCTAAGTAACGCCTGAATCTATTATTTAACCTAGCTCCTAGTCTAAGCCCGTTAATAGCAGTTGATTGATATTTATGAGTTTGGAAACGCTTCGGATCGCATGACACGTCGGCATTATGCCTTAATCAGCCAGCCAGCTCGTTCATTTGCATATTCCAAGTTAATCGCAGTATAATGCGCCTACGACGTTTTGCAAGACAGGTTTGATGACTCTCTGGAAGGATGGACTAATGGGCAAAATTAAAATAGTGAAAGCTCATTGACTTAAAAGTTAGTAGGTAGGTACCTATAAGTAAGCTAGTAATATTATCTCAGTGTAAAGCTCGAGTTTGATGCACAAATGAACACATGGGCTAAAATAACCAATGACGAATATGAGTAGGTACCACGACAATAAGTGTCGTAAGGTTTTAATGATAGGTACAAAAATAACTAAAGTACCTACCTATACCTATTCGGTTCTAGAATCCAAGATATTTTATGTCAACATAGGCATAAATCAATGAAAACTTCTCAAAAACTGATAACAATATTATAGTTATATTATATTTGCAACAGTCTGCAGTTAGCTCAGTTGTTTCAATTGTAAATACTAATGTAATTTTCTTTGACAATATTATAAACAACAAGATAGTAACATTTCATTAAATTGATGCTAGTTGTGCTTATTTTTATGGACTTCCGTTGCATATCATCATCGGCGCAGACGCAGCCCACTCCCGCGCATGTCAGTTGCTAATTGCAATTGCACTCTGCAATTGATATTGCTGTGCGTAGGCGTAATGAATTGCTTCTAAACTTCTAATTATATTACTAGACCACTTCAGTTGGTTTCTTATAAAATAATTTTAATAATGTCCTCTTAGCCGAATTTCGGCCACGGCGGGAAGTCTCATCGGCTAGCCAAATACCCAGGACATATTATAGTGCACAAGTGTGGGCGCAAAGCGCAAACACAGGTGCACTCTCTATTCCCTGACTCTCATAATCCGATGGGACGGCAGACCGACACGATCGGGGAGAGGTCAAGCGTAGGACCAACAGCTTAACGTGCTTTCCGTTTCTTTTTAACCGACCTCGAAAAAAGGAGGAGGTTCTATGTTTGGTTTTATCAGTTGTGTGGGTCCCCCGACGCAAAAAGAGAGGGATGTTATAAGTTTAATGTGTCTGTCTGTGTATCTGTATCTATGTCTGTGGTATCGTAGCTCCCAACGGATGAACCGATTTTCGTTTAGTTTTTTTTGTGTCGTAGATAATTTTTATCCTAAGTGTTCTTAGCCATGTTAGGTAAGTTTTTATTCCTTAAATTCTGACCGTTGTTTATTAGTGTTTTTGTCAACGTTTTGGATACGTTTTTGAGAGGGTAACTTGAAACCTGTTTTGTGCTTTATTAAAAATGAACTACAGAAGTCTATTATAGAGTTCGAAAGTTATTATTTTGGATACTTCGTAAATGTGTTTTATTTTGAATTTCGAAGTTGTTTTTTTTTAACACCAAATTACTTGTGCAAGTATTTTTGATATCACCAAATAACCTCGTTTTGCTCGTTTAGATTGGGAATTGACAAAACGCCCACAGAAGTCAAGAAAAACCGATGCTAGAGCGAAATGCTTAACACCGACAAGTGACAATGCAAATGAAAACATAGTTCAAGAAAACCTTCAACCTCAACCCTCAACATCGGGCAAATCTGCTCAAAAAGCTAATAAAGCAAAAAAAAATAACATTCAAGAGATAGAGGATGATTGGGAGTGTGGATTATGTGAGGCCTTGTACTCAGCTGATCTTAAAATAAAATGTTAAGTGCGAGTCAGACTCGCGCACTAAGGGTTCCGTTTAATTGTAAGACCTTGTTTCTTGCCAAATATTATGATTCTAGGTCAACATGAAGTATGTACCCTGTATATTTTGGTGGAGGGAGAGAGTCAAAACTTAATATTTTTTGTTCATAAACTACAAATTTACGGTTTTCAGATTTTTATCGTTATTTGTGCTATATGACCTTGCTTCTTACCAAATGTTATGATTCTACGTCGACGGGAAGTACCCTATAGGCTTTGGTCCATGGCGAGAATCAAAACTTCGTATGTTTTTCGGATTTTTCACTTTATTTGTGCTATAAGACCTCGCTTCTTGCCAAATTTACAGACAGACAGACGGACAACAAAGTGATCCTATAAGGGTTCCTTTTTTCTTTTTGAGGTACGGAACCCTAAAAAAGGAATGGAGCAAAATGGATCCAGTGCTCGTATTGCTTGACGCCATATCACGAGATCTGTGCATCTAATGAAGATTCTGATCCCGAGATACGGCTATATATTTAAGATGTGATCATTGCATGTTTCTTTTGTGTCGTAGATAATTTTATGAAACGGTCAAATATTTTTAAATTTAAGTTCAAAATATCTGATTATACTGACAATTTCCATTATATCACCAAATTTCCTACCCAGTATCACCAATCTACCGGCCGGACCATGTCGCCAACTTACCTTTCATTTCTTTTTTAATCAATTGACATTTATTTTAAATATTTTTAGATTTTTCTTAAGTAAACTAATCTCAGTACTTACTTCAAGCACCTTCAAGTAATAAATAATACAATAAAACAAAACTGCCTCTCTGCTTATTTACCAAATGCTAAGTACCTATAAAATTCGTTTTTGTCATTTTTATCACCAACTTATCCCCTTACCCTACATCTTAATCATACCCTACATCTTAATCATATACAAGCTAAAGTTTACAGTGTAACATACCTATTAGGTAATAGATAGGTAGGTATATAAGTTTAAGAAGATACGATTTACAATGGTAATAAAATATCTTACGTTCCGCGCACTAGGCGTAGCCTCAAGTAGCCAGTATCGCGTGGATCTGATCCAATGTAGGTACACATACCACCTAGCACTTCTGAGGGGTTTAAACCGGCAAACAATTCATGTGTCATTAATGTCATTATTAAGTATTTATCCTGATTTTCCCATTATTTAATTATTTATATATTGCATTCATGTCCATTACAAGGTGTTAACATTTTTAGGTAGAATCTACATGAACCCTGTGAGGGCGTTGCAACATTCTGAGTAAAAGTTCTTAGGTAAGTACAAATAAATGGTTTACAATTTTACATTAGGTATTCATTTAGTCTTCAAACATTTGTTAATTAAGATACAGAAGAAGATACACAATTCATCACCTATAAGCAGGTTTATCATAATTATTATGTCAGAAATACTAGAAATTTAATTAAAACAAAATAAAATAAAAATTTTAAGCCAATGTCAATTTTAAGTAGAATATATAAATCTAAAATTCGTGTTAAACAATGTTATACCCACTTATGTCATACAATACTTACATTATTAAAATCTAAGTACTAATTAAATGATTGTCATAGAATAGTAAGGTATGTTCTTACTAGGTACTTTTACAGGTTTTGTCATGTCAAAGTCAAAAGGCACCACTCAGTGGTGTATCCAGCCGTTGAAACTGTAGTGTAGACTAAAACAAGAAGCTCTGTCGATTGACCTCAATCCGGTGTCTGTTCGCCTTCAACAGCCCTTCAGCATCGCTTGCTTGATGACGTCAGCTACCGTCAGCATGGAACATAAAGTACCATTGTGCTTTGTTAGGTAGTCGATAGTCGTAAATGTCTTGGACAAATCCGACACGAGACAGCTAAGATTACATGATGGACAGTGTGTCCAAAAGGCCCTACCCCGACCCAAATCAGCGCCACCACCTATTTTATCTTATTATTATGTTAAACGAAGGAATTTTAAAAAATCGAACTTCCTGACTGTTTGTGATACCTATCATAAGCTTATTTTTAATTAATATGTAAAAGTTTTATTTTGTATAGTGTAGGCAGAGATGCGAAGTTGCTCTTTTTGCTCACCATCGTGGCCAAACTGAAATCTAAGCTCTTGTAGGGGAATACCACATATACACTCCACATATACACAAACACACATCATCATCATCATCAGCCTATATTAGTCCACTGCTGGACATAGCACACAAACACACACACACACACATATACTACACACACACACACACGCGCGTACAAATATCTATTACATCAGTAAATATATTTATATTATAGTTAAAGTTATTACTTTAGATTGAACTTATTACTTCTAAGATAATTGCCATTGTTCAAAATTTCTGACTTACCTTGCTGTTCAATTTGTTTTTTTAATGTCGGTGTAATCCTTTTTGGCTTAGTGTTATGTATATTTTAAGTATTTATATGGAAATTGTAACGCTGTGGTTTACCTTAATAAATATTTAAAAAAAATGCTCTGAAAAAACAAGGGGATGTACTACTTTCATTCAATTCAAAAACGGATAGTTAGGACTTAACACTAGTTAACACAAAAGGAGTTAGCAGCAAAAGTAGCGTGATGAAGGGGAAAGTTTTATTCCGTGACGCAATTTCTAATTTCGCCACCCCTCTCAGTAGCCCCTGTGGCCTAATGGATAAGGCATCGGCCTCCTAAGCCGGGGATTGTGGGTTCGAGTCCCACCAGGGGTACGGATTGTTTTTGCAATTTATTGTTACCACATTTTTGGTCCTTTTGACCTTTGGACTTTTACTTTTATTTGCTTTTTGGGTGTGGATATAAGGGTGCCTTTTGGCAGTTATTTTAATTTTAAGAATTACTACGGAACTTAAAAAAATATTTTGTTTTCATTGCTTTGTAATGTAGGATAAATAAACTGAAGATTTATATTGTTTTCTTCATATATGGAATCGTCAATGCTACTTAGTAAAACAACAAAGAAGTCAATCAAATCTATTTCATGATCCTAAACGATTCACATTTTTACGAGGGTTAAATAATGCTGTGTGAATAGTCCAGATATATTACAAAAAATACTCATTTAGTAGGTACCTACGTATACTATGATGCCTATGATGAAACCTATCGGTATTAAATATTTACTCGTCGTTTAACCCTTCAAGTGTACCTAACGCACTCTAGGGCCTCCTGCAGGTGTGTGCGTGCTGTGCGTACTGTTTACACTTCACAGGTTTACAGACTGTGCTCTAATCTGTGGCTGTCTACGACCTTGCAGGGACGTCTGTATCCAGGGAGTCTGTAACTCTGAATTACGAGAGGAGGGGGAGGGGGAGGGGTCGATATTCGAATTTTCAGCAGTGCGTTTTAAAGTCTTTCTGGAGTCTAGGGAGGCAGTGTTCCTATTAATACTCTAGAGGAAAAAATTAAAAAAGTTAACGAACGACTCGACGTTGAAAGTTCATCCTAAGGCTGAGCGCAGACTTGAGTCACGACAGTTTTAAGACAGACTTTCCTCACATAGAAAGTCTGCCTTAAAACGGAAACAAAACTGTTTTGTCTTGCATCTTCATACATTTTGTAAAGCAATAGTCTGTCTTTAGTCTGTCTTAAAACTGTCGTGACTCAAGTCTGCGCTCAGCCTAAGAAGCCTTAAGATTTCCTATATTTTTAAATGTGAGACCGAACTTAAACGTACAAAAATGCTTTCGATCAATTCCAACAAAGCCTTTCAAATTTTGTCCGCAGTATTTATTCCACTCGAAATTCAATCATCCATCCAAACTTTAGTAAACAACTTCTCAAACAGAATTCAAATCAATTTAGTTCAGCTGGATAGGAGTTTTCGGGAAATTCACACCCCATTCTGAGTGAAATTATGTTTGGACATGTATTTGTACTGGTGCGAGCAGACGAACCACTGATCAGTATTCAATATTCATTTATTCAGTTGTTTCAAGGAATATGTAAGCACAAAATCTTTTAGCTTGCAAACTATCTAGCGGGTTTGGTTGTCAAACTAGGCCTACATCTTAGTACTCACGGGACCCCGTTATATAAAACTCGATTTAAGTACCTACATAAAAATACACATTTTTTTCTTTGAAACCTTAAAATTGAAAACACGATTGCGAAAAAACATTTACGTTAAAAAAAAAAACAAAAGTGCACAGTTTTGCACCTAATTTGGTAGAGACCTCAGGAACCATGCGGTCGATAGAAAATATTTTTGTTTTGATTCGCAGGTTATTACTAATTCTTTGGTTCCTTAATACAGTTTTTTCATAAGTTGTGCAGTTTTCTTGTGAGCAAAATCATCAATTTTGCTTTTACGCCGTTCGAAAAACGTGTGCTCTGTCCCGCTCCAATGAACGCGAAATCCTATGCCTATCCTTTTCACAATATGGCGCGCAATGCGCATGCTCACGCTTTTACTGCCAAGCTACAGCGACGCGTGCAACACGGAGGGGCGGGCGGCGGCGGCGCGGCGCGTCGTCGTCGCTGCGCACCCGCAGCCGAAGAAGGCTAAAAGCGGGCATCCACCGCGAAAAGGTAATGAGCGGGCATAGATTTAAGTAAAACTCAGTAGAAATGGTACGTTCACCCAGCGCTAACTCAACAAATGGCCTGTGTTGTGTTACAACTAAACGCAACGACACTTCCTACTTCCAATCTTTTGCAATATACCTACCTAATGAACGACAAAGATGGAAAACGTACCTAGACCGAAGTGCGATCGAGACAACAATACACGCGAAACACGTACGCCGGCCGCGCCGGTCCGACTGTGACTGAGGTGAGGTGGGTGGACACAATTGGACTCAATTTGAGCGTTCCACTTTCGAGAAGCTAGTGCCCAATCTTCCCTATTTTACTTACATCGATGTGAGCGGGACTCCTTTGAAATGAAATAGGTTACATTTCCACTAACAAAGAGTTTTGTCTGTTGATTTCCACCGCAAAGGGAAATGAGGGAGATGAGTGAGCGGTGCGTCTTTTCAACGCTTCGTCCTTGCTCAGTCCTTTCCACTCCACTATTTGTTGTTAAAAATAAAAGTATGCAGTTTACTCTTGCGATTTGAACGGAGTCCTTCATGGGTCCGCTTCGCTCGCGGTGGTAACCGGGCTGATGTACTCCTAGCCCACCACCTATCACAACGCAGACTAGCCATCTGCACATGCAGTACAATTTCTAGTGCACAAGGTTTAGTGCGTTGGTGGCAGTCAAAGTGTAACGGAAGAGTATGCTCTACTTGTTTTGTGTTGACCTGTACCGAATCCGAACGAAAGCGTCTCGTCGTGAGGTCGTCTTGTGCGGGCGGATGCGCGGCATAATAATGTGCATTCAAGCATGGGCTTTAACTCGTTAGCTTTAGATACATTTTACGGTGACAAAATGGCTTCCCACAAGCTTCAAACGATGGCCCGCGAGCTGTCTGTCATCTGATACCGTCAATATGAAATGCATCTAGGTGTTACGAGTTGAAGCCCATTACTTGTATGCACATTTTTCTGCTGAGTTGTAGCTGTCTGATCTGCGACTACCTTTAAAGTTGACGCCACTTATTAGTGGGCTGTCTCTTCTATACCCAATCTAACTGATACGCTACTTATAGGGATTTACATCTGAAAGTCATTGAAATCAAATCTTGCTAGGAAATTGCGTGTGGTGTGTATTATTTTTACAAACAAAGAGAAAAATATTTTTTCGATTAAGAACGTACTATGTATAAGCTTTGTATTTTTACTCCATCCTTTCGACGCGACCGTAAAAACTTACGACACTGATACTTTCGGACTTCTAAGCTCGCCTCGTCTATTTATTATTTGTTTATAAAATATTCCAAATAACCCGTCGCAAGAGCCAACAAGCTATGTGGTGCCGGCCTAGAATTTACACCACCCTAATTCTTCCCGCGGGTATCCTAAGAGGCGACTAAGGGATAACAACCGGGCAGCAGCCCCCCTTGCAGAACAATTCTACCACCGAACTGCGATCCCCAACCCGCATGCCCAGCGTGGGGATTATGGGCATTACCCCCATGAGATAAACGTCAATAAGGCGCTTATCAGGAAGAGGCCTGCGATCAGCAGTGGACCAATATAGGCTGTTTTGGTGAGGTAAGGAAGAGCCGACTTCTCCTCCGTAGACCGAGACACGTTCTCGGTGACCCCGTTGACCCAATCACCGCCCCACACCACACAACCGACCAAAAACCGACCCCGCCGGATGCGGGGCCGAAGAATTCCCCGCTTCCGCCCATAGGTACACTTGTGCACATAGGCGAAACCTCTCTTTCCTCTTGTAGCATCTGGCAACAGCCCAAGCCGAGGATCGCACCTAAGTGGTCCTTGTGCGTGTTGCCAACCTAACTTTTAACCGGCGCGCGGCGTGGCGCTTTCTGCGCCCGCCAAAAGTCCGGTAACACTGTCGTGGTCATCTGCGGTCAACAGCATTTTAGTCCTTTCGGAAGGAAGAGCCAACAAAGGGAACCTACCAGAGGAAGGGCAGCAGCGTGCTTCCTTTTGTATATTTTAATACCTCCGCTGCGGTGACCAAGCCGCCTGCCAAGCGTGGTGAACAGGAATGTTCAGAAGTGAACTAGTCTAGTCTGGACTAGTCTAGGCTAGACTTTTTGTTATTATAGTGCGTAAGCCCTCGCACTCTGGGTAAGTCCCGTCGAAGTCGAAATTTTTTGCGATCTTATTTGATTTCCTAGAAATTACCCTGATACTTGATAATTATAAATTACGCACTATAATAACAAAAACCTTAGATTGAGCAACGTCAAACGAACTAAACGTAAGTTTTGTCTTTGAAGAAAGTAATAAGCCGCAAAGATTTTCGACTCCTACGTCACTTGACCTCGTGGTGTTTGGTTAGCACATTCCCGTACTCAGGGAAGGATGCGGGTTCAAGTTCCGTCGAAGTCGAAAATTTTTGCGATATTATTTGATTTCTTATACTAGACTTGTAGGTATCTGTGATAATGAGGAACCAATCAATGCTGAGTTTCCTATAAGTAATGGCTACATAAATCAGCTTCAGTTAGCTAAGTACAGTCAGCTGCTCAGACATGTATACACTTCTAGGGTTTAACTTTTATTTTACTCGGAACTTTTCAAACAAAAGGCCACGCACACGTTTTTCGTACAAAGTAGTCATCGTACTTGTCAGAATGCGGTATATAAATTATCACAATTACTATAAACTTAGGTACTATAGTCAAATTGAAAACTTGGAAGTGTATACATATTTTTGCAGTTCGTACGTATAATAGTGTGCAGTACGTATAATATAATGCTGAGCCATTAACTACCCATAAAAATTAACCCATCCTAACATCCGACGTTGAAAGATGATTTTCCTTGAAATAGCCCCGTATCTCGGCTAAAATATAAGCTGTCGAGTTTATCAAGAAGGCGTAGGTACTGCAACATAACTCAGAGGTACAAAACTACGAGTAAGGGTACATCTGGTCCGAATGTCAAACTGATCCGCGGACGAGAGGTCCACTTCACTTTTGAGTAGGGGTACATCTCGTCCGAATCTAAAATCTCTTGGTTTTAGATCCGGATGAGTTGTACCATTTTCTAACCAAAAGTGAAGGGACAACTCGTCCGAATCTCGTCGTTACTTTTCAAGGGTTCTGTCTACAGAGATTATGATTAGAAAATCTCAAAAATGATGATGTTATCCAGACAGCTTTCTCCCACAATTTGACTTTGGGGAAAAAATGGGGCTTAAAGCTTCGTCGGGTACTTATCGTGCCTTTTTGTGTTATGTAAAATTTAAATCTGAAGTAAAACTTAGGGACTGGCTGTTGGTTGCATTGCAATTCCGATTGGTTGTTGGTTACGATCTCCAAATTAACGGATCAATTTTCGACACCTTATATACTAACACAACTTTAGACTCTTTGAGTTGTGTGGCACTGCTGCTCATCTCCTTTATCAGCGAGACTCGACGCCATTTGTCGTAAAATAAAATAAAAATGGGATAGATCCGAACTACAGCCTAAGGAATATTGCAGGCACGACTTGCCACACGGAAAAAATGTTGAGAATTCGCAGTGGTGTGAATAAAGGTCGTAGCACACGTATCAACTCGGAAAGGGATCGTCACCGTATCAACTCGAGCCGTTCAGTATTAATTATATGAAACTACCTACTGCAACGCACACTAATCGGAATCGTAACGTAATCGCCTCGCCTCGGGACAAGCTCACGAACCGCGGTGCGGTGCGTGGTCGACTTGCCGTTCCCGCGCTTACGGTTCTCCGTACCCTAGCTTACGGCTCTCCGTACCCTAGCTTACGTCTCTTCGTCCACGCCCCTACATAGACCTCTCGTGCGCTACACTAGTGCGCGCTAACGTTCGGATTCAAAATGATTGAACTAGCCGTCAACCAGCGGTTAGCGAGCCGTAAACGCGGCATCGCCTAGCCGTAGCCGAGTCGACGTATCGGAGCTTCTGATCCGCTTTGGTTTCATGCTTACGTTAGGTTGACGACTGTTTGACGGCGACGCGAAAGGCGATACAGTTACGATCCCTTTCCGAGTTGATACGTGTGCTACGACCTTTACGGATTTCTGAGACAAGCATCCTAAAAAAACACACCTACTACTTGCGAGTCCCTAAGTTTAACATAAGAAAGTTAGGTACCTACCGTAACAACTAAGTTATCTTATTTAAAAGTTTGCAACAGTAAAATCTCATTAGCAAAGACCCTGCATCCATTATAATTATATCTCTTCTTGAGCAAAACAGTGTTTCATTTTAGTTAGTTCTTTATGACGGAATATAATTTCGCTTGGATGTTTTGACAAGAAATTAAAAAAACTTTTAAATGGTTTACAAAAACACAGACAAACATGCAAATACTTAATATGCTACTTAATCCTACTAGTATTATAGAGCCGAAAGTTTGTGAAATCTGAATTTTTGTTGGGATCTCCAAAACTACAGAACAGATCCAGATGAAATTTGGCGTACGTTTTGCTTTTAACTTAGATACCTACTTAATAGACTACTTATTATTAGGAAAATACGCGTGCGAAGCCATACGAAGCTAGTATCAAAATGTAGGGTAGTTAGTACCTATAAGTGTAAAATATTGAAAGAAGTCGTCTGCTACTGCTACTGATTAATTTTCCACCAATTAAAGAATCTGCAGTCTGCAGGGTCTTATTTTATATACCTATACAAAAACACGTAGGGTATTATTTTTTGGATTTAAGTGGATTCGAGTACCGGATAAGGCAAATAATTTTCCAAAACTCTGTGAATGCAGTTTCACTTATTTAAAAAAATAATGGACGGTTTCCTTTCAGAAAAACTTCCTAGCTTCAACATTTCGGGTATTTTCCTTCCATGTCCCCTAAGACATGGAAGTGTGGTGTCTTCGTGTTCCAAATCCATGGATTTGGCACCAAGTGTAATCAGTCATTTTGCGAACGATTGTGACGATTCCGGTGGTACCCAAAAGAAACCTTTTGCACGCAACGCAGAGTAGACTCTAACCTCCTTTTAATCCTCAGTATAAAGGTAACCATTAATCATACCTTCCATGTCTTAGTTGCTGCAGGAGGTGCCAACCTTCGTCAAATTGATGAGCCCTTTACTGGGCATTTAATTATTTAATTATTTTGAACATGAACATTTTAATTATTTTACTAAATCAATACTTTCACACATAAAGTTATCTAGCTTCTGCCAGCGGCTGCGCACGCGTATTTTCAGTGTAATTAGTAGCCTATTAGTTAAGTGAGGTCCTTTATTATGGAAGTTTGCTCAGTATATATCTATGCTTGAGTTATGTTTATGCCATAGAAAAGCGTTACTCGTTGCTTTTTTTGCCACCATGGTGGCAAAAAAGAGCAACTTCGCATCTCTGCTTAAAGTATACCTACAAATTGAAACTTTTACAGGGGCATTAAAAAAAACTTATGATAGGAATCACAAACTGGCCAATAGTTTTTTATAATTCCTTCGTTTAACATATTAATTAAATAGGTGGTGGCGCTGATTTAGGTCGGGGTAGTGCCCTAAATTAAAACCCGTGATCTCCAGGATATTTAGTACCAAAAAGACGGCGCCACTTGCCACACAGCACGTGAAACCACGGCTTTATTGCGAGAACAATTAGAAGTACAGTACCCGGCGATAAATAATGCACATCGATCTGTGGAAAGAGACAATCGGTTAATTTCGGCTTCGTAGAGCGTTATCTCTGTCGCACACTACCTATACGACTGACGAAACATCACTGTCAGTCGTTGTTCAAGTGCGGTGGAAAACGGTCGCGTCCAATTCAAAATATTATTTTGAATTATATATTGAGAGTTGTTAACACCCCCAAATTTAAATAATTTTAAGTTGTACTATGGCATCTTTTTATTACAATGTCTCATTTTAACAATAGGTATAATGGTGTTTATTGTGTACACTGCCAGCTGTAATTTTTCAAAATAATTAAATACGTAAACATAATGTGAACATCTTTTTTTTAATTTATTTTACTTCAACCTAAGCCAACACTTATAGAAAAATTGGTGTATTTTATACAAAGAATAAAAAATTATCAAAAGAAGCAAATCACAATTGTTTCAACAGCTCCTAATAGATACCGGACTGTTTGTATTTCGTGCGACAGAGATAACGCTCTATGAAGCCGAAATTAGCCGATTGTCTCTTTCCAAAGGTCGATGTGCATTATTTATCGCCGGGTACTGTAGAGATAAACCATTCTAAAAATGCACGCCCCTTATACTATAAAAACAATCGTAGTTTGACTAATTCATTACGGATGTAAGGGATGAAACGTTGGTGTTCTTCCAACACAAATAAGGTTCGTAGCTAACCCTCTTACATCCGTCATGAATGCACGCCTCCTCCACAAAACGTGCATTACACACTCGGCGTGCATTTTTAGAATGGTTTATCTCTACAGTTAAGTTGGCTGCCTAGATCCTGTGACATCACACCCCTTTTTGGGATAATGTAAAGTCCAAAGTCTAAGTTAAGATGGATAAGACTAAGTTAAGATTAAATTCCACGTGGATGAAGTCGCGGGTAACAGCCAGTTACAAAATAAGACAGAAATAAAGATTTTCTATCTCTAACTAAGGTTGGCTAGTAAGGTATGTATATCACAGTAAGTAAATAAACCTAACCCCTAAGAGTACCCACAAAGTCTGATTACTCGAATCGTCTAGTTTTCTTAGCAAGGACACTAATTTGCTGTTGTTACGTACTGTATCAACCCCCTCTGTCCCCCTTCTGTTAACACTCTGTCTCTACTTTACCAAGTTAAATAGGTACCTAAGTAAGATGGAATTACATCAAAACTATTCGTATTCTCTTTTAAAAAATCCAATTTTACAAAAACACGGGCATTGCCGTTGTCAGGAAAACGCAATTTCGGAGGGCAGTAGAAGCAGGTTTTAGAAAATGAAAGCGGAGTGGCTATAGTTCCCTTATCTCAGATTTAATAGGCTACTTGACTGAAATTTGGCCCAATGAATAAAAAAAATCTGTAGTATTTGACTTAATAAACCTATATTTATAGGTTTCTGATATTAAAGGTGTAAGATGACTACATATTTTCAATTTAAAAATTGTTATTTTGATGTCGTAACAACCATCTTGTTACAAACATTAAACCAGAGTACAAAAGAGATACTTCCTCTACTGTAAGTATCTGTCTTAGTTGATATTTTTGCTGAAGTTCTCCTGGTATCTCTTTTTTGACTGTAGGCATTTTAATATCTATACTTAATATACTAGGTACATAAAGTTTGTTGCTCACTTTGGTTAGTAAAATAAGGATAGATATTTTTTATTACACAGAAAACACCCAGAACTCCCGGAACAAGTATCTGCACTTTGTATAGACATAAATGTCCCAAAGGCAAGAATCGAACCCGCCACCTCCTGATTCGCAGTCAGATCTTCGCCCGCTGTGCCACAGAGGTCGTCATTGAGGAAATCAATGATGAAGAACCGTTTTTCAGTAATGGTTTTCTAAAAACAGAGCCCAGTTTTTCGTAGAAGTAAGAAGATCACAAAAATTTTGTTAAGGCTGCTCCTCGGTAAATTGCCCAAAATGGTTCTTCACAAACAAAATTTAAATATTTCTCTAAAACGAATCCATTCACAGTAATGAATGAATCACGAAATGTAACCAATATCATATGAATATATATGACCAATAAGGTTGACATTCTTTTGGAAAAATATTAAATTTGCTTCAATTATTCCGCAAGGCACTATACAAAAAAAATATTTTTTAAGTTTTATTATTACATATTTTATTATTCGTCATAATGAGAGAGAGACCTCTGTGGCGCAGCGCGCGAAGGTCCGCCTGCGACGCAAGAGGTTGCTGGTTCGATTCCCACCTCGGGACAAATGTTTGTACGATCTGCAGATATTTGTTCAGGGTGTGCTGGATGTTTTCTATGTATAATAAAAAATGTCTATCTATGTAGTGTATTGTATTAAGTACCTATCTAGTAGGTACCCATAACACAAGCTCTGCTTAGCTTGTGGCTAGATAATGCTGTGTGAATTGTCCAGCATTATTTATTTATTTTATATGGTATTGAATATAATGATAATTACGAAAATATTTATAGCTTAAGAGACAGATACAATATTGAAATAGTAGTTTGAATGTTGTTTTTTTCATTTGGTGTTTCCTGTATGTAATTTAATATGTATGTAATTTAATTAATTTAATTATAAAACTTTACAAAATATTGTAAGTATAACGAAATGTTTTATCGAGTAGTTCTGATATTAGTCATATTCTATGATTTGTTTCAGTACTTATATGAGCTAAATTTTACAGAAATCTTTAATACGGTGAGGACAGAATTGGTCAAATTACCGTGGAGCCCCCTTAATTAGTCCAAAAGGTTCAAGATTGTTTTTTCACAGTGGGCGATTGTTTGTACGTAAATAGTATTAATAAGAGGAATTCAGTAAAGGTCAGATAGATAAAATACCTAAACATCTTCACTTAGGGAAAACTCGGGGAATATTAAGTACCTACTTACAAATTATGAAAGGCTAAAACGGTATGGTCAGAAAAAAAATCTAAATAGGGAAAAACCAACACAAAGGAGGTTCTTTAATAAAAATTAAATTACTGTGGATTCATATAGCACGGGAATGGGCATAGGGGAAAAGGTAGAAGGTAGGTGTGTGGATGATGATGTAGAAATTGATGATGACCAAAATTATCGTCATTATCGTCATTATCGTTATTACGACGATATTTTTGCAGTATAATAATAGATAATTTTAGCAAATATGTCAGACATAAAACGTTCCTGTACAAATTCCTCAAACGGCGAAATTACCGTGATCTTGACCGAGGTTACCAATTGAGCCGTTTGGGGTGGAAACCCTACATCCTTGGGGTCCTGGGGCACACGTAATATCCCTAAAGATCTTGGATATGAGTGTAAATGCCTAACTGTGTTGTTTTATTCTTTTATTGTTATTTTCATTTCAATTTATTGTTATTTTCATTGTTAATAAATTAATATAATTCGTCTGTACAAATTAAAACCAATATAAAGCTGCCAAAGATAAAGAAAGGCATATCATTTTATCTACCGTATCCTTTGGTTTTTATATGAGCAATCTTACTGGATTCTTGCACTGAACTATTTAGCCAGCATTGCGCATATTTACATAAAGTTCAAATCTGCCTGTTTCTTCACACTTCAGTATCATCAACATCAAACGTAAGCTTCACATATAGGTACTATTCAGTTGTCTGTTGCCTCCATGCGCTTTTATCAATACGCATGCGAGAGAGCGCCGCCTAGCGGCATCTTTCAGTACCGACTGGGCCTCGACTGCGCACGCTCCGTGCTCTACTCTCTGCATTTAAATACCCCAAAACAATACCGATATCCCTTTTAACCCCCTTTCCAAGGCCCCCTTGCTTTTTTCTTTTCCAACCCCCCGCGCGCGTCCGAAAATCCTCAAGTAATTCGCTGACTGTTTGTTTTGTTTTGTGTTCCCGTCTTGGAGTCCTGAATCGGTAAGTTATGTTATACTTACTGCTTATAGTCATATAGTTGATGTATAACAGTGATCTAGGCTGAGCGACTTTCGCTGGCCGATGAAGAATGGGGGCACTCTCTAAATAAACTGTGATTTTTGACTTGGCGTTTCAGTTGGGCACATTTTAGATCGCTGGGTATTTAGGCTATCAAGGCAAGAATAACCTGGGATAAGCTGAATTAGAATTGACAGGGTGCAAACACAATAATATCCCGGATCTCTATGACAATAACATTTTGATGCATTGTCTTTTTCTTGGATTAGTAGTACTTATTGATTTAAATTTAGTCTTATATACTCAATAAATCTTTGTTGTTATTCTTGGTATTATAATATCTAACGTTTATTCTCAGTAGAACAATTACCTACTTCAAATCTACCCTTAAAATGGGTAGCCATTTGATAACTATTATCAATTATCTATTGCATTCAGTGAGACGCAATGAGATGATTGAAACCATTATGGCTCTCCCGCACCGCGAGCATTCGTCTGTAGTGCTGCAAGATTCGTTCATATACTCTGTAATTTAAATAATCCCTCCCTGATTGACGAGCATTTGTCTGTAATGTAATGTAACAATGCAGCCGTATTCGATTTGAGGATTTTGCTGTATTAAATCAGTGACAATAAAAAAACAACAATTTTTATGACCAAAGCCTTTAGGTTAACTGTCTTTTTCTTCGATTATACCTAGTAATTTTGTCTATAGGATAATTACTTTTTTAAATATTGTCTTTTCTTGTATTAAACCTAAGTTTATTCGCACTAAAACAATCTACCCATTTTATAACCATAACATATCAATTTATCTATTGCATTGTCTCCCTGTGTAAAGTCTGAGCTCCCTGACTTTACGCTTAATTTACTGGCAATTTTATATTGCGTAAGTCTGTAGTTTACCTTCTCTGATTGTAAGTAGGAGCAATTTGTGGGAGGGCGAGCGGTACACACGAATTACATTTTCTTGGATCTTATCAGAAAATGTTTTACGCGCAATTGTTACTAAATATTGTTTTATCCTAATATTATACAATGTATTTCCGCAAAGTAACGCCTGAATCTATTATTTATATCGTACCTATTGCTTTAAATTTGGTCTATAGGATAGTTACTTTCTTAATAATTGTTTTTTCTTGTATTAAACCTAACGTTTATTAGCAGTAAAACAATCTACCAATTTTATAACTATTAGGTACCCATCAATTTATCTATTGCATTGCATTCAGTCAAACGCAATGAGATGATTGAGACCATTAAGGCTCTCCCTGACCGCGAGTATTCGTCTGTAATGCATGTTACGTTACAGACGAATGCTCGCTGTGTGCAATATTCGCTAGTATACTTGTATACTTTTAAATAATCCCTCCCTTGGCGAGCATTAGCCTGTAATGTAGCAATGCAATCGTTAATGATTTGAGGATTTTGCTGCATATCGAATTAGTGACAATTAAACAATAGATTTTTATAGGCTGCGCTGTGAGAACCGAACATTAGCTACAATGCTCCTTCTCCTCACTCACTGATGTTATATACGTGAGGATGCTGTAAATTTCTTCGAAATGAATGGAAAAATTGTTTTTTTGCGTTTTCTGACTTTTCTAGAACTCAAACCTTCGTTGGTCTCAAAGAATGTTTTGATAAGTATAAGAAACAGGATCGATTCGCATCAATTTTTTTTTTGGGAAAAACGGACATTTTCTCGAAGTCTGTAACTTTTTGAAAATCTGTGAATGGGGATGATATTTTTTTTTAAAAGGGTGGGCAGTTTCCTACGACCATCTTCATGTAGCTTCAACGGTTATGGTACCTGCCGTTACTGCCCCGTCCAAAAATTCCACCCTATAATAGATAGATAGAAAATACTTTATTGCACACTTAACTTTGAAATAACTTGCAAAATAATAATCATGGAATAAGTGACAGTTGGCAGTTTTATCGCTCAAGAAGATCTCTCCCAGACAACCTTGAACCTTAATTATTGTCTAGTCTAGCTGATCTTATTTATTTTTCATAATACTACGTTATTGGTCATAGTGCGATGTCCATAAAGTATAGGTATTCGTATAGGTGGTAGGTATTAGGTATTTATGAGGGTTACAAAATGTGTAAAAATTTAAGATCAATGTTAGGTAATTCTTTTTTAAGATATGTTCATATCATTTTTACCTAAGTGTGTATGGTACCTAATTTGTGTTTCGATTTTAATTTATTTCCCCTTGGAGTCGAGACCCTAGGTCCGTGGGGTACCGAGGCTCTTCGGGTTTTAAAAAAAATATCTGAGCGTCTGATCGAAGTGACGCGTAAGTGCATCAGACGCATGATGAGTATCTGGCACAGCGCATCAGCATTGCCATACAGCGTGGCAATGCAGCCAGCGTCTTGGGGACGCTTCCGACTGGTATTGATATGGATCAGTTCAGCTACCTGTAGACTGTTTGCAACAGTCTGCATCTGCAGTTAGATCAGTTGTTTCAATTGTAAATACTAGTGTATTTTTATTTGTGAATAAAGGCCTTTAATTTATTTCTGTATGATAAGTAATAATGAATTTTTAAATTTATTTTTATGGTGTGACATATTCTGATATATTTTTACTATTCTTAGGATTTGAATTTGTAAAACAATAAGTCAAATTTTAATTTTTGTATTATTTACTCTATGTAAATATTGCGACACAAATTTATTTGTTTTTCGAGTAATTAAACTGAAGCTGAAACTGAAAAATTGTTCAAATGGGACGTAGAAAGTCATGTGATCATGATTCCTGTAAATCAAAGTCAAACATATTATGACGGTGTAATAGTATTATAATATCTGTGGTGTAGGTAAGTTCACTTTTTGAACCCATCGAGATAAAATCCAGCCTCTTTGTTTGGAGATGAGCGTGATACTTAACTAAATGTTGAGATAAAATAACAAAATCGATTACTTACCTACCACTTCTATAAAAACAAAATCGAATCGGTAAAGCAGCAGGACATGACTGTTTGATTGTTCATCAAAAAGAAAATAATAGCGTGGACGGAGTAGTCCCTCATTGGGTTTCACCCCTTGTTTCTTTAAATTCTGATTTTTAGGTAGGCAACACTTGGGATGAGACGAAAGAAATGGTACGTTGTTAACCTAGGCGAGAAAGTGCCCAATTCCTCCCATTTCTTGCTAAACGCGTGAGAAATGAAATTCCATAAAGTTTTCCCTCCCGCATTTCATTGCGCCTGCAATGACGTACTTTCTACCTTATGTTAAGAAGAGGAATAAGCAATTTTCTGAGCAGGTGTAGCATAAAAAATCATACATGTTATCCCCAAACATCATAGACGTATTCTGTATACTATTTTGACAACCTTCGTTGAGCAAAGTCTGCCTTTCCGGCTTACTCAAAAGGCGGCCAGCAATTTTCATTACTGTCGTGTTTTGCGGCCCGCAATGTACCTACCTATTTTAAATTTCGAATTGTATTTCGTTTTGAATATAGTCAGGTGTATAAAGGTTTTATGCATAATGAGCAGCCCAGCCATTACTGACCTCGGAAGTAATGTAGGTACTAAATCTTTTAGTTTATGATGTCCTTCACGGCCTTTTTTGAACTTCAGTGTTCGTTTTTGGGACATGCAATGATTTAGGTTATTTCTTAGGACATGATTTGTGCCATAAAAACAGACAAACTGGTTGTGAGGAAAATATTCGATATCTTTATCATTGTTTCGAGACTATTTATTAGCGATTTGGGTCTCAAGAACGCTAACAAAATTAAGTTGACCAATCAATAATCAGATAATATCTTTATTGAGATGAATGGTATTCTACCACTGCTAATTCGAATTTCTTGACTCGAGAACCGTTCCGAACCAGTCCCGGAAGGAAACCAAATCACATCTAATGGAAATAATAAAAGAAGACATAAAATTCCGGGCCAGGAAATAGCATGTTCAATCAGCCAAATAAAAATCTATTCAAGACCTAAGAATCGAAATTCAGTACCTATTTAGGTTCAGTTCATACAATAAAATTCAATGCGCAATTGCATATCGGAACTGAGAAATTGCATTATGAACCATAAAATATAAAAAAACGGCATTAACCTTGGAACGTTAAGGTATAAAATTCAATGCTAACCGAACAATAAGAGTTAGTGCAATTCGATAACGAATGCAGTTTATGCACCGATGCAAATGCCGTGGTTTTTGCATAACTCTTTTGTGACATGCCCCATGCAACGTGGAACAGGGTTGTTCTGGTAAGGTTGGACGGATTCCATTCGACTTTATTTGAATGCAGTTGGTAGATTAGAACTTTTATACTACTACTACTCATAATTCTGAACTTAAGGTAGAAAGTACGTCATTGCAGGCGCACTGAAATGCGGGAGGGAAAACTCTATGGAATTTCATTTCTCACGCGTTTAGCGGGAGAGAAAAGTGTACGGAAATTTTCGTTTTCCAAATTTCGTTTAAAAACATTTCTAACGTGTTATTTTTTTTATTTTCTGAAATATCAGCGTGTAGGCTATTTTCAGAATAGTTCAAACGACAAAAAGTTTTTTCTCCGAATTCGCCATTTATGTTGTCGGCCTCTTCCGTATTCGGAAGAGTAATTAAAAAAAAGAACCATGTGAAAATCGCACGTGCGCGTATTTAATGCAACATTTGAGTTTGCAATTTGAATTTGCTCGAGTGATTTTGAAGATTCTCAAACGATGATTTTCCTCGAAGGTGGAACAATAACTGAAAAAAAGAACCATGTGAAAATAAAACGTGCGCGTATATTTATTGCTACATTTGTGTTTAAAATTTGAATTTACTCGTGATTTTGAAGATTCTAAAACGATGATTTTCCTGGAAGGGTAGTATAAAGCACTATGTATCACTCGGGAGAAAGTGCGATTCCTACCTCGTGTGTTTTAAGTTTAAGTTTTTCAACTTAGGAATTGAGCACTTTCTCGCCTAGGTGTACAATGTACTTATTCTACATACATATTTATTCTTAAGGGACTTGCCTACTAGATCATCCTGGGAAACGGTTTAGTCAGACACTTTTATGATTCAATGCTCAGGTGTACCAACTCTTTTTACTTCGTGCTTTCATTATCAACACTACAACAATGTCCGAGTTTTCTGCTCGGTTAAGTCGGGGTGTAGCAAAGAACTTGTAAGTACTTACCACGTCCCTCGGGTGTAGTTAGTGAGTGACTCGTATAAAATGACAAAATTCCAAAAAGACAGAGGAAACTACCATTGTAGGTACTAAAATAAAGTTTATACAGTTGAGCTTAAAAATAATTATGTTACCAGCTACCAGGTACCTACTTGTTGGTTTCTCCTCAATCTCCGACTTTTATCCATGATGTGTTAAACCCTAGGCACCGTGAGAATATAGGCCAAGTTCAGGGCCGCTGCAATGCAACCATTGTTGAGCTCATTTCCGAACAGGGGTACACATTTCACAATACCGACCGGTTCAATGTAAAACTTGCTTTAAGTACTGGCTAATGAATCAGAATTTTGTACTGAATAACCGAATATTTACATTTTTTACGAATAAACACGACTATTTTTGTACAAAGGGTTTCTGGTTTTCTTTCATCTATTTTGAAAGCATTATTCCCAGAAAAGAACTCGAAATACATAAAGCTCAACACAAAGTGCACACAGCTTTACTACTTTTGTAAAAGTACAAAGATTCCTAGTAGGGTTTCGTAAAGCTGATTTTAACCTATGGGATCTTGCTAACGGAAAACTTCCCAACAAAAAGTAAGTAAGAACCGAACATAAAAATACTGATCCTGCGGAGATTAAAAACCACAAATAGTTAACTGTCCATAGATAACCTTTTCTTGACTATAGGGCTAGAATGTCAGCGAAGATCAAACATTAAACGAGTATTCTTGAACATTCCACGCCACCTATATCTTAATGCACGCGTATCAGATGCCGGACATCTAAAGATATAAAAACAACATTAAAGGGTTTTTATACTCGTAGTTTATCTACATAATAAAGGTATTGCGAATCATGACAATGAAATTTATACACACGAACAATGTTTCAGGACTCAATTAACGTAGCTTTTTTACCCGCGACGGAACGGAGATGGTATGCGCGTTTAGGTTGAGATGTTGTTTGTTAGTTTGTGTGAGCACAATTTTTATATATACATTTGAATATAATATCCATATCACTATAGACTGTGTTTTTATAGACTACCTTATAGCTTTCTTGTAGCAGATTTGGTAGATTTAAATAACATGCCCTCTGCGAACATTAAATATTTTATGATGTTTGACTTTATTTGAGTCATATCAAACTTGACCGCTATAATTTTAATATCCAGCTGTGATTTTTAGAGAGCATCAACCGTATAAAACCTTTACTTTGTAATAAAATAAAAGGCATCTTACTTTTTAGGGTACCTTTTATAGGTATGAGGATATATTCGCATTATTAATCATAGATTGCAGAGACCTATATCAGAGTAGAACCTATTACATACATATTTTGGTGGAACTGTAAAAAAAAGTGGAGTCTTGCTTAATCATCTCTAGATTTTCGCTTCCGACTGGTATTGATATGGATCAGTTGAGCTACAAATACAAATAAAAATAGATTGTTTACAAATTCAAATTCAATTTTTTATTGATACCATGTTGTTTGTTGGTCTTATATAAAAATAGTTCCAAACATGGACCCGGTTAGGGCACTACAATAATTATGTTGAAATTAACAAAAGTAGCAAAATATTAAAAACTTAAATCTAACACGACACGACATAGGATCAATTTATAGATTCTACAGTACAAAATTTTTACGAAATAAGAAAAATAGGAATTAAAATTTGACAAAAATAGAATAATACATAAACAAGGAAACACACTAAATAATAAATAACTACCTACAGCTCCAAAAACTCGTGTAATGTAAAAAAACACTTTTCAATTTAAAAGTTTTTTAAAAGTGTTTTAAAATTAGGTAATTTGCTTTCGTTCCGTATATCTTCATTCCGCAGTTAGCTCACATGTTTCAATTGTTACAATTGTTTATCTTTTATTCTCAGTTGTTTATTTATATTCTTTGATTGTAATTTTTTTTGAGTTCTTTGCTAATAATAAATAAAATAAATAATGCTGGACGATCCATACAGCATAAAGAGAATAATTACTTTTAGATATATTAATATCAATTACCTACCTATCGTTAAAATATTTCCAGTCATATAAATATCCTAGAATCCTGGAGTCTTGACTCAGCCACATATATACGAGGAAAAGTGACACCATAGAAAGTCTGTTATTATTATAAAAGGTATTAAATTATAGCCTTTGTTCCCGAGATGTACGGATAAGTGATAAGCGCAAGCGTAGTGAAATACCATTTTGAAAGAAAGAAAGAAAGAAAGAATTACTTACAAACTATGAAGATTATTCAGACTTATTACTCGTAGAAATCAGGGGACACGGTAGTAGAGTGACCCTGCCGAGTAAGTAGACGGCTGCCATCGGGAACCCTTTTTTCAAACCTCTTCGAGGCACTTTTCAGCTAACAACATACTATCAAACATGTATTATGTAGGGGATACAAACGAATATTATTCTGAAACTACACATTGTGAGTTAAATGGCAGTCTTCTTTCATCGGCATGCATAAAGAAGATAAAACACAAGAACTCGTACCCGAGCCCGACCTTCCTAATGAGGTTAGCGACATTTTGTCTCATTCTCACTTTTAATTCATTTCTTGTCGGCTCGCCCTTGTCTCATTAACATCATTTACACAACTTTTCACTTACAGCATTCTTACCAGTCTTACTTTTTCATTTACAACATTCTTATGGGCAGTTGTACTTTTAACCTCGACTAGTTATTCTTAAATAGTGTTGTCATCGTCATCTGGCCTTTTGCAGACTAAAACTACTCTGCGAATTTTTGTTTGTCTAGTGCATAAGTCTCGCACACAAGAAATTGTAACATTGTAATCCCAAACACGGTAATATTATCCAACAGTATTTGGACTCGGCCGTATCTTTGAAATAAATGCCTACAGCCGCGCTGTAGGTAAACATGCGATAGGGCTGCCCGCCTCCACCATTTTAATTACATTTGCCTACTTTGTGTTTCCATTTAGTTTTGTGATTGTAAATATAGGAAGGTACTTTTTTTATATAAACAAATAAAATACTTTGTGAATTGAATGGGAAGTGTTCAATAAAAATGCGTGTTGTTTTTTGATTGGTAGATTTAATTAAAAAACCTGATTATGTTTGAATAACAAATCGGTCTTATAAATTTGCGACCGAAAAATATTTGCGCCTCGACTGAGACATACCTACAAAATGCTTTATTATTAAATTTTAGGAGATTTTTTTGGAGAAAAAGGAATATCTTTTACTTGGTTATAGATACCTGCAGCTACTTTATTAAATATGTACCTGAACTTATTTTTAGAGAAAAAATCGCGCGGTTATTCTTAAAAAAACATCACACCATCCGTTCGTCACTGCGGCACAGCCGCGACTGTCTGCATGCTGAGCGCATGCCGAGATCGAGGCGCGTAGGTATAGCTCGCGTTTCGCCCGTTTGTATGAAGTCGGATTACTTATAGGATAATATTACCTTGTCCCAAATTTGTGACTGGCATTTTAAAATAAGTAAGTATACTACCAGCATAATCCTTTCAAATAACAGGCACAACAGAATAAAAGGTAGCACAGGAAGTAGGAGCTTGTGCAGCTTGTTCTGACTTCTATTGTAGAAGTCACAAATTGCTCTGAAAACAGTTTGTTTCAGTCTAGTTCTGGTTTAGTTCACAAATCTTATGACTTCCCAAGTAGATTAAGCCAGTTCTTTTTTTAAGGCTATTACGAAAGTGGTAATCGTTATCGCCAGCAACAGCGCCATGCTGCTTTTGCTGACGCAGCGTGTGGTTTAATACTCTTGTCGCTTCTACCACATGTTGTCACCCGTACATTTTCCTGCCTCCGAACAATAGGAAGCTCACAAAGCAATAGCTTTCTAAGAAATGCTACACAATGCGAAACCTTTCATAATAGTTAACAAAATGCCGATTACTTTGATCGGGATTATTGTTACTTCGAAAGGAAAACGAAGGTTTTGTGGTTTTCTATTGTTGCTAGGCCCTTGGTCCGCGTGCCTTTTGACTTGCAAGACTTCTGATTTCCATGGTTATTTCGGCTGTTTTGTAACAATTCAATACAATGTGTAGAACTAAGTTGTTGGTTATTGTTTTCGATTGTCGTACGTAGCTAATATTCAAATGAGGTAGGTATTGTCTGTGTGAATTGTCCTGCAATATGTATTTATTCATTGATGTAAAAAAAAAGTGCACATTAAATCATTCATTATTTCGACCAAAGTTCAGTACGAACCTATGCTCGTCAAAGTCAGCCAAAATGTAGATGGATGATAAAGAAAACCTGGCAATCGGCAACAACTCTATCAACAAAGCTTATGCCACTAGAGCTCTGAGTTCTAAAGTTTCATTTTTACATTTGGCAAAGGACTACTAAGTATCACATTCAACGAGGTCATTCCGCAAAGCCTGCGAAAGTCCCACGAAGATTTTGCATTTCTGGACGGAGTAAAGCTAGTTAAACTAGCAAAACAAACATGCACAATGGACCGATTTGATGCTAAGTGCGGCCAACGATACATGCACCACGATCATAACAAAAATGAAACGTCGCGGCCCACCTGACCCATGTCTCAGTTTCCAACTTGGTTCTGAAAACAACAAACAAATCTGTATAGCAACAACAGCAACCACCTAACATTTCCAACCTATAAATCCTGAAGCGTGCCGTGATTAATCCCAGAGACAAATTCCCCAATAAGGGAGCCTATCGGCCATCCGTCTCCTGTGAATAACTTAATTGGATTCCGCGGTCGATGCCTTCATCAAGGTCATTAGAAAAGACACGATCAAGAGTCTTTCAAAGAAAGAAGAAAGTTTGAGGAGAAGTTGGTGAATTTGTGATTTCAAATAAAATCTAGCTCTTGGGATGACACGCACAACTCAGGACCTGCAAGCATAAGAGAGGTATCATTAATTCAGAAAATTTATGAGTACCAACAGTAGGTACCTACATGCTTGACCTCATTGACAAAAAGATCTTGCACGCACATTATTTGCCAATTTAAATCTCTGTCTTTTTCATGGATGGAGTTGCACCTAAAAGCGCTCTCAAGTCTTTCATTAGGTATCACCATCCGAACAAACCTGTTAATTTTTATTCGCTAATTTTAAAACTCAAACCTTCATAACTTACGAACCTCGCCTTGTTCAGTATCAAATGTAATTTAAGCTCAACGTATCGCAAATAAAAGATAATAGTTTCCTTGTGTTAAAAGCTGCGCCAGCCCCATTAGGACTAATACATTATAGCATGGATTTATCTGATCATTCTTATTTATGCCTGCGTCGGGAACCAAAAAGCTGGTAAGCTATCATCATCATCAGTTCGTCTCTTATTTTTGCTGGATACAGCCATCTTTGTGTACGCTGTGTGACCAAGAGATAATGGCATTTAAATGATGTCTTGGTCGTACGCTAGAATAAACAACACAGACAAATTTACAAAATATAGAGGTGGGTACTTACGTGAAGGTTTTTAGGTAGGTGTTAGGGGCTATTTTTATTATATTATTTTAACTATTACACCCCAGAGATTCACTCGAGACACTCTCACAGATAAGTTAAGGTTTGAAATAAAATCTGGCATTAAACTTAATGTAGTATTCAATGCTACATGCATTATGTTTACTGCCAGCCTAAAACCTAAACTTGGGGATAAGGCGTCGACCTCTGCTAATTTATTCCTTTCAATTGTGAGACATAATGTATCGAGGCAAAAACTCACCAACCATAAATGAGAAACTGAGAAGCGTCCTCTGAAGTTACCGTCAAGGTTACACAGACCATAGCAACATTAGTAACTGAAGCCGGTTAGACCGTAATTGTATATTTGACTTATATGAATGACTGGGCCGAAAAAATGACTAAAACTAAAGTTATTTGACGGTTGTGTAAATTTTATTTATTGAGAGAAGCTACATAAAATGGCTTTAACAAGATAAAATTTGAGACCGATCAGGAATCAGACTAGCGGTATTTATTTATTAATATATTACTTTCGGAATACCATTGAAGCAAAGAATGAGCCCAGATTGAATAATGAATAACTTTTCTTTCGTTCTTTTTTCAACTTTTTACACACACGTCAGAAAATTTATAAAATTTTACCCGAATTTTTAGTCGACACAAAACAGAAGCACTTTTCATGACATTTTTAGACACTACCGTACCTACTCCATCAGTCTGGACTAGACCGACTAATTGGTAAGACTTGAATGAAGCGTCATTTCCAGACGTTTTCTATTCCTTAATTTCAAAGAAAATGCACAATATTCCTTGGTTTATTTTTTCAGTGCTTCAGACTGTATTATGCGGTTCAGCTTTGACTTTTAGGTTCAGTGAGCGATATACTTAGTCTCTTAATTTACATTGAAGTCTGCTGATAAAGATTTGCCTGAGATATTTTTTAAGATTTGCCTGTGAAGTCTTCCAGTGTTTCCCTATTGTTATTGCCAGTCCAACAGTTTGCATATTAGCGTTCATCAGTCATCGGCCCCGCTTCCGGCAGCATAACATAGTAGCATAGTTCAATGGCTCGCTTGATTCACGTCCCATGTGACCTTCGGGGCTTCGCGCCTGTCAACGAATCAATTTGTTGAATCAAAGACCATCACCGGTTTGATTCGAACGTCTAATTTGATTCGCCCAGAGATACTGTGATGGTTATTGCTGTGCTGTTTTGGTCATCAGTTGAGGTTGTTCGTGATTTGGGGTAGTGGGACCAATCCAGCCTTTTATAAATGCGTGTGGTAATTAAACGCTGAAGTTAAAGTTACTTATGCGAAAAATAAGCGTGACCATTATACGTTTTATTTCAACCACATACATTACGATCACCTTTGTTATCTGTCAAATCTATCGACGACTAATTTATATTCACTGCACGTGATTTCGATACGTTTTGCAGAAATTTTATTTTTAGTAGCCTTTAGTTTCTTCTTGTCCTGTTATTTGTTTGTGGCTATTGTTAGGTCGGGTATATATACCCGACCTAACAATAGCTGCAAACAAATCAGACAAAACAGAGTTCCTATCTATATAGATAGGAACTCTGTTTTAACAAAACACCTTAAAGAAGCCAGACTATAAAAACAAAGCTACTTAAATTGACATTCTTTTACAAATAACAGGAAATTGATCAGATGATATCACATTTTGCCAGGACTTCCTCGAGTTGTTATCGTATGATGAGTAGACAGGGGTAGCGCCATCTATCTTGAGATCGTTCAAACTTGATGTGATTGATGGTGGAAATTCCGATCCACATACAGTCATGTTTTATTGCGAAAACGAGGAAAATACGATAGACATTTGATTCGAACTATCGTACATCTTTTTGTGTGACGATCCGGCCATTACCTTGGATATTATTTTATAGAAGTCTACATAATGTAAGTTTAAAAATAAACGAATTCCAAATCAGCACCGCCTAATTGCGTTTTTATAGCTCTGATTTTATGTTTTAATTTTTATGTGATATTTATGTGGGCTTTATGTAAATTAAGTGGTCAACCAAAGATACGAAACACTGCTACTGTTCCATCGTACTATTCAATATTTAAATGACAATATTGCATACGCTCGGTAGTTACGGACCTATGGTACGTTATAGTGTATTTTTGTATCTCGTAGGATCTAACTAAGATGTAGCTTACCATACGTGGAACTGAGTTGATTTCTTTCTGCTTAGCCTAGGTCTCTAATGATTATGGTACTCCATAGAGTCTCAATTTATGGTCCGATAGCACACGGCATTAGGTTTTTTTAATTTATTGAAAAATCTACAACTTAATCTCACTTACGTAGACTAACGCAATAACAATTAAAAAAATTGACGAATGTTCTAAGTTTTGTACTTCCACTCTTTTATCAGGGGACCTCAGAAAAGGAACATCGAAGTTTTGTTTTCGTTGTCGTCCAAAACCAACTCTTAGGTCGCTTAAGATTAGCGTTTGCACTTTGCACGAAAACGAATCGGAAACTTCGATTTTGATTTTAGAAGAGTTGAAGAGTACGGGCCCTGACTTGGCTTAACTTGTTTCCAATAGAATACAAAAATACTGTATTGTTGGTAAGTATACTCGTACCAACAAAGAACATTGAAAAGCGACATTACTGGCTAGATTGTGTTTGCCGAGTTTTGCAGCACAAAACTAGTGCTCACAGTATGGTCATCTCATGATTTATGAAAGTATTGGAAAGTAAGGAATTTGACTTTGACATCACCACATGCAGTGAGTGACATCACGCTCACAAAGGAAACCGAATTTGACCATTTGACCGGTCTCATCCTGTCCGAAATTTCAATTCGCAGTATCACGCTATTTACTCAGACATAATAAATTATTTTTTATTGCGAATGCTGCAGACTTGCCGATCATTGGTTTGACATTCAGACGGTTTCTAACATTGCACCGGACTCTGCAACCCAAAACCGACTCAAATGATTGATCGTAGAGGTTATTTTAGGTTGTTTTGGGAGATTGCATTCGATCTCCGGTTTGTTATGGCCGTGCGTTTGCGCAGCCAAGGGCAAGAGTACGAATTATTCAGAATTGACCGATTCGGCTCTGAAGACATATTCGCTATTGTTATGAATATAATGGTTATTGATTTGATAATTTGTTGCTTAGGCACAAAAAAAATATCGATAGGTACGTAATGTAGCAATGCTCCATAAGAAACGTGAACTGCGTCTATTTTAAGTTGAAAGGAACATCAAAGTAGAGCACATGCTCGCCTCGAGAAACCGCACCGACCGCACGACATTGAGAATTTGATTTTATTATGTGGTTTGGGCGAAAATTAGTTCAAAGGAGTTCAGATCGAGGCCACAGGAACAAAAGCAGAGAGTATCAAATACGCACATATGAAAAGCTTCAATAGCATGCTTTGCCGCATTCTTTCGAAATGTCTAAAAAAATTCTTCAGCGATAGACAGAAAGGCACTCAAAATCAAAATCTCTTTATTACCCGACGAAAATATTCTCATACGAGGAGGTTCACAAGTACGCGTACCTACCTATATTTTTTTATGTACTTATGACCACGCATAACTTTTCACAGTGTAGTCCGATTTTGATTTTTTTTTCTTCATAAAACCAATAAATGTACATTTAATAAAGGTCCAATTCCTTAAATTAAACACTGACATGGAAATAAAGTTATATTTTATTTCTTTATTCGGTATATAAAGTATATAATAAATAATAAATAAATAATGCTGGACAATCCACACTGCATCATCTAGCCCCACGCTAAGCAAAGCTTGTAAGGTACCAGGTATCTAAAGTAAAGAAGCGACGAAGAAACCTTTAGTCTGTTAGTTGTTATTTGTCGCGTTGGAGTAAAACCTGTCCCAACCTTTTTTATCCTCTGGATTCTAGATAATCAGATATTTTATTTTTTACTGGAAGGTTTTGACAATAGCCCTCTAAACTAAAATTCAGTAGGTTCGAAGAAAAAATGTAAATTATAACATTCTTACTTTAATAACCTATATACAATATGGTCGCAATAAAACATTAGAATTAGAATTTACATTTATGCCAAGATCACCGCTGAAGTACACAACAAAATAGACAAGAAAATAGTACTTAAATTCCTGTTGTTCCATAAACCCCTCTCTTTCCTATAGTATTGTTATTTTTGTTATTAGTCTTACAAAATGCTTTTCTTGTTGCAGATGAACGAAAGTGAAACGAATTTTACAACGCAGCTATCGCCTACTCATAAGTAAATATAAAGCTAAGCAATAATAGTGTAAGTTTATCCCAGTGTAAGTGAAAGTGTGAAAAGTGGAGAACCCAACGAGCAAGAGGAGCGCTGGCTTCATTCCGGTCTCGGGAACGGATCGGTAAGTCATCTTATTTATTTTATTTAAAGACCAACAGTTATAATATTATATGTTTACAAATATTCTCTTACGTTTAAACAGCCCTTACAGGTCTTTCAAAATATGGGGCATATAGCTGTGTGGTGCTGGCTTAGAATTTGCACCACCTTAACTCTTCCCGCGGGTGTCGTAAGGGATATCAACCGGGGGCGGGCAGCAGCGCCCCCTGCAATTCTACTACCGAACTGCGATCCCCAACCCTCATGCCCAGCGTGGGGATTATGGGCATTACCCCCATGTGATAAAAGCCAATAAGGCGCTTATCACGGGGAGGCCTACGTTCAGTAGTGGACCAATACAGGCTGTTGAGGTACCTGGGTTGCCATGGGCTATTGAAGACTGTTTCCAAATTTCTCCTGATTGAACAAAAGCACCGCGTTACCTAACATAGTTTGAATGGTTTCAGGTGTTTGTTGAAATAGCCCAATACCATTGGTGAATCATCGATTGTAATTTAATTAAACTTAGGCAATAGTACAAACAGAAATTTACCGTGTCGACAAATCAGTTTTGACTATTGTTTTCTTAGGATTATGTAAAGGAGACCGACTCTAGGTTTATCTGAGAGATCAGAGACGTTAAGAAAATTACCTTATATTAACGATAAGTTTAATACTGTACTACTAAAACGATGATGACCCGTGACGCTAGCGGCGTAAGAATCAACTCCTCCAACTTACCCCGGGGATGTAATAAATAAATAAAAATAATAAATAAATAAAATAATGTATTCAAAAATAACTTAGGACTAGAAGGATAACAAAGAGATTCTAATGGTATGAAATAATGCGTGTGTCTCAACTAGGTAAAAACCTATTTTTCTGGCAAAAACAGTGCTACCAATAAATAAATTAAGTAGGTAATCAAGTGGGTACATAGATAAAAGGTATCAATAAATAAATTCAAACAAAATGTCTGACATATCCTTTGTATAAAGGCTTACTACAAAATATCAGATTATCTAGAGGATAAAAAAGCTTGGGACGAGTTTTACTCCAGCTCAAAAACTAACACCCTAACGAGGTAAAGGTTTCTTGTTCGCTTCTTTACCTTAAAAAGATTGAAGGGAACCAAAAATCAAAGTGATCACTTTATTTCCTAGTTTTAGTTATGTCATTTGAATTTTCGTGACATGTCCAAGAATTCTATAAGGTCTAAAGGAAATAAAGCACTTTGATATTTGATATCAGAAGAAGTGTAGCAGTTTCCATAAGTGTATTTTTAACACCTCAACTGCGATCACCAATCCTGCCAAGAGTGGTTATTACAGCAAAACCCCCTAGTTTAGATGATTCACGTTCAGCAGTGGACTGGATAGTGTGTGTGCTGAGGAGGAAACGATAAAGATCACACGAAGGTTATCTGATTTTAGTTACACTAGAAACAATACTGAGAAAAAGAATTGGTTGAAATGAGGATCCGTAACGTTTTCAGTTGAGAATGCAGATTTATAGAGCTAAGAAATCCATAACACAGTACAAACATTTTTGTTCAACGACAAAAATTGACGAAGTTATGACCAAATTACTAGCGAAGTACACTGAGTGACCGCCGCGGGTGCGTGTGACGTCACTCGCTGTAATTTGTTTCCTAAACTTAAAGTTTCGGAGTAAATCACTAATAAATAATAGTTTAAAAAAACTAAAAACCACGCTTTTTATAGAAAACCGAACTAAAAAATAGAAAATAAATTTTAATAAAAAAAGCGTGGGGTGCATGGTGTCAATAGTTATAAATATTTTATTGACAGATATGAGTAGAGTGATTATCATTTCGATAATATTTTAAAAAGCACCCCACGCTTTTTTTTTATTAAAATTTATTTTCTATTTTTTAGTTCGGTTTTCTATAAAAAGCGTGTTTTTTAGTTTTTTTAAACTATTATTTATTTTCTACTTTTTAGTTTGGATTATTTATAATAGCTTGTTTTTTTAATTTTAAACTATTGCACGACTCATGATGCGAAGCATCAGAGAGTGCTTTACGATCGAAAAATTTTTTTCGCCTTATTTTGGCAACTATTTTTAGTATTATAGCCTTGTTAGTTAAAGGAATCAAGATATTTTATCAAATTAGTGTATTGTCATCGGTCCTCAATAAATCTACAAAGTTTGAACTAAATCTGGCCGTTTAAAGTGGGTCAAAATCGCGCCCAAAGAAGTCGGTTACAAACAAACATACAAACATACAGGTGAAGCTAATAGAAAGCGTGTAAAAACTGATATCTGCCTACGGTTAGAGGGCGGCGACCGAGCAAGTGACGTCACACGCACCCGCGGCGGTCACTCAGTGAACTTCGCTAGTAATTTAGTCATAACTTCGTACGTAATGGTCCGATTTGGATAATTTAAAAAGATATATCATTCTAATGTTATGAAGAATAACGTGGATACTAGTTCTATTGAAATTGCTATAACGTTACGGATCATCATTGGTACTTATAGATCCTTTGCTTCTAAATCATTTCAATTATAACAAATTAAACACAATGAACCCAATCACTGGTGAAAATGTAACCCTGAAATAATTTCTATTCGTTGACCGTTTGTCTTATTAATTTTCTCGTGGATTAAATTGAACAAACCCCAGAAAAGACGGAATCGCCCCAAAGAAAAAGCCGAAGTGGTAAAACTATCGCCGAATCTACGGTAAACACGCGCTCGTCTTTTAATTAAGGAAATAGGCGCTAGCCCAGGTGGTGATTAATTAGGTACTTGCTCGGGCCGCTATCTGTGTTCATTATCTAGGCGGGGGCACGATTCTGCGAGAAAAAACGTTATTTGCATTGGCTTTTGTAACTGTTTGGGTGGTATTTTATGTCTTACATTTGCCTTTAGGCTTCTCTACTCTTTTATAAGCTTACTCATTATCACCATCCTTTATTGCTGTCTTATAAGCTTAGTCTAAGTTTATTATATATTCGGTGTAAGTCTTAAAACAAATAAATATATTCTACTAGTTTATGCCGTTGTTTCTATGGAAACGTTTAAAGGTGATTTCTATCCCATGGGAACTGATTTATGGGATAAATTAGTTTAAGTATGATTCCAGGATTAGAATTAGCTGTATGCAAAATTTCAGCCCGATCCGTTCAGTAGTTTTGGTGTGAAGAGGTAACAAACATCCATCCATCCATCCAAACTTTCGCATTTTTATAATATTAAGTGTGTGATTCTATGGCAAATTTTCAACTAACTTGCACGGTCTCAGTTCTTAGCACAAACAAAATATGGCTTACCATGAAGTCTCGTTTAGAGTCAGTTTTTGAATGAAAAGGAATGGTGATGAAGAATGAATAAAGATGATCCAAGAAATCATTTAAGGAATTCGGATTGGACCAAAAGACAAAGTCGACCTACCCTGTCATCTTCGTTCCAATTCAACTGTCAAGCTGTCAACATTATAAAGACCAAGCAAACACGTTAATTAGATCCCAATGTCAAGTTGGTCGTGTCCTTAGCAAACAAAATGCCAGGTACTTAGTCGCATGCGCTTAGTCACCACGATGATGCTAGAATAATTAATGATATCGAACGATGATCTTTCCATATTTTTCCTGAACGTTGCTTTATTAATACACCTTGGCAATAGAGTAGGATTTGGATAATATTTGCTTATGTTATTCGTAACATAGTATACTTTACCCAACCCAACCTCTAAACTACAATTCTGGCTACGAATGCCATTTCGTGGACCAATTGCCGAAGGACCAATTGTATTACAAAAAAAATTGGTTGTCTGTAAAGTCGGTTTACTGACGATAGTTGAACGTGACAACGTCTTAAGAAAATACTGATGGAATGGTAGCATTTTTCAAAAGAAAATTTGAATTTCATTTTTCTTTCTTCTTCTTTCTTTCTTCACTTGATACTCGATCAAAACATGTAAATGTACTATAGTATAGCAGCTGTCTACGCAGACGCATCGCTCACTCAAGTAGGAGAGAGACGGATGTCGAACGCTGCCGAACGCAAAGGCCGATTGTGCTTCTTTGTCGCTCGTTCCGCGCTCTCGCTTGCACTTCAAGCCTTACATGGAACGCCTCAGAGCGAGGTAACGCCTCAGAGCGAGGTAACGCCGCATGAGTCATGTTTTTTCGTGCGTGCAGCCGGCTCTATCGAATTATAAGACGTTGTCACGTCAAAAACAGAATCAAGTAGAGTTCACAGCATTTACGCGCTTAAATAAAATTTTGACGTAAGTACTAAAATTTCGTTTAAGTTAATTTTCTAGATTTGGAATTATTTTCTAGAGATCTGTTAAAAAGCAGCCCTTAAATTTGAGAATGGTAGAGCTCTACCAATTCACTGAAAATGCCCGTTCCAGTGTCCTTGTATAAATGTTGGTTAAGGCGTTGTAAAAGTGCAGTAAAACAATGGTGTGGGATAAAAAAAACGTGTGGGTGTAAGTGTAGAGCTCTAAATGAAATGGATGTACAGACTTGGTTAATTGCTCGAATAAAAAGTTACGAACGTGTTATAGATTAGTATGGAGCACAGAACATAGATGTTTTTGTGCTAAAACATAATATAAGTGGCGTATAGAGCTTGGGTATATGCTGATAAGCAGAAATTAGGAATTTGTTCTGTGCTGTATTCATCATCTTCATCATCAGCCTATGTTAGTTCACTGCTGGACATAGGCCTCCCGTAAGGAGGGCCATAGCGCCCTGTCTTCAGCTTACCGCATCCAGCATCTGCAGTCTTTGGCAGGTCGTCATCCCACCTTGCCGGAGGGCGTCCTACACTACGTTTGCCGAGTCGTGGTCTCCACTCAAGAACAGTTTCCCCCAGCGGTTATGGGTTCTTCGCGAGATATGGCCGGCCCACTGCCACTTCAGCTTGCTTATTCTTACAGTTATGTCGATAACTTTGGTTCTCTGTCGGATCCCATTCAGAGAGACTCCGAGCATAGCTCGTTCCATAGACACTTGTCCAGAGCGTTCTGGATGTTTTCTATGTATAATAAAAAATATCTATGTACCTATGTAGTGTATTAAGTATATCAGTTATCTAGTACCCATAACACAAGCTCTGATTAACTTGGGGCTAGATAATTCTTTGTGAATTGTCTAGCATTATTTATTTATTTATTTTATTTATAGCTCGCTGTGACTTTCAACTGGTGGACCAGCCTTACTGTGAGTCTGCTGTATTAGGGTTGTCCAATAAATGTTCTTCTATCTCTATTTCAAATCATTGTAGGTAAAATATGTTCTTGTATTTATATTCTTTGGATTATATTTACGTACTTAATTGCTTATTATAGATTTATAATCAGAGAGTTTTCATTATAATTTTCTATTCTCTTGTATGGATTGTAGGTAACTTGAACTTAATTGTAAGATAATATGTATTTATATTTACTTAGTATAAATTAATTAATAATCACAGGGTTGTGATAAATAATGAGCTATGATTACCTATTATGTAAATGTATAGATTATCTAATATATAAAATTCTCGTGTCACAGTTTTCGTTGGCATACTCCTCCGAAACGGCTTGACCGATTCTCATGAAATTTTGTGAGCATATTGAGTAGGCCTGAGAATCGGCCAACATCTATTTTTCATACCCCTAAGTGATAATTTTAAATTTCCACGCGGGCGTAGCCGCGGGGCGCAGCTAGTACGATTATAAGATATTTTTCTTCAGCTAACACTGATGATGAAATGCCTGACCAAATTATAAAAATAAATGCTTCTCTGTCCAGTAAGCATATTTTGCTTGAAGAAAGGCTTCCATTTCAATATCAAATATCAAAATTACTTTATCAGTTTATGATTTTCTTACATAATGCGCGTATACAAACTTGCATCATTATAATATTTTTATTATATTTTAATAATAAATAAGCTGTGGGGAAGAGGTTATATCTCAAAACTAAAGAATAACAAGCCAGATGTTTTGATTGTTTTTTTTGTATATATTCAATGATGAAGTAGCACCTTGTGATATCAATTCCGATTATATTGATCGCACACCTATGTAAGGCCAGTGTAAGGCGTGCGTTCGGGGCCTAGAAAAATATCATTTTAGATTGTAATAGTAGCGCAATAAAGTTGACTTCAGCTTTTACTTATCCGACAGAGCTCTATTTGTCTAACAGCGGTCTTTCTGCGTTGAAATAGAGGGCATCTCTTTCTACACTACGAGAACTGAGCGAGACTTCAGACCCAGATAGATAGATAACGCACTGCAAGTGTAAAACCACTATTAACCATTTCGGTCCGGGGCTAACTTTTATCAGATCTCTAGGAACCAATCAAAGAGGCAGAGCAGTTCAATAGCCAATTAAACGTAACTCGACAGTGATAAATGTCAGTAAATAGGGGTAATCGAATTGCATCTTTGTATGAGGCTAATATAAGCTATTATTCAGTGCGTATGTAAGCTTGGCATTTTTCCTCTATTTATTTTAGACCCGCATTTATGCAAAATCAGCCCGATCCGTTCAGTAGGTTTGACGTGAAGAAGTAACGAACATCCAGCTATCCATCTTTACAAATTTTCGCATTTATACACAGTTTATACATACATAATATTAGTGTTATACATACAGTGAGGGGGTGAAACTAAGATCCAAAATTCTCGACAAAAAAAAATAGAAAAATCATTAAAAGAAAATATTATAGCTACTTTATTGACGAATAAAAATTTGTATTACTCAATCAATAAATTATGTAACTTTTTTTTTTCTTGTCGATAATTTTTGATCTAGTTTCGGGTGATATTAGGGGTGTCCTTTCGGGGTTGCATTTATCCAGGGACACACTGTATACCTATGAAGCCAGCGTCTTGGGGACGCTTCCGATTGGTATTGATTTGGATCAGTTGGGCTCTCTCTTTATTAGCCCCGACATATTTCAGAGGCAGGAGCAAAACGAGAGGCTTATACATTCGAACCAAGAGATTTTAAAAGTAATGCCAGACGGATTTCTAAGCATATAGCGACCTCCCATGACTATTAACTTCATTGTGACCGCACAACTAAACGCTTTTAACAAAACATAAAGAATCAAGGTTGTAGCCTCTACTGGTTATCGCACATAAAATTGTTAAGGGAACCATGTCGAGGTCGCAAATACAATTTTATGTTAAAATGATTTATAAATTATAATGGTCATTTCTCAGCGCTTTTATTACGTACTGTATGGTTATTCTGTAGTATTACTAAAGTCCCCTTCAATGCTGTAACTTCAAGATAAATGAATTATAAATGAATCTAGAAACTTATGTAGAGTTTCTATAATAATTCATAATTCTAGAATCAGGCTGTTTCGATCGATGTGTCGATCTTCTTCTGATCGATCAAAAATAAAACTCTAATCTACAGACTCCCCGTATTCTGTACTAGACGTTCGCCTTGCGGTTTCACCCGCGTAGTTCCCGTTTCCGTGGGAATTCCGGGATACAATATAGCCTATGTCACTCCCTGAAAAGTAAGCTCCTTAACGGTGAAAGAATTTTTCAAATCGGTCCAGTAGTTTCGGAGCCCATTTATTCCAAACAAACAAATAAAGAAACAAACAATCAAATCTTTCCTCTTTATAATATTATGTCTAGATCTACAATTTTGATAGACAATTGAAAGTTCAAAAAACAAGACTCAAAGTTCCGCACGTGTCTGCCATTATTAAGTATTTTTATATAGGAGGCGAGTACCTACTTGTTTCATAGCACAACAAAACATCACAAAAAAACAAGCAAGTGTAAAATTCCTTCATTATTATAAAAATAGAAACAGGGCAAAACTTCTGTGCCAGAGGAAAATAATTAAAAGAAAACTTGTGAAAAAGCTTGATAAAATATGACACAGTTAGGAATCCTACTTTTATTTCATAACGTTTCTCTATGGTATTCTGTTCTTGTATTGTGCTTAGTACTTTTTCTATACTAATATTATAGAGGAAAGATTTGATTGTTTGTTTGTATTGAATAGGCTCCGAAACTACTGGAACGATTTGAAAAATTCTTTCACCGGTTAGGAAGCTTACTTTTCAGGGAGTGACATAGGCTATATTTTATCCCGGAATTCCCACGGGAACGGGAACTAAGCAGGTGAAACCACGAGGCGATCGTCTAGTATGAAATATAAACAGTTACAGCTATAAAGTTGGAAATCATTATCAAGTGATTTGATATCTATAAATAAGAGAATTGCGGTCACTTGTAAAACTCACTCATTCTATTTCTTCTGCGCTGATTGTTGCTTGTCATACCGAAGTTAGATTAAATTAATAATACCAATTGGATAATTCACATAACATTACTACCTAGATAACTAAACTGATAGACTTAATACAATACTCATAAAAAATGTTATCTAAGCTTGTCAATTCACACATAGATTCGTTTCTGACAGCAGCGTGTACCTATATACCTACCTCTATGGCTAGAGGTGCTAAAAATACACAAATATATCAATTTTTACTAAGAAGAAAGGAAAACAGCTTTCCCTTTCTCCAGCGCGTTTGCTTTTCTCGTCTTCTCTTTTAATCTCTCCTCAAGGTCAAGTTTCGCAGTTTAGTTACTTTTTGATCATAATCTAGCCAAAAATTATTCGCATCAATCTGATACTGATCATAATAAACTAAAATATGTTTGCTTGCAACAGTCTGCAGTTAGCTGAATTGTTTCAATTGTTAATACTAGTTCTAATTTGTTTCTATTATTTGATAGTAATTTTCTTTGTCATTACAGACTAAAATATTTCCCACACTTCTAGTTTGACTTGACGGCCAAATTATGTGAATGAACTGAAGCTGAATCGATTGAACGGAACGTAAACAGTTTGTAAATCGAACACGCTATTTAGCTATGCCCAATTATGTGCTCTACATAGTAATAAAGTCGAACATGCTACGGTTTTCGTGTGGGACGAATGATATTCGTTGCATAAACCTATGCCAGAGAATAATGCCATGTATTTAAATTTAGAACAACAACAATCAGCTAAGAGTGCATGTGAGAGAGTCCCGCACACATTTTACTATACTTAATTATGATATTTTATATATAATTTTTATAAATATTTTTTTTCATCCTAAGATAATTTGGTAAATATCTTTGTGATTCTTGTGCGGGGTTTTTTGATACAGATAATTTTAAGCATCTTTCAGTGATTTCTCTCCCGCCTTCCCGCCCTTATTAATTTTCAAGTGCATGAATTTGAATTTTTAAATGTTTTAACTTTTGTTAACACGGTAATTAGGTATAAAAATTGAAACTTTGAGACTATTTTATAGTTTTTTAGGATCACTTGTCAGACAAGTATACCTATCATGTTAATACCTAAGTACACAGTTATACAATAATTTATTAATTATCTCTATCATTTGAACCATTGCACTTATTTAGAAAAATTGATTTGACGTAGGAGCTATAGAGAGGAAATACATTATTCTTAATGACTCTACGACTGGGTAATGTTTGTCTGTTGCAATTCGTCAACAGAACCCTAAAAATAGTGATTATTTGCATCAGCCTTGCCAACGTTATCATCGCTTCCCGGCATGTGACCTTTACACGAAACTAGGTCATCGGCTTCTGACCTTTTTGTTGTTGGAACGGATTTAAAAAACCGATCTTGCCCGAACGCATCCGAACATGAGATCTATAAAGAATTTGAACATGCCGGATATTGAAAAAAAGATTTGATGTTATGCGAAGAGTACCAAGGCCATAATTCCACTAAAATAATCGCTTCACCACAATGATTGTGACATTTTTAATTTGTACGTGTTTATGGATTCTAAATCTGAGAGTAAGTTAATAATATTATTAATGGTTCGTCTCAGAATGACACATTTTGGCATTTCATGGAAAAATCTTTGATGAAAAAACTACAGATGGAGGGACTCGAAAGTGTCAAGGTTGATATCAATCTCTCTGTGCAAAACAACTAACCCTAGTTAATGCGTGCGCATTAATTGATGATTAAACGAACATACCAAGTGAAGTGAAGTTTAAGTTAAACGAAGGAATTTTCAAAAACCGATTTTGCAGTTTGATACCTATTATGAGCTTAATTTTAATGCCTCTGTAAAAGTTTTATTTTGTATAGTGTAGGCAGAGATGCGAAGTTTCCCTTTTTGGCCACGATGGATAGCAAAATGAGCATCTTCTCATCACAGTCGATTTTTTAAAATTCCTTCGTTATAATAATAAGATCAAATAGCTGGTGGCGCTGATGTGCGTCGGGTTAGCGCCTTAAATATTGTATTATATAGAAATTTATTAAATTAAATTAATTTATTTCTATTATTTGATTGAAGTTTTCTTTGTGAATAAATACCTACTATAAAGAAAGAATACTTATATAAAAAATTAGCCTTAATTCTTTAACAAAAGGTGCAAATTCAGCAACTTTGCTAGCCGGTATCTGCCAAAGCCACGATGGCCCAAACTTCATAACCGGTGATCGTTCCTACCTGTGTGGGGGCATGCGCAGACAAACTCTCAGCGTTTATAAAATAACGAAGGGGTTGCAGGTAAATTTTTCTTGACCAGCTATTTCAGTCTGTCAAATAATATCCCGTTAGAAGCTAAATCCTTTTAAAGGTTTTTGTTATTATAGAGCGTAAGCCCTCACACTCAGGATAATTTCCAAGAAATCAAATGTAGAATTTTATTTGGTCTATTATTTGATTCCTTAAATCATTTTTCTTCCCCAACAAAATAGACGTTAATGTACCTATCGGCTTCAATTAATGAATAAAATCGTAAAACAAAAGTTTATCCTCATGGGAATCACCCCCTTTCGGGTTTAGTAAACATATTACATGGCACCATGATTAACCTTGCACAACAATTTTCACACAGACTAGTACAATGGACGGCCTTTGCTAAAAAGCGATCTCTGCAACCTTTGCTCAAACCATACCTACATCGGTGCCTAAGACAGACAAAAAACAAAAGTAGATTGTCTATAACATCTAATGGCCTACATTGGTAGGCCTACGTTTGCCTCAGACAGATTGAATCTCTATTCGTCGCAGCACGGAGATGACGCTACGTGCATGAGTTATCAATACGGCTCATGTAGGTCGTCAATCAGCTACCTAGCTATTAATACAACAAGGCTAGTAATTGCCAACAATCGAGACTACGTCCGAAATGAACGAACGACGCGATGTTCACTTTCGGACGGTTGTCTCGATTGTTGGCCATTTGATTGCACATTGATCGCTATGGACATCACTGTATGTTAAGCGTTTTATGTGTAGATGCCATACTAACACATGCACCGGTTTCTAACAAAAATAAGAATCTCTGATTGCATGGCATGTTAATTTTTGGGAGGGAGAAAATTGCTTGCGTAGTAGAGATCAATCATTCTAAACGCACGCCAAAAGTATGACTTTTTTAAACCGGTTTCTAACAAAAATAGGAATCTCTGATTGCATGGCATGTTAATTTTTGGGAGGGAGAAAATTGCTTGCGTAGTAGAGATCAATCATTCTTAACGCACGCCGAAAGTATGACTTTTTCTGGAGGGGGCGTGCATTTTTAGAATGGTTACTTAGGTACCTACCAACTGCTGTATTTTATCTAGTCAAAGAAGGAATAACGCGAAATTGTTACCTACCTCATCACCATCATCATTAGCCTTGTATGTTAGTCCACTGCTGGACATGCCTCCCCTAATGAGCGCCATAGCGCCCTGTCTTCAGCTTGCCGTAAGCATCTGCGTGCAGACTTTTTCATACCACCTGGCCGGTGCGTCCTACACTACGTTTGCTGAGTCGTGGTCTCCGCATAAAAACACGTTTACTCCAGTGGTGGTCGGTTCTTCGCAAGATAATTTAATAGGTAACCTATTAAATATGAATCCTTAAATTATTTCAAAAATTTTATCAAAAGCTTCGATCAGAATGTGATTTATTTATTTATTAAAAAGGAACTCCAACAGCGTAGGTAAATAAAGCATTCTTATAGTTAAACTTATTTATGTAGATTCTAAAATAATTATACGTTTATAATAGGCGGACACAACATTGTTAAAAAAAATACTTTCTAAAAATTCAATAAAATACAGGTATGCTACTAGTTTATGCCCGCGGCTTTGCCCGCGTTGTTTCTATAAACGTTTAAAGGTGATTTTTATCCCATGGGAATTGATTTATGGGCCTAAAACGTAGCCTATGTTTGATTCCAGGATTACAATTACCTGTATGCAAAATTTTAGCCCGATCCGTTCAGTAGTTTTAGCGTGAAGAGGTAACAAACATCCATCCATCTATACATCCATCCAAACTTTCGCATTTATAATATTAGTGTGATTACTAAATAACAAAAATAAAAACAATAAATTACTTTAAATGTAAAACACAAAATAGTGATCTAAGAAACGATAGGTTCATGCTAGAAATGTTCCAGCACTTTAAACTTGAATTACGAACCTCAACGCACTTTAAACTTGAATTATGAACCTCAATAGGTTATCGCTGAATATGTCTATATCAGGAACTTGTTTGTTTGACAATATAGTTGTGATTCTCGTGTGGTCTCCATTGCCTAAAAACATCATCCAGTTCAGTACAAGGTCATTGGTTGAAGGTTACAGAACATAATTAACCACTAGGTAACAACTTCCTGTCATCAGAGCAGACCATCGTTGCACTCAGTACGTGTACAGGGTGCCACGAAACATGTGTACTAAGCCGAAAGGGGGTGATTCTTAACCCCGAGGGGTCAACTTTTGTGTTATGTTATTTTTGAATATTCATTATTTTTGTTATTTTGTTGAAAACAACTGACCACAACTGACCTTCTGCTTCTTTCTTCATTTTTGTGTATTTTTACGTGAATTGTTACATTTTTATTATTATGGTTCTGAAATTTCAAAGGATTCACAATATTCTTATAGAGAAGTTTGTATAACGAACACTATTTGAAAAATTAACAAAAGGGGGGGGGGGGGGATTATTTTTAATCGGTTTGTACGTATAAAACAGTTTTAGAAATTTCGGTAGGTTTCAGACTTTTAGAAATATTTTGAAAAAACTAAAAATGTTAAAAATATTGATGTACCTATGCAGAACGATACTTCTAAAGTGTAGTTTGGTGCAGATTTTACGTGGCACCCTGTATAAATAACAATAACCAGAGTAAATAAGATTGTATCATTGGAATGATTCAACCTGCATCCGACGACCTAACCTCAGTGACTCATGCTGCGCAATACCATGAATAGCAAGCCTCAGGTCGACTGCACCTTTGATACGCTTAAATCATTTGGATTTTACGAGTGATTAAAACGCAGTAACCTACATAATATATCACGTCATAATATGTAACGGCCATATCTCGCGAGGAACCGATAGTTGCTGGGGGAAACGTGTTCTTGAGTGGAGACCAAGACTCTGCAATACGTAGTGTAGGACGCCCCCCGGCAAGGTGGGATGACGACCTGCGAAAGACTGCAATGCTGGATGCGGCAAGCTGATGACAGGGTGCTATGGCGCTCATTAGGGTGGCCTATGTCCAGCAGTGGACTAACATGGCCTGATGATGATGATGAACCTACATAATTCATTAAATAAATAACTAATGCTGGACAATTCACACACTACTTGATACAATACATATTAAAGATAGATATTTTATATCATACATATAAAATACCCAAACCACCCGGATCAAATATTTGCAGATCGTACAAACATTTGTCCCAAGGCGGGAATCGAACCAGCAACCTTCTGCGTCGCAGGCGGACCTTCGCCCACCGCGCAAAATACAAATTCAACACTGCACTTTCATTGGCACAATGGGGGTTTCCCATAATTGCCACGATTGGCAGGCGAATTTTTGAACGCAGTAGAGGTGTTATAAAAAAAAAAAAATTAAAAACTGAACAGATTTTCATGAAACATGGCTAAGAAATCTCGGGATAAAATTATCTATGACACAAAAAAAAACTAAACAAAAATCGGTTCATCCCTTGAGAGCTACGATACCACAGCCAGATACATTAAATTTATTACATCCCTCTTTTTGCGTCGGGGGTTAAAAAATAGACATAGAAAGCTGCTACCCTTCCTCCGGTAGATTCTCTTAGTCTGCTCTTACTGACAAAGTACTTAATAATAACTTCAGCCGAATCATAACTTCAGGCCTTTGGACAACATTGGATGTCTACGTCCAATGTTGGACAAAGGCCTCCCTAAAGATCGAGATATGACATAATCGCCATGCTTGCCAGGCTGGCAGTGGCAGGGTTGGCGAACGCAGTTCGATGGTGTTTGAGAAGGTAGGACTCTACAAACTGAAACTGCCTGGCGGTTAGTGTGTGGATATTGAAGGCAACCGATGACAGGGTTTTGTCAACTTGTCGGTGGCCCGCCGACGTTGGTGTGTAGACACATCTTATAGCAAAAAAAAAGTTTTGTTAAAACACCAGCAAAATAAGAACGCTCCCTAGAGCGTAGTAAAAGGCTTTTGTCTGATCGATTACGATCGCAGGCAACTTAACGGCCCTTCAATTACGTCGACGAACGATAAACAGTACCTCCCGGGATAAATGCCAACTCACTCTCCAACATTGTTCGACAGCGTCAAGTTTCACGGTTGAAAGTTATATAATCTTTAATGCATTGGTTTTCGATTCAATGTTGTTTGATGGCATCGTGTTTTATGATAGGTATTGTACCAACGCCAACCAGTTGGAAATGTTTATCGACAGTTTGACAGTGGCAGCACATAACCGAGGCTGCTTCGTATTACTTAGCTACCACCAGGTATTTTACTATAACAACAAAATTAAAAATTTCAAAAGCCCCTCGTCAGATTTTCATGAAACATAGCTAGAACACTCGGGATAAAATTATCTATGATACAAAAAAAACTAAACGAAAATCGGTTCATCCGTTTGGGAGCTACGATACCACAGACAGACACGTTAAACGTATAACACCGTCTTTTTGCGTCGGGGGGGTTAAAGACTATAGTAGTTGGACGAATAAATAACGAATGCAAGCGGGTTAACTACGAAACTAGACAGTTTGGCAGTGGCAGCACATAATTTATACTATTTATAGTAGTAGTAGTGCAGTTTTTATAGTAAAATACCTGGTGGTATCTAAGATTACTTAGCTACTACCTGGTATTTTACCATAAAAACTATCGTCGTTTGACGAATTCGTTACTTAAACAAGCGGACTAACTACGAAACTAGCTTGTTTGGAAGTTTTCCGATGTTTCATCCCTTAACGAGGGACATCATCAGGACCATCGGGATGAGTTGGTACCACCATTCCGCAAAGTATACGTGACTATATAACAGCTTGTCAACTATGACAATGACATACCACATTGGCCAACGATTGGCTGTGGAGCAATAGCCATGTTGCACCCAACATTTTCGACGATATTTTTGTGGCGCGGGCAGTCCTGCGTTTTTCTTAGTCTCCGATTTTGGGGCGTCTATGTTTGAGCGGTTAGAACACCATATGTAGAACTATTAATTGGTATCTGTTCAGTAAGACGTCGCCAAAACTAAACTTAACTAATTTGACGGCAGTAAAAATGATACCATCCTTTTAATTTCGATCGTTGTGAAAGGGAGACAAAAATTTTCGTCCGTCTTCCAGTGCTGTCAATATATCCTATAAGTAAGGGAGACAAAAATTTAAGTCTCTCTTTCAGTGCTGTCAATACATCCTTAAAGTAAGGTAGACAAAAGTTTTAGTCTGTCTTTCAGTGCCGATAATATATCCTTAAAGGTTAACTAGGAACTTTTGACTGTACTCTGTCAACTTTAATCAGAAGCCAACCACTCTTTTTTTCAACTTTGACTTATCAACATTAAGAAATCAAATGGCTCTAAGCTGTTGCTTGACGCCAAAAGAGGATTTATAGGAAGAGGTACATCTCCATTATAAATTACTTGTATAGTTGAAGTTAGTGGGAAGAGAGATTGTCTTTTGTTTTTTCATACAATTTGCCACACTGACGTCAGAAATCTGTGGATGCCTACTCGCAGTTGCGAAATACAGCTGGAAACGTCAACGTGTAGCTACTCTCGCTTACTTACGAAAGGGCCGTTATCGGACGATATTTTATGGTTCTAACTTTCAACATGCTAAGGACCGAAATTTCAGTGACCGAAATAGAATAAACAATATACATCATTCCAAAATGGAAAAGGCAGCTCAACTTCGTACAAAATTACAGTTGTCGTTAGATTATAGTGCCGAACTGCCGATAGAACGAAACTATGTTTTGTAATGAAGTCGGCCTTTAGTATATAATATACACATACACATTTAAGCATGCCTATGTCCAGCAGTTGACTAATATATGCTGATGATGATGATGATGATGACACATTTAAGAGTATTGAGTACCTATCCGAAAAACAAAAGACGATCGCGCTACCTTTCAGTAGGTAGGTACTACACTATAAAACTAAAAATAAATATGCGAACGTTTGGATGTAAAGATGGATGTTTCTTACCTTTTCACGACTTATCGACTGAACCGAACGGTATTAAATTTACCTAGAATCAAACATAGGCTTTTATCCCATAAAACAGTTCCCGTGAGTATAGAAACAACCTTCAAACATTTCCATAGAAACAACGCGTGCGAAGTCCTGGGTAGAAACTAGTTAATCGATACTTCTCGGCCAAACCTTAGGTTACACAGCCTCTGAAATGAGAACCAGCCCCGTTCACGCCTGATTCCGGGATCCAGGCCAGAGCCTTGACTCGACCTACTTCCGTGACCAGGTCACACGCACTGCAACTGGTTACACAGCAATATGCATCACGGGAGAATTGCCTGTTAGGGAAAAATGATTGGAATGGTAATGGAAAATCGTTTTTCAGTTATTCAGCGTTGTTGTTTAGAGTAGAGTCAGATTTATCATTTGATTGTTTTGAAGAAAAAAGACTTGCCGTTTATAAAGTGGTATTCGCTTGGAGTATAAAATTTATAAGGAAAATAAACAAATATCATTTAATTTTTATTTCATTTCGCATTTCATTTTTCATTTCATTTATTCCACTGTAGGTACATATTTATATAGGTACACTTGATGTCGTAGAAATCTAATTTATCAGCCAGCAGCGTCTTGGGGACGCTTCCGACTGGTATTGATATGGATCAGTTGAGCTACCTGTAGATTGTTTGCAACAGTCTGCAATTAGCTCAGTTGTTTCAATTGTAAGTACTATTGTGAAATTATTTCTTTGTGAATAAGGGCTTCTGCCATTAGTACTTATATTATTAACATAAAATTCAATAATAATAAATAATCAAATAATATTAACATTATATTAATAACATTATATTCAATTATATTACTTATTTTGACACACACAATATTTTTGAGAGGGAAGGAAAAACCATAAGGGCGATTGTGCACTACAAGGAATTTTACTGTCCGGCAGTCCGATTTTTTACGGTCCGAAGTGGCATGAAAAAAACGGATGATTGGCTTGTGCACTTGTCCGTCTTTACTCGGATGATACGCCTCAGTTTAGCTCCGTCTTTTCAGTCTCTTTTCAGTTCTCCGTCAGTTAAACTACTACTAGTAAAAAACCGTTCCGGAATGGGGAAAAGTAAAATATCGGACGGTAACATTACGTATAGTGCACAAACTAGTTTATACATTATATGGCGTGCCATATCGGCCCGTAAAAAATCGGACTGCCGGACAGTAAAATTCCTTGTAGTGCACAATCGCCCTAAGGGATTGTACTCGGAAGAAATACCATTGGTAGGTATTCGTTTTTGGTATTAAAAAGGAATAGATCAATTTAACAGTAGTTTTAAGTTTTGCGGGTAGAATACAAAAAAAAAAATTACGGGACCACATTGGGATCATTCTCTATACTATAAAGTTGTAAAATAAATAAATAAATAAATAAATAATGCTGGACAATTCACACAGCATTATCTAGCCCCAAGCTAAGCAGAGCTTGTGTTATGGGTACTAACTAGATAACTGATATACTTAATACAATACACTACATAGATAGATATTATTTATTATACATAGAAAACATCCAGAACGCCCTGGACAAATGTCTGCAGATGTGTAAAATAATTCAAAATCAGTCTATAATTGACGGAGAAACTGACGAGCATACAAAAAACATATACAACCGAACATATACAGTAGCATACCTTTTAATTATTTAATTAATTTATTTGACTCTGACCAATTATTTTTATTAAATTTTTCAGTCATGCTTTTTTTTACCTTTGTACCTTAAGGTGTTTCCTATAACGAAGTACCTATCAGTGTTATTGATAAAATAGTACCTAAATATAGAATGTAACGACATCAAGAGTAACATCAAGTGTACCTACGATAGAATAAATAAATATAAATCCAAAATAAATAGAGACTCCTCCTTTTTTATGGAATAGGTTAAAATATGCGAATACAAAACGTCAAGTGTGTTTGACGATTGTTTTTCAAAAGACCTACCCACATTTTTGAATGTTTACCACATCATATCATCCCTATGGCTCCTGGAACTTCATCTTTTATTTGATATTTTCAAATCTCATTACCTATCTGATTAGGTAATCCATCCATGAGATTGTACCTCCTAATTAAAGATAACCTTATAAAGTCATCTTAATTTTAATCTGGCTTCGATTAACCCTCCCACCTAAAATCCCATCAAGTGATTCATATCTCGTTCTAAAGTGACATGACGCCATCAAAATATTGGGAAACCGTTCAGGTATCAAATTACTTTGGGATCTCATTTTGAACGTGACATGTTACGTGTTGCTTTGATTAAAGTAGATGCTGTGAGCTCATAATTAAAGATTAAGGCGGTCATTTTCAGGGTGTTCAGTTCTCCCAATAAAATCTTTCATCGAAATATTTTGTGCAAACATAGCAATTTGCATCCTTACAATGGTTTCCATGGTTGCACCTACTAATAAAGGCTTCAGTGCTCTTCAATAGGTTTTTTGACGTGACAACGTCTTATAAATTGGTTTGCCGGGTGACACTTCAAGAAACTGCGTTACGCGTTACGTTCCGCTCACGTTATGCGCTCACAATGTTTTACCACTCAAAGTCGTTGTCACGTAAAACTTTCGCCCGTATACCGACTTTACAGGCAACCAATTTTTTTCTTCAGTACGATATTTTTGATATTTTTGTACGGTGAACACAAATAATGGAGTTACTTTTGGACGTCACAATTTCTCGATGACGACATGAGATGGCAAACCTGCCGAAACCTTTGAGGAACCATCTTTGTCCTTTATTGGACGTCTTTTGACTGATATGTACGAGGAGATGAACTAAAATTCTACGATTTTTTTTTTAATAATTATTCAGCCTGGACCCAAAAATCACATGGCAGCTAAAATACCGTCGGCAGACTTCCAGTAGGTACTCAAACTCTAATCAGATATGCTAGTCTTTTAAGAAACCCAAGTGAGTGTTATTTGTCAATCCGATTATACACTCCTCAAAATCACTTTGAAAGGAAAACAAAATAAACGTACAGCCGAATTGAGAATCCTTCTTTTTTGAAGTCTAATAAGATAATATTTCACTGCTTCAGATCCAAGCCGTAGATTAAGTCCCGAAATCCAAATATCACTTTAAATTATAAATTTTCCGAGTTGTGAGAGCGGCAGTTTGCCTTACACCTAATTGTTCATCTTTGTAACTTAATTATAATTTCGTGTACCGCTTTAATCTTATAAGTATCTACTTACTAAATAACTGAAATATTTTCGAAATCCCTTCCTCCTCCTGCCTTTTTCATGGCCTCGGCCAATGACCAGACTATTGGAAAATGCCTCTTCGAATAAGATCCAACTTAATATCGACTCAGTGATGTGAAAATCTTGACACGTTGTAATAAGCATAATCTGGTGAGCCGAAAAATGCCAAAGATTTATAGCCACAGGTAGAGTTAGATAGATAGGATAATACAGATTCTAAATATTATTGAGAAAACCTATTGGATGAACACCAATTAAAAACGGAAGGAGAATGATTAGATCATAAACGACATGTCAGCTTCATAAGTTACATAGAAGGAAAAGAAGAAGAAAGACGAGGAAGGGGAAGAGCAAGACTGTATGAATGACTATCTAGGTGAAAGTCGCTGGCAAGTCGTTTATAGAAGTAAAAGAGACCGCATTGGAAGGAGAAAGGTGGAGGAAATTGCATCATTGCACTGACATGAACTAGGCTCTTTAATTTATAATAACACCGCCAATGTCTACCTATTTAATACGTGAATCTACCTATACTCTGTTCCAGAATCCAATCAATTTTCGTAGACAAAAGGATTAAGTACTACAAAATCAAAAAATATCGTTCGAAAATATTTTATGACACTGGACCTAGGTACTATTTAATACATGTACCTACTGTGCAGTTGGTAGAATATAGGTTTGGTTCAATATCACAACTAGGTACCACGGATGTCATGCTTAAACGGCATCAGTGTGTAACTTGCAACAAAAAACTTTTCTGAAGGGTTTGTTAAAAGCCACAAACTGCATGCCCTAAGCATTATGCGGTACTGGGAGCTTCTGAAAATAGATTTGTCGTTCTAGCTCTAACACGCTAAGTCCTTGGCTGGCTGACTCACTGTTCTATTTCTTATTTCCTAAGAATAATCCAAAATTGCATTCATATGAGTCATATTAGAGTTCGTTGACCGAATGATCTTCACTAACAAACATGACTGTTCGTAGGATTTCAAGCCTTGTTTGTTTGACTAATTCTGTTTACTGAATTAATGCATGCGATTTTCGTGTATGGGTGTTGAGTGATAAGAAATATTATTGCATGATTCCACGATAGAAACCGTTGCTGACTCAATTTTTTATCGTTTTGAAGTGTCGTTCCAAAAGGTACCTATGCATTTTGTTCATGCTCTTTGTAAAAAGATAGTAGGTAGAAAGTTTTTTCCTCTTCGTCTTTCTAAATTACTGAAGTTTCCTTGAAAAATAGCAGCCAGTCATAACTATTTAATTTGAAAACTTGATTACGCTTTCAGACTTTCCCCCTTTCGCTAATGAAAAACTTAGATACGCATTTTCGTCCTTGAAAACTGACATTATTCCATGTTCATTAAAGTTACGAGAAGTTACGTCACGAAAGGGAAACTTTCAACTATAATTTCAACGTCTTCATTATAAAGTCAAGTCTGTGAGATTATAGCAGAACTTATTCTGTGGGCAACTGTATGGGTTTGAGATGTCTGAAGTAGCTACTACTAAATACACTTTATCATCTTCTAAAAGCTTAATGGAGCAATTATTATTTTCCGTCGATCATAATAAAAAAAAAATGCTAGACAATCCACACAGTATCATATAGCCCAAGCTAACTAGAGCTTGTGTTACGTTACGGGTACTGCCTAGATGACTGATATAGGTAGCAATACCAGTCGGAAGCGTCCCCAAGACGCGGGCTGCATTGCCCCGCTGTATGGCAATGCTGATGCGCTGCGCCAGATACTCACCAGCTCTCGGGTCACGCGTCAGATATTTTTTATTATACAAATATTTGCAGATCGTAGAAATATTTGTCCCGAAGCGGGAATCGAACCCTCGCAACCTCCTGCTTCGCAGGTGGACTTTTACCCTCCGCGCCACATCGGTATATAATTATTGTCAACTTCCTACTAGCTAGCAACTAACCTTCTTTTACCGTAGTAAGCTAGACCGACGGCTAGGACGATACCTACTCACAAAAATTTTGGTAAACCAAAGAGCAAAGAAAATCCCTTTGATATAATCCCCGTACCGTTCCCATCTCATTAAAGTAAAAGTGAGACTGCGGTCGACTGCAGGGCATTTGCATTCCACCTCGCACTTTCATAATTACAAGCCCGACAACTTTCCCTGGAACCTGCGCTCAAACTCTGGATGAGATTTCCTCTACAAGTTTGTTCAACTGTTTATGGCTTGCAACTAGACTTTGAGATGTTTCTGATATTTTACCTACTTTTTGAGTTCCATAGGTAGGTTATATACCTTCTTTGTAAGAGGTGGGAATCCTAGACTCGAAACCTCTTTGGTGAATCTGCATTCTAATGAGGTTACCTACCAGTCTCCTTGGTGACCCTTAACGATAAGTACATTATGTATTTTGATTCGAATACCTTTTCTTTTTATGTATTTTTATACATCTACGGCGGTGACGGCTTTGATATAAATGAGAAACTAGTTGTAGTCGTTTTGTTAATTTTTGTGTCGTTTTATACAAATTAATCTAGTTTACCTACATCTTATATTTGGAAAGGGTTTTCAGCTAAGTTCTTGACCTGTTTTTTCTGAATCTTTTGCTTCTTATTTGTTCTAGTTCTTAGGTACGTCACACACTCTCTACTTGCGTGACTGTAAACCTTATTATTTCCTCACTTGCTTTTACTGCCTCTTGTAGTTCTAGTTATGATTCTGGTTCTTCATATTAAGCTTTAGTCTCTTGATCAGTACGCAGTACGCTGCGTCATATACCCTTTACCACTGACGCAAACTTCAACGGAACGAAGGACTACTCTCAGTGCCGGATTAGCCTATAAGCAAACTAAGCAATTGCCTAGGGCATCACGTGTTGGGGGGCACCAGAAACAGAAAAAAAAATTGCTGCCACATGAAAGAAAGTTAAGCCTGTTTGAAAATCCACGCATTTTAAATTGACTAGAGCAGCGGTTCTCAAACTTTTTAACAGACGGAACCCCTTTTGGACATCGAAATATTTAACGGGACCCCCAAATAAGTTAGTTAGGTAACTAGCTTATATTTCTACTACTATGAATAAAAAACAGTTTTAGGTTTTTTTAATTTTGACACCGCTCGAGCGCTCCGGTGCCATACGCCAAACAGAAAAGATTTTTATGGCGCCCCTGCGGCGTCTTCCGCACTGAATCGGTTAATTTATGAATAGGGGGCTAACAGGCGTGGATTGCTTAGGGCATCGAGTAGTCTTAATCCGGCACTGACTACTCTAGACGTTTTTCATACGATTATGTGTCCGGCACCGCATAGCGCATACCGCAGCGCACTGCTTGGTGTCAAGAGACCAAGGTTTATCATCACATTTAAACCGTTCTTTGAATGCAACGTAAGTAAGTAGGTATTACCTGAAGGCAATAGAAATGCTTAGTGCATGCATAATACCTGAAACTAGAATATGCAAAGTAGTTCTTTGTAATCCCACAACTATTACTACTATTACCCAAAGGACTTGGTACTATGTATTCAAACAGATGCTGTAACCAACTCTCATAACCGTTTTACCATTTGAACAAAAATACGTATAGCTCTTAGAAACTACTATTTTATTCCGTCTTTTGAATAAACGGGTAGAAGTGAATGGTGGGGACAGGGACGAGAGAAAAAACCTCGTCCATGGGTGGGGATAAAGGTGTGACAATGTGTGGTAAATTGAAGATAATGAAGGGTTCCAGAGTTAACCAGAATCCTGAGTTTGAGCAGAGGTTTACATAAGTAGGTACTCAGAAGAAGACAGTGTATTGACTGTGTGGGGCCAAACCCAAAAGCTTCAACCATAATGCAAGCCTAGCGCGCGGGCGCGTTTTAAAATTACGCGTGCTTTACTTGGTCTTCAAACCCGCGACAGACGCCTTCAAACGCAAACGGCGGCGGTTTCATACGTTTGATACTTCGCGCTAAGCTTGCTTACTTGTGTTAATATAAGTACTTACTTACCTATTGTGATACTACAATGTTCCCTTGTTTCTTGTTAGTGCTACTAAGTAGTCTCTTTATATATATTTTTACGTTATTTGTCGTGTAGTGTTAAATAAATACTTTTTCTTTCTTCTTTCTTTCGCGAGATATACCTAAGAACGAGCTGTTTAGACGCGTAACAAAGGTGGGAGGAAGGAGGCGGAATGCAAACTGGATTAGAATAGAGAAAAGTGGAAGGAAAAAGCAGTGACACTACACCTGCAGACACACTGCAGGGAAAAGCATGCTTTTTAGTATGAGGTATCTAAGATAAAAATAAATTGGTCAAGAGTTTCGTTTCTATTCAAGTCTGTACCTCCTGTAACCGTGTCTCACTCAGTGGCGCAGAACTGCACATCCCTGGATTATTTTAATGAACAGCTCGCTTTGTTCAGTATTTGAATAAGAAAGTGGAACTTTCCCCGGATACTCGGTTTATTCTTCGGTAATTCAATTGGATGAGACGTTGTGGTAGACCAGGGATTTTGTATTTTGTCAAGCACTGAAGTTTTTTTTTTAGCAAAAGTACGATAGTGAAAACCCGAGCCTCGGTACCTTACGGACCTAGGGTCTCGACTCCAAGGGGAGCAAATGTGTAGGCTCTGTCGAGACCTGCATATTTGCGCCTCTTGAGATTCTCGGCCAAATCTGCAGCCGCACCTGCCCTCACGTATTTCCTCGGAACGTGGGAAGGCGCAAGTGTATTATTATAAGCAAGATTTACATAACAGCTGTGATTATAATTAAATCAGAATTCTGATCTTTTTGATCTCGAGTTTAAGTTAATTGTTAGAATTATAGAAAAATGACGGAAGTATTCAAAAAATAAAACGTACAATCCATACTAAGCACTCTGGACTGTTAGTCATATTAATAAAAAGTAACTCCATTAAAAAGTGTATAAATTTGATTGTAAACTGCTTTGTGAACTTTTTACAATAAATAAATAAATATTACTAGCTGCACCCCGCAGATTCGCCTGCGTAGAAATCATACAAATTTCAAACATTTACTGCACACCCCCGTAAAAAAATAAAATACATGATTCATTAATTACTTCATCGTTTTCTAACACGAGTTTTGAGTGAATCAAACCAAGGAATAATAATTTTCCATAGAAACTGTACCACCCTTTTTAACTCCTTCAGAGGGCTCCTTTAGCTTATGTATTATTCTAGAACCTAAACTATCTTCATAAATTTCAGTAGTTACGGAGATACTTCGTAACAAACATTCACACAAACTTTCGCATTTCAAATTTAGTAGGATTATTTTGGTTTATTGCAACAATTGCTAACGCCAAACCACCTTAAAATTAAGAGTATTGTCCTTGAGAGATTCATCTACCAATAACCTTCTCTAAGTATTTGTAGATGAAAGACCACTCTTCATTCTACCAATAGGCTCGAGGGAAATCTGTATTCGCTTATCTGGCCTCATTAGGCAGAGCGATGGCTGCGACAAGGGCGTCCGGACCCCCGGGAGGATGCTAGCGTTTGCTGATACAATCGATTGAGAGATTCCTACTGATGGTGTTGGACTGGTGGGAACACGACTTTTCCAGTGCCTGGTTTGTTCATCACCATCAAATAAATAAATAGGTAATTTTTGACAATTCTTTGAAAGGACAATTCACACAGTAGTAGGACAGGTCACCAATAGGCTCCAGGGAAATCTGTATTCGCTTATCTGGTCTCATTAGGCAGAGCGATGGCTGCGACAGACAAGGGCGTCCGGACCCCCGGGAGGATGCTGGCGTTTGCTGATACAATCGATTGAGAGATACTTACTGATGGTGTTGGACTGGTGGGAACACGACTTTGCCAGTGCCTGGTTTGTTCATCACCATCAAATAAATAAATAGGTAATTTTTGACAATAATGAATTCTAAACCGATGATAAGTAAATTTTGCTCATGAATAAAATGAGTGAATGAGATTGCTCATAAATTTACTATATTAGTACCATAGAGTAAAAACTCGCTGCTGTCTCAGCAGAGGGATAGTGTCATTCAACAATTTGACAATTTGTGTAACCAAAAACCGATCCATGTGTGTTTTGACAGCTCGTAAATACAGTGCCCTCACTCACACATTCGTATGATTGAATGTTGCAAGTGAATAGCATTTCCCTAAAAAATTGGGTAACTGAAGCAAAGTTCCCATTAAGAAAATACTCATTGTTTTTATCACCTACCTTTTTATTTTTGATATTACATTATTTCAATTTACTGAAGGTGTCAATAGTTTATTGTCAAATAGAAAAAATCTAAAAAAAATCTATGAAAATCCATTTCCAACGTCTTGTTTTTTTTTAATTTTACAAAATATCAGCCGGTACCTATGGTATATCATTCTACCTAGGTCAAACGACAAAAAGGTTTTACTCCAAGTCTGCAAAATAAGATCGGCTCCGATCATTTTCGGAACAATAATTTAAAATAGACGGTCAAGTGCATGTTCGGCCACGTACAGTGTAAGTAGTTGCACGGTTCATGGCCTATCTAAACCAACTTATTTACCTGTTTTACACTTACCTACCAAAGTACATTTTTTAAGTTGATTGGGATGACTAATAAGTACTCAACTAGTAAAGCATACTAAAGCTGTGTAGTTTTCCTTTTAAAATCATTCCACCTACTACTAGCATTTTTAACGCATCAGCATTGCCATACAGCGGGGCAATGCAACCAGCGTAACGGGGACGCGACGACTGGTATTGATATCGATAAGTTGAGCTGCCTCTAGATTGTTTGCTACAGGCTGCAGTTAGCTCAATTGTTTCAATTGTAAATACCTACTAGTTCTAATTGTTTCCATTCATTGAATGTTAATTTTCTTTGTAAAATAGTAATTTGAGTTTACATCTTGAATCTACTCAGAATATCGTCGAAGTGACTGAAAATTCTAAAACTGTGATATTCCGCGTAGTTTGATTCCTAAGTCCTAACTTGAGGGAATTCCACCCTCTCCTCTACTATTTTTATATACCTAAGTACTAAGTAACAAAACCTGGGTATTTTTTTCCCAGTGCATAGCAACATTTTCACGAAAATGGTGGACGAAATTTTTAAATTTATTTATGAGTTTTGATGACTGTTTTAGGCAAAATTACAAACGGAATATTAGTACTTACCGGTGGAATGAGATATTTGCAGTATTATTTTTCCGGTTACTGGTGTTTAAACATCCTTGCACCGCACAACACATCATTTTTATATTTTTATGTGAGAGCTGCTTTCCGTCTCATTTGAAGTATTGTACTAACGGCTCAAAATGAAAATTGCGACGGTCCGTCGCAATTTTTTAGACTTACCTCGTTTGTGTCAACTATCATTCTAAGTCTTCTTCTTCTAAGATTAGTACATTATGGTACTAGGTGGTACTAGTGTGTAACATTGGTGATTACCGCCGAGGCGCCATTGAGACCCGAGCTGTAGGCGAGGGTCTTAAGAGAGCCGAGGACGGTAATCATCAATACACACGTGTATCATACGACGTTTTTCAATACATTTGTGAATAAAATAACAATATAAACTCATTTTACTTAGTAGAAAAAATTGTCAGTTTTCCTATGCGCGCGCATTGCGATCGGCCACAGACTAAAGAGATGAGGTTTTTTTTTTATTTTCCGCGCATAGGGTTTGCGCCTATTCTGCCACGTACAAAATGGGGAATTTAATGTTGTCTTTTATTACAGAGAAAACAAAAGTTATATTTGAGTGAAAGTTTTATTTAATAAACACGTACGAGTTGAAATTATCTATTTAAATAAGAAGTTGCATGGAATGAGCAAGCAATAGGAACATTAATTTATTTGTTCTATTGAACACGATCTTTGACTTTTGAATGAAAACTTTTTTAAGAATAAAGCAACTCAACCAATAAAATAAAAATAAAGATCTATAACTCACTCGTGAGTTATAGCAATGAAAAAGTCACAGTTTGTTTATGGGTGTCATTCTGTGCCTAATTGCGGTGACCATAGAGCCACTTTATGAGCAAGGGTGTTGAAAAAATAGTAACTACTGTAAATTGCCACTTCAAAATGTGTGAGTGTCTAAAAGTCAAGGTCTCCCAAAAAATCTTACAACATGCAGATTTGATGAGAGATGAGAATTGTAGATTTATATCGTTGAAGAAACACAGAGGAAAAAATGCGAATCCTTCAGTAGTTATTAGGACTTTGAACATAATATACCTAAGCGACCATACGACCCCAAAGCTTACTATAACCTACGACCAGTCTGTCGCCACATCAACACACCATCAATCACAGCGGTCATGTCATTTCACGCGACATAATATATACCCAAGATTACGTACATAACCGAATATATAGTAAACTCCGTCTGATCCAGTCGTTGCACTACGAATAAATTACTAGCACGCAGGGAAATCACTGAACTGCTAAATGCAACAATTGTTTTGATTGCTAGAGTGGCTAATGACCTCGAAACTTAATCTGAATAATGTCTGAAGGTTTTCTCATCTTTCTAAACTAAATTCTATGCTTCAATTGCGATGTAAGAACTAACAGCACTCCTCAAATGACCAGCGATATGGTATGATCGGCCATTTTTAGCATGTCCTATTATGGTGGATATGGTCCACCATAATAGAACTTCATGCTAAAGCTGACCAATTATAATCAAAAATGTTTGTATTTGTATTTATTTATAACATAACATCTATCATTACAGGTAAGACCTAATACAACAGAGTAGTGATCCAAAAATTTATATAAATTAACGAGGTAAATAATTAAATACAAATTTAATGTCAATAAGTAATAAAATAAGTACTGTAATTCAATAATCCGTGAGAAAAAAATTTAAGTCATAATAATTTCATAAGAAGTCATTATTCGATTTTTAGCGTAAAAAGTAATTATTAATATTACCGTAGCACAAATTTAATAATATAGCCCTTACAAACTCTGTTGTCTCTCTCTTTTGTTTTACAAAATAAATACCTTTGCTATTTTTAAGCGTAAGCTAATCTATTTTATCTTGAAATATTGGTTTTTATATTTCAATGGCAATTGTATTGGACTCACCATCAAAAATACCGAAGTGGACACCATTTCAAGGCAACCATAAAAATAAATGGAAGAAAGGATACTCGGATCAGAACAGGGCTTTATCAGACGAGTTGCTCGAGGCGACGTTCTTATCCAAAGCTTCGCTGAATTTGCTTCAGTCCCTATTCCTTTGTGGAAAGATATAAAATGGATAGAACGTAAGTACCTAGACTTACTACCAATCTACTCTCACGACCGCCGAAGGGAACAGGGTTGAACAAAGCTGGCCCTGACCCTGTTCTTTAGTGGACGGACTAAATTAACCGAACTCCTTGATAGTTTGTACGTTGTAGAATGTTACCTTGTTTCTTAATTTTTAGCTGTATTAGTGAGTCGCTACATTTCTAGCTTATACATAAGGTCCAACGTGAAACGTTTTAACTTTATGTTTTATGCTATCATGACCTAGGTACATTTACTTTAATGTAGTTTTTGATGATCACGATTATAACAACAACACCGTTGCCCTTTTTAGAGATCAAAATAATAATTGATATTTTGATGTGTTAATGCGATTTTTTCCGTAAATATTTTAAGAAATAGATAATTTTACTCTGAAGCAGAAATAAAGTAATTCTTAACTTATTATTATAGCATACTGTAGTCTACTGATGAACCTTCCTCCACTTAAACTAGAGTCGTAGGAATATACACAACTCAACGATTTTGCTGTTATGCTATTATATTTACCCCTGACGTACAAGGTACTACATCAGAAGTAAAAATTATAGCTATTTACTTTGTTCAACCTAGCATCATTCCATGAACAATTTCAAATTGGAGTTCATGACTTCTTTTTAAGATTCCACTTTTCTCTCTTAAGGGGATTTTCAAGACGGATTTAAAATACATAGAATTGGCCATTCATCGGGTTGGTAATATTCTTCTTATTCTTCATTATTATTCCATTAGCACACATCGTCAATAAACAACCCGTAACGATTTCTCAGAATTATCTTCAATTCCGAAATTGAAACTGCATCTGAAAATAGCAAAAAAGCGTTCAATCCTGCTGAATGTCAGACATAATCAGACTGTAGATCAAAGAGTTGTTTGTGTATCACATTTCTGCGTCACGACGTTGCGGATTACATCTGCATCCGGTGGCTTTGTCTGCTCTAGTGTGTTAGTATTATTATACAGGGTAGCTTTTTTAAGATGACAGTGTTGGATATATGCAAATCCCAAACCGTGAGAGTTAGAAAAAGTCGTGAAAGGACTTTTTTCTCATAAATTGAGACAAGACGGGCTCAATTTATGAAATATCGGAATCTGCTTATTATTTTTTAAATCTTATTCTTCTGCAGGAAGTCGATCCGATTGATTTTACATAATTATGGCTTTTTGTATTTTTGTAGTAACGGATTCTGTTGCTGATAAATCAATGTTTGCAACTAAATTAATTAATAAAAATGAACGAAAATGTCATTTTTAACATTTTTCGTTTGAGTAAGTACTTACTCCATTGCTGCCAAGCATCGATATAAAATTTTAGTATCTCACTCATACAGACTGCAGACAGATGCTGGATGCGACTAGCTGAAGACTGGGCGCTATGGCGCTCATTAGTTGAGTCCTATGTCCAGAAGTGGACAAATATAGGCTGATTATGATGATGATGATGACTCTTACAGTAACTAAGAGCCAGCCTGTATATTTTCTGCCAGCGTATACAAATGACCGTTGCTGGGATTGGATGCAGGGTTTCACTTTTCAAGTATTCGTGTCGAATGATTTTTGTTAGGGATGACTGATTTTGACATTAGGTAATCAATGCCAAATGTCTTTCTAGCTTATGGAAATTAGCGTATATTGACTGTTGACGTACTAGATTCAAGGAAGTTATGCTCACCTGGTACTTTGGGTCGATCTGGACGGAACGAATGCGGAAAATGCGGAATAACTCACTGCTTTACAAAGCAGTTTATCAATTCTCAGATCGCCCCAAAGCACCAGGGGAGCATAAGTTCCTTGGATACAGGAACTTAACACTAATTGCAATGAGAAGCGTGTAGTTGACAGTGCTAAAGATTACTGCGTATAATCTGATTTTCCGCATTTGGACTAGATACTTTGGTCCGAACAAAGGGAAACAAGACGAATGCGGAATAACTCGATTATGATTCCGAAAATTGATGTTTTTTTAAATTTTTTTTTAAATAACATCTAGAGTTGAGTCACCATCACCACTCACCTCGTATTTCGGTACCGGGTCAGATGAAAAAGTTAAAGAAAACTAGCCCATACACATATAGAGTAACTAAACTACTAATTACTACCTTTACAGTAAGCTGGTGCTATTTCACAGTAGGGTCGATTTTGAAACTTGTTACTATCAAAGCAAAATCGAAAGAAAAGTTCCTTTAATTTTCGAACTCACTTTCTTCAGTTTGCATTGAACTAAATGTTTGAATGATCTTCATCTACGCATGTTATCTTTATACTAACTAGGAAAAGCGCAGGCCACCTTCTGGCAAAAAGTAACTTAACTGGACTGGTGCAAAAAAGTTTCAACTACAAAACAGATCTGATAAGCAACTGGTACAAACTAGTTTGAGCACTTTGGTTTATGACACGGTTATCAATAAAAAAGTTAGCCCTTAGTGAAAGCAATGCGCAGCCGTAAGGTGCCGGCTTAGATTTTACACCAACCCATCTCTTCACGCGGGTGTCGTAAGAGGCGATTACGGAATATCCACCAGGGGCGGGCAGCAGGGCCCCCTGCAGAAAAATTCTACCACCGAACTGCGATCCCCAACCCGCATGCCCAGCGTGGGGATTATCAGGCGCTTATCAGGGGGAGGCCTGCCTCCAACAGTGGACCAATGTAGGCTGTTGAGGTTGAGGAAAGCAATGCTATGATATATGTATGTTAGCCTTGCTCACATTACGAGCGTTTACCGTCTCTCTTTACTTTGTATTAGTAAACATAAAACAAACTTAATCCATATTATGGCCAAATACCACTTATCGGGGGAGGCCTTTATTCACTGCTGGACACGGGCTGAGTTGGATTTTGTCAACGCTTAAGCCGTGACCGCCACGGCAAAAAATCGAAAATGCTCATCTATGAAGATAGGTTCTTGACCTAGACGCGTAAATTAGTGTACAAGCTAAGAAATCAACAACCAGGTATGCCTTATTATACTTTGAAACAGACTAACTTGTTTATTCCCAACGCAGTAAGCGTAGTGGCAGTGCAAAGAGTAGGTATGCATCTTGCAGAAAAGGAACGAAATCTTTAGAAGCGGTCTGTGGGGAAAATAAACCAAGAGATGACTGCGGCGCGCCTGCGCACCCTTGTATGGAGTTACCTAGTTGTTTATAAAGCACAGATTGTGTGATATTAGATACCTAGTAGTGTAGGTAGAGCAATTTAGTCAGGGTACCAGGCCAGCAATGCTCCTATTTGCTCACAAAGAAAAAACAATTAATGAAGATAGTTAATACATACATTTTTTCATTTGGAAACAAAATCACTTTGTTGCTCAGCGAGATTGGCCACATTCAAAGATCCTATGACTACGTTCCGTGACACATTGAATTAATTTTAAAAAGAAAATGAGGAAAGTGCTCTGAATCGTTTCGATTTTTGAATTTGGAACACGACCGACGTTTTTACCTAGTCGCTTTTTACTAACCTCGAACCAAAATCCAGACACAGAAATCAAAAATAGATAGGTAGATAGATAAAGAGTTTTTGATTTGATTTGAGAGAAATTCTCGGATTTTGACCTCTTTTCAAACAATTCTTACTTATTTTGTTGACGTCTTAAAAATGCATAAGTAAGTACTGCAGTGCGAAAGTAATTCTGTCTCTCTGTTAGGTACCTATTCATGCCAGGCTGCACGGATCTTTAATAAATTTCGGGGAAGAACATAAGGCTATACCTTTATCCTGTGAAAGCGCGTGCAAAGTCACGGGTAGAAGCTAGTAGTTTATAAATCATGCAAAGAGGTCTGCAGTGAACCTTATTTATTTTTGTAGCACTTTGTACCAACTTATTTCTGGAATAGTTTCAGTAGAAGTCTGAGAACTGAGCCCATAATATGAGTTCAGTATTAGTTGTATTAATTTTGAATTGTATTATCGTTGTAATCGTTTACGATAAGAAGAACCTTCTTTTCTTCTTCAACCTCAACCTCAACAGCCTGTATTGGTCCACTACTGGATGCAAGCCTCCCCCTGATAAGCGCCTTATTGGCTTTTATCACATGGGTGGTAGTGCCCATAATCCATGTGGCATGCGGGTTAGGGCGCTGCTGCCCGTCCCCGGTGGATATCCCTTAGTCGCCTCTTATGACACCTGCGGGAAGAGTTGGGTGGTGCAAATTCTAAGCCGGCACCACACAGCTACTTTTCTTCGTTTGACAGCAATTGACTTGTCTCATAAGACTGGGACTAGGTACCCATATAGTTTTCAGCTTTGAGACATTTGAGAGGCTATTTTTTAGGAATACATTTATGGCTCATTAATTTTTGTAGACAGTCTATCGAGCTCACGAAAAGTTTTTTCGTATTCGTTTTGTGCACATTATATTGTGCATCCTATGTGGCTTATCCAATTACCTTCATAGCAATGCGATTTATTCAGTGAGTGCCAGTAATTCCTTCGATTTAATTCAATATATATTCTATTCCCCTCTCGATACAATGAATCACTTCTACGCAATTTACCGCAAAGCTCCTTCAGGCTATATTTTTCCCGACCAAATGAACAGAAGCCATTTTGATTACCATCTCATTGATTTAGATTTTCGAATTCATAATTTTGTAAAATATTAAGTGTTTTTGAGGTTTTGAATTAGGTTAAGTAGCATCTCAATGATTTTGAAATTAATATCATAGTTGTAAAAGATTTGGCTACTTCGCATTTTGTTAACCTTTTCTTGTCGCAACGGTGTTACGGGACGGGGCGTATGTGACGTGTCATACAGCGAGTGTTCTTGAAGTCAGAGCCGAATCGAAATCGAAGTTTTTTTTTCGTGCAAACGCTAATCTTATGCAATCGACATAAGAGTTGCTTTTGCACGTCAGCGAAAACGAATCTTCGATTGTCTTTTTCCGAGTATACCCGCAGTACAGGGAAAGAAGGCGCTCGCAACGAGCAAGGCGTGACGTATCAGCGAGCTCAGCGAGCTATGGAAAGAGCTATTCTCGGAGTCTCTCTGAAGGATAAAATTCGTAACGAATACATCCGACAGAGAACCAAAGTTATCGACATAGCTCAAAGAATTAGCAAGCTGAAGTGGCAGTGGGCCGGCCATATGTCGCAAAGAACGGACAACCGCTGGGGTAAACGTGTTCTTGAGTGGAGACCACGACTCGGGAAACGTAGTGTAGGACGCCCTCTGGCCAGGTGGGATGACGATCTGCGAAAGACTGCAGGCAGATGCTGGATGCGGCAAGCTGAAGACAGGGCGCTATGGCGCTCATTAGGGGAGGCCTATGTCCAACAGTGGACTAATATAGGCTGATGATGATGATGTGACGTATCATGCTCGCTGCGAATGGTACTTTACGCCCCGTAACACCGGTCGGTACTCGGCTAAAACAACTGAAGAAAAAGTTTTAAACATCACATACATTTCGTTGCATATTATATTGCGGCCATATTGATTTAGAAACATCTACTGTTATTTATTTTGAAATTATGAATTCTGTGAATATTTAAAGTTTTGTTGTTATTTTTCAGGTACAGTGTCATTCTGACGATATCGACAAACTCCTCTGACGGATTTGGTTTGATAAACGGTAAGATTACAAAATATAATTAGCCTGGTGTGTTCCACTGCTGGGCAAAAGCCTCCCTCTGCATCCATTTCCATTTTCCACGCTTCATGCTTCGTACCTCATTTAAAGCAGTAACGGATTTTTAACTGTTAAGCTGCATTAAGTTACAAAATTCCAAGGGAGTTGCTAAATTTTTAGTAAATCAAACAAATTGTATAAATCTATTAGTACCTACAAAAGGCTTAACTACAAAATAGGATTATCTGCTAGAGGATAAAAAAGGTTTAGACAATTCTTGCTTCAACTTGAAAAATAAAAACCAACAGTCTACCTAACGACGCAAGAAAAAATAACACTTTACGTCTTTTTAAATTTTAAGCATTTGTCTCTTATGTTAACCACAGTAATCTATGGAAATAGGTAAACAATTTTATTTCAAATTTCATGAATTCGAGCATAACAATCTTGCTCTTTACTTACAATGTAAGCTGACAGCTAAAACTTTTTTAGCTATTTCTCTCCAACAACACAGCAACTTTCATTTTGATTAAAATAAAATTGTGACCCAGAGCAAACACTGAGGAACATTCAATTTTCTTAATTTATTTATAGCTTGATTATTTTTTAGCGCTCACGAGAAATAGCGCCATAAGGAAAATTTCTCCTGGATTCCCCAGTCTGTAGTTGTCCTTCTTAGAATCTTTTCGTGCAATGACTGACACATTTGTCGTACAAGGTTTAATTTCTCCGAGTAGTACTATTATATCGTATTATCTGTGACCGCGGTAAGGTAGAAAGGCTTAAGTTTCCTTTCGCGTCTTGTTCCCGGTTAAAAAACCTTTAACTAATCATAAGTCGTTTTAGGTGTAGAGCAAAATAAGCAAAAATTCTGCCATATTAGTTTAGTGGTTTTTATCGGAGAAGAGACAAGCATCAAATCCATCCAACCTTATAACCTTACAGATGCCCTATTTTGTAAATTTAAATTTGATCATGTTGCCATTTCTAAAAAATGAATATTCCTCATCATCATCTGAGAATGGAACACCCTGTATTATATGTACGGGTTATATGTAATGGATTTGAACCCCATTTTTATAAATGCTGTTCAGATCCATCACATATAACCAGTACATAATAATACAGGGTGTTCCATTGACAGATGATCAAACCAAGTCGGCTATTCGAGGTTCCAAGCTGAATTGAAGGAACTCCCCGGTCATTGTGAGTTCAAACTACGATTTTCATCCGTTTAAAAGCCAACAAGGCGCTTATCAGGGGGAGGCCTGGGTCCAGTAGTGGACTAATACAGGCTATTGAGGTTGAGGTTGAGAAGCTAGAGCTGAAATTATCTATGATTACTGCCCATTTTACGATTTCCATAATCTTGTCGATAACCTCTGTGGCTGACGAAGTGTGAATTGTCCATCATTTTTTTTTAATTTAGTATTTGGTTTTGTCCATTTCCAAAATGAGCACGATTTGCACGATCTCGCATTCCTATTTGACGTATTTGACGTACGAACACAAGCCTTTGTAAAATAATGAGAAGCGCAATAAAGCGGTGTGCTGACCGGGACGCCGAGGACACGGAATGTCAGACCGCGGTCGTTGCTAATTGCTTATTAATCTTGTGTGAAATACCACGATTTATAGAGATTCATAATTCTTTTACGAAAGTTTCTTTCAGCTTGGTTTGTCTACTGTGAAATATGGATATTAAAAGTGGATGGCTAAATCCGAAACCATGAGAGTAATAGATTTATGTCATGAAAGATGATAATCATGAAAAATGACGAAAATCTATTACCTTCTAGCTGCGCCTCGCGGCTTCGCCCCCGTGGAAATTTATGTTTCCAACTTTCTTAATTTTTTCTCCTGACAATAACAAACACAACAAAGAAAGAATTAGCGAAATCGGTCCAGCCGTTCACGCGTGATGCCGTGACCAAGGAAAACGGGTTTCATTTTTATATATATAGATTATTAATTATTAAATCTAATAAAATTAATTATTAAATCTATTATAATTAGTTAATAATAAATGATAAATGAATTTATTGTTGTCCAACTAGGTGGTAACACTACATTGGTCAGAATATTATACTTAGTTATTAAATCTATTATAATTAATTATTAATCGAGGTCATATGACCTCGATTTGAGTATGAGAAAACAAAGACTGCAAAAGTATAATAGGTTTCTTTTAAATATTTTACTGTTGCAGGAAGTCGAGCAATTGATTTTTCAAAAAATTTGATACCCTGTATTTTGCACCAACAGATTCGGTTACTGACGAGGGTCAATCTTTGCGAAAAAATGCATTATGCTAAATGAAAGAAAATTTCACCACTCTAATCTAAAAACGCCACCATCTTGGTCATAATGACATGACATTGGAAACATCAGAAATACCGTCGCAGGCGGTCTTTAAGCATAAAATACGATGCTATCTTGAAGTGGATTGGCTGAATTGGGTCAAACCAAATGCAGAGCTGTGTGGTGCCGGCTTAGAAATTGCACTACCCCAACTCTTCCCGCGGGTGTCGTAAGAGGCGACTAAGGGATATCCACCGAGGGCGGGCAGCAGAACAATTCTACTACCGAACTGCGGTCCCCAACCCGCATGCCCAGCGAGGGTATTATGGGTATTAGCCCCCATGAGATAAAAGCCAGTAAGGCGCCGCTTATCAGGGGAGGCCTGCGTCCAGCAGTAGACCAATACAGGCTGTTGAGGTTGAGGTTGAGATGCAGAGCCATATACCTACCCAATAAAGTCGCCAATAGTAATGGTAAAGGTAAAGGTTTTAATGCAGGATGTGATATCCACATTTGATACAGAACAAAGTAACTTATGCACAAGCTTATGCCAAAAAGGTGATAACCTATGACTTCTATGGTTTTCTATCTATGTATTTAAGTATATCAGTTATCTAGTACCCATAACACAAGCTCTGCTGACTTTGGGGCTGGCTAATGCTGTGTGAATTGTCCAGCATTATTTATTTATTTATTTAAGTATATTTTTTTATTTACAAAGAAAATTACAATCGAGAAAAAAAAACAAATCAGAACTAGTCAGTAAGTATTTACAATTGAACTAACTGCAGACTGTTGCAAACAATCAAGAGGTAGGTAAGTAGCTCTACTGATCCATTCATACCAGTCGGAAGCGAGCGAAGTATTTTAATTAGTTTTTCTCTTTTCGGAAAACGTCGCATTCAAATAAAAATATCATCTCAATTTTAACAAAGAAATTGTCGTTCTTGTATGAACTACATCACACAAAATTGATAGCGAGTTTTCACGCGTGCATCGCGACGACGACGGGCGGGAGGGTACGTCAAGGTCATCAGTGACGTCACGGATACGTACAATGACCCCCAAATAACGAGGAGTACCTACAGGCCAATCTGTGACGCGGTACGCTACACTGCGTGTCGGATATCACTGCACACGGTGATCTGACTGAACGTCCTGAACAAGTATGTGAAGCTCTCAAAAACAGTTCCGATCTCATTCGTAATTTAAATTTTACTAGAGGCCAACGGTTAGACCTTGAATTTGTTTTTTTTTTTACATTGGTTCCAAATTTGAACGTAACCGTTCCTGATCGTGCTCATGCATAGCATAAAGGAGTGCAAAGTTTTATAAAATCGACACTGAAATTGATATGGGAACTGTTTTCCCATGTCGAGGTGCCAATACAATGCAGCCAGCGTCTTGGAACTAGGGATCAGTTAAGCTACTTCTAGATTATTTGCAACAGTCTGCAGTTAGCTCAACTGTTTTAATTTTAAATACCAATTTGTTTCTATTTTATCAATGTAATTTTCTTTGCTAAGTTATAAAATTAATAAGACTGGACAATCCACACAGCATCATCTAGCCCCAAGCTAAGCACAGCTTGTGTTATGGGTACTAGATGACTGTTATACACAATACAATACATTACATAGATAGGAGGTACTGGTGCCGGCTTAGAATTTGCACCACCCTAACTCTTCCCGCGGTTATGAGGCGACTAAAGACAATTCTACAATTGAGCTGCGATCCCCTACCGCATGCCCAGCGTGGGGATTGTGGGCATTAACCACATGAGATAAAAGCCATGAGATAAATAAGGTGCTTAAGAGGAGGAGGCCTGCGTCCAGCAGTAGGCTATTATAGGCTGTTGAGGTGAAGTAAGGTGAGGTACAATAATACTGAAACCTTTTTTTTTTCATTTATAATGATGTTGGTAAAACCTCATTGACCGCGCCAGCCTTTGGGTTCTTTTTTCAAAATATTGTTCGGAAATCGGAGGAGGCCTAATGGACTTGGTGTAAAAACTTTTTGTCGTTTGACCGAACGAAAATAACCATAAAAATACTTAAACCTTACCTACTGAGGTAGTTTTCTGAAGATACAAACGCAATGTTATCTGACGCGCACTGTGGAATTGTACGTTTCGATGACACTTGAAGTAATACTGTTGACAGAGAACTGAACTGCTGGTTTTAAGTGTCGGTTTAGGACTAGGTATTATACTTATGGTTATGGTACTGATTGAAAATGCGGCAGAGAAAATAACCAGGAAGTCGATATTTGACGCGATTCGTTTTTGAGAGTATTTTATATGTTGAAGAATGATGAGAAAACTTCACAATCATTTGACATTCAAATAAAAATGTTTGAAAAAGTAGATATTGTTTATTAGTTCATGATACGATTTAAAATAATTGTACAACGAAGTACTTTACCTACCTCTTGATACAAAAATGTAAAGCAAGTAGGTACTTACTTATAAAATTCTGAAAAAGAATCTGCAACACAGTTTTTTGACGTGACAACGTCTTATAATTCGATAGAGCCGGCTGCACGCACGAAAAAACATGACGTCATGCGGCGTTACTTCGCTATGACGTCATGCGGCGTTACCTCGACGCGCTCGACATCCGTCTCTCTCCTACTTGAGTGAGCGATGCGTCTGCGTGGACAGCTGCTATACTATCGTACATTTACATGTTTTGATCGAGTATCAAATGCTACCATTCCATCAGTATTTTCTTAAGACGTTGTCACGTTCAACTATCGTCAGTAAACCGACTTTACAGACAACCAATTTTTTTTAACTTCTGCCGAAGGCATCGCTTTTAATTTGTAACCAGTAACCATTGTTTTTGTTCCATAATAAACGATTTTTAACTACCTCTGTATATAATGTAACTTTGTTTTCGGTGGATAATTTAAAAAGCTTTTTTCCCGATAATTGGTCGATAATTTATCATACCTTTTGAGGACCTAAACTCATGCATGATGCCAAAATGCCAAATCATAAGATTTAAAAAAAGAACCCTCAACACTAAATGAAACACTAAATGAAACCCCATGTTGCTAAATGAAATCCAAATACTACTAAATAGTCCTAATGAATACTGTTGGTAGGTTCCTACGTGGTTCCTACATAGTGGGGCCCTAATTAGTACCTACTGCAGATAGGTACCAACTGGTACCAACATAAGTGAGTGGAAACTGGAATGAAACACCTCCGAGAACTGCTTGTTTTACAAAATTGGATATGACGTAAATAGGCTAATGAAATACAAATCAGATTTCTAGACTCAAACAAACTAGCTTTTAGTGCTGCTCTACAATGTTTGCACTCAGATCTTATACAGGATGTCCACTGTTTAGGTTTAATTGGTCCGACCTGCTGGTCTACTCACATGTTATCATGAGTGTATCACTCATACCTACTATTTTAAACATCTTAATGTCTAATTTCTAATAAATCAAATAATATCGCAAAGATTTTCGACTTCGAGAAATTAGCCAGAGTGTGAGGCTTACGCACTGTAATAAAATAACATAAATCTTAGATTTTGATCTCTCTTTGTAATGTTTTTTTTCCGGTGTAGGTACAATAAATCATTTTTGTATTGTATTTTGATTATGAGCGCCAAAAAAGTATAAGTGATACACTCACGAATCTGAATTGACTGCAGAGAGTTCCTAAATTACAAACTGTTTTTTTTTTTAATTTTCTATTGAAATTAATAGTATTAAGGTATCTGAGCCCTGAGGTCGGTTTGACGATAGTATCGAAACGACATCGTGACGTCTCATTTTTGTATGAGATTTGCTACAGCGCCTCTATCGTGTGGACATAGATCTACGCCAATCCCATACAAAAATGAGACGTTACGATATTGTCTCAGTATTATCGACAAACCGAACTCAGTTCTTTGTCGGCTTACTTTTCGTCTAAGGTTTTTGTTATTAGAGTGTACGCACTCTAATAACAAAAGCCTCGCACTTATCACATTCCCTTACTGAGGGGAGGACGCGGGTTCAAGTCCCGTCGAAGTCGAAATTTTTTGCGATATTATTTGATTACTTTTCGTCATTTTATGGTTTTTTTTATTTTCCAATTACATTTTTAACATATTAACCAGTTTATCTAGTTAATCTAGTAACCAAACAAAATACCTAAGTAAAAAACACCATTTAAACTGTAGCCTTTAACCAGTAAAAAACTGTTCAACGTAGAGGTTATACGTTTTTGTTCCAAGTGTCATTTATCTATGTCAGAGTGTTATAAGTTTGAACAATGTGGACCTGTCAGATTTATACCGAGATAGGTCCTGGCTGTAAATGGATGTGACTTTAAAATTCTAACGAATACTACTGAGAAATACTACCAACTACATTAATAGCTAGTCCAAAAAAACAACCACAACATGGTTACGAATTCCAAATTTAACGATGAAAGCACTCGCACTGAGGGTTATACTTATTAAGTACCTATATTAAATTCAGATCGCGATGAAAATATATCTTTTTTCTTCGCAAATAAAAAGGGAAAACGAACATATTTGTTTATGAACTAGTACAAGTTGTAAACTTCACAAGCCTGTCTTATTTTCCTCATTGCCTTTAGCGAGTCAATGCAGCCAGAGTATCTTGGGGACGCTTCCGATGGTATTGTTTTGGATCAGTTGAGCTGGATTGTTTACAACAGCAGTTAGCCTAACTGTTTTAATTGTAGATATATACTAGTTCTAACAGCATAGAGTTGTAATTTTCTTTATTAGTCTTTATTTTTGTCATATTATCCGAACTCATCATAATTTTTGGACCATGTTCCACGCTACAGCTACGTACATCACACGTACATCACACTAATATTATAAATGCGAAAGTTTGGATGGATGGATGGATAGATGGATGGATGTTTGTTACCTCTTCGCGCCAAAACTACTGAACGGATCATGCTGAAATTTTGCATACAGGTAAGTCTAACCCTGGAATCAAAAATCAAACATAGGCGACTTTTTATCCCATAAATCAGTTCTCATGTGATAGAAATAAACCCAAAACGTTTTCATAAAAACAACACGTGCAGAGCCGCGGGCATGAAGCTAGTTACCTATATACGAAATATCTGTTTCTCATTTCGTGTTTCTCACTCTCACTAGCAAACAGTTTCCTTGTACCTACTGTGCTATGTGTATTTAGGACTCGGTAAAATTCCATTGACTCCGTGCAATAAAGTCACTTGTGTATTCAAATCACACTTTATTTTATATTCACGCCGATTCCTTGGCCCGGGGTTTCCTTCCACTTGTAAGAGATTATTGTAGGCAATGGCCTACAATAATAACCTCTTACTTCGATGGAATCAGGCGTTTTCTTTGAGGCGAATACCTAGTTGAAAATTGTTAAAAATGGCGCTTTGCGTTTTAGCTTATCATATTTAAATAGCCCCCCCCCCCCTTCATAAACTAAAATTAAATTAAATTCATTTATTGATTCAGATAACACAAAGATCCATAGTTGATGTCCTTCTAGCCGAATTTCGACCACGGCGGCCAGTCTCATAGGAGACTAGCCAGATGCACAGGACATATGTATTATAATAGTGCGCATGTGTGACTGTGTGTGCGCAAACACAGGTGCACTCTCTCCCTCACTTTCATAATCCGATGGGGCGACCGACTGACACGACCGGGGAGAGGTCAAGTGCAGGACCAACGGATTAACGTGCTTTCCGAGGCACGGAGATTACTACTCTTATCTAAGATCCATAGTAAATGTGACACTGTTTCAGATAATGAAACAATAAAGGTACACATAACTGGATTAATTTATACCTACAATAAAATAAACCGGCATAGACCGTGTCCGTGATAATACCTCTATTCTTCCGCATAATTCCCGCCATCTTTTAAGTTCGGTATGTAAATATTTTTTTAATAAAGATTGGTTCTGCAAAAATGGCACATAATCCTAAACAGTAAGTTATACTCCGAAAAAATGTTTGTACGATCTGCCGATATTTGTTCAGGATGTTTTCTATGTATAATAAAAAAATTGGTTGTCTGTAAAGTCGGTTTACTGCACGGAGATTACTACTCTTATCTAAGATCCATAGATAGTTGAACGTGACAACGCAGACGCATCGCTCACTCAAGTAGGAAAGAGACGGATGTCGAGCGCTCTCGCTTGCACTTCAAGCCTTACATGGAACGCCTCAGAGCGAGGTAACGCCGCATGACGAGGTAACGCCGCATGACGAGGTAACGCCGCATGACGTCATGTTTTTTCGTGCGTGCAGCCGGCTCCATCAAATTATAAGACGTTGTCACGTCAAAATATCTATCTATGTAGTGTATTGTATTAAGTGTATCAGTTATCTAGTACCCTTAACACAAGCTTTGCTTGGCTTGGGGCTAGATAATGCTGTGTGAATTGTCCAGCATTATTTTTTGACGTGACAGCGTCTTATAATTCGATAGAGCCGGCTGCACGCACGAAAAAACATGACGTCATGCGGCGTTACCTCGGTCTGCGTTGTCACGTTCAACTATCGTCCGTAAACAGACTTTACAGACAACCAATTTTTTATTTTTATTTGTGTACCCATAAGTCAAAAATGAGCACTACGTTTTCGGCAGCAATAGCCTACTGTTCAATTCAATTGTATTCCTGAGTGTATCATACTATTTCGCCGTTCCTTGGCTGTATTTTGATAGGATATTTACGAATGAGCGGCGATATTAGTATCAGTGATACGAAAACTCACTAGTAAATCTAAATTGACCAGCTGGCGTGGAATAGTCATCGCAAAATTTCGCAAGTCTAATCGTGTAGGTACAGGGTACCAGCTGTCATTGTCACCCCGAGATGGTTAATCTGACAGCAGCGACACGAATATTGATGTGTCATTAATCATACTGGTAACACCATCGCTCATTTCGTGACGTAAGCTTTTGGTTCCATACCAATCTACTATAACATTTCTAAATGCTTTTTTTTAAGTCTAATCTGAATTGTAAGCTTATTAATATTTTTAGCTTTTACAGTCCCAGGGTTGGGTGAAATGATGTAGGGCTCTCTCATCTCCTATCACTCCACCAAGTTTAGCATTTTAAGGTCATGTCGATGAAAGTTTTGAGGAAGTAAGTTCCAATTACGTGGGTCCTAATTTGATATTCGTTAGGTACAATTTATAATGTCTTAAACTTCCGGAGTAGGTAATAATTTGTAGCAGGACTTTTTGTGTCATTATATTTTAGCCAGTACGTCGTCGTCGTGTCACTTGTGTCGTTGTCATTTTGTAAGCGACACGAAATGTCCCTATTCAAGCTATTCACTTTGTGCTATTGTTTGAAGAGACACAGTAGAGCCGTAGTGTGTGTGATATTCATTCCGTGCTAACATAATGACATGGCATCATTTTAAACACTCTGTATCTTACCTACTTATTTTTGAAGATGAGTCACTCTTTAGAGAGGTTATTTTTGGAATAGTTTGATGTCTTTTTGACGTGACAACGTCTTATAAATGGGTTTGCCGGGTGACACTTCAAGAAACTGCGTTACGCTCCGCTCACGTTATGCGCTCACAATGAGAGCGAGTGAGAGGCACGCGTCCCTTCCACTCGGGCATGGTAAGCCCGCCTAAGAGCGAGAGAGACAGACATAAAAAGTGAAAGTGAACTAACATCTTCTCACACATGTATGAAGTGTTTTTTTGAAGTCGTTGTCACGTAAAACTTTCGCCCGTATACCGACTTTACAGGCAACCAATTTTTTTACGAAATCTTTAACCCCAATTTTAATTCCTGAATGTTTATACAATATTTTGAAGTTCTACGGGATGAATAGTAAAGCCTCGGGAATGATACTCTCATGGGAAAACCTCTGGATTATATTTCTAATCTAATGTATAGATAGATATAGATAGAGCCTGGAAAAATGCCAAAGTATCATCAAATGCCAAAGAATCCTCAACGTCCTCAACCTCAACCGCCTGTATTGGTTCACTGCTGGCCGCAGGCCTCCCCCAATAAACGCGTTATTGGTTTTTTCTCATGGGGGTAATGCCCATAGTCCCCACGCTGGGCGTGCGGGTTGGGGATCTGCTGCCCGCCCCCGGTGGATATCCCTTAGTCGCCACTTACGACTCCCGCGGGAAGAGTTGGGGTGGTGCAAATTCTAACCCGGCACCACACAGCTATGAAAGAAATCATCGGATAACAATTTCCGAAGATACCTATCGATTTTATAAAAACTTAGGAGCAGTTGGATTAAGAAATTCCTCCTATTATTAATTCAGCTAAAAAATACCTTGTTGTTGATAAATAAAGGAGCAATTAAGACCTTTATTACAAAAGTTTAATTAAAGCGAAATATTTCAATAAAACCTAGAGGTGGTACAGGGTGGCACCACACTGTTGTGGTACCACCTGTGTGGCACAGTTCAATTCTCGGGAGAAGAATTCCTTAAAAATTTCAAGGATTTCGACCAAGACCTTTATAAAACTTTCAAAACTGTCTTGCTCAGCACTTCATTCACTTTTTAAATCATTCATCATAAGTCATTTTCATCTTAATTGTGGGTCGAGTCGAGTCCAATAAAGTATTCAGTGGTAGAGTTCACAGAATATATCGAGACACCCTATATACCAATTTATTATCAACCTTATTTTTCACTCCACCTGCTCGCTACTACTTGTATTAAATTCTTTGTTCATTTTTCATGAAGGTTTGATAAAAGTAAAACAATTTTCTTGCTGAATTTCTATCTTGCAAGGGGATATCTTTTTACCGTGTGGTTTTATGTCATAGTCAAAAATGTTATAGTTTTAATGGGTTTCTGATGAAACGTATTGGATAGTTTCGTAGAAAACAAGTCTTTTACAGTCACCGGTTCATCTGTGGGCACATAAAATGGATGAATGAATGAAATTTTTAATGGCCCCTCATGAAAAGAAAACATACTTTCCAACAATATTTTTATTGCTTCAATCAAAGGGATTTAGTAAAAGATATATCGAGTATACCTGGAGTATACCTAGCCTTTAAGATTTTAATTGTGCGTGTAACGAACTGCAAAAGTTTAATGAATTTCTAAAGAAGTTTCCGTTGATATTTTTCAGTAGACCTGCTGCCTAGATGGGTCGATTAATTGCGATATAATCGTTGATTATAATGGTCCTGTGCCTCGGAAAGCACGTTAAGCCGTTGGTCCTGTGCCTGACCTCTCCCCAGTCGATCTATCGTCTTATCGGATTATGAGACTAAGCGAATAGAAAGTGCACCTGTGATTGCGCACATACTGGTGCACTACACAGTACAAAACTAAAAAAAAGAAAAGAATCGGCACATAACGGAGGATTGGAGTACAATTTTATACATAAGTCAAATAAAAAAATAATAATAATGAATATCCTGTCCTATCCTACCAATATTATAAAGCGGAAAGTTTGTGAAATGTGAATTTTTGTTACCTAAGATCTCCAAAACTACTGAACAGATCATGATGAAATTTGGCGTACATTTAGAACATAGCTTAACTTAGTTAATAGGCTACTTATTTTTACCGAAAATACGCGTTCTTAGCCGCAGGCAAAAGCTAGTCCAAAATATTTCCAGAATGTCAATATTACTTGAATGTTACAACAATTTAAGCTTTACCACGCTGGGCAGGCAGATTTAAGATCGCAGTGAGGGTGTTAAAATACACAGAAGGAATCTTGTCAACTAAGGGACTAAGGGGAGGGGGGAAGGCTTCATCTGGCTGGTTCCCTTTTATGACATCTACGAGCTGAGTTGGAAGGTTGATTGGTACGCCGCCGCCACGCCACAATTTTTTTACGATGTTTAAAGTTATGTGGCCATCGGATCGGAATCGGAGCGAACGCGGCATCAGTATTTACGATTTGCAAAAAGGATGCGTCTACTGCTTTCGGTTCTCGCATCAACAATATACTTAAGTATTTTCAAAGCGCTCGAGTTTGCCGATGACGTCATCGGAAGAAATTACGGTCTCTGGCATCGGTATCGGCAGATATGCTAATTCAGTGCACGCTGTACCATACCTTCCGCTCCGTACGCTCCGAAAACACCCCTATTTAGCTCAAAACAGGGATCGCGGAAGTCATTGGGATGTCATAACAAAGGATGCACATCTGTTTTGACGATTTGACGGGTCAAAATTAAAAGCGCCATCTTTTCGGTCCGGCCGAACTATTTTTTGACATTAAGAAAACGATTATGTACCTATTTATTTTCATCTCGGTTGTTTGTAGGATACACCAAAACATTATTCCAGCTCACATTAATCAGCAACATCTGGAAGTTGTATCAAGCTCTTACATAACAAAAAGTCACAGTAATTATGATTTACAGTAGAACTTCGCATAATGGCTACAGATAAACCACTATATTGTACGTTAATATTTCATGTGGTGTGGTTGTTAAGCAGTCAGCGTAAACACAAAGTCACAAACAATGGAAGATGAACGACTGGACTTGAGGTTCTGTTGTCCTCAACGTATCTTTACTGTCACCGGGAACCTTCATCGCTGTTTATTTCCTTTGCCTTGTAAAAGGATTGCAGCAGACAAGTTAGAAACATATTTTATTAGAGTATACTCGATTCTACAATATGCCTTCCTTGCTTCAGACCTATGTCGGGGTATGTCACACTCTGGCTATGCTTAAGCCTCATTATACCTAACTCTCGTTATGCCTAAATTGCGATATGACTTAAATTGCGATATGACTTAGGCTTAACGCGAGTTAGTTGTACTGCGTAATAGGTATACACCGCGTAAAGGACTCAAATGAGGATTGTAAACAAATGGCTTACAAAATCGAAGAAATTTTAGTCAACAAATTTAAAGACTGGTATCATTGGAGCAAACGCAGAAATCTTCTTAGTTGCTACATTCTTGACCGAGTGGTCGTGGTCGTCATATCAGGGAAGGTCGCACGTTTCACAATCCGGGTCCATTCTTCTCGCACCGCTGCTTTCCTGGTACTTCGTTCATGAAGGGACCGCTTATTGCAGCTTTAATTTGGAATCGCGGAATTAGAAAGCAATTTATGGTATAGACAGCTTTCAATCTTTATGTCATTCGTCTTTCGTCCATTTTGCGTGTTCGCTTGGTTGAAGTTTTTGTTTTCGTGGTTACATTATCTGTTTTCTTTGTTTGTTGTGATAAGTTTTCATACATAAATCGTTTTCGTTAGCAAAAAAATAAATTGGATTCTATAATCGAGTATAACTTGAGTGCTTTTCTACACCTAGTATAGTATTATAATATCTGTGACCTAGGTAGGTAATTTTAAGAATATCGTGTAGAATATCGAATAGTTGTGAGGAATATCCGGTAAGAATTAATTAATTTCATGAAATCAAGAGCCAACGTTTTTTTACGGCTACGTTATTCCGGTTTTAACTTTTATGATTGGTATTTTTAAATACCTACTCAAATTTACTCAATGAATTTATTAGAATAAACAGGGTTATCACACTTCTGATGTTTGAATGTTTATACAGGGTGTTGCGTTAAGAGTGGTCAGAACTGTTTAGAAAATATAAAATTGTACCCAGTAAAAGTCCCACGATTTTCGATGTTATTAGACATTTTCGAAATTTTAACATTTTTACCCTTGTCCATTCTTTTCGATGCCAAGGTTACAAAATCAAGAAATTTTCTCAAATCTATATCTATCTATAATATAAAAATGAATCGCAAAATGTGTTGGTAAGCGCATAACTCAACAACGCCTGGACCGATTTCGCTAATTCTTTCTTTGTTGTGTTTGTTACTGTCAGGAGAAGGTTCTTATGAAAGAAAAAATTAAGAAAGTTGGAAACATAAATTTCCACGGGGGCGAAGCCGCGGGGCGCAGCTAGTTTAATATAAAAATGAATCGCAAAATGTGTTGGTAAGCGCATAACTCAACAACGCCTGGACCGATTTCGCTAATTCTTTCTTTGTTGTGTTTGTTATTGTCAGGAGAAGGTTCTTATGAAAGAAAAAATTAAGAAAGTTGGAAACATAAATTTCCACGGGGGCGAAGCCGCGGGGCGCAGCTAGTCTTATATATAAAAATGAAACCCGTTTCGCGTTGTCACGGCATCACGCGTGAACGGCTGGACCGATTTCGCTAATTCTTTCTTTGTTGTGTTTGTTATTGTCAGGAGAAGGTTCTTATGAAAGAAAAAATTAAGAAAGTTGGAAACATAAATTACCACGGGCGAAGCCGCGGGGCGCATCTAGTGTTCAATAAAAGCCCCCAAAAGTGCCAAAAATGTCAAAATGCTCGTTTGACAGAACAAGTAACGTCCATCGTGGGTTGTTTGTCACAGGCGGGCGGGCAATAAGAATTTTAATAATATATGCAAGCTTCGTACACGATGACCGATAAAGAGGACGGTCACATACAAATATGAGGTAATGCTTCAATGTCACGTTAGAAATCAGCATGTAGGTATATCATGGTATATGTGTCGTGGCCATATCCTAGAATTGATCACTTCATGATGTAACCGACCATTTCATGAAATGGTTGTATTTCATGAAATGGAATATGCACTGCCCACATTATGATGTAGTCTGGCTGGCCAGATCAACGAATAATTTTGTTTTGATTGTTTTTGAGATGCATCAAGTCGGCGGACAATTATTCTATTATAAAATCTAATTATAATGTGCCAATTGAAGATAACAAGAACAAAATTAAAAATATTAAAAACCCCCTCGACAGATTTTCATGAAACATGGCTAAGAACACTCGGGATTAAATTATTCATGACACAAAAATAACTAAATGAAAATCAGTTCATCCGTTTAGGAGCTACGATACCCACAGACAGATACACAGACAGACACGTTAAACTTATAACACCCCTCTCTTTTTGCGTCGGGGGTTAATGAAGTGAAACGCCGTTATGACACATAACTACTGGACTTTTACGAAAGTTACTCAAAAAACGAGCACAACGTAAGAAACCATGGAGTTCGGAACGTATTTCACAGGTTAGTAGATTTTAATCTCAAATAGTGTTATTTAGTGGTATCCGTGGTATCCTATTAAAATGTCTAATATTCAAAATTGACCAAGACTACCTACTCAGATTAATCGTTATGGTACCAGTAACCTTTAAAGTTTAAATGATGTTTAAATGTCTTTTTATTTTTAGGTCATACTGTAACGGTCCAGTTTATGCTGGTTCGTTTAATTTGCAAATATAGAAATAATTAACACATTTTGATATAGGTTGTAACACTAAAAATATATTCTGAACTGTAAATCGGTTCGAACGCTTTGCTGGAAGGATAGCAACCTTCTTAAGTCTTACGACAGTTTAGTAATGTTTGAATTTGACGATTCTAGGAAAACAAATGGGCTTCTAGATAGTTGGGACAGAGATGTCAGGGGGAGGAGATCGTGAGTTTTGAAAAAGTGAAAATTTGGGGTTTATTCTAGGTTTTACAGGAATAGTGAATTCTTTTTGACGGGAATCGTTCGGCTCAGCCATCGAACGAGACCAGGGAGGAATTCTAGGATGGATTGCAAATTTCTATCAATCAGATTCAGGTTACGTAAACCCACACTTTTCATTTCTAATAATTCTCCGTATTGTAAACGGATGGTGTTACATCCCAGAACCGACTATTCTAATTTATTATTATATTTATTAAACACATTCTGTCGATACTGCAACGTTCCTGGATGTGTTGGTGAATGCTTGTGCTGTAAGGCCCTGAACTAACCTGATTATTAAATCTATTGTTTTGATCTGCGGTTGGACTGGAATGTGGTTCCACACGTTTACTTCTTAGGACTTCCCGCGTGGACTAGGTATGGGATTAGGTGGGCTAGAGTTTTAGTGAGGTAGGATGTATTTGGATCGCTTGAGATCATTCCCCATCAAACTCTCCTGAGTTAGCGATTTACAAACGCTTTGCTTTTAAATGTCTGGTTATCTCTGAGTACGGGAAGGGCGATAGCCGTCTGCTTTCGACTTTCCCCGAGGAGACGAAAAGAGAAACGTCGTAGTGGGGCACCAACCAGATAAATTTGGCTTATACCTATACGGGATAAAGCAAAGTTCTCAGGTTCCGCAAAATGAGAGGCAGAGTAACCAACCAAAGTCACAATGCCGAGATATTATAGGTTCTTCGCTTACTATGTAATTTCAGTTGTTTCAGAGCATGGGAGTATCATGGTTTGAGACGGCCATGAAAGAGGGGTGCTATACTACTGTACCAGGATTGAAGAGTCAATAACCTAAGTAGTTTTAACGTTTATTTCATTTGTCTTAAGCTTCTAAAAGAATCTGAGTTACTACATCACAATGTATGAGTCCTACCGCTAACTAGACGATCATTGGCCACTTTAAATCACAATTTTAATACAAAACTTATAGTAAAATACTTAGTTTTATTGATAGATAATCACTAGTGATCAGGTAGGGTAGGGTACGATATTTCCGAGCGTTACAATTTGGTGCCGTGACCAGGATCCTAAAAATTATTTAAAAATATCAAAGAAAACCAAAATCCTACAAAATTATAAAAATGTGACTAGAATCCTAAAAATTACTTAAAATTATCAAAAATATGACCATATCCAACAAACCAAAAACAAACTAACAAACCAAAAACAAACTAACAAACCAACAAAAAACTAACAAACCAACAACAAACTACCAACAAACCAACAAACCAACAAAAAACTAACAAACCAACAAAAAACTAACAAACAAACAACACAATAAACAAACCAACAACAAACTAACAAAAAACCAACAACAATCAAAATAATAATGAGTACCTATCTATCTAATAATGTATTAATCCATAACAATAATCAAAAGTCGCGTAAAATAGTATTGAATAAAATGATCTAATATAGCTATTCGGTTTAGTTAGGTTAGAGTGAATTAGATGTGAAGTGCGAGTTCGACTCTCGCACAATTTGTTGCAGTGAAATGGAAAGAAGCTTAAGACAAACGGAATAATAGAATAAGATTTAGATGCGAGGTGCGGGTTCGATTCTCGTAAAATATGTTGCAAGTGAAATAATAGAATAAGGTTTAGAGGCTGAAGTGAGTAGAAGGTTAGACAAGAATCGACAAGTTGGGGGGTCGCTTTAAAATAATATTTAATCTCAGTCAATAACTCAATTTTCCTTAATATCTAGCACTGGTGTCGAATGGGCGATGTTGATGATGGAGAAGCTGGACGTGCTGTGAGCAGCGTTCTCCAGGCGTCATCTGAAGCGGTATTGATGATGGAGAAGCAGGCCGAGCTGTGAGCAACGTTCTCCAGGCCTCATCTGAAGCGGTGTTGATGGTGCAGAAGCGGGCCGTGCAGTGGACAACGATCTCCAAGCGTCATCTGAGATAAGCAAGAAATAAAATTATTTTATTAGGGTTCTAGCTACGAATATGTTAGCATCAGAGGTGCAGTGTGGATGGATTATTTTTATTGTACATAGAAACATCAAGTACGCTTTGGACAGGTATCTGCAGATCGTATAAACATTTGTCTCGAGGCGGGAATCGAACCTCCTGTCATCGCAGGCGGACCTTCGCTCGCTGCGTCACAGAGGATTGAGTGCAGAGCAGTTGGCACACCCAGACGTGGGATTCGAGAACATTACGTCTAGCTAGTCACATTAATATTATAAATGCGAAGGTTTGGATGGATGGACGTTTGTTGCCTCTTCACGTCTAGGCTGCTGAACGGATTGGGTTGAGGTTTTGCATGCAGGTGATTCTAGTTCTGTAATCAAACATAGAATACTTCTATCCCATAAATCAGTTCCCATGGGATGGGAATCACCTTTGAACGTTTATAGAAACGACGCGTGCGAAGCCGCGGGCATAAACTAGTTAGGAATATCTAAGACTTGAAGTCAATTAAATGTACTTACTTGATTCTTTCTTGAGGTATAGGCATATTCACTGCCAGCTTCGACGAAGTGAACCGGAGAGGCGTGTTGCTGGACGGGGCAATGGAGAAATGGAGTACTGTATCGAACGGCTAGCCAGGTGATTGGCGCGTTCACTATTAGCTTCAGCAAAGGAATCCGGGAGGAGCGCGCCGCTCTACTAGCTTCAGCAGAGGAATCCGGTAGGAGCGCGCCGCTGGACGACGCGTTGCGGATGGATTGGGTCTGTTTTGACTCGTGAAGGGGTGAGTTTGACGTAGGGGTCGTAAGGTTTATTTCTGAAATAAATAAGGGAAAAATGTGTAAACATTCGTACGAATTGGCATTGCTTGTCATTATCTGGCATTTTCTGACTTCAAAAGGGACTTGGTTCGTCTACATTGAAATGTCAGAGGTTACCGAAAAGGTTATTTTGCGGATTGATTTGCGTAGGATTGATAGAAAATGGTGTACTCACGATAAACATAGGAAATCCAATTGTTCTTGCCGGTCAACAGCGGAGCGCGGCGGCGCGGTTTCTAGCAATCACAGGCTTCCGCATAGGATTGGAAACAAACATTAGAAACCTCAATTATCTTGTCGAAATTGTTATTTTGTCTGTTTGTGCCTTGAAAAGAAAAAAATGTTTGTTTGTTTACGTTTTTGTCAAATGTCATGTCGAACGAAACGTCAAAGTCGAATTATTTCAACTTCTTTTTTAATGGGGCCGCTTGCCTTCGACTCTGCCAGTGTCAATATGGAACTACGTTGTAGGTAGAATGTCACGGTATATTAAGGCCGTTTTACACGAGGTAGAATAACGGTCGCGTTTTGACACTCGGGGTCGATTGGAAATTAAACCGTTTAAATAAACTAAAATTAAAGCATAGAATTGATTTCGCGATTTGACACTCGGGGTCGTTTAAAACGTTTATAATAATAAATAATAATCAATAATCAATAATCGATAATCAATAATCAATAATCAATAATCAATAATCAATAATCAATAATCAATAATCAATAATCAATAATCAATAATCAATAATCAATAATCAATAATCAATAATCAATAACCAATAATCAATAATAAATAATAGTAATAATAATAATTCTGGACAATTCACACAGCATCATCTAAAATAAACTAAAATTAGCATTGATTGTCTCAAAATCATAACTGTTAAAATAATACTTAAACTAAAATTAGCATTGATTGTCTCAAAATTATAACTGTTAAAATAATACTTAAATTAAAGCATAGCATTGATTGTCTCAAAATTATAACTGTTAAAATAATATTTAAATTAAAGCATAGCATTGATTGTCTCAAAATTATAACTGTTAAAATAAACTTAATTTAAAACTAAAATTAAAGCATAGCGTTGAACTTTAAACAAAAAAAAAAAAATAATAATAAATTAAACGATTAAAATAAACTAAATTTAATACTAAAATTAAAGCATAGCGTTGTTCTTTTTATTTATTTCAGAATTTACATCTTCCTTTTATATTTTTGAGACCATATCGTACCGTTCGATTATGTTGGAACGGGGCCTTAAAATTAACTTCGATTACAATGGAATGGAACCTTAAATATTTCAGAATTTCCACCTTCTAATTTTATTTTGGTTTAGTATGATGAAGGTTCGATTGCGTTGGAACGGGGCCTTATTTATTACAGAATCCTTCTTTATTCTTCGGTTTATTTTTAGCTCTGTATCATGGTTTGGTTACATAAACCATCCTTTGTGGATGTAAAGGCCATTGATGATGATGATGTTGATGATGATGATCATGGGTTGACACAATTCTGCCTTCAGAAAATAGTGCGGAAACGCGGGTGGATTATGTAGGTTTGACAGTGACAGTAGGCCTTAGAATCGGCCAGGAACTGTGAGTTTGACCATAGGTTCATGGACATAGGGTTGGTCTACATTCTGTCCAACAACGAGACGGGACTAATTTCACTCGTCCAAGGTGTCTACCCTACTTACGTGTTCCATAGACTTGGGGTATATGGACTATATTCCTACCGTCCAACAAGTTGGGCTATTTAGCTTGGTTAGAAAATTAGTTATTTGTCAGTCCAGGTAAATGGTTGGCCATCGGAAAAATAGTCGGCAGGAGGAATGAGAAAAATATGAAAACAAAATAAAGCTTGCAACAAACTAATAAAATACTATTAAGAGTCGTGAATAACTAACAAATAACTAAAAATAATGGAGGCTCTGTGTCACGGATTCAGGTACAGGTTGATTACTGGGCAAGACATGACTGAATTGTTTGCGGGGTTTTGCAAGAAGGAAGAGGGATTGATATACATAACTTGTACGAGAGGAGTAAGCAGTGAGTTTGTATGAATGTTAGTAGTATCAGTAAAATCGGAGTGCAGTGTGCCCTCGTAATTAATCTTATTTCGGAATCTGGGACGGTTTATTGGACTTGAGTCACATGCGCATCACATACAGGTTCTATGAAGGAATAATTCTGGAGTTAGGTTACTGAGATCTTGTCAGATTACATTGAAAAATCTGAGATCTGAATTGCAGCTTGGACTGGCTTCATAGAACCTCATACTTCACCTATTAGGCCAGAACTAAGCACACTTCACAAACTCCAAGTTTAGAATGGGATTTAAAGCCTTTGTGGGGATTTTGGGGTAAATTGAAATTGTGTTATTGGTCGGGTCATTAAGCAGGTAACAGGCAATTGATCTGGTTTTAGTTGAGTTATGTGTGAGGTCTGGTACCCTATCATAAGTTGACTGATGTTCTATTAGGGATGCCATGATTCACGACCATGTTCCAGGAGCTATTGTTTTTACTCTGTGAAACGTTGATAATGCAATAGAGTTAACTTGACAATTAGATGAAGAATGTGGCGCTGGACCATATTGATTGTTTTAAACCTGGTTTAAATACACAAAACAGTAAAATGTATGTGATTACAAGTTTAAATAAATTAAGAGTTCAAAAATAGCACTATTTAATAAAATTAAATAGAAAAATCATAAAAAAAAAAACTAAATATATTTGTAAATTATTTGAAATTTTAGGAAATCCTTACTTCTTTGGAAATGCTTAAGGATTTGGGGTCGCTGTAACGGTCCAGTTTATGCTGGTTCGTTTAATTTGCAAATATAGAAATAATTAACACATTTTGATATAGGTTGTAACACTAAAAATATATTCTGAACTGTAAATCGGTTCGAACGCTTTGCTGGAAGGATAGCAACCTTCTTAAGTCTTACGACAGTTTAGTAATGTTTGAATTTGACGATTCTAGGAAAACAAATGGGCTTCTAGATAGTTGGGACAGAGATGTCAGGGGGAGGAGATCGTGAGTTTTGAAAAAGTGAAAATTTGGGGTTTATTCTAGGTTTTACAGGAATAGTGAATTCTTTTTGACGGGAATCGTTCGGCTCAGCCATCGAACGAGACCAGGGAGGAATTCTAGGATGGATTGCAAATTTCTATCAATCAGATTCAGGTTACGTAAACCCACACTTTTCATTTCTAATAATTCTCCGTATTGTAAACGGATGGTGTTACATCCCAGAACCGACTATTCTAATTTATTATTATATTTATTAAACACATTCTGTCGATACTGCAACGTTCCTGGATGTGTTGGTGAATGCTTGTGCTGTAAGGCCCTGAACTAACCTGATTATTAAATCTATTGTTTTGATCTGCGGTTGGACTGGAATGTGGTTCCACACGTTTACTTCTTAGGACTTCCCGCGTGGACTAGGTATGGGATTAGGTGGGCTAGAGTTTTAGTGAGGTAGGATGTATTTGGATCGCTTGAGATCATTCCCCATCAAACTCTCCTGAGTTAGCGATTTACAAACGCTTTGCTTTTAAATGTCTGGTTATCTCTGAGTACGGGAAGGGCGATAGCCGTCTGCTTTCGACTTTCCCCGAGGAGACGAAAAGAGAAACGTCGTAGTGGGGCACCAACCAGATAAATTTGGCTTATACCTATACGGGATAAAGCAAAGTTCTCAGGTTCCGCAAAATGAGAGGCAGAGTAACCAACCAAAGTCACAATGCCGAGATATTATAGGTTCTTCGCTTACTATGTAATTTCAGTTGTTTCAGAGCATGGGAGTATCATGGTTTGAGACGGCCATGAAAGAGGGGTGCTATACTACTGTACCAGGATTGAAGAGTCAATAACCTAAGTAGTTTTAACGTTTATTTCATTTGTCTTAAGCTTCTAAAAGAATCTGAGTTACTACATCACAATGTATGAGTCCTACCGCTAACTAGACGATCATTGGCCACTTTAAATCACAATTTTAATACAAAACTTATAGTAAAATACTTAGTTTTATTGATAGATAATCACTAGTGATCAGGTAGGGTAGGGTACGATATTTCCGAGCGTTACAATACAACAAGTAAAAGAAAGCAGGGTGACAAGGCATTGGATATCTATGGACTATTATTAGATTCCAAAGTAATACTTTATAGAAATTGCGGGAGAAGAGATTCTAATTTAAAAAAAAAAAGTGTACAAGATCCGACTATTCATTATAGTTCCCGTGGAAAAATATTATGAAATACTCACAAAAATCCTCAAAATTGTTGTACATGGTGGCCGACTGAGAATGATAGAAAACATTTAAATAAGTTGACAATCCATAAAAATAAAATATTTTTTTCTAAAATCTCCCATTTTTGTAATAAAGTGATAAAAAAATATATATTTTAAATATTATGTTGCCAGTTTAAACTGCAACCCAACTGCAATAAGCTATTTTTTGTACTTGTACTGTAAAAAATATAAAGTTCCGTCGTTATTTGGATTTTTTATTAAAACTTTGATGTCATGGAAACCCTACATTAATGATATGGCCAAACGTTGATTGAAATATCATTAAACGTTGATGCTTAAACGATATAGTCAGTTTTAGCTGGCCATCATGAATTACAACCATTTCATGAAATGGTCGGTGACATTATGAAGTAATCGATTCTAAGATCAGATACATATCAGCTGTTTGATGATATTGATTTGTGATGAATTAGATTTTTCTTCGTAGACTTTAAAGTAAAAAAAAATAAGTACAGACGATATAATTATAGAGTATATAGACTCAAGTATCTGAAATGCTGCAATGTCACGTTAGAAAGCAGTAGAGATATCAGCATTGATATTTTTAATAATATTAACCTGCGACGAATTAGATTTTTCTCTTAAATAATTTTCTGGGGGAATGTAGAGCAGATAATTACCAAAAAACCAATCCTGCTCTGAAAACGCAACCTGCTTTAATATAAACTATCACCGTTTGTAATAAGGTACCTATTTGACAACACACACACTACTTGAAACGAAAATCAAAAGGCGGGTAAAAATACTCACCTAAGTGACATAGAGATAGAAAAGTCTACACTTTTATTAGTCACACCACTACCTATATAGACATAATAATCTACTACGACGTCAGCTAGCATAATGGCCTTATTTCTTCTGAATAATAATTAAAGTACACTTCACTATGACAATTGAATCGCCTCATGATGACACTATTTGGTATTTTATATGAAAGGAACTACAAATGGTGAGACGCACGTCAAAAGTGTCAAGGTAGAAACCATTCTATCCAACTCTCCTAAATCTAAAATCTACAAGTTTTTGTCATCTATGCATTCTACGTGACAATTCTGCGACGATGCCATTATCAAATCTAAACTCTATAAGTTTCTGTCATCTAAGCACTCTACGTGACGATTCTGCGACGATGCGATTATCAAATCTAAACTCTATAAGTTTCTGTCATCTATGCACTCTACGTGACGATTCTGCGACGATTCCATTGTTATAGTTAAGTAACTGGCTAGCAGAATTGGGTCGGTAGTTATTATACCCATCACAGACATATATGACTATAGCTACGCTCATAGCATTGTGTCAGTTTAATTCTGTAGCTGTGGGTCTATAGAATCGTATACCTTCAACCACCATCCTCAATTATTCATAGCAAAGGCCTACAATGACATGGGGGCAATAACGCGGGGTTCACTGACCCCTCTTGGTACCTTAAGTACATAATTGCAATGGGAATGGATAGGTTTCTGTCACGATTCGTTTAGTAAATCACTTTTAATTTATTAGATTTCAGCCCTACCTTCAAATTCTTCATTTTAAGGGTTTAGAGATTCTCTACAAAAATCGCATGGCGTAATTGGCTAGTTGGTTTTAAAAAAAATGTTTTTGTACTTATTCAATTTTTTTTCGAACTATCTACTTAACTGACGTTACCTTCTATTCTCCAGGTATCAAAAAGGTTCCAATAGATTATAGATAGAGCGAGGACAAAATCAACCGCGTTTCGGCTTTTCATTCGCCTCGCTTACCTTATTATGATTTATCTATTCAGCTACCATTTATTTTAATAACCTTTAGCATTTAAATGACAACGAAGGTTACTCATAAAACATTGGTGTGGGAGTAATTATTCTGAACCACGGGAATAGCGCGAACTGTGACAGGCGAGGCCGCTCTAGATGCCAATGTAGATTTCATCTAAAATAATTGAAATAATCGGTTAAACCTGACCAGAAACAGTCGATTTGCACGTTAGAACTCAACTACTTTTTGAGGTTCTACTTTTCACACAAAAAAGATGAAAGGATGTTAACAGACTTAGGACAAGCTTTATAGAATGATAAAAATTTGATACAGCTGGCTGGTCGCATATATTCAGTAGGTATTTAATTTCATAGCAAAAATATTACAGAGTTTTGAAAGTTATTATAATGTACCTACCTAAGCTGTAGAATAAGGGTATAGCCACGTATATTCAAGCTGAACGTATATTGTATGCTGAAAGAATTGAATTGAAATAAATGAATTATGACAATTAGTCCTACTCTGTGGGGTTCCATAAGCAAACACGCTAAAGAAATTGAAGTTCAGATTCCGAAAGTTGCGTTCAGCCTATAAAATAATGTTATGAAGAAAACTGTCCAAAGCTCATCTTCAGTGCATATCAATTGGTTCCAAACTTAGGCTTTAACTAACAAAACGCAAATTGCTCGAACAAATCAATTGATAAATGAACCAATTTTTTGCAATTTGTCCTGTCCAGTAAATCACAGAAACATTATTCGTGGGGCGACGCAACAAATGGCAATTGTGACATCCGACGCCGAACAGGGCTGCATCCAGGGTAATGGTTAGACTATTTCTATATCGAAACTCCGAAAAAAAAGGGCTGTTATAAATTTGTCGGGTGTACCTATCTATGTCTGTCTGTGGCATTGTAGCTTCTAACTAAACTAACGAACAGATTTGGATTTCTTTTCTTTTGTTTGAAAGTAGACTTGATTGAAAGTGTTCTTAGCTTTGTTATAAGAAAATCAGTGCTGTTGATTAATTTATAAAGTTGTTTGAACTAAAATGTTCGTCGAAAAGTATTGACGAGTTTTTGTGAAATTATTATTTCTTCTTTTGTTTTATGTATAGGTACATCAACGAGCAGGCTAGCTTACCTTTAGGTACCAGTCGGAGCTATGTCAGAAATAATGAGTCGTGTGCCAGTCACAAACCTATTTTCACAGGAGCTGACCAAAGCTTGTATGATGCTTTTCTACCGGGTAACCCACTAAACAGCAAATGAATGAACTCTACTTCACTCTCTGCTGTGCATATTTGCTCTCAGCTTGTGCTCTCACAGATTTGCTTCCACGACATTATTCTGTCACTGATATAAACGCGTCAATCATCTCTTGTTTTCTCTAAACAAGCTCCTAAAAACCTAGCCAGCGAAGTCTTTGAGCCTTCGTTTAGCTAAAGATTTGAGTTTTCTTCACTAGCATTAGAAAGTATGAATGAATTAATAATTTATTGTACCTTGCTTATAAAAAGAAATAGAAAAACCTTACATCTAAATCTAAATCTGACGACCTCTGTGGCGCAGCGGGCGAAGGTCTGCCTGCGACAAATGTTTGTACGATCTGCAGACATTTGTCCAGGGCGTTCTGGATGTTTTCTATGTATGATAAAAAATATCTATCTATGTAGTGTATTGTATTAAGTATATCAGTTATCTAGTACCCATAACACAAGCTCTACTTAGCTTGGGGCTAGATAATGCTGTGTGAATTGTCCAGCATTATATATTTTATTTATTTTTATTTATAAATTAAAATAACAGTACAATAGGCGGCCTACTACCACTGAAGCAATTTCTTCTTGCTTTTTTTTCTTTGTAATAACGCAGAAAAGATATAAATTAATTAAGAGATGGTAGTGCACAGAATGGAAAGGAGATAACAATAAAGTTTAGAGGTATTTTTAGCGAAAGTGTTGGGTTTCTCTACTAGCAGTAGCAGTTGATCTTTTAAATCCATCATCATTAAACTTTCGTGATCGAGATCGTGTTCGATAGTGAAACCGGTGGTAGTGGTAGCGTTCCTAGCAAAAACCAAAAAAATGAGGGTAGATCGGTGTGTCTGAAAATAAAAACTCACTCGCAGTAGTCGTAGTGCCTTCAATTATTCCGTGATCATGGCGCTTGAAGCTGTGAAAGCAAAATTTTGCAAAGCTTATAACTCTAATCATGGTAAATATCCCGTTGTAAATGACTTTAGTAGGTTTTACAAAGAGAAATATTCAAGCGTCTACATCCCGCCAGTACATCCCTGTGTCCGACGCGCCGTCTGCCGCGCCAATTACTCCTGCGCACCAAATTGCTGCACCCGTTCGAGGACTGCATCTATGACCTCATGCTATTCCTATGTTGAGGTCACGGTCCCAGTTCACTGCCTTTTTGACTGCTCATTGTGAGGCAACTGTTCGGCTGCCCATAGAACTACTTATGTGGTGTGAAACTTTCAGTAAGTTCTGTAAACGATGTTTTCCAACAAGACAAAACTAACGTTTTAAAAAACCTGCCGACGTTTATTGGCTGAACAGATTTTCATGAAACATGGCTAAGAACACTCGGGATAAAATTATCTATGACATAAACTAAACGAAAATCGGTTCACTCGTTTGAGAGCTACGATACCACAGACAGATACACAGACAGACACGTCAAACTTATAACACCCCTCTTTTTGCATCGGGGGTTATGAAGAAATTTACAAAGAATAGAAATAAATTAGAACTAGCTTTCTACATTTGAAATAATTGAGCTAACTGCAGAATGAAATAAACAATCTACAAGTAGCTCAACAATGGATCAATACCAATCGGAAACGTCCCCAAGACGACTTTTGCATTGCACCGCTGCTGTATGGCAGTGCTGATGCGCTGCGCCAGAAACTCACCAGCTCTCGGGTCACGCGTTGCTTGGACCAGATGCTCAGATAATTTTTTCAAAACCCTGAGAGCCTCTGTACCCCACGGACCTATAGGGTCTCGTTTCTCGAGTATCAGTTAACGAACAACTCTGCATAATATAAGTAGAGCTTCTGCCCGGGATAAGAAAGCGCTGGTTTTGATTGCCAATTAGGTTTTTTTCCACGGTGCAAAGCTCACGTACGAAGTTTCAGGTGAATTAGTAGGTACTACAAACATCCAAACTTCAACCTTTATGTATGCCCTTATTTATTATGTCTGTGCTATAAGTACATATTCTATCAAATTTTGTGATGGCTTTTTGAACATTGAGACATGGGCAAAAGTGCATTATTTAAAATGGTACGAATAAATAGGCTGGTTAAGATTCGAAGGCATGTATTTTACTCATAATTTATTACAAATGAGCTGTCCATGTTAAAATAAAACATTTTATAGGCTCTCTGGTTGTAAAACATGATTAAAATCGATTTATGTATCGGCAATTAGCTAGCAGACTTACAGATTACTAGAGAGTGGAAGCAAAAGTGCTTTCACATCATAAAATATTATTATAACCAGGGCAACAGCCCGTAACCTGCCACTGTGGGGAAAAACCCTTCTGGAGGAGACCCTCCAGGAGGGTTTTTCCTCAATTTAACAACCAGTGTGTCAAAAGTTTGATGTATAATTCTAGACTAGCCATGTCCGCGGCTTCGCACTTGTTTTGGGGATAACAAGTTGGTTTTTTATTTATTTCTCAAACAATATATATTGTGTGAGTCAGTTTATTAAAAAAATTATTAGTCAGTTTATTAAAAGGAGAAATATTAAGTCCGATCTTAGTTCTGGCGTAAAAAGAAACAATCATCCACCAATTTAAATAGTGTGACTATCGAATGCTGAAACTGGAAATATTTGCACACTTTATAATTATGTGGCTTTGTTATTATTGAATGACAACATGAATTCTACATAACAAATTGTCGATGAGTTGGTTTTGTGGTGTTGTTTACCCATTTCACAAGTTGGAAAGTGGAAGTAAATAAAATAAATAAAAATGGCCTACTATAAAAAAAACTGGACTTAGCGCTTTTCAGTTCCTAAGTATCAACTTTATGCAAATTTACCCTACGTCCGTGGTGTACCGAGGCTCTCCGGGTTTTCAAAAAGTTATCTGAACGTGATCAAAGCGAAGCGTAATCCGAGAGCAGGTGAGTTTCTGGCGCAGCGCATCAGCATTTCCGGGGCAATGCAGCCATCGCCAGCGTCTTGGGGACGCTTCCGACTGGTATTGATATGGATCAGTTGTGCGACCTGTAGATTGTTTGCATTCAATTGTTTCAATTGTGAATACTAGTTTCTTCTAATTTGTTTCTATTATTTGATTGTACTTTATAAATGTTATTAAATAAATTAAACTTTAATTCCGTTTGATAGAGCTCGCAGAGTCCATCCCGAGCTCCCGAGCCCCCCACATTGTACCTACCTATGGCATCATCTCTCAGTGGCCAGACTGTAACATTATCTGTGTGATAGTTAGAAAGGTAGATTATTTATAATATAGGTACTTACTTTACCGAAGTACATAATAGATGTACTTCGGTAAAGTAAGGAGGTAGGTACCTTTTTGTTAGCTATCAAAAACCGTTAGTCGTAGATAGGTAGGACTTATTTCTATGGCGTAAATTTCACATTTTATGAGGGGTCCTTTGAAAGATTACCTATCTTCATATCTTGATTTCAAGATATTCAAAGCTAAAGGTTCTCAATGACTTAAATCAAGAGTGAGTTATCTCATTATTGTTTATGTTTACCATTTCAATAATTATAAGTTTATCCATTTCGATAATCTTTTAGAACCTACTTTAATTAATGAATCGCTGTTAAATGTAACAACATAAAACTAAAAGTTTAAAAAATGTATAAAATATATTTATTTCAATTAATATTATAAAACATCCCAATAATAAAATGGTAAAGGTTTCGCCCATTTCCTTCCACATTTTGCGGTCAACAGCTGCTCCTGTCTCACATCTAGCTTTTAATACCGCAAAATTTATATTATTATCTATCCTATAGCGGATGGCCACAGTAGCCACCTTGCCAGAGAAAAAAGCTAGTAGCTAGATAATAACTTATTATACTAATACCCATTTACCTAAAAACTGTTACTGAAATTCGACCACTTGCAACTTGCAACACAACTTAGCTTCTCTCACTATAACCCAACTGCGCAGGTTTTGCGTCCTTCTATAAATAGTTGATCAGTTTCATTTCAAAATCCACATAACTTTTCCAACTAAGATAATAAACTGGTCTTTACCTCTTATGAAACAAGATGCAATGTTGCCTGGGTGGATGGTGAGAGTAAGGTATTTTGTGATCGAGGCGTACATTACTGTGGCCCACTAGCAAAGAAACATGGAATGAATTTCGCAGACTGCTTGCACTTTCTAGATAACATAAATAGGTAGTTTATAATTTGATCGTTGTTAGTGCAACGAATGACATCAATGATGTTGCTAGCTAAAACCATAACAATCAAGAATCGAAAACTCTTTATTTCCATAAATACAGTAAATGAACACTTAGAAAAGGTCAAATTCTTAAAACACTGGAACAGAAATAAAGGAATATTTTTGATTTATGTCGCTTCGGTACCTATTTAGACTAAGGTAAAGAAGCGGCAAACCGTTAGCCTGTTAGTTGTTATTTTTAGAGATAGAGCAAACTCAAGCTTTTTAGGGTTCCGTACCTCAAAAGGAAAAAGGACCCTTATAGGATCACTTTGTTGTCTGTCCGTCCGTCTGTCAACCCATTTTTCTCAGTAACGCGTGGACGTATAGAGTTGAAATTAACGTCAAATACTCAAGTCCGTAACCTCTTGGATCCGCGATATAAATAAAACGTAAGTCAACCCACTCAAAAGTTACTGTCGTTTATTGCCGAATATTTTGAAATTTCCAAGGGAATCACATGCACACAAAACCTACAGGGTACCCTTAGACTTAGAATCATGAAATTTGGCGAGCAGTAAGGTCTTATTACACAAGTAAAGGAAAAAAATTTGAAAACCATAAATTTGTTATTTATTCACTAAAAAAACTACTTTTATATGCTCGCCATGGACCAACCTTTAGGGTAAGTACTTCCCGCAGACCAAAGTTATGAAATTTGGCAAGAAGCAAGACCTTATAGCACAAGTAAAGGAAAAAGTCGGAAAACAGAAAATATGTAGTTTATTCAGAAAAAAAGAAATTATTTTGATTCTTGCCTTGGACCAAAACCTAACCTTTATCCTAACCTAGTTCTCGTTGACCTCGAATCATGATAATTTGGCAAGACACAAGGTCTTACGGAACCCTGAGTGCGCGAGTCCGACTCTCACTTGACGTTTTATTATCCTCTAGATAATCTGATATTTTATGGTAAGCCTTTTAAAACAGGAAGGTTTTGACAATTTGGTTGATTTATTTACTTATAATTTTTGCAACTCGCTAGGAGTTTTGTTGTAGAAGCATACCTATACATTGGCCATTAAAAGATACATTAATTTGGTGTAGCCTAGTTGGGGGCTCAGCGAGTATTATGTTTATTTCTTGTAGATATTTAACAAATATAAATAATAAAACGTAAAGTACCTGCCTACATAACAAAGAACCTCCTCAGAAATTAACTTATCACAACTAAATAGCGTCTTTAAAAAATGGCTGCTTTGTCACGTCAAATGGTTTTATTAGCGACTTAATTACATAATATTTAATATAGTCTAACCAACTATCACAATAGGTACTTTAATAAATCAAATCACAATAAAATCTTATCTTTATTAATCCTTCACAACGAATCGAAACCGTATAAGACTTGAAATAGAACTGCAGGTAACGCTGCTTTGTTTACTCAGCATTTTCTTTTTTAATAGCACTTGCATCGAACTCCAGTATTTCAGGTTTGATGTCCTCAGAGTTTTGTAGATTCTCATGTTCACTGGTTTCAGCTGATCTACAATTTGATCGCATTGGCATTGGCACAGCAATCTCGACTAAAGGCCTAGAGTAAGAAACACTAGCTCTACTCTCATCCTCACTATTTACTAAAGAAGCCTCAGCGTTGTTCACAAGATTAAAAATATCTCGCTTCAATTGAACTTGTGTCTTTTTCGGAAATCCTCTCACTGTTTCTGCGATACTATCGAAAAATACCTGAATAGCATCCTTTTTTGTGTCCGCTGGTCTCTTTGTGCCTTTAGCCCCAATTTGTCCAGTTGAATTTTCTATTGCTATCCTTTTTACTTGAAGCGACTCTATTTCCTCATTTTTTTCTGTTCTTCTTTCATTTTTAAAGAAATTAGGATTCAGAAAGGACATTTCCTTTTCATATTTCAATGGACGGTCGGTAAGATCCTTTCCTTTTCCAGGGTTTTTTTGTCTTAGAATCAGTGCCTTTCTGTAATTCTCTCTAAGACGTGACCATTTTATTTTGCAATCGTAGGCTGAAAATAGAAGGGAAAAAATGTTATGATATTGATCCTTGTAGACCTTGTCAAAGCTTTAGCATACACTAGCTGCATTCTCACTACCCGTGATCCTATTACCCTTTTTCCCGTTGGAATGAAGCATTTTTCCGTGGTAAAAAGTAGCCTATGGTCATCAGGAATAATGTGGGCTTCTAATGGTATAAGAATTTTTGAAATCGGTCTAGTAGTTTCGGAGCCTATTCAATACAAACAATCAAATCTTTCCTCTTTATAATATTACTAGCTGCGCCCCGCGGCTACGCCCGCGTGGAAATTTAAAATTATCACTTAGGGGTATGAAAAATAGATGTTGGCCGATTCTCAGACCTACTCAATATGCTCACAAAATTTCATGAGAATCGGTCAAGCCGTTTCGGAGGAGTACGGGAACGAAAACTGTGACACGAGAATTTTATATATTAGATTATTAAAGTATAGATATCACAAAAGCAGAAACGTATCTATTAACAGAAGCGCAGCGTTTAACTCACCCGTTAGCCCCGACACAGTTGCAATTTCATTCCACGCTTCATCTTTCTTCACATAATCGAGGTAAAGCGGCGACGACATGTCGTACAGTAGAGGGTATCTCTTTACAAGCTCAATAAGCCCCTTCTCATCTAATCGAATCGTACTCATGTTTTTAAACAAAGAAACGTGCGCACGTTGAAACTTTGATATTATGAATGCTGGCTGATCCCCGTCGAAAAAATGAAAGAACGCCATTCGTCCTCATCCCCCGCGCCCGTCTCCCTGCTCCGATCGATGCCGAAGTCAGGCGGTCGCAGCCGAACACTTCCTTTAGCATTCGTTCTCGTTCGATTCGATTCATGCAGTGAGTGAGCGCTCTGCCGCCGTCGAGTGATGCGTGCCTGAGTCTGCGTACCCGGCTACGTGCCAGACAGAGATGATGTTATAGTCACATTTACCTATGTCATCATAATCTGTAAAGTTTTAGTTCCGGTAGAATAGAAATGCAGAGACCACATTCAGTGTCATACATTAGTAGACAACATGTAGGCACTCATATGGTTATACTCATAGAGTAAAAACTCGCTGCTGTCTCAGCAGAGGGATAGTGTCATTCAACAATTTGACAATTTGTGTAACCAAAAACCGATCCATGTGTGTTTTGACAGCTCGTAAATACAGTGCCCTCACTCACACATTCATATGATTGAATGTTGCAAGTGAATAGCATTTTCCCTAAAAAATTGGGTACCTGAAGCAAAGTTCCCATTAAGAAAATACTTCATTGTTTTTATCACCTACCTTTTTATTTTTGATATTACATTATTTCAATTTACTGAAGGTGTCAATAGTTTATTGTCAAATAGAAAAAATCTAAAACACATAACATCCATTTCCAACGTCTCTTTTTTTTTTTAATTTTACGAAATATCAGCCGGTACCTATGGTTATTATCATTCTACCTAAAAAAAAAAAAAAAATAGATTCAGGCGTTACTTTGTTTTTTATCATAATATCATTCTACCTAGGTCAAACGACAGAAAGGTTTTACTCCAAGTTTGCAAAATAAGATCGGCTCCGATCATTTTCGGAACAACAATTTAAAATAGACGGTCAAGTGCGTGTTCGGCCACGTGCAGTGTAAGTAGTTGCACGGTTCATGGCCTATCTAAACCAACTTATTTACCTGTTTTACACATACCTACCAAAGTACACTCTTTAAGTTGATTAGGATGACTATTAGGTACTCAACTAGTAAAGCATGCTAAAGCTGTGTAGTTTTCCTTTTAAGTCACTCCACCTACTACTAGCATTTTTTCACAAATAATAATGCCCAACTTAGACAAATTACAGCATTCTAGTACTAATAGTCTCTGGACTAAGCTGCGGACGGATCGACGAACGTGGTGAACTATAGGGGTTCCTTGTTGACTACGGAACCCTAAAAAAGAACATGTGCACGTGCAAGTATTGCTACAGTTATGGTGATGGCATGAATTGCAATTTTAAATTTGAGTTTATTGCATTTGCTCCCCTTGGAGCCGAGAGAGGTCTAGGTCCGTGCGGTATCGAGATTTTCCGGAATTTTAAAAATATCTGAGCGTCTGGTCAAAGCGGCGGCGCGGGACACGAGAGCTGGTGAGTATTTGGCGCAGCGCACCAGCATTGCCATACAGCAGGGCAATGCAACCAGCGTAACGGGGACGCGACGACTGGTATTGATATCGATAAGTTGAGCTGCCTCTAGATTGTTTGCTATAGATTGGCTGCAGTTAGCTCAATTGTTTCAATTGTAAATACTAGTTCTAATTGTTTCCATTCATTGATTGTAATTTTCTTTGTAAAATAGTAATTTGAGTTTACATCTTGAATCTACTCAGAATATCGTCGAGTGACTGAAAATTCTATAACTGTGATATTCCGCGTAGTTTGATTCCTAAGTCCTAACTTGAGGGAATTCCACCCTCTCCTCTACTATTTTTATATAGGTACCTAAGTACTAAGTAACAAAACCTGGGTATTTTTTCCCCAGTGCATAGCAACATTTTCACGAAAATGGTGGACGAAATTTTCAAATTTATTTATGAGTTTTGATGACTGTTTTAGGCAAAATTACAAACGGAATATTAGTACTTACCGGTGGAATGAGATATTTTTGGTATTATTTTTCTAGTTACTGGTGTTTAAACATCCTTGCACCGCACAACACATTATTTTTATATTTTTATGTGAGAGCTGCTTTCCGTCTCATTTGAAGTATTGTACTAACGGCTCAAAATGAAAATTGCGACGGTCCGTCGCAATTTTTTAGACTTACCTCGTTTGTGTCAACTATCATTCTAAGTCTTATTCTTCTAAGGTTATACTTATTTACAGCACTCATATATTATTATATGAATTTATATGGTTACTTATGGATCTTGAAATATGATTTTCAACACACTTGCTCATAAAGTGGCTCTATGGTCACCGCAATCAGGCACAGAATGACAACCATCCATAATCAAACTGTGACTTTTCATTGCTATAATATGATTTTTTTTTAAATTTTATTGCTTGAGTTGCTTTGTTCTTAAAAAAGTTTTTATTCAAAAAAAGATCGTGTTCAATAGAACAAATAAATTAATGTTCCTATTGCTTGCTCATTTCATGCAACTTCTTATTTAAATAGATAATTTTAACTTGTACGTGTTTAATAAATAAAACTTTCACTCAAATATAACTTTTGTTTTCTTTATCTATTAAAAGAAAACTAGGCGCAAACCCTATGCGCGGAAAATAAAAAAGAACCTCATCCCTTTAGTCTGTGGCCGATGGACGCCTACGAAAACAGATTAATTTTTATCTAGTAAAATGAGTTTTTATTGTTATTTTATTCACAAGTGTGTTGAAAAACGTCGTTTGATACACGTGTGTATTGATGATTACCGTCCTTGGCTCTCTTAAGACCCTATTATGTTACTGTTTTGGACTTTCGGGATCATATACCTATCTAACAAAATAAAAAAAACCCACGGACACGGATTAGGTAGGTGTATTGTGCCGCCACCGCCGCCCGACGCGACCCTCTCCCTAACCAAGGTTCCGCTATTCGAAGAAAAGTTTGGATCCCTTTTGCTTTATTTGTCTAACTCCATATCAGGGTCATTAGCCCATTGACGTAGATTACACAATAGTTGGTGCGTGCCGAATCAGGTCAAAAATTTGGGTTGAACTCCAATAAGAAGTAGGTAGGTAGGTTTCTTCACCTTTGTAGGTCGCGGGCTTGCTTCTACCTACGTATGAAGCTGTAGGTTTGGAAGGTTTACTTTAATAAAAGGTTTACTCACGCTATCCATACTGCACTCAGCACACGATAGGTGCTTAGTGACTTATATTAAACATAAATATGTAGGTAAAGGTACAGGGTGACTTATAGATGGAGCAGTAAGAAAACCTACCGTGTTGGTGTAGCTACAAGAAAATGGTCTTAGAAGACTATCCATAATTTTTGGAGAGAGTTTCATACCCATTCACAGATTAAAAAAAAATGTACAGTTAGCAAGAAATATTTTACATGATAACTTTTTTTTTCCAATCGATCCTGTTTCATTGATCAAAAACTTATATCTGATCAACTGAGGTTGGAGTAGGTACCTACTAAAAAAGTCAGAAACGGCAAAAAACTTTTCCCATACCTACACTTATTCTGCAAATTCATTTATTCAAGTGTACCTCGAGCTCCTACGGGGAAAACATTAGTTCTAGTGCGAAACCAATAAACAGTAGGGTATTAGATACACCTATTTTTGCAAAGTGTCTCAATTAGATTCTATAGTGCTAATGAACCACTAAAAAATTCACAGTGCCATAAAAATGTATTTAAATTTTCCATTTTCAAATATCGCGCGTAATTTTGACCAAAACGCTGGACGCAGTGGACACCATATTGCTCTGTGGTCATGACGTCAGTTGGCTGTGTAAACAAATGCAGTGATATTTTGTATGTTATAGATTAAAGGTACGCTGATAGTTGACAGTTCTAAGTTTACATAGCCGTATGACGTAATAACATGGCGACTAATGGTGTTATGAAACAGATTAAAAAAAACTGAAACCTTTGAATTGAATTTTCAAATTTAGTTTGCTATTTTATGAACGAAAACTAACGTTTTCCGACTGCTTTTTGCATAAGCTATCTCAATAATAATTTAGATTTTTTTCTCTTAAATAGTAAAATACCCTATTGTATGGTATGACGGTCTTAAAACAAAAGACGGTGACAGCGACCGTGATGGTGATGGTACTGTTTTTAATAATATAACCATCTCAGATCTAGACTGGGTCCCTATGTGGCCATTACTCTCTTAAGGTACACTATCGGGGGGAATTAAAAAGGGCTTCTAATAAACATTATTAATAGTTGTCGTTAATGCAGTCTAGCGTATCGGTTGCGGCCGCAAGTAGGATTTCCTTTTTAGAACGAGTCTATTTCTATTAGGTCAGTGTGCGAGCGTGCAAATTCTGTGTGATAGTTTCCGGTAACTTAGGCTAGAATCCACAAAATCCACATTCCGCTCGATGGAGACCAGTTTTCGCTCGATGAAGACCAGCTTATGATACCAGCTGGGTGATGGTACGAGGAGAACCACCTCAGCATTGCACAGGTCTCCAACGGGGAGCGCCCTAAATACTCCGGGTGCCGCGCTCTTTCAAGCCAGTACAAGAAGGATCTGTCAAAGACGGATGATGATTACCGATGGGGTAGCGGTCGAATCCGACCGGGAATTTGCAACCCTGTCAAGTGCTAGTGCGACGAATCGTCTGGGGTCGAGTGGTTTGTCAACACTCTGGCACTAAGGTGAGAGAGGAAGTATAGATGGGTTTTTAGTTGGTATGTCACTAGCTGCTAAAACTCTTTTAGTAGCTCAGTGGAAAGCCGAAATCGCAACCCTGTCAAGTGCCAGTGCGACGAATCGTCTGGGGACTTGTCGACGCTCTGGCACTAAGGGGAGAGAGAAAGTATAGATGGGTTTTTAGTTGGTATGTCGCTAGCTGCTAAATCTCTTTTAGTAGCTCAGTGGAGAGCCCGAAATGCCCCTCTAGCCCTCCTCAGGCTAGAGGTGATGCGCAAACAGCATTTGCCCATTGTAACAAAAAAGACTAGAATCAGCCAAAACTTAGTTTAGGAAGTGATATCACAAATTCAATATAGATAGGTACCTAACCTACATATAGGAACCTCTGCCCGGTTGTGTCCGTCTGCCTTCCCATCGGATTAATATGAGCGAGGGAATAGAGAGCGCATATGAGTTTGCGCACATTTGTGCACTATAATAATATTATAACAATAATAATAGTATAACAATAATAATATTATAACAATAATAATATATAACAATAATAATATTATAATGCATATTATGTATGTCCTGCACACCTACTCTCCGTTGAGTTGAGAGTGGTCGCTGTGGCCGAAATTCGTCATCATACCAATTCGGTTGTCAGTTTACAAAAATATTTTCCTAGAATTTCCCGTAATTTATTGGGAAATTATTAAATTCTTCGAATTTTCCCTAAAGTATAATAAAGGTGAGCACAATAAAAACAAAAACTTTGAGAATGCGTGCGCAGGTATAACTAATCGTAATCACATCACACTAATATATACATGCGAAAGTTTGGATGGATGTATGTATGAATGAATGTTTGTTACCTCTTCACGCCAAAACTACTGAACGAATCAGGCTGAAATTATATATACAGGTAAGTATAACCCTGGAATCAAACATAGGCGACTTTTTATCCCATAAATCAGTTCCCATGGTATAGAAATAACCTCAAATCGTTTCCATAGAAACAACACGTGCGAAGCCGCGGGCAGAAGCTAGTATAAATATATCTCAATTGGGAGCTTCAGGTAGTCAGCAAGCCATTAATTTGTTTCATATTATTATCATACTAGTTTATGCCAGCGGCTTCGCACGCGTTATTTCTATGGAAACGTTTAAAGGTGATTTCTATCCCATAGGAATTGATTTGGGATAAAAGTAGCCTATGTTTGACTCCAGGCTTGGAACTACACCAGTGCAAAATTTTAGCTCAATCTGTTCAGTAGTTTTGGTGTGAAGACGTAACAAACATCCATCCATCGATCCATCCATCCATGCATCTATACATCCAAACTTTCGAATTACTTGTACTTATGCAAAATTTCAGTCCGATCCGTTCTGTAATTTTGGCGTGAAGAGGTAGGTAACAAGCATCCATCCATCCCATCCAAACTTCCGCATTTATAATATTAGTGTGGTACAAGCATAGAGTTTATTACTTATTTACCTAATTTGTTTAATTTTAATGTGTTTGGGACAAAATATTCTCACAACGTGTTAATTAAAGATTTATGTTGTTTGTTTGCGAAGGTAAATCACCCAACAGTGGCAATATCAGTAAAAAAGGTGTTTTGTTTACCCAAAACGGAGATAAATCAAATAAATACGATGTAAGGCAATAAAGAAACCCAATGACACACGGTAGAATTGAAAAACCTTGAGGAATAGAAAATGGGTGCAAAAAATATCAAGACACAGGAGGCTGGCAAAATAATAGCATAGAATAGAATATTATTACTGTCCAATGTAAAGAGCTACGACAAAATTGTCCATATAAAACTTAGTGCCCGGCTCAATACAATGGAGTCGTCAGATGAGGTACCGTAAGTGCGGGTTACTTTAGATACTTTTTCCGTATATTTTGGGAAATCAATATATTTTATAGTCTTTGATAGACTTGTAAGGGTCATAATGGTTTTATTTGTTAAATAAGGATAGTAGCTCGTTATTCAAATATTAATTTATTTAAAAAATGTGACAGTTGGATTTATTTTTTTATTTAAACTTTGAGCCAAAGTTGTTCTTTCAGGAGGTTTACTATGTCTCGTCATTTTATTTCGTTTGGAATCTGATCTGTGTCAAGTATAGAGACAAAGTAAGGCCTTGAAATGAAAGATAGCACAATAGTAAACGTTTTGTCATATAATTTTTTTAAAATTAATAACGTTAATCGAACAAAAATCAACTTCTTAACAAACGACTCGCAAAATTTTATAAAAACTATGCTTATTATTAAATTTCTACTTATAATGACAGATAATACAATAATTAACGTTTTGAAATATTGTTTTTAAAGAAAAACGAATAAATTAAGCCACCATCTTACTGAAATTTAACAAAAACTAAATACCTGTAAACTTTGAAATGTAGAATGCTTAAAAATTTGTTATTTATTACTTATTACAGCCCCACAAAATAATCCAACAGTCTTTCAAAATATCCTAACTGTCATATTATTGAGATTCATAGTCTAGTAATTGAGATTCATCGTAGGTACCATTTTTGTATCTTTCTTAATTAGCCGTCTAATTCAGGTATTGAGAAACATCCTTTTTTTATATCGCCGATACCTTGACGGCATGGCGAAAGCTGAAACATGGTAAAATTCGATTATAAACTCTGTATTGGCTGAAATTGATACGATCGGGATACCTTGGCGCAAGAGCCAATATAACCCGAATTAGCGAGTCAAAGTATCCCCACACTTAATATTTAAAATTTTGGTATGTAAACTAGTGAAAAACCAATTGTTTCTACTCTCATTCTACGCCTAATTATATTTCTGACCCAACAAAATGTAATTTTCAATGACACGTATCTTAAAAACTCCGTTACACTCAGAAGTTTGCAGACGTAAAAACAGCACGTAATTACACATAAAAGTAAAAAATGCAAATGGCTGCTTTGAAGTTACAATTTATTCATGTGTCCCTTCTTATCTCGTTGCCAGTAATGTCATCTATCAATGCCGGCTTAAACTAAATCGATTACTCTGATCGCTGCGAAGTGGCGAGTAGATGAAACTTTTTTTTTTATTTGAGCTAAAGTTAACCCCTAGAGCTAAAGTAGCCCGCAATTACGGTACACAGATTCCTAAATATTATAATTAGTTATGGAAGGCATATACCCAACAGTGTTACATAATATGTAAGTTATAAAAATGGATCACGACAAACCTCTACACTAGAACGAATCCAATTACATAATGAATATTTTGGTGTCGAGAGGGGAACACTTTTCACAAATACTTGAAATAATTATGTTGAAATTATCAAGAAACGAAAATTGAAGCAGGCGATAAATATAGTACTTGATACTTTTTATGAAGAGCTTTGCATGATAGGTACAGCACCACATAAATCGACCCAACATTGTAAGATTGTTTGTTACTTTCATAAAATTTACTAACATGCAAGACAGACCACAAATATTGAAAAAAACACTTGGTAGGTACCCATCCTGAATTGCCTTACCATTATACAACATAATTCTATGTTCACTTAAATTGTTTTTATTAAAAATATAATAAAACAATCAAAGGATCCATGAATGAGTCCTTAGTATGTAATGTACTGTGCAATAATTAAAGATTTCAAAAAATGTTCGTCTCTTACCTATATTTGGTGCCTTTCAGCGCCTCTACCGGAAACAGAGGAACTATTTTTCGTAGTTTGACTGCGGTTGAACAGTTACTTATGAACTTGACATAGTTTTTAATGGTTTTGTGAGGTTTGGCAAAGGCTATTTTTAAGAAAATAATATTAGTCTCATTCTTTTTTCACGTGCAAGTGAGATAGAAGTTAAAGTCTATCGAGTTCTAGAATTTTTTTATCATAATCCTATTGTGCACACTTATACTAAAGCATACAGAATTATAATCAAATACACAAATTGTATAAACCTAATGCATGCGCTGCAATGTTCTTGAAACAAAATCTATGATTTTCATTTCCACAGCAGAAAAATATACGATCTGCATTGTCCAGATAAACCTGGAAATGGCAAAATCAGCTCTATGTTCGCGGCACTTTTGACATTGTCTGAAATAATCGCGTGGAAACTTCGTATTACAAGCGACGCTTTCAGGCAAACAGCGCGACGTTACGACCTATTTGTCGCAGTTATGTTCGTACAAAACGTGAAATGTCCCTTTCATGTCCAAAGGGAAGTGTTATGTTATGGTATTGCACATTGTTTGAACATCTTAAGTCAATGCAATAAATTACAAATTGCAGTCGGTAGATGCACAAACGGATTTATGATATTCCAAGTAGTGCCTAATAAAATGTTGCTATCGAGCCAATTTTGACGTGACAACGTCTTATAAATTGGTTTGCCGGGTGACACTTCAAGAAACTGCGTTACGCGTTACGTTCCGCTCACGTTATGCGCTCACAATGTTTTACCACTGAAAGTCGTTGTCACGTAAAACTTTCGCCCGTATACCGACTTTACAGGCAACCAATTTTTTTATTACGAAATAGGACTATTGCAAACTAATTGCTGGTCATTTGAGCCCTTGGTTTATAAATTCCTAAATAACCATAACAAGTCCCTAAAAGCATCGTTATTGGGGAGAATAGGTAATTTCTCTTCGTGTGTTTATGTTCGAGCAAAGCAATCATAATTATCATAATTGCTTTTCTGGCAACTGTCTCCGTCATTTCTCTGCAATAATCATACAAATGAGAGTTTCATGCACCCACGTATCTTCTGGAAAACGCCAATTAGATTATTTTTACGTGCTTCCAAACAGTTTCCAAAAAACTTCGCGGTCATGTTTTAGCAAAAACATTATAATGGAATTCTTAAGTTTTATAAGTTTTTGTAACAAACCCAATCCTGAAGTAGAACTAATTTCATTTTTAAGAACAATAACTTGTAACTTTATGAGAAACCCTTGACAGGTTCAGATGGCGTTCGTGAGAAGGAGCAGGAATAAATATAAGTAAAAATATAATAGGCAAAAAATATAAAATAATAAATATTAAATAGATAGGCTCTTTGAATCCGTGATAAACCTCAATGATACCAAAGTACACGGTAAGCAAGCACTTAGGTACAGCTTTACACTCAGTTTCTTTGAATGTTGGCGCCGGCGGAAGTGGCAATGGCTTAGCCATATTGCCCGGACAGAGCCTCGTTGTCTGACCAGTGTCCTCATACTCCATTTCAGTATTTTCACGGCGTATGTCCGCTCTGCAAATGCTTTGCCCTTCCAGGACGTTAGCTATTACGGTGGATGCAATTTTCTGCTGTTATTTCTCTAGTTGTTTCTCTTTCACATTCGGTGGTGTTGTTTCAGTCTGACCCTAATAATCTTTTTAAAGTTTTTATGCTTTTAAATAATGCACCATCCGATGTTCTCATGTCAATATTCAATTGATATTTTTTTTTTTTTCATTTCATTTGTATTATGGCACATTTAAAAAACCTCCCTGGCTTTTCAAATGAATTTTCGTAATTTTATTTGTTAGGTCCAGCAAACCTTCCAAATAATCTTCAGTACTGACCATATCCCGTGATCAATGATCATGTTAATCATGACTGTCTCCTAGCGGATAGATTAATGTGTATCCTCCATTCATGGTTAACAGGATGTGTCCGGACTGTCCCGACAGCAGATCACATGCTGCAACAACCGTACATTCTTATTCGTAACACGCGTTGGTAACTATAAATCCATGCATCCTTTGCACATAATTCTGCTTCGTGAACAAGATTTCTAAGTGTGAATGGATACCGATGCAATTGTATAATCAGGACAGGATTCCAGCTACTAGGCTAGCAAGAAACTTTCCGGTTTCTTTTAAAATCGTATTGGTATAAAACACCAACCGAAAGGAAGTGAAGGATACAAGAACACCGTTTTTTATGATATTACTTAATGAACCCATATTATTCAAAGACAGTAAGTACCTACTTATTTACTTAATAGCATATAAAATTTAAATGGGAGGCATTCAAATCCACTTTAAAAATCAATCGACTTTGAAAACAGTTTTAAGTTGTATACTGGAGAAATATGGGAAAGTTAAGGTTTTAGTGTTAGTTATGTCTTCCTCATTATCATTATTTTTCACCTCTCAATATTGTTTGTTTGTAATTAATTAGTCTCAACTCAACTCTTAGCCTCAATAATGAACGAAAAAGCTTAAGATACAGTGTTTTATTTGTATCCTCTTCATTACAACAGAGGAGTCATTTTTCGTCGGAGACGTTTATTTTCGTCCAAAATTGATGCGCCGTGACTTAGTTGATGAATGGCGCTCTTTTTGCATATCATTCATTGTCTCAATGTAATTTCTGCTCCTTTTCTGTACCTATTTTGTTCTTATAAGAACAGAGAATTTAAAGTTTGTTTGCGTGCATTTGAAAAGAGTAGGTTTTCTAACTCCAAGACTAGGCCTTGACACCAAAAGTTGTATGACTTTACCGTAGGTCCACCTTGTAAAACATGTACTTAAATAACAAATAATCCATTCTTATACTGAATCTGAAGCATATGGAATATTGCTTATCAAATTATAAATCTAAAAGATAAAAAACTAACAAATCTGCTTTTACTTGTTCCACTAAACCTATCAAAGTTTCGATGCTCTTATAACAGTCTCAACCTCTAATTCATCAGTTTGCAGTTTGCCTGTGTCGAACGTTTGAAGTTCTTTTAACTTTTGCGTCTCGTTTGTTCTGAAATCTCGTTCGGCTACATCGCACAGAATTATAAACTTTTCCTTTTACTCTCCTTCGCACAGAAAGTAAAAACTACAACTAGGTACTCATAAGCAGCAAGAGCTTGCAGCCCTTTTTCACATGTCATTATCGTAACGGAGAAATTTTTCATGTGTGTTACGTAGCTATACGTAGTTTGCATTTTTAGCATCAGAGCCATCGTAACCATCAACTCTCGCCTCGTAGATATTTTGTGACGCCTTCGCTACGCCCGCTATTATTAAACGAGTTCATCGGAACATCTATTTGCGCAATTTGTAGCATCGTTGCTAAAGCATTCCGATGACCTTACTATGTTTACTGCGGAGGTCGATTGCACGGAGTTTGACTTCACTTAGGTTTAGGGAAATATGTATGTAGCAGATTGTTTTTGTTAGCCTATCTTTTCATCATCATCATCATCATCATCAGCCTATATTAGTCCACTGCTGGACATACTTTTAACTAACTCTAAGTAGGCTTCTGTTTTTGGACTGTTTTGGTCGTCGTTACACAAATATACTTTCGCTTCGTTTTCATATAGCAACTACAATGAAGTATGTTTCTTCCAGAAAATACATTGCATTATACGATTTCGTATAAATACAGAGGCACCATGAGGGAGTGTGCGTGGCGCATGCGCTCTGCACCTCAATCAGACAACACACGCTCACTGCTTAAGTTCATTCAATGCGCAAGCAATGCGTCCAGCGAGACTCGGCACTGCTTTATAATCATTTGAATATAACTACCGTCCTGTCCGACGCCTTGCCTCTCCGTCGAACTCGATGAGATTTTAAAGTCAAATTCGGTATGAAACTTTAAAATGTCGGCCGATCTTTCGGTTGTAGGAGGAGTGCGGCGTCGGTGTGCCGCGGAGGGCTTGCGAGTGTGCGCACCGATGCGCGTGTGTTGGTGCGAGGCCCGCCGCGGCGCGCCCGTCAGTCGGCGGCGGCGAGTCACGCGCGTCGTTTCGTTCACCTCTCTCTACAACACCGAATCCCGCTGTACTTCACGCGGCTCACCAGCCAGCGCTAGCGTCTAGGCCGGCTCTCACCCTGTCGATTGCGGAGGCCTCGCTCTAAGTCTCTAAGTCCCGCTGCTCGCAGGTCCCTCGCGCGGTCCGGCCTGCAGTAGCAGCCGCGGAACTCTCGACGTGTCTGTGCTGATTCTTGCTGTGACTTCGGCGGGCCGGCGTCAGCCGCCGCGTGCTGTGACAGTGAAATCGTATCGTGCGGATGTGCAGTGATGGATTTGTAGACAGAGTTGTTTTTGATACGCGGAGAGCCACGGATCGTCTGTTTGTTTAACCTGGTGCGAGAGGTGCCGTCAAAATTGAGCCCAAACTTTATATAGGTGTGTATCTTTTTTAACAGCTAGTGGCCAGTGAGAGCTACGTACGTATGCTGGCAGAGTGACCGTTGAATATTTATAGCCAGCAAGTTGGAAAGTTGCTTGTCGACTGGCTGTCGCAAAGCGGTTCGACAAGCCTGCCAGAAACGCACAGCTGATTTGTGACACAAACAGAAGGATAAAGTACCTATGTGACCTTTAGTTGGTTCTTTAAATCAAACCTAGGTACCTACTGTTCTGCAGATTTGTTAATGTTTCAAAATTTCAGATATATATATTATGTAGGTACCCATGTCAAGATTATTTACCTAAATACCTATAAATATGTGATTTTAGCATTCATGACTTTGATCTGACCACTTGGATTGGATAAAAGTATACAATTACAGACCATAATCATCAAAGATCTTCTGAATCTTGAAGCACTATAGTTGCACTATAAACAAACAATGGCGATGTAGGTAAGGTCAATAACACACTAAAGCGCTTAGTAAATTGAATTAGCTCAAGAACTTATTCCATTGCATTTGAAATAGAATTAGAGGCATTTTAAATCTACGGAGTACAGGCCAACAAGAACTGAGGCAGAATATTGGAGAGGAGACGGAGGAGGCGGAGGCCGCTCAGGACCGCTATTCGTGGTGTCGTTTGGGGGAGGCCTGTGTTCAGCAGTGGAGGTTTACGGGCTGATGATGAAGATGATGAAGTATGTGCTAAAAGAGGGAAAATGTATATACGATTGGAGATGATGTGGATAGTCAAATTAAACATATATTTTCTTCAACTTATTGAAAAGATCCCTAAGGGACCATTAACTTTTTTAATTATTAACGGTATAATAATAGGATAGGTTCGAACATGAATGTGTTACAATTCCAAATAAGAGTTTATAGGGATTCTGCATTAGTTATCAAACTTATCAATTGAACAAGGTCTTTTTAACAAAATGGTCAATCGAATCTTCACGTCAAAAAGATACTTGAGGACCTCCAAATAAACAAAGGAGGGATAGTTTTGATACCGATCGGTAAAGGCGAACTTTGGCAAATGTAGAACAACCTGAAATAACAGAAGCTAGGCCACTTTATTATCGAAGCGTCAAGTGCAAAGCCTCGGGCAAAGCATACCAATAAAGGAACATCAGTTTGGTCAGTAAGCCCACATGCTCTATCAATCAAACTATCCGCTTTGGCCACAGTTCAAAGAGCAGATAAAAATGTGCCAATCCCAGAAGGAGGACAAGGCCGCGCCCTCGTTCTCGCTAGAAAACTCTGGATCGCGTTATAAACTAACTTATTGTGAATTCATGGCGATGCAACATGATATTGCTCTCTTTGATTTATGAATCGCACATTAAAAAAACATTAATATGATAAAAGTAAATATAACAACCCTACATCCATTGAGCAAATATAGACGGTTGTTGATCTTGAGAATAAATTAGCGAATCCCAAAAAAATAACCATTAATTATCACTTTCAAGGCATCACTGGTTTCTTATGTCAACAGCGACGCGATTGCAGGTGCCTACGAGTTGCCGGGGTCATTCACCCCGACCGCCACCAATATTTAGACACACAACACCCATATAGTGTTGACTATAACGATAACGGACCCACGTCAGCGGCATGCACGTGGCAAGCCGGGGATAGAAAATAGGGGACTTATTGTTACGCTAATAGGATTATTTTTGCAGTGGCAATGACGGGTAAACGTTTTGGGGTTGACAATGTTGGTAATCAAAGACTAATAAATTTACATACCACACCAAAAGTAAAAGAACCTTATAGCTTCTATCACGACAATGTTCTCAAAGCTTGCCCCATAAATTCTGCAACTCTTTGATGACAATGCTTGGAGTAGGACAGGGAGTCAGGGAAACGGAAAATAAAGAACATTATTCAAATCCCAGAAATGTAGCAAAGAAAAATAAAAATTAGAAGGAAACACTACATGAAAATTAGGAACAATGGCGCACTCAACACTTTATTGATAAGTGTTGGAAATGAAACACTTTAGGTTGATGCTCGTAATAATTGAAAAACAAGCATCGCTGCGGGGTGGCGGGGGCTCGAATCTGGGACACCACGCGGTTTATTTCGGGCCTGAATTAGGGCGGCACGTTAAAACATCAGGGTTTCCAAGCCAGTCGCCACGATGAAAACAAATAGTGTTACACGCCACACCTGTGTGGGCGTTTTACGGAATCATCCGATAAAAGACCTTATTGCTGAGATGTTATAAATGATATCAGAGTCAATATCACGAATACGCGGATGACTTTTGTTAATGATCTGATTGTGGTGTTTGAATGGATTTGGAGGATCAGTCAGTATTTGCTGGCAATTTTGCTAATGGCCTTTTCATTCAAATAAGTCATGTAGGGTACATACTTATTTAGCAAAGTTTTGAAATATGTAAGAAGTACCGATGACAAACTGACCTGGTCGAAAGAAACAATTTTAAACAGTCTTAGGTCAGAACTTCAGAAGCAAAATATGTAGTACTTACATTAAACAGGTAATGTAAAGTAATAGGTAGGTTACATAAGCACTGACTAGTAGGAATTATATTGGTTATTCAAACATATTTTTATGGACTAAGAGTGAGTATCGTAAATAACGTTTATTACTTTCAGGCATATTAAAGTAACTAATGGTATCATTTATTTAGCTTTCATAAAGCTGACTAGTCGCAAAGGAATTAGGCCGAGCAACATTCGCTGAAATTGTGGACATTTTATCAAAACGCCTGTATTCGCATGTTACACTGAAAACAACCCTGTTGTAACATGATAAAGGTAAAATTCCATTGAGGTTCACATCGATTGAAGAAACAATTTTGCGAACATGAGTTATTGCTATTTTAGATTCATGGTTGGTACTTATAGTTTCACGTTTTTGGGAGTTGCTAGAATTTTGAATCAGACAATTTGGTATATTTGTCAAAGTTGGTTTAGCAAATTTTGTGTATATGGTCCAATAATAGTATTCATGGCGATAATATTGTATAACACAAAGTAGTTTCAGAGTTCAACGTGCTCAGTAAGAATTTATAAATAGGATGACTGGTATCTAGGTAACTATTATTACAAACAATCAGTTATAGGTACAGTATAGGTAAGGCACCTACTCACTCGCTTATCATGCAGGTAAACAATGTGAATGTAGGACCAGCCTGACGATTGATTGTTCGATTAAAAAAAGCCAAGTGGCTACTTCTGGAACATTGTTTAGCTCGTAATTTAGAATTACGTAGGTTCCGTCTCTTTGAAAATTGTTGAGCTGAAGCAGTGGACCTATAATACTTTTCTATCAAGCTAAAATAATTACGGTAAGTGGATTTCTGTCAATCGCAAAAATCAACGTACTATGTGATTACAGATCATTCTGAATAACCAATCAATTGTTCATTGACATTGAATCAGAAAAAATCAAACCCACGCACCAGCAATTTAGCGATTTAAATACCGGGCAATAAAATTGGGCGATTCCGTTCCACAAAAACTTGAACAAAATAGTCGTTAAGCAACATACGAACACACTTTCAAATCACGCCGCCGCGCCGCCGTCTTCGTCCGTCCCTTGCATTCCTCAACTCGCTCACCCACAGCAGACCGGTCCTCGAGCATTGTACGAAACGAGCACACCCGCCCAGTTTTCGTAGGCTTTGGTACCATCCATGTGTAAGCCTCCATGCAGCCACTTCACATAGACGGGTTATAGTACTAATACCGAGTTGCGCTCTCAAGGTGATTCGCCTGGTCAACACACGCGCAAGCCTAGACCAAACACCGCCGTGACCTAACTATAAATAAAGAACTATGAAATTCGGTGATGACCCCTTCCATTGTTTGCAGGTGTATGAACAATGGGTTGCGTCAATGGCCTGCTTTAGCCTTTGAGCCAACAACCGTGATCTTTAAGCAATATCTAATGAATTTAGTCCTGTCAATAATTACAAAGATTTGACGGATATACCTAATATAATAATACTACTTATAGTACTTATTAAAGCTAATGATGCCGCTAATGCTGCGAACGGTGCCTACAAAGCAATTTTTCGTCATTACGCTTAGATCCTAGAATTGCCTATAATGACACCATAATAAAAGCCTCTGGAATGAAAGAGGCAACACGAAGTGGAAGTGGCACGAATATAGCACGCATAAAATAGAAATAGCATTCTAGCTTGTACATAGATACCAATACGTAATAATATTATGTATATGTATGATATTATCATTTTGTACGTATGTACATACGTTGTATAATGTTATAGGATCATAGATAACTTGAGTATTTCTATTTGGAAAATGATGCATGATGAAAAGAACTATGATCAAATAGTAGAAATAAATTTAACATTATTGTATCATCAAAATCTCAATAGGTAAGTACTTGTATTTACAATGATCGCTTTAGGAATTCTCAAGTTGTTGACCAAAACTAATAAAAATATAAAACCTTGAATAACGAGACTGTGCGTGGGTTTACCAATCTGCACTTAGTCGTTTGCGTTGTAATAATGGATTTCAAGCGTAACATTTATTACAACTTATTTCTTTACGACTCCTTGCTCGCATACACGATTGGCTCGTTACAAACCAGTTTTTATATATATAAAATAACGTTGGTATTGATTGACAGTAGCCTTTTCATAATCAAAAGATTCTGGTTTGGCACGCGTCTTTTGAAAGGTTGAAGTTAGGCCGTGTGTATGGATTGTCGTTGAAGCTAATTATTATTTTGGCCGGGTTGAATTCTAATCCTATATCGATGTCAATGGAACGAGTGGAGCGAGCACAGTGGGGCCAAGCACGGCCGTTGACCGAAATAAAAAATAAACACGAACAGCCGGTTGCTAAGGAATTGGGAACTAGATCGTGATTCATAGATGTGTGAAAATAAATGCTATTGTTGGTTCATTTGAACTTTATGCGGTTAATTTATGTAAATATGAACTAACGAAAGCAAGTGCGTCGTGAAGTTTTCAGTCCTAGTTTATCAGTTGTAATTATTGTCATAAATTTGAATCAAAACAAAGAAATTGACATAAATTTATTGCTGCCGATATTACAGTAGCACGATTCGATTTGTATGAGGTGACTAAACTCAAGCAACTACAATCGGTCACATATAAACCTGCAGAATATTAAGCAAAGCCTAGTTAGTAACCTGTTTTAGATGCACAGTTGAGTGCTAAAGCTAAGACCAATAAAGCTACTTCAAAAATAACACAAGATTACAAAGTTGACATTTGAGAATTGCTCGGTGTTCGTAAAGCCGGTTTAAATAAATATTATTTTGAAACATTCGTTAATCCGATTAAAGAGCTGGTTTGGTACGTTAGTGACTATAATGAAATACACTTTGGTTTTACTGGTAGGCAATAAGTACTAGAATTCGATTGATAAAAAAGTGAAACAAAGACCAGAAATGTTTCTCGAGCAGAAGTTTCATGAGATAATACAGATTCTAGCTCAAGCAATGCACTTGCTTTTACCGTCCAGTAAGCTTGGTCAAAGACAATCATCTGATTGGAGAAGTGAATTCAACAGACAACATTGTACTCGACTCGGCCTGTTTGCCTACCGGACCGACGAGCAGATGTGAAAACTGGCCAAGGTGACTTCTCATTGCGACCTGATTTTCTACGACATTCCAATTTATATTCTGGCAACACTGAAAATAAAAATTGACCTATGATAATTAACGTCAACGTTGGATGGTTTGCTTTGATTACATGTATTTATGACTTTAATAAATCTTTTTTTCGTGAACCGTAAACATTGAAGCGGACATCAGAGTTGTTGCGTCAAAAAAAATAGAGAACAAGGGAGAAGGGGTAACTATCGAAATATATTTTCGTGTGTGCCAACTTATCAACGCCAGCTAATTTTTGTACCTACCAATACCTAACTACGCCAATAATAATTCCCATTGGAAAAGTAAAACCTTGTTAACGTACAATTGGTTCTTGATAGGTATTCCAATCAATGTGAAATAGGTACGTAATTCAGAAATTGGGTGGTATTCTTTTATCCCCGTTCTGAAGCGCTATAAATTATTTGTTTGTTCGGATAAATTGGTAACAAATCAACTGAAATTGACAGGCACGTGTAAACAAAACATTTCAACGTCGTACTGTGTGAAAAAATTATCATCTTTATATTATGTTGGTACTCACATAATACTTAGGTAATATATGATAATATTTTCCCCCTCTCCCCTTATTGAGGAAAGATCGTAGTAGGTAAACATAGGAATGTTACTCGTACTAACTGGCTGATAACTATAATGTTTTGATATAAAAAAAACATAAATTTTTACTTTTGATTTGATTAAATAAATTATTGCATGGTGCGCATCCAATGGCTGCGAAACTAAATTCCTATCTATGCAACAGTGCACAGACATGGTCTATAACGAAGAGCCAAAAGTACAGCCTCGGAGTGTGCCAAAGGGCTATGGAGCGCAGTATCCTGGGAGTCAGACTTGCAGACCGCGTTAGAAACACTTTACTGCGCTCCAAATCGCAAAGACCTAACTGAAGTAGAATTGGGCTGGACATGTGTGCCGTATGACAGACCAGTAGTGGGCGAAGATCGCAACTGACTGGACGTGGAAGGCCTAGGCGGAGACGATGGGATAAGCTCAACCTATTCAATAAAGAGTGGGCCGTTCTTTGTGAGGGCTGAGATGAATAGAAGAGAGGAGGGAGGCATTTGCCCTGCAGTGGAACACTCCTGGCTAATATAATAATCTCATAATGTCTAATACGGAAGCTGTGTGGTGCCGGCTTAGAATTTGCACCATCCCAACTCTTCCCGCGGGTGTCGTATGAGACGACTAAGGGATATCCACCGGGGGCACCGGGGGCAGCAGCGCCCCCTGCAGAACATTCTACCACCGAACTGCGATCCCCAACCCGCATGCCCAGCGTGGGGATTATGGGCATTACCCCCCATGAGATAAAAGCCAATAAGGCGTTTATCAGGGGGAGGCCTGCGTCCAGCAGTGGACCAACACAGGCTGTTGAGGTTGAGGTCTACTACGGAAAAAGCAGATAGTGGTGTGACTATGTTTCCGTACAGCGAATGCGAAATGTTGATTCTATTTCAATGGACGACATGAATAAAATTTCAGCCGATTTCGATCCTGGTGTTACTATCCGCAACAACGTTCGTATTAGAATATGGATCAGTTGAATCGAGTGTAATGTGTGCAATGTAGAACATTTTGTTCTCTATTTTATTCTAGATGTGATTTATCTGATAAATCTGATTGCATTTAGAACGCATAGCAACAGCAAGCATTCTGTAATCTAGAGATTTCACAAAAGCAACCCATTAACGATTTTTTTTATGGATCGAAAAAAACAAAAAGCCAGCATGATGCGGCCCGGTCATCCATCCAAGTACTGAACTCGCCCGAAGTTCTTTAACTTCAGTGATCGGTACTCAACTTATTAAATTTCTAACCCCCGACGCAAAAAAGAGGGGTGCTATAAGTTTAACGTGTATGTCCGTGTATCTGTCTGTGGTATCGTAGCTCCCAAACGGAGGAACCGATTTTCGTTTAATTTTTTTTTTGTGTCATAGATAATTTTATTCCGAGTGTTCTTGAAAATATGTCGGGGGTTTTTAAAATTTTTAGTTTTGTTCTTGTTACTGAAATCTGTCGAGCCTGTTTCATGAAAATCCGTCATGTTTCATGAAAATCCGTCATGTTTCATGAAAATCCGTCATGTTTCATGAAAATCTGTCGGAAGTTTTTAAATTTTTTAGTTTTTTTCTTGTTACTATTAATTTGTTGTTATGTTATAGCGGTAATAGTAATATAAATACACACCATGTCAAAACTTAACTGTCTACCTATTACGGTTCAAGAGATACAGCCTTGACAAACGTAGAGTAAAAATAGCCTAAAAGTCACGTTCTCGTATTATTCTTTATATATCTATTTTAAATTACGCATTATAATGTATAAAATTAAATAAAATGAAAGAGGCCTCCTCTAATGTTGTAATTATATTATTTTTATTATTTAACATAATGGTGGCAATGCATACTCTACGAAAATTTTAACTAGACAGTTTCCTTTTATGGTTCATGAGATAGGTACAGCCCGCTGACAAACCGACATATAGCGGAGGCTAAGTAGGTACCGTTTTCACCCTTCGAGTCCGGAACCCAATCAACTAGCATGGAAGCTTTCTATTGATTAGACGCAGGGTGCTAAAAACTAGTAGTAAGTACCTAACTTAGTACCAAAGTTAATAAAAGGTGCGGATATATTAGACCAGCTTACAAAGAAGCCTAAAAGACCAAGCCTGCGACAAATAGCCAAGTCGCAAAAGCAGGGGTCAACTAGCATGGAAGCTTTCTATTGATCAGGCAGGGCGGAGGGGCGCGGGCGAGGCGGCCGGCCATTTGGGCGGGCGGCGGCGGTGCGTACCGCGTGCGTTCCACCCGGGTTCAAGGGCAAGGTTCGCCCATTCAACTCCGGGCACGTGCCGAAAGTAAATATAGTACTCCAAGACTTACGGCATCGCGGTAATCTCGAGCTTGACGCGTAACTTCCAAAACATTTTTAATTCGGTGATGTTACGGCATCAGACCCTCCGGCCAGGTGGGATGACGATCTGCGAAAGACTGCAGGCAGATGCTGGATGCGGCAAGCTGAAGACAGGGCGCTATGGCGCTCATTAGGGGAGGCCTATGTCCAGCAGTGGACTATTATAGGCTGATGATGATGATGATGATGATGACGTCATCAGAAACAAAATTCGTAAAAAAGTTACATAAAGCTGAAGCTTACAAGTTCAATGAAAAACCTAAACACGTAATGTTATCTACTTTATTTTTCAAGCTTTTTCTGCATCCGTTCATGTAAATAATTAATTACAGGCAATAACAATTACAATACCAATTCCATCTATGACAGAATACCAATTGCAGTATGATCATGTTGCCATATCTGCATAAATTCTCTGAGCACCATGACCGTCTTGTTGGAAAACCGGGTAAGATATGGCGAAGGAAAAAATATGAAATAAGAATCCTGGTTGCCACCCATGGTCACGCTACGTCCAGTCCGGCCACACAAACCTCTTATTTACATAAACTAAGCACGCTTAGCCTGTATGTCTGCTGTATCTGTTTCGCTTTAAAGTATTTTATCACCACGATTGTGTGGTTCATTTGAAAACATTTTCGTCGTTTTCAGAATATGATTTCAAAATGCTTTTTACTAACTGATGCTATAAGGATTCATCAAGGTATGGCGTGACAACGTCATACCTTGATGTACAAATCCAATCCATTAGCCGTTTTGTATGTGGTTCTATGAAAGTAAGTATAAACATTTTTTACATACCATACAAAGGTAAACAACAAGATAAGTGATGATGTGCCGTAGCGAACAATTTTGTCATTGTCAGCAAACACTTTAACGCCTCTTTGTACACAGAAGAACAGGGTAAAAAAGATGTGAGTACCGCAGAATTTATAACCATACAGCGAGCAACCGGCGTTCAAAGCACCCCTTGTACGTGTTCTCCTATAAACATAAACATGGAAAACGCACAAAAGCCTCTCGGGCGTCGCGTCGCGTCGTCAGATAAAGTTGTAGCGTTTCTTTTGCGAGAAGCGCTGAAACCTCCCGAGTGCGAGAGAGACGGAGAAGTTACGGCGATCGTTAGCCCTGATCTTCAGCGCGCCACAAACACAGAGCCCGACCGAGAGCGAAATTGCAGCGAGAATGCACCTAGCTGTGTTATTACCGAGACTGCTCGAAAACGAAACGGCCTATTTCCCCTAACAGACGTGGAGTAAACCGACTCAAGTCTGCTAGACTTGGGTCTTGAATCGCTTGCAGTTAAAGTGAAACCGGTTTTTTGGTCGAAGCAAGCAATTGTGGACGTTGTAGTTGCGACATAAGTTCCGCCCGACGCAGTGCAACGCAGGAACGCACTAGGCTTGTATATTTAGCCCGCATTGCATGCGGTCGCCATAGTGGGTGTATTAGGTCGCTTGCACGCACTGCTGAACTAGTCGGAGGGCTTCCTATTATCGATTTATGTTACAACAGGACGTGGCGTCACGTCTACTGCGTAGTAACAAGTTTTTGATGAAAATTTATATATTTTCCGCTGCGTCGCACTCGTTTTCTATTGCGCGGAAAGCTTTATCGGAGTGAAACTTATTGGAAATGCGATTTCACTCGGGTATTGTTGCGGTCACGTATCGATAGTGTTCGGTCTGAGGTCTTTTGACAGAATTAATTGGATTTATTGAGCTTTAATTGCTTACTTGAACAGAATTGGTGGGTACGTACATTCCGCAGAGAATATCAAATAATACTAACTTTACCTTCTAGGCCTGTAAAATAAGGTATCTCTGAGCAATTGATATTTCATGATATTACTACGATAAGCACGTAGATACTTCCATGCCTTTCACAACATAATATATTTCTGTACTTACTTGCCAAATATACCTAGGTAAAGGTTTATATAAGTTTTTATTTTATAGATTCGTTTTGACTACTCACCTAGCAAAACATAAAATTTTTGTAAAGTTAATAAGCATCATTTATAAACCTACAGAATTGCACTTTTTCTTTTTGAGTCAAATGTAGGGTTACCAGATGACTCACTGGAAAATCCTGACCAAAAACCTGATTTCTATAGAAATATCGTGACTTTTTTTTCCATATCCAATTTTTAAGTACTTAGTAATTTAGTTATGCAACATAAAATACAAAACTATTAAAGGTCTACCACATATGAAGGTAGGTAAACTAAGATCGCTCGCCCACACACGCGATGACAACCAGATAACCACAAGCACAACACAATAGCATTGTAGCAGTTTCGTGGGAATCTTCAGAGACCCGTGGAAGTCTGATGGGTGGTATTGAAATTATCTTGAATACTTTATTACTGACTTGAGGTTGAATTCATTAACGAAGAACCCATAGCGCGAAATCTGGAGCCAACTCAAAATATGACTGTCTTGACTGATAGTCAGATAGTCATTTTACTGGTAAAATAATGTTTACAAGTCTATAAAATAAAATGAGGTACATACTAACAAATGAAATACAATTTTAAATGCTAAAATAATTATAAATTGTCATGTACCCAATACGGAAAAATAAATTCAATATACTTACAGTAAATTAATATGCAGTACAATAATACGTTATTTAACAATCAAATAAATCACAATAATTATGACATCACAATATTATAGAGATTAAATAAATATATAGTGCTGCACAATTCACACAGCGTCATCTAGCCCCAAGATAAGCAGATCTTGTGTTATGGGTAGTAAATGATAAATCCACGTAGGTAATGATAATTCTAATTCAGAATATTAATTTTGAAATGTTTATGGGTCTTCTGGAAATAAAGGATTTTCAAAATCCTTTATTTCCAGAAGACCCATCTTTGTAACTTGCCACTTGACTTCATTATAATACTTATGCATTCAATCAAATAAAATTTAACCATATAATACAGTTTACAGTCTTATATAGAATTCTATATCGATAAACCTGTATGTTTAACTGTCTGATTCTTGAGGCCTTGTGCCGTTCATAGAGAAAGAGCCTAGACAAAATATTAGCGGTGAACCACGGTCACATTTTTCTAATAGACATTCATACAAATGATTGAAAGTTTTTCTGAAAGCTAAAAAGCTGATTGGCAAATTCAAATGCGAATCATTCCCAACGCGGCATAGCCTAAATGGCCTATGGAATTACATTATTTGTAGTATGCAGCAACCATCCTTGGTTGCCTGTTTTTGATACCTGCATATTAATATGTCTGTCGAATGTCTGCAATGAAAGTTTTATGATATTTTCTTTTATCAAGTGCACTGCAATTCGTGTCGGTCTTTAAACAAATATTTACTATCACAATGGAAATGGGCGTTGTTTTGAAGTTTTCTTGCAAATACCCCGTAATTGTTGGTACTCAAAACTACATCATTATGTTAGTACCCCGTGTTTTCTCCTTACTTAATAATCAATGGTTTCTGAACCCGTCGTTTTGTCGGACTGCACGGAATGAACATAGCATGACTGCATTTATAAATAACTAAGGTATTTCAGGGAGCGTAGGTACGCCATACGCAGAAATATTACGCTCAAATTATAGTCCGGAGCTTGTGTTGTGCATGGTCAGGACTGCACTGCTTTCCCCTCACTCCCCTCTTCCCGCACCCGCATTATTGATTCAGGGTTGTCGACGACTGAATAATATTTATCTTTTGTACATTTCATCGAGCAAAACAATAAGTATTCACAAGCAAAAGTAATTCTGCGTGCTGCCTGACTGCTACATTTTCACGGCACAACAGCAGTTCCTATTGAAAGGAAGATCATAAATTGTGCTCTGTAGAAGGACATAAAACATTTTATCCAGCAAAAATGTACGCTTGATAATACAAAATAGAGTAATAAACACAATAGGTGTAGATAAAACTCATAACATAGACTCTCGACTTGTCTCGATCGTATAGAAAAGAAGATACACGAGGTATTTTGAACTGCTCTAGGTATTAAATGCATAATTATTGTTCCTAATTTTGTTGTACTAAAGTAAAAGCAAAAACGTCCTTAAAAGCAAAACGCTCTACGTGGAAACCCTGCGTAAAGCCTAAGCCCCCAACACGAGGGCTGTTTGAATCACTCTCTACCAAGAATAGTAGAGTTTAGTGATGGTTGGTAGAGGGGGCTAAAGCTAGTGACATAGTGCGTATGGCACAGAAGATGTGATAGTGCGTATTGAGGTAGGTTTGAGTGAGCTGGATTGGAATTGTTCCAGTACATGCGCGTTGGACGTTATTGATTTGTTTTGTAGCCGAGTTTCTTACGATGACAAAGGGATTCGCCTTTGTGTCAGAAGTACCATTGATTTGTACCATTAATGGTACAAGTGACACAGCTTTGTATCCTTAGTACCATTAATGGTACTAGTGACAACTATTTAGGATCAGTAGTACCATCATAAAAATTGATGTATCGCTAGTACCATGAATGGTACAACTAATCATTTAAGTACTGTGGAGTGGGCCCAGGAAGTGAATTGTCGCAATTAATAAATACTATACTTACGATACGCCAAGTACTGGCCACTTAAAATTTGAAGTACATTTCGGTTTACGTCAGTCTGACACTATTATGCATTCATTATTTTTCATGTGTCGAACCAATTGTTACCCAACCCAATTTTGATTTTCATAATTATAAATAAAAAAATAATGTCCGAAGCGACATCGTCGGATCATGCTTCGGAAATGAAGATAGTGCGACGTGGCCGAGGAAATGTTTTATTATTTGAAGGTTTCCAGTATTATTTTCATACCAAATATGAAAATGGTAACTGTATCTGGCGATGTAAAAATTTTAAAAAACCTGAAAAATGCACCGGAACTGTTACAGTAATGCAGGTATGTTTGTTTAATTTTATATGGAATAGGTTTGCGTTTGATCTCGATCTCACCTGATGGTAAGTGACGATGCGGTCTATCATGGAGTGCGCTTTCCCCTGCGAATAATGGCACCGAAGTCATCAGTTTGATATTCAGCAAACATCCCTGATGCACTACAGAAGCGAGGCAGACCCGCAGACCCAACATCATCATAGCGAGTTTTTGGTGTGTCTAACCCACAAGCTTCTAAATAAATATAAGCCACAGTATGGAAAATATCGATCCCAAGCTCGTACTGAACTCTAGACCTGAGGAAGGTTTCTTAAATACGGTGGCATAGCAAGGTTTCATGTATTGCCCGTGGCCCGTCTGCATGGGTGAACATATAATTTTGTATTTAAGGCCGTCAGATTTGTTATCTACCAATTACTATTTCAACTTTTTTATATATTTTAGGGTCCCGTTAACATGACGAAGGTGAAATCAACCATACATTTGAAAACATGCCTGCCAAATGAAAATGAAAACACTGTCTGTTCAATTGTAAGTTCCAGCATAGAAACAGCTGCTTCTTCTGTAGAGGAAACAATTCCGGCTATGTACAAAAAAACATTAGCATCTATGAGAAATAAGGGTCTGGATCTAATCCATAAATTGCCAAACTATAATCAATACCGATGTGTAGCGTATAGAAGAAAGAGGAAATTAGCACAAGTGGAAAAAATGGCTTACACTGATTTGAAAGAAGTTGAGGTACCACGGGATTACGACGATTTTTTACTCGCTGACTATCAACAAGATAATGATCGTATAATAGTTTTCGCATTAGAAGAAGCACGAGTAGTGCTTAAAAATGGAAAAGTGTTTTTCGGCGATGGTACGTTTAAACGTTGTCCTAAACCGTTTACTCAATTATTTGTGTTGTTTTGTGATTTAGGCAGCAGCGAAGACAAAAACAATGTAGTACCTGTGATTTACGCACTTATGCCAAATAAACTTCAAAAGTCGTACGTTATTTTGCTAGAACTTATAAAGTCAGCAGTCCCAGAATGGGAGCCAACTAAATTTATTACTGATTTTGAACAGGCTACTATCAGAGCTATAAAATTGGTCTTTCCCAACGTGGAACACCACGGATGTTATTTTCATTTCAAGGATACATTGATCAGAAAAGCAAAGAAGCTAAAAATACAAACAAAAAACAAAAAAAACAACGACACAAATTTGAACAAAATAATTGGGTTGTGCATTGTGCTACCACTTCTGCCTGAACCAGATATTGAGGAAGGCTGGAATTATGTGCTTGCAGAAAGTCAAGTTATTGGTACGCATCGAAACCTCGGGCCATTCTTGTCTTATATTCAAAACTATTGGATGCCGAAGAAAGCAATGTGCTGTTGTTTTGGCGAAAGACATAGGACAAATAACGTATGCGAAGGGTGGAATGGGCAATTTAACAAAAGTTTTAAGAGAAGACCCACAACAATAAGCCATCTTTTGAAAACGCTTAAGGATGATGCAGCATTCACCGCTGTAAGAGCGAAAACAACGATGCCGTTTATAAAACGGTCAAAATCCGTCATCGAGCGAAGTGCATATATACAGCATGTTCAAATGCAGCTCATTAATGGTGAAATTAATGTGCCACTATTTCTAGAAAAATTACGCCGTTAGTTGTGTAACAAAGGCTTTAAAATTTTATTTGCGTTAAGAAGTTTCGGTTATATTTTTAATTTTATATCTTTGTGACAATACAAAATAAATGCATGTCAAAAATGAATTTACGTGGAATATCTTTACTTTTCTTTAATGGTACTTGAGATACAAAGTTGTATCACTAGTTCCATAGTTATCGGTTAACATTACGGAGGAATATCCTCATTTGTCTTTACTGGTACTAAGGATACAAAGTTGTGTCACTTGTACAATCAATGGTACAAATCAATGGTACTTCTGACACAAAGGCAGGGATTCATGTTTATAATTCTGTTACTTTGAAATATTTTGCTTGAACGCGGCTTTCTTTCAATTAAACTGGAAGCCGCTTTCGAAAGGGCCCTTATTCAATTGAATTTTGACTGTCACCGCCGCGCTGATGACTTTCATAATTTTAATAACAAATAGTAAAATGTTTGAATGAACATACATTTTGGTTGGGTTAGCAACAAAAATCATTGTAAAGATCTCGATATCAGTGCCCAAGAAATCAGTATAGATGTAGTGAGTATTGTCATACAAAAAAGCGAATATTGGCAGACTGAAAGCGGTCACGAGAAGGAGAAAATCAACTTTATGCTAAGAGGAACTAGTGAGATGACTGCACCCACCTCTTTATAATTTTATCATACACATACTTAGAATATCACAAAATTCACAACGTTAGTAATCAAAAGCTTTCAAACAAAAATGAAAACATAAGCTACTAGCATTTCTGGTCAACGATAAAAAACCTAACAACGCAATATCGCCTAAATTAAAACAAACACAAACAACCCCACATTTCCTGACAAAAACAGCATTGATTCGGTCCACTCCCCTTGTTTCGGTAATTTAAAGCACTAGGTCCCGGGTAGGGAAGCCCTGCGCTAGGGGAAATCTGGGAGATTTGATACATAGGGGCGCGACGACACGCGAGCGTGCGTGTACGTACACACGCATTGCATTTTTAACCGCAGTGAATGTATGTACGTACCTTTAGGTGTACACGTGGTTGTGTATTGAATTGCGTACCGAGGGATAGGTGTGCGAGTGTGTGTCTGGAGTACAGACGGTCACTCGGGCACAAATGAGTGGGTGAATATTTAAGAGTGACATAGGTCAGGGAATGATACTGCTTCTATTTTGTGGGATGCGTTGCATTGTAGTGGTTATTAAGGCGTTTTGTTTGCGCATATTTTGTTGGCTTTTCAACATTCGCAATGAAACTTATTTACTTACTATTTTGAAAGTGTATAACGACCTGTATTATACCAACTATCGGTTTTTGTGACGGGTGTCAGTTATATTCAAGAAATGTAAGAATTTCCTAAATTTTAACAGATTATGGGCAAATGACATGCTTACAAAAAGGATAATTACTAGATCCTAGCCAGGAAAGCTTATGAAGTCACTCGCGAGCTTTTATTAAAAAAGCTTTATTTTCAATTTTAATATATAAGTGATGTGATTTGTCTTTGTCACTCGTTGGTGCGAAAATGGAAAATACTAAGTTAGTACCTACTTCTAACATGAGATTAATGATGCGACGTTATCACTACTATTTATTATTTCCAATTTAAGTTCTACGTTATTGTTACTGTTTCAAATTTAGGATTAGACCCTAAATAAAAAAATATCTACTTATACCTAGTCAGACATTAGCTAGCCAGACAGAGCGTCCAATTATTTATGTCCTTTTCGTTATCGTGAAATAAAAAAAATTCTTTAACATTTCTCTGTCCAGGGAAGTCACCTTGTGAATAATATTTTCGTTTGACCCTGTATCGACTTTCAGAATATTCGTATCGTACCTACAAATACATAAATTCGAATATGTCTTGACCGTTCGTTGTTATTGACATGAATATTTTGGAACAGATCAATAGATAAAGTATGAAACTAGCGTAATCCCAAAACTGTTTCATTCATCATCGGTCACTTCACATTTTAATAGATAAAAATAGGATCAAATTTACCCGGCTCTACCTATTAATACCTTACCAACTCAATTATTTTATTCTCCGTAATATTTACAAAAATAGAATAATATTTTGCCTTAGCTCTACAAAATCGTAACCAGATAATTCCGTACCAATTTTTGAAAATGGAAAGGAATTTATTTTGAAAAAAATCCGCAGTCCACGTTACTTTTTGATTGGACTCTACCAGCGAATCAAATTTCAGCCATTTTTAGCTCGCTGAGGTACTTAACTTTCCTACTCTCAGTCTACGCAGAGACTGCGTACACACACATATGCACCTCGCGTGTGTTAAAACCTGTTTTACTGAAAACGTAGGTATGCAACCGTATGTGTCATACACATACACACACACATATGAAGCATACCTAATCGACATTGTTGTAGCCGTAGATAATAATATAGACAAGTCTACAGTATTTTCGATGGAAGCTTTGAGTCAAGTCGATCCGTGGTTATTGGTAGAGTTAGGTAGAGTGCTCTGTCACAATCTAGGTAAATGGTAATTTAACTGTTTTAACCGACTTCTAAAAAAGCAGAAGGTTCTTTTTTTATATGTATGTTCGCCGATATCTTCGTCAATTATGAACCGATTTAGATGATTCTTTCTTTCTTCTTTTTAAAAAAGATGATCCCGAAATGGTCCCATAAAAATCCATATCTTTTCGATATTCGATGGATTCGATGTATTTGCACCGCAAAAGTTAAAAACAGTATAAAATTAAGGCATACAAAGTCAGTTTTTCGTGTTTTCAAAACATTCTTTGTTTTTTTTATGCAACGTTAACTACGTTTTTCGAAGCAGGAATTGGCTGATTCTTAACTGGATTTAATCTACTATTTTCCGAATGTTATAAATGTGATGTCGTGTTTTTATCATCGTCATATAAATATACCTTGAGAAGCAAGGTAGAGCAGCCTGGCTTTCAAGAGCTTAGTAAAAAAAAGGCTTTCAGATTGTCCATATAAAACTAACTCGATAGGTACACACAGTTTATAAAATGTAAAAACTACATTTGTTGACACCAGCAAGAATGTGAAATAGCAATGTGCCTCTTTCCGTGAAGATATATTATTAGGTAGACATGTAGGAATAACTTTCAGACTCATATTATCAGCAACTGACTTCGACCAGATTGTCAAAAGCTCCGTAAACACGCGGTTATAAGTAAGCAATTAAGGGTTAGTGGGGTCAACTGTAATTGGCGACAATTGCTACAACAGTTGCGTAAGCGCCGACATGTCGATGTCGTTTACCTCGTGGCCTTCGCGGCGACTTCCCACTTGCCACAGAATACCTTGCTGTGAATAGTTGACAGATTACTTAGCAGTTGATTTATATTGCACAGATTAGTGAGATATAAATAAAGTTTCAGTCTTGGTAGGTACCCCTGTCCGACAGCGTTGTCTCTATGGTCGATCTGTAAAGAAGGTCAACAAATCCAAAAAAAAACTAAAATTCACATGCTTGAAGTCGTGATAAAGGTATAATAATTATACCTTTATCACCTTTATAACAATTATTGTTAACAATATTTTTTAGAAACGATCTCAATTCGTAATAAAAAAACAATTTCCCGATTCTAACCGGCATTGTTTTATGCAGGGGGGCTTGACTTAATTCTGACGCTGTCTGTACCTTGAAATGTGTTAAAAAATCATTTATAAGAAAAGTAATTTTAGGTTGATGATTAAGTATTGAATATTATAGAAATTCCGGAAGTTTTCATTTTATTTTTCAAATATTTTAAGAGGTTCTCACACTCAACATTCATTCATCCTATTTAAGTTTTTTTTCTAAGTATGACGTGTTTAAAAATATACCTATATACCTACTTATTTCAAGCTTTTCGTCCATTGAATTCTTAAATATCATCAATCGATTGCTAGGACAGAAACAAATGAACTACTAAAATATAACTAACTACAAACTTACCAAAACATATAAAGGCTTAAGAACAGAAACACTGAAATGAAATGTGTTGGTTGTTTTTTGAAGTTATCGCTAGTTTATTTTGCAATTGAGTCTGTAATTCGGACTCGTTACTAGTACTCGTACCTAACTTACGTTCCTAGTTCCGAACAATATTTATCAGCAAGTCTTGGAACTTGACACCAAAGCCCTATTGCACTACCTGCTGAAGGAATAATGCGTTGCAAGGGAAGCCATACAACTACCTAACTACTCTAGTATCGATATACCTAGCCTACAACATCGTGCAGAGCAGTGACAACATCCTTTTATGCTAACAACATAGGTCTTTAGGTATAGGTACCTAGGTACCTAGCTTCTTACTAAGCTGGCACGTGTAACTAAGCCGTCTTAAGTACATAAACAAGTAGTCACCTCCACGCTTAGAAACTAGCTATTTTGAAGCTAGGCTTATGATATAATGGTAGTTATTTGGAAGAGTATTGTGTGACTATTGTTCCAGAATAAACGCTTTATTATTATTTTTGGGGTAAAATTTACCCCATTGCACCCTAAGCACTAATATATTTTCACATCTAAAAAGTACTTTTTACGGACCTCAAATTCAAAGTGAAAAGCGTAGCGTCAAAATGAATAGTACCTACCTACCTACTTTATTTTTTTCGTGTAATATCGGAAGTCCGGTCACTAATTGAGTTGACCGGACTTCTGAAAGTTTTAAGGCGCAAATAATCCGGTTGCTTACGTTGACCGGATTTTAAAACCATTTTTCTATCAGTAGTACGTTTTTGACAATACATTGCTAACCAAATGATAGAATAGAATAGAATAGAATAGAAAATCATTTATGATCATCAATACAATACAATACAATACAATTTGTCCGAAGACAACGCCAAAACTACTCAATAGATTGTGCTGAAATTTTGCACAAATAAAGATCTGGACCTGGAATAACATAATATAGGCTTTTATTAAAAAAAACGCGTGCCAGGCTGCGGGCAGAATAACAATTGTTTGTAATAATTGCTTTCTTTGAATGAAAGCTTCAACTGAAAGCTTTTAGGAATACAATGTTTACTATGACTTGTATTATGCAAAGCCCTAAAATAGTAGTATTTATGGAGATTTATCTAATAAAATGCATAATTTGTTTCAGATTACAACGCCGCCCCGCTGTTCGCCTCCGAGAACGCCTCCAGTGGTGAGTGAATTATTTACTTACATAATTTTATATTTTACACTTTTCAACTGATTTTATCCATATTTCTTGTAGGTTATAGCTAGCCAAATTGATATTCTATGTTAATGAAGTGTCTACCTTATAATGGTCGCATAATGGTGCCAGTTTTACCGCCGAATATGTTTCCCAGGAATTGAACTTAGTTTAACGCGTTTTTTACCGTTTCTTACGCGTTTTGTTGCTTGTTTTGTTACCACAATGTGTAAGAAAGAGGGTTATGATTTTTGAGAGGATGTTTGTATGGATAAGGTTTCTTTGTCACGCCCTTACAGCCTAAACGGGTGGACGGATTTCGACATGTGAGGTCGTGAGGTTTCTTAAGAATCGTCATGGAACCTAGTCAAATGTCCAAACACGTTGGTTGTCTTGGTTCGTAATGGTTCCATCCCATTGCCATTGCAAGTGATCATTCAAACGGATTAAGACTATTCTATAGAGACACATAGACTTAAAATACATAAAATAAAATAAATAATGCTGGACAATCTACATAGCATCATCTAGCCCCAAGCTAAGCACTTAAGAAGAGCTTGTAACATAGGACTGTAATTAGTATAATTGGCCACAGGCGGTTCTAATTACATAAATATATAAATAAATAAAATAAATCACCCAAATAATTGTTCTATAATTTAGCTTTGAGATCTCATGTTGGATATCCTACTTAAATAAGTAAAATAATAATAATAATAATAATAACCATTTATTGTTCTCTTCACACAATGAGCTCACCTTTAAATAAAGACTTGATTAATTAAACAAAGCACTAATTTCTAATTTGTTTTAATTGTTTTATTATTTTCTATTCTTTGTTAATAAATGGTATAGTTTCAGAACACTATCGCACTAATATATAAAAACTATTTGTATGCAAATAAGGCGCCTTTTTAATATATTTCAGAAACCGCAATGGAAATGGTGTGCTTTTCGGCATTGTGCCAATATGAACTTAGTCTGTCGACATCTTATATCACTGTACAAGATCACAATCCAGTTACAATCTGCGAGATTTCAAGTTTATACATTTTTTTTAATAATGCTGGACAATTAACACAGCATTATCTAGCCCCAAGCTAAGCAGAGCTTGTGTTATGGGTACTAGATAACTGATATACATAATACTATACACTACATAGATAGATATTTTATTATTATACATAGAAAGACATCCAGAACCCCTGAACAAATATCTGCAGATCGTACAAACATTTGTCCCGAGGCGGGAATCGAACCTGCAACCTCATGCGTCGCAGGCGGACCTTCGCCTGCTGCGCCACAGAGGTCGTCAATTAATTTATTTAATTAACCCAATGCATATTTTTATGCCGATTTGTCAAAATAGAAATAGAAAGTAGATAATTGCTATTGGTCTATCGATGGGTAAACTATTTTTTTATCAGCTTTAAATTATTCTTTTTGCGAAACAAGCTGTAAATAGGTTATTTATCATAAATAACTTATTGGTAACACGTACCCCGCTAGGGCACTGCAGCATTATGCTAGGTGGCTAACCAGATAAATTATAATCTATCTATCTACGAGTATGACCAGGTCGAAGACAAGATGCAAGTCTCGACGATAAGCGCTGCGATTGCAACGATTCCAATAGGCAATAGGTTGTTAACCCAGAAAGATAACTCTTATCACCCGACACCACCTACATACTTCCGACACAACATGTTTACCAATGTGAACTCTATCATAAGGGGGTAAAGTCGAGCTGAATCTGAGATATGTTACAAATGTGTGTTAGAAAATGTGGGTTAAAAAAATGACATATTTATTTGATGTCTGGCAATTATATCACTTATAAGTCAAATACACGTGTAGACAAAAAAAATTTTAAAGTTGTATAAAATAAACGAAAAACCTCAGACAATCAGCAATTCAATAAATTTAGAAGCTTTAAAGATCTTACCGTTATGTTTCTCTTAAAATACAAAATACGGATGCACCGTTGACGCACAAGAATCCATTAATATTTAACTAGTGCTCCTTTGGAAGGTACTTGGCTTCGAAGCACCCAAGTAGTTGCAATATTGAGCCTTTTGAGATTGAGGCCCGTATTATAAAAGCTTGCTCAGCCATATATCTATACTTGAGTAACGATTTTCTATGGCAAAAGCGTTACTTGAGCATAGATTGATACCTGAGCAAAATTTCTACAATACGGGCCAGAGAATGTAGTGTAGTGTGGGACGCCCTCCGGCCAGGTGAAATGACGACATGTGAGTGAAAGATTGCAGGCAGATGTTGGATGCGGCAAGCTGTAAGAGGGCGCTATTGGCGCATATTAGGGGCATACTATGTCTAGCCTTGAACTAGTATTGGCTGATGATTATGAGATTAAATTTTTTTGACGGCGCGGCGGGAGGTCTTTTTGCGACGCAGGAGGTTGCGGGTTCGATTCCCGCCTCGGACAAATGTTTGTAAGATCTACAGATATTTGTTCCGGGTGTTCTGGATGTTTTCTATGTATAATAAAAAATATCTATCTGTGTAGCGTATTGTATTAAGTTTATCAGTTATCTAGTACCCATAACACAAGCTCTGCTTAGCTTGGGGTTAGATAATACTGTGTGAATTGTCCAACATTATTTATTTATTTTTATTATTAAATCATTATTCGCTTAAATTTTTAGACAAATCATAGACATTTCGAAATAGATGGAGAGATAGTTTAAACCCGAAGTACGTCCGAAGCGCATATATACATCATGGATCTTGGGTCAATTTTACCCAACGTTACGCTTGGCATGTTAAATGAAAACTTCATATAAATAGAAGGTACTTACTTGTACTTACATAACTAATGGTAACGGACACCTGGGTCACTCTATATTCAAAAGGATCGAATAAGGGTTAGGGACGAATCTTTAAATCTTGTTGTTGTGAAGTAAGTTTAACATTTATTCAGTCGAGCCGACATCCGGCCGGCGTTATATTTGATTCATAAGTCTGGGAATAATACTTGCACGGTGTACTGTCGTGAGCACTGGTAGAGAATCAACATAATATTTAACTTAACAAAGGCTTACATTTACCCAAGTTATGTTCTAGTCTAGAATGTAGGGGGAGTGATCTAAAGATGATTTGATGGTTTTGAAAGAACTAAAAATCTACTTCAAATTCCATGTTTTTAAGTTGTGCGGGAATAAACATTCCAAAGGGCCATCTCGGGATCATTATCCATACAATAGAAAAATAATCACTTAAATCGGTCCATAATCGACTAACATACATAAATATCATACAAACAGCCAACCTCGTACTTTTTTGAAGTTGGTTGAAAAGGAGAATTCCGTACACCAATCGGTTGTCAAAAGGCTGAAATGGCGATGTTGGTGTTGTGTTAATGGAATGACCATTTCCAATAATTTCCTACGAACAAATACTAAGTTTAGTCGGTGTACCAAACCTTGAAAAAGACGGGGTCTTAATTTCTCTAAATTTTGTCATGTCTTCTTTTGGAACATTTATTTTATATGAAAGTTTTATCGTCAGTGTAAGTAGTTTTCGTCAGTGTAAAATTCTGGACGCATCGACCATGATGGTGATCGTAGTCGGTAGGCGCGTAGGGTAGGAAATGAATTCATTGTTTAAGTACGTTTTCCGACTAAAAGCTTGTAAGCGTAAACAAACAAGTACCTAACAACATGCATATTCATACCGAGGTTATCAACGCTTGGTTGACCCACTGAGATCTCTTCACGGTTCGTTAAAAGGTTTGTAAACCCACACGTAAGGTTTTTATTAACTTGTTATTTATTTATTTCATCTATTTAATTAATGTGCAAAAAGGCTAACTATAAAATATCAGATTATCTACACTAGAGGATAAAAAAGCTTGGGACGGGTTTTGTTCCAACTGGTACTCTTACTTTAATCAATATAACGAAGCGACCGATATCACAAATATCACTTTATTTTCGTGTCAGTGTATAATTTTATAATTTGACCATTTCTAAGTGTACCTACATTTAATGTATTTAAGAAAATAAATAGTAATTGATTAGATTTGATTTGGATATATTTTACCGACCAAATTACTTTTATAGATTAGGTAGTAGTAGACTACTAAACTGTCTAAAAATAAAATGACCAGAAGAAAATGAGAACTAGTATTTACAATTGAGCTAACTGCAGACTGTTGCAAACAATGTACAGGTAGTTCAACTGATCCATATCAATACCAGTCAGAAGCGTCTCCAAGACGCTGACTGCATTGCCCTGCTGTATGCTGATGCGCTGCGCCAGATACTCACCAGATCTCGGGTCACGCGTCGCTCCGACCTCAGATATTTTTTAAAACCAGAAGAGCCTCGGTATCCCACGGACCTCGGGTCTCGACTCCAAGGGAGCAAATGTGTAGCCTTTGACACATTTGCTCCAACCTGAATATTTGCGCTTCTTTAAATCTTCGGCTCAATCTGCTACCGCACCAGCCCTCACGAATGTCCTCAGAAGATGACCAACACATAGGTGAATGTTACATTTTTTTAAGACTGAAGATCAGTAAAGTATCAGCACAACAGCCAGCCTAGAGCTTAGACTCCTTGAACGTGTCACAGTTCCCCAAATCTGCTAGTCAACCTATTATGGCCGATTCACACATTTCAATGAAGTCACAGTTCACTGATATGTGTGTAATCTAAAATATATAATCTCCAATTCGGTACAGAATATTCATGGACCGATGATGGACTGTCAATATTCTGTAGGTTTTCGGATTTGAAATCATTTGCACGCACGAGCAGATGTCAAAAATAAGTACATTATACATCAATTTTTTTAACGGCATCACAAGAAACCCAAACATGCAGGCATCCATTCTATAAATCATCAAGTCAGTGTAACCACAATCGTCATAAACGCAACAAACGACGACATTGCCGCATCGTGTGTGGCTGCATCTATTTGTACATCCCGCCCGCGTCGCTAAATGTACAAATAAAGATTTTTGCATAAGTGCGTGACTGTTTTTGAAGCCAGCATTGTATATAACAAGCGCTTATTGCATACAACTGTGCTCAATTATTATTTCTGTATTAGGTATAGCAAAATATCAGCTGCTTTGGAAAACATATGAATGTTGGCAGTTTTGCATACAGCGTTAATTAGCACCGAAATAAACAAAGCACGATGAAAACCAAATTAATACTGAATAAATTTCAAAAATTGATACAAACTGATACCTTTTATTTGTTACCCAACTTGACCTTGTAGGTCTCCTTTAAAATTTTAACATCACAATATGTATTTTTTTTTCTTGAAATCTGTACAAGGTATACGAAACGTATTATTATTTTTTAAATTTCAAGTTATAGCTGCAGTAGTTGCTGAGATATGAAAGAGGGAAAAAACACAGACAAAGCGAGACCATTAAAGGGTTTCGAAACCGATCTCTAAATCTTTAAAGGCTAATTTTATGAAGGTCAGCTCTTAAAATCCAGATCGATCAAAAGGCAATATGGATAAAAATTATAAATTCGAAAACCGAGTAACTTAATTTAGATATTAATACAATATCACGTTTCACCGAAAACAACACTATTGTTTATGAAAAAGAAATAAGGTATCAAGTCATTGCCCCGGGAGCCATTGTCTGAAGGTGTCATTGAGGTAGATAAAAGGTCACCATTTGACGTATCTCACGTTATACCCCTTTCGTAACCTGAAACTTGGGAAAATTATGTAGGTGGTAACAATTTTAGGCTCTCATGGCTGAAATTGGTTAGATAGAGTTACTATGAAAATATATTTTTTTCATAAGAGTCATAAGCCTGGCGGTAAGCAATAACATAGATAAGTAGACCTACTTTAAGAAATGAAGAAAATGTGGATAGATCATGCCAAAAATCTTTTTTTTTTTTACTATGACCTTCCTTCGGAATAAATCTCACGGTAAGCGATTACATGGCTATTTTAACTAGGTATGTTCTCGAAGACACGAAAAGGCTGAAGATACGGCGTGGCTGACGGTGGTATCACGAAGGCCTAGAAGACTTAAATTTTCACAAATAATTTTGATTTCAGTCAGAATATCATGATCAAGAAGGATAAACACGTTAAAAACATCATTTGAACAAACCTACAAAAGTTCTCAAAAGAGCGCGCGCAAACTGTCCGGAATCTACAACAAAAACAGTGTATCAAGGAAAACATGAACCTGCTGGACCGCTTTTCGGTATCAGTCGATGACTCACGCAGAAAGTTCTCGTGGTTTTTGAACCCAGAATTGATTGGTTCTGGCTAATCTGTGAGGAATTCGGAATCCGTTGTTGGATGCTCCTATTTTTTGCGGAGTGCATTGATCTGGATTACTGTTTTGGAATCTGGGAGTGTAGATTTTGGGTTTGTACTTTGATAAGCGGCCTTCCGTTGGTGATAGGGTTGCTATAAATAAGCTAAGCTGGAGTAAAACGCTAAGGGATGCTAGCTAGCTGAGGGTGGTAAAAACTCCGAAGAGATTAAAATAACCGAACCCGTTGAGTGATGATTGAACACTGCTTTATTGTTTCCACATTAGTTGATAATCGAGGTCAATGCAAGCTAAGCTAAATCTACATTAAATGTTCTGACTAAAATTTATCCACTGCATGTACTTTTACGATAGCTTGTACAGTAGGTTTCTTCTTTTCCAACCGTTTTTTCAATGAAATATCTAGTCGGAGCATCAATACATATTCACGTAAGTATAGCTCCAAAATATCTGACGTGAAACAAATTACATTAATTCTGTCTAACAACAACGTTATTTTTTCTTGTAATTTCGTATCTTTCAGAAATTTTAATGAATCGCTTGGAAGTATGAGTTAATAACAGTGAACCCGAATTTTATGTAACAAATAAAATGTCGGCCGAAAATGCGGTCACTGCGGTAAAACGCTTATTTTACGAGGTGTTTTCTTAAAATAAAATTATATTACATTCAGTATTTGTGAGCTCGTAAAAATACTTAGCCTCTAAAAATGTAGTTGATTATTTTAACTACTTCAGCCTAGAACAAGTACCCATTAAATTTCTGAAACCCGACCCATCATGCATAACTTTACGTAGGTTCTATCGTAAAAATGTATACTTACCTAGTACCTACCGTCTAGCGTCTGTGTGATTTCGTGATTTGTCTAAGTAAATCAGCCCTCTCGAATCAAAATCAGAATAATGGTTGCGTCTAAGAAGGCCGACTAAAATATAGCGTTCTTTATTTTCGCAATGCAAATGGATACCACACACTGCCGTTTCATCTAATGCCTGCCAGACGCAGCCCAATAAAGCACTGCAATGTACCGAATCCGTTTGATAGAGGTCGTTCTGTGCGTATCGATTGTCGCGATGTAGGTCGCAGGCTTGCGGGTCAAGGGTCGCGGGTAGGTCACCTCACCCAGCCTCGCAGCGTAAATAGTCTGAAGACGCACTCTCCGACCTCTCAGTCACCTAGCTTTGCCCTTTGGAACTCGTAAAATGGATGTAAAATACAGTGTCTCACGTTTATACGAAATCATTTGAGTTTTCTGCGTGTTGAGCTGATAAATGATAAATGTCTTTTGGAAGTATTGAAGTTTGGGCAAGTAAAAGAACATTAGCACGGCGCTGATAAGAGGGAGACTTTTGTCCAGCAGTGGACCAGTATAAGTTGTAGATGATGATGAAAGTACATTGGTTTTTCGATAGATACTATTTATTAGTATTTCAGAAAAAGTTTAGACACAAGAAAAAATAAGAAAAGGTTAACACACTGCCTACGATAAAAATTTGCTTATAGATTAGAATTGAAATAAGCCATTGAAAATTAATCATGTTTTCATTCTGGATACACAAAAAAAACTAATTTATGGCTTTATAAATATATTAAGCAGGCAAATAAATAATACCAGGCAATTTATACATTGATTCTCTGAAGTTCTATCGGTTTTGATGACATTTAACAAATCCTTAGATATTGAAATGATAATATAACAAAATATTCCGAACACTGCCGTGAATAATCAAGTCATGGAAATTTACTAATCCTGTATTACTCAGGGAAGCTCTACAAGTACTGAGAATGTATATACGTAGACAACAAGCGATGCTTAGGTATATGTACTAGAATTTGAATTAATGCGAAAGCATGCATATTACACGTAAACCATGTGTGTGGAAGAATTAAAATTATGTACCTAATAGCAATATCCGTCTTTAGTGACTTTTTAGGCCTTTAAGGGCATCACAAGCAACAGCTGTCAAGGATAAAAAAAATTTTGCTTAAAGCCGCTCCGCGGTAAATCCTCACCGTTTTAAATATTCCTCTTCCTCGAATCAATTCAAAGTAATGGAACGAATCACCAATATCATAGCAATATTATGACCATTATGAGCATCATAGAGGTTGAAATTCTTTTGGAAAAATATTAAATATGCTCCAATTTTTCCGCAACGTGCTTAACAGAAATGAGTTTTTTTTGGGATGTATCATTATTGTATCGAATCTAATAATAATTACGACAATCTGTTTATCTTAATTCAATTATGTATATTTCCTTAAAGTTTTTCTTATTCTTTTAGTGTTTCCTGTTTACTGCAAGGGTTAAAACCCCGCACAATTTGTATATTCCCGCTTTTTGTATTTTGAAAAGTAATCTATACTAATATTATAAAGAGGAAAGGTTTGATTTTTTGTTTGTTTGTTTGTTTGTATGAATTGAATAGGCTCCGAAACTACTGGACCGATTTGAAAAATTCTTTCACCGTTAGGAAGCTTACTTTTCAGGGAGTGACATAGGCTATATTTTATCCCGGAATTCCCACGGGAACGGGAACTACGCGGGTGAAACCGCGAGGCGATCGTCTAGTTTATTATAAAACTATACAAGACAAGCTTCTGCCGGCTTCGCACGCGTATTTTCGGTATAATATGTAGTATATTATTATCTAAGTTAGACTATGTTCTAAAACCACGCCAAGTTCTCTTGCTCATTAAATTAGCAACAAAAATTGTTCCCACAACAAACTAGACTCGGAATTTTAATAAAAACAAGCAACATATTCTTAGATATCTCCAGTTACATCATCTGCAACAACACTGACATCTGCATCCATTCCAAGTTCGCATCGTAAATTCAGACTTACATAAACAACATGCACTTTCTTACGATGCACAAAGCCAATTTTCCAAAAGAGCAAAAACAACACAAATCCAATTAGGGAAATGGCTGTAGAACAGAAGGGTGCGATGAAATTTATACGAACAAGCATAAATAGCGGTGGTGAGATCCAATCGCCAGATGGAGCCACGGTAAACAAAACATCGGAAGAGTGTATCAGACCGGTTCAATAGGGTGTTATATCAGTGGTCTTCAACATTCGACTCTACGTTGCTCTACGTTGTCAAATGCAGGTAGGAAACGAACTAGAGTTCTTTTTTCCAGCTTCTACGTCGAGGAAAGCTTTTCTCAAGTCATGTGCTGTCGCTCGGAGAGCCTCGCTGGCTTCTCAATAGCTGTTCATTAGCCTGTTGTCTGTTCTGGTCTTCTTGGGAGATGACTTCGGGGGGCTTCAGGAGCACCCGGGGAAGGGGTCGCTACGGAGTTTTTGCATCCGGCGGCCTTGTGTGCCGAGGAGCGAGTCCGTTGAGGTGTACGTGGCAAGATCGGGGTGTCTCTAATATTGGCACAAAGTACGAAGATTTACGTGGAATTGTTTGTAACACTTTTTCGATTCTACTTCGATACTTTTTCTGTACCTCACGAGTATATTAAGAAATTTTCGATATTACCTATGCTAAGACATTTATTGTCAGCAAAGTGCCCTATTCCACTCAATCTGCTTCACTGGATTATTCCATTGAGGTTAAGATTCGTCTGTTATTTAGAAGGACCTTAGTTAATGGTATATTGTATTGATTTGAAAAAAGTCATGTCACGCATAGTTTTACTAAAGATAGCAGGATTCAAGAAAGGATTAGTTACTAAAAAGGTCGGAGTGGGTACCTTATGACCAATATAAACTCCGAACTTGATTTAATAGGCTTCTCGATTTAGGTTATATTCCATCCTACTCGATTTCCCAAAGGGGTCGCATCCCTTATTTCTCATTCAGGACTTATCAATGACAGGCACTGGCCACATGATCCCCTTGCTATTGCTTGATCCATTTCATTGTGTTTAGTTCCTTCATTTTCTCCAATTTCAAACATTTCTAGTGCGTGGTAGTAAAACGTTATAAACAATAACTATCTACTTAAAAATATATTGATATGTAGTACATCGTGACCCAATTGGAGACACACAATAAATGTTGGTAAAGCAAAGTTTCAGCTTTGTAAATGGTATTTTTACCACTATAATCTAGATTAGGTTACCTACCAGCAAAATAAGTTCTATCTATTTCTTCGAAATCAGGAAAGTACAAACAAGCTGGCAGAGGAAATTGGATACGGTTACAGACATTGAAACATTTGCGAAGGAAATAGAAATCCGCAAGAGTGCTCTCAGAACGAAACTTTGATCAAATCGTCCTGGATCGAAGCGATGGATTTTATGATCAAGCATTGTCCGATAGGTCCCGGTGTCGGGTTGGTAGTTTTATTTCTGATAGTGTAACCTCGATGGGTAAGATTTCTCTCATGTGTGATATTGCTTTAGGTGGGTGGTAATTCCCAATTTCGTGATTTTCTGAATTGTTTCGGATTTTGCGATAAATTTAGTGTTCAGAAAGTTTAAATCCATTTCTGTGAGAATTTTATATTCAAAATATTGACTTTTGTGCATAGCACCAATACGAGCCAATCCGCCTGCCATTGCATTGCAAACCCCCTTTCCACTTTTTCGTGCAGCCCATTCATCAGGCCCAAGAAGTCCAATGCAGGACGCATTATACTTCTTGGGCTTGATGTCGATGAGGTATCTATAGCAGCTATTTTATAGACAATAATAAAACATTAACTCGTTGCTGTGCGGTGCAGGCTTAGAATTTGCACCATCTCAACTTCCCGCGGGTATCGTAAGAGGCGACTAAGAGATATCCACCGCGGGCGGGCAGCAGCGCCCCCAGCAGAACAATTTTACCAACGAACTGCGATCCCCAACCCGCCTCCCCAGCATGGGGATTATGGGCATGCGATAAAAACCAATAAAGCGCTCATCAGGGGGCGGCCTGCGTCCAGCAGTGGATCAATACAGGCTGTTGGTTGAGGTGAGGTAAGGTGATAAAACATTGCCTCACCACTAATAGCACCGTAATTCATTCTGGCAAAGTAGGTACTTGCACTCTATTTTTATAGCGCTCGTATTACCAACTTATCGGTAGAAGATATTTCATCGTGCGCATTAGCGAAATTCCGGATTCTCTACGAACGAACCGAGGAAACATAAATCCAATCCTTTGTGTAACGGCCAATAAATAATTTGTATTCATTGCGGCTTGTTTGGTATCGAAGTTTCGATACATAAGTTACACACAAAACAGCTCGACTGTAAGACGCCTCTGAAAACCCCCGTATTTTCATACACTGACATACACACACACACAATCACACATCAGCAGCCTTTACCAGTCCACTGGTGGAATAAGGCCTCCCCTGGTAAGCGCGGATTTTTGTACATAAACCCCTTTTATTATATTCATATATAATCAAATAATTTTTAAAGAGATAGAGATTCTTTGACACCTATCGTTACATAAACTCAGGAGTCTCTTGTCTGATACAAATTTGAAAAGTTTTTTCCAATTTCGGCTAGGTGTTCCACGAAAGTTCTAAGTAACAGCTTTGTTTGTCTTCTTAATTTTGCAGTAGGCTAGCCTAGAGGTTTAAGGCGGAGCTTAATATTTCAGTTTCTCCTTGAACTAAGTGTTTCTGGAAACGACTGAAATATTCTGTCCAAATTCTAGAACAAATTAGATGGAAAATGTAAACTCCATAATTTGCACAGTTTGTTGAACAAGCAATTTCATTATAAGTAACAATTTCTTATTTAGTTCGTGTGTTAACAAGTGTGGTGCGAATTCCGATGAAAGTTTGGAAGAAAGTTATTATGGGATAGGTAAAACCAATAAAATCCAGTTTTCCCCCTTAGGGATTTCAGGGGGGGAAACTGGAAAACCCAGAGCTTTGCATGCTTGCTTATTATATTTTTCCATTCTTTAAAAAATATACTCATTGTGGAACCTGCATGGTAGGCTCAAGTTATGGAAACAAAGAGGCAGACGTCTATTGTGTGGACAGGCTAGTTGCAGAGTAGAAATAACTGCTGAACTATTGTGGTAAAGCACGAGTCACACTGCTGCTCATAGGGTTCTGTAAAACAATAAAATAATACACAGTCAGAGCAGTTTATATATTGGGTTAAACAATTCAAGCCATAATAAAACCAAAAGTGCACTAAATTAGAACAATCCGATCAGAGATTAAAATAAATAAATAAATAAATAATGCTGGATTTATTTATTGCCACACAGCATCATCTAGCCCCAAGCTAAGCAGAGCTTGTGTTATGGGTACTAGATGACTGATATACAGAATATAATACATTACATGGATAGATATTTTTTATTATACATAGAAACGACCAGAACACCCGGAACAAATATTTGTAGATCGTACAAACATTTGTCCCAAGGCGGGAATCGAACCCGCAACCTCCCGCGCCGCAGGTAGACCTTCGCCCGCCGCGCCACCGAGGTCGTCTAGATTCAACTAACAATCAACACATCTCCAAAGCTTAAGCACAGCTTAAGCCTAAGCACATAAATAAAAACATAAACGGCAGTGTTGGCTAAATAATAGTAAAAATTGGTCTAACGACTGAATCGCATGGAGCTCTGAAAACTGAAAAGTTGTAAAAAGCCATTCATCTGGTATGGTACCGCATTCAGTAGCGCTACATCTGGACAATGGGCGCAGTCGGCTTGGCAGAATGAGGGCGCCGGATCGATACCAGACTGGTAGACACAACACGCGCAGTCCTGGCTATAGGACTATAGCACAGGAATGGAGGGAATGTCTGGAACACTGAAGTATTTCATTCATCTGAGGCTTTAATTACGAACAAGCTACGCTTATTGGACGGAGATGGGCAAACATCAATGCAGAAGGCAGGAAACATTGCTGAAAATGTCTCCACAGTCTTCAATCAAAACCTTTTATTGATCAGTAATAAGCTGTAGACTGTCTCCCTCATTTTTAAATGCAATTTAACAACGTCCTAAACTGTTCATTTATTAACCAGGTAAATAGATAGAAGTATTTGATTTTTTATTAATTTATTAATGATTGTATTGACTCGAGATTGACACTACGATTGATAATAGTTTGTATTCATTGTTTTTGTATTGTATTGTTCAAGATTTGACTACTTTGTGCTTAATTTGTTATTCTTATGTATCTGACTCCTGGACGTTTTGGTTCAACTAAAATCCATTTGTAAATAAATAAATAAATTGGGAAAGGATTACAAGACTGTAGAAATATGACTAGTTATGTTCTCGTAGTAAGTACGATGTGCTAAATTGATAAACCTAAATTTGTATTCTAGTAAGATACCAGTGGAACATCTACAACAATGCCACAAAACATTCGCCTCGGTTATTGTTGAAACACCTATTCAAACATGTGATTTGTGGAAATGAAGGCTGCAGTATGTTGACCCCAGACTCAAGGATGTTTGGTGTTATTTACGAGTTTATCGACGATAAAATTACTTTATCTGATTTTGTGTTTTCCTACTAAAACGAATTAAGTATCTATTGTGTTGGAATTTAATTTAGTAGCAGCATTTTAATTGATCTACCTTATTATATTACGCCTACTTGTTTCTTCCTTTTTCTTGATTTTCGAATCTTTAGGCACCTTATGTACCTAATATTATAAAACGCACTATTCTTACCAAAAGCACTCAAAAGCGGGCGAGTATTCTTTTCTACGTTTTATAAATCCTGTAGTCAAACAATTTTCAGTGAATTTTACTACTTCTCGTAACGAAAGATAAATTGCAACTCTCTTGCTTGGTAGGTATCCAGAATTCCCAGAAAGTCTCATTTAGATGCGATCTGTGACTTGCATGGCGTCATCTCGTCGACTTCTTTGTGAATATATTCCGTAGCACTTGTGGACTGGACAATTTGTTTTTATTAGAACTTTGAGCTTAACATCTACATTTCAATAAACCTACCTAGATCACGGAGTTAATGTATCTAGCGTAGGTACTTTTAACTGAATGACCTAGAAAAATAAATGAAAAGGTAAATAATAAATTTTATTACGTCAAGAGCTACCAATGATAAGGAACGCTATTAATTCGGATCTCTAAGATAAAAACAATATCTCTTGAACATCTCTCTAATTAGGTCATTATATGCCATATATTTTTGGGAACACAAATGACATTGGTTTTAATCAGAATAAACTAATGCATTATTATAAAGTGTGGGTAGTCGTCATATCTCAAACAAAATCCATAATTAAATATCTGCCACATAAAATGGCCAGGTGAAGTGGGCGAATATTTATAGCTACCATAAAAAGATACAATGGATCATCTGGATGAAGCCGAAGTAATTACGACGAAGATTCTATCTAATACACACAAGCTAGCAAATTAATTCTAATAGGTAGTATACCTAGCTACTGGTGTCCTCTGTATCTGATACAATTTGTATTATGTACTGTGTATTTAAAAAGTCACAAAACATCGTCAACCTAATTCAATTTGGTGTAGGTACTTTGACATGGAATCAATCGATAATATCAATAGAGCAATGAGTCACGACCGCCAATCAATTATCACAGAACTGTACCACTTGCCAATATGTACAAAACGGGGCCGACGTAGGTGACCTTAACAAAAAGGTAAATTTTAATCTACAATAAGGCGAAGACCTCGATCATAACACGAAATTACATGTAAATAGTAATGTCGTTTCAATAATATAGGGATGTTATCAATCTGACTGAGACAACACCACTCAAGCAAGCTAAAATAGCTGATGACGTTGGCGTCTCCCCTTGAAATATAAATCACTTTACAATACGCTAATAACTGCTTGATTATAAAATATTTATGTACATTTACATAATATCACTTCAAAGTGCCGCAAGGTGTAATAAATACAATAAAGTTACTCGAGGACCGGTATGAAAATTTAGTTTATGTTTCGCATACAAAATGGCATTGCAAAATTACTTGCATCTCGGAAGACATTGCGTCGTAAAAATCTATTGAGGACCATTTAACCGTTCAATATTATATGGAACTTCAAAGTACTGGGATATGAAAAATGAATAAAACTATTATGCAAACAGTCCAACTTGAGTACGAACAATGATCAATTTTGAAGTTACTCGCAGTCGCTTTATTTGAGAAGTTTGCTGGTAGCATTCAGGGTCCTGGCGATAAAACCATTTCATTTTCTCTTGCTCTTTTATTAGAATAGGTACTCGCAAAATGTTAGCCAACAAATTCGGCTTAAGAACAGTTGGGATTTCTAATTGAGACGTGTTGGTCTATTAAGCTAGAAAAGGGTTTGAATATTATGTATGTATTAGTGCTTACAAAAGAAACCAAATGAATACAGCTGGTAAATGCGTGTGTTAAGAATATTTGTCGGAAAAATAAATCTTTTTGTCAAACTCTACACAAAAGCCAAGGTTTTGAACTAGAAAAAAATAATTAGTCGTTATTGAGTTTGAAAGCTTGAATCAGAGCAAGTAATTTTACATAGCTTCTGCATACCTTACAAACTTTTAGGGTCAATAAACGTAGTGTCTTCAACATTTTTGTCATCATGACTATAATTCCATCAGATAAATAACATTACTTTAATACACCCCCGGGTTTTGTATAGTTTAACAAGTATAACCTAGCAAAGACGTCCTTGCTAGATAAAACCATGTTTTATAGTGCATTTTATATATTTTAAACAATAGATATTCTGTTGCAACTGTGTGCATTGTTTAAATTTATTCACGTGTCCACACCGGAAACGCCACATTCGCTTTAGTTTATCGTTTGGTCGCAAGTGTGTTTTGAAGTGTTTCATTTTGCAATATGTTAACATTGATCAGCGCGACTACTTTGCATACAAATCTTTTGATATGTTTAGTAGAGTAGCCATTGAGAATCTTTATTGTTTATTTATATAGAACTTCGAAAAAAAAAAACGAATAAAATGTGTTAAATGATTCAACATTTTCAAATAAAAGGTTGCTTATTTTCACTCTGTTGTCCACTTACTAAGTAGGTAGTTAGAAACATCGAATCAGCATAGAAATCGTTTTCAGATACCTATTATAGGTACCTATTACAATGAGAAATATCAATGAGGCTTTAATGTTTAGCTAAGTTGAAAAGGCGACGGATCATGCCGTATGCAAGATAGGCATGGAAGATTTCACGCATCACTGGTTATATCACTAGTGAAAACATAAATCACGTGCCACACCAGTTACATGCATCGAAACCGTGAGTTACCTATAACGCGAGCGTGATTTTTCACGCGGGCTAAGCTACATTACAATTCGCAGAATTCTATCGTGCGAGAGAGACAAAGCTACAGCATGCGACTGTAGCGACTCCGTGCCACTAGCGAGAAGAGTGAATTCATTTAAGTGAAATTGCATCTTATTCTCAACACTATAGGCTTTAATTTATCTGGAGGCTACGCTCCGTTACAAAAACTTCATATGAAAATGAGTCTTATTTTAAAGACGTTAAGGTGCTCATTTAATTTAGGTACATGTAGGTACTTGAAATTTATAATACCAGTGATATCACGTTGTGAGAGTTTCACTTCATTTCACTCACTTGTAATCTTTACTTGTTGCTGCTGCACGTGCATGTCGCGTTTTGAGTCGCGTGTTATTTTAAACTAAGCTCACCTGAGATTGTCTGTTAATACAGAAATAAAGTTGTCGTCCTAGTGTTTTATAATTACTTAAACATTGACAGTCCCAAGCCTGTCGAAGTACGAGGGAAAGATCATTGAAGAAAACACGTTTTATTGTCAAAAAAACATCGCCGATTAGCTAAGCGATAAGTTCTGAATCATATCACTATCACTGCAACATGTAACAGGCGGAAAAAATGCACCCACTGTGATAATAATCATCACTAATGAAATATAACGACCGTGATTTATCACGCGTGATATAACCGTGACAGAAAAAAATAACTTCGCGACGTGATAATGAAATAAAAGTAGCTATAACTTCCATGCCTAATGCAAGATCATAAGCATACTTTATTTAGCAACAAGTCTTACACAATCTCGTGGTACCTGATGTAGATTTTGATGCGCCGGCAAACATATGGTGATCTAATTCTTTGTATTTTCATCTTGAGAAACATCTGGGTGGTTATAATTAATCTTCTTTAATTGGTGTAATTTGTCTTCATGGCGGATTCTTTGATCGCAGTTTATGTTTTCTTTGCGATTCTTTATTCCTTTTGTCATAATATAAATTTTTGTTACTTAGACGTTTCTTTAAAGCCAAATACATCTCTATATTTACTTACTTTTGTATCACATTTGTGCTGCAAGCTTCTTTCAAGGTTGCCTTTCAAGATCGTAACAACCCTACTTTCCCACATACCTAAAGAATCCTTTCTGTCGAGATCCTTAAATACAGCGTCATCGAGACAATACGATACGATAAAATAGCTACGTGATATCCCGCGCGAGTCGCCAACGGCTCCAATCTCATATCTTCTTACCCGGAGATCTCGTGTTCCTTTAAGGAGAGATCTGTCGGCAAGCGAGCATCTTATATGCAAGAGCTTCTACCTCTAAAATTCGATTGGGTACGGAGACAGCAATTTTACTGGGTTTTGATATTTACCAATAGATTTAGGAGATGGAAAAGACTATTCCTAAGTTAGTTTTTCTCCTATAGCTATAGGGCTTTACCTGAATTCGAAACGACTGGCTCATAATAATGCGATATCTGTAAAAGAGTGTCTGAGGACAATCAAGGAGGTCTGAGGGTATACAGTTTCTCCTTAGACAGTCTCGACCTTAATATGCAGCCAACACCGACTGTCATCTGGTTGGTATATCTCAGGATTTTACATTCACAGTAAGTCTAGGAATCGTATTATTGAAGCACTCCTTCGAGTATCAGCTAGCGACATTCGAAAGAGCAGATTTGTTACCAAGTTAGATACGTGACTCAAGGAGTTTTGAATTACATGTTCTCCAGATATTTCGCGTTTTGTATGATTCTGTTTATGTTCGTTAACATATTGAATATTGGAATTCAATTTTGGATTCCTGTTTCAGCTAAAGTAATTGTAGATACCTACTTGTGTCTCTTCACATTGGATTTTTTGAAGGTGGCGGTTATTTAAGGTTAAGTTTTTTTTTAATTTTCGCTTCAAAGGGCATTCAATCTTTGATTGTTTAGCTAGGTCGTAGACTTTTTTTGGTAGCTAGATGAAAATCCTAGAGGAGGCCCATGTCCAGCAGTGGATATACGCAGGTTTAGGCTGATGATTATGATGATAAGATGAGATTCTAAACTGGCAGATTCTACTACCAATATTAATTTTTTGACTTGGTGTCGTTTTCAACATTTGGTGTCATTTTTTATAAATTCTGTTATTTAGATCATTGCTGTCAAGATACAAAATAAACATTGATTTTACTGTTGAGTACTGTAGTTTTTATTGCTTCTCTTTGGTTTCCTTCTCTTAAGGGGGAAAACCGGAACGTTAAAAATCGTTGAGAGGAAAAACTGGAAATTGAAAATAAAACAGTTTTCCCTTTTGAAAAAAAATCTCAAGGGGGAAAACTGGACTTCAAAATGGTTTCTAGTTTTTCCCCTTAAGGGGGATTTGTCAAGGGGGAAAATTGGAATAACCCACTTTAATGACCGTCCCAATTTGTCTCTTAAACAAAAGCCCAATCCCGCAAACCTAATTAGCCATTAACCACGTTATGAATGCGTGTTAGCAATTAAATTAATATGAGTTAGGTATAGGAAGGTAGGTACGTAAAGCTGAAATGTGCCGCGGCTCCCGTGGGAACCATAACAATTTGCTGGCAATCACCCGCACCTACCAACACTGCGCCAACTCAATAATGCATAAGGCACTCAGTCTGCAGAAGTCGCGATGAATACTTGTCGACTTGACCAGGTATAACTTTGACTCTTGAGGTTAGTTCACGACTAAAATAATACCAACTAATTGCTTCACTGCGGTAAACTCTGCAGGAGAGAAGCCTGTAGCTGCTGAAGTTGCTTTGAGTATTGCGTTCGAAATGCAGAGCGGATATTTGTAATTTTAGCGTGAGCCGTTTATGCCGATATTACTTGTTACTGGATTTGATAGCCTGTCATGGCTCGATATAGTGCTGGATAAATTGAAATTTATGGCAGCATCGCTCTGCATTCAAAATGGACTGACTGAGTACGTTTCTGTATGTTTGATGAGACGGTCTTGACACCAGCGCCGCGTCACCCAGACAACATAAGATTTGGATGCAATTTAAGAAGAGATACTGATGATATACAGCATTATTTGGCAGCATAAATGCTAAAGCTGTATAACCACCTCGTGGCACGGTTATCGAACTCAAAGGAATGAACAGAAGCAATATAGCAAGGCCATTAGTTGTGACGCAATTCCGTAGAGCCGCTGACCTCGCGTTGGCTCGCGATTGTATAGCTACTTACTACTACTATTTTACTATGCCCACGTCATCTAAGTCTGAAATTAATGAATGCAGTAAAATACAGATTTGAATAGGTTCAAATCGGTGAGCTGTCAACTAATGAAGGCCTTTCAATGGTTTCCGCAAAATAAAATGCGATTAGTTACGTCACAATGCGGAAGTTTTATTATTGGCAGTTGTATGTAATTGATTCTTATTTCCTTTACAAACAAATGTGTAAAAAACAAAATCTCGTGGGTGCTGAACTGCTGATCAATATCTGGGTGCAGGTCTTTCTTATCTATTGAAGTAATTGTTGTTAACTGAGTACCTATTGGTGCATGTTTCTCGAGTATATTATTTGGTCTTGCATACAGAAGGTCACACTCGAATATAAATAACTTTTAGTGCTTTTCTTACAAGTCAAATGTATGTGAGAATACTAAACCGCGGTGTAGTAGTAGATATAAATTTATAATACCAGCGTGGATAGTCGTTAGAATTTCCCCATCATTAACGATGTCCCCCAATGTGACTCGGTAGTATGTATGTAATATAAACTGTGCTAGATAGGTATTCAAAACGAATGCATGGAACTATGAGTCAAAGTCTGGCGCCGGGCGGACTGCTACCTAGTTCACGAAGTATATAAAATTATCAATGGCAGTGCGGAAGATTTGTGAGGTGAACTTGCTTCTAACATTTCTTGGTTCTAAGAAAATATGGAGAGGAGCTTTTCGAAAATAAAAGATATCTTCAATTCTTCACCTTACGATTCATATCAATAAAATTGATGTTACTGTAAATTCTTATTGTAGGTACCTAAACAAAGATGTTCCTCTTTTTAAAACTATGATTGATATTGTTTGTTGAACCATAAACCAAGATTTCAAACGTCAGTTATCCAATACATTAGTTAACCTTATTATAAGCCTTTCGCAAGTCATCATCCCACCTGGCCGGAGGGCATCCTACACTACGTTTTCCGAGTCGTGGTCTCCACACAGGCATACGTTTACCCCAGCGTTTGTGAGTTCTTCGCGAAATATGCCCAGCCCACTGCCACTTCAGCTAGATAATACTATTCCTAGAGCTATGTCGATAAGTTTGGTTCTCTTATTATAAGTATTTCTGCTGATCGCATAAACACGGTCATTCTGGATGGCCGCTTGCGTGCTTTACCCTAGGTTTATCGTAATGAATCGTAAAATTTTAGTATAGCCGTTAAAGTGGATTCTCGATCGGTTCAAAGGTGCTATGGCGTTACGACGCGAGCATTGGACCATGGACGTTGCTTTAAATGGCTCTAGTGTGGTCTTGTCAGGCGTCGCCATGTCCCTGTTTTTGGTTATCTTAATTCCCCAATCCATACACGAGACTTTACCTTACGACCTCACGAGTACTTACATTCCCAAAGCTTTGTTGACTTAGCTTGAATTGATTATGTCAAGAACCTCAGCGCACTTTATCAGAATCCTCCTCAACTTAAACCTCAACAGCCTGTAGTGGTCCACTACTGGACGCAGGCCTCCCCCTGATAAGCGCCTTATTGGCTTTTATCACATCGGTTTAAAGAATTTTATTCTCATTAAAAAACTTACACAGTTTACTTACAATGAGATTACTTAAGATTACTTATTTCTAGTTTCTTTATGGCTAGCGCCCAAGCCATATTATTACACGATTACATGGGGGGTAATGCGCATATCAGAATCCATCCAGGGTCTATTCTAGCACTTTACACCGTTGAAGCATGACTATTGCAGTTAAAATTACAACATATTAGAAAATGATAATGAATACAGCCATGTGCACTGTGCAGCTATAAACTAGTCAGTTTGCTCGAGACCTACTTAAAACCGGCAAACGCATTGATGAGGGGAAAGTGGTATATCAAGACGATGCGGCTAGTGGACTTGGAGAGTCTATGACGTGGATTATTTCCTGTTTTCTTTGATCATTAAAAACATCTGGAGGAAGCAAAACATCCTCTCCCTCTTGGATATTTAAAGTATGTTTTTGGACCTTTTCTAAAGATCTTTCTAGGCGACAAAGATGTTTAGAAATGGTATTTAGGTCCAACCACAAACAATGCAATAGGTATCTTACCTTATACTCCAATGAGTATAAGTTGCGATTTTAGGACTGGTTGTCAAATCCCAATGGATTTGTCAACCAATCCTTAAATAATCAGTAGTACCCGCTTAGAAGTGATTTAGGCATTAATTTCAAAAGACAACGAGAAATCACGTAACCTTATAGAAATCAAGGGAGTTTAGCAAACAAGACGTTCAATTACAAAACACCGCTAACAAGCATCATAAGCCACAAAAACACGAATAATGACAATGCAACCTGCATTTTCCCTCATTGCAATGAAGTTACACATCTATTACGTTGTTAGATACCAGCGTGAGAGAGAGAAAGCCGGCGACATTGGTTGCTGGAAGTGGGTTGTTGCAAGTGGGTGAGCGTGTCGAGGTCGTGACGTCACGCGCTTTCTCTGCGCCCGCGCCGCGCAGCCAAGCACGTTGTGCAACCGGCCCGATGCATAGGGATGAGCTGGTCTTGTCGCTGCCACAAGAAATATTACTTCTGTATTAGGATTCTGTATCGTAGGTGGGAAGCACAGGACAGAAAAGGCTGGCAAAAGCGAAAGGAGGCCTGTACCCAGCTGTGGGTGATACCGGCTAGAATGATGATGTGATGATGAGGATCGTATTATGGCTGAGACTTCTGTTATACTAGTGATAACTAGTACATCAGCATCGAATCTGATAACATCATTAACTTTGATGACAATGCCAGATTCTATTTTGATTCTATTTTGATTATATTTACTTTTAAATAATTTTGTTATTCTTCTGGAAAAACTTAAATTCTTTATTCACAAAGAAAATTACAATCAAATAAAAAAAATTGCAAGGAACTAGTATTTACAATTCATTAATTTATTATTTATTGTTTATTTATTTCTTTCTTCTGAATGCCTCGATTGATCACCTTTTTGTTAACCTGTAAGAAGCTACCTATAAAATGGTCGACTATGACAACTGCCTAGGATTTAATCTTTTTATGTACTAAAATGGCGAGTAGTTAGTACACATTGTTTATAACAACTTTATTCTATCATGTAAAAAGTGTTTGCTGCTTACCCATCCATGGTTTTGTGTTGATTTTACGGGAAAAAACGCCAGTAACTCCTTTTAATATACAAATAAAATGACGAAATTGTCTAACTTCTTGTCAATTTCTTCAATTCAATTCTTGGTTAATGGCCTTGTCATAAAGAAATTCATTTAGTACTTTGTTGACGTTTTTAGTGACGTCAAAATGCCAACATCAATTCATAAATATGTCATCTGTCTGAATACAGACTAAAAAAGTTCGCACGTTGCATCGACGAAAATTCCAACCATCCAACCGAAATGTTGATTTGGGTCGGTCAAGTCAAGGCGTATGTGTGCTTTTTGCGCCCATATGCCCTGTTTAAAATTAAAACATTGTCCTGAACGTTATTTGGGCTTAGCTAAATTTTTATGTGAACTTTGCCCTCTCCTACGTGACTCAGTGATGAAAGAAAACATTCAAGCATTGTATCGCGTTATTGAATCTACTTGACACAGTTTTGAGCAGAACAGTTAACAAGTGTCGAAAAAATCCGGTGCTATTTTTAAGGATTGAACATTGGAACGTACAGGAATTTTTCACGATAATAAACCAGTTATTTATTAATGTAACTGAATGGAACTATAATACTGTAAAGCAAATTAAAGCATATTATTAATTTTATCAATGAATTCTTAATTTATAAAGATGTAAGTGTGTGTAATGTGAAGCAATTTCTAGAATTTACCTAACATATTCAACAGCACGATAAACAACTAAACAGAACGAGATACAATTCCGAGAAGCGACGTCTCATTCCTGAGATAAGAACCGTTCCAATCAAGACATAAATTATTGTTGTTCCGGTACTAGATCTTACAGCGAACCCTAGGGAATCGAATGACACACACAGAAGCTTTGCGATGCGTTGCGACACTACGAAAAATTAAAAAACCAAAAAATTTTAACAACGTAATAGATGGCGTGGATTTTTAATAGAGAGGAGCTAGGTTGTCTATGGGATGTCATGTCCAAATAAGCACGCACTATGCCACTTTTATTTTGCGGTCCTACGTACAAAAGCAGTTTCAGTTTGTTCGAACTATTTTTTTACATTAAAAACGCCTAATTACACCTGATAACGAAGGTTTTGTGGAGCGTTGGGAGTTTCGGGAACTTTATGAAAGGTTTTATTAAAACTTAAAGGTGGTCGCAGATGACGCGCACCGCTACACAAAAATATGCATTAAAATATGGCTTTAACTGGTAATATTACATTTTATATTGACTGTATCAGATGACAGACAGCTCGCGGGTCACTCGTTCGAAGCTTGTGGGAAGCCATTTTGCCACTGTAAAATTGATCTAAAGTTTCAGTCCATATTAGTATAAGTAGGTACATATTTTTATGCTGTGCGGATTAATGTGCGAAGAGCTTAAGAATGACTAAAAAGAATAGGTCGTTTTTGTTTTAGGTAATTAGCAAAGCAGATATAATTGAAGGTTAAACAAACTTACCTTAAGTTAAGTTGACCATAATTACACGAGTCGCTGCTTTCGAAGATATTTCAGAGAATAAAAATTTCAGGCATTTTGCTACGAAGACCTTACGCAATTTAGGTAGTTAATTTACTAATATCTAATCATTAGCGTTTTAGGCATCATACTACTGTACTTTGACGTTTTGCGCTTTAGATGACCCGCTCGACGCAAGTTATCTACAAAAATGATGAAGCATTTTTCCAGATTTCGCGTCGTGTCGCGTCGCATCGCCTCCTGTGATGTGTGTCGGTTCTAAGAGCAATATTTCACGTTTTGCATGTTCACGTTTTATGTTCGCCGTAAAATGTTTAAAGTAAAACTTTATTGTACAGTGCAGCAAACCATAAAATCTTTTCGTACATATAGGTACTATTGTTATATTTTGACTCCTAATGGCAAATTGGAATATGTTATTTAAAGTTTCAACTTTAAATAACATATTCTAGGTTTTTAACTATGACTGCTCAAAAAATTGAGGTACCAGCATAGATCTAAGTAAAATTCTGTAGATCTGGTACGTTTTCTCAGCGCTAACACAACAAATTGCTTGTGTTGTGTTACAACTAAACGCAAAGACGCGCTATTTCCAATGTTTTGCAATATAACAAAGATGAAAAGACGTACCTACTACACCGAAGTGCGACCGAGACAGCAATACGCACGCGAAACACGAACGCCGGCGGTGCTGGTCCGACTATGGCTGAGGTGGGTGGACCTAATTAATAAAATATATGAATAAATTCAAACAAATTCTCAAACATATCGTTTGTAAAAAGGCATATGTACTACAATATAGGTATCAGATTATCTAGAGGATAAAAAAGCTTGGGACGAGTTTTGCTCCAGCTCGAAAACTAACACCATAACAAGGTAAAGGTTTCTTGTTCGCTTCTTTACTGTACCTTAAAAAGATTGAAGTGAACAAAAAATCAAAGTGATCACTTTATTTCCTAGTTTTACTTATGTAATTTGAATTTTTGTCACGTGTAGCGTGTGCATGAGTCTGGTAAGGTCTAAGGGAAATAAATCACTTTGACATTTGATATGTAATTGGACCAAATTTGAGCGTTCCACTTTCGAGAATCTAGTACACAATCTCCCAAATTTTACTTAGATCGATGGATACAAGCTTATATTTGACCAGCAAAGCAGCAGCAGCATCTAACTGTTAATATCAAAGTATTATATTTATGTACACCTTAAACTATATGGAAGTATATTTATTTTATGTATCTGTCATATTAACTATTGTTATATCTATCAGTATTTGTTTACGTATGTTTATTCCAAACATTATACTGTAAAATACTCCACCGTCTATACTTGTTCTACCACTGCCTGTCCATCCAAAGGTTGCCTGAAAGAGATCGCTCATAGCGATAAGGCCGCCCATTGTACAACGTAATCTGTATTTGTCTGTCCTGTGTTTCGTATTTGGTGGGCAATAAAGAGTATTTGTATTGTATTTGTATTATCTTCTCCTAGCTGCTTGCAGCTCGTACTGCTATACCATTACGACCTCTGTGACGACCTCTGTGGCGCGGTGGGCGAAGGTCTGCCTGCGACGCAGGAGGTTGCGGGTTCGATTCCCGCCTCGGGACAAATATTTGTACGATCTGCAGATATTTGTTCAGGGTGTTCTGGTCGTTTTCTATGGATAATAAAAAATATCTATCTATGTACTCGTATATTATTATGTTTATCAGTTATCTAGTACCCATAACACAAGCTTTGCTTACCTTGGGGCTAGATAATGCCGTGTGAATTGTCCAGCATTATTTATTTATTATTTATTTATTAGACATAGTGGACAGTATCCGACCAGTGCCAAGTTTACTTTCTTATCTCACTCAACGCAACTATGAAACTTAGATTTCATAACATTCAAACTGCTACCAACTCCACGGGGTTTGGCTTTACGAGCTTTTGTGGTTTATTTTCACACAAAACTAACCTCCATTTATCATGCAACACTAATGCGCAGATTATGTTGGCTTAGGTTTGGGGAAATTTGTGTCTGTTGACTCGTGAACTGTAGGTATTTGTTGCTTCGAGAAACAAAACATTTGCTGTTTAGTTTTTATGAAGGCGAATATATACCCCGATAGTAGCGCCACTACATATTTTATTTTATCATTACGTTATACAAAGGAATTATCAAAAAATCGGACCGCGCGTAGACGATATCTGGAAACATCCAGCCCCGAACTAAGCAGAGCTCGTGTCATGGGTACTAGAATAAGTGATATAGGTACACACTGTCAATTAATAAATAAATAAATAAAAAATAAATAAACACAATCTCATTTTCATTACATAGATATACATTTTTAAATTTTGGTGCAAAGACCCGAGAGCTGGTGAGTATCTGGCGCACGCAGCGCATCAGCCTTACTGTACAGCGGGGCAATGCAGCCAGCGTCATGGGGACGCTTCTGACTGGTATTGATATGGATCAGTTGAGCTACCTGTAGATTGTTTGCAACACTCTGCAGTAAGCTCAATTGTTTGAATTGTAAATACTGGTTGTAATTTATTTCTATTATTTGATTATAATTTTCTTTGTGAATAAAGTCTTTTTAAATTAATCTACATAGTAAACACCCGAAACAAATATCTGCAGATCGAACAAATATTTGTCTGCGTCGCTGAGGTCGTCATAAACTGCCTATTTTGTCCTATCGACACGATTGGTGACCCGTTTATTATAAACAATGTCCTCCTAGCCGAACTTCGACCACTGCGGCGGCCAGTCTCATCGGAGACTAGCCAGATGCACAGGACATACTATAGTGCTCAGGTGTGTGCGCAAACACTGGTGCACTCTCAATACCCTCACTCTCATAATCCGATGGGACGACAGATCGACGCGACCAGGCGGTGTTACACCCCCGTGCCTCGGAAAGCACGTCAGCCGTTGGTCTTCCGCCGCCGCGCCGGCTCTCTTCATTATATATGTACATACAACTACGTAAACCTAAATACATTGCACAGTACCCAACATGGTTATTTTGTATACTAGGTTATATAGCTATAGGTAGGTACAAATATGACCTAGGTTAAATAGCTATAGGTACAGACCCATGGCTATTACGAGTATTAACCTAGTCAGTAGTCATGCGACCCATAAAACTGTACAGATAATCTACTTTTACGACGCAAGAACAATGGGCCAATAGCATAAGATCTCTGACATGGAATGTCTAGCCAGGGTCATACCGGGCTAAACATTGTCAGCTTTACTACAAAAAAGTTAGACATTTGTTGAGCGCGTGTTTAACAAAAGCGTTACCACAAAACAGCGTTTTACGACGGTTTACAGTTAGACACGGCGGCTTTAACATAGGTTAAACGAGAGTTAAACTCTTGTTAAACCCGTTTCTAACTGTTTTTTTTTTGTTTAGCTAAACGCTTGATTAGAGCAGCGTTTACGTTGGTTTTTGTGGTTTATAAACAACAGGTAGATATAAACTCTTTTTTCACAAAGAAAATTACAATCAACTAATAGAAACCCTAAGGGCCTCTCGGTACCCCACGGACCTAGGGTCTCGACTCCAAGGGGAGCAAATATGTAGGCTCTGTCGAGACCTGCATATTTATCTAGGTATAAAGATTTAGTGCAAGGATGAAAAATATCAAGAAGTTGGGTTAAGAGATTACTTGACTATTTGGGTTTACTCGCGGCAGGTCAACTACTGGTGCCGGTGTAGTATCGCATATTTTTGATGCTTGGAAGAAGTCGCAAGACGTTTTGGGCGTTTTTTGCGACTTGTCAAAAGCGTTCGATTGCGTACACCATGAAACATTAATCAGGAAACTAATCACTATGGAATAAGAAACACCTCTTTGGATCTTCTTACATCTTATTTGAGTGATAGGATACCTACAAATAGTTGACATTAATGGGAAACGGTCTTCGGGGTCTGTAGTTACAATGGGTGTACCGCAGGGTTCTATCTTCGATCCTATCCTATTCTTAGTTTATATTAACGACCTGCCTCATCTTGTCAAGAATAATCACGAGATTGTATTGTTTGCTGATGATACTTCATTAATCTTAAAAATGAAACGACAAAACTGTCTGAACGAATCGGGCTGAAATTTGAAACTTCTTATCCCATTAATCAGTTACCATGGGATAGAAATAACCTTAAAACGTTTCCATGGAAACAACGTATGCGAAAACGCAGGCAGAAACTAATAATAATAGTCATAAAGAAACTAGAAATAAATAACCTTAAGTAATCTCATCATAATTAAACTGTTAAAGTTTTTAATGAGAAAATTCTTTAATCCGAATACTGAACTATTTACATACTCGTAGCATCATCCATCCCCAAACTAAGCAGAGCTGGTGTCTCACTGGTGTATGTTGCTGTAGCTGGTGTATGAACGATTCCCATTAATTGTTCCAGAAGTGTGGAGCGCAGGCGGCGGTGGCGGCGGCACGGCAGCATGCGGTAGCAGTATGGACAACCTCAAACACGAGGTGGCGTACCGCGGCCTGCCAAACCCCGTGAAGGCGGAGCCGGGGGTCAGCCACAACGGACACCCGGGGAACGGGCACGTCCGCGAGTGGATGACCGGCCCTGGTGCGGGATCCCCGTCGCCGGGTGCGCCTGCGCAGCCGTTGCAGAATGGATACTCCTCGCCTCTGTCGTCGAGCAGCTACGGGCCGTATAGTCCTAATGGAAAGATAGGTGAGTGTTTCGAGCTATTTTCGATCGTTCAAATTGTTCTTCATAGCAAACAAGCGTTAGTCTATAGACGGGTCTGACACGAAGAGTCTCATTCAGGCAAAAGCTACTACATTTACCGAGATGCCTGAAACGCAGCTGTAAATTACCAAAAGACCTACTCCGCTTTATCGCTGTAAAGTCATGACCGCGTCTACTAGATAGGTCCTGATAGATTGAATTTATTAATGAATTATAAAGTGAAGCTACAATGAAGCGGACGTGTGTTTTTCTCTCGAAATCCCTAAACTAGAAATAGACGAGAAAAAACGACAGCTGTGGGGTTTTAGATAGGGAACGTAGGCTAGCTCTCACACCAACTGTACCTCAGACCAGGCCAATATCAATCATCGATTTAGTGCTATACCGTAGGTCCAATCAAATGACAGTGTCACAGTGGTCAGTGGTGACACAGTGTTCCAAACTTTTCCATACAAAAACTGTTTACAAATACGCTTAGTTCAACTAAGAAAGTGTGCATGCGTCATACCATATCCAAACATGGCATCGACAGACCGCCGACCTCATTTCAGGATTCACGACCGAACGTTATCACGTAACAGTGGGGAAGTTGTAGGCACAACAGCCTCTAGGAATATCCCCATTGATTAATAAACCAGACTAAACCAAGGTTTATTTACGTTAATTCATCATAACACAAGCTGTGACTACTGAAATGACCAGCATCAAAGATTTGAATTCTTTGACCAGCATTATCTTTTTGTTTATTTTGTACGGAACGGAGGTCCTCAGAAGCTCAACGATGGAGAGGCATACCAAAATGCCCTATGGTCAGATCATAGATGACATCGTCAGGGCAAAAGTGGATGAGACAGAAATAGGTTTGATAAGACAATTGTAGACATCGCAGATTAGAAGACCTCAGTAGGAATGAATGAACTTTTTATTGTATATTTACCGTAGGTTAGATAAATATGTGCCTAAGTATAACAAAACCTCCTAGCCTCTATATCAATATATCTTATAAGACAAATTCTTTAGTGGGGGCGTTGTTAATGTAATCTAAAGTAAAGCAGATTAAATCAGTCTTTTATTGATAAGATATTACCTACTAGCTCCCAGCGAAGTGACCCAAATGCGAACTGCAATAGTCCATTTCGTGGCAACCCTTGGACATTAGGCCTCGGAACGGTTACATAAAACTGCTTACACGTGGCAATATTAGGGTTGACAACTTCTAAAAAAATTAAGCTTACCTTACATACCAACCTATAATAATTGTAAGTGCTCCCTCATTCGACCAATATTTTTTCTGAAAACTATCTCAATTAAACTGGCAGATCTAGGTACATTTGCGTTTGATTTGATTGAATAACAACTGAAACTATCAAGCCAGTACTTTGTTGTGAAGGAAAACCAACTACATATATGCCTCAAATAACGCTCACACTTGACGATCCTATACACACAAACACAACCTCTGCCTACCGCGTGAAGGACGTCACTTATTATTTACACAGTCATCGCCAATTTAACTTGAGCCCAGCAGAGCGTGCCAATCCGATCCGATGGCCTCATTTTATTAAGGCCAGGAAGCCACAAAGTGTCTAACTAAACTGGCAGCCCTTATCAGTAACTCAGGATGGATTTTTTCCGTGTCACGTTATCGTGCAAAGCGATAATGAGGACAACGACCTGCATCAGTATTTTAGGAATCGTAGCAAAATTGTAGCGGCAACAGATAGCTTTCAGGATTGCGTAGTTTTTGTATTGCGTAATTTTTGTTGCGTGTGGTGTTTTTAAACGACATTTTACTTAGAGTAGAGGCCCACACATGTTTGCTGGTACACACAAACCTCGAGTTGCTCAACTGTGAGGGCTTATTTGCAACACCTCAATGGCAAGTGTGCTTGACTTTAGTGGCGTTTGACACGACGATGTTGAAGTCACCTTTGAACACAGCCAAACAGCCACAGCGAGCCATCAAAATAAGAAGTTGAAGTTGAACACAGCCATGCCTAGTGCAGGCAAAAGCCTAAAGGACTATTAAACTTAATCTAGTCATCTGTTTTCTGTCTAATCCACTCGAAAGTAATTTTGTCTCTGATGTCTGCCCCTCCCTTGCCCTTTCAAGCCGAAACAAATGCCGAAATCGTTATTAACTACTATCCCGGAAAAGAACGTGCGAAGCCGCTGGCAGTAGCTAGTAAAATATAATTTTTGTCTAAGGGATTATAAAATACCCTAAATTTGATCGAACATAAAAAAGTAGGCCCATATAATCATACTTTTGGCGTCCTCAAAACTTTTAATTTTAACCCTGAATTCCAGCGTAGAAATATCTACGACTCAGATCGTTAACCCTATTAGCATTCCTGTAACATTTCAGAATAAGAGCCTTCTTACTGCCGTCGTCGTAAATTGTTAACGTCTAACGTGTAGGTGATTTTCCATTAGGTACCATAACTCTAAGTAGTGCTGCACTTGACATGGGAACTAGATCGATGGAAATGCTAGTAGTTACGGAGAGTCCGGTATGAGGAACCATATTTTGGCCGAGTCATTGCAAATAAATAAATAATAATAAATTAATAATACTGGCTGGACAATTCACACAGCATCATGTGGCCGTAAGCTAAGCAGAGCTTGTGTTATGGGTACCTACAAGATAAATGATTATACTTAATACAATACATTACTTAGATATTTTTTATGATACATCTCTCTGCCCGAATTCCCACAATGTCTTCTGCATTTGTTTTCATTTACCCCCAGACGACACCTAGGTTGCCGGGATGAAACCAACCGCCAAGTTTTTTCTGATTATTTTTATTCACACAATAATTCCGTTGTTTCTTTCGCATGCTCATCTATATCCTAGAACATTATAACTGCCCTCCCTAAATTAACTCCTTTTCTAACTCTTCTAACCTAAATAAGAAAACAAGCTTTGCTTACTTTGGGGCTAAATGCTGTGTGAGTTGTCCTACAATATTTATATTTATTAATTTTAATGTAAATGACCAATTTTTCATACACCGACCTCTACGGAAATAAACAAATCGATTACCAACTTTACGGATACGGAAGTATGGTACGTCACTAGTCAAATTAGCCGCCGAGGTCGAGGCAGGTTCGCGGACGAACGCTAACAAACATTGGAAAACACGTTATTTACATGACTGAATAATTCTATACCTTTCTAGACTTAGAGAAATTGTCTTACTAAGATTGGTGTTACATTTCTAAATAGCCCTTTTCACAGTATAAACAAAGCCTGGTATTTAGTTTTCACCTATGACTTACAATAAACGTGAATCGATTGATTGTAAATTAGTGATCTTCTGAGAAAATTATTTACGATCATAAAATAATTACGATACCTACGGATAATTTATAATTACTACCTAGTCTTTGAGTTATAACTTGAGTCTTATTAATTATTATCTACTAATAAACGTGGGTTGATTGTTTGTTTTTTAATTAATTGTTATTGCGAGGACATAAAATTGAGATTTATGAATTGCAGCTTCCTTTGATCTTCTTACGGAAATATCACCGAACTGCAGGTACTTTGTGTAGTATCATTTTAAGGTAGGGATAGGGACAAACCAAGCCCACGTATACGACGCCACCTGAACTTTGTCCCACGTATGCTTGTTAATTAGCATCAACCTAATAATAAGTACCCCCCTCTGTTTAGTGATGGACAATGCATTATTTATTTAATCACACTAATAATAAGTTTAGATGTATGGATGGATGGATGTTTGTTACCTCTTGACGCCATAACTAATAAACGGATCGGGCTGAAATTTTGCGTACAGGTATTTCTAATCCTGGAATCAAACATAGGCTACTTTTGATACCATAAGCCAGTTCCCATAGGATAGAAAACGTTTCCACAGAAACAACGCGTGCAAAGCCGCGGGCATAAACTAGTTTATTATTATATATAATGCAAGGTATGTTAAGTATTACAAATATAAAATTTTTAAATGAGTTTTTATTAAAATCAACATTTTCGTAATGAAAACCATTTTTTTTCATTTCCAGCAGCATAAAATTAGACTAAACTTGGGTTAGGCAGACCAACTTTATATTGTGGGTTTGTGAAAAACTACCAGGGGTCTAATTTTGCTAACCTTCACTATGACAATGATATCAATCGTCGCAGAATCGTCAGGAAGAAAAATCCTAGATAAAAGAAACTGCATATAGCGAGTGTGATGCTATTTCTACGGAGAGATAGAAATAATGTTTCAAGATTAATTTCAACATCGACACTTAACGTCCGTCCCATTCCATCTGGAATAAGTTGCGTAATTTCTTTCATCTAAGGTAGAATACCTAAACGTGTCTACATGTGGCAATTCTACCACGATGCAATTGTCATGGTAAAGCGATTTATTTAGCAGAATAGGGGTCAAAAACCAAAATTTACAATATCGCGTCTATGGCTACTTAACTGCCTCTTAACAATTAAGTTAATAATAAAATTAATTCATTTAAAAATTGGTATTCTCAATTTTTATTTTGTTGTCACTCCAATTGTCTGAGCTCCGCATCAGTAACAGCTTTAAGCAAATCCATTTTAATATTAATTTGATCTATTTTAGGCAGTTTCTTTACCATTTTGCTCATACTTAAAAAAAATGAATCTAAATCATCCATTTCCTGTATTTTTTGTCTTTCGTAAGAGCTTTTCATCATATCCACCATATGGTCTAGGTAGTTATCACTGCAAGAACTTGCTTTTCTTTTCTTTGCTTTTGGAGAACTGATGGGTGATGCTATGCTTTCAGGGTATGTTGGACTTTCAGCGTATAAAACTACTTCCGGTGAAGGAGGGGGAGAATTTTCATTTGACTCAGTGGCATCAAAATTCTCTGTAGGAAGACGGCCTTGCAAAAATGGCTTCAAAAATGACATTTGCTCTTCGAGTCGCCATGGCGGGATTTTATCACCGTGACCACTTTTTTTTTGGCGCCGTTTCATGGCATTGTTGTAGCAATTGCGCAACTTATTCCAATTTTCTTTGCACTCGTCAACTGTAACAATAAAGAATAAACTCTTTAGCCATTTAAGTTTAGAATGTAGTAATACAGGCACCTATAAATTAATTAATTTACATTAAAATTCCAATAACTATTATTCATTGAACAAACAATAATTATATTAAATTATTTGATCATCCCACGGCAACAATACCTACTATTTTTGTTGCCTACACGACTGAACGGAACGGGCTGAAATTTTGCATAGATGTAGCTAATATTAGCATAATATTAAATTTCGATTGTTTTGCATCCTGGTGATAGCGCGCGTTAAGCCGTGGTCTGCTAGATTGAAAAATAAAAGTCAAAAGATCCTTCGTGCTACAACTAAATTTTAATATCGAAGCACCAAACTCGCGTTTCTAAACAAGTAGGTAGGTATGAAGCCTGGTTGCCAAAGCACCACTCCAAGTGCAAGTGGGATAGAGTAATTGACTGCCTGGTGCGCGAGCGAGATACCTATCGTGACTTTCATACGTCAGCTACACAAAACTTGATGTATACCACAGAACATATTTTCTACTAGCTTCTGCCCGCGGTTTTCTTTCTTTCGGTATATTTTATATTTTATATCGGTATCTTATCGGTATCGGTATATTTTATAATAAGAAGCCTTTTATCTAAGTTAGACCATGTTCTAAATGTACGCTAAATTTTATCTTAATCTGTTCAGTAGTTTTGGAAATCCTAGGTAACAAATAATTCGCATTTCATAAACTTTCGGCTTTATAATATGACTAGCTGCCGCCCGCGGCTTCGCACGCGTTGTTTCTATGGAAACGTTAAAAGGTGATTTCTATCCCACGGGAACTGATTTATAGGATAAAAAAGTAGCCTATGTTTGATTCCAGGATTATATTTATCTGTATACAAAATTTCAGCCCGATCCGTTCAGTAGTTTTGGCGTGAAGAGGTAACAAACATCCATCCATCCAAACTTTCGCATTTATAATATTAGTGTGATATTATAGTTGATGCGGATTGAAACAGTAAAAATCACGTAAAAATATGTCATAAGAAGAATATAGATATAGGTAGGTAGGTACCTACTACAAGACTTACCAGACTTGCCATACCGGCGTGATATCTCTTCCCAGGCTGCATTGCGAAAAGAAGCATCACGATATTCTGTGCATTTTGTATTGTAAACAGCACTATATTTCCTTATTATATGAATCAGCTTTTCATCTCCCATTATGTGAGCGAAACAAACCGCCCAAATGTTCAATCCGTGACTGACGTGCGGTAAACGTGAGCTCTCGAAATACACTGACGTTCGTACGCGTGGGATAGCGTATGATTCCCCCTCCACCCCGCCTAAAGCCAATATGGCGCTGTGGCGCGGGGCGGCGAGACAGGTCGATCGTTGCATAGGACGCGTTGGATAGCGTTGTTTTGTAAGTATATTTCAATGCCATCTGTTTTTAACCCCCGCGTAAAAAGAGAGGGGTGTTAAAAGTTTGACGTGTCTGTCTGTGTATCTGTGTATCTGTCTGTGGTATCGTAGCTCCCAAACGGATGAACCGATTTTCGTTTAGTTATAGTAATAGATAATTTGATCCCGAGTGTTCTAGTGTTATTCATGAAAATCTGTTCAGCCAATAAACTGAGATAAGAAATCTATAATAATAGAAATCCTGTTTGCCAGTGTGCTGTTTGCCTTTGTGAAATGCTGTTTGCCTGTGAATCTGGACTTGCCTGAGTTTTTCAGAGACATGCTGTATTTTTGAGATAAATGTTGCTTAAGAAACTAGGCCTAGATCTCTTTCAAAAGTCGTAAAAAACTCGTTAAAAAAATGTTATTTCTCTGGATCCTATAATGTGGAAATACGATTGAGAAAAAAAATGAAAAAAAATGTTTTCGTAATTTTTAAATTGTAAACTAATATTAAAATTAAAAAGTTGCTAAGAACATCACGTGACTAGGATAACTTTGAAGAATAGGTTAATTAAAACAGATTTCATTTTGTTCATGACTTAGTAGAGGTAGCATTTGTAACCTTCTTGGTTGTTTACCAAAATTCATGTATTGCCATAACTCTTTCACTAACTACTGACTTTTGTCATTTATTTCACTTTATTTAATTTGTATAAACTAAGTAATTTGAACATTTACTAGGTACTTGCAATGTGTATTTCAACTATTTTTAAAAATGTAACATAAATTGATTGTACCAATAAATTTGTTTTTTGTATTTTTGTCTCGCTAGACAAGTTGTAGGTAGGTAAAACATACTTAGTATGTTTCACTACAATCAAGAGCTACGCTCTTAAGCTCTAGACTACTCTTTTTGCTAGCTCGGGAATTAGGATTCACAAAAAAACATCATTGTTATCATTTTGAAGTTTAACAATTATCTAAGTATTTCCTTCTTCTGGTAAACAACCTTACTCGCCTTTTTCGACGAATACCAACTAAGTTGGAGTGGTCATATTTGATGGGGTGGTTTCATGGCCCAAAAAATTTACAATGGCAGAAGCCTTTATTCACAAAGAAAATTACACTAGTACCTATTTACAATGAAAACAAAATGAAAATTATTTCACAAAATATTGTGAAATAGCGGCCAAAAAACAATAAATCTTAAATAAAAACATGCCAATTAGCGCACAAATAAAAGGAAGTGAGAAAAATCTTCCAAGAACCAAATTATTCTTGATATCTGCGACGACAAAGCATCAAGTTGCATACGAACCTCATTATTTTATCATCAAGCTTTATTTTGAAATGTCTGTAATGGTTCCTACCTACATAATGACGATACGGTATGGGTTGGAAGGTTTAATATAGGTACACTTAATTACAACAGTCGGAAGCCATAGGGCCCGAAACCTACATAATACAATTTAGATTTTTGTTTTAGGAACGCTTCCGACAAAAAACAAAATCAACAAAAGACTAACGCTTTAGTTCTCGATTAAAATGTATTTATGTAGAGTTCTACTAGCCCTTTGTAATCCGTTGTCATACGACATTCAAAAATTATCAAGTTGCTCTCCAAAAAGTCAGTTTTTAAACAATAAAGTGACAGTTTTTTCCGACTAAACTATCTCCATACTAAAAAGCGAGCCTAAAGGACTTAGCACATATATCCAACATCGCTACCAAACAACAATAAGCCTTCAAATATGGGATTAAACTTATCATATACATTATTTAGGTACATTTTACAGGTTTAACAGTGACATATTTGCTTACCGCAAGCTTCAAACGAGGCTCAAGCTGTCTGGTCTGATGCAGTCAATATCTAAATATTACGAGAACCCATAATTTGAATGCACATTTTTGTGCTGTGCAGTGGTGCGGTCCAGATCTGCGACAACCTTTAAGTTCTATTAAGAGCTTCAATATAGCTCCTGAAACTCTCAATGCCCCACAAACCTTTGTTATCAGTTGTAATTAGGCGTTTTTAATATAAAAAAATTGTTCGAACAAACTGAAAACATGACGCTTTAGTACGTAGGGCCGAAATAAAAGTGGCTTATAGGTGCTTATTTCGACATGACAACCCATGGACAACCTAGCTCCTCTCCGTTAAAAATCCACGCCATCTATTAAGTAGTTAAAATTTTTAGGTTTTTTCATTTTTGGAGCACGCCTCATACGAAATTTTAAATCATCACGATATTTTTCGCAAACAAAAGCCGGTCTATGAACGACGGTGACAGTTTAACTCGATTGAAACTATCTCTGTCAGCTGGTGAAATAGCGTCCGACTACGGTCCTGGAATTCGACCCATAAAGGTCAACAAAAGCCTTCGTAAACTTGTAAAACCAGTGCAATGATAACAACAGGAAATTTGTTAGGTTATGGCTCATTAATTTAATTACACAGTGAGTCATACTTAGAATATAATCACAAAGCCAAGGGCAAAACGATTTAATATTATCTCGACGGGACAAATTGTGGGAAATAATTTTAATATGCATAGTGAAATCTGTATGTTGATCTCGGGCAGTTGGACTTGAAACTGCACTTTGAGGGAAACTGCACTTTGAGGGGAGATTTGACCTGCTTTGCTGGTGAATATGTTCAGATGGGAAACCTTGACTTGCTTACCCCCGAATACTCGGCTTATTTCACAAATCTTCTCTAGAAAATGAATTGATAAAAAAAATAATTCCTCTGAAAGATCTCTCACGCCCGAATATTTAAAAGCAACTTACGTTTCAGCACATCTGAAGGCGAGATTTTTTTACAGATTTTCATTGAAAACTGTCAAAAAATTTCAACTTGAGGTTTGAGGCTGATTTTGAGTTATCAGAAAATAGGCTCTTAAAAGCTGTCAAATCAGTCATCAGCAAACGGCGGCGTTTGGATTGGATTGTGATAACTCTGGTCGAGTGGCAGGGTAGGTCACTGGTTCTCCCCAGTTAGCCATATGCCAAATGGGAAGTAAGGGCACCTGATAAAAAATATTATTTTTGGGAGCTACTTTACCCCACTTTTTATTTTGACGAATGCCTATACAGTCAACGGCACAAGATTTTTCAGGAAATTTGAATAATAATAACTGCATCAGGTGTTTGTATATCTTTATATGTAGTTAGGTGCTAGACTTCGTGTGAAAAAGAGCAAAAATAAAAGGAATTCACGCTTTAAAATCCCAAAATAAGATCAAATAAAACATCTAATTCGATTAAACAAAACAAAATAAACGCATCTGCTATCGTGGGAGGATCAAGAGAAAACTTCATTCGTTTTTTGTTGAATGCAATTTAAGCTTTCAATTTAGGATGAACATAAATTATTTCTATTTGTCTTGTAAGTACTTATTTAAATTGACTGTGACATACTAAAACAGATATTTTGAGCAGCTCTGCTTTATTTTTCGACAGCTTGGTTTTATTTTGAATCGAATATTTAAGAACATTCAAAAAACGTGTGGGTGGATGTTTTGGGATAGACACAAGATGTATAGTACATACATATTGTTATGCAATAGGTATGTACTATAGGTACTATATCTTGTGTATGCAACACCACATAATTACATGTTTAAAAGTAAGCTTCTTAACGGTGAAAATTTTTTTCAAATATTTCCAGTAGTTTCGGAGCCTATTCAATACAAACAAAACAAACAAACAATCAAATCTTTCCTCTTTGTAATATTAGTACTTATAGAAGTATAGATTTATTACCTAAGAAGGTATAAGACCTATCTACTAAAACATGAAGTCGAGTGCTTTCCATGAAATATGATGGAAAATAAATTGTCAAGAAGAATTTCTACGTTCTAGAATTTCTATCATTTCGAAGATGCACCAGGCGTTCAAAATTGAAACGTCAGTTGGAAATTTTATTAGGATTTTCTGACTGCTTATATTTTATTACGGGACATCTTGTGCTTAAAATATGGCGCGGGTGGTTTGGTTGGTAATAGGAAGGTGTGCCACCATACTGCAATCGCCAACCCGTTTCCCGCGGCGATTATGACAAACCCCGAATATGGCCAGTGTGGTAATTTTTGGGGGAGAGAGGATGTCCAGCACTGAACATCTTTTAGCTGATCAAGAATTGAAAACTGTGTTTTCCAATATAATTAACTGCAGTCAGTTTGTCACTGTGTAAGTAAGACACCTTAGGTAAGGTAAGGTTCCTAACCTACCTTTGTTAACACCTTACATTATGAATTTTTTAATATGTTGTTTCGACCACGTCAATATTTTATTTTTATTTAGAGTCCAATTTGCGCAGCTATTAAACATTATGAATAATGCATACTTCTGCATTTGATTTAGGTTTCATTTGGTGAAATATAGTTTGGTTATATGGAGTCGACTGCAGGTGATTTATGAGGTATTTTGCCTTAAAAACCTCTAGGTATTCAATGGCTTGCAACTGGTTTGCGCTTCTAGTTTAGAGTTATATTAACATTACGTGAAGGTGGGTACTTAAGTTCGATGAAACAAATCGATTAGGGGCCGAATTCCACTAAATTATTCGCTTCACGATAACAACGATATCGTCTAAGAATGACATATTTTGGCATTTTACCTTTGATGAAATAAACTACAGATTGAGGAACGCGTGTCAAAAGATTCAAGGTTGAAATCAATCTCGGTGATGATGTGGATCTGATTGATGCACTATCTAGAGTTTCTATCTTATACTGACTTATTATAATCAATATAATCACACTATCTAATTTGTATCTGTTTTATTTTTTTGTTGCTTTTCTTTTCTCTATTATCCTGTGTTCATTGTATGTATATATGTCGTGGCCATATCCTAGAATTGATCACTTCATGATGTGACCGACCATTTCATGAAATGGTAGAATTTCATGACATGGCCAGCTAAAACTGACTATATCGTTTAAGCATCAACGTTTAATGATATTTCCATCAACGTTTGGCCATATCATTTATGTAGGGATTCCATGACATCAAAAGGTTTAAGGCTATGGCGCTCATTACGGGAGGCCTATGTCCAGCAGTGGACTATTATAGGCTGATGATGATGATGAAAAGGTTTAAGTAATGAAAAATTCTAGTTAGGAAGGAACTTTATATTTAAAAATTGCATAATGCAGTATTTCAGTTTAGACGTTACCTATACTCGTTTTTCGAGTGACTTTTATAAAATTCCTGTAGTTTTTTATCGTAACGGCTCCTTACTTCATTTTTGTCTTCTATTTGCACATTATTATTCGCTTTTTTAACTAAATAATTGTCCGCCGACATGATGCATCACAGAACAGAAACAAACAAACACTCAAAAACCACAGATGTCAAAAACAAAACAAAACAATATCAGCGCCTCTAACGGTGGATAATGTAACTATTTTATGATATTGTTTGACCTTATCATGAAGTAGCCGTGCGTTTAGCTTTTCATATCGTTAAACGCTGATTATTCATTGATCTGCCCTGACTACATCATGATATGGCCAGCGCGTATTTTCCATTTCATGAAACTCTACCATTTCTTGAAATGGTTGGTGAAGTGATCAATTCTAGGATATGGCCACGACATATATATGATTGCAATGTGCTGTGTTATGTACAGTCCAAATATATGTATTTTCTTTCTTTCTTTCTACATGGACGATTCTGTGACGTTACCACTATCATAGTAAAGCGATTGCTTAACAGCATTCGGCCTCAGATTTCTCAACCTCACCTCAACAACCTATATTAGTCCACTGCTGGACGCAGGCCTCCCCCAGATAGGCGCCATATTGACTATTATCTCATGGTGGGTAGGGTTGCCAGATGGTATCCAAAAGGAGGACATGTCCTCCTTTTTCATATTTTGTCCTCCCGTCCGCTTACCTACTCTAAGTCCTCCTTTTATATACCTACGTTTTTTAATGCTCGCTGAAAATGAAAATTTTGTAACCTGATTTCGTTTCTTAAATCGATATCCGACGGTGATCCTAATGACTCTTTCTATTGTTAGTTTAGAAGTTTGTAACTTATGTGTTTTATATGGGCAACAACGGGTCTGAAATAAACGATTTTTATTTTGTTTATTTATTGCAAATGTCCTCCTTTTTTACAGGAAATCCTCCTTTTTAGACCCATCTGCCGTCCTTTATCAAATTTACATCTGGCAACCCTAATGGTAGGTAATTCCATGGTCACGCTGGACATGTGGTTTGGGGATCGTAGTTCGGTGATAGAATTGTTCTACAGTGGGCACGGGCACTGCGATATCCCTTAGTCGCTTCTTACGACACCCGCGGGAAGCATTGGGGTGGTGTAAATTCTAAACCATACAGCTGCCCAGTAGGTTAGCGCTACCCACAAATCTAGGAATTTGTTAAAAAATCACCTAAGTACTACTTCGACCTAACAACCGAAGTAGGTATTAATTTATATACCATTGTACCTTACCTTTACTATTTAGTATTTACCTATATTTGTAAAGCTAAAAGGCCTACTTACTATTATTAATTAAGTTATAGTTTCTCTATAAGTGAATTTGTAAATTCTTAACAGAAAATAAATATCTCAAACCTCAGGTTAGATAATAGGTAGGTACCATATATTTTCCGACGGAACACTAGGTATAAAAATAAATAAGACTGACCCGTACTTGACCTGTTGTCTAAGTAGATAAAATAGCTGTTAACAGTATTCTCTGTCTCTGGCTGATATAGCATAATAAAAATATTCCTGTTCCTATCTGAATGGAATATTACTCAAGAAATACCAGCTTAATCCAAAAATAACAACATCGCGGAATCGTATTATGTTAACGCTAAGTAGATATTAAAATTTACTTTAGGCTTCTTAGAACATTGTAAATGATATCAGTAAAATATAAACTTAGAAAAGGTCAAAATACTATGAACGCGCTCGCAATGTTAGGTTGTTTGCCAATTTGGCAGCATAGAGATTGTATCTGCCATATCGCTCTATTACACTGCTTGAGCAATAAATATTTATCTTTAACTAGTTAAAAATAACTTTACGGTCCAACGGGCTAAATTATATTAATCTTACACCGTCCCATTTACCCTTTGCCCGCATCAAAACTCTATCAAGCACAATTGCTTGACTTTATAGATTTATGCAAACAATAACATATTATTGACGATATTGTGTAGGTAATTAAGTAATATAAGACGTTAGGTAGATAATTATGTAGGTAGGTGCATTTCCAAAATTAAGCAATCCACATATTGATGCTACTACGGCTGAAGAGTCTTATTGAGGCATCAACCCCATCCTCTCTTACTCAAAAGTTGAAACGAAGCTGTCAGTCACCAAAAGTCCTGCTCAGGCAGGTACTTCAGGTATTTGGGCTACTTTGGGTGGGCCTGTTTAGGCAAAGGGCCAATGGACAATACACTCCCATGCGAGATGGTAGGGCAGATCTCAGTTCCCCCACTTAGAATTAGATTGATGCTACCATCACACTAATATTATAAATGCAAGTTTGGATGGATGGATGGATAGATGGATGGATGGATGGATGTTTGTTACCTCTTCACGCCAAAACTACTGAACGGATCAGGCTGAAATTTTGCATACAGGTAAGTGTAACCCTGGAATCAAACATAGGCGACTTTTTATCCCATAAATCAGTTCCCATACGATAGAAATAACCTCAAAACGTTCAAACTTTCACTTCCACACATGTTAGATGGTTTTTGTAAAGGTTCGGTTGGCAGCTTTTAAGACCCATACGGGAACGAAAGCTGCCGCCTTTATGACCCACCACCATGGATTTTTTGTTAAATAAAACTGCGAACACTGAGTTCTACGTGGTGCCACGACACCATGTGTACTTAGGCGATAGGGGGTGATTCTCGACCCCAAGAGGATCAACTTTTGTTCTAAAAATTATTGAATTTCGAATATTTCTTACCTTTTTGAAGTAAAATGGGACTATTTTTCTTCATATTCGTGTTCGTTACGGTTACTTAATCTTACATTATTTTTATTATTATGGTTTGAAATTTAAAAGGATGATTCTTTTTTAGGGTTCCGTACCTCAAAAGGAAAAAGGAACCCTTATAGGATCACTTTGTTGTTCGTCTGTCTGTCTGTCCGTCTGTCAGCCCTCTTTTCTCAGGAACGCGTGGAGGTATCGAGTTGAAATTAACATCAATTACTCAAGTCCGTAACCTCTTGAAGCCTTAATATAAATTAAACTTCTAAGTCAACGCACTCAAAAGTTACAGCCGTTTATGTCCGAAAATTTTGAAATTTCTAAGGGAAACGTGCACACAAAACCTAGAACTGTTCCCGTAGACCTAGAATTATGAAATTTGGTGAGCAGCAAGGTCTTATAGCACAAATAACGAGAAAAATCTAAAAAACCGTAAATTTGTAGTTTATTAACCAAAAAAATATAAGTTTTGATTCTCTCCCTCGACCAAAATATACAGGATACCTACTTTATGTTGACATGATATTTGGCAAGAAACAAGATCTTACAATTAAACGGAACCCTTAGTGCGCGAGTCCGACTCGAACTTAACGTTTTATTTATTCATAATTTTCACCCCCTTCGACTTACACATGTTACGTGGCACCCTGTACAGTAAAGTTTTTGAGAAAAACGTTCCCGTTGATGTTATTTACGTTCTATACGGTTTTCTAACTTTCAACAGTTTCAACCACAGTATAGCATCTAGGCTTTATAGCAGATAAAATGTGATTTATTATAAAACATATTATAAAACCTCAACCTCTACAGCCTGATTGGTCCACTGTTGGACACAGGCCTCCTCCTGATAAGCGCCTTATTGGCTTTTATCTCATGGGGGTAATGGACATAATCCCCATGCTGGGGGGTTGGGGATCGCAGTTCGGTGGTAGAATTGTTCTGCATGTCACATCGCATTTGAACACTGCAATGTTGCGTGTACTCAACAAGGTAGGGAGCCCACGCTTCACGAGATGCCATCAGCATCCATCATCTGTGTTACATTTCATTCATTCATAATATAAACGCGACGTTGGTAGACTGATAGGCATGGAACACGCAATATTTTACTGTTTTATGTGGCAGTTTTATCTGTGTTAAATTGAGCGAAAATTATGAATGAAATAAACTATAATGTTGAGGCAGATTCCTGGGGCAATATAATTTTATTAAATATTTGTTTCGCGTCGAGTATTTTCTAGGTATCTGTGTGCTATGTTTGCATTTTTAGGGGAGGCCTGTGTCCAGTAGTGGACTAATATAATGTTGATGATGAAAATGATCTATTCATTCATAGTTAATACTAGTTGTACCTAGGTATATCAGTTTTTCGATAATATAATATAAATATAATGCTGGACAATTCACACAGCATTATCTAGCCCCAAGGTAAGCAGAGCTTGTGTTATGGGTACTAGATAACTGATATACTTAAATTAATACAATACACTTAATACAATACACTAAATAGATAGATGTTTTTTATTATACATAGAAAACATCCAGAACGCCCTGGACAAATGTCTGCAGATCGTACAAACATTTGTCCCGAGGTGGGAATCGAACCCGCAACCTCCTGCGTCGCAGGCAGACCTTCACCCGCTGCGCCACAGGGGTCGTCAAGGGTCGATAGGTACAAATACCAATAACATAAGTTCTACTGAACTATTAGGGCTAGAGACGAGATGCTGTGTGAATAGCATCGCTGCCTATTATTTTTTGTTAAATCCTTAAATGTGTTCCAAACTAAAGACTTTTTACTTTACTTTAACTATTATATGAATAGAATTATTATCTGAAATAAATGACTATTATTATTATTACACACTCATTTATTCTTCAATCTCGTATATAAAATACATTTTTACTATAGAAAATAAAATATTAAAAAACTATTCTACATTAAAAATATTTCAAAACGGTGAATCACCGGCCGCGAAGCTAGGCTCAAGCGGCCGGTGACTAGGTTATTATTTATTTATTTAGGTTATTGTTGTTATTATTATTATTTTCTATTCAATTTGGGAAAGCGCCTCTATCGTCTGACAGGGAACTACGCAAATATTTTAGTAAAAAAAGACGTCACGGTCACGTGTCGTTAGTAACGTCAATCAAATAGACTCCCCTCTGTTCAAAGGCGAACTTATCACTATCACTAGGTACATAGTATAAAACAAAATCGCTTTCTCTGTCCCTATGTATGCTTAAGGCGAATAGTAGGGTGGATAGGGGCGCCACTACATATTTAATTTTATAATTACGTTAAACAAAGGAATTATCAAAAAATCGGACCGCGCGTAGACGATATCTATCATAAGCTTTTTTTAAATGTATCTTAATAGTTTTGTACTGTATTATTTAGGCAGATACTTGTTTCAAGAGTTTAGTTCCTATTGGTGGCCACCAAGCTCTCCAAACAAGGTTTTTGATTGAATAACACAAAACAAAACTATTACAGATACATTAAATAAAAGCTTGTGATAGGTATCGTCTACCAGCGGTCCGATTTTTTGATAATTCCTTTGTATAACTTAATGATTAAATTAAATATGTAGTGGCGCCACTATCACCCCTACTATTCGCCTTAAATCTTTAAAACTACACAACGGATTTTGATGCGGTATTTTTTAGACAGAGTGATTGAAGAGGAAGGTTTGTATGTATAATAATAGTAATAGTAGTATTTTATTGCAACCGTGCGAAACCAGGACGGGTCGCTAGTTGAAAATATATCAGATCCTAGAATGTCCAAAACAAGGCATCACGTCCTCCGACCATATTCGTTTCACATAAAACTTTATTCGTCCAGTAACATTAGCCGGCAAAATTCAAGAGGCTCTGCTGAACCCATATAGGCGTAATCACACTAACGAACGAGATTCCGTCGAACGATACGATTGCACCACACAGACACAGTATCAAGAGAAGATACAGTAAAATTAAGTATGCTATAGCATTTTTACAAGCTTTTACATATAAAAACTGTCGTAGTATGTCGAATTTATTGTGAATGTAAGCGGGTTAGCTACGAACCTAGTTTGTGTTGGAAGAACACCAACGTTTCATCCCTTAACGAGGAAGTTCATCAGGGTGAGTGCGGTTCGCGTCGCGCCTGTACTGCGTGCAGTGCGCGCAAGGAGGTTAAGGGATGAAACGATGGTGTTCTTCCAACACAAACTAGGTTTGTAGATATCCCCTTACATTCATAATAATAATAATAATGCTGGACAATTAACACAGCATTATCTAGCCCCAAGCTAAGCAGAGCTTGTGTTATGGGTACCTACTAGATAACTGATATACTTACTTAATACAATAAGTACACTATACATAGATAAATACTTTTTAATATACATAGAAAATATCCAGAACACGCTGAACAAATATCTGCAGATCGTACAAACATTGGTATCGAGACGGGAATCGAACCCGCAACCTCTTGCGTCGCAGGCGGACCTTCGCCCGCTGCGCCACAGAGGTCGTCGTTAATGAAGCTTTTACATATTTAACTTGCCCTGTAAGTACCTATGTATGTACTTCAGTTGCAAGATTTGTCCCACACATAATGTACACACATATGGACAAATCTTGCAACTGAATTTTAGAACAGTTTCCCTTAACTGAAATTTAACATGCGTAGGTGACAATGGAATGTTATGGTACCATCGAGCTGATCTGATGATGGAGACAGAAGGTGGCCATAGAAACATATTATTTATGAAACGTAGTTAGGCAAAAACAAAACAATCTATCAAAAAATACAGATTATTATTATTTTTAGAAAACATTCGTCCACCAAAAAGATCCGATACTCACAATTTCCCTATAGTTTGTATAGGGAGATTGTGAGTATCGGATCTTTTAAGTTATGTTTCGAAAGAAGTGACTTCATTCAAGACGCCATGACAGTCTAGAGCGTTTTCGAATGAAATTGTTTTTTTTTAAATGCCAAATAATATCGTTAATATTCTATTTTCTCTCTATTCTATTAAATATTTATATTAAATAATTATGTAGCATAAGCTTTATATATTAACCAATTTTTCAAATTTAGTCAACTAACCTATTCATGGAGTAAAAGTGGTTTTAGATACTAAATTTGTTAAAGAATCCCAGTTCGAACCTTAGTTACTGTTTCATAGTTAAGCTACAGCGCCGATTACGGTTCACACGAGTTCACCCAGCGATAACTCTGGCCTTGGCCTGCGATAAACAATACAATTACGAAATCATCGGGGAAAGTGATACGTTGTTTTCGATGACGATTCGACGTTCGATGTTCGAATTGAGATTGTGATTGGAGTTGTTCGCTCGAATAGTTACTGGCTGAAAATTTATGAACTGTTTGTCGTTCTTCGTGCAAGAGCTTCTAATTTTGAAAAGGGCGCCTCTTTTAACCCGCGTGGTGCTGGCTGTATTTTTGTCAGGAAGTAGTCAAATGTTATTAATGTGTAAGTAATTTTTGAAAGATTTCTTCATCGTTTTTAAAAGAGGTATCTTTTAAGTTCCACTGCATCGGAATCGGATAGTACGGAGCGTAAGGATTTGTTGCTTTGAATTGATTTCTATGGTACAGCGTCCACTGGATCAGTCGATGTGCGTCTTGGGCCATGATATTATTAGTACATTTTAGTTTAACCCATGTCTTCGCTACGTTTGTCTACTCTGCCCTAACTATCGATTCGAAAATTCAACAGCTCCAAACATAATGGTAGAGTTTGAAATGACTTTGCGAAATATCTATTGAAAGCCACACAACAGAACAAATTAGACACTTCACTGTACCTAATATTAGGCGATCCGCATTACCACCGTAGTTCCACACAATTGAATGAGCAGTGAGAATTCCGTTCGAGGTCGCCAACGTGAGAACGGTATTGCGTGACTTGTACCTGCCAACAAGCTCTAAACTAGAGCTTGTTTTAACGCATTCACAGAACAGTCTATGCGGCGCGTTGCAGGGGAGGGGAACGGGGGCGCAGCTTCCAGATTATGTAGATAGATATAGATAATATCTTTATCAAAAACGTATAAAACAACTTACAAACAGTAACTCCTAATTAAATCTAATATCGCACAATCGGTGGCCTAATCGCTGCAAGTTATTTCATCCAGGCAACCGTTGGATGGTCAGGCTAATAAAAATAAATTTAGAGCTCTGCTAGAGCCACATGTGCGTTGTCGACCACGAAAGTGTTAATCGTCGCGATACATAATAAATAAGCTCTGCTTTTAGGTGTTTGTGAATTTTCAAGGGGGAAAACTTGACTTCAAAAAAATGTATTCCGGTTTTCCCCCGTAAGGATAATCTTTAAGGGGGAAAACTGGAATTCATTTTTTTGAAGTCCAGTCCCCCCCCTTAGGGGAGGATTTCAAAGAGAAAACTGGAATAACGCTGTACGTGTACCTACGTGCGAACAAGGGCTCCTTAAATACTAATCAAACTCTTTGTTTTACCCTTTTTGACCCTTGTGACATCGTCTGGTCAAAAGTATCCCGTAATTTGGATTAAGGATAGGTAGATAGATAGCAGTAGGTAAGTAAGTAGAAGTTACGGGACCTCCTATATTGGTCCACTGCTGGACGCAGGCCTCCCCCAGATAGGCGCCATAATGGCTTTTATCCCATGGGAGGTAGTGCCCATAATCCCCACGCTGGGCATGGGGGTTGGGGATTGCAGTTCGGTGGTGGAAGTTCTGAAGGAGGCGCTGTTGTTCGCCCCCGATGGACATCCCTTAGTCGCCTCTTACGACACCCGCGGAAAGAGTTGGGGTGGTGCAAATTCTAAGCCACACGGCGCTAAAAGTTACGGATCAACAAGTAAAAATTGCAATTGCAAAAATTGCAAGATTGTTTTTAACTCATAACTTTTCATAATACCACAAAAGTTTATTTTATTCAGCCTAGAAAAAAACAACAACGTCCGCATAGCGAAAATCTATACAAACAACATTTTCAATTTTTTTTCCAATTTCAATGCACTGGCAACAGCCGCACTGGACGATGGTAATTGGCTATGTTGCGTGGTTGCTTTGATGGTTGTAGCTTAGTGGGTTGATTCGATGGTAGTTACCGGCACGTGGCTTAAATCAAATAAAAAACTCTTTATTTTCATAAATGCAATAATTGTACACCTAAAATTTAATTAAATGTATGTTTAAATTCTGAAAACAGACTTTGTCTCGCTACCTCCGGGCGATTAGCTAAGTAAGGCTGACACAATGGAGTGTGGCCGGTCCACTTTATTTTTAACCCCCGACGCAAAAAGAGAGGGCTGTTATAAGTTTAAAGTGTATGTCTGTGTATCTGTGTATCTGTCTGTGGTATCGTAGCTCCCAAACGGATGAACCAATTTTCGTTTAGTTTTTTTGTGTCATAGATAATTTTATTCCGAGTTATCTTAGCCATGTTTCATGAAAATCTGTTGAGCCAATAAACCTTATGTATCCGTATCTTATATTTTCTCATCTACCATGTGCCTTCTTGCAGTGCAGCCCTGGTCTAGCATAACTCAAACATTATTATACATTCATCAAAACAATGGCAAATCACTGCATTGTTTATAAAGTCGTATCGATGCGTGAAATTAGTTACAATTCCGTGCGTGTTGCATAAAATATTTGATTTGTTTCAGTAATCAGTTTCATACCAGCAATATGCAAGCATATTTAGCAAACTTAGTTTTCAAATATATTTGAAACTAGTTTCTATCAATCAGTTTTTAGGACGTAAAATTGCAGCGAGCGAAGCGAGCCGCGATGCGGCAAATACCTACGATTAAGTAGGTAGGTACTTACATCAAAATATATTATTAAATCATTCGAAAAGATTTAGTGGTTCTCTTTCTAGGAAGCCTAATATTAATTGACTTGACAAGATGATGTACTTAGTAACATTATCATTGTTTGTTACCTACATTGTGAACCACTAGGTCCTACTTCTACCTATTGTAATACCACTAGGTCTTAGGTGATATTGCTTTGCAAGTACTTTGGTACTGGCATTGCATATGACCTCGATTTCGGAGCTTTCGCACTTGGCCGACTTTTGCAGTATTCAATACAGGTAATAGCGGAGAGCCGACTTTAGGAATTATCTATGCAATTAATCGCTTATCGACGACTTTTTATAGATTTTCGTATTTTATGAGCACTTGGTCTACTATTATAAACTTCGATACTTCTGATAGGTCGATGCCGACTTTGGTACACAATTGAGTTCAAAAATGTTGAGGTTTCAAGTGCCTCTAGCCTGCAGGTATTATGTTTCAAAATGAGGTATAATTTGAATCTTCATGGCAAGATGTCTACGAAAATTTCAAGTAGCAAGGGCCTTCGTTGTACAAAGGATTTAGATACATTATGTTCAATAATACTGGTTCCGACTCGTATTGATATGGATCAGTTGAGCTACCTGTAGATTGTTTGCAACAGTCTGCAGTTAGCTTAATTGTTTCAATTGTAAATACTAGTGTAATTTTCTTGGTGAATAAAGCTGTCAATAATATAAAAAAACACTTTAGAATTAAAAGAAGTGCTAAAGATAAATTTAGCCTGAGCAGCTTTTTAATTTATACTTTTCTGTCTTATTTTATTACGCTATTTAAATTGCAATGCAATGAAATAAACTGGATTCACACAATTTTTTTTTATAGACAATCAACACAACATCATCTAGCCCCAAGCTAAACAGAGCTTGACGTGTTATGGGTACTAGATGACTGATATAAATTTTTCAAATTTTAATTTTGACGCGTGACCCGAGAGCTGGTGAATATCTGGCACAGCGTATCAGCATTGCCATACAGCGTGGCAATGCAGCCAGCGTCTTGGGGACGCTTCCGACTGGTGTTGATATGGATATAGTTAGCTCAATTGTTTCAATTGTAAATACTAGTATAATTTTCTTTGTGAATAAATTCCTACTACTCATTTTTCAATACATTAAGTACATAGATATATATATTTTTATAATACGTAGTAAATACCTTTACGTCATTTTATTTTTTTAGTAATTAATTACCTACGTAAAATTGCTGAAACTAGCTGAACAACCGCGTAACATTATTTACCAGCCCCTATTTCCTTAAATCCTGCGTAAAACATTTTCACCACTTTAACTTACTTATTGGGCAACTCCCAACGAAAGAAGCCCAAACTCATTCCAATTCCAAATCCCTAACAGCGCGCAATAGAAATTAATTCACTTGGGTGAGGAAATCCTTTTCATTTATTTCAGGAAAAGAAAGAGGTCACTGAGATAATTGCGGACTTTTCGGAGAATTAAGCACAATTTGACATACTTTGTTTTTAATAATTGAATTCTTTATTCATAAAAACTTTACATACCTACATAATTATGTATCTATGTGACGTTTTTATGAATCGGTTTAGGAATAGATAAGGGGCTTTGTTCTCTGCTTGTACTGCTCGATTTTTCAAAAGCATTTGATTCTCTAAATTTAAACTTACTATTGTCAAAACTAAATTATTACAGCTTTAACCAGGGGGCTCTACGTTGGTTTAACAGTTATCTTGGAGATCGTTATCAGTGCACTAAGATAGCTCGTAATGACAGTACTGACTTGTTTCCAGACATCTTACCTGTCGGGCAAGGGGTTCCGCAGGGATCAATATTAGGTGATCGCAGTGAAGGTTTTAGAAATAAACAAAAGTAACAATCTACACTGCCAAAAAACAATTTATTGGCAGTGTAGATAGTTTATAAGTTCATTCGACCTTGGCCCTGCAACCCTCCTACTCAGCCCGTGATTGTCGGCTGAGGGAACCAGAGGAAAGGCAGCAACTTCTTTCCTGCGATCACCAATCCAAGCAAAGCTTGGTGATCATAGCAAAACCTCCTTGAGGAGCTATGTCCCGTTGTCCAGTCTAGCAGTAAACGTCAGCTTGACACTGTCAGTCAACTTTTAAGACATTGACATGGATGAAAAGTTGACTCTAAGTACATAAATTCGACGAAACAAAAACAACAAAAAAAAATCGGAAAATCGGCCATAATATGGTCGCTTGCCACACAACGGTTTCATTCGACAGGCCATATTATGGCCTCTTGCCACGGGAGAGGATAAGTGTGTGCTAATGAGTAAACCGTCGATTTTGTTTTTTCAAATTGAAAAAGTCGCACTCACATACAGATTCGGTTATTTTCAATAGAGCTTTCAATCGCGACAGCTGTGCCATCATGTGCGCAGAGCAAATATCAGATCAACTCTATTTACAGCTTGCAGCTTATAGGTTTGTTTCTATGAGATAGAATCAGTGTTTCTCTGCTGGGTGTTTCCTTTTACCTAATTATTAGGATTGAACGTATAACAGCTGAGCTCTAAATCATGCCCTAGTCTCATAACCTTAGGTACTCAAGTTTACTTTCCACTTAAGAGGGCGCATTACGCGCCATTTTGTGAAATGGTTAGGCATAGGATTTCGCGTTGGAACGGCGGCGTAAGCGCAAGAATGAAAATGTTTTTGCTTATTTTCAAGAAAACTACACAACTTATGACGAAACTGTATTAAGGAATCGAAGAATTTGTAATAACCTACGAAAAAAATTTAAAAAAAGTTCTATAGACCGCAGGGTTCCTGAGATCTCGACCAAATTAGGTGCAAAACAGTGCACTTTCATGATTTTTTTGTATTGTAATTTTTTTCGCAATCGTGTTTTCCAGTTATGGAACCGAAGAAAAAAAAAATGAATTTTATGTAATTCCATTTTTTTTTTTCCACGGGCTCCCGTGTGTTCCTACATACTGAGATCTAGTTCTAGTTTGACAACCAAACCAGCTAGGTTCGCTCCTTAAATATCTTACGCAATTTCACTAAATGCCTACATAAATTCAATACCCTAAGCAAATTATCCCGGTTTTCATATCGTTCAATTTCACCTCGCCAAAGTGGTCCATAAAACACTAGTGAAAATGGACATTACCAGCCTTATGGTGATTGGCATTGCGATCGGAATCGAAACTTTTGGGATAACAATGGCGAACCTTAGCTGGAAACACATGGAAATGACTTTTTAAATTGGCTATGGACTTGCTGATTCAGTACGGCTCAGACAAACTACCGACTATGGACTTACCTAGAGAGATTTAGAGGACAACGTTGATGGTTATTTAGATTCGCGGCTAGGTTTTTTTCCCATATAATTTTACAGCTAGAGAGTTAGTAAAAAGTATAAAAAGATGTACTTATACTGAGTAAGCTGGCAAGTGTCACTTCATAAATTAAGAACAAAATCTTTATTTGTTCTGAAAATGGCTACCTACCAAAATCTACGGATAGGAATTAGTCCGAGTGAAAATCTACTTTTAATGTCTTTGTCTTTTTGTATAAATACATTTTACTCTGAATTTATTTAATATTGTTTGTTTCTACTATTGTTTTATTTATTAATTGTTGTATATTGTATGTGTGTATCTGAAGATGCAAATAAACAATTTATCTATAAATACAGGGGGCCACGGAAAAGGGTATACTAAGCCGAAAGGCCGTGATTCTAGACATCGAGGGGGTCAACGTTTGCTCTACTATTTTTTGAATTTAGATTTTTTTAAACATTTTTTTGAAAAGAAATTGAAACGTTTTTTTATTCATATTCATCTTTTCTAAAAATTATTTACATCATTTTTTTGTACTATTTTATAACAAAACAGCTTGTTAAAAAAGAAGCAAAAACATATATGAAATATTTTGTAATGTTAAATAATGTAAAAGTACGTGTAAAAGAATGCGAATAGAAAAAAACTAAACAATTTTTTTGCAAAAAAAATAGTAATAAAATAGGTAGGTACCTACCTATTTGAAATATAAAAAAATGTTATTCACAAGTTGATCCCCTTGGAGTCCAGAATCACAACCTTTCCTTGGCACCCCGTACATTCACCGTCTTGTGATGTTCAATTAAAACGTTGATAAGGATGCAAACTGCTGGGTTAAACTATGTTTAACCCTGAAATAGACAAGACTTGACTAGACCCATTCCCGTCTATATGCACACTCAAAAAGCTCGGAAACTAGGCACCAGTACCTCAGTTTAATAGTCACGAGCGCTACCTAGGGCGCAATAGTGGTAATAGTGCCAGTGAAATCGCTTTCGGAACTGGCTACAAGTCTAACTTGGACGATGCTTGAATATATAGAATTTAGCGATAGTTTTGAAGGCTGCGGCAAGAAACAGCTGACTTAAGCAAAATATTAGCCTAAAAATTTCTCTGATCGATATCGGAGAAAAAAAGGCAAAACAAACATTAAAAAAAAGGCTGCGGCAAGCTTAAGCTTCTATTCATAAAATTTATTAGAGAGATTAAAGTATTTTGTTTTCTAGTTTGTATTATTTTGAGATCTATGGAATGTATTGTATTATGTATATCAGTCATCTAGTAGGTACCTATAACACAAGCTCTGCTTAGCTTGAGGCTAGATGATGCTGTGTGAATTGTCCAGAATTATTTATTATAAGGTGAACCATCTGTTTGTCCCGTCAAATAGTATATTAAAACCGCAAGGACGTTTCTGTTGTGAGGAATGGCGTAGCATTAGTATTTTAGTTTTGTATTCAACCCATTGTCAAGCATGGCCAGCTGTTGTAAATACAAGGTAATTTGACCTCAAAAAATGTGATAACGAACATTTAATATGCACCTTGCACCGCACACGCGAATCGTGAACTCGTGACCGCCTCAAACTATACTTTGCACACTATTATACTAAGTTGCTTAGAAATATAACTATGCTCTATAAAATATACCTCATATATATATATATATTAAAACCACGCCAGTGCAGCGTCGTCGTCGCGTGCTATGCTAGTCTTACTTATCGTCGAGGTTAATTATGGTGTTATTGATATTCCCCTTTGTTTTATAAAATTTAGGAGTTCTACGTGCAAGCGGTAGGTACAATATTTGGTCTCAGTTCTCGAGTTTTCCTCGATGTTTTCTTTACCTACTGTTTTGGATTACAGAAACTTAATAAAGGATCTTACTGTTGTACATGACAACCTTAATCGCATTTACTCTCCATAGTAGATTTAAGTATAAAACTTTTGAACAATCTTGGCTATCAACCCAAGAATTTCAATCGTGGTAATTATCGCGTCATATAATATAAGTGCTTATAATTGCATTAAGTATGTCGCTAAATAAATACTTGTATCGTTGTGCAAGATAATCTTTGGATGCGTAATTGAACACTAGAAGGTCTTCTAGTATTATCTTCATAAATAGGACTTCTATAATTATAAAGGCCATACCTAGTTTATCTGATCCGTACCGGTACTTCACAAAGCATTTAAATTTAAGGGGCTAAAACTTTAAGAAACAGTTAACAGCAGTTAATACCAAAAAAATTAATAATATCTGTAGTAAATCTTTGTGCAAAAAATTTATTAAAAAAAGATACATACAACCGAATATAGAATAAAACTTTCAACTTTAGAATAAAACTCCTTGTTTGAAGTCGCGAAAAACCTAACCGCAGCCGACGCATCTCACCGTCGTAAAACCTGAGCCTGGCTACAGGCCAGTGACCTGACCCTGCACTGGAACTGGCCCTCCAGCAGTAAGTAGGTCGAGTTGGGGCAGGTCGGGCCCGGATTTGGGCCACCCTGTCCTAGTTAAACGTAACCCGGTCGGTGACATGCGTAGGCAACAGCGAGATATCGACAATATATTTCGCTCGATTGCCTGGGTAAATGTGATAATAGTGATCTGAGAGGATAGTAAAACTTGCAGGCTGGAGTAATGATTAATATTTTCCTGGAAGGTATTTTATGCAGGAAATTCCTGCAGAAATCTTATAACCAAATAAACTGTACATTTGTTTTGCCTCAGGTCGATTATTGAGGTACCTATAACTATGATGTAAAAGTTTGCAACTTTCAGAAAGTTTGGAAAACTGGAAAGAAACCATAAAGTTAACTATGTTTTGCAACCAGAAAGGATTGAAAGACTTTTATGTTACTTTACAAGTAAGTTTCTTGCAAAATTGGTAGGTACTTTCTCGTACCGTTACGACTAACAAGCCGAGTAAAATCGTATAATAGACTAGACGATCGCCTCGCGGTTTCACCCGCGTAGTTCCCGTTCCCGTGGGAATTCCGGGATAAAATATAGCCTATGTCACTCCCTGAAAAGTAAGCTTCCTAACGGTGAAAGAATTTTTCAAATCGGTCCAGTAGTTTCGGAGCCTATTCAATTCATACAAACAAACAAACAAACAAAAAATCAAACCTTTCCTCTTTATAATATTATATAAGTATAGATATATCACTATATTCATTCACAATTACTATTAGATCAAAGAATATAGCTATTGGCTAACCTAATTTATAGTTCTATTTCCAACACCTCCAATTCCCGTTCTCAGAATATCATTTGTACGAATTAATGTTAACTAGGACTACAGCACCTCCTTCTCGACTGTTCCTTGGTACTCCTCCTTCCGGGTTTTTAGGTCAGTGTGTCACCCGGGCAACAGGTTGACCCGGTCATGATATCAGGTTACGGATTCTGCAAGTTGGATTCAAGTTTACAATCCTGGCTGCAACCAGCTCCTATTAATAAAAAACTAATCTATACTATGTAATATTATAAAGAGGATATATTTGATTGTTTGTTTGTATTAAATAGGCTCCGAAACTACTGGACCGAATTGAAAAATTCTGTCACCGTTAGGAAGCTTACTTTTCTGGGAGTGACATAGGCAATTTTTTGTCCCGGAATTCCCACGGAAACGGGAACTACGCGGGTGAAACCGCGAGGCGATCGTCTAGTATTATAATAAGGTTAATGAGTTTTTATTCGTTCAAACAAGCAAATCTCTGAAACTACCACTCGAATTTGAAAAATTAATTTTGTACGTGATAGCCGGATTCTTATCTACATACAATATCCCATGAAGATAGCCGGATTCATGGGATATATGTATGTAGATAAGAATTATATGTATAGGCTTTAATATGCTAATGTGCTTAATATGTTACCCAGCCGGCTCGGAGTGCCAGTCTGCGTCAATCAGTGATTTAGATATTTTTGATCTTGATGGTTTAAGTACTTTTTAGTATTTTTGTAAGATACAACCACACATCAGACAAAATTATGTCGTACGCAGACGCACTATGCCAGCATTTGCCATCATCATTTCCTTATTTAAATTTGATTCGAAAAACAAATTCTAAAATCTGCAAGTCAAACACTTGTCGGGTCGACCAACGTGTCGCAAAGCGAAGGATTCTCGCCAATGATATTGCACAAGGCGACAATTAAGTTACAATCGTGTCGCGATCTGCGCCGGCGCATCCATAACGCATGAGCCGCTCATTCGTATTCAAGGGCGTGCAATTTGCCTGCAGTCGCTCCAGAACCTTCCAATGACGTAATGCATGCTTTTACAGGAATATTAGGTGATATTCTAGAGTTCTGTAGCTTTGGTTGTCTCCAGAACCTTCCAATGACGTAATGCATGCTTTTACAGGAATATTAGGTGATATTCTAGAGTTCTGGAGCTTTGGTTGTCTCCAGAACCTTCCGATGACGTAGGTAGGTAGTTCAAGTTTCTACTGAATCTAGGTACAGGAATATTCTGAGCTATATCTATTACTAGCTGACCCGCCGCGATTTCATTCGCGTGGACTTTAGTAGTAATACTAATATAATCCGAGAATCACGGGTTTGAAGCCGCAGATAGAAGTTTAGGTAGGAACATAATAACCCAAGAATGTGAATTTCTAAAAAAACTGTTCTTAGTAGGTGCTTACGTCCTAAACTAAATTTACATGCAAATTTTTCAGGTTCGTAGCTTTTCTAGATAAGTATTTTCTAGATTTTCTTGATAAGTCAGTGAGTGGCCTAACTTTGACTCCACACCATTAAACATTTGGGTGCGAATTTCAAAAAACCCTGAAATTCGTTTCTATTTATATTGAGTCATCTTCCTACGCTACAAATTTAGAAGGGCCAACAGTTACGGTTCTGAATTTATTATAAAAATGACCTTTGACCCCCTCTTAAAATACGAATTTCCAAAAAATAGGTTTTTAACGGGTGCCTACGTCATAATAGAAACTTCCATGCAAAATTTCAGCTTCGTAACTCTTCTAGTTTCTGAGATTTCGTGATATGTCAGTGAGTCGCCTAACTTTGACTCCACACCACTGACCTTTAGGGTGTGAATTTTAAAAAACCCTGAAACACGTGTCTGTTTATTTAGGTCTTCTTTCTACGCCACAAATTTTGAAGGGCCAACAGTTACGGTTCTGAAGTTATTATATAAATGACCTTTGACCCCCTTAGAATACGAATTTCCAAAAATCCGTTTTTAACGGGTGCCTACGTCCTAAAAGGAACCTCCATGCAAAATTTCAGCTTCGTAGCTCTTGTAGTTTCAGAGATCTCTTGATGAGTCCAGTTTTCTCTTCTCTTTTATACTTATATATAGATGAAAGAGTACTTCAGTCTAGTCTATGAAAGAGTACCTCAACCTCAACCTCAACCTACTCTACTTCAGTCTTCCAATGAGTTAATGCATGTTTCTACCAAATCTACAGGAATATTCTGTTTTATTGTAGTGTCCCGGAGTAATTTATTTTTACCAAAACCTTCCGATGGAATAACGCATGTTTGTAGGAGTGGTTCTAGAGGAATATTATGATTAGGTACGTGTAAACTCTGTTGTATTGTCTACTTCTGAATCCACAGAAATATTCTGGTCCCCATAAGTCGCTTGTTTTCGTAATACATAAGGCTAGATGATGCTTTGACGAATATCTAGACATATTTTGGTGGGAGTATGGCAAAAATTACTATACAGAAAAGACAATAAGCAAAACGGATTTCTCTGCCATTACCTTGCCAATAAACTTTTATGTGATCGGTTTTATTATTTCCTTATCGCCCTATATGGTACATAGCTTGTTATTTTGGAATATTTTGTGCTACAGATACTACAGTCTTTGTATTTTCATACAAAGACTCGACAGACGCCAGTTGAGTAGAAAATATCATCCACAAGAATACATAAAAGCCAGTCGCAGAAAGTTACGATACTTGTTGTCCTACACAATGCTTCCCTGGAGTTACTTACTTCTGTACGTATCACATGTACAATCAGGACCATGAAGATGGTTGCGAAAACCTATTACATTTTGTCTTTTACCGAATGAAAAGCTAAAAGTTTATGCTGGCTTGTTTTATAGCTTCGTTCTTTATTAGGACTTTGGCGCGGCAGCTTCTAAAGGCCAATTAATTGAAAATCTGTGTAAAAAATGTTTAGGAATTTTTACGAACAAATCTTGTAGGTGACTTTTTTGCTAAGTAATCGTATTTAGCAACTTTTTTATAGTTCTAATAGCTCACGTTTCTTTCTTGCTGATCGATCAAGTACCTTCACTTGCCCCGGGGAACAAAGTCGTAAAGCACTATTACGACTGTTTTATTATTTTCTAATTTTTGACAATTTTTAGGTCATGTAATTTTTGTCAGATTTTTAGCAAAACGTTTTATTTAAAAAAAACGTGGAAGTCTTTATTCCATGGAAATTATTTTGTAATCTATCTCAGTACTATAATTTTACTTCCCGGAAATAAAACGTAACAATCATGAAGATAGTTTTAGTTTAGATTGTAATTGTACACAATAAATGCTAAATTTAATACGACAGTTTGAGTCAAAAGCCCAGAACACGAAGTTCATAATATTTCCGCGAAAAGAGTGGAATAACTTATTACGTTTTATACGTTCATCAATATTACCCTTGCAATTTTCGGTTTCCGTGTCGTTTGTAAGTATGTTCAAACAGTAAAATTATCGTAAAATGCCATTACTCTTCAGTCTAATAAAATAATAAATAAATAATGCTGGACAATTCACATAGCATTATCTAGCCCCAAGCTAAGAGCTTGTGTTATGGGTACTAGATAACTGATATACTTAATACAATACACTACATAGATAGATATTTTTTATTACACATAGAAAACATCCAGAACGCCCTAGACAAAATGTCTACAGATCGTACAATATATTACTGTAAAATACATTTTGTTAATTTTTTCCCATTTACACTAAATATATAACACTAATGTTTACATCGTCATATAGGAAAAATATTACTTTCATTTGATATGTAATTGTATATTATGTAGTGTACCTAGAAGGTCTAGGAGCCTAGAAAAAATAGAATTAAGTACCTACCTTCTTTTAGTTTTCCTGATAAAAATAGATTTTGTTATAACGATTTTATTTCCCGGGGCAAGCGACTCAAATTATACGATCTGTCAAAGAGGACCTTTAGACTCTAAAGAAAATAACGCACTTTGACTTTTGACTTTTTGATGGTGATAAATACTTACGGCCAAAGTTAAAGCACATTTTGCCTAGGTATAAAATTATTAGAAAAAATATGGGATATATAGGACGATGCTGACTGTACTTTTATAAGTAATCGATTGCGGTGAATAGAGTCCCCTGGGCTGGGATGCAACGAAGGTTATAGGTACCTATTCATATAAGAACCTATACCTTAAGGTACCTATACCTATATATCCTATATTATATACCTATACCGTAAGGTACCTGTACCTTCATAGCTGTAGCTGTTATAGGTAGATGTTAGGTAGAGGTACTGACACTTTCCTAGGCGACTGAAAAATCTAATGGAAATACAGATTGTGTTTTATATCAAAATGAACGAATTGCACACAAATTGAAAATGTTGACGAAGTTTCATGTTACGTAGAAGTGCCCAGAAGATAAATAGATTTAGGTAAGTTTGTAAATTGGATGCTCCTACAATAAATATAACTATTTAAAAAAAACTTGATTGTCATCTGGATTGATTTGGGCGTAAATCTACCAACCAGTAGCTACTTTAACGCTGTTGGTCCTGCGCCTAACCTCTCCCCGGGATTATGAGAGTGAGAGAATAGAGAGTGCACCTGTGTTTGCGCCCACACCTGTGCACTATAAATGTCCTTTGAACCTGGCTAGTCTTCGTTGAGACTGGCCGCGGCCGTGGCCGTATTTCGGCTAGGAGAGCATCATCACATCACATTAGTCTATAGGTACCGACTAATATAATAAAGGCGAAAGTTTGTTTGTATGTATGTGTGTTACTCTTTCGTGCTCTAACGACTAAATGGTTTTATGTTTTTTTACTTTTTTTGTATGTTCGTCGATTTCTCCGTATGGACCGATGTTGATTGATAATTATTTCGATAGAAAATGATCTCGAGATGGTCCCTTATAAAAATATTATATAATATATGAATTCTCGAGAAATTTATAAATGTCCCGGAAAGCTTACAAAATAGTGTAAGTTTATACATTTTAAGAAATTTGAAGTCACGTTTAGTTTTTTCGTAACTATCAAATTATTATAATCTTTACTTGGAATACCTAATTTGTTAACACATTTTTATCTTGTTACAGGTAAGACAAAACTTCTGAGCTAATAAACTTCTATCTACAAGCTATTAGTAAGTCTGCAGAAATCAAATTACTATCATTGCCAGAGGTGTGGCCCAGTGGAATTGGTAGAAAGTGCGGCGGTTACCCACAATAAGCCAGCTCATTTGAACTAGACGGATGTGACGGGTATAATATCCTTTCATAGTACCTAATTACCTAGTTTATTATAGGTATTGTTTGTATGTCGGTATTATAGTATGTAGTGTAAGTATTGCTTTATTTATTTTTTTCAAGTGCCACCGTCTATTTTGTTCTTACATGTCCAGTCCATCCCAAGGTTGCCTGGAATAGATCGCTCATAGCGATAAGGCCGCCCTTGTACTTCGTCTACTCCTAGCATTTACATATTTCTGTACTTACTAGTTTATGCCCGGGAACTGAACCCTATCCCATGGGAACTGCTTTATGGGATAAAAAGTAAGCCTACGTTTGATTCCAGGATTAGAATTACCTGTATGCATAATTTCAGCCCCATCCGTTCAGTAGTTTTGGCGTGAAGAGGTAACAAACATCCATCCATCCATCCATCCATCCATCCATCTATCCAAACTTTCGCATTTATAACATTAGTGTGATGTGATTTTCATACTCATTAGAGACATTTAAATTTAAATATTCGATACTACCCATAGAACTATTAAAACGGCACACCTACCTTATGATTTCTATGGTTCTACCACTATAGTACGTATCTAACTACCACCATACTACACGATACTACCACTGTAGTCATTGAAAATAGGCAGAGACAAGTGCCAGCAAGCTAAGCAATGAAGTTTTTTTGATATCTCGAATTCTGTGTCTACAACAGCTTTACAACCGATTCACACATATCAGTGTAGTCACAGTTCAGTATCAGCGAATCTCCAATTTGGTACAGAATATTCACGGATCGATTTATTTGTATAACCTCTTAAGAAAAAGCGTGCGCACCATTTGTTTGAAAGCATCACACATTCACGGTCCTATCTAACTTTGGCTCTTAAACCAGAGCAGTAGCATTCCTGTTAGACTCCGTTCGTTGGATTGCCATCGTACAGTAAAGAGGCTTATTCCTTTTTCGGCCAAAAGGGGAGCTGTTCGAAATGTCACCATGAACTCCTCGTACCCTCGGAGTACGATGCTGCCCTCCAAAGGTCAGGAGACAATGAAGGGCGCGCTCGATGCAAAGTCACTGCTATTGTTACAGCCGCACCCTCTCGCGCGTCGGAGCGTTACCGAACCATTGTCTGATTGGTAGGTAAGGTAGACTGCATGAGTTGTCCCCATACATATAAGTAAAACTCTGTAGATAGATAGATACATAGATAGATAAAAAAATTATTTGGTACTACAGACACACATACAATTATCAAAGATAATTTACAATTTAAACAAAAGTACAATAGGTTTAATTAAGCAAACGAGCACTTTAGTTAGTTTGTAGATTGGTACGTTCTCTCAGCGCTTACTCAACAAATTATGGCCTGTGTTGTGTTAAACTAAATAAAGACACGCTATTTCCAACCTTTTGCAATAAACCTACTTTCATCAGGTAGGTTTATCCTGGGGTTAGGGTACATCTCGTCCAAATCTAAAATTCATCCGCGGACGAGATGTCCACTTCACTTTTGAGTATTGGTAAATCTCGTCCGAATCTAAAATCTCTTGGTTTTAGATTCGGATGAGTTGTACCCTCAACCAAAGTGAAGGGGACAACTCATCCGAATCTCGTCGTTGCTTTTTAAAGGTTCTGTATCGAAATGTTTTATATAAATCCAGCCACAAATGCTGCCAAATTTCTAAAGGTATACTATAGTACTACTATTGTCAAACTTCAAAGAGATCTACATTTCTGATGACAGCTGTCAAACTTCATGTCCGACTATGATTGAGGTGGGTGGACCTAATTTGAGCGTTTCACTTTCGGGAAGCTTTCAGTACCAAATCTCCCGAATTTTACTTACATCGATGGTAGAGCCTATAACTTTGCAACGCCTTTTAGCAAAATATGAATTCTGTAGTTGCCATTGAAAACGGTCAAAAATAAATAGATAGATAGATAGAAAATTCTTTATTGCACACTTATAGATAGAAACAATACAGCAAAACAGCTTAAAAACTAAGTGACAAGTGGCGGTCTTATCGCTCAAGAGCGATCTCTACCAGACAACCGTGGATGGATATAAATCCCTCTTCCCTGCCATTGAAACGTAGCCCGAAGCGTAGAACAATTTAAGGTTTTTGTTGTTATAGTGCGTAAGCCTTCACACTCATTCCCGGACTGGGGGAAGGATGCGGGTTCAAATCCTGTCGAAGTTGAAAATTTTTGGAATAATTTTTGATTTCATAGAAAAATTTATTTACAAAGTTGCAGTGAATAGACTTCAACTGGTTGATTCAGATACCTGCATCCATCTAATATTATAAAAGCGAAAGTAGTTCTGTCTGTCTGTTACCTTTTAACGGCTGAACGGATCTTGCTGAAATTTGGCAGGGAGACAGTATCCCAGGAGCGGATTTACGCTACTTTTATCCTGGTAAAGTGCGTGCGAAGCCGCGGGCAGAGCTAGTTAAATAAATAAAAAAACATTTATTGCCCATAAATTTCTTAACCTAAACTAGCATTATATGTACACAAAAATGAATTAATTATACAACTAGTTATTTAATTGTGGTTAATTGGTGGTCACTAGGGGGTTCGAATAGCGGGTATATAGTAGATTCCTATACTTAGGTATACATCTATTTTAGGCGTACCTACTGTCAAAAACTCCGTCTGCAAGGTTCAAAATGTTAATAAAAACAAAAGAAAAAGAACCAAAAAAGCGGTGTAAAGTAAAGTATTTAACTATATATAAAACAAGAACATAAAACAGTTACTTGACAATAATTATGATGACGAAGTACGAAGTTACAAAGGTGCAGTCGACTCTACCTTGGAGTACCTCCACCGAGAATGTGTTTAGATCACAGACATATAAAGAGAAGGCGCAGCAAGTATTATGGAAGTATTATGGATATAGATGCGATTTCAGTTGAGAATGAGAGTGAGAATATTTTATTTGTAACTCAATCAACAAAAATAAACATAAAAGATAAAGCTTCTGTCGATTAGAGTCACAGAACGACTCAGCAGGAGCTGGTTTTAAACACGTTACAACCAACGCTGGTTTTCCGACAGAGCCGTTTCGTGACGTCACGGAAGATAACACAGGACACAAAACAATCAAAAATATAACAATAAAAAAACATAACCTACGGCAACGGTTGACAAATTCAAGATACATACAATACAGATTTCGGTTCAACACACCGTTTACTCCCACCTGTTCTGTTGAGTAGTTCTGTTGACAAAACTACTGGGATATTTTCCCCCATTAGTTCTGTGACTTAAAAGACTATGCTTTACACCTGACTTTTATCATTACTATTCCCACCTGTTTTGTTGACGTTCCCCTGTTTCCAGTCATTCCGTGGTCACGCTATACTGCAATCAGTGGAAGTGGTTAATGGTAATGCTCGTGAGTTCCTTCCATGGTCGTTATTACTCTACCAAGGGCTGTTCTATACTTAATTCATTTTTATTTTTTTATTTTATCATTAGATTTTGAACTGTGTTTGCCTACAAAAGCATGGACAAGGAAATAAGGCTGCTCTAACTTTGTCTGTTAATTTTAAGTTTAAAATAAAAGTTTTGTTCTCACAACTAGACAAAATGTAGCCAGTAAATGTTAATCTTCAAACACAGTAAAATTGTTGAGATGCTTTGATATCCATTCCTTGTCATGTGGGAAAGGTATGCCAGTGTTATGGTAGTGTTAATTTATAGGGACCGCATTTCAATAATTTAAAATAATTAATAATGAAACGATAGAACATCTGATTTTCATAGAAAACTGTCAAAGAGACGTGCATATATCTGAGTTGCGTTTGAGTGTTCCTGGGTGAGTTCGAATTATTCGTAAAAAACTAATTACCTACCTTCCTACTTTGACAAAACGCTGCTCCGCCTAAGCAATCTCATTTTTCCAGTGAATATCTTATTTACATTCAACTACATTCTGACGGGCAATGAGTAATGGGTTGTACGATGAGATCACTCACAAATGGCCACTAATTTACCAGTACCACTGGTGTCGTTACACTTTGTTAGTATTTAATGTTTCCATTTATCTACTAGAGTTGACGGAGGCACCGATACACACAAACTATGTAGGACTCAAAACAACTTCAGCATCTCTAAGGAACCATAATCTGCTTCATATCCCATCTTATAAATCACTATTAGACAGAACTCATAATATATTCTACGTGCGAGCAGATATTTCAGTGCAGTGGCAAAAGAAGTTGATTTGTCAAGCGTGCTGTGCTGTGGTAATCACTTCTTCATTTTTTAACGTTACAAGTAGGCACCATTTTATTTTCTTCAATTTACTACTTGTGAAAACTTATAACTAGCCACCCTAATTTATACTTCATTTTCATTCATGTTCAGCCGAAAGATTACCTAAAAATTAATTAATGCATTATATTACCTACCGCTGTGCTAAAGATAATAGCCCGCCAATGTTATCTTTTGCTACCAGAAAGAGCAGCTTTTTTATAATACAATTTCAAAATCAGTTTATCAAAATCTATTCTATAGCTAACAAGGGAAGAAAATATGAGAGCGAATACAATTGTGTAGGTCAGTTTTCTCTATGAAGGAGGTAGAGTCTCGAATAAAAATAAATAAGAAAGGAACACGATTTGGTATAATATTCAAATTCCTTTCGCTATCGATTAACAAAAATAAACAAAACACAATCATAAACAACAAAAACGCGTTTTCTTAGCAATTACAGTGAAAACTATGACTTTCATTTGGCACACTTAGCTCTACCATAGTGACTCTACGCTCTACATTACGCCTAGCGCCATCTCATAGCGCGCGGCCGAACTAGCTTCGGCGCGTCATGTCGAACTTGACCGCTAGATGGGGGCACTGGTACACGCAATGACGTGCGCGGTTAACGAACGTTCTTGACTGGCTCTGCAAGTTCGTTGTGACATAAACACAGACCGGCGGCGGCGCGGCGGCGGCGGCGGCGGCGGCGCGGCCGGCAGGGCCGCGTTCGTAGCTTGAATTGAATAGATACCGTATGCTTTTGTTTTGTGGGTATGTTGGTAATTTTGTAGGTAAATAAATGGTTTAGTAAGTATAAAATAATCATTATTGACAAAGAAAATTACAATCAAATAATAGAAATAAAATAGAACTGGTATGTACAAATTTAGCTAACTGCAGACTGTTGCAAACATTAAGAAGAAGAAACGAAGTACCTACCTAGCTCAATTTTCTCATTTTTTATCTGTTTCTACCTATACTTACCTACTCAGTTATTTTTTATTATAGGGATGTAGGCATTTGTTGGTAACATTGCTTGGTGAAATTGGGGGAAGATCAAATAAGGTAAAGAAATTTTCAAATAATTTCACGTAATTTAAGAACTAACTTACGGCAATAATAGATAGGTAAGTATAATTATTCGTTTGTTTTTTTCCTGGTTTTGCAGTTGTAGGTAAGCAACTGAAATCTTTGTTTACTTAAGTACCACGGAATCAGAAATTAATTCCGTGTTAAGTACTATTTAATTTGTCTACCTACATTATTCAGTAGGTATGTAGTGTGGTTAGGTACTTACCTATACTTATGTATTAATGGATGACATCATAATAACCTCTACCGAGAGTTCAGTAACCTTTGGCAAGAAAACTTAAGTCATATTTTATTTTGTTAGTATGAATTAAGTAAGTACCTACACAAGTAAGTGTAAATAAGACATTTAATGTTTTTGACTCCTCGAGAATAAACATCGATCTTTGGTCACGTATCTTCAAATGTGGTGTGGCTACTTGTTGATAGATGGCGCTAGGCGTAAGCGCGTTTACGCTTGCTCTACCTAATGTAGAGTCTCATAAATAAATAATTTTATTCATAATCCAAATGCTTCACATTATAAAAACTATTAGCTTTTAATGTCTTGGTACAGGTAAACAGCCATCAGTGACTGTGGAAAACTACTTGTACCTACCAAAGTACCGTAATATCTTTAATCACGAAGAAAATTGCAATCAAATAATAAAAATAAATTACAACTTGTATTTACAATTGAAACAATTGAGTTAACTGCAGACTGTTGCAAGCAATCTACAGGTAGCTCAACTGATCCATATCAATAATAATAATAATGCTGGACAATTCACACAGCATTAATACCAGTCGGAAGCGTCCCCAAGAAGCTGCATTGCCCCGCTGTATGGTAATGCTGATGCGCTCCGCCAGATACCTACTCACCAGCCCTCGGGTCACGCGTGGCTTTGACCAGACGCTCAGATATTTGTTTTAAAACCCGAAGAGCCTCGGACCTAGGGTCTCGACTCTAAGTGGAGTAAATATGTGCCGGTGTCGACAGAGCCTGTCGACACCGGCATATTTGCGCTTCTTGAGATCCTCGGCCAAATCTGCCGCTGCACCCACCCTCACGGATGTCCTCGGAAGATGGGAAGGCGCAATTTTAAAAACGTACTGAAATAAGTAGGTACTTTACTTACGTAGTTTTTTGACGATAAAATATAATTGTACAAAAATCATCAAAGAAATCGTGACTCACGCAAATGCGTTATTTATTTAGTTTCTAACCATAAACTTATAATATTATGATAAAATATACTCGTGAAGCCTTCGAAGAGCGAAAATAAACCACTGTTAGCATTTAATTTCAGCTTTCAATCAGTGATATAATTTCTATCTTTGTGTCAAGCGGGTTATGGAATATATTCGAGAAAAATTAAAATAATGTTAAGGAATAATTACTGTAGGTAGTCTAGCTTAGGCATACAGCCAGATAAGTCTACTAACATTGTAGGTTACTTTTAGCATAGATTAAGTAAGGTAAAAAACTGTCTACGAAAAAAGTACAAACGATACCGAGTGATCTTTTTTTCATTGGGACAAACAACGTTTTAACAGCCTACGTACAGTCGTCATCTTCATCATCAATCTATATTGGTCCACAGCCGGCCATAGGCCTCCCCTAATGAGGGCCATAGCGCTCTGTCTTTAGCTTACCGCATCCATCATCTGCCTATAGTCTTTCACAGGTCCCACCATCCCTCCCACCTGGCCGGAGGGCGTCTACGTTTGCCGAGTCGTGGTCTCCACTCAAGAACACGTTTACCCCAGTGATTGTCGGTTCTTCGCGATATATGGCTGGTCCACTGCCACGTCAGATTGCTAATTCTTTGAGCTATGTCGAGTTGCAAATTAAGGCGCTAACCCGACCCAAATCAGCGCCAGCGCCTATTTTATCTTATTTTTCTATGATAAACGAAGGCACTTTCAAAAACAGATTTTGCAGTTTGTCATACCTATCATAAGCTTATTTTTAATGCGTCTGTATAGTGTAGGCAGAGATGCAAAGTTGCTCTTTTTACGCACCATCGTGGCCAAAAAGAGCAACTTCGCATCTCTGATTTGGGTCGGGTTAGCGCCCCAAGAAGTTTTATTATGATAGGTTGACCTGGCTGAAAAACCTTATCAGTCGACCTTCACGACCACACCAGCTATTTCCCTTCTAAGCTGTTCCACTGATCACTTCGACCGCATTGACATTGCCTCATTAAAATTACAATAAAAATAAAATGTGCAAGGTTTATGTTTGTACTAACTAACTCGTAAAATAGGCATAGCTTAGTCACAGGCTGAACATAGAAAACTTGCGTTGATGAATAAAGTTTTTAGAAGGCACGATACGCAGCTTTGGCCTCAGACTGGGACTCGAATGGCTGGTTAGAAAAAAAAGTCTAAGAAACTTTGTGGTCCAAGCTTGGAGACGCTTCCGACTGGTATGATATGGATCAATTGAGCTACCTGTATATTGTTTGCAACGGTCAGCACTTAGCTCCATCGTTTCAATTGTAATACTAGTTCTGATTTGTTTCTATTAATTGATGGAAATTTTCCATGCAGTTTGTATTTTTCTAAAGATAACCCAGTACTATACTTAATATATAATAATATATAAATAAACGATATTTATTATGTCTGTTTCTAATTAAAAATAAAATAAATAATAAATAATGCTGGACAATTCACACAACATCATCTAGTCCCAAGCTCAAGCAGAGCCAAGCAGAGCTTGTGTTATGGTACTAGATAACGCTAATAAAAAGTAACAAACCGCGACTACTATCTTACTAGATGCTAATTAGATAGCGAGTTCAAACCAATATTTGAATGAAAATTTTTGTAATGAGTGGTAGCGGTGTTTGATTAATACGCGCAGAGCTTAACCTATGGTGTGGTAGTTTATTTTGACCTTAACTATATCCAGCACCTGTCAAATTGGCCGATTTCTTTTCGACAGACTTATCACCACTTCTCCGTCTGTATCATATCCGGTACTAATTACCCTTTGCACCTGTTTGCTGACCTTTATTGTTTCTGATGTCTATCAGGAAGGATGAGCGAGGCAGTTGAAGGACTAACAAACATTCAAACTTCTACATTTTATTAGCGCCATCTTGTAACAAACGTTACATTTTACAACAGACGTTACAGTTAACATCGATCTTTGGTCACGTATCTTCAAATGTGGTGTGGCTACGTTACAGTTTGAGGTTGGGACCTCAAACTGTAACGTCTCTTTAAAAAAGATCAATCAATTCAGCCAATAAATTTAAAAGCACTATTTAATCTTCAAATCATGGTAAAATATACAAATGTATAATAAATAAATATTATATAATGAATATCTGTCAAGAATACCACGTTATAGGAGGTATGAAATTTTATTTGACTTAATCTCCTCACCTCAGACCTCAACAGCCTATATTGGGCCACTGTTGGACGCAGGCCTCCCCTGATAAGCTCCATATTGGATTTTATCTAATGGGGGCCCGTAATCCCTACGCTGAGCATGCAGTTCGGTGGCAAGGGGTGCTGCTGCCCGCCCCGGTGGATAGAAGAGTAATTGGAGTGGTGCAAATTCTAAGCCGGCACACAGCATCGCTTAATCTAACCTAGGTCTATTTGCAGATTTATTTCTTAGCGCGATTGTGTATTTAGGTAGACTTGTTTGCCTGGTACTGATGTGCGAATCTAAATCTACAGTTGCTTATAACACCATGATGTGAAGTCAAGGCGTAAGAACGAAATTGGGCCAGCCTGGTCAATAAACTTTATGCACGATGGGTTTTAGAAGGTGGGAAATATGTATATTAAGCCATTTTACTTCCTGTTGATTTGAATAACTAGGTATTTATATACCGGTACTAGGTTCTAGAATATTAGATATTTTTTGTAAACAAAGATATTTTTACACCTTTGTTACAAAGAAATATTGGTGGCAAATATACAACGGCACTCACAACGTCGTAGCAAAATAAAGATGTTTGAAATATTTTTTGGGTTTTGACCGCTTTCATTCATAACGCTGCGTGTGTGCAATTAAATACGTACAAAAAAAGTAGCTTTTGTTTTAAACGGTTACATTGCTAATTATTTGCTGTTTTCTATTACCTATCAGTTTTTGTTGGGTCTCTGTTTACACAAAGTATCTTGGATTCTAGAACGGTCTATAGTGGGCAAAGTTTCAAATGGGCAAAGACGAAGAAGGTGTAGGCGGAGATGGAAAAACGAACTTGAAGCTTAAAAAGATTGGTTACAATAACTGACTGTAATAAAGGAGAATGAAAGACAGAAATAATCAGATCAAGATAGACACACTGTGACACATAAAACTTGCTGTTTGGCTGAAAAAGTTTAAAAAACCTATGGATGTGATGGATAGGTTCTTTTCACATTTTGTTACATTGTGTTCCTAACGTTAATCCCAATTTTCAGCTTTATGCGACTTTATGCGGCTTACATAAATCCTCTCCAAACTCCCAATTTTCGGGCTAAATGAACCTGACTAAAAGGGAATCCATAGAATCGAGTTCTCAAATTAATTCTTGACTGCCAAGTTTTCGGTTACAAAGGTGAAGAAGTTCAAATTAAATATGCGTCTGCAAAGTTTCGGCTAATCCATTGTTACTTTATTTGCATTGTAGAGTTTAAAATGTGTGAAAGTAAAATCTGTCCAGGTACAGAAAAAATAGGGTTTTGCAGTCCCTACAATGGAAAAACAGACATAAATAAAAATGTAGGTATCGGCACAATTAATGGGCTGAAATAAGTACAAAATATAGATATCGGCGCAAACATTGGTCGTAGTATACCTACTACCATGTGTTGTTAACCTTCTCGACTTGTTAAACTTATGTTGTAAACCACATGTCATAATGTCTTGAAATAAACGTGCGAAATCTTAAGCAGAAGTCAGTTTTTTAACATAAAAAATATATTTTCCGTTTTCCCTGTGCCCACTAAAAAATATACTTTAGTGGAAAACAGCTTGCACCCGCGGCTTCACTCGCGCTTTTCCGGGATAAAAAGTCCCCGGGATACCATATCAGCTTGTAATTTTTTTTTAGATCCGTTCAACCATTGCAGAGACTTGAAAGGCAGACAGACAGAGTCAGAATTACTTTTCGAGTGTGGAAGTATGGAATACGTCAGTTGTAAAAATTTTGGGTAGGTTTAATATTAATCTTGGATCTGTTTGTTAATTTTATATTATTCTGTGGCACCAGCAGAACGTCCCCTTCCAGTATTGTGCGTCAATATTACTAACACCTTAAAAAATAATTATATCTCTTGCGCCAAACGATAAAATAATATATGCAAGCATAATAAAACAAGAACACGTACCTACATGGTAGATTAATGGTGACCATGCGACGGCGTGGTTTTGTTTCTACAACAATGTGGCCGACCTTCAAAGCATCCGGCAACTGATCCACCATGATCATCGAAGCTGTACAGGCAACGGCAAAATCAATGGCACAGGGTCTATCTTCCAGAAGATTTTACGTGCGAGGTGCGTTTTTGGGTTGTTTTGCAACATACACAGTTGGTCGTTTAGTTTTGTCAATCTTTTCCTACTGAAAGAAAGCCTACGTTTCTACCTTAGATCTATTTCTCTAGGTAAGATAATAATAAAAATAAAATAAAAAGTAGAGTTAGCAAATAGCGGAGAATACTTTCAAAAACCAAAAAACATGCTGGACAAACCACACAGCCACGAAGCAACTTTTATTTCTTTAGGATTACAAAAAGCTAATAGGACAAGTCTTAAACTAAATTATTATAAAATCATGATAAAGTTTGCGTGATATTTGTCTATTATGTCAAATTTAAAGCAAAATTATTATTATCAAAATGGTCAATAGCCAGAGTTTAACAAAAATTATTGGATAGGTTATAATATTTTTGCTAAGTTATCAAATAATAGCTTCTTAACCTCTCTGAACCCGTGATTTGGAACCGAGAAATCCTCTAGAACCCGCGCGTTTTTGAGCTCGTGACAGCCGGCGCCTGAGGAGCCAGTGGGTATGTTAGTGACTATGATTTTGTCTACATCTCTACCTACTAAAATGACATTAGCGTAGTGTTTCTTTGCAGCATTAAATAGAACTCAGGAATGATCTCATAACTACAAAGACATTCATTATTAAGAACATGAACATTGTGATTGATGATTTTGAGTCAGAAGTAACTGCACACTATCGAAGATCTCTAATTGAAAGAATTGAAGCAATCTACGGTACAAAGGCTTTGAATTGAGCAATTAGGAATATAAGTAATTTCTTGATTAAAAAATAATGGGGCGCTGTAAAATCAATTATCAATTAGTTGTCTCTGGTCTTTGTTGGGATAATTGTGCGAATTAGATTAAAGAATTTATGGTTTGCTGGACCTACTTGGTCGGTTAATTATCTAAAACCAGGAAGAGATCAGCACAATTTGGCAATTGCTCGATAGAGGTATACGCGGTTCTAGAAGTCGAGATATTTTTTGAAAAAATGGATTATGAATTAAGATCGCAGAAATTCTCAACAATTTTTGGTTTTGACTAAATTTCTGTGTTAACAAAAGGTTTATTTGTAACCATAGCAATAACGATTATTGGAATTTGAGGCCCAGACTATTTTGTCTATTTATCTCTAGAAATTACAGAAAGTTAGCCAAGACTTTTGTAACACAAAAAAATTACAATAAATAGAAACAAATAAAGTACTTATTTACAATAGGTTGGGTAAGTTAATAGATAATTTTTTTAGTTCATATACCTATTTGTTTCTTGAAATCTTTAGAACTATACATCGAGGTCTTACCTACTCCATAAAAGTCCTGCTCATACTGTGATATAGGTAAAATAGTCAAAGTACCCAACCACTATGATTACAAGCCTCTACCTAGCACATAATATAGATATAATCACCGAGCCTGGAGGTATAGGATGCTACGTAATAACCATGTACAGGGTGATATCATTAAACCAGCCTCCAATTACGCTGTCAGCCATGGGGATCATTCGATCATTCAATTTAACGATTAATGTGCCATAAGATCAATGATACAGCCAGTTTATATTGGGTTAGTCATGTAATAAGTAATCATGGTGTAGTAGATTCCGCTTGCGACTTTGCCTGTAAGTAAGACAAGCATGGTTCTCTTTTGTTTTGCGTTTCTTCTGGAACGACCTACCGTAGTGAATGTATATAAAGTAGTGTAAAAAAATGAAAAAAACTGATGTAATTTTGACTTTACTTGAAGTACTTTGATGTGAAATGAGAACATTATGACCTTTAGCTCTACTGGACCACCATAATATCTACCAATCTAGAAATAAAGAATTATATAGGTCCCTACATAGTAAATCAGTTTACTTTACTTATTAATTAATTTAAGAGTTTCTTTATTTAGTTTTTATCGTGTCACGCAAAAACGAGCCATCATACAAAGTTGCATAATATAAGCCGAAACTAAAAATAGTGATAGTGCCTTAATATGTCATCATTATCATCATCAACCAATGTTAGTCCACTGCTGGACATAGGCCTCCCCTAATGAGCACCATAGCGCCCTGTCTTCAGCTTGCCGAATCCAGCATCTGCCTGCAGTCTTTCGCAGGTCATCATCCTGTCTCGCTGGAGGGCGTCCTACACTACGTTTGCCAAGCCGCGGTCCCCACTCAAGAACACGTTTACCCGGTCGGTTGTCGGTTCTTCGCAAGACATGGCCAGCCCACTGCCACTTCAGCATACTAATTCCTTGAGCTATGTCGATAACTTTGGTTCTCTGTCGGATGTATTCGTTACGAATCCTATCCTTTAGAGAAACTCCAAGCATAGCTCTTTCCATTGCTCGCTGAGCAACTAAAACTTTTCCTTAATATATAAACCATTTTAATGATTTTGTAAACTTTTTGCCAAGAAGGCCACCAAAAACTCCCTAAGCCAATAAGTGCTAAAGCCCTCAAAGGATATACCTACACATACCGTAAAGCAAATAAGATTGATAAAAATCTGCAATCAATGTTTACGTTGTCGAGTGCCCTGCCCTTGAAAAGGAACGGCTCGATCGAATTTAATTTATTATTTGAGGATAGCAACATTATTTTTATAGATTTATCAACTTATTACACAATTAATAAATCTAGTTTAAAAACTTTCTAAATCTCATGGTTATTAACACTAATATTATTAAGAACGAGTTATTTACTATAATTGGTGTTATTTTGAGTTTTACCACAACATACAACCGTAATACGAATTATTAGAAACTTTTAAATAACACATATCATGAGTAATCCCTCAAGTTACAAAAACAAGTTCAAATTTAAAGTAAGTAAAGTTATTTTTGGTAATTTTCTATAATTTTCGGCAAAGTTGACATTGATCGAGAACTGGCCGAACTTGAGTCCCAAAAAATATATTCTAAGACATCTGTCTAAAAACTCGTAATACAAACATATCTGCCTGTCAGAATCGCAAGATAAGAGAAGAACCTTTATTTTAACGAAAGGATTAAAACTTTTCTCAGAGACACGGGCAATGAAGTCGAATTCGTTCACAAAATGCCAAGGCTTTGGAACTGGTTCTAGAGCCATGGTAAATGCCAGAAGAGGCACACCTATCCTATCCGCATCAATCAAATTACATTGGTATGTTTCGATAATAAAATAAGGCTTTACAATTCGATACCTTGCCACTTCAGAGCAATTAGTATGGCGTAAAAACTAGGAAGGTTTTCTTATGCGTTTAATGTCTCGAAACTTGGAGCGCCCCTAGCGGATAGAGAGGAATATTATTATAATTAAGTAGTGTGACAGCGATCAGTTTCTTGCAAACTCGTTGATAGTTTTCAAATGATGTTGAGTGATTTATTGCATTTTAGCAGTAAAACTTTGACAGCTCAGCGGCAGTAATCAAAAACTTTTTTCGTTTTGGTAGGTACTGTACAAACCCCTACTAGTCACTCGGTAATGCTCTACATAATCTGACAATTTAAAATTAATTGCTCAATCGATTTTGCTAGTCGTACAAAGTACGTTGTATTTTCAAAGAGTTGAATTTCAATGAACATGTAAGTACTGTAGTTACCGAAACTGGAATTTATCGATACTGGAATTTCTAAGCTTGGAACACTGGTCACGAATAAGTGCTTAGATTTCCGCTTAAACCGGAAGCCATGTTTCGTTGAAATCGAAGTAGGTTGAAATGTTAACTTATTTGCAATAATAATATGCATGGAAGCATTTGTATTATATACTTATCTAGTAATTAAGTTGGTAACAAACAACGGAGGTACCTAGTTATTATGGTTTTATGTCGGGCACTTGTAAAAGAAGTGGTTGCAAGTCTTTTATGAGGATGTTTTGGGGATATTTACCATGATTTGTGTGATTTTGAAACCTGAATAGAATTAAAACCTCAAAATAATAATATTAGAATAATATAATAATATTTGAATACTATTCGAAACCTTAAAATAATATGAAAATAATAATATTTGAAACCTCAAAATAATAATATTAGAATAATTTAATAATATTTGAATAATATTAAACCTTAAAATAATAATATCAAAATAATTTTTTTAACCCTCAACACAACGCAAATCATGATAAACTAAGTAAACCCTTGAGTGTAACAATAACAAGTTCAAAATTTGAAATAATTAAACATATTTTTATTTTAGGTAGGTAAGTTCCTACATAATTTTATTTACTTTTGGGCAAAGTTGACATTGACTAAAAGCGGATAAAACATGCACTCACTGTTATAAAATCAATACCTATCTATTGTATCTTGTGTTAAAATCAAAATCTACTTTGGCCCTCCAACTCAGGCCGAGCAATAAAAGGCGACTTAGGGATTCTACCCACGAAATTAGAATTTCTAATTCCGTGATTCTACCTGACGCAGGGCAGCAGCTTCATATAAATATTAATAAATTAATAAAATTCTATAAGTACAATTTATTTTTAAATTCTATAATACTTACATTTACTGCTTAGCTGGAGGCTAGATAATGCTGTTTGAAATGTCCTACATTATTTATTTATTTATGTAGTACTTCCACGACTGTGATCCCCAACCCGCATGCCCAACGTGAGGATTAATTATTGCAGTACCCTCTAATGATACCATTAGGATGCTTGTCAGGGGAGGCCTATGTCCAGCTGTGGACTATAAATAGGCTGTAGATGTCGAGATGTGATGCGGAACTCGAACTCTTTTCAGATAATGATACCTATTTATAGTCGCAAATTGAAGGTTAAACAAACTTACCTATGTGAAGTATGACCATAATTACCTACCTACACGAATCGCTGCATCCGTAGAGTTTTTCGGAAACATTACAAATTGTACCTAATGATTCGTTCAGGAGAAGAATACATTGATTATATCAAAAAGTATTGCGTTGATAACTTTGCCCCGAGTTTAGCATTTGTTGGTTAACTGTATAACACACACCTTACATCAAGTGGGCAAAGTTATTCTTGCAGTTAAGTGCAGGTGAAGCCGACACAATGATTAGTCACGGTTCTTGGTTTGACATAACAACGAACAAGGGATAATTTATCAAGATAGAAGGAAAAGGTGATTGCATAACCATTTATTAATTTAATTATTTGATCCTTCTGATAACGGTTTTACGCAAAACATATTCAAAATGTCAAAATTACGAAAGCGTGACGAATGACATGTCACGGTGTCAAAATAAAAGCGTGTGGCTCAAATGAACATTCATTAAAGCAGAGCCCTAATTCCACCAAATTAATCGGTTCACCCTATCAATGATACCTAATCGTCTCAGAATGACACATTTTGGCATTTTACCTTTGATGGAAGAAACTACAGATGGACTGGACGCGTATCAAAAGTGTCAAGGTTGAAACCATTCTATCAATTTCTCCGTGCAAATAGCACCGCACGAGTTTCTTGTACCATCTATGGACGATTCTGCGACACCATAGTAAAGCGATTGATTAGCAGAATTCGCCCCAGCTTAGCTGAAAGATAGGAAATCTCAAAACAACAAAAATCATGGTAACCATGCCGTCATAACACTAATTATTATAAATGCGAAAGTTTTGATGGATGGATGGATAGATGGATGGATGGATGGATGGATCTATGTTACCTCTTTACGCCAAAACTACCGAACGGATCAGGCTGAATTTTGCATACCTACCTACTGGTAAGTCTAACCCTGGAATTAAACATAGGCTTTTTATCCCATAAATCAGTTCCCATGCGATAGAAATAACCTCAAAACATTTCCATGGAAACAACGCGTGCGAAGCCGCGGACAGAAGCTAGTAATTAAATAATTAAATTAAATATTATACATATAATTCAATAAGATCAAAGCAGCATTGCGCAATCAGAATGTCCACAGACGAGCAAACAGTCACAGATTGTCACAGCACCAGCACAGTTAGTATGTAAACAGCAAGGAGAAAGCGACTTGCATCGACAACTGAGATCATTGAACCCGGCTAAATTCGGCCAAGGTCTACGCGACACCAGTTCTCGTTGCACTCCAGAATAGACATCTATTGATGGAAGCGCAGAGGCAATAGGCATAGAGTGGATACGATGAAGGTTTGCAAGGTATCATTTTTGTCTTTTCTATATCATTTTTATCATTTTGAAATCATCATTATCATCAGCCCGTATACATCCACTGCTGAACGTTGAGAACATTTTTGTCTATTTTACCCTAGATCAAACGAAAATGACGGTCTATATAAAATCAATGATCATGATAAACCTGCTGCTAAAAATTTAACGAAAGGAACAAAATTTGCCTTTCTAAGCTTGAAAATAACCTACCATTGTATTTGTTCTTCCTCGGAATCCCAAATTATTTTCTACCTACATCGAATTGTAAATATTTTCATAAACGTTTTATGACCGCTCCTCTCCATCTGGCCGATGTAGGAATTGTTATTTTGAGTCGATCAGATCATCTGGAAGCAAAGTTCAGGCGTGAACTTTATCGTCAGGCGGAAAAGTTATAAAACAGACTCGAACATCGAACTCGTGTTAAAATCGGCCAAGGCTGAACGAACGCTGACCCGCTGCTCGATTGCGGTTCGGTTACGAAAAAATTATTTCAAGAATTCCTGTTGGACCTTTGGACCCTATCCCAGATAAAAGAAAATTATATAAATCAATTCTGAAAAGTAAATGAGCAGATCCAATTAAGATTGCGTGTAGCAGCATTCCCGAGCCAGTTGCAATAAAAGATCCAAGTCCAACATCAAAACCAAAAGGAGTACCGTCAGGGAGTCCATCGAACCGCGGCTAAATCCAGCCAAGGTCTCAGTCGGCTGAAGGGCGACTCGCCCGACCGCCTTTATGCTGGTCGTTTACACCAAAAGACGATAACAAAGGGTCGAGCTAAAGTAATACCTACGGCATACACTGACTCACGCAGTCGAGATTGACTTACACACATTGTTAACCTACCTAACCTACCTATCACGGTAAATTTAATGCCAAAACATTTTAAATATTTGATTAGGCCACCCGTTGAGCTACTAAAGTTGAGCGTTAAACCAAACTATAACCGACTCAAGAACGCACTGAATGAATACATCCACTACTGGGTACAGTATAGAGGTTTTCAGCGTGGTAATACAATTAAATCGAATAAAAGAAAATATGAGAAAGCGGACCCTGATATAATGGATGTATTAGGTACAGAATATAGTCTAGACGTGGTTTTGCTTGACTGAACCGAGATGAGCTTGCTTGCGGTGAGTCCTGCTGTGTTCTCACTGCGGTGAGCGACGTAAAAAACACCTTTTTTCGTTTTAATCAAGATTATGTTGCAAGAAAAAGAGAAAGAATATGCTGGGTCGATGCGTATGGAATTAAAAATCAAACGAAAGAAATACTGTGCTCCGAGGACCATGAATAAAATGCGAATAAAAACTCTTCCATTACTCAGGATTAATGATGATTAAACTGCATTTCTAAAACGACAACTTAAAAAAATATGTTGTGAAATTTGCAATGCAAATCCATCACTCACGAGCGTTATGATGACAAATCCACAAAAGCAGATGAAATAATTTATTTGCACTACACAAAACAAAATTTATTTGCATATTTTACATAACAATGTAAGCGCAATAACCTCCTGACCTGCCACAAGGCCTACCACAAAGTTCATCGATAAGCGTTTACGTGTTTTCCTCAAAGTCGGTCAAAATTCACTAAATTGGTTTACGGTTAGTGAGCACTGGGCCCTTGTGATGACCTACATATTCCCCTAGTACTTAGGGCTTGCAGTGTTCCTGAACCTGCCCCAACAATGTCTGAGTTGGGTAGCTCGCGCAAAAATAACAGGGACTGGAAACCCTGTCACCACACTTCCTGGCTCGACTTTCAGTTACGGGTGTTTGGATATTTGCTTTTTATTTTAGCGGTTATAATCGAGCAGATGTTCATAACTTAATTGAAGTCATGAATTGTCAGCAGTTTTGTAAATTGCAGCAGGTTTTAAGGTTTATGAATATTTTATGTTATTACTGAAGTAAGAAGCCTTTATAGTTCTATTACATAATTTGTTTAAAATTACTTAATTTATTAAAACATTATTACAGGGACTCGCACTTTAGTGCGAGTTTCTGTGTGTCATATATAAAGTCAATGAATCTCTCACCCAATCTTACATAGAGCAAAACTGTTTTAAACCTATTTAGGTGACGTTTTAAATAGACAATCAAATTATGAAGAAATTGGCACATTAATGATGCTGCTAGAATTAGTAATAATATAACATATCATCTATCGTTATTCTACGCAAGAAAAGTAGATTCAAAGAATAGTCAAAATCTTAAATAATAAATCCTGACTTCTAACAAATTCTCGAATCGTCGCGTCTGCCGTATTTTTCGGGCCTCCTGTTATTGATTGGCTTCGAGTGCATATCCACATTGTGTGCGGGATCGATTCCTACGCCGCCGTTGCCCCCACTTCTATTTTTACCGCTTCATTGCCTACTCCCCTCGCCGCATGTTTCCTGCCCTTTATTAAACTATCTGTATGTTAATTAACAACGGCCTCGCTCGGACTGGCACTATGTATTTTTCTATAAGCTGGCTCCACAAAACGTTCTCCGTTTATGGCAACGCCGTCGGGAACACGCTCGTAGGTACTCGTTTAAATGCAGCTGCGACTACTTCAATATTTTATTTTCATTCACATACCTACTTTTGTTTCAAGACGACTTGTTCGTTTCCATTTTTTCGACCTTCTGCTATAGCGTACTGCGTAATTAGATTTCTTTGCGCGTTGTCAAACCTCTCTCGATTGTCTTGCTCGTCTTACCCCAGAGCTACGGTAGCTTTGTCTCTTTCTATTGGGGCATCTGGTATACATAAACCTACGTCTGTTTACGTTGTGCCTACGAGGCGTTACCCCTGTGTGTGTGCTGCAGGGGTGCGGACATGTGTTTGTGAGTGTGTCGGTTGTCTACCAGCTGTTGGAGGTTTGTAGAGCCACGATATCGACTACTCTAAATTTATGCTTCCTCATGAACCATGCTTACAAAACTACGCTGCAGACCACTAAGGGCATTATAAGCTTATGCATACCATCTACCTGCTTATGTATTCTGGACGGCGCGGCGGCAGACGAGTAAGGAATATACCTACCTTCGTATAGCGTCAAGCCATTTCAAAGTTTTCAAGTGTCTTTTTAGTCTCTTCAGGGATAGGATAGGGCGTTTCCGAATATTATTACCTGATACGAAGTTTTCTTTACCCGTCTGTTTGTATTCTTCTCATTATTACTGTAATGATGTCATTATTCACGTCTCTTTTGTCACGCTTGGAATAAAAGCATGTACCGGTACGTACGATTCCTTAGTAATCCGTCTTTACGTTCAGTTTGACAATAGGCAAACAGCTGGCGAGGGGTCAACGACCAAGTAGCTAGTGCAAATTGTATAGTAACACACTGTGGAAGCAAAAAATAACATTCTAATCCGCAAGCGAGGTTTCTTAGAACGCTCTGGAACGTCAAAACCACGAATGTTTGCACTGTACCGTGTACTCATCCTTTTTGAAAAGATAAAAACTGATGTTAATAATATTTTTTCTCAAAGTACTGGATAATGATTGACGTGATGTATAATTTATACCGAATACAGATTTTATGTATGTTTGAATTGATAAAGCAATGAACTCATCGACCTTACCCTTACAGCGGGCATCACATACGTGGCTTTGAACGCACAAATAATAGGTAAGGGTTTTGGGTGACGTCATCGTCCAAAAACCCTGGGGTCGTTGATCGGGCCCTACCTGCATTTTTTCATGCATCCCCTATGACGCTAGCGGATTCCATAAAAGGGACAGTTCTTTCTCGTTTACACGTTTCCTTTAGGATTTTGTTTGTAAGCATTCCATTATCCTTATGACGAGAACGCCTTGTCAATGAGGCGTTTACGTAATGTCAATAAATACTTAGATCAGACTGATTTTCAGGGTTTTTAGTTTAAAATTATATGGCATAGACCCTGACATGACATTCTACAACAATTATCTTATTCTTCCGCGAAAGATCTCTACCATCTATCGAGTTTTAACGTAAATATGTAGGTTTTTTTTCTTTTATTATCATAAAATAAGAGGTTATTCATAAATAAATCCATTTTCTTTGTTTACTCGTTTTATAGACTTCGCAGCCGTTAAACGAAATTACCCAAATGATACGTAAGAAACAAAAGAGTTCTCGGTATTCATACTCAAATAATACGTAAAGTTGCTTTGCCAAACGACAACATAAATTTTCTGAATGGTCGATTCTAAAAATATTTTTGACGTGCAACGCTTCTTGCAGTGGCAACATTTTATAAAACAAACTGTTACAACTTTTCACAGAATCATTACTTTCTATCTGCGGCTTCACACGCGTTGTTTCTATGTAAAAGTTTAAGGGTTATTTCTGCCCCCATGGGAAATTATTTATAAGATAAATGTAGCCTATGTTTTATTTCCGGTCTAGACCTACATCTGTGTACGATTTCAGCCTAATCCGTTCAGTGGTTTTGGCGTAACAAACATTCATCTATCCATATCCATTCTAGTGTGACTTCAGTATTTTAACCAACATTTTTCTTTTCAGGTATGTATTACTCAGCTGTTTGAATTGAACATGTACTTCGATGTACTATGTACGCATTTCTGGTAAGTGCCACATGTTTTATTATGGTATAAAACACAGCTAAAAAAAATCCGCTATTACTTTGGACAAAATTACATTTCGACATTAATTTTTCAAATTGCCCAGCCGCGTTTCCTCAGATAAGTAAATGTCGAACCGAACCAATGCAGGATACGGTCTGATAAGGCCCCATTCAGTTGGTGGGGCCTTCCTGCGCAAGTAGGCCGCGCAGGTCGCCGCTCCCAATTGGGCCGAACCAAAAATGTGTCAAGTTGAACTAAGGCCGTTAACCCTGCTGTTTACGTTTCTGCCAGCCACTACAATCTTTGTCAGTCTGCCTCAAGTCTGCCCTTCATTTTGTTATGCAATGCATTGTTATTTTGCGCTTTATACGTTTTAAGGACTGTATTGTTACCTACTGGATGTTAAATAAAGGCTAAAGTGGCATTTACGTTGCTTTTGGGCCGAACTGAGAATGTACTTCATCATGTTTGACGACCTCTGTGGCGCGGTGGGCGAAGGTCCGCCTGCGACGCAGGAGGTTGCGGGTTCGATTCCCGCCCCGGGACAAATATTTGTACGATCTGCAGATATTTGTTCAGGGTGTTCTGGTCGTTATCTATGTATAATAAAAATATCTATCTATGTACTCGTATATTATTATGTATATCAGTTATCTAGTACCCATAATACAAGCTCTGCTTACCTTGGGGCTAGATAATGCTGTGTGAATTGTCCAGCATTATAAAAAAAAAAAAAAAAAAAAAAAAAAAAATGTTGATGTAAGACCCTGCCAACGTTTCTGTCACTAGAACATTTGCCCTTATTTTTGTGACGCAATGCCATCTGAAAATATGTCAAGTTGAACTCCGGCCGTTTACCTTCCCGCCGTTGTTTTGGCGACGGCGCATGCCGTTCTTATTTCGTAAGAAGCTCTTAACGTAGAGTAGCTTGTAGAACTGCAGATAAACAGTCGTGGTACCGAACAAAACAAAACCGTGTTTCGAATAAAACTTGGTCTTGTAAATATGTAAAGGAGTCTCCTAAAAGCACGGCATCATGTTATCGAATTAGGTAAGCTAGACAAAGTTAATACCTACGAGTTGGTAGTTCGTTATTTTCAAGTTATCAAAAACCATCAAACCTAAGTAAAACAAAGCGGTCCTTGATAAAATTACCATTCTCGCTTATAAAAAGAACAAAGTGTCAACCCGGGCCAGACGCAACCACTGGAAATGTATGAGATATCACTCGGTTTGTTTTTTACCTTTCAAATGTAGAGTCTTTATTATTCACAAGTCGTTTCCTTCAAGAAAAGAAAATAATTGTAATGGTGTCTACCCGGTTTTGCATAATTCATGGAAATCTTTTGAAAAATATTGTTGTCTCGGGGTCGGGTGCATTATAATTGTTAATCTGAGAGGACTGGCAACTGACCACTGGCCTCTCCTGTTTACGGGGGAAAATAAAACTATTCTGTAGGATCGTAAGTGTAGGTATTTACGGTTCTTGGCAGGTAAGATTTGTTTTTTCAGTGTCTGTATGATTGTCTTTCATTTCATCCGCTGTCGTGAACCGATTTCACCTTGCCACCGCTTTAAGTGTCAACACATCGACAGCGGAAAGGGTCTCACCTACTTCATAGACTATAAAGTATTATAGTTAATCTCATTGTTCATTGATGTCTTAAGAGTTATTTATTAATTCAGAACAGTAATGCTGAATAATAATAAGGTACCTTTAAACAAGTTTTTGAGCATAGACCTCAAAATTCTTAAATGTTAAGAGATGTAGGATTCAAACAATTGAATTTAGCGATGATATTCAAAAAAGTGGAACCAGTATTTCTAGTTTTGGTGCGGGCACCACATAAATACTCAAAAATATGCATTAACTATATTACAATATCAAGGTAGAGCAGGTACACTTCTACGGGGCACAAATATTACATAAATAATGCTGAACAATTCACACATGTCATCATCTAGCCCCAAGCTACGGAGAGTTTGTGAAATACGTACTCACCTCAATAGCCTATATTGGTCCACCGCTGAACGCAGGCCCTCCCTGATAAGCGCCTTATAAGCTGTTATCTCTTGGGTTAAATCTTGAAATGCATAGGTACTAGCTACCGTTTCAGCATTGCCATACAGCGTGGCAATGCAGCCAGCGTCTTGGGGACGCCTCCGACTGGTATTGATATGGATCAGTTGAGCTCCCTGTAGATTGCTTGCAACAGTCTGCAGTTAGCTTCTGCCCTTTTATAGCTACCTGATATACATACTTAATACATTAAAACTGGTTCATGTTCTATGCTGAATGGACAGTCTCTAAAATAAAATTAGCAGAGCCTTCATAGGTTTTATTCAATAGGTTATTGGCCTAACTAAGACCTTTCAGTTTTTTATAAGTTCATATACTTACGTTTATATTATTCCGCACCTGCTTGCGTTTTTTAGACCTCGTTAGGTACAAAGTAACGTAACAACATTCCAATATATTGCGTGCCACCATAACAGATGCAAGGAAATAAAGACCATTTCACGAAACAAGACATACATGCTCCAAAAACTTCAACCCCTTAAAACAACAGCATTTTCCAACATAAGAGAAATGAACGACGCACTACATAAAAATCTTTAAAGTCTCATAAAATCTAAACACTTGTGTAAATAATAGTCCGTAACTCAATAAGCCTTGGTTTTACTATCTCTTATTTTATGGAGCTGACTGTACAATAATTCAACTCGAGCCCCAAATCATACGAATTATGTCAACAGTCACAATTAGATTGCATAGATTGTGTCCTATTGTGCAACTCACAATGTGTCCTTTGATGAAAGATAGAACGCGTTGCCGTTAGCAACCGGCGCCCTATCGTATAGGGATAGAAAGCCCCTTGGGCTCAGGAGTTCACCCACAAAATTCCGCACCACGGAAATCCCCCGGTGAAGTATTTTTATACGATCGTCGACTTAATTGTGCTCGTGTGTCCCTGTTAGGGTGCGTGTAGTTTATAAGGTCACGTAAAATAAAACTACACTTGTTTTCATTATGGATTTTGAGTTAAAATAAACTAAAAATCGATGTCCTCTGGTTCCTTCTAAAATTTTCCGAACCATAAACCTAATATGTGCTTACAACTTTCTGTGGTTCCCAAGTTCTATATGTAACCGCAGTAAACAATTTCGAACGTGAACTAAAAGCCAAAGAGAATAAAAATGTCGAGGAGTTGTTTGTCCCACGCTCTTCGGGAGTTCTATCCAGGTCATTAAGTCTAAAAGTTTCCTCTCGACACCCACTCACAAGCATCTCTTTGAAAACTGTGAATAGAGACGACGGCGAACCGAGAAAGTTCTGGAAAAATGCATTTTTGCAGAGAAATGCTAGCACCCTTACACGGAATAAGCGCTAAAACTCATACCTAAACTACTCATTCCCACAACAAAGAACCGACGTGAGAACGAACAGTTTAATGCTTCCAACAAACTTGGAGCTTAGGTACATATTCTCAAAGTGAATAGTAAAGCCGTCATAATACCGCGGCTTCAGTTTTTATATTCCAGTTTTAATTTAGAGTGCGCCTTACACGGCGTCAGAACAAAAAACTAATCTAAAATGCGATGCGGACTCTGTACTGAGAATACAAAAGCAAGCTTATGCAACATCCTGCCATGCCAGGCAGAGGGTTCGTTACATTAGGTCCAACCCGCGCTTTGTCCGCTATGGCCTTGGTTTTTGTGAACCAGCGAGGCCAGTCTCGACAGGTGATTAGGTTACATAAACTTGGTTCGTCCCCACTTCCTGCTGGCGCGTTTAGCAGTTGTCGAAGGTTATAAGAAAAAGCTAAATTCGCCAGCCTTCCTCCATTGTTTTGCTCCTATTCCGAACCTGTTCCCCCGAGCAAGTAAGGGTGCATTCACATGGAAAAATTCAGTACATAATACTTTCAAAAAACTATTTTCTTCCACTTTAATTTTCAAAAACAAGCAAATTTTATAGATTTTCTACTTCCGAAAGCAAACATTCACTTTTACTGTGTGAGAAACGACTACTTACAGTGCCAACTACAAGATTTACTAATAATACTGGCTCTCGATACATCAGTACGTTACGTAGGTTTATAGAAATCCTAGTGGACGTCTTGCAGTAGGGTTTAATTACTGGAAGTGCCATTAAAAGCGGGGTTATAAAAACTAAGTGTAATAGGCGCAGTCTCACGGTGGAATGGAGACCAGCTCAAAACTGGTTTCGCCGCACGCGGACGACTCCGGCGGCGGAGGCGCATGCAACGAATAAAAAGAAACCAATATGCAGCTCTAGGAAACGCTGACCTTGGACACAAGGCACGGCACCTGGCGTTTTTATCTGCCCTTCAAAATAAATTGCGAACATTTTAACTCTTCCAGGTCCGACGAATCGCGCATTCCATTGCGAGTTTTGTGTGATGTAACGTGTTCAGGAATTCGATATGGTAATATTTGTAGGCGCTAGTTTTATGGTGGAGACGAGTCTGACTGGTTTTGTATTGTCGTGGCATCGGCAGGGACGTGACGGGCGTCTCCGGCACTTATGTCGGTCGTGGTGCCGCTTGCGTAACCGGTGTCAGTCTTGAGGAAAGTGAAGGCAGCAATTCGAGGTCGCGTAGAAAGTTGCCGGCGACCGCTCCACTCGCTGCCTTCAACTTACCTCATTCCGATTCATTCACGACATCTCAAATTGTCCTTTTGGTGAATGATACAATTTTAAAACAAAAACATCACGCGATGTTTTGACTCTACATAATATGATGAGCTATTCGGAACGCATAATTTGCGAGCCATAAAAACTATCGAAATGTTGCATAATAAGCTATTCAACCCTTTCCGAAATGGTATCGGTGAATTCCAAGGAGTTTCGGGCAAAAAGTTACACGTGCCGGCTTAATCGCCGTCGGCTATTGTGGCCATGGCCAGGCCACCTTGCATATAATAGGACATAAATTCAGGCTGGTACCTATTGAATTAAAGGGAAGGAGCATCTACTCAAAGGTTTTTTAGTTTACCTGTTTATGTAGCATAGGTGTAAGATATTCGTGTGAGACCGTGAAATAGAAAATTAATCCCGGTTTATTATCCATTCGATCTCGGCGCTTTTTATGACCGTAAATAACTTTGATCGAACGATCACGACATTAAGTTGCATGTCGGATTTATGAGCTGATTCAGTCCTGCAGGTAACCTGGAAACACTGTATCATGCAAAAAGGTCGCGTAGGTACAGATCACCTGAACAATAGGGCCGTAATAAAACAGGCTATATTGTCGTGATCAGTGATTTATAGCCTCCGGACTGTAATGAATTTATATCACCTTGGTCAAGGCTGTGTAGGCTTAAGGGCGACAGAATATTCCCGGACGAAATTCAAAACCCTAAATTCCATCTTGAAACCTTTGCAGTGTACTACCTATTTATCAGTTTAAAACCTGTAACAAAACTCATTTGTATCTCATGCACACATACATTTGCATGAGAAACGAAACGCTTTCGATGGTTTGATTCTGTTTCTTTGTGATACGAGGTCTTTTCAGGTCGTTTATTCAGATGCAAGACTGTCTGGACCTTGTTAAGATGTTATTATTATGGTAATAGAGCTCTTATTGAACTGACAGCGTTTAGATTAAAATGAAACTTTTCTACAGAATCGCAAAGACGCATAGAGACGAGATACAGAAGTACTTATTTGCGATTACTTCTATTGTAAATACTATGTTCTATATATATAGTTCTAATATGTTTTTAATAATTAAATGTATTTTTCTTTGCTAATATTGTTTTCTCTGCGATGTCGCCTCGAACCTCAGCACAGAAAAATATTTTTGTATGTTTTTAAAACCTTCCTCAAAAGAAAATTGTATTAAAAGTTTGAGAAACCCACGAGAAACCCTATGCCTTTTTTATGAGACTATTTAATTTTTAATTTTTCAAGCTTTGAGACTGAATGGTTCTCTTTTCAAAGTTTTAATGTTCTCAAGTGGTTTTAAACCCAGGAAGGCGCGTTATCTGGCAAGTCTCACCATCAAGTGGCTTTATCTCCCCACATGTTTGATCAGGTGCTTGATGGTACAAACATTGAGCCTGATTCTCCAAGGCCTCGGCTTGACCGTGAAAACCCTATCCTGTTTCAAGTATCGAATGTTACTTATAAGGCTTCTAGTTTTTGGGATCTACGAGTATAATATTGTAACGGTAACTTTTTTTGTTGATTTACATTCGTTTCCAATTACTGAATTTGTTCAGCGTATCTTCTGAGAACAGACTTTTTTCACTTTGATTTCGTTTAAGGGACAAATTTTTGTTTCGACCGTAATTTTTTTGTGCTTCGTTTTTTAAGCTAAATTCAAATTAATTTTTTTTAACCAATTTCGAAAAAAGGAGGATGTTCTATCTTCGGTTGCATATACCTATGTGTGTGTTTTTTAAACGTATGTTCGCTGATTCAATTGTAGACCGTTTTTGATGGTTCTTTCATTATTGTATGCTAGCAGCGCCCCGCGGCTTCGCCAAATATCAGAAATTTACTGCTCACCCCTATGGGTAGTTTTGTAAAAATAAAACTTAATTCATAATTTATATTTCTACCGAGTATTGAGTGAATCAAATCAAGAAATAATAATTTTTCATAGAAACTTTATCACCCTTTTTAACCCCCTCAGATGTTAAAATTTTCGAAAATTAGGTTAGCGAGGTTAGTCTATGTGTTAATCCAGAACCTAAACTATCTACGGATCTTACAGAGATACGTAGTAACAAACATTCACACAAACTTTCGCATTTATAATTATTTTATGTAGTAGGACAGGGTAATTTCGTTATTGTAGGTATAGAAGATAATCGAGCGAGATATGGTTCCTCAATTTTCTTCCCGTGAGGTTAGTATTTATTCTGCAATAAAATAAACAAATGTATAGAAAACATCTAGAACGCCCTGGACAAATGTCTGCAAATCGTACAAACATTTGTCCCGAGGCGGGAATCGAACCCGCAACCTCCTGCGTCGCAGGCAGACCTTCGCCCGCTGCGCCACAGAGGTCGATCATTCATGTAGGAGGTACTTAATTTTTTTAAAGAATAGGATACTTCATTTAAAACGGTTTCCACATCTACCCAAAAATCATACTTAGATCACGGTAAAAACATTTTACCTTTCCAAAATATTCCGCTGATTCAAACACATTTTTTGTTAAATTATAATCATAATTTAATGAAGCATTTATTATCATAGAATAAATTTAAACTAGGTACATTACAAAATTAAATACAAATTATTAAACATTGTTATTATTATATTATTATCAATATTATTATAGGGTTAGTTATTGTTTCATCCGTTATAAAATGAAACTCGAACTTCGTTTAAATAAAATCGTGGGAGGGAAAAACAGACTTCGGCTTTTGAGATTTACCTATACAATATGCTATGGTTATATTTTAAGCTGCTACTCAAAACATGTGACTTCCAAGTTCGACCCAATCCGCCTAAATCGAAAACCCGAAACTTTAAATCGGATTAGAACTTGCAAGTTGCAGGGGCTAATAAATATGTAGAGTACACAAATATTCCAATCTGTTTTAAATAATGATCAGAATCGGATTTTGACTAACTAACTGTCAGAAAAGAAAACTTATAATACCGTTTCGAATATAACTTTGCTAAGAGATGAAAATAACGGTGCTGTTATGCGATTAAAAACAAACCGAGCGAACACAAGTCCGGCCCAGTCATTGTGCCAAAATTACATGCGATATTCCAATAAATTTATTATGGCAACGGTATAATTGAGATCCTTTTGATTTCGGTTATGGAAATAAATTTAAGGAGAGACTTTACTGCGCCAATAACAGCCAGCCAACATGAAAGAACTTCGTTACGATAGAACCATTTCACTGATGTTAGACAGAAATACAATTAAGTGGGTTGATGATAGCGTACCTCCTATATCTAAGGTCGTAAAAGTCATCATCGGGTCATGATTATGTGTGTGAGGGAATAGAGAGTGTACCCGTGTTTGTGCACATACTTGAGCACTAAAATAATGTCCAGTGCACGCGTCATCACATCGCAAACTATGTTAGCTGTCAACGTTGTTACTGGATTAGCACTTCATGCTATAAAATATATTTTCATCCAGTTTTAGTATTATTATGTATTAATAATACTAAAACTGCGTAAGTCTTGTAAGAAAATATAGTACATTATGGTACTAGTGTGTAACATTGGTGATTACCGCCGAGGCGCCATTGAGACCCGAGCTGTAGGCGAGGGTCTTAAGAGAGCCGAGGACGGTAATCATCAATACACACGTGTATCATACGTTTTTCAACACACTTGTGAATAAAATAACAATAAAAACTCATTGCGATCGGCCACAGACTAAAGGGATGAGGTTTTATTTTTATTTTCGCGCATAGGGTTTGCGCTTATTCTGCCACGTACAAAATGGGGAATTTAAAGTTTTCTTTTATTACAGAGAAAACAAAAGTTATATTTTAGTTAAAGTTTTATTTACTAAACACGTACGAGTTAAAATTATCTATTTAAATAAGAAGTTGCATGAAATAAGCAAGCAATAGGAACATTAATTTATTTGTTCTATTGAACACGATCTTTTTTTGAATAAAAGCTTTTTTAAGAACAAAGCAACTCAACCAATAAAATTAAAAAAAAAATCGATAACTCACTAGTGAGTTATAGCAATGAAAAAATCAGTTTGATTATGGGTGTCATTCTGTGCCTAATTGCGGTGACCATAGAGCCACTTTATGAGCAAGTGTGTTGAAAAATATTATTAATTCTTCCTTTTTTTCTTTCAGTGGGTATGCAGCCATCACCATAATCTTTATGCATCACATACTAAACCAAGTCACAAAATTGCAGTGGGTACTGTACCTACTGATACGTCCAGTCCAGTAGTAAGGACTTTCCAGTACAACACAAACTTTCCACCGATATTATGTATCTACCTGTACATATCTTGCGTATTTGCGAACTACTCAGTAATTACGGGCTTTGAATCGGTACTTTCATGGGCAATTATTGGCCGTACAATTTTATCATTGATCAGTGCCGAAGGAACCTACATATTAAACTGTAAGGTACCATGTTGGAAGATTTATGAGGTACTTTAAATTTAAAAAATAAAATGCCATTCTTTATTCGCTAAGTAGGCCCTGTTTTTGCTTGCGAAGTCACGTAAGTCTGAAAAAGTTTGTTAGCGTGTTGGTAGAGTGTGCAGAAAAGCTAAGCTTCCGAGCCTTCCGAGTAATAAAACAATAATATTCCGTTGAAATTGTTTTCGAAATGTCAAAAAAAAGGTTAACTTACATCCAATGAAGTCATGGGAAGTGAGCGCGGGTTTTTCAAGCAGCAATTGCGAGTTAGTATTGTTGATCGCATAATTAACTTTTTTGTTTTTATTTACTCGCTGGAACCGAAACGGATCCTAGATAAAATATCTATTATTTTCTTGTTAGAAGTGATTTACAGACTGCCATAAACTGTCGCTCTAAACTTATGCCAGAAGCATAAGATTATCGACGACTAGGAACTTTGTAGAGGCCATGACTTCGGGTAGGTGTATAAAGGTTGTCGCAGATCAGGAGCGCACCGCTACACAAACAATACACACAACACAAAATCATGTACACTCTCAGTGACCAAAACATTTTAGTCGATATCAGTGGGTAAGGTACCTTAAGCTCTGCGCACATTAATCCAACGCCATGTGCACTCAAATATGATCTCAAACTCGTTGTCTTTAGATACATACATTTTACAGTGACCACATGTTTCAAATGAGTGACCGGCGAGCAATGTCATCTGATGCCGTCAAAAATATAATTTGTGCTTAAGTACTTATTTGAAAAACTATTAAAGTAGAGCACATTGCTAAGTACTTACCAACTCCACCGATAATTTAATTAAAAGTTATCAAACAAAGTCTGTTTACTTATCTAATGGTTCAACGATTTCCTTCGAAAGTTAATTAGCTCGCTGTTCCAATATTTGTTGTAACCTTGAAGTTTTTGGTTTCTCCAGTCTTTCGATCGTAGCGTTGCCTTTTATAAAGACCATTTTATTTTAAGCTTCCTTCAATAGGTTGACAATTTCTGCAATGATAAAGGAATCTAGAACAGAGCCCGAAAGCATTTATATAAAACTTACTTATGTGGTTTTTAAGTAAATTACAATGAGACACCGCCGAGTCCCTTCACAACGCTAGGTACAGTAACTGCGATTCAATCCGTCATTTGCATAATTTTCCACGACGCGTCTTAACAGAAGTTCCATGTTGTCACTGCTGTCCTGACATAGGTCCACAGTATCGTGCAAATTATTATTAACTTGCCTACATAAAATATGTACAAGAACGAAGAACCGACGCGCCTTTCCGTGACCTTGATCAAGCGCAAACCTTGAAAACACCCGGCGAGGCAACGTGCGCGCGCGCAGGCTAATAGACTCTGCGCGTTCACTAAACTTTAATATTTCGTCACATTTTAAGTTCCTACTTTAGATGCCTTGGCTCAAAGTTCTATGATCGAACTAAGAATGTAATGAGCATCATCATTGCCGTACAGCGCGGGGCAGTGCAGCCAGCGTCATGGGGACGCTTCCGACGTTATCAGTTGAGCTACCTGTAGATTGTTTGCAGCAGTCTGCAGTTTGCTCAATTGTTTCAATAGTAAATACTAGTTCTAATTTGTTTCTAATGTTTACAAATCGTACTAAAGCGTGCTATGCTAAGTCGCGAGCTAAAGCAAGTAGGTATATATATGACCATAAAAAAATCAAATACGATGACGATCGGTTTTATTACCCTTTGTTTATTGGTTTCCGAATTGCCTCAGATCGATCAGGAAAAAATGGCTTCATCGATGATAGATAATAGTCATGTTTTATATTCATCGACAGACGGTATGCCAGATATCATCTAAGTATAATCTGTCTGTATACATTTTAATATCTATGTTGTTTATAAGCGGTTATCACTTTATTTGTGCTCTACCAATGTCACCGAGTTGTGAGAGGGGCAATGTACGCTATATCTCAAGCCACACATACGTAGAAGTCCAACACATATGTAGTTTTTAATATCAACAACGTCGTTATATTTGATAATGATGTTTTTATATCTGATGCTTGCTGTACTTAGAAATGACTGCATCACGTTTAATAACAGAAAAGTACCTATGCTTCTAATCTGAGTGGACGAAAATATTTATTCTTGTTGTATATGTAAGGCTATACATATATAATACCTGTAAAGGAACTCGTCGTATCAATCATTGTTCCAAAGTCACATTCCGCTTCGTTTTCTTCGTTTCATGATTCATTTTTGTACCGGATTCCCATCCACGTAAATTATATTATATATCAAAATGCATATTACTTTCAAGGCTGATTGTGCAGAAAGGTTAGACCTCAAGGTATCACCTTCCTTCAGTTAAATAAAACTGACTAGTTGATTCTCTGGATTGTTCTTCTGCCTTTTGAGCAGTTAATATTCCCATCTGATGGTGGAGTCTTCTTTTTCCACTACACTCTTTTAACAACTCAAAGTCTTTTTAAACATTGTAGTCCAAGAGATTTATTTTAATCTCGTTTATCAGTCTGTTAAACTGGATTCTTCCGAGTTCATATTATCTTTACAAAAATGTAGCATTCTGTTCTGCCATAAAAACTCTGTATTAACTGACCGAGGTATAAGATGTTCTATAAAAACCATTCAATTTTGTGAAGTCAAGAGACCCTCGAACAAGAGTCAAGGGCTTGACAAGTGCGGCCAAACCCACGTGCCGCGGTGGACCGAGACGCGGAGCCTCAGAATGGGTCACTGGCGTGCTCTTGCGCAACGAATAATACTCTAGAAGGTAAACTTGCCTTATTAGGCATGGCTTTAAATTGTCCATAAAATGTAACTTTTATTGTACACTTGTAGTTTGCTATCGAGGTTCTTGAAGTTGTAAAATTGGATTGGATTGTAGACATTAAAATGTTATCAAAAAGGTTAAATATATCAAACGAAACATACCAAACCAAGTAGCAAGTGCAGTTGGGTAAGATAGATCACTAAATATTATTAATTTTATCAAAGATCGGGGCCATTGATTAGATAGTAACAATGGCTGCAAAATTACTCCAAACAATCTAAATAAGAGTTTAAAATGGGTCGCTTAGACCGAATTTGGTGTAATTTTGTTGAGAGATGATATTTATTAGAACACAGTTATCAAAAACAAGGTATTCATCACGGATGTAAGCGGGTTAGCTACGAACCTTATTTGTGTTGGAAGAACACCACCGTTGCATCCCTTAGCGAGGGACATCTTCGGGGTGAGTGCGGTTCTAGACAAAATAAAAACAAGGTAATGGAAATTTAGATCAACGATTCACTTTTGGAATCTGGGACGCGACCCGAAATAGTAATATACATACTTTGTTAATGATTACACAACATTACGTAGAATCTAGAACTTTCCATGTCCCTTCAATGCTAAAGGTTTTTATGGTCTGACTGACTCACGAGTGACGGTGCAGTCGTGCTAATGAATGCAAAAAGATTGTTTTTTACGGTATTCGTCATTTTAATGATGCTTGTCAAGTATTAGTGGTGCTTATAGAACTAAATGCATTTGTATTGTCTGGTTTTGTTTTCTATGTACTGCGGTTATATTTATACCGTCATTATTATTTTGATCTTAATTTTGCTGGTTTGGTAGTTCCGGTGTTATATAAAAATTACCGTTACCACCTGAGAAAATTCAGCGTTGTTACTCTGCATAATCTAATTTTACCGTAAATCTGTTGAAATACAACCATACGTGGCAGTTAAAAAGTCGTTTCTGGGTAATGCCAAGCAGGTTACACTTTCGAAATTTATTCGTAGCAGAAACTTGAAATTGTAATGTGTAAACTTTGCTCTAAGCAAACCTTTAATTTAAATCTTTGTTTATAAGCACTTATTGGTTTAGATATGTAGGTACATTTTAGCAGATTAAACGACAAAGGTTTTATTCCTCCTCAATTTTATACAGGATGGAAAGTTTAAAACACCTAAAAGCAATGGGACCATAAGCAATAACTATCTCTTGTGGTCCCATTAATTGGACAAAATAATGGGACCACGAGAAAACACCCGATTAATTGTTAGGCAGAAACCACACTAATATTTAACTAACTTAAACCTATTCATATTTTCAGACATATTTTTCTATTTCTATTGTGAACCAACCATATTCAGAAATGGTAGTTTACATCTAGTCATAAATTTAATTCTACCATAATAATCGTTCTAGAGAGTCATAAAACTGTTATTGTGTTGAATATCGTTTGAACTTAGACCCTCCTCGTTGTTGGTATCATTATGAAATAATAGTGTTTTAGCCCAGAATGAATGACATTAAACTACGAGTGTAATTTCTGTAAAAATTTGACTTTATATCTGAAAAAATGCATGGCAGTTCATGAAAATGCACTGTTTTGCACCTATTTTAGTTGAAATCTCAGGAATCTTGCGGTCTATAGAAACCGCCTTTAACACAGTACCCCATCCTGTTATTATAGGTTCTGGCGGTAATGCTAGATTTGGCAATAAAATTGCTCTTTGTAAGACTGCAGACGCGACGGTGCTTTTAAGAACACTTTCTTTGTAGAGGAATCAATTTGGTAACATTCCATATGTGCATTAACGCCGTAATTATTTATTTATTTAATTAGTGAGTTATATGCATTTGCCTATGCAAACATGCAAATGCATTAAATCCGATGTCTAGTTATTACTAATTCTTTGGTTCTTCATAATTTGTGTAGTTTTCTTGTAAATAAGCAAAAACACATAGAGTAAAAACTCGCTGCTGTCTCAGCAAAAACATAATTTTTGCGCTTACGCCGCGCCGTTCCAATAACGTATGCTCCGTCCCGCTCCTATGAACGCGAAATCCTTTACCTATCCTTTTCACAAAATGGCGTGCAATGCGGCCTCTTAAGAAGTATCTACTATTCTATAATACTTACCCCTACATGAATTCAATTCGTTTCGAAATTCATAAAAGAAAGAAAGAAAGAAAGAAGAAAGAAAGAAAAGACATTTATTTATAACAACATTACAGTAGGTACAGAAAAAAAAACACACTTATGGGGTATAGGTACATAAGGTTGCTATAAAAAGGCCCTAACTCAGCATAATGCTGGCTAAGCTCCCGTAGGAGGCCTAGCCAGCGCTGGTCTTCCGTTAGGGCCCGTACAAATGTCGTCACGAACGGACCTACGCCAGCTTACGTAAAAAGTACTATAATAGGAACTGAATACTAATTACAAGATGGAAAAAAAATACTATTTTTATACATTGGAAATCGATGTTTAGATCCTACTATAAAAAAGCCATAGTTTGTGTAAAAATTTGTTACTTACTACGTTTTCTAAATTACTTTACCAATTTAGATGAAATTATGCATGCAGATAGTTTAAGTTTTAGAGTAACACATAAACTAATCTAATTTTAGATACTTCTGATAAAGTGCTTATTATTCTAATTAATTAATTATATAATGTTATCTTTATTTTTACATGTATCTTAAGATTTAATCTGTTAAGCAAAAATATACTAAAAATATACTGATTTTTTGTGTATGGGTTTGTGCGTGTATAATGTGCGTGGGTATGTGTGTGACGTAAGGTAACTCCTGAGGACACCGGTCTCATGAGAGTCCGGGCAACAGGAGAACCCAGCGGTGTTTTTCTAGCAAGTATAAGAGTGTTAATAAGTGTATGTGCGTTCTGATGTTCTTAAAGTCACAGTTCCATTACGGGACCAGACAAAAAGGAGCTGACAAGGAGTATATATGCTCAGACAGATTTTTGCTTTTCCAGCATGATAGTTTTTAGTTTTGATTTAAAAGTGTTAACGTTTTTGAGGTCTCTAATCGGAGGGGGTAGGTTATTCCAGCATTTGGTAGCACTGTAGCGGAAGCTTCCACGAAACGCTGCAGTACCATGCTGAGGGGTCCTAAGTAAACATTTGGGGGCTCGGATTGGGTAAGGATTATTCTTTTGGGTCCAGTTGAGCTTATCAAAAAGATATTTAGGGATTTGCGTTTTGACCACGCCAAATAAGAGACTAGCTAAATGAAGTTCTCTCCTATACACCATCTTAAGGATACCGAATTTGTTCAAAAAGGGTGTAACATGACTGCGAGGTGGAACATCAAAACAGAAACGAGCGCAAGCATTTTGCACTCGCTGTATTAGATTTGAAGTTTTTTGAAACAAGCGCGGCCCATAAACGCAGTCTACATAATTAAATTTCGACAAAACCAAGGAGTCTACCAATTTTATTCTTAGGTCTGGGTCTAGATAGTTACGAAATTTGTAGAGAATTTTAAGCCTGTAGAAACAACTATTTACTGTGTCACATACATATTTTTCATAACGCTGAGCTTCATCCATAATTAACCCCAAATTCCGAACTTCAGACACTCGCTCGATAGCATCTCCATTAATTGTTATCACAGGTGCCTCTTTTAATACTTTGAAAATCTGTGCTTTAGTACCTAGAATCATAAACTTGGTTTTGCCGGAGTTCAGAAGCAGAGAGTTACATTTCGCCCATTGGTATACTCTATCGAGATCCTCATTTAGCTTTTGTACTGTGTGTTGTGTATCTTCAGGTCGACAGGAAATGTAAAGTTGTATGTCATCTGCATATATATGTAGTTTACAGTGACGTAAACAGTTAACCACATTGGCACTGTACAGAATAAATAAGATGGGACCCAAGATCGAACCCTGAGGGACGCCGCGATTCACAGGAAGTTCCTGAGACTTTATACTTGTACCATTAGTTCTTTGCAACGCTACTACTTGCTTGCGATTACTCAGATTTACTAGTGTCAAGAAAATGAGGTTCATAAACATTCACGCCATTGCTAGTGGACCGATCGATCGGCCCTTACGCGATCAACGGTATGCGTATTTTTTTTTATTTATTTATTTATCTTTGGGAAACAAAAAGCTTTAGATCTAGAAGATTAAACACAATATTATAAGAGTTAAGCTAAGCAGCTTCCACACATAGTAAGACACAAATTAGTGAGCCGATCGGGGGCTTATGCGGTAGAGATATTAAATTTTAAAATTAAGGTAGATACTTTTATGTTTAATCTATACTAATATTATAAAGAGGAAAGAATTGATATTTTGTTTGTTTGTATTGAATAGGCTCCGAAACTACTGGACCGATTTGAAAAATTCTTTCACCGTTAGGAAGCTTACTTTTCAGGGAGTGACATAGGTTATATTTTATCCCGGAATTCCTACGGTTCGGGAACTACGCGGGTGAAACCGCGAGGCGATCGTCTAGTGCTTAAGTACAGCTACAGGTACCTACTTCTTCGCAATAGAAAAAATGTATAGATACCTACTATCGCGAAGATAGTAGAAAATGATTGATTCTGGAAACGTTCGTAACTTCTGCCTTGCTATTAATCACCACTTAGGTACTACTGTCAATCAGGTCAGATGAATGATTTATACACTGAAAACACAGATAAGAGCAAAATTGTGATACATTAAATGCCAATAAAACATATTTGTTAGGCACCATTTCATATAATTTAACTATACATTCGTTAACTGTCATAGTAAACAGAAAAGATCTCTCGCTTTTAATAATGTATTTTGTTTTTACTTTACATATAAGTGCTTTAATTTAAAAAAAAACTCATTTTCGCATCATTAGTCGCCTTGTAACTCTGTTTAATATTATTTTCAGTCGCCGTGGAAATTTTTAATTAGCCTTCAGTACATAGTACTCAATAAGTCAGATCTTAATTTCATGATATTGTTAAAACAAAATAATTTGAATTAAATATAGTAGTTTGGAGCCTTTTTAAGAAAAGTTTAATTGTATCCTAATATAGGATATACCTACACAGGATTCCTATGAGGCGGTAGGGTGACTTCGACCTCGCAAATGCAGATGCAAACTTTAATACGTCCAGTTTACCCGTTTTCCCTAGATATCATTGGGTTAGGTCAGTGCCTACCAACAGAAATACCTATTCCTACCATACGACTTGGACTCAGGTTTCACTACTTTAGATGCCTAGCACTTACTAACCGCAAGAACGATTTTGTCGACAAAAAAAGTCATTAATGCGTAATAGACCTGTCCGAATTAATGCCTTCGGCTTCAAGAATTTCCTTAACCAATCGTATGATATTTAGTGGTCGATTCTACGTAGTATGCTAGCTTCCGTATGGATAGGCTCTATCCCTCGGCTTAAGTGTGTCTTAACTTAAAAACCATTGTGTTAGTTTAAGGCGGTACCCTACCTCGTTATTGTGTGAAGAGGATAGGCATAGGATTTCGCGTTCACAGGAGCGGGACAGAGCAAAGCGGCGTAAGCCCAAAAATCAAGTTTTTAGTAGTTATTTGCTCCCCACAAACATTAGAATAGTTAATTGAAAAAAAGGCAACATATAAAATGTTCTTTATACTTAATTCAATTACTATGCTTAATCTCAAGATCGTATCATCTGTATTTATTGAGAAATTAGGGTTTTAGTAAAAAACTAGAGGTAACTTTGCGATTTTTTTCTATCGAGAAAATTTTATGGCATCGTGTTTTCGAAACATATGATCGATAGAATAAGTCCTGAACTTTACCATATATAAATTTCAAAGTTAAATATTCAGTAGTTTGGAAGATATGGAGGTCCGACGGAGTTGAAAATAAGCAATTTGAGGTACTATACCCCCTTAATAGGTACTTTACTCTGGCCTGGACTTGGACACTGCTCAAAACCTGGTCCAGAGTTTTAACGTAACTTTCACGGGTGTTTATCGCGTTTATTTACCCACCTATTTTTTTTTTGACGCCCAGAGGCCCTTGTTCAATTGTTCATGCTAGAGGCACAGGGATATTCTATTATGCCGTGTCTGCCACGAGTTTATTGGCTTAGGTTAGGTTTTATAGACGACCGTAACTACATTAGCAGGATCAAACTTCGCTTCAAAGCCTCGAATGTCAGTCTTTATGATCTAGTTAAGTTATAATAAAATTCTCTATCCTGTTGCAGATCGGTTGACAGTCTGATAGGCGTATCTGAAACTATTTATGGATTCCGTACAGGTGCCCCGCAGGTGTCGGTACCAACTGCATGGACTTTGCATAAAAACAAACTCAACTCTAGCACTCTGGGACTGCAATAATGTAGTTTTATTTGCGTAGTTGCGTTTGTTATTGGAAATTCTACATTGTATGAGTGGTAAACAAGTGCGAATGTCTGAAGGCAAAAAGGTTACTTGCTGAATGCAATTTAGTTTGCTCTATCAGCTACTAGCAACAATATTTAGCTTGGTAACCAAGTAGGAACATGGTTTCCACGTTTTTTTTAATTGACTTTTTAATTAAAAGACTCTTCGACACAATACAATTCTCTTCAAGTTCTACCATGCTTCCGTTGATAGACCGAAATTCGGTCTAGGAAGGACATAGGTGGGAACCTTAATTACATTAACAAATATCTAGGGATGGCATTCAAGGATTCTAAACCGTTTTTAGACACGATGACTGAGTTAACCAAACAACCGCCAAACGGTGCTATGTAAATTTACCTTCGAAATCTTCACGTCTTCACACCCACGCATCATCACCTCTGCATTGATTGAACACTCACGTCAATTGTCAAATAAAGTTTTTACTGTTATTTTATTACGATCTTCGCGTTTAATAATTAATCTCTGAATCATCTCGTAAGCTCACAAAATTCCGAAACAATGGATAAACATTATATTAGCAACCGTTAGGTGAACAAACCGTCATTATATCCAGAACAGCACCTAATAGGTACCAATTTTATCTGCGGTTTGATATTCATTGTTTTTTTCATTCAAATTTCGGCTTTTGTATTCTTAATTTTACAGACATGACCAAAAAAAGACACTACGAAATCTAAATCGAATCACGTCCGGATTGTTTTTTTGCGATTTGAAACATTTTTGCGACTTCATCGTCCTGTTGGACCCTTCCTCACTCCTAACGATAAATTCCTGTGCATTGCAGCCAGATTGTAACGACCAATTTAAATATAGGTAAATAATATCGTGAAACAAATTTGACATGGACTAAGTCGGGACTTGAAGGCCAAATTTATAAATGTCTGAAGAGGCGCGAATGCGAGATGAAGATCACATTCGCATTGTTTGCAAGCCACTGAGTATTTAAACAGTAACATGGGATAACTAGCCTGGGTACACATACAGCAAACCGGTTATCAAATAACACGGGTAAGTATTTGTATATGTGGAGACTGTAGACAAAGCTGAAACTGACCTATAAGAAATATCATTCATATATCAGCCAGCAGTCAAGATTAAAACAATGGCGAGCAAGTTTAACAAAAACCTATCTTACCTACCCAGCACAGCTCATTACAATCTCAGTCAAAATATCTTAAAAACTGAGAAAACTCCAGTCTTCTGAAGAATCTAGAGTGCTTATCGAAACATCTTTTATCATAAACGGGTCATCTGCCATAGTCAACTCTGCAGCATATTTCTTCCAAAGTTATGCTTCAATGTGCAAACATTCAAACAGATATTAATCTGATGCCGTCGCTGTGCCCGAGATAGCACTAAAGTGGACCAAGGGCAGCGGCGAGATAACGCAAGGCAATGTCTGCTTGCAAATACAGGTAGGTTTTCATGTTTAGGGCTTTCATGTTGTAAAGGTACAGAATGTTGTTTAGAATTCCTATAATTTGGAGACGTGAAAGAAATGAGTCGTATTCTTAATAGCCATATTGACCAATATAATTATGTTAGTCAATCTTTCTGTGTAAGTAAGATTAACAGCTTTACAAACATTATACTGCGAGTCATTAACATGTGGAAGCTAAGATCTAGGGTTCAATAATACATTATATCATTTCGTCATCTGTATAAAGTTTCCTTGGTAAGCCTTGTTAGCGTAGGTTGGTGGCTTATCGAAAGTAGGCTAATAAGAAACAGACTTATCTCAGCGCCATCTGAATTGTCGTTACCTGCTTTATTGTTATTGCTATTTCTATAATCTGTTTCTAGGAATTAACACTCAACGTCTTGTTAGAATGATTAACATAAAATCATTCCAAGATCAAATGTCAGTTTTAAATAGGCTTGAAATCAGAGTAACCTTTGCCAAAAGTTAACTGATATCAACAAAACTATTTTAATAAGGACATTAGATAACAAATGCATATTGTTTTTATACTGAATAAGGCCGTTGATAACTCCTTATCTTGACCTCGGCTCAAAAGCGGAAGAAATCAGTTCAATAATTTTCCACCAAATTACTTTGACACTTCCCACAAATGTTATCCACTGGAGAGCGGGACATAGTGTTTTTTGTCGTGATGTATTAACATTTTTGGTAAATATGTCGCCGTCTTAAGAACTTCAAGGTTGACCTCGCAGATAAGGTATGATAATTTTGGACATAACTTTGTTGTGTGTGCATTTATGGGCTTTTTTGACGAGAACGTCACGACGTAGATGGTTTCCACTTGGTTTGTTCCGCCCAGACAACCAAACTTGACAACTAGTTGTCTACGCGGAAGAAATTTTCCGCGGGGACAACCAGTTACATGGGCGGAATTTTATTTCCGTCTACACAACTGCTTGGTAACTAGTTGTCTCGACGCAAAATTTTCTTCCGCCGAGTCAACCAGTTACCTGGACGGAATTTTGTTTCCGTCTACACAACTGTTTGGTAACTAGTTGTCTCGATGGAAAATTATCTTCCACGGAGACCACCAGTTACCTGGACGGAATTTTATTTCCATCTACACATCTATTTTTTATGCATCTTTTTCAGTTTCCGCATCAATATACTGAAAGCACCCTTTTGTCTGTGAATAAGATTCGAAATCGCGTACTCCTTTTAATTCTTTGTTTAGACCTTGTCATAATTTTTTTTTTTAATTTTGCAATAAAAAGTGCTATTTACACCATGGATTACTTGAGCTACCGGTAGATTGTTTGCAATAGTCTGCAGTTAGCTCAATTGTTTCAATTGTAAATAAATTCTAATTTATTTATATTATTTCATGTTTTTTTGTGAATAAAGATTATGTTTACCTACTTTACTTTATAATATGAATTTTTCTCTTATTTTTGCATGGAGTCACAATTTGGTTTTCGTTTTTTTTTCAAATTAGCCGTGCACAACAAAAAACACAGGTACCTATTTGGATAGAAGACACTAAAACAAGTAAAAAATGTTCTCTAACATAATTCCGTCCAGGTAACTGGTGGTCTCCGTGGAAGATAATTTTCCATCGAGACTACTAGTTACCAAACAGTTGTGTAGACGGAGATAAAATTCCGTCCAGGTAACTGGTTGTCTCCGCGGAAGAAAATTTTCCGTCGAGACAACTAGTTACCAAGCAGTTGTGTAGACGGAAATAAAATTCCGCCCATGTAACTGGTTGTCCCCGCGGAAAATTTCTTCCGCGTAGACAACCAGTTGTCAAGTTTGGTTGTCTGGGCGGAACAAACCTTCCACTTAGGTCTCATACTTACTTTCCGCTTTTGTTTCATGATGCTTCTTAAGTATAAGCACTAACGTAGTCTGCCCTTTGTTGACTTCAATAGCGGCTGCTTTTACTACTAATAGTTATTTCAGAAAATATTATTTTCCTTCTTTACGACTTTTATTTATGAATACTTATTTGCCATTTCAGCAGCAGGACTGGCTATTGAATATGTTCTGTTCTGCCTGGCTGGATCATTAGTTAGTTTTATGTCATTTTGAAGTGAAACAAATGTCTTGCCTAGGCAATGCATGCCTCGGTAATATCTCGGCACTATCCGTAACTCAGGTTGGCCCATAAATAAGGTGTCGAGGTCATGCGACCAGAAATAGCTGGATGGGAGTGTTCTTGATAGAATAATGCGTCCTCTGCAGCCTTGCTCCGATTGCGCGCCCCAGTTACGAGCCCGCCAGGATGCGCTTTTTAAGACCATTGAGGTTGTTCGACTTATTTGACACATGACGTTGACATTATGGCAGGATGTTTAGATCCTCTAACCTTTATCAGTTAGCTGTTGTACCTACCTACACTTTTTCTGGTGCTGCCTCACACTAGCGCCGCCACTTATTTTATCTAATTATTACGTTTAAGAAAGGAATTTCCAAAAAATTACGTTAGCCAGTTTGTGATACATATTAAGCTTTTTTTAATGCCTCTTTAATAGTTCTATTTTGTATATTTTAGACAGAGATGGGAAAATAGAGTTTGGTGGCCACCAACGGCAACTTCGTATCTCTGCCTATTAATACAAAATAAAACTATTAAAGAGGCATTAAAACTCATTTGAAACCTCGTATTTATTTATTTATATTTGTCTTTGGTATTTTCTAAATATAAAATGCAATCTCTTGAGGTGTTACATCACCATGACCGATATTATTTTCCTTCGATTTAAACTGATGCATTATTACCCGCATTTGCATGACGTTTCTGCAACCAGGGTTCTCTGTAATGAGTCTTATCGCTGACGCACTTAGCACGAGCAGTCCACGCGCAGAGGTTGACTCAGTTGCAGGTTAGTAGCAGGTCAAGGCTGCTAGATGGCACTAGCCGTATTACAAAGTTCATTCTCCCGCCATCTTTGCGGCGGATGGAGCAGGGTACATAATAGATTCAATGACATTTCAATATTTGCAATCTAGTTTCGTGGATCGTTTCACTGGCGTTTTTTATTTATTTTTTGACAATACACACTAGCTCATCTCACATCACTCATACACACACTCATCTAGCCCCAAGCTAAGCAGAGCTTGTGTTATGGACACTAGATAACTGATATAGGTACATAATACAATAGGTACCTACCTACACTACATAGATAGATATTTTTTATTAAACATAGAAAAAACTTAAAACATTGGGAATAAATATTTGCAGATCGTAAAAACATTTGACCCAGGGCGGCAATCGAACCAACAACCTCCGGCGTCGCAGGCGGACCTTCGCCCGCCGCGCCACATCGGTCGTCAATTAGATTGCTTTTGCTAAAATGCTGGTCTGATTCCCATTTTCGACTAGAACCCTAGACATTTAGACAGAAAACAACATAAAACTATTTTTGAATAACCTACCTTAGGCGAGTAACAAAGAGGTCGACCCTATTTTTCGACGACAAGACATAACAGCCCAGCCCAGAATAAATCCATTCATGAATCTATTTTGATCGTTGAAAGTCGGGATAATTTTGGGTATTTTAGACATTGGCAGTGTTTCAACTTACAGCTAAAAGTACTTGCATGTTTCATGAATAACAATGATTCATTTTCAGTGCATTCTCCCATAAATATATATCTGTGCCTACGTGCTGTTTGATTAATCTTCGCTTTAGAAAGTTAAAACGAGTGCTAATATATTTTTTTTTAATTTTCAGCCTCTTTATAATCCCGTAGGTCAGCAGCTAAAGTACCAAGCAGCTAAAAGTTCTTTACCTTTCATGGTGACTCTACCAAACACCTTAAAACAAAAGATATAGGAACATAATGTAAGCAAAGTATTGACTAGCTAAGTATAGGTATTGATTTATTCTATATGTAACTTATGTATGTAAACGCCAGTTTGAAATACTTGAATGTGGAATGTATACCAAGATGTTGCAAGCGTAGGAGTGACATAAGTGTCGACCATAGACAAAGAGTTATCGTTTATTTTCAAGGGCAGCTGTTAATGAGTTGCGCGTGAGTAGCCATAGATGCTAGATAACCCAAAAAGACGGTCGTCACTGTCGTCAGTGCATTCCTTAGATTACAGAATGTTTACCTGCTCTCAAGGTGTTAATATGACAGACAAAACTTGATACTGAGAAACCTTACCTCAACCTCAACAGTCTATATTGGTCCACTACTGGACGCAAGCCTCCCCGGGATAGGCGCCATATTGGCTTTTATCTCATGAGTGTAGTGCCCAAAATCCCCACGCCGGGCATGCGGGTTTCGGATCGCAGTTCTGTGGTGGAAGTTCTGCAGGAGGCGCTGCTGTCCGCCCCCACATACTGAGAAAACGGGGTGGAAAATAATGCATTAGCTGGGTTACCACGATTTTATTTCAAAGACAAAGTCAGGTCGTAGGCACCCAATATCTCAACTTCTTTATATCGGACTTTAAAGAAGAAGCTTCTATTTTCAACTGTATGTTCGCCGATTTTCTTTAGCATTTTTCCGCAAAACTTTATTTGAATGGGGCGAACCTAGCGGGTTTGCTTGTCAATCTAGGCTTAGATCTCAGTACTCACGAGATCCCCGTGGTAAAAAATTAGAATTACATAAAATTCAACATTTTTCCTTCGGTTTCAAAATAGCGGAAAAAAATTACGATAAAAAAATCATGAAAGTGCACTGTTTTGCACCTAGGTACCTATTTGGTCGGGATCTCAGGAACCCTATCGACAAGATTTTTGTTTTGATTCGTAGGTTATTATATTACTAATTCTTTGGTTCCTTAATACAGTTTCTTCGTAAGTTGTAGTTTTCTTGTAAATAAGCAAAAACATAATTTTTGCTCTTACGCGCCGTACCAAAAACGTATGCTGCGTCCCGCTCCTATGAACGCGAAATCCTATGCCTATCCTTTTTACAAAATGGCGCCCAATGCGCCCTCTTATGGAGTTTGAAGTCAGTTTTTACAAAACAATCAATTTTTTTGTTTTAATGTAACTTACCTAAGATTTCTGTGTTCAAATAATGAGTCCTAAACTACAAGTAAAACGGTCATTATCATTACCATGTCAGACCGACCGACACAGACTTAAAACGAGTGTTTGATGACGCTTTTGCTTCCGCTCTGTCGCTTTCAGAGTTTAACTACGGTTTAAATAAAGACCTTGTTTATTGTAGCAACAAACACATAAAATAATGATTTATTACCTAGGAAATGTGCAACTGAAATGTTAATCGTCCCTGAAGGCGAGTTGTAACTCTTGAATATTTCTGTACATTTCTTTGAAAATGTAACGGTTAACTTAAACTTGAAATAAAGCACTCGTTTGTAAGCAGATATACTTATTTAACATGGTAAGGAAACTTAATTATTGTTTTCTTTTGACCATTGTTTTAAAATAGAAAACATCAAAGAGCATAAGCCTCTTACTTGCGTAGTCGGCTAAATAGATACAAGCTCTTGAGAAGATGATCTTTGTTAGTACAACACTTGACAATTTTGACACAATTGAATTACGGATATGGGGAACAGGAAAGAAAATGAGGTAACTTTGAGGTACTTTGGAAGGTGGAATTAGTTTTCCTGGAAAACAAAACCCCACATTAAAACTCAGGTGCATTAAAACTATCTAAGATAAGGAGCAAAAGTTACATGTTTGAACCATTTTTATACAATAGCATTTAAACTAGTTAGGTATGTTGGTAGGTACCTAACATGGTTTATGATTATTATCACCAGCCAAGTCCGTTGCGACGACGACTTGCTGGAAAAGGAGGTACCTATCTATATATAGCTATAGATACTATCCTGCACTAAAAGTTGAAGACATAAAACGGACTGATGATAAAAAATAAAAGTAGTAAGTAATTATAACAGCCGTTAAAACCGTAAATGCCAGGCGCAATGAATTTAAACTAGATAAAAACAAGTCGTGTGTAAGCCTTTGCAAAAAAAGTAATCCATTTGCCCTTTTGTCCGTTCAATATTAAAAAGCAAAAGGCTTCGCCGGCCAGCCATGTTTATTGTGAAGCGTAATTACAACTCTGGTCGCAATAAATTCGGTTCGATGACATGAGGCATGTTTCGGCCTTCACCTCGAATATCGATAAATCAATCCATTTGACGGTAGAAGGGGTTTCAATTCTACCATGACTTGGTAGGTTGGATGATAAAGATTTCCTGTGACAAAGGGTGGAAGGCAACTGAATGAACATCGGTGGCGCAAGTCCGGTGCGTTAACGCATTCACTGCCCAGCCGCCACAACATTGTCGAGAGGCACGAGCCTCTGTCTTGGGCCATGAAAGTGTTAAACTTGAGTTCCGATGGTTCTGAGCCACAAAACTGACTCTCTTGCAAATTAGGTGTACCTATTGTAGGTGTATCTTTGTGTCCTTTTCGAATTTTGCAATAACATTGTGTTCTATTGCGAAATATGAGACAACCATGTTGTACCTAATCCTTGACTGGTTCGGCACTGGTTAACATGTAACCTAATTATTGTTACGAATAAAGAACTTGAACTTGTTCCTGCAATCCTGATGACAAAGGCAAAAAAGAAACGTTCAAATATGCAGTTTTATGCAACGCAATGCGGCAGTAGTTATACCTTTATGAGTAAAGCGATTGAAAGGAGAAGTTAAAACCAGTGTGCGATTGGCTGGAGTCGTGAGACCATTCCACAATATTCCTAGGTAGAACAATGCTTGAACAATGGGGCTGGCTGGCTGACTTACGGCTGGCTTTGTTGCCGATCATTGCTGCAAATCGGTGTTGCCTAGTTTTGTCCAATATTTATCTTTTCAATTCTCAGTAGGTATAAATCGAGGCCACCGCCTACCGAAGCCATAAAACTAGTTTAAGCGCTCTTAAAATCACGAAATTTTGCAAAAAAAAAACAAAATTATATCCAGATTCAAGTGGCCGTAACAGATGGAGAATCTTTCGGTTTCGGATAGGCTATAGACGGAGTTCCGAATCCAAATTTTATCCCACCACAAGCACCAATCATCGAAATGGCAGCCACTTTGAAGTTCTCATGGAGCAACAAAACAAAAGTCTTGTAACTTGGCAACACTGGCTACGAGTTACGACGCTATAAATACTGCAAGACGTGCCCCTGACCCCACGTATGGCTGCCACTAGAGAACTCGACACTAGGCTATAATAACTCGCCGACTAAACAAAGTGTGATTGCTCCCTGATGGTGGTTTGAAACCACCGCTTTTGCTGCAAATATTGAGGCATTTAAACACCTCAAATGGCGCAACTCTGATTTATCGGCAGTTAAATGTGGTTTAAACAGGCACATGCTAGAGAGATTGCGAACAAAGCACAGCTCAATAAGGAATCAAAGGAAAAGGTACCACACACCTACCCAAGAAAATAAAATACCAGCCAAGAGCGAGTCAACTCCCACGCGAAGAGTTCCTTACCATACTTTCGCAAAAGATACAAGAGAAATCTTAAAAACAGATATTGTTATGGATCGCCATTAAAGCAAAAAGCTAATATGACGCACACCCATTCAAGTACTGACCAAGCTCAACGATGCTTAACTTCGGTAATCGTTGTTCAACTAGGTATGGTCATATTGGTCGTTGCCCCCCTTAATTATTAAATTTATATTATTTGTATTTAGTCTATCCATTTGATAGCCTGACAGACAGCGGCGGTTTAGTAATAGGGTCCTGTTTTCACCCTACGTGACCAGAACCCTAAAAAACAAACACGAATCCAAAACTCATGAATCACTTCCAGGGTGGAACAAAGCCCGGAACAATCAGCAAATTGCGTGTCGAAGTAAAAGATCGATTTACACTAGATATATCCGCAAATAATGCTTTGCCCAGACGAGACTTTGGCGGTGATCCAGCACAACTAGATCGCTTAGCTTGCACCGTTGTTGGCAGTCGCCATAACAGGCGCTGTGGAATTTCTCGCAAGTTGCATAAATCTGATGCTAAGTACAACACTATTGCGCTTGCTGACTAGTAATGTATTCTTTACCGTCTAGTCAAGTCCAGAACAGGCTGCATTTGTCAAGAGAAAAACATTTTAAATTAAATATGAATCTCAATTTTGGAATCCGAGAGTCGAAATCGAGTGAAGAAACCGCAAACAGCGCTGAGCTCCCTAAACGCAAAACGGTTGAAAACAGCTGATCTGTTTCTGAATCAGGGTTCTTCAAAAACCGTTGTGAAAAATCCTAAATCTTTGTCAGAAACAGTTTTCTCTATTGTTTTAATTGGATTTCCCTGTCATATCCTAGTTTTCATTTTTTTCGTTCTTTCATGGCTCTGAATTCTTTCTGACTCAAAATTCTCAAGTTATGCGACATTTTTCCACTTGCAAAGTTCCCTTTGTGATGGCATTCTCACATAGAACAATGTGCCCGAGGTACAAACCTTCGGTCCTTCTCATGTGATTGCTTATTGGTGCTTATTGGCCATGACCGTGGCTCGCAATTAGACGTAATTACCTTCAATTTGTTCTACCGATGTTATTCTCCAGTCTGCTGTGATGTCTACGTGCTATGTAATTATTTTTTTTCCTTTGCGAATTAAACCCTAGCTTGTTAAATTACGTACTAAATTGCTGCGGAAGTTCATTACGTGAGTTTATTTTTGCTCTGCACCTGATGCTGATAACTATTTAAAGTTATTGCATTGCTCCGTGTCAGTAAGTACTTAACTCTGGAAATGTATTTGACTTAACTCTATTACCTATCATTATACCAAGCGGAGATGAAAAAATATAAAGGTTGCCACGTTGCAGCTGCTGGTGAGCCGTGGTGGCGTGAGAAACTCCTCAACTCCGTAAATTCATCCGTGGATTTCGTAAAAGACGACCAAGGACACCTGACAGAGGAAGGGCAGCATGGAAGCTCCTTCTGTGTATTTTAACACCTCTGCTGCGAACAATGCGCCTGCCAATCCGCCTGGCTAATCGTGATTACGGCCGGCCTAATCATCCCTTGTTTGGGGGTGTACTTATGTCCAGTAGTAGACTTTAAAGTGCTTACAGGTATAATCAGCTGGCTATAAAAACAAGTAAGAAAGATTACTTAGTTTTAAGTTTAAACATAAAACTAGAATTTAAACGTGCCTAGGTTACAGAGGCCCGTTGGGCAGTATGTGCAAACAAAGTCTATAAATAGGTAGGTACTAATAAAATTATGATCTCAAACTAATTATACAAACAAATTATCACACTCCGCTCCCACATGTACATTTTTTGTTTTAAATAAACTCCTGTTATTTTTTGTAATTACAAACTTGGCAAGGAAGTCAGCCACAGCCTGTCAATCTATTTTAAATTTAGTTTTTTTTTAATTTTGGCAAATTCCACCTTCTCTAGGAGTCAACGTTTTCTCTGACGGCCGACACGGCTCATGTCGCAGAAATAAATAGGTGTTTTACTTTGCCATATGTTTAGAAATAAAAACATTGTCCTGTTCCGGTGTGATCGTGAGAAATGTGTTGTCTCTACGGAATAGTCGCAATTTATCGTTTTTTAGAACTTTTTATCTAGCCTAACGACAGTTTTTATTTTACATTTGTGGATTCTGGAAGTGAGATGTCATGGGAGGGAAGGAATTAGACACCCCTTGGGTGTTTTTAGACAGCACCAGAAACAAGCTCAATAAACGAATGTTTACCTAAAAAACGGCTAACAGCAATTTGGGCGTAGTTATGCAGAAACCGGCCATACTCAAATTTTGCCAAAATGAGTTTTAATGGCCATGGGAGATAAAAGTTAGGAAGGAACTTAATAGGTACAGCGCGCGCAGTGTGCTCTAATTATTAAGCCAAGCCTTCTAGGACTATCTATCTCCGCTCGCTTTATAGATAAAAATTGGCAAATGTCATAAAATGTCAATGAGATTAACAAACTGATGATCTACCAAATTTTACTACTTTTATGAATAACAAGTGGTTATTTATAAAAACCGCTAATTCAATGACAAATTTTGCGAGTCATTAGGACTTTGTCTATCAATAATCTGTACTGAGAATACTTAGGTACTCAAAGGTATAAGGTATAACACACGTTTAAAATATTTAGGTATGTATTAAAAACTATCTATCAGACTAATTCGCTTCAGTAGGTACGTATATAATTATGCCTAGCAACACTAGATTAAGTACCGTATCATTATGCCATAGTATATTACCCGAAGAGGACAATGCCTATTAGGTACCTTGCATTATGTAAGTGTGCATCGGCAAGCGACTCACGCGCATCCAACGGTCGATGGGCGTCTGACCCAATTGCAATTTCATTCCAATAGCCTCCACCTCTGAATTCTTATTACTGGTGAGGCATGTACATTATGCTGGCATGTGTAGTGAGAATCATTAGTTGGTGATGAAAATCAATGTACTAATCAGCTATCTATTACATATTTTACCAGTTAGGTACTTGTTTAATTTAACACAAGCTCTCCTTTCTTTGATGGTGATGACCAGCATTAGCCACACGCGCTTTATTCTGGTCTCCATGGAAGGCCAGCGCTATGGCAGGATTCATCCTGCCATAGCATCGGCTGAGTGTTGGCTAATTTTGCGACCGCAATTGTTCCCTCTCAGTTTGAATTTTTCTTTTGTTTGTGCTATGTATGTATCGGCATGGTCGAACTTAGTTTCATTCATTTATGGTATCGGTTAACAAAATAAACGTATTTTTACATTTACTCCTTTTACTTACCTAAAAATTATATAATTTATTAAAAAACTAAAGGTGTTTTAGGAGATTGGGAATAAACCTACATTGATCTAGCTAGCACCAGTTTTAACAAGCCCGTGCACAATAATAAATATTTTCCTACTGCCAAGATCTCATTTCATCGAAAATAAATGATACGTAATATCACAGAACCAAAGTGATGGTTGATCTTGTAAACCTCATAAAACGGCGTTACATCCTAACAGGAAAAATCGAGCAAGAAAACCTACCTACGTAAATTCTTCAGCTTTATTTTCGTTGGTAGGTATTTCCTGAATATGGCTCTGGTTATTTAGTCCCGTAAACAAATTCCTGAATGCCATTTATAAACATCGATTATGATGCCAGTTCTCGCAAAAAATAACCAAAGGAAACTCGTAAATAAGCTCGTAAAGCGTGCTGTACCCAATTATTACGATTCGCTGACTTTAATCAAGATTAATATCAAGGCGAAGCTGTATAACGTTGTCCAGAAACACCGCCACTTTGGTTATATGAACATGTAAATAATTAATTTAAATTATGGAGAAATGAAAGTTATATACCGAATCGAATATACCTAAGAGCCTAGAATTCTTGATGGTGATGCTGATGACCTACTGATACATGAGATTATTCGTATACATACTTAGAATGCGTTTACTAATAAAATACAAACTTAGCCAGGTATTGTGTGCTGTCGTCGTGCGGATAAAATTTGTGAATTATTTGCAGCAAAAGGTTACTTAATATAGGTAATACCCCTTAGTCAGAAGATCAAATAGATAATGTAGTAAGTAATTATCGACCTGTGTTCATCTTGATAAGTATCGGTGATCGTCCCTTACGCAATTGATGGTCCACGACCCACAAAGTCGTGATCTTTGAGGAATAAAGAAAATACAGTTAGGTTATCTAAGTCTTAGCATCATTCCCTTCCAAGGTAATTGTTGCAATACAAAGCATCAATACCTCGGGTTCTCAGAGAATACAATGTGATGCGTGCAGACCGATCAGCCCCGATCATTTCATATCATTCGGACTCGGTAGTTGCATCACGTAAACTACGTTGAGGCACGTTGCTGTAACGACGTGAACCTAACCAGTTTATTCAAACCCTACTACCTCCAGATAAGGTTGTTATTCTGTTATTCTGATTCCAAGCTCGTGTGGATCGCTCTCAAACGAAAGTAGATCCAAAGGTTCTAGTTTAAAGGCTAAGTTCATTTGCCGTTGATAGCACTGTCTAGATTGCATTATGTAAGCGCTCTTGCCAGCGGAACGGTAACATGGTTCCTTAGCAGGTCACATTGGTGCGAATGACATCAGCGTTGCAGTGTGGACGAACAGGATCTACTAATGGGCGGAGCAAGGATGGTATAGAGGGCTAAAGACTTTTTTTTATCTAAATACGGCTATTGCATTTGCGTAATAACCTATGGAACAGAGTTTTTGTCGTCACTGTACCAGTACCAGTGCATCAACGGATCAAACCGTGTTTTGTTTATGATTGTGTTTAGACTTGATCTCTGTTTAGACTTCGTTTTAAAATGGTATCTAGGTACCAGAATAGACGCTAGCTTTCATCTAATCTTTCAGAAGAAGAGAATTAAATCCAAACTGACCCGGACCCGACATCTTCTCATGTTTATTAGTTGTGTTTTTTCTATATTTCCTTGGTTAAATATGTTCAAGCTGCTAATACTGGACAAATCCTAGCTACGTCCATTAGCATTGCGTATGCAATAGATGTGCCATAGCCTTGAATCCCCAGGTTCAACGGATGGCGTTAAGCCAACCTTTCACTGACCCACTACAGGCTTCTTCGGAATATAATGGGAATCCCAACCATTACAATCATCATCACTGACGGTGACAATCTTTTAAATCTTTTGCAATATCATTGTGAGAAATGTGTGAATCATAGAGATCCGCTGTGAAAATACGGAGTCATTTGAGGAAAGGAGGAGGTTTCTTTTAAAAGTTTCAAAGGCAAGTTTAGGCCATAGATCTATTGATCTTTGGTTTAGGCAACACAGCTACTTGCTTTCTCGTTCACTTTACTGTAACTTGTGTATTTTTATCTCTAACATTATTAGTTTCACCTAAGTACGTCAACGCAGGTTCGTTGCGTATGCTTGGCTAAATCTTTAACCTTTGTGCTGTGCAGGTAATAGGAGGTAGGTAGATAAGATACTAAAATCTACTAGGTACCTATATAATTGAAGTCACTCAAGTAAAGGCTATAAAGGGCATGCAGGCGTGTTAAGTGTCATTATCTGCTTAATACCATCGTCATTTGCTAGATTTTTTGCGATGGTAGCGACTCACGGGTTTGATAACCTGGAGACCTTGGTCTTAATTGCGCTGCTCTGGCCATTCCGCCGAGCGAGACCACTTTTTTATGCGCCTGCACATCGCTAGTTCACAGAATAAGTAATATTATGACTGCTGTAGTTTCTCTTATGGCGACTCTAGATTCACTTATAAATATTTATATCTTGATTGATCGGTTGTCGATTGACTGAGCTTTTGCTTATTTCGGTAGAGCGACACCTGCCCAAAGTAGCAAAAGCTCCACAAGTCTAAAACTTTCTATAAGCAAGATTATAATGCTAGTAGGTAGGTACTTTACTTACCCACATATTCTGAAAGGAAGTAAAACACCACAGGGTTCGTTCTCATGAGGAATAACTCAAAAAGACTCAAATGCAGCCATGAATGGAAGGGCGCAAGAGTGCGTTTTATTAAACAGCTCCTATCGGCGGCGGCAGCGAAGGCTTTGCACGCGCTTTTCAAGAAACCTATGTTGAGGTGAACAATATCCCGTCCCCGGGATATTGTTTACCTCTTTACCCATTAACATCTTTATGAAATGGTAACAGAAGACAAAGTTACTTTCGCTTGTATAATGTTAGTATGGATTTATAGTTGTCAGTTGAACCTGATGTTGAATCTGAGTGTTAACCTTTTTAGATGTCACAGAATAAATACTTTTTACTTTTACTTTACTAACTTCCGCGCGAATAACTTAGACCTAAGACATTGTTAGTTTTTAGATGAAGTCCATTGCTGTTGCCGGTTTTCCAAGTGATGCAGGAGAGTCTTTATAAAAAATATGACTATTACCCAACAAAGTGAAAACGCTGCAATAACTGGGGTAAAGCCGCGCAGATGACATCTACAGAAACAAGTCGGTTTGCTTCGAGTGCGCTCTACCGAGAAAACAGCACTCGCTTGTATCCTTGCAATAAATCAACTTTCTTGTTTTTATCGTTAGCTTTATTTTGAGAAAATGTTTTGTATTTATTATAAGATCACTCACAGACAATTACTTAAAAGTAGGTAGAGCCACGTAAAAGCCTGGCAGAGTCTGGCCTTATAGGTTATTATTATTAGTCAATCTTATAAAAATAAACTTTAAATAAATGAAAACTCATGAAATTTATTTTTGTTTCAGGTAAGCCAGTATTTATTTTAAGAGGAAAACACATAAAGAAAAATTGGAGAAAGGTAAGGTAGCTCTTTCAATAGCAAAAAGAGTCATGTAGAGTCGCAGCAAATGAACTTCTTGATAAAGTAAATATAAAAATTATTTGTTTTTACAAAGATTTCTGTTGTACCACTTTTAAAAATAATTATTAAAAACTTGGCGTTTCTCATCTTTCTTCCAAAACCACAACAAAGCTTGTCATGGCTGTAAGCCAACTTTAGGGTAAATTAATCACTGCTCGGTAAATAACTCGCCATTTATAAATTTGTACATTCCAAACAGAAAATAAAAATTTTAAACACCAATCTAAGAAATGTAAAATTTTACTGAGCCAAATAAATACTACGGCGGCGGTAGTAGTATTTTGATTAGGTATCGTACATATCTAACCTACCAACCTATGTAGGTACCTACCTACCTACTTAACCATAAATTAACAGTTTGTGACTTGTAGGAAGGTTTGCGATTTCCTTTGTGTTGCTAACCTTGGATTGGAGAATGGATTGACCAATTTCATCTTTAATTTGACATCTAATCGAAATCCAGTCGACAAAAAAGGCCGCAAAAACAAATAAAGCATGACTAGCGAATAGCAAATGTTCTTGCTAAAAATTGTGAGTTTGTCTGGTCTTCTTATGCCCATTTTTCGATGAAGGTCCAAGTCAGAAAATAAAGAAAAAGACACCTAGCCAATATTAACTGGATAATCACGTAGGCATGGCTTCGTTTGGCAATGGCATGTACCTAGTACTTAATCCAAAAAAATAAAAATAAAACATATTAAAACATACAAGGATCAAAATGGAATTTAATTAAAATAAAGATATTTATATTATTTAATCATAGTAAGTAAAGTAGGTGTTAACTATTACTTAACTTTTTTTTGCCCCGTTCGTTTTTTTGGTTCCGTGTCTGAAAACCTACGACTGAACCTTTCAACCTGCCCGATCTTTTTTTCGGCACTGACCAAGCTTGAAAAACTAAAAATATGAACCTATTTTTATACCTGTGAATCGTGAATTTGTCTCAATATTTTCGTTTTCGTGATCAGTAGATAAATGCTGTGAAACAAGCTTTTAGGTGCACCTTTGAACAGGCTTTAACAATGGCGCATGATTAATGGAGAATATCCGGGAACCTGCAAGCCAACTGTGGCCCTGAAACAGCAATGGAAACAAAACTTCGAATAACACGCAACGCAACGTCCAAAATATAAAAAGGGTTATTTTTCTGCGCCGAACGAACTATACCATGACATAGTTCTAGTTTTGATGCGCATCGGTTGTATTAGTACTCAAAACTGAAATGCATCACCGATTTCTCTTAACTCTTCTCTCTTTTCGTTAAAACTCTAAAACATGAGCTATCATGTATTTAAATTAATGGCCATTTACAGTTTTTAAGAATCAATTATTGGCAGTAGAACTTCTCTAGTTAATCTAAACTCAAACGGAACCACCTTTGGCACTAGAGAAACTCTACTGCCAAAGGAGATCCTCGCGGTGGTCTCTGAGTAATTGAACATTAGCCAGCCATAAAGAGAATGATTGTGTAATTCGGCAAAGAGGACGATTAGGGGAAAGAGGTTGGAATGAGAAGAGGGGGAGGGGAGGAACCAATCGAGCAATTTTACAGCACGCACGACTGGTCAACCTCACGACTATACAAATACTTAAGATGGTGGATGAGACAAAAACGTGTTTGCGCGATGTTTTTATTGGTAAACTTTCTGTTACCAGACTACAATGTTTAATATTCCTTAATTTTCCTCTTATTAATTTATTAAAGTGGATTGAGGATAGATTAAATTTGCCTTCGTTCGTTCGAAGGATTTGCCTAATAATTACATATTGAGGCGTTAAAAAAAATTGAACTCCCTTTGAGCTTGGAGCTTCGTACACTAGTAATCAGTCTTATCTTAATGGATAAACTTCGAAATGAAATACACTTATTAAATAATACTATAAGCGAATCTTAATAGTCAACTCTTTGAAGTCAACGAGAGAACGAGCAATAATTTAATTTTAAGCACATGAAAAATCCTTTTCATGTGCTAAATTAATCAACGCGTAATAGACAAATTGCTGTTCACCTACGTAATCACAGATAAATGGTCGCTTAGCTCAAAACAATAAATTATTCATTTCACAAGAGCGGCAATCCGTGTAATGTTATGTGCAGATTAATAGGCGGATTTTTAAAAATTGCATGACTGATATGTTTGAGCTCAGAGTTGGTTGAGCATCTCCAAAACACAGCAGGTCAACGCACCGCGGCTCCACGTGATGCTGTGACGTGAATCAGCCATCAGGTTGGAGTTTAGCAGCAATGGCCGTCATCCCCACTTCTAAACCAATCTGGCCGTCATCGTTGCGATTGCGACTCACATAAACGTTCGTCATACATCGCTGCTCGAATAAGACAGATAGGTACGGTTCCGCAATTTATTTTGGGATGCGATGCAATAAATTCTAATTTTGATTTGGTACATTTTACTGTAGGAACTAGAAAATTATCGCGGTTCCCTGAGTGTAGGTAAGGTACCTCAATTTCATCTACCTAGTTACATCATAATAATAATGATGAATGGCGGAATGGATCGTGTCACAAATGAAGTAAGATAAGCTTGCATGCTCTTATGTAGTTTGTATGATTATTTATCAAATAAATAGTAAAAAAATGTCGGAAAAATAAGTAGGTCTAGCTAGTAGGTACTGGATTATTTTTTTGGGGTAGGTACCTAGTTAGTTATACATGTATCAACTACAAAAGAGTCCTCAAAAAACAGCATTTTTTGGTTGTACGGCTTTTGCCTTAAGATAGCCAAAAAGGTAGGTATATAAGTACCTACCTATTCAACTATTTTCAAGTTCAAACTATTTCGTAACAAACGAAGTTGTTTTGATAGAGTAAGTCTTCATAAATCGAGGGTGTTTTATCGCTGCGCTACATTCTATCGCCCGGTGACTTGACTTTCTGCGCAGCCAGGGCCGCGGGGTGGCGCGCGGGGAGGGGTGACGTCACGTCGACCGTGGCAGTGAGAGCGGCGGCCGCGACGTTCGTTCGCTCGCTCTCGTACTCGGTTGAGGACGGTCGCGCGCGCGCAACGTGCTCTCTGCTTCACGTCTCGAGGCGCGACAACTTTGAAGCTCGACTCATCTCGCGTGTTCACCTGTTGCACGGTTTCACGGATTGTGTTTGTGATTACAAAATTCTTCGCCACACTCGGTGACTGTGAATTCGTTTAGATCGGGCCGCCAGACGAGTGCATGTCCGTTGAAACGCGTTTGGATTGTTTTGTGCGAGGAAAGAGTGAAGTGAAAACCTTCGGAGGATGCCCCTCGGCGCTCGTGGACCCCGGCGCGTATGATTTCGCCGAGATGAGACGCCGCTGGTCAAACAACGGGGGGTTTACGCTGCGGATGCTTGAGGAGAGTTCCTCGGAGGTGACTTCTTCGTCTGCGCTGGGAGGTTTGGGCCCGGCGATGGTAATGTCGCCGGAGTCGCTGGCTTCGCCGGAGTACCCTGGGCTGGAGCTTTGGGGCTACGAGGAGACCAGTATGGCCTACAATCCGACGCCCTCGCTGCTCGGCACCTGCTCCATGCAGCAGCAGCAGCAGCAGACGCAGGCTCAGCCATTGCCGTCGATGCTGCAGAACTGCCAGACGCCTACTCCCAAACCTTCGGATTTCAAATCGGAAAATGAATCTATGTCTTCAGGTCAGTCATATTTTACTTTCAACAACAAACAACGGTCTAAATATTAATGTAAGGTCAATTATAAATTGCTATTAATACAAACAGACATCGGACATGATTTGTTAAGGTAGATATTTTCTAATAAGTACAAGTTAATCATACCTAACTGTATCTAGCTAGGTACAGTAAAATCAAAACAATACCTTGGACGTCTAGCACCCGTAGAATTTAATAGAAATCATGCGAATTCCCACGTTTTTTGGCGGCAACTGGCAACAATTCGGTGCGAGCGCAATGCCAACGACCTTTGGCCCGGATACCTTGACCGGGCGTGTTGTCTCCTTGCCCTTACAATCGCAATCGTTTTGTTTACGTTCCGTTCGCCGCCGGATAGAACTTCAGGAAAGCGTTTCGTTCTCTATACTATTAATTAGAATACAAAGTACTTATATACTTGGGTTCAGAGGGAATTGGATTCAAGATTGTTTAATGAAAAAATAACAATCTCATTTTTTTCGCCATGTTCACCATCACGCTCGCCTGTCCTATGGTTTCGTACATCGAATCTGTGACTGATAGGTATCTACCTACCTATACCTACCTAGAGCCTAACTGCTATTTAGCGCATAACATGACAGGTAGGTATAATCGCGAACAAAAGTGGCTGATGAAAAAATATCTCATAAGTACCTACCTACTCTGTTCTAGAATCCAAGATATATTTTGTCAATAAAAAGATTTATGAATGAAAACTTATCAATAACAGAAAAGGTACCTAATCATCACTAAAAACAAAAACACTAGGTACCTACTTACTTTGACAATGCATAATTGCACGATTTTTTGCGATTGGCTCCAGTGATAATGACACCCATGTCGTAAAATATTTTCAACTAATACCTACCTATTCCTTGGTTTTACAGCCCCTTTATTTACAAATCATATCTTGGATTCTCAAACTGAGTAATAGGTTTAAGGTAGGAACAGAGAATAGTGCCTACATGCCTAACCTGCCACCGTCAGCTTCAATACGTACCGATCCTATCCATCCAAAGGTTGCCTGGAAGAGATCGCTGTTAGCGATAAGGCCGCCGATTGTGCCATATTCTATATAGTTAGTACCCATTAAGTTCTTATTAAATTGTTCTGTGTATTGATGGTGCAATAAAGATATAATCTATCTATCTATCTATCTATCTGGAATCTACTTGGTAGCTAGGTCCAGTAGGTATGTGATACTATTCAATTATTATCATTTATCATCCTTTCATACCTACCCCAGAAAGTGATATTGGAATGAATGAGACCCCGTAGGCGACGCCATACCTACCCACCTACTGTTATTCTATTCGCTTGTCATGACCACCTATTATTAGGGAGGCTAGACAGTCGAAGTAATTCATAGAATTGACTTGGCAAAATGGGGTAGGTATCGTTTGATAGCCCTTGTTTCCCAGCACCACCGACTCAATTATTATTACTTGAGTACTATACTACTCAATTTATTGTATTATTGCGAACATTTTGTGTGAATTTGTGCTCTACAAACAGGGTTGTTAAACTAGAGAAGTCCAACATGATCCCTGCAAGGGCACAGCAATGTAAAGTTTAAATTCTTTAAAGCAATTAGTATACAATTAATTAGGTACCTATAACGTTCTAATACTAGTTCTAATTTATTTCTATTATTTGATTGTAATTTTCTTTGTGAATAAAGGTATAATTATAACGTAATTAAATTTAACTTTTCTACATGTATGTACTTATATATCGAGTAATGACTGAAACACGCTGTAATCATAATCATAGATCTAAGTATTTTTTTCACTTAGATCTTAGGCCAATAAATAGATAGATTTCTATTATAAGTGCTTCTTCAACCAATCTCGTGCTAGATCAGGTAATTTTAAGTATTTTATAATAATAATTTTCAAACATTGAATCTATTATCGTTGCTATTTGACTGTGCTTCGTACCGAAGTAACTAATTAGAATCGAATTTAAAAGTCAAAATAGGTCGCGCGACCTATTTTAAATATTGCAGTCTAATTTTAATTAAACTTTAATGTCGCCTTCGATAACAAATAGGTACCTATCTATGTCGGACCACCGCAAAACAATGACTAATTTTTATCATCATAAACATTCAAGGTAATGGAAGATTTACTTGCGACATCGAGCACGCCGTAAATAAAAAGGAAATAGGTAAAAAAATCCATCCACCTACGGCAACACTTAATATTAAGGTGAAGTGAGTCCCAAAACCCACGTTTTGACTCCACGGAAAATCAATTTTAAGGCCAAAAAACATCAATTTTTTAATTTGTTTTTGATGACAATAAAAAGTTTAGGATTCTCGTTAGGGACTTATGGGAGTCGAAACACGATTGACTAAACTTGACTCGATAGAAAAAAATCGCAAAGTTACCTCTAAATCTTAATTTGTACAGTGGTACTTCTACGGAAGAACCAGTTTCATTTGCTGGTTAATTAACATATTTCAATGAAACTTCGTCTACGTGTTCCCTAATATATACTTTAGAGGATTATGGTTTTACATTATTGCGAAAGAACATAATTTTGTAGCAAAAACACATTTAAAAATAACTACTAGTGAAATTGCGCGCGGGCCGGCCATAATGCGGCTCTCGCCTTTCATCAGTCGGCCGCAGCGCCTCGTCGAGAGCACCCGTGTACAACTTTTGCGACCCCTTGCCCCCCCGCTGCCGCCTACGCAACTAATATTGTACGAGACAGAAAAATGGGCAATAAGAAGTGTAATAAAACAAGAAAATATTCGCGATTGAAGCTCAAGAAACTCAAATTGATGAACTTGAACAGGTAAGTAAGTTTTTTATTGATCTTCTTACAACTAATAAGTACCTACCTATCTACCTAGATAGGTAGATACTTATATATTTTATTTAGATCGTTCTAAATAAAATATGTACCTACCTACCTAATCGTTTGAACATTTTTCCCTCATTAGTTATTCAGTAGGTAGGAAGGTAGGTAAGGTAAGGTAAGGTAAATAGGTATATTTGTGAAATAGCTAGGTACCTACTTACATAATTTTACTATCTACTATGTATATTTTTACAGAACTCTTGTCAGTCCTAATCCCGCACCTGACATTGTTGGGCTGGCGGCGCGGCGGCGGCGGCTGAGCAGTCACAGGGAACAAGTAAAGACGACACATTACCACAATTGCCAGAAACATCGAGTGTGGCCCTAGTAGAACTTCAATCGGTGTCACCCAGATTTTTTGAGTAAGCTACCTGACGCAACTAATTTTTTATCTATTACTAGCTTCTGCCAGTGGCTTCGCACGCGTTTTTCCAGGAATAAAATATTTATTTTATTCCAGGTGTAACCTGGACAAAGAAAAATTTCAGCTCGATCCGTCAGTAGTTTTGACGTGAAGAGATAAGTAATAAACATAACATTATGATTGACATTCAAACTTTCGCTTACTTATATGTAATAATTATGTGTTACTATAACTAGGTATAATATATAGGTACCTACTTGCCAATATATAATACCATATTAGGTACCTAAATATAAACGTCTGTTCTGAATAAGGTACCCGACCCAAAGATGGGCCCGGTGCCTAAGATGGCCCACTTTTGAAAAACTTATTTCCACTGATTCAAAATAATTAAAATTTCACGGGAATGTGTTACAATCATAGTGCATCTATAATGTAGTGGAACATCTTATGAGCTTCGACAAGGTTCCTTAGACAGGCGCGGGGGGGGGGGGGGGGTCACGGCCCCCAAAATCTTAGTTTAGGTACTTAAAAAATTGCAACCCACAGCTTGATGATTATATATGGTCCAGTGCTTGACACTTGTTTAACATCATTTTGCTGGGGTAGTTACCCGAAATAGTAACAAACATTTCGGCGGCTCGCACCGCTGCTCGCCGTTACATTTTTTCCAGGTATTTTTTGTATTTCCTGCGATTGGGCTGCGACCGCGCCTGTGCTTAGATAACCCAAAATATAATTCGAAAAATACCTACCGATTGTGATGTAATCCTGATAATACCACTGTTACCTACATAATAATTATATAACCTGTTTATCTGTTTCGAACAAGATATTGACCCTAAGATGGCCCGCTGCCTTAGACGGCCCACTTTTAAAAAACGTATTTCCACCGATACAAGCCTAGGTTCTTCAAATGGCTTTAGCCGTTAATAAATCTAATTGCACGGAATTATACCAATTTGCAGAATAGTGGGCTATTTTAGGGTCACATCACATGAATCAAAACATCTTAGATATCTACCTTATTTCTTCAGTTAGTGGATAGTTGTGGTTAGCTTAGTACCCCGAATTAGTACGCACACTTTGACACTACACGCCTATTTGCTTTCAATATTACATTTATGCTTACCTTGATTGTTTCAGTACTTCAGAAAATCTTCGAGTTACTGACGGATTTACTGAACAAGTATCACCACAAGTGCATGAAATATCGGAAGTGGCACTATTAGACCTTCAATCAGTGTCAGTCACACCCCAGCCTTGTGTAGTAAATGGAGATGATGGATGGATGTATTTTAAGAAAATTCTCATTGAGGCATCAACTCTAGATAATAATAAAGATAATTATAAAATATCTACCTACCTGTTTTCTTCAATTGAACCAAATTTTGGCCAACTCTATATATACCTATGCATAGTATACTCATATACCTACGTGTTCTTGAGTGGAGACCGCGACTCGGCAAACGTAGTGTAGGACGCCCTCTGAGCAGGTGGGATGACGATCTGCAAAAGACTGCAGGCAGATGCTGGATGCGGCAAGCTGAAGACAGTGCGCTATGGCGCTCATTGGGGGAGGGCTATGTCCAGCAGTGGACTGATATAGCCTGATGATGATGATGATGATGAGTATGCTCATATTTTTTTTATAAAAAAGCATACCATGAAACAAAAATCATGCAAATAAGTTTTTCTAAAAGTGGGCCATCTTAGGCACCGGGCCATTTTACCTACTAGGTACGTCTAGAGATGAAAATACAAAAGATGATATTTTGCCCGACTTATAAGAAGCGTAGGTATACACTATAAGCAAAAGTGGGTTTTTTATATAGGTAGGTAAGAAATAAAACAAACTACGTAATCATAAAAATACTTAGATACCTACCAACCTAGTACCTACCTACCTACAGCCGAAAAGAGAATATTTTCCTTTTTACAAGTCCGTTTATAAAATTACCTACTCGCGCATCTAACCTACATAAATATCCTCAATAAATAAAAAAATAGGAATACATAATACATACCTTCATAATAAGTCTTAGGTATAGGTACATTTCAATAAATTATCGGAAATTATTTATAAATAAATCCCCTTTCTATCAAATATACATAATTGTACGTAAACCTAAAGGTGTACCTACTACCTACCTATTTAGTATTAGGTAGTAGTTTAGCTAGCTATAGCGTGCGCGGCGAGGGAGCGGGAGCGGCGGACCCCGCGCCGCGCCGCCTCGCGGGGCGTTCGCTCGTTGCATAGCTGCGCAACCACGATCTCACTTCGCCTTAACGGCTAGCTAGAATCCAATTGCAAAGATCTAAGTAAAATCTGTAGATATGGTACGTTCTCCCAGCGCTCGCTCAACAACTGGCCTGTGTTACAACTACACGCAAACATTCGCTCACAGTTACATTTCCAATCTTGTGCAATAATTATAATGAACAAACACAAGGACATTGATGTAGTCTTTAATTCAATAAATCACTCTAAATTTCGTCGTAGCAAACAACCGTAAGACGAACGCCGCCGCGCCGCCCGCCCGGTCCGACTATGACTGAGATGGGTGGACCTAATTTGAGCCTCCCACTTTCGAGAAGATACTACCTCATCTCCCCATTTTTACTTAGATCGATGCTTGCACAGGTATGGTCTAATATAAAAAATGGTATGGAACATCGTATTATACGTCAGTGGTGTGTTAACCACCTACAAATAATTAATTAAACAATTTCAACCTGGCAATAAATAAGGTTGGTGGCTTAAGTCTTTTGCCCAGTAAAATCCGAACGCAACGACATTTTTGCTATTAACTGTACTTTTACCGCTTCAGTCAATAAGTATAATAATAATACAATATCTCCGTTAACACTTTAGCTCACGACTGTAAATGAAACTATGTGTAGGTACTCGGTTCAAGAATCTAAGATATTTTATGTCAACAAATACACAAGTATTTGTGATGTACAAGTGTTGAAAGAATGAAAACTTCGTAAAAACTGATAACAATAACAAAAAACAACTACGTAATCAATAAAAACGAAGGCACAAACTTCAACAACGCATTATGCGCGCAGCGAAAAAGGTTAAATTCGAATTCAAAAACGGACAAGAGGCGACTGAATGATGACTGCACAGATTTCGATATCCTGAAATCTGTGGGTAAAATAAAAAATAAAAATAAAATAATGATGGACAACTCACCGCCAGGTTAAAGTGGGATTGGTTCGGCCACGTCAGTCGTATGCTCCTGGAAAGATGGGCCCATGCTATAACACCCTGGCAGCCAGAAGATGGGAGGCGACGACGACGGAACGTAAATAAAAGATGGCGGGACGATCTGGCAGCTTTGGACCCGGAGTGGTGGGAATCTGCAGAAGACCGAGAAGTTTGGAAGGTTGCGGGGGAAGCATTTGCCCAGCTGTGGGGCGAAATAAGCTAAATAACAAAAAAACTTTGGTTCTGTAACCCCTTTGCTTACACAAATGATCTTAGATTCTAGAACTGAGTAGGTGTCTTGTCTATACAATACAAATACACTTTATTGCACACCTAGAAAATACAAAAATAAAAATACAGGAAAAGAGAGATACAGAGTTGTACAATGAGCGGCCTTATCGGTAAGATCGATCTCTTCCAGACAACCTTGGGCTGGACACGAAGCAGTATACTTAGTTGTAACTGCATAACACTTCACGCCAGAAGTAATTTAAAGACACTGCCTTCATTGGCTTCTAAATGGCGATCATTAAAAGCAATTGAGGAATACTTCTGGACTTCTAAGTAACCACTACAGCCCTTACAAAGGCCTGCCGACAAACTGCCGCTGACGACTTCTAAGTGGTTTCTGAAGCTTAAAAAAACATTTTCAACATAATTGTCGAAGTGCATCCATTATTTTATCTATGCTAAGGGAGAGGGTGGAGGGACCGCATGGCCCTTCAAACTCCCATGTAATGCAGCTATTTTTGTGCACCCTGAACACACCCTTTTATGCCGAAAGCTGTCGAAATAATATAACGTTATTATTATTTCGGGTCATGTACGGTACGAACTTACATTATAATCTGCTTGTTTTCAAAAAACTAAACAAAAATTTTATGGGACTCGGATTATTTTCTTACTATACAATAGCGAAAGAATTTTTAAATCCCCGACAAACATACATATAAAACATACATACTTACATAGAACATCCACCTTTCCATTTGTACTAATGGAACTGGGTTGCAGAGAAGGACCTAGGTAAGTAGGTACTATTTTTGGTTTCACTGCGTTTATAGCTTTGTGCTAACTGCGTCAACAAAATGCATAAACTATACACTAGCCAATCTCGATGTGGAATATTTGTAAACAAACCACGACAGAAACACTAAAACTCGCTTGGCATCGAGTTTCAGTATTGTAAGCAATATTTATTGAAGGCAGAATCACAAATCGACAAGGAATGTGCGGTTTGTTTTTGTACAAACATTCCACATCGAGTTTGGCTAGTGTATAGGTATCATATAGCGCGCTCACGGTATTTTCATAGGAACAATAACATGACAAAATATGTTATTTAAGTACATATTTCTATAACCTACTTATTCTAGATTCTAAATCAGAAAAAATCATGAAAAAAGACCTAGTAATTCTTGAGATATAAGCATTTTTGTGCTTTAGGTCATAAACATCGTCTACCCCCCTCCCCGCCGTGATCTTTGACAGATGACCTAGGTTTTGAAAATAATCCTGGATAGGTTAAGAAGGATTCAAAGCTTTATAAAAATAAAATCTAACTAGGCACATATATGACGACCTCGGTGGCGCGGCGGGCGAAGGTCCGCCTGCGGCGCAGGAGGTTACGGGTTCGATTCCCGCCTTGGGACTAATGTTTGTACGATCTACAAATATTTCTTCCGGGTGTTCTGGTCGTTTCTATGTATAATAAAAAAAATATCTATCTATGCAATGTATTATGTTATGTATATCAGTTATCTAGTACCCATAAAACAAGCTCAGCTTAGCTTGGGGCTAGAAGATGCTGTGTGGATTGTCCTGCATTATTTATTCATTTTTATTTATATATTTCAATTTGCCAAGTAACAAACAATTTAAAAGTGAGCTTGACTCCTGCGTCGAGTGACTACCACCCGGGCCGGTTAGACCGGTTTACTCGGTTAAATCGCATCTCCTGACAACTCTGAGAATATAACACTGGAGAGAATTAAAATGGGACAGAAACAGTCTAGGTCTATGCCCCAAGCTTACCTCGATGTATCCCTATTTTATCGTTTATCGAATTCGGTCAAGGCTGGTGAGATAACGCACGAAAATATTGGCCAATCGTTATGCCGGTTTGCAAAAATATGAAAGGAACTGACTCGCATTTTATTTCTTACTAGCTTCTGTCCGCGGCTTTGCACGCGTATTTTCGGTATAATAGGTAACCTATTATCTAAGTAAGGCTTAGCTCTAAACGTACGCCAAATTCCATCTTGATCTGTTCAGTAGTTTTGGAGATCCTAGGTAACAAAAATTGAGATTTCACAAACTTTCGGCTTTATAATATTAGCAGGATCGTAGGATTATCTTTGATTGAAACAAATGAAGTCTTAAATTTTGAGAAAATTGTAGTACTTACCTGTGCCTATTAGAAAAACGGTTCGAATTTCGAATGATTCATTTGCAATCTCACAAGAAGGTTTTACAAAGAAAAGTTTTCACTCGCACATTATAGCCGTTTTCTTCAAACTCATCAAGTCATCAGTAATCACCTCTTGCAGATTTCCACTTTCCTCCGATGCTCAGTCGCGCGGTTAATTCAAGTTTCACACAAAGTGAGATCATTGGATAATAGCAGTGTGTTTCATTTCAAGTCGATCAGAAGTAGCTTCACAACTCTAGCTTGTACCTTCACCGGACCAAAAACAGACATAAAATGCCTAACATAGCAATCAATAATACCTTGACACTGTATGAAATGCTCGGTTTAATCATTAATTTTAACGTTTTAACACATATCTTGTTAAAACTGAATGAATGAATAAGTCAATATTTCCTTATACGTACTACTCATTTATTGCAACATATTTTAATTCCACGAAATACATTTTGAAACATTGTAACAGTATTGTTCAGTTTGAGTGTTAAGGTGTTTCGACTGCTTGTGCTGACGTCTTACCTACTTAAAACGTACACCGCCCTTGTTTTTAACCCTGCAGGATGGAAAATGCAGCTATAAATTATGCGATACCGAACTCTGTGCAACTGTTTTATGTTAAGACTAGACGATCGCCTCGCGGTTTCACCCGCGTAGTTCCCGTTCCCGTGGGAATTCCGGGATAAAATATAGCCTATGTCACTCCCTGAAAAGTAAGCTTCCTAACGGTGAAAGAATTTTTCAAATCGGTCCAGTAGTTTCGGAGCCTATTCAATTCATACAAACAAACAAACAAACAAAAAATCAAACCTTTCCTCTTTATAATATTAGTATAGATTATCGTGAGATCAAGGTTATTATTTTCTCTTAAGACGTCAATTTAACAAATTTTTCGGAGCAACTTTAAAAACTGTGCTTAGGATGTCAATAAAACTAACCCTGATAGATATTTAGAGCCTCAAAACCCAGCCCGATCACTAACAAATAACAAACAACCATTTCAGGGTCTCTTCCGTTATCTCGTTTCGTTCATTTCCTCGTTCATTTGGCTGTTCAATAAAACACCAGACATTCTTCCGAAAACGTTTTTACTTTGTTGGGCATAAAACGAAAAGATAGCTCTCACACAATACCAAAAAGCCATCCATCAGCTACATTTCTGATAGCATCCTCAATTTGCCGGCTGTTTGAATGACTAATGTATTTTGACGATCCTGCGTTTACCGACGCTGCTTTGAATGTTTCAGTAGCATACTGGCTGTTTACGAAGAAAAATATAATTGATTTAGTTGCCGAGCCCGCATGAGCAAGTCAGCTAGCTATAGCAGCTTTATTGACATGACATTTGGTACTAATTTGAATGGATGCGGGCATTATGGCATTTTAAGGGGTACAATTTCAGTCCTTTTCTTTGGCGTTTGTTTGCGGCCGCTTGTTACTTACCGTAGGGTAATAACTGGCTACTTAGTAATAAAATGTCTATTATTATTTTGACTTCTCAAAAAGTCACGTGATGTAAATGAAAAATAAACTGTTTGGACTAATCGGTAGCTAAGTAATCATCAATCAAATGAGTTTCTTTCGTGTAGTAAATAACGATCTTCGTAAATCCCTAGCTCAAAATTAAATAATATTAAGCTTGGTATATTAATTTAACTTAACTGTAGATCAATGACCCGTACCTAGCTAATCTAAATTAGCAAAGCACCGAGAAAAATATCCTAGCCTTTATCAGATTTTATGATCAGACAGACGATTTCTTTAGAAAGCACAACAATGGCTAATAAAAATAAAGTAACTAAGTAAGGATAAAAGCATTAATCGGAATCTGTATCAGTATTCTTTTCAATTTATTTCATCCAGTATCTTGCTGACTCAGTGCTTAATAAATTAACCTTAATGATAATAATGATACATTAATTGCTTTAAAGGCAGTAAAACTTTCATCGCTACAATAATAAAATATTGCTTAGACTGGTATCTTTACAAAAACTCTTACCAAAGTAGATCCAAGTAAGGTTATCACGATAGATCCATCAGACAGAGATGAAGCAGCGCTGATTACGTCACTGTGCTAGATAGACGTTGCATCACTGTAATTCGTATGACTAGGTGTTATTTAGGGTACAAGTACCCCACGGGCCCCACCTGAGGTGAATGTATCGGCGTCCGCGTGTGGGGGCGCCAAGGTCACTGTGGTTTTTGACACCTGATATAAATAGTACCACTGCCACTAGTACTGAATCGCTAATTATTTCGTGCCAACACCAGCTTGTACACAAAACCGGAAACCATTTGTTTTAATTTTGAATGATCGTTCTTTTTCTATGTACTTCTACTTTAAATAACTTTATGTTAACGACTACGCTGAGGCAGGACCTTTTGGTTCAGACGCACTTTGTTAGAATTGACTATATTAAAGGGTTTTTCTAATAATGTGTATTTGATGTGAGCCAGTAAATTGATTTTCTTTCTTTTCTTCTTTATGTGGATGATCGGTTATTAGCTGATGGACTATGATGTTTTCATGTTTCGTGGTAATTTATTTCGAAATGCTCCTATATTTCAAAGGGTGTATATAGTGTGTATAGTGTAGTGCGTTAGTAAACTATTGTTAACGTGTAGTTTATAGTCTAATAAGGTCAATCATTAGCTGGGCGGCTTATAATGATTCTGAAGGCAATTTGTTGTAGACGTAGAGAAAGGTCTACGGACTGCTATGGCCTTGATTGTGTTGTACGAAAACCTGATCAACACTAAAAAACGCTGTAAGAATACATTACCTTCGCAGATTTAAGAATTTGGACGTTTGACTGCTGTTTGTGTAATATAACGTCAATGGCGATATGTCTTGTGTTGTATCTTAGGTTACTTACGTATTTTTCCATTTGTGATATTTATTCAAAACATCAAAGATATTGCTTACCATTCATGTCTTGCAAATAACAAGTCGAGAACATGACTCCGAAACCTTTTTAATGGATGCGAGGAAACGTTTCCAATACGTGTGAAATATGATACTGCTGTACAGTCATGCATGATTGATGATTCCTTAATCAAAGGGGTCGCTGATCCTTGAAACGCTGAATCTTTCTATAGCCTGGGTATGTTGATATGACTTCGTGCATAGTAATCAAGTTACATAATCAAATAATTTGCCAGGTAATCAGAGCGATACAACCTGATACCGACATACCTACCTACCTACTCGTAAAAATGTATGTCTATGGACCAAACCAGGACATAAATGTTAAAGTGATAGCTTTCATTTGCGTTAAAGTAAAACTAAACGAGCAAGTTCGTTATGTAGTGAATAATTAAAAAATTAAAGCTCTGATTTTTATTACTGGGTTTATACTCGCACAAGACCTGTAGAGTTTGAAATTAACATACAAATGGGATCAGCAGTCACTAGTCGTAACCGCCTCTGAACGCTGTATTAGAATAATATTAATCTATGGGCCAGCTGCCACACATTAGAGTAGGGTCAAATTTTTTCAAATTTATAAAAGCGCTTAGATTTGGCAACCCTTTGAATATTCTATTTAGACCCTCTTTTTCTAAGCCGACTATAATAAAAGCCGCGTGCTTTTATTATTGCCTATTTACAACCCGTTCGAACTATTCGGTATTAGTACTATTAAGCAAGGCATCGATTGATTGGTTTAAGTTTAGCCTACACATGTTTTAGAATAAGTTCGTTGACACATAAGTTGACACAAACGAGCACTCACGTCACATTGTGAGTTTTTCACGACCATTTGACAGTATAATTCTGGGGTCGGTACTGGTTTGAATAACTTTTGTGCTAAAATATTGTGATTTAGTCGACGAGGATTCAAGTCTGTCTTGTCTTTGACGTTGGAGAAGTGTTTTGCTTGAAATCAGAAAGATTTTTTAAAGTGGCACCCAACTATAAAAGTTGAGATAACTTCGACAGTGGGTCTTAGAAAGAGGTATACTATACCGGCGGATATGCGGTCGAGCGCACGTCGCGGTTGGGTGGGTGCGCTGGCAACGCGACGCTTGTTAGTTCTATTATCTTATAGAGTCGCCCTCTGTAACCATCTTCTGGATCGGATATCTTGAGACAACCAGGACTTCCCGGCATAGTTTATGTAATTTCCACTGTACCTACTCGCTACAACTAGCTCAATAGGGTACTTTATGTTATGATACAACAAGACCCGAAAATTACAGTCTGGGCTACTTACTACTTTAAAGTTCCTTTAATATTGCTTGTGTCTTTATGTCTGGCTTTATTAGAGTTTACAAATACAGAACAATCAGTTCTTTGATTCAGTCTCTTGGAACTTGCAACATGAGATTTAAAATTAAATTGTAAGAACTGATACAATCATCTCATTACCTTCTAAAATTTCCTTTTAATCTCAGCGAGCATCTCATTTTAACGGTTCAATGTTGGAACAATGTTTGTTCTGTTCCGTAATTCCGTACAGTCGCCAGCAGCAGTATTTTATTTACAACGTCAAATAAATTGCAGCGAAATAATTGTAAAATAATAAATAGCAGCAAAAAAATGTGATTAATATCTTCTAGAATATTGCATGCATTAAGGAATTTTTGGCGCGATGTCGTCTTTTCTAAAACTAGTGTTAAGCCACTTTCGATCAGTTAGGTAGTGAAGCTATTTTAGTTCGCTTCTATTTTTTTCACAGAATATTCTTTAAGATTTCAAAGTGTAAGCAAGCACGTGTAAGGTTGTTCTACTTAAATTCCGGATCTCACGATACTGTGATGCAAATCGCACTTTAAATAACGGACCTGCAAAACTTGCGCTGCCCATTGTTGGTTTAATACAAAGGTACATCTTACGATCATTGTCAATCAAAGGTAGGGCGATGATCTTTACCCATAAGCCAATCTTACTGTCACGTTTAGGAACAAGTCAAACCAGTTTCGTACCACATTATTCTTCGTTTTACTTGTTTGTAAATTGTAAGATGTAAGCCAAGTTAAAGTACGGGCGATAAATTGATATCCAAGTAAGATAAAATTGTTTTTCTGACGGTTTTTACGATCTATTTGTAAAAAATGTGAGCTGTCTGAAATCTTTGCTCGTTTGTTCCACATTATACGCGCAGTCATCACGGTTGAAGTTATCCATTCTACCATCACCTTAGTAACTAGGAATACTTAAGTCGGCAATTCCTTAACAGCAGGTTAGCTTATCCCGTTTTCTGAGGCGAGTCTATTTGACGTTAGAAACGAAACGTGATCGTTACGTATGGGATTTGCCTTTTTATATGGGACTAGACGATCGCCTCGCTGTTTCACCCGCGTAGTTCCCGTTCCCGTGGGAATTCCGGGATAAAATATAGCTTATGTAACTCCCTGGAAAGTAAGCTTGCTAACGGTGAAAGAATTTTTCAAATCGGTCCAGTAGTTTCGGAGCCTATTCAATGCAAACAAATCTTTCCTCTTTATAATATTAGTATAGATTTGTGTAGTTCCCTGTCCAGTCCGCACGATAGAGGCGGCTGTACCAAATTGTTTGGAAAAACCTGACGTCGCGATCACGTCTCGTTATTAACGTCAAATAGACTCGCTCCTGTAGTATCATTTATTTCTGATTTTTTTAAGAATCACTATAAACTTAACCCGTAAAGAAAGTCGTTGGCACAAGATTCAAGTAGAGTCAAAGTTTCAACTCGAACTATTTTATTTACTTAGTTTGCTCACAAGATGAACTTTATTAATATCTAAGCTAACCTTCAAAGAACGTCCATAAAATTCTGTTCAACCAATAACACTAACTTTAATGTGCCAATAGTACCGCGGCGCAATGGAAACGTAGCCCCAACGCGGAACTTCGTCTACGACGAATACGTGACTTTAGTACACACCAGACAATGTGTCTGCGACCTTGCACTTTAGAGCCTTCAAAATAATGTCTATAATCCATTGTACAGCTTGTAATCTCAGTTTGAGTATCTCGGTACAAGTGTGCATACGATGTTACCGCCTCCACACTCCCCAGACACTTTATTGTACAACCTACATGCGAACAAGGTATAATAAAATAATGGCATCAGCTAAAATAATACGTATTGTATCCATTCGAGACAAGAATAAGAATTGATCGTGAAGTAACTCCGACACGTGATTTTGCAAATGTTGCATTCTGGGTTTCAAAATGAAGCAATAGAATTGTTAAAATTCGAATCACGATCAAATTTAGAACGCTCGAATACAATAAGTAACAAAAGATTTAAATTCTTGCACAATCGTGCTATCGAATACCCAGAAAATCGGAAACTCGCTTTCACTCACAGCTTTTTTAAGGTCTTTTAAAGATATTTAATTCTACCCTGGCAATACTTATAAGTTCTATAGGTAGAGTAGGTAAGTGCTTTCGAAGTATAGAGTTTTTTTTTCGTCATTGATTATGAGTGTCGATGTGGCCGATCACGATATAGAACACACGTTGTCTCGCTTGTCTTGAGGTTCCCTGCTATTTAGATTTTTTGTAAATAAAAGTTTACAAAAGCTAAGTTACTCAAATAATAGGAATAGATTAGAACTAGTATTTATGAAACAATTAGTAGCTCAACTGATCCATATCAATACCAGTCGGAAGCGTCCCCAAGACGCTGGCTGCATTGCCGTGCTGTATGGCAACGCTGATGCGCTGCGCCATAATTATTTAGACCACTTGTGCATAAAATTGAGTGTTCTCAACTGTGTCCCATTAAGTTTTTATTGCAGTGTCGCCTCGTTGCAAGGGATCCTTTGTTAATTTTCATTGCTCAATAAGGCAAGACATGAGATCAGAATTGACATGAATCATGCGATCGATCACTAAATATGAGCACACGATCTTTCTGTTAGTGCTTGTCATGACCACTTTGGTTTTACTTGTCTTATTTTGAATTGTCTCAGTCTAGAGTCGATGCAAAAAGTTCTCTGAGAATCCAAGTAAAAAATTCATTAAATCATGCGTTTATTTTGCATGTCATTTGTATTTTACGACTATTGCGGTCAGTAAGAATTGAAAAAGTTTGGATATCATTGTTTTTTTTTTGGGACTTACAGAGTTGCCCATTTATTTTGATTTTTTACGAGCCTTCGACACTTCGACAAGTAATACTTAATTAAGTATTTAAAAGTAAAATTTCCAAGCATTTTCAAAATTTTACTTATAAGCCAAGTACACTTCAAGACGTCGCCAAAATTCCTTCCTTTGTTTTTCTTAATTTGACGTTTTACAGTCGAGCATCATTTTGTTTGAACTTCAAACAAATATTTTCGAGATGTTGTTGACGTAATTGATGAGATCCGTAATTGATGAGATCCGTAATTAAATTACGAAGACAGTTAAAATATATACAATTAAAAAAACAATAAGTAGCATTTACTATTTAATATTAATTAAAAACTCTCACATTTGAAGTACATATTACAGACTTACATATACAGACTCTACAATACTCTACATTCATTCATTATACCCATAATGAATGAATGTAGAGTATTGTAGAGTGGGAAATAGGGTTTTCAAGGTTTAAATGTAGTATTCCTTTATTAAAATGAATCTACGTACTTTTAACTGATCTTCCTTCCTTTGTTTCATCAATGATTTCGCAAAAAGTTAGCGTAAGTCGATAACTTACAATTTCGCGAGCGAGGTGTAACTTTATCGCGTTTTGCTTACGTTCCTTTTCAACCAAAATAACCAGTAAAAATTAAGACTTGGCCTTGGCTGTACTGTGTTGCCATAATCCACTGGCGTCCCCCTTATCGTGTGTTGAACTACATGCACTATCAGTCCATATGCACGGCTCTGCATCCTCTACACATATATCTATACCATTAGCTATATATATTCATGTGAATAAACTCACACTAACATGAATCATCACGGTGTGTGTTGCATAGTCAAGGTCGACAATGTCATTGTACGAACGAACTCCGCGCAAATTCACACTCACCAGCAAACGTCATAGATGAGTGTGTGTGGGTGAGCTATTGAAATAATCTTATCATCTAGGTCACCTTACTATGTAGATAGCTCACCCAGCTATGCACTTGCGAGCTACATTGTTTGTTTTAAAATAGTTGCTGTTTTATGAAAATATTATAGTATTTTACGGTCTTTACATTTCCAACCTACCTATCGTGAACAAAACATGCGAAGTCGTTCTCACTTGGACATAAGAGTTTTCCATTGCTGTTCAATCTTGGAACATTTTACCTTATAGGTACCTACCATCAGTTTTTGTATGGCCCTTTATTATTACATACATAATTCACTAGGTACGCCTTTTAGATGTAACGAGGCTTGTTTACGTCCAAAAAGCTTGACCAGTCGATAAAATGAGCTCTAGGTATTTTTATTGTTTTCTTTATGGACTTGTATCACGCATGGCATAAAGTACCCAACAAATCTGTATTATCGATAGAGCGACACAAATTCTTGGCATTTGTAGCTGCAATAATTATAGTTCTCTGTTATTATCGGGAAAAAACATTAATTTTCTCGCGTTGTTTAAATTGACTAGACCTTGCCTTTATTCCATTTATCTTGACATCATTATAAGCTTGTTTTGAAAAGTCTATGCAACATTATAATGCTCTACAAAATATAATATATGCGTCATCATTTGCATCATGAGGTTTCCATTCCAATAGTAAATGTTTGCTTGTCTTAAAATAGTGCGGCACTAAGTCAAACGCGCATTGATGGCGGAGGCGCCGAGCTCCGGATCCTACGGTCTGCAGCGGCGATTGACGCAAGCACCGCTGTTTACAGTACACACGCCTCAGGTTATTTACATCGGGGTCACAGACACGCCGCAAGGAGACCGGGGTTCAACTCCAATCGATATAATTATCTAACCTGCGAACGACTAGCGCACCACCTCGCGCGGCCGCCATCGTGCGACAATGACCTCCTTACCACTGGGTCGTTTATGCAACGAATTGGCAACAGGCGGGGTTAAGTGGGTGACTCCACGCAAAATGTAGAAGATGATTGAGTAAGGTCATCGCGTATTGCAAACAACGCGAATGTTTCACGGCAATTTTAGTGGTATTGCTTACCGCGCTGAAATGAGCTGTTATCGCGTAGGTGCGTGATAGTTATCTATCAGCGTCACGCTTCCCGGGGTCAACGCTCCAAGTTCCACGTGGTCGGTTATGCAACACGGTGCCCTAACTAAGCCGTCGATGTGTCCCCGATTAGGTCACAATGCGTAACCAATGTGGATCATTCGAGAAGGAGGAATGCTAGAGTGAAAGTGAACAGCTCGCGAGAGCGGCCGCTCGGCGTGGCTACACACAGATCTTATCGAAGTGTTTCTAGCTCTTGTCAACAGTGAACGACTAGCACGCGAGCCATAAACTCAGCAGATATCTATCTGAAGCCATCCGTCCTGGCTTTCTTGCTGCTTGGTGCTCCGACAATCCGTCAGTCCATATCTGACCGGCTGCTGCATTGATTGCTTTATACCACTGTCATCGTGTCAACTCTTAACAAGGTCTATTGTCTTGATATGCGGTTGGCTGTTCGCTTATAAATTGCTATAATGTTCTACGTCACTTGAGAACGCGATTCCATTTTGTATCATATAGATGCTGGTTTTGAATTTCAAAACGCGATTCGATTCGCGATCCACGCTCGCTGCGAATCGAGACCTCAATAAAATATCCAACAATGACAGCAAAAAGTCGCACGTAGCTTGCAAAAAATATTCACATGGAATATCTACTTAACAAAAAGAGCAGCACGAAGATGGATGGTTCGCAGCGCATCTATTTATATCTGGTCTGGCCATAAACAGCCTCGCCTCGGAACCGGTCCGCCAGGCTGCCGGAATGCCTCTCGCTAACTACTCCGGGCTATCACTACGGCCGCAGGATTGCAACGACAATGTACCTTCTTTGTTTCAGTGGCAATGACCAATAAAACTGCAGTCTGCTCCAAAGATTCCCAACTCGTCGCGCAAGCCCTGATTAATTTAATCCACGTTCAGCACACATTAATCTCTGCGATCATTGTTCGTTAACAAACATTACCATTTTCGGCTTGAAATATCGAGGTGCGAATTCTTCCGTGAACATTCCTAAGATGTGTCATCACAGGTCTAATTGCGCCTCAAACACCTGTGGTCTGACAGTTGTTTGAACATCAGTGACAAATTTCGCAACTAGTTTGCTTGGGCAAAGCCAAGCTACCAAGCAAGCCTAAAGTTAAACATCAATGGGGAACTAGAGTTGCTAGCTAACCTACTACTCGCAAGATTCAGGTCGTGGTTCCTACAATCTGCGCAATGTCGTCGACCTTCTCAGCTACCTGGCCAATTGCCGAATCTACTACGCTATTTTAATCCAGATGATTATTTTCTGCGAAAAGACTCCTATGTTCTAATAGCTATTGCGTGTGAGGAATTACTAATATCCGGGTTTCCCACACACAAAACGTCGTGTAGGCGAACGCGGCCGCGTCATTATGTTTGTTTAGTTTAACCTCAGGATTTTAATTATTTCTACTCTTTTGACCTTCCATTTTTAATACATTCTCTCTTCTCCGACAAATTCATAGGAACGTGGTATTTCCTTCTTGGGTTTCTTGGGAACGTTCCTTTTTGGGATCGACTTGACTGTCTCAGTCTGGTTGAACTGAGTAAACCTTTGCTCTATGTAAATTTTGATTATTCCATATCTGAACAAACAAGTCATTATTCTACCAAACCTCGTCGATCGTGAGTGAAAGGGGAAGTTTCCTGGTATCTTCGCCTCGTCATTGCAATCTCATCAATCAAACTGACAGCTAGGAATTAATACAACCCCCTTCGTTTGTATGCGCATGCCTTTCACTGAAGCTGGTGGTAATGTTTATACTCCCAAATCCTATGAACACACCATATTATTCAGACGCCATTGCTGAACATTCCAAAATACCAAGTAAGCTTATCTTTTTATTCTCGATTTTATAATCGTCTCGTCATTTGAGTCTGCCAAGTGCCAGCTGAATTCTCAAAACAATTTGGCAAACTCATGGCTACTACTTACTAAGTAACGATGAAAAAAATTGCCTTCACTACTAATTATAAAACAAAGTCTTCCGCCGCATCTGTATGTCTGAACGCGATAAACTCAAAAACCACTGAACGAATTTTCATACAGTTTTTACCAATGAACGGATTCATGGGGATGGTATAAGACAAGTGTATAGTTCATTATGGTTTTGTGTATATGACGATGATTGTTGAAGATGTCGAAAATAGTCTGCCTACTAACAGCTTTGCTGGCCGCGTAAACCAATAGAGATAAGTATAAGAAAACAATGTAATTTTCCGGTCCGGAAACGTAATTTTTCCTCTCAAAAATATCTCTCTGGCTCTGCTACCGGCGTTAAGCCGGGCCGGGATGCTGGTGCTTCTATAGAAGCGTTATAATGGAAGTTTTTCGTTGCCATCATAATGCAGATAGTTATTGAGTAATGAGAGTGCGGCCTGACCTTCCTCGGAGCGTGGGTCGAGCCCATGACATACTTTGAAGATGTACCGATGATTATTTCTGTCACATTTTACAGCGATACCTTGTTACTGGCCTTTGTATGTTGGTATCATTTTGTATTCAAATCGAGCGGAACCGGCATTCGCTTGGTTATCTTTTACGCTAGTTATAAATTGAAAACAACTTTAATTTTCTGTGCATATCTTAAATTGTTGAGGTATAAATATTAAAATTGGAAAAAAATGTGTGATAGAGCATTGGTTTTTCTTTTAAATCTTCATCCACTTTGTATTCCTAATGAAGGCAGACGCATATAAATTTATTTGCACCTTTAAAAAACCTGTAAAGCGTTTTAGCATAAATTGTTGAACTAAATTTTATATCAAAAGCTATCAACAGTTTCTTTTATTCCCAATAAGTCGACTCCATTCGTTAATTAGGCAGGGATAATGTATGCGTACCTTAAAGTATAACTTATAGCATTGTATAATGTACCTTAAAAGTAAACATGTATAGTTGTTTTTTCTCTGCATCGGATGTCGTTGAGTTTTTGCTCGTTAAGACTTGGTCACGCGGAGAGGCCCGGTCGGTGGCATGACCGCTTTGGTATCTGTTCGTTTTTGTTTAGATTTCTTGTATCTGTATTATGTTTCGTATCGATTTTATTTCGATCTGTGGAAGCATTGTTAACTATCGATATTTATCACTATCTCGTCAATATTTACATCTGGATCCTCTAAGGATTGTATTATATACTGCACACCCGAGTTGCGTGGAAAATTGGTTATTTGGTTTATTAAAATTGGTTTTGAAAAATTATTAGAACTTAGTCGTAAGTTACACTAATTTACTTAAGCCATCTGAACACATTATTTTAAAATACAAAAATACAAAGTATTTACAAATTTCTTTTACTTAATGTACAACAATAATATAACAGGGTTTGAGATTTGCTCGTTCTGCTCGCTAGCTCTTTTAAGACAAATATAATATGAATAGTAGATTGAGTTATATATAACAGTTTTTTCGTTTGTATTTATTAATTAAGTTAGTTTAGGAACCTGCAGGGTATTCTCTTTTTGTATCTAATAGGGATAGCCATGTAAATTAAAAATACCTAGTTTAATAGTTTAAAATAACGTTACAGCTATAATAAATAAATAAATAAGGAATAGCGATTTGATCCAAGCCCTAAACGGTAAAACCCCCAATACCCAGTACTTCATAAGTATCATAAATGATAAATTCTCAAACTGTTTTCGAAAGTTCTTATCAAAAGTCATATCAGTATGACGTCATAAGAAACCAACATTCTTTGGAACGTGTCCATCTTTACGATAACTGTCTCTATCGCGCTTGCAATGGAAAGTGGACCTATATACTATCGGCATGGATATTGATATCTCGAAGGAGTAGATTGTACTCATTTTAATAGACAGTGCCTTACCTACCTATTTTAATTCCCGGAGAATATCCGTTTTTAAAAGACTTCGAAAAAAAGGAGGAGTCTTTCTGTTTGGCTGTTTTTTTAATGTATTATCGTTTATATTGTATCCCTCAATTATAAACCGATTTTGAAAATTCAATCGCTTTTGTTAAAGAATGATACCGAGGTGTTTCAAAAAATTTGATTAACAGGGGAGAGGTTTGTATTTATTCCTCAAAACTTAAAATTAAGGGATTCGCAGTCGTTTACAACGGGATATTTACCATGATTTGAGATAAGAGCTTTCCAATATTTTGGCACAGTTTCATGCGCCGTGATCACGGAATAACTGACGGCACTGCGAGTGAGTTGAAATATTGGAAAGCTCAAAACTCAAATCATGGTAAATATCCCGTTGTAAATGACTTAAGTGTTAATAACCATGATAGATTTAAAAGTTTTATCTATTCGAATTCGGTTTTAGTTTTTTCAACTTAATCAAATAAGTAATTTCCAGAGATATGCATAGACGTTTATTTATACACTAGACGATCGCCTTGCGGTTTCACCCGCGTAGTTCCCGTTCCCGTGGGAATTCCTGGATAAAATATAACCTATGTCACTACCTGAAAAGTAAGCTTCCCAACGGTGAAAGAATTTTTCAAATCGGTCCAGTAGTTTCGGAGCCTATTCAATACAAACAAACAATCAAATCTTTCCTCTTTATAATATTAGTATAGATTTGACGAGGCGCCAAGATATTTCCTTTTATTAATAAGCGAGCGGAGACGTTAATTTATCATCACACCCAGACCCATTCTTGGATGTAGGCCTCTTTCCTTCTCCTCAAATCCTCGCGATCTTAGGCCTGTCTCATCCGGTCATGGCCTCCATGTCCTATTTTTAAATTCAAATGTTTTCAGCAGATTTGATGTTTTAGGCTGCATAAAAGAATTTTTCTTTCGAATTGAAGTTCAGAAAAACCCTTGTCTGACCTTCGCGATTATTGAAGTCGTTATGGTATAATGTATTAAGTAAGCATATCTAGTACGACGACCGACACTGCTCCATTACACTGCTGGAGTGAAGGTTAGGAAGAAAAATCCTCTACCTAAGTAATACCTACAAATAATAAAGCGATGCTTACTTTGGGGCTAGATGATGCTGTGTATCCACACAGCATCATCTAGCCCCAAAGTAAGCATCTTCCATCCGTCCAGCATTAATAATAGCAGTTCTCAAAATACTTCCTACTAATATTATGAATGCGAAAATTTGTGAATTTTTTGTAACCTAGGATCTCCAAAACTACTCGTACTGAACACATCAAGATAAAATTTGGTATACACTTCGAACGTAGCCTAACTTAAACAATAGGCTACTTATTATGCTGGACAATTCACACAGCATTATCTAGCCCCAAGGTAAGCAGAGCTTGTGTTATGGGTACTAGATAACTGATATACATAATACAATACACTAAATAGATAGATATTTTTCATTATACATAGAAAACATCCAGAACGCCCTGGACAAATGTCTGCAGATCGTACAAACATTTGTCCCGAGGCGGGAATCGAACCCGCAACCTCCTGCGTCGCAGGCAGACCTTCGCCCGCTGCGCCACCGGGGTCGCCACCGGGGTTTATACCGAAAATACGCGTGCGAAGCCGCGGGCTGAAGCTAGTCATACGTAAATATTAAAAAAACTTCAAGGACTAGGAAAGAGAAGACCACCCAAATTGTTTGCCACGTGATCAATCTAATCACAGGCAGGCATTGCATGAAAACAAGGCGTTCCTTTGTCGGCGATAACAGTTTCGTCGGCGGCTTATCTCGACCGATACCCGGTCAAAGACCCGGACACTTCGATTATAGACAATTTAAATTCAAACTTGATTTACAAAAGATTTTGGTTGTACATTGTTCGTGAATAAATTTATACACAAGTACTTGAGCATGCTTTAGCGCTGAATTCTTGTGGAACTGGTTTTGTATAGATTGTCTTGTTTTTAAATCTACCGGTCTTTTGTATATTATTATAATTTGTGTATTTTTGAGGGTGGCATGTTCAAATAATTGAACAAACCCTAAATAAATGGTTTAAAAAAAAACTAATGGAATTTTAATAAACACGTGGTTAGACCATTAAACTTAAAGAATAGAATAATGCCGATAAAACAATTAGCATTATTTAGCCGAAAGATAGCCAAAAAGAAGTAACCACTGACCAAAGAAAACCGTATGTTTCATTTCATTACAGAGCCCCACAGGGTAGTGTATGGTATGGCTCAAGCTACAATTAGGACCTAAGTAGTAAACATGTTCATGTGAGCAAAATAAATAAATTAAAAGATAGAGCCACTCCGTAAATTCATAGAGAAAACCTTTTACAATAACTAAAAACACCAGATAGCCTTACTTCTACAAAAGAAAATAGCCAGTGTCGCCCAGATTATGTAAGGATATATGATCTTACGCCCAAACATCCAAATCTGTTCAGGCTTCTCATAAAACTCACCTGCATAGTGCATACATGAACCCTGATAACATTTCACTCCTTTTTGGGCAGTCGTGTAAAAATCAGCACCTTGGCTGTGGGAAACTATCAACTTCGAATTTGTTAGTGTGAAATCTCGTTACCTCGAGCTTCAAGCGTGACGACGAAACATATAATTCGGTCTCAGTAACGCCGAATTGTTTACGCTGCATGCGTGGATTACAGATTACTCCATCGCTTACTTCACTGTCACACAACTCTGTTATTTCAGCGCTGTAACCTCAATATCTCGACCCAATTCTCCTCATTTTCCTCGTCGCAGTTTACTCGGAAATCTAATGTTAATGACCCAGATACAGAAAGAGGTCAACTGATTCAACTTATTGTTTGCATCAATAAATATTTGTTTTCGCGTTATCAGCATTTAGAACAAAGAGTCGTTGACCTAGAATGTTTGATGGCGCTAATTGGCCCTAAGACTGAACTCGATTTCGACGTCGTCACGTCACCTAATTGCGCCTTGGCCTAATTTCCTGTTTTTTTTATTTATTAGCAGAGTTTATTCAAATTATAACCTATAATTTTCCAGTTTATCGTATTGGTTTGACGACGTAAAAATACGGGACGGTTGAGTGCTAAAATCTGAGTGCATTTATTCAACTTTTCATAAAAACTTCATCCTAAACCTTTATTCATTAGCAAGTACTTTAAAAGAATTTAATTGGTTCCTCAGAATTTTTTATCAACTTATCGTGGAACTTGGGAAAATCGCCCCTTTTCGTAAAGTTTGGTTATTTCTTGTTACTCACTAAGCTGACGAAAGTCTTATTCAAATCTCATTTTACTGAGGAAATCCTGTAGCATTTATTCTAATTATATCTCCCTCCCTTTTCTATTTACTCATTTCGATGTTTACTCAAAAAGGCGCGCCAGAGCGTGGGTGCAGTTAAATTGGGGAGCAGACAGAGACAAAAAACGTGGTTTATCCATTGTAGAAGTGAGAGAGCTGGTCATAAACAACATGAGCTGGCATTGTCAATAAACGTGTCTGCTGGGGAGCTACGGCATATCCATTACCATCGAGCTCGTACGTGATAACCGACGCCACTTTCTAATTCACGATTCCAATGACGATACTTGAAGGGTTTCCTTTAGAAATTACTTTTGCTTGTCGGAGAATTAACTAAAGTGCCTGCCTGAAACTCAGCCAAACAGATTACGCCTTCGGAACTGCTTTCGAAAACTTTTCGTTGATTACATCCGATAAAGTTAAACATAGAATTTCGCCTTCGGAATAAAGAAATGGGTAGAGCAGTATTTTCCCCCTTCCTTGCTTACTTATACCATTCTACCGTAAAACTAGCAAAACTCAGACGAGAGCTGTCATTGTGAAATGTCAGATTTCAGCTTGAATTGGCTGGGAATCTATCAGGACGAGCCGCCGGATGCAATGCATTCCGGCCAACTCGCCCCGGCACGGATGTAAACACTTCCACGTGCGTCCGTTGCAGGATCTCGAACCATCTGCCTGACATCATCTGAAACTGTCGGTATTTCATATCCTAATGCATTACGTACTTCTGTACGTATTGCATTACGATATTTTTCAATACGTCCCGATTCCATTCACTAATTTGGAGATTCCTAGCTTATTGCTTGCCTTGATGATTGATTTCTTGTCCTAGTTGACGTGACGTTTACCAGTTTTTATCGAGTGGAAATTGTAGCGTGTGTTATGACGCGAAAATGCGAGTTTTCACCGAGTTGCGATTTCTATTTCAATCCGATTTTCCCGGCGGAGAAACCGATCGCTCTAGTTGCTGCGGCGCGGCCCACATCTCTTGCTAGAAAGTATCGTAGAAAGTAACATCGCGGGTCTGTCTCCTCGCGGCGATGCATTGATCACGCACACAACACAACACTTTTTCTGATTATTTTTTGCATCCCGTGCAGCGCAGTACATGAAACGCATGCCGACTGAAATTGTTCAGGAGATTTTTACGACGTTTCGACATCTGTTTTATTTGAGAAATACCAGGGAGATTATGCAGCGCGGGTAACCGATTACCTAACCGTGCAAATAGAAATTAAGCTTGTAGGCAACATCATTAGGTTACACATTGGTGTAGAAACCGCTGATGAATGCCAAGCGGGTCCGATGATGTCACAACACAACGCATAGAACGTACTTTCGCCGCACCCGAATTTCAATTGTGCGTGCGATGGCTTGTGCAATAGGTACCAAGTTTTTGGGCAACTTTCACTAGTCGCTTACGCGGCTCGCCTGCAAACTGATTGCGTTGTCAAGTTTCTGGGGTCAGTGAAAGTTTGCGCATTGTTTAATCAGCGCTTGTCGCCATTTCGTGCAATTTTTCTTCGTGCTCGCCATAAAAGTGTCGCGACGATTTATTCAAGTAGCCGTCGACAAACCTGTACCTACATAAATGGTGTATAACTCGTGGAAACTCCAGCAACAAAAATATCATCACCGCCAACGAAGAGAGAGGCTCCTAATTCAACCAAAAAGGTCCGCTTTTAGAATTGCACTCAGCGAAAATGGAATGACGTGAGATGAGAAATGAGTTATTATTAGTTGTGGTGCCTTGGTAGAGAATCGCGAGCTTGAATTCTGATGCTATCATAAATAATGTGGCTGCGCGGCGAGCGTGGCGGAGCAGTGGGGGAGGCGGGGGGGAAGGGAGACGCAAGAGTCAAGGCCGCACGCTGCCCCCGGTCGTCGCTCGCGCCCCACTTGTCGCTCTTGAGTACCTCTCGCTCTCGCCCGACCGCGCCCGAGCGCAGCCGATTCCCCACGAACTAGACCTTCCAATGCGCGCGCGCAACACACTGAACAGCTGAGACGTAATAACATAACATACTGACTCGGTCATCCGTGCATTCAACTTTTGATTAGCTTTCTTTTCACGGGCAATTTGATAGTGCTTCTGATGTGGCTTTGTTTGTCCAATGTAATGGGCAGTGATTGCTATCGTAAGCAAGCAGTGACGTGACGGCTTGAACGCTGAACTTTCTTTAATTGCGTTCTAAGAAGGCAAAGAAACTCGCTTGGAAATATTCGTCCATAGAAATTTTAATGGCCCCGTCAATCCTGTTCTTCCTTTCTATCCATATTAATAAGCTGTACTCATTAACATTGCCACTGCATTGACTGCAATAGCATAGCAAGTGAGCAACAAAATGTCAATAAGAAACCTGATAAATATCCCAACCGCTTTTGATGCCATTGAACGGAAAGAGTCTCGGAAACGTCTCGTTCCAGTCAAGGGCATATGATTGTGCAAACGGCCATGATTCAATTCATCGAACTCTGAAGAATTTCTTTCCGACGACCTCTCTATAACAGAAACGCGACCGAGAATAGCAACCGCGCCACAACCCACCTACCAGCAATAAAGAGCCTGATAAAAATAGTTCATCGTGCGCAGGTCAGTGCAATGATACTGCCGCTCTCATATTTAACAGTAGGTGGCCATTTCAATGTAAATAACCCACAGGCTCGCGATAAAACTGCGCACTTGACCTCTTTATTGAGCACTTTTATCAAGTAAAATATTGTGGTCGATTGCACGACGCTTCGTAAAATTGGCAAACAGCCGGTTCCAGTCGATCAATATCCTTTAAATATTTTGTTATTGTTGAGATGTTAGCAAGTACAATCTGGCCTGAAATCTGGCGCGGATCCCACGTGGAAAGTAGTGGAACTAGTTTTTGGCAGCTATTTTGGCCGATTGCGTAACAGAGGTAAAGCTGGCCACTCCATTGCGGGCAGCGACCCGCCTCTGCGGCTAATCGCCTTAATAAAAATGTAAATAAAATTGATGTGCTGAGAGGCGCAGATATGGGCTTAAAATATTACACCCTTCGTGCTAGCTCAAACATGTTTAGCATCATTTACGTTTCTCTCCCAACATCCGTAAATGAACGTACATAATGCTCGTTGTTTTACTGCTGACTTTTTGCCTTCCATAATGCTTTTAATAGACATCATTTCCACTTATGACTTATTCATTTTATGGCATCAATTATGGTTTACGACTTTAATTTGTGAGGCAGATGGTGCACTCGATGGATGACATTCTAACAATCACGCGAGATGCAGTCGGCAAGCACAGTAACGCGGTGCGGGTCCACTGAAACCCGATATGCATTTAGATTAGATAGGGGAGGCTCCACAATTAGAAGTAGGCCACAACAAACCGGATGTATAGGAGGAATGTTTATAGACCATCATAGATCCAATCCGTAAAGTATGGATCGTAGTTATTAACAAATCCGCCTGTTACTTTTTTGGAGTTCCGACTGCGTGATTGACAATTGCCATTACATTCCCGTCGCATCGCACCATACGCTCCGAATACCAAAACCGATGAGATCCTCATTTGTATGCGGACGAGGATCTAAGCACCTTTGTTTGGGCAGGAAATGTCGACGCTACTGCCTAAACTACTCGCTGGTGTTTCGAAAACATCTCTTCGAAACTCAGAGGCAACAACGCCGGAATATATACGAAAAATAAAAGCTCCAAGCGGCCACGGACTCGGCAAATGGTTCATGAAATGTATGCAAATTTTATAGCGTCCGATTTTAGATGTTCTCGACGTTCGGGCGTCGGGCTAGCGATACACGCAGTTGCATTAAGCGTGAACTTATTTTTGTTTCCTTTGTTGCAGGTCGCGAGGAGTTGTCTCCAGCTTCAAGTATAAACGGGTGTAGTACAGATGGCGACGCGAGGAGGCAAAAGAAAGGGCCGGCGCCGCGCCAACAGGAGGAACTCTGCCTGGTCTGCGGGGACAGAGCCTCGGGGTACCACTACAACGCGCTCACATGTGAAGGATGCAAAGGTATGACATCACTGCTGTGGCACGAAGCTTATCTTTTAAACCACTTACGGACAAGTTACATTTCTGTCAACCCGTCGCTGTCGTGTGAGTCAGGTCAGGATTATCAGTTTAACGATGACTTTAATCAGTGAAGCTATTATCAGGGTAAAGTTTTTATAATGATACGAAGTACATATGTACAATGGTTCGTATAGAAAATGGATTCATAATTATCTCGATTAAATATAGCAACCTGTCTGGATTCATACCTGAGCGAGCTATATTAATTTAGCTGAAATTGATACGCGGCCGCGGTTGGTTTATATAATTTAAGGAGGCGTACATTACCGGAGCATGCTCCTTGTGTTGCCAAGCTAGTTACTCTACATGTGGCCCTAGCGAGTCGCCCACACCGTGCCAATTCAGCTGTAAATTGGCGCATTGTGTCGAGGCTACAACCCGTGCATATAAGCACTGTACTACTCGAGTCGAGACAGGACGTCACAATAGCTGTCTGCAGAGCGTCTGCTGGTGCCTGATTCACCTCGCCTGCCTGCCTATCTGCCATCTCCCCGCACTATAAACATCATCATTTTATTCGCTCCTAAAGAGGCCAGACAGTTGTGACTTGCGACGAACAACTCCACGCCGCACCTCGTTCACTCCAATTATGTCCAATTCTGAACAACTTGTTTGTTTTGCAATGAAAATCGACATTATAACACACATACATAGAGCGCTGTCAATGACCGGCGTCTTTGAGGCAACCTTTGCGTCCATGACTAAATTATCTTATCTTCAGCCGTTTCGAAATGCTCGTTAGTCATTCATAATGATTGTGAAAAGATTACCGTAAAGTGTATGGTTGTTTCAGGGTTCTTCAGGCGGAGCGTTACCAAAAACGCCGTGTACATTTGCAAATTCGGTCATGCCTGCGAGATGGATATGTATATGAGGAGAAAATGCCAGGAGTGTAGATTGAAGAAATGCTTAGCGGTCGGTATGAGGCCTGAATGCGTGGTGCCGGAGAACCAGTGCATAATGAAGAGGAAAGAGAAGAAAGCTCAGAGAGAAAAAGACAAGCTGCCTGTCAGTACGACGACGGTGGAAGACCACATGCCTGCGATCATGCAGTGCGACCCTCCCCCGCCTGAAGCGGCCAGGATTGTAAGTTCTACTCGACACTTTATAAATGTGAAAAGTTCGAATTCTAAATAAAACGTCATCGCTTTTTAACCGATTTCAATATAAAGGATAAGTTTCCATGTTTGCCTGTACCTGTTCGTCGTGTATTCCGTCAATTGTGGACTGATTTGGATGATGTATGATGATGAATGATGATGTATGTAACAATCCCGAGATTCTCCCATAAAATTTTATTCCCGAGGGATAAGTATTTATCCAGCAAAAATTAAAAAAACAGATTTGAAGTCGATTTTTAGTTTTTCAAAAGAATGAAATTAGTTTTCGAAGTTTCTATCAAAATTAAAAGAGCGAAGGTAATTTGAATTTATGTGTTCGAATTGAAATTGAGAAGTAAGACGAATCATGCACTATTACAACTAAATAAGAATGTATATGGAAGAAATACCAAAAACGGACAGTGTTCAACTGATTTCTAAAAATCATTCCTCTTATATCTCTTGCACCATCGATACTTACACCATCCAACTTCGCTCCTAAACAAAACTTTTTATACTAGCCAAGTAAAATTAGTACCTAAATGAAACTAAAACAACGTTGGATAGTGTAAAGTAACCTAGCATAACTGACCCCCGAATCTGAGCGAGTTTCTAACCGCACGGTTTCTCGGAAGCTGGACTGTTTACAGCACGAGGTCGTCCCGAGGTTCCTGAGCGAGAAGCTGATGGAACAGAACCGCCTCAAGAACATCCCACCCCTCACGTCCAATCAGAAGTCGCTGATAGCCAGGCTCGTGTGGTACCAGGAAGGGTACGAGCAACCTTCGGAAGAGGATCTGAAGAGAGTTACGCAGGTAAACTTCGTTTTATTCGGAGATGTTGGCTGGCATGATTGTGCTTTATGCATGTCTTCATTACCTACCTATCAGTGTTCATGCGTCTACTGCAGAACATGCCGAACAAGGAAGGTTTGGCCATTATTACCACTCTTGGCAGGCAGATAGGTAATTCCAGTGCGTGTTAATGGTACACAGAAGGAAACTGTTCTTCCTCTGGTATAAATCCTCAACAACCTCAACCTCAACAGCCTGTATTGGTCCACTGCTGGACGCCCCCTGATAAGCGCCTTGGCTTTTATCTCATGGGGTAATGCCCATAATCCCCACGCTAGGCATGCGGGTTGGGTATCGCAGTTCGGTGGTAGAATTGTTCAGCAGGGGGCACTGCTGCCCGCCCCCGGTAGATATCCCTTAGTCGCCTCTTACGACACCCGCGGGAAGATTTGGGGTGGTGCGAATTCTAATACTGGTATAAATAATAATAAATAAATAATGCTGGACAATTCACACAGCATTATCTAGCCCCAAGCTAAGCAGAGCTTGTGTTAGACATAAAAAACATGCAGAACGCTCTGGACAAATGTCTGCAGATCGTACACGCTTTTATCCCGAGGCGGGAATCGAACCTGCAACCTCCTGCGTCGCAGGCAGTACCTTCGCCCGCTGCGCCACAGAGGTCGTTTAGATGTATGGATGCTTGAATGAATGTTTGTTACCTCTTCACGCCATAACTAATGCACGGATCGTGTTGAATTTGCATACAAGTAATTCTAATCCTGGAATCAAACATAGGCACTTTTTATCCCATAAATCAGTTTCCATCGGATAGAAATCACCTCTAAACGTTTCCATAGAAACAAGGCGTGCGACGCCGCGGGCAGAAACTATACATAAACTATCCTTCATATGTGAAAAGCCAATGATAATCATGATGATTGTATTGCGCGAGTTTCACAAGCGGAATTCAAGCGCTCTGGGTCAAAATTCGAGTTCTTACTCACTGGGTTATTGGTAACAAGAGCTGATCTCCGGGCGTCTCCCCTGGTAGATAGGCTCTTAGCATAGGTATTCTCAGTATAGTCCTTCACTGTTTCCAGACATGGCAGCCTGAGGAAGAGGATGAAGACACGGATATGCCGTTCAGACAGATCACGGAGATGACGATCTTGACGGTGCAGCTTATTGTGGAGTTTGCGAAGGGATTGCCGGGATTTGCGAAGATCTCGCAGTCGGATCAAATCACGTTACTAAAGGTAAACATTTTTTCATCCCTCCCATCTCGGAAAGAGTATTTTTGCTCTTCGATAACTGAGTGCAAAGCCGTTTTAATCCGCTAGAGGATAAAGTAAATTGAATTTAGAACGAGTGCACTAAGTTTGTGAATTCATAACATCACCTCCATGGTGCCGAATGTATCATACAACCTTTTTTAATTTGTTAAAAACTCAGACTCGGAACCTTCTTGCTTTTTTTGCATTTAGTCATTTCCTCGCTGAGGTGGGATGAAAAGTTACGTGTTGCACTCGAGTGCAAAGATTTTAGAATCCTTCACTTGCTCGGTCATCAAAATTGAGCACGCGGTTAAAAAGCAACTTTGCACTCTTGTATAACAAATAACTATTAACGCATTCACTGACCAGCCGCGACACGGGAGAAAACTGGCATCTGCATGTTGGACCATAAATGTGTTAACAAATTGGCATAAATTCGGTTCTAAATTCAACTGAAGAAAGGGACTTACAGCGATATTTACAAGCTTCGCTACTTAGATCTGTGGGTGCTCTGATCTTAAGACTAAGATATTGTTTGTCAACAAAGGGATTACCACACCATAAACCTTCTTTCCATAAAGAATTTTACTCAATAATAATATGCTAGTGTACTCTTTTAAAATAAGTAGGTCTTAAACTGTTAATCATTGTCCGATAGAGGTCCGTGGGAAAAAAATTATACCATATTTTTTAAGAGCCTAGAAAGCCGCAAAACTTTAAAAGCCTACTTTTTGTAAACAGGCGAAAACGCTGTCAGCAATATTTATCTGTGTCGTGACGTCATACGAGCAGAAAACCATAGACGTAATACTAGCTGCGCCTAGAAAACAAACAATTGACAAACGACCATCATTGTAAAAATATAGACAGACTACATAGCGAATTTCACTCGTATAAGATCCGACATGAGCTTAGAGGCCTATGACGTCACAACATGGCCGACAGGGTTTTCAGAGTTCAAGATTACAAATTAAAAAACAATTTAGAATTGAAAATATATCATACACTTTTAATATCAGAAATCTATAAATATTTGTTTATCATGTCAAATACTACAGAAAATATTTATTTATTGCGCCAAATTTGATATGAGTCAAGTATCATATTGTTTATATGCTTATGGTAGGGTTACTTTCTTATCACTATCTATAGAATGGAAAATAGCAATGCTTTTTGTTATTTATTTTTTCGAATTTATAGGTACCCATAATCTGGACGGCTACCTAAAATCTTGTTTCCCCGTGCAGAAAAACTTAGCGGTTCTTGCAATGTTGAACAAGAATCTGTGGGTATTTGATTACTTTGAGAATATTGGCTAAATCATAAGGCTTGATCATATGGTTTACCCAAGAGTAAAGAGATGGACTTGTTTACCTAACACCTAGTAATTGCGTGGCCTGGTAAAATTCCTCAGACAAATAAACATTCAAACATACCTAATCAAAAAATAGGGTCAATTTTAGTTTGTTTATATTTTTGAAATGTTATGTCCAAGGTCCGCTTGTAAAGATTTTGGTATTATTTTGCATTACATTACAGATACAGTTGAGTTAACTGCAGACTGTTGCAAACAATCTGCAGATTAAATCCGAATTCAATTGTTTCAGTTGTTTATACCAATAAATATACAACATATATACCAGTATATACCAATTTGTTTATATTCTTTGATTGTAATATTCAATGTTACTACTACATAACACAAAATTAGTGTAAAATATTAGCATAAAGATGTCATTTGCACGTTTTTGGCATGAACTATTCAAAAACATTGTTGTGGCCCACGTTGAGTTGGCTCATGTTGAAGCTGCAACCTTAGGTACAACAATGATCACTATAAACAATCCTGAATCTTAACTTAAAAATCCTTTCCCTCTTTTCCAGGCGTGTTCAAGCGAAGTAATGATGTTACGAGTAGCCCGTAGATACGATGCGGCGACCGACAGCGTTCTCTTCGCGAACAACCAAGCGTACACCCGCGACAACTACCGTAAAGCAGGCATGGCGTACGTCATTGAAGATCTGCTGCACTTCTGTCGATGCATGTACTCTATGCAGATGGATAATGTGCATTATGCGCTGTTGACAGCTATTGTTATATTCTCAGGTGAGTGTTCAATTAATTTAGAGTTACTATAACGTCTGAATAACTAACAACAGCGTACACCCGCCACAACTACCGTAAAGCAGGCATAGCGTACGTCATTGAAGATCTATTGCATTTTTGTCAATGCATGTACACTATGCAGATGCTTAACGTTGTATTATGCGCTGTTGACAGCTATTGTTATATTCTCATACGAGGAATTTATTTTAACAGATTTTTAAGTTCATTAATAATCTAACGTTCGGCAAAGTCAAATCTAGTCGGGACAGGCTCAAATCCTACAAATATTATAACGCCGAAATTTAGTGAAATCTGAATTTTTGTTATCTCCAAAACTACCGAACATATCCAGATGAAATTTGGCGTACCTACGTATGGCAAAGCCTGACTTAGATAATAGGCTACGAACTATACCGAAAATACGCGTGCGAAGCCGCGGGCAGAAGCAAGTACTACATATGTATGTTATTCATTATACATGGAAGTACGAAATCAACACAAGTACCTTGGTCTGATGTTATTAAGCTCTGTATGTATTATTCACTTATTTGACCAGGAGTGGGACGAGATTGGCTGATAAATAAAAACAAACACAACTCCCACCAAATTATATTGCAACAACTACTTAAGCAGAGAACCAGTGCAGGGCCGCGATCACGGGGTGGCAAGAGTTGTTATCTATATATAACGGCTCAAACTTTAGCAGTTGACACGTTAGGGTTCGCATTCACAGGCGGGCATCGGACAATCCGAATGCCGTCATTCGCACTAAACGGAAAAGATGCGTTCAAGAACTCTTGACTACAAACGTAATAAGTTTCAAACTAAATCATTTAGGAAATAAAAAGAACATTGTATTAATTAATAAGAAGTTTTCTCAATTCTGTTATATGTACCTTTACTATACTATAGTCAAATATATTATGTAGAGGATTTTTGTTGCACTAAGCTTTTATCTATCTATTTCTTTGAGTAATGTATTTTGATAGGAGCATATTGCGTAACTACCATATTTTGAAAGACCTGTAAGGGCTCTTTAAACGTAAGATAATATTTGTAAACATATTATACTATAACTGTTGGTCTTTAAATAAAATAAATAAATAAAAGAAAGAATCCTCGCCGGCATTGCCGACAGTCCGATCCGTGCGGTGCGGATCTTTTATGGCAAACCATTGATGGGGCCAGTGCGGATTGTCCGATGTCGGCCTGTGAACGCGCACTCTAACGTTTCAACTGCTAACGTTTGAGCCGTAATGCCAATATGTAACTACACTTACTACACCGTGATCGCGGCCCAGATTGCCTTGTTTTATTTATTTCAAATCCATCTCAGATCTGTAGAGTGAAACTCTATTACACCAGCGCGTGAAAATTGGCCAACATGACTGTTTTAACAAACCTTTGGTTCCTCTTCCAGACCGACCAGGCCTAGAACAACCGCTCCTAGTAGAAGAGATCCAGCGGTACTACATGAACACGATGCGAGTGTACATCCTGAACCAGCACAGCGCTTCCGGCCGCTGCCCCGTCGTCTTCGGCAAGATCCTCGCCGTCCTCACCGAGCTGCGGACACTCGGAACACAAAACTCAAACATGTGCATCTCCCTAAAGTTAAAGAACAAGAAACTGCCTCCGTTCCTCGAAGAGATATGGGATGTCGCGGATGTGGCTAACACGTCAACCGCGACCGTGGTCGACCCCGGCGCGCTCTAGCCGTGGGGTACACCCCGACCCCAGCGCGCTATAGCCGCCGGCAGAGACCCCAGCGCGCTATAGCCGCCGGGATAGACCCCGGCGCGCTATAGCCGACCGCAGAGGACAGGAGAGAACGCTATAGACTGCCTAGTTTTAGTGAATGTGCACGGACATCGTGATTACTTTATTTATAGGGTATTATACCCTCCGTATTCGGTGACCGACGCGTGAGAGATTAGTGGATATATGTGTTGTTGAACGTTTGGATATATATTTAGTGTTGATAGTTGCGGATAGACTCCGCTTGCCCTTGCGACTGGTAATGTTGGTCACACGGATACGACTGTATGATAAGACTTTCTATAAGTACATCTAAATTACGAGTACGTTTATGAGAGTTATAGAGAAAATAATATATGAAGAGTTTCTATTGGGTGTAAAGTTATATGTTTATTTACCAAATTAACAGCGTTGAATAATTAACCTGACTTGCGAGTCTTAGTCCCTAGCTGCCGGCCCGACCGGGGCGAAATGCGGCCGTGTTTGTTTTTCAAAGTTTATTCAGACCTGTTATCGTGTCCAGTCGATTGTACGCTAGTTCCAAAATCTACTCTCCCGTCTGCAAAAGTATTATAACTCAGTTCATTTTTACAGTTCCCCTTTTAATTTGACTCGGACACATTCTGTGAACCGCTTTGTAGAGCATTCACTGGTGCAATTTGTACAGGGTGTTCAGAAGAACGTGTGCCATATGGTAACAGGGGGAACCAAGCAATGCCACAATAATAATATATACAAAATTGTCTTACTAGTTTCGCGGATTATTAAACTCCAAAATTCTCGGTTATTTTTTTAAAGATTTGTTGATGTTTTACGAAATTTTAACCATTTAGTTCCGTTACTTCTTTTACGAATTGACTGCATATAATTATTTTTATTACATTTTGAATGCTATGCCATATAACATGGTAACGTAGGTTTCAAAAAATTATTTTAATTGCCGAGAAGCTTCTCAGAGTTAAAAAATCCGCCGGACCCCTGTACGACCTACCCTCTGTTACCATATGGCATACGGTCTACCAAGTACCCTATATAATTCCCAATTTTTTGTGTACATAAACCACACATAGAACCTCCATGTTTTATACATATAAAATAGATTGGTGTGAATCTGCATATACATTTATAAAAGATAGGACATACTTGTGTATGTGTCACATACTTTACTATGAGACAAGTTTGGTTCTGTTGGAAAATCAGTAAATACGCTAGCAGTAGAAAATGGAATTAAATGTCCATTTATTGCGTGTATGTGTAAAGGCAGCTGAGATAGTCGTCGGATAAGAAACTAGCTCCCCCTAAAGTAAAACTATGTATTAGGTATTTATTTTTTTTATTTTTAGATGTTACATTCCTTTATGTGTAATGTAAAAGTACAAAATGGCAGCTTACTATTCTATAACTTCCATAGATTTGTTATTTCTCCTTTGGCCGAGCTTACTCTATGGGAACAATATTGGTTTAGTCGTAAAATCGGTAGACATGCACGCAATACCTACTCGGACCAGACTTGTCTCTGTTTTATACAAGCAATGCGTAATTATAATAGGTTACTGGTACTGCCCAAAAGCAGTATACAAACGATATGCCTTATCACGCGTTACCTGTGGCGTGTACTACATGATGCGTGGAAATAGTATTTAGAAACTAAATTATCGATCTCAATTAACGGTAAGCGTTGTTGATCATTCGTGTTCTTTTCTGGGCATGTTCACTCATTTCTCGTTATGTCCGTCAATGTCTGCTGCTCTGTACAAAACATCGTCATAAACATCTTAATTGCAATTAAATAGTACATAAACTATAATACTTCAGTGCGTGTTGAATGTATTCTTTACATGCCATCGTGCAATGTATTTACATAAGTATGACTGGTGTTTTGGAAATGCATTTCTTAAATATACGTATTCGGAGAGATGATTGGCTTGCACCGCGGACCGCTAGTCTGCATAAGAATCTTACGATAATTTATATTGTAGCATAAGCGTCTATAGCAATCGAAGCACAAACCTTCACAGAGTGTCTTAGGTCTGTAACCAACACACTGCCATTATTAACGTAGGTAATGAATGGTGCGGTACTGATAGAGTACAAGTTGGATATTTTCTATTGATGTGTGTTGTTTGATTTGTAGTGTAGATGTGAAATCATGAAATTATTACGCTACGATACGTTGCCTTATACAGCGCGTGAGCTTCTTAAGCTCACGCCCGGAATAACTTTCAAAACTGCCATCGAATAAGTAATTGTTGTACGTCATTCGAGTAGTCACATTAGCTTCATAGGTTTCGGTACCGTCGGTGCACGCTGGTCGTGTTTGATACATATTATTCGATTTCGAAATTGTAATAGATTTATTAAGTATTGATTAATCTCGGATGAGAAGTAATAGGTAAACAGTAATATAATTTGTGTCTTTAGCTGATAATGACAGTAGTAAGTTTATGTCGCTGCGAGACGGTATGCGCGTGCGCAGCGCTCTCGAGGCGCTTGGAGACAGAGACTAGGCGGCTGGACAAGACAAGACTGGCTCGGAAAGCGGTGGTGGACGGCACACCTGATTCGACCCGTTGACCTTCAATGCCTTTTCATTTTGATAATCCGTTTTATTTATGCACTGAGTAATGTAGTGACCAAGCGTGGCACGTCCAGTCTTTATAAAACAATGGACTTTTATGGAAGGTCCACTGTTGTGTCCATTTAACTGTACATAGATACCTTTAGATTCTATTGTCATATGTTTGACATATGTCGTTTAATTTTATTCATCTAAGAAAGTACAGATGGCTGTTGTTATTTTTATATTATTTGGGTAGAATTATATTTTTTGTAAATGACCACTGTATTTATGTTTTGTGAGCTTGGTAAGCCATAGGGACTTAGGTTAGGGTACGAGCTACGAACATTGTGATTTGATAAGTTCTTTTATTTGTATTTACTGATATATTATTCGTTCGTCGTATATATTCTTCGTTTCGACAATTGTTTCTTAATAATTTGTTACTTCAGAGTGCAATATGTACAAATATTTACATATTAATTATAATGTACAGTCAATTTTTAGTTTTAATGTCGACGCAACATATTTCGCTATAGTACGTTGAATGTACACGGAAAGCATAATACATTATATCACAAGTGGTTGCGTTGCCGCATCACTCTCAATATTGTGTTTTTCTAATACTTAAGTGATTAATTTTATAATAGAATGAATAGGTGATCTTTGTATTTAAATTTGCTAATTTTTTGTAGCAGATTAGATTTGTTTACATTGATAAGATGAATAATGTACATTTTGAATTGATTTTAAAAGTGATTTAGTTGTTATAATTATAACAGTAACGAATTTTCTTATAAGGTTATTCTTACAGGCCCGTTTTGGGCGAGCCTTTGATACCAGTGCGATGTGCAATGTCGATATACCTGGGCGTCTGGCGCCGAGCGCGGTACCCAGCCCCGTAGTTACTAACTAGCCTAGGGAACTAAAGGCCAAGTTTCTCACTTCTACCCACCAACTATGGGAAGGCTGACTAAGCGTTAGGGCCCATTCCATCAAACCTACTGCTACCCCGTTATATCTGTGAACCTCGCGCCAAAAAAAATGTTTGCCGCGAGTAGCACAGGTATTGTGAGCGGGCTATAGGTACCTATTGTTTTTGTAAAATATTGTTTCTATCAGTTAATCTGCAGTTATACTACCTATATATACACTTTGTCTTAGTAATTCCTGTTCTAACTTGGTTTGAAAACAACGGTGAATAGATATAGGGAACAGACATGACGAATGTTAAAATTTTAGAGAGTCAACTTTTATAAAGAGAATACAAAAACAAAATATGAAAAGGTGTGTAAAAAATGGAAATTTGTATGAGAATTGTTACGCGAATAAACTTACACCTCAAGATAAAACATAAAAAATACTGTTGTCTTATTTTTACCCTCCTATCAATACAAATCCAGTTGGTTAGGTTTGAAACTTGGATAACTTGTACTTTGTGGACATACCAGAACCACAGTATCAGGAAAGAATAACTTTACAGATACATTTTAAAATCTTCCGCGATTGTCTATTGTTTTTTTGGAGGCCTGGATTTTCTGACGTCGCAAATCCAGGCCACCAGTATACGAAAAACAATGGGGATAACGCCATAGGTTTTCATGATTAACACCATTATGGCGCAAGACGCAGATGCTCACGTCCACCTCCATGTAGCGGATAATACCCACTAACAGACTTTATTTAGTGGGTATATCACACAGTGAATGTGATATACCCACTAAATAAATGTATTCACTGCCTAGTCTTGGCGGTGTAAACTGCAAGTGTGTGCATCGGCACAAGGAAAGTCACGTAGAAAGCGGAGGCTGGGCAGTGAATGCGATATACCTACTAAATAAATGCATTCACTGCCCAGTCTTGGCTGTGCAAACTGTAACTGTGCGCATCGGCACAAGGAAAGTCGCGTAGAAAAGCTTGGGCACAATATTGAGACACATGGATAACCATTAGAATGAAGTCGTGAGCAAAGTGTAGGTACCTACCTAATCGAACGAAAACATCACGATTTGTCTACAGACAAATAAATACATAAATAGCTCGAACAATACATCTCACACAAAGGTGATGATAATCGCTAGCTTTCTTTACACTAGTTTCAATAAAGATAACAATAATAACTAAGTAAGTACCTACGTTTCATACAATTAATATGTTTATTGCAAGTGGGTTTTCCTGTTATTGAGCAGCGTTATCAAAACTGCTCCTCCTGACCTATTGGGTCCAGTTCATCTCTGTTACTTGCAAAAGTAGCCGTGCTGTAACGAGGTTGCGAAAATGTGGGCATATAATGTATTAATTCTGTTTATCCTTGGACACCTGCTGAGTGATGCTTGTAAGTACAATTACTACTATTTAATAGTTTTAATTCATAAACTAATAATATTATTGTTAACTTGTAATTTACGCTAATACGAAGGCCTAGTTATAACTACTCTAGTAAGCAATGCTCATAACTGTTATGTATGATAGGCAGGTATGTCGTGCATCAATCTTGAAAAATTTAGCATTTTTTGCATTCCTGGAATTGGTCCAAACCAATTTTCAATTTTCACTGACCGCCATTTTCCGCGCAAGTAGCTAATCCCTGCGCCTCATAAGCTGCGCCTGCACTGCGAGTCAAAGGAGGGATTTTTATTTTTTTTTCGCAGGCCGTTACGTAGGTATTCCTTTAATTTTTTACTAACATGCCGCGGCTTCGTGGGTCTAGCAGCTCCTTATCTATAACATTGTTTTCATATAGGTACCTATGCACCTACATAGCTCTATTGATTTAGATACCTATAAACCTACGCGGCGCACGCCAGCAAAGCTCATATTTTTTTCCGACATCTTCAAAATCATCGTCGACCTCAGTGGCGCAGTGGGCGAAGGTCCGCCTGACGCGACGCAGGAGGTTGCGGGTTCGATTCCCGCCTTGGGACAAATGTTTGTAGGATCTGCAGATATTTGTTCAGGGAGTTCTGGATGTTTTTGTATGTATAATAAAAAATATCTATCTATGTAGTGTATTGTATCAGTTAAAATCTAGTACCCATACCTAACACAAGCTCTGCTTAGCTTGGGGTTAGAAAATGCTGTGTGAATTGTCCAGCATTATTTATTTATTTATCGTCATATTTTAGGCGTAGGTACCAACTTATTTATAGATCTAAGCATAAAAAAGCACTAGGTAGATCATTAAATTATCCAGTGGCATCTTATCTGCTTTTAATAGACGTGGAATTCAAATTCTAGAATGTCTGTCTTTTTTTTTTCTAGACGGCCAGCGCGCAGATGACTTTTTCCGTAAAGACTACAAATACGTAGAGAGCACCCGGAGTTTCTACAAGGTTCACACCCTACTGAAAACTTGGAAGGACGCGAAGAATGCGTGTACTGCAGAGGGCGCTACTTTGTTCTACCCTGAAGACAGAGCTGAGGCTGAGGAGGTTCACAAGCTACTAAAACATAAGAAATCTTTCAGAGGTGTCTTCATTGGTGTTTCTGATATGTTGTCACCAGGAGTTTATGAAACTGTTGATGGTAAGTAAGATTTTACTACACAAAAGGGCCATTCAATCATTAGGCCTACCTACCTAGGCTTTTTGTGTCGAAGCAGATGGGAAAAAGTACGTAGGTAAGGTACCTAGGCAAGATAGATGGGCTGGGCACACATGTTATTGAGCTTATGATCAAATAAACAGGAAAAAGAAAAACATCCGATAAAATGGTGATAGAACACGCCAAGCATCTAGAGGCGTAAATGGGTCTTTAGTAAGTAGGTACTCTAGGTACTTTCCTACCAAGTAGGTACTTTTAGATTTAACAAAATTAAATTGTAACTGCAATTTTTGTTTAAGTTCGCGTTCTAGCCACCAGTGCTGACCTACATAAGCGAAAAAATTAATCATTCGACCCACGGAATAGCAGAACACTGTTATGTAGGTTAATAGAAACCTATATTTAGAACTAGATAAATAATTTATTTCGTCCATAATTTATATAGTATTTTATGACTAGATACGGACATCTGCATTTTTGCGAATACTTATGCTTTTATTTACAAATATAATCAACTTATCTACAAGTAATTAAAATAATTTCACATTTGAAAATAGTGACTTTTTTTAAGATTCATGTCCAGAAAATGCATTAGGTAATTTAATTATGTAGGTAACTCTCGAAATGGCCATTAATTTTTGCTCTTGTGAAATATCGATTTTGTGGATGTCCGTATCTACTTTGCTGCCATCGATTTGCTCTCCTTATGCAATGGCATAATAATTGTATGTATGTACCTACATAATTATAGTTACATACACCAGAGTTAGATAAACTCATTGATATACATAGGTATGTGGCCTACTCGCCTTTTTCTTTAAATTTGTAGCAAGTAGTAAGGTATAAAACAACAAATCTAACCGAATAATCTTAGAAATATCCCCAGGAGTGCCTCTAACCGACATCTACAACAACTGGGTGCCAGGCGAGCCCACCGGGCAAAACGCCCAGAACTGCGTGGTGATGGGTAGAGACCTTGATCTGAAGGAAGAAAGCTGTGCCAGTCGCTTCCCGTTTGTCTGCAAGAAGACCCTAGATTCGCTGCAATGGAATTCTGAGTGCAACATGCCGAATACGGGTAGGTTTTTGTATGAGCTACTTAAGTGTTAGAACTCTTAGAAAATGTTTAACAAGAAAAAATATGTATTCTTTAGTATTGAGTTATATGGCTATCTTAAATTTCTAAGAAATCAGATAATATCCCAAAAAATTTCGAAGTTGAATATTATTTGATTTTTCAAAAGAGATTGTTTTTTCAAAACAAAAAGTTTTGAAAGTACATAAATTATTTTAAGTATAATATCGGCTTGGCCCCGCAATTTTCCGGGATGCGCTGCTAATTGCGCTATGAAGAAGAATCATTGGGACGTTCTACGGCTTTAATGCCTTGCTGTTTCTGGCCGATTAGACCACCAATCTAGATCTAGACCTATTTTTCCGCGATAGGCAAGCCCAACCGCGAGTAAACGTGAGATCTCTTGTCCGATGTATCAGACCGTCAGAAACATTCTTATGATAAGATGAGAAGATAACGCTGACCACCACCACACCGGTTCACAAGGACGTTTCCAAACCTAATTAAATATTTGATTGACCTAATTATTTGCTATCGCTGTACCTACCCACTGTAGCTTAGAAACCTTTTAAATTTCAGATTACGTTTTCAACGCTGATATGGGTAAATGCTACAAATTCCATTTAGATCCTCAAAACTGGACTGACGCGTACGCTACTTGTGCTGCTGAACAATCCTACTTGGCTATCATTAACAGTCAGAAAGAAGATGAGGTACTGGCCGATATAACTGCAAAAGCGCCGAAGGACAATATAGGAGGGGACTATCTGCGAGGCGCTGTGCATTTGGGATTCCATAACAGATTCGATGAAGGCTGGCAGACTATTCAAGGTAAATATTCGGATGGGTTGTAAGCTTAATCTCTGCACCATTTTTTGTTTTTTTAACTGACTGAAAAAAAGGATTGGTACCTACATAATTATTATTATGTCCCGTAAACATAGTTTTTCAAAACAATCATATTATTAACTTTTGCTATTGTAGGTAGATCTTTGCTCGTTACGTTACACAAGGTAGATGAAATAGCTTGACCACTGGTCTGACTTTTCCAAACCATGCAAGGATCCAGCTTCCAGAACACAGCACTGGACATTCATTCGCGAGTGTGTAATAATGTTTTTAGTCAGTATTGCACGGCAATACAATAAACAGTAAGAAGTTTAATTTGGTATTCAGCTTTCCAAAATTTTACTTGTACGACGACGACGCGACGGTTAAAATCCTATAGGTATTGTTCTGTGGTTGAAATCGAACAGACCGAAGCCTTCCCTCACTCGTTCGTTGTCGGCAAAAGATGAAACGTCACATCCAGTTTATTCGCCGATTTCCCAACAGAGGGTAGGAAGAAATCGGCTGATAACCTTACTAGATTAAACTACCCTATGTTTTTGTCTATGCAAAGACCGAACACCTGGTAAATTATGTTCTATACGTCCCACAATTTTTGAATTTATATAACTAGTCTTCGATTATGGGAACCTACCAGAAGAAGGTCGGCAGCTTCCATGTTCAACACCTCTACAGCGATGCCTGCCAAGCGTGGTGGCTATGGCAAAATTGTTTGGAAATGGCCATGTCGCAACATGGCCATTATTATTATTGGCAAACTATATAATGTAGGTATATGTTGTAAATGCAATTGAAAGAAGGCCTCCTTCACCATATCACAGAATAACTATTATATTGACCATAGCCAACAAATGATTAAATGAATATGGGTTGTATTGATGATGATAACTGAACTAAAAAATCTCTTTCAGGAGTCCCATTGAGAGACAGCGGCTACCCGACGTGGGGCTACGGCCAACCGGACGGCAAGGGGCTCGAGAAATGTGGCTCCATGTTCTACGGCGGACAGCTGAACGATATAGGATGCGAACGGCGAATGTTCTTTATATGCGAACATGATATCGAAACTCTCAAATATTCTATCGACGAAAGATTTAATGATATTTCTACGGCCTTCCCGGAGAATTAAACGACAGGATTTGAACGGCGCTGGTTACTAAATGCGAACATGATTAGATCATTCATTAATTTTTAATTTGGAATAATATCAGCCAAAGAATTTATGATATTTAGACGTAGGTACTTATATTTGATTTTTAAATATATATTTAACAGTTATAAAGCAAATTATAATACAATCATGAAATATGCCTTGTGTTTTTGTCATAGTGATTATCAAGGGAACGGTAAATAATATCCAGCTTTGGTTAATACAAAATGTTTTTATTATTTCTTAGGTATCATCTACTTTAATCGTTGTGACATTGTTCGACATAATAATTGTTATTTATAATTATGACATTCGTTGTCTATAATAATAAAATTATAGGTGTGTAGTACATATTTACAAACTAAACTAACTATTATTATGTAAAATAGATAGTACTAATGTGGTTATGGATAATTAGTTTCATAAGCGCTAATTGCTAAGCCTCTGTTTCCCCATGAGGGTTATGTTTTTCGAGTATGTTTATGTGAATTTCTGAAGCAATTTTGATAAATGAGGTAGGTAACAAAATACGCGTCTTTGACGTCCTGTGTTTCTTAGAAATATTCTGTAGAACTATGCTCACTGATTTAACAAAAACAAATGAAAAAGCGAGTCTGGTTTGTTATAGTTTTCAATGAATTGCTTATTTAAAACCTATTTTGATTAGCAAGAATCAGTCTTTCAAGCTGAGTAATGCAAAATAAATGAAAAGTAATTTGGTTCAAAGATTGAACGTTTCCTATTTCGGGGCTAGATGGCGCTGCTAATATCCAGTATTAAGAGTCATCTAAGCGTGGCGCTAGTAGTCGAATATTTAGCTATTAAATGTATAGGATTGTGTACCTATAGGTTATTCCTACTACACTTCTCCAACTATGCTAGTACATTATACTGACCTTACAAACCTATTAGTCAAGACACATTGATATATTTTAAAAAACAACATTTTGACCCCTATCTCTTCACTATCTTGGTGCACACAGTTCTGGCTTACTGAAATTATTAGAATAGAACAGCATTTATTTCGACACACACAAAGTTATATAAAAAAACTAATCAAAAAAACATAGAGGCTTAAAAAATAAGTGACAAATGGTGGGCGTCAAATAGAGCTTTACCCCCATGACCCTGTGCTAAAATGATGTCTTTGATTATGCTGATTCGTCGTACAAAAATAGGCTGCACTTTACATGATATTATTACCAACTATAAGAATTTAATATCTATTCGTTGTAAACCGCATTACCCAAGAACGGAAGATACCTGACGATGGGTCCAGTGAGTTTGAGAAGCTCTTTCAGCGGTGGGAAGAATGCGACGAACCAACTCAGGAGGAACAGATACAGGAATACGGTGACCAGCTTGTCTAGTATGAAGAGGCTGGAAAAGAGGAAATATAATGTATTAATAAGTAGGTCCGCTCCACATAAGTGGAACAAGCAATTCACAACATGGTACCCAAGAGACGGCAACAGAAGCCAGGGGCGTCCTAAGACAAGATGGGAAGATGACATTAGGCTTACCCTTGGGCCATTTTGGACAAGAGTCGCAGAGGTCAGGCCTCAATGGAGGCAGTTGGAGGAGGCCTATGCCGAAAGGCACACCAAACTGAGAGACATTTTGTAGAAGTAACACGGAAATGGCAACAGAAATAAGTCAAAGAGCATTTGTATAGTAGTAAATTAAGTTTAAGAATCTTTTCAATTAATGTCACACAGGTCCGCTGCTGGACGTAGGCCTTCCCTTATGAGCGCCATAGCGCCTTGTCTTCAGCTTGCCGCATCCAGCAGTGGACTAATATAGGCTGATGATGATGATGATGAATGAGTAGGAAGATCAGTCGTGGGTTCGATTAAATCCAATCTAAGATTTTTTTACTATAGTGCGTAAGCCCTCACACTCTGGGTAATTTCTAACCTTTCCCGTCGAAGTCGAAAATTTTTGCGATAATATTTGATTTCTTAATTCTTTCTAAATTGAATAGGCTCCGAAACTACTGGACTGATTTGAAAATTATTTGACCGTTACGAAGCTTACTTTTCAGGGAGTAATATAGGCTATATTTTATCCCGGAATTCCCACGGAAACGGGAACTACGCGGGTGAAACCGCGAGGCGATAGTCTAGATATTAATAAGATACAATAGGTGGCGGCGCTGGTTTGAGTCGGGGCAGCGCCCTAACAACAGAAAAGGACAGCGTTTTGACTGGTTTTAATTTTTCTATGAAACTTTGTATGTATTGTTTGTATGTATAGTCTGTGACTACTCGCATTATCACTTAACCTTAGACGACCTCTGTGGCGCAGTTGGGGATAGTCTTGGGACGCATAATGTTGCGGGTTCGATTATCGCTGCAGGACAAAAAGTTTGTACGATCAGCAGGTATTTGATCCGGGCCTGGGTGGATTGGATAAGTAGTGTAATTACCTTTATCAGTCATCTGATACGCATAACAATCATCTGCTTACTATGGGGCTAGATGATGCTGTGTGAATATGTCCAGTATTTTCTTTAGATAAACCAAAAATCTTTTGACGACCGATGTGGCGCGGGGGGTGAAGGTCGTCCTGCGACGTAGGAGGTTGCGGGTTCGATTCCCACCTTGGGACAAGTTTGTACGAAATATTTGTTTCGGGTGTTCTGGGTATTTTCTATGTATAATAAAAAATATCATTTTTTTTTTCATCTTATACAGTTTACTGGTGGTCCCCGCACTAGGTTCAGAACCTGTATCGCGGGAGGCCGAATTACAAATAGAATTACTTATATAAATTGACTGTGTAAACAGGGCAGCACATTACACACAACATAGATAGCTGCCCTGTATAAACAGGGCAGCTATCTATGTAATGTTGTATTATCGCCATCAGTCATCTAGTACCCATAAAACAAGCTCTGCTTAGCTTGGAGCTAGATGATGCTGTGTGGACTATCCAGCATTATTTATTTATTTAATTATACTCACATATTATTCTGCAGCCTAGCTTTAGGCAGGTTCTCCAACTTTTCCTTCAAACAGTACAGCTTGCCTCCAATCATACAGCTCTCGATATACGGCTCATCCTCAATGATCTTAAGGTCCATGGGGTAAGTCTCTCGGTCCTCCGCGTTTAGGTACGTGACGAGAGAGTTGAAGTTTTGGGTATCAAACCACCATTCGCGAGTGGTGAAGTATTGGAGGACTTCGAGGCCGACGGATATGCGGTTCTGGATTCGTACCATGCTGGAAAAATTAAACAAAAATATTAGGTTTATTTAGTAATTATTATTTGAATATATGTTTATGGTTATTGTTAGTAAATGTATTGTAGACTAGTTTATGCCGGCGGCTTCGCACGCGTTGTTTCTATAAAGGTTTAAAGGTGATTTATATCCCATGGTAACTGATATATGGGATAAAAAGAAGCCTATGTTTGATTCCAGGATTAGAATTATCTGTATATGAAATTTCAGCCCGATCCGTTCTGTAGTTTTGGCGTGAAGAGGTGACAAACATCCATACATCCATCCATCTATCCATCCATCCATCCAGCCAAACTTTCGCATTTATAATATTAGTGTGATGGTTATTGTTAGTAAATGTATTGTAGATTCATTATTTGTACACTTCGGCTACCTATTCCATCGCCTCTCCTATCACTCTAAGTTTCGACGGAAGATCAGCGTTGTAGTAGCTATAAACTATAGCTATCACAACTTATGCCGAGTCGAACGCCATTTTGTAGATTTAACGTATTTTATAAGTGGGTATTATTATTATATATATGTAGTTTAAATGGTGTTGGCTATATAATTAGTATTAGTAGTACCTATACATTAATATTATATTTTTAAGCTACACTTAAAGTTTATTTATAGACGACCTCTGTGGCGCAGCGGGCGAAGGTCTGCTTGCGACGCAGGAGGTTGCGGGTTCGATTCCCGCCTCGGGACAAATGTTTGTACGATCTGCAGACATTTGTCTGCTCTGGATGTTTTCTATGTATAATAAAAAATATCTATCTATGTAGTGTATTGTATTACGTATATCAGTTATCTAGTACCCATAACACAAGCTCTGCTTACCTTGGGGCTAGATAATGCTGTGTGAATTGTCCAGCATTATTTATTATTTAAAGTCCTATCTTATCTTAGTAGTTTTGGCGTGAAGAGGTAAGAAACTTCCACATATCTGTCCAACCTTTCACATATATAATATTAGTAATACCTAGAGCGAACTCTACTTAATTAGTGCCTAGAGCTAATAGTTTAGTATAAACTGTTGAAAATACTCACAACCGCTTCTGCCTGAACAGTATCATCAGGAAATCAATCAGATACGCCGGTACGATATGGTAGAAGAACACACAGAGGTCGTGTATGAACTTGCTGTGGCGTATGTTACCGTCGGGGTACCAGAGTGGTCCTTCGAACGGGAACTTGCGGACGGTTGCTTTGCCGATGTCTAGGACCTGCTTCCATGTTGTGTTTCGGTCGTCGCCTGTGGTTAGGTTGTAGACAGGCATCTCTGGGCCTCTGAAAGGATAAATAACAAGGTAATTGCATAAATTATGAAAGTTCCGGTCAATTTCACTTTAGAAACTTGGGTGCAGAGAATGAATACCATAACATTAGAATTACATGCTTTGGTTACAGCTATTGATTTTTCAATTGAACAGGATTGAATTACGATTTTTGTATGCAGAGATTACAAATAAATAAATAATGCTGGACAATCCACTCAGCATCATCTAGCCCCAAGCTAATCAGAACTTGTGTTATGGGTACTAGATGACTGATATACTTAACATAATAAATTACATAGATAGTTTTTTTTTTATTATACATAGAAACGACCAGAACACCCGGAACAAATATTTGTAGATCGTACAAAATTTTGTCCCAAGGCGGGAATCGAACCCGCAACCTCCTGAGCCGCAGGTGGACCTTCGCCCGCCGCGCCACATCGGTCGTCATTACAGGTTGAATAACTTCTCAGATTGAAACTAGATGGCGCTCTATTAATGTAAAATTATATTGAAGTTGTTACGTAATTTTTCATTAACCTGTCTAGTCCTATATCCAATACTAATAATGCTATTGATCTCAATCGTCATCAGCATAGACATGTCACTGCTGAACATGCTTCCCCTAAACCCATTCCGCATATGCGCTTTAAAAAATTATACTAAGGAAGAAACGAAACTAGATGGAGCCACCAGTAAGTATGTTGTCACTGTCAGTGGCGAGTGGGCGAAGTCCACCTACCGAGCAGAAGGTTGCGAGTTCGATTCCTGCCACGAGACCAATATTTGTAAAATCTGGGTTGATGTGATAAGTTTTTTTTAATGCCTTTATTCACAAAGAAAACTATCCTAGTATTTACAATTGAAACAATTGAGCTAACTACAGACTGTTGCAAACAGTCTACAGGTAGCTCAACTGATCCATATCAATACCAGTCGGAAGCGTCCCCAAGACGCTGGCTGCATTGCCACGCTGTATGGCAATGCTGATGCGCTGTGCCAGATACTCACCAGCTCTCGGGTCACGCGTCGCTGATGGGGATTGCATTAGCTTTACGTACCTTTCTTTTGTCAATCCAGTTCTGTACCCAATAATAACAATGCTGTTGATGGCAATGTCAACTGGTATAACCTCCGCGTGGTAATGCCCGATACAGTACATGGAGCGGATGACGCCCTTCCCGGCGCCCACCATCAGGCCGATGGGCCCGTTGAGGTTGTCTACCCAGCCGGGCGTCGGGTCTTTGTATGCTGGTGTCACTGGAAAGGAGAACAGGTCATATTGATAGTGTTTCGTGAAGGAAAGCTGGTTACCATTTTCTACTTTTCGAGCTAGCAATAAGTACGTAAAAACATGTCAGCTATTAACATAGCTGACATGTTTTTATTTAGGTACTATTATATATTATAGGTATATATATATTATTATATTATAGGTAAATTTTACGTGCGTTAGCACGTAAAATTTGGCATTCGTATTGATTGTTTATATTTAGGTCGTAGGACTGACAAACACAGATTTTATTTTTTAACCTACCTACCTACTTATTATAAGAATTTAATAAACGAATTATATAAATATAAATAAATATAAATAATGCTGGACAATTCACACAGCATTATCTAGCCCCAAGGTAAGCAGAGCTTATGTTATGGGTACTAGGTAACTGATATACTTAATACAATACACTAAATAGATAGATAATTGAATTGAATAAACGAAAAACACAGGCAAAACATGGTTTAAGGCAATGTTCTACGGTAAACAGATTATCATTAAAGTAATATATTACTTGATACTGATGTTTGATCTGATTTTGACAATAATTTGATAACTATACCAATACTAGGCCTGGCTATAGCCACAGGTAGCTCAGGGTAGCTCTCCCGAACCAAGGCCTCCGCCAAACGCTTGGAGTAAGTGTAGCTGTTCGGATGCTTCTGGTACAGGGATGGCGCTAGCTTCTCCACCTGGGCTTCGGAGAGCCAGGAAGCAGCTTGCAGGATCTGGTGGGGATTGGCTGGAGGGTCATGAACCTGGAAAGACATTTTGATAGATTTCATGATTTTAACAGGACTAAGACAACACTATAACAAAAACGGCGAACCGCTCTTGAAGACGTCGCAATGTGTGATAACTCTTAATTGAAAAGTGGCGCCACTATGTAGTGGCGCCACTATCGCCCCTACTCTTTATTTATTCTTTATTTATTTTTTGTATAACTTAATGATTAAATTACATATGTAATTATCAAAAAATCGGACCGCTGCTGGTAGACGATACCTATCACAAGCTTTTATTTAATGTATCCGTAATACTTTTGTTTTGTGTTATTCAATCAAAAATCTTGTTTGGAGAGCTTGGTGGCCACCAATAGGAACTAAACTCTTGAAACAAGTATCTGCCTTAATAATACAGTACAAAACTATTAAAGATACATTTAAAAAAAGCTTATGATAGATATCGTCTACGCGCGGTCCGATTTTTTGATAATTCCTTTGTATAACGTAATTATAAAATTAAATATGTAGTGGCGCCACTATCGCCGCTACTCTTCGCCTCAAGGGAAGTCATTGAATATAAATCGTAATTAGGCGCAACCCCGACCCAAATCAGCGCTACCACCTATTTTATCTTATAAGTATATTAGACGAAGGAATTTTTTAAAATCGATTGGCTGGTTTGTGATACCTATCATAAGCTTGTTGCACAAGATTAGAAGTGTAACTGTGAGCGAATGTTTGCGTCTAGTTGTAACACAGGGCAGTTGTTGAGTAAGCGCTGGAGAACGTACCATATATACAGATTTAACTTAACCCTGACTCACACTAGAGCCGCCACTTATCTAATTATTAGGTTAAACAATAGAATTTTCAGAAATCCATAGCCAGATTGTGATACCTATGATAAGCTTTTTTAAATGCCTCAGTAACAGTTTTATTTTGTATAATGTAGGCTATATACTAATATTTTAAAGACGAAAAATTTGATTGTTTGTTTGTATTGGCTCCGAAACTACTGGACCGATTTGAAAAATTCTTTTCACCGTTAGGAAGCTTACTTTTCAGGGAGTGCACATAGGCATATATTTAACATAGGCTATATATTTTATTTCGGAATTCTCACGGGATCGGGAACTACGCGGGTGAAACCGCGAGGCGATCGTCTAATACAAAATAAAACTGCGAAGTTTCTCTTTTTGGCCACCAAACTCTGTTTTCGCATCTTTGCCACTATACAAAATAAAAATATTACAGCGGCATTAATAAAAGCTAATGATAGATATCACAAACTGGGGAATAGATTTTCGAAAATTCCATAACCTTCCAATAGATAAAATAGGTCGCACGCTAGTTTGGATCGGAGTAACGCCTTAAAACTATGGGCATTGTTTATAACGATTAAATTAAGTTCAATACCTTTTCAGCCATCCTCTCATAATCCGGGTAGCAGAAAGCCGTTGACAGATGGAGGAAAGCCACCAATTTCTTCATCTTCCTCGCCATATCCAGCACTCTCAGGGTTCCCTTGGTGTTCATCTCGAGCCCCTCTTTCAGTGGCGCCTCCAGCCGGAGAGTCGCGGCGAAATGGAAAACTACTGATACCTGGGAAATTATCATGCTTTAAGGTTAAAAAAGTCGTCCGGGCGAAGACATCAGTGGGCGCGTTCTAAATGTATGCTATCTCACCTGATATAATAGACATACCCGCGCGCTAGGATGAAATGCACAACGATTTATTCGTAAAACAGCCGCGTAAAAAAATGGGAAGACTCTTAGCACAAGGGTTATTATTATAGAAAAACTATTGAGAGTTTATTTTCAAACTAAAATTATTTAAACTCTATAATAACTAAACTATGTCGGTACGGGCTTTATTTTAGAGTTTTCTTTCTCCGTATATTATTTATTTTCATCCAAAGTTGGGCTAAAATCAGTGTTGAAATACGAAAGTTTAGAAGCTTGTATTTTTCAAATGTAGTTGTACTTCAGGGGGAGGCCTGCGTCCAGTAGTGGACCACTACAGGCTGTTGAGGTTGAGGAGGTTGAGGAGGTATACTTTGTTTACGGTTTTGGATGTTTACAAACGTAGATAGTGACGAAAATTGATATTATTCTTAGTTTGGGATTGTCAACATCAAACAGCGGAGTATCACCATTCCAAATTTGTATGGAAAGATGAGCGCCTCGTTTAGCCTTAAGCCAAAGTTTTCTATAACACTTTAATCGCTTTACATTGCGCGGCTTTTTTTGCGGTTTTAATTTTTTCTGCGTTGTACAAGAAATAAAACTAGCGGAAAAATAATGAATGAAAGATCATACTTAGATAATAGTTAATGATTTGCGTTCATGGATTCATACCCATGATAAAACTTAGTTCGTTTCAATACTTACTACTTACTTACTTACTATTGCTTTTACAGAATTTGGCAATATAGTTATTTATGACTAAAAATCAATACATTCCCAAATAGGTACTACAAAAGTGCCATGGAATCGAAGTTTGTAAGAACATGGGTTCATAGAAAATGATTTGCGGCATATTTATTTTCCAGGTAGGTACTAGGTTAAACGTAGAGTAGCTTTGCTTTTGCACGGAGGATATGAATAAAATAGGTAATTACGACATAATGACGCCTTAGCTCAAAATCAGAACATCATCGATCAAAACTTGATTAAGTATAATATAATGGTCCAAAAATGCGATGCAATAATCAATGTAACCTGATATGTTCGCGTAAAGGTCAAATTTCAATTTCAACATTCAATCACATGTGTATACTACACCGTTACAGCATGGAGCATAACTAAACTGGTACCTATGTAGATTTTTTGTATGCACCCCCTTTGTACCTGCAACCCACACGCGTGACTGTTAAATATTGTGAATCTATGTTTAAATTAGGCGATGTGGTCGCTCAGCGACAAAGCCTTTTGTGTTGTGTGAAAAAAAAAAAAAAAAAAAAAAATGGTGGGTAGGTGCCTGCCTAGGTGCCTACCTACCTGCAGGTGGGTGTGGATGTAGGTATCTCCTACCTACACTTTTCCCTACATTTTATTATTAACTTTTACTTTATTTAATTTAATATATAAGTTTGTATAATTATTTACCTATGTTCTGTGCTGTAACTGAGTTGTTTAATAAATGTTTCTCTATCTCTATCTACTATACTAGCCCACTGCTGAACATAAAGCCTCCCCCATTATGCGCCAAAGCGCTCTGTCTTAATCATACCGTCAATCACAATTTCGTCACATTTCAACCATTGCTTATATAACTTGATCGCATCGTCATGTTCTATTTGGACTACCAACGCCAACAATTTGTCGTGCATCAGAAAAACCACTCTATTTCGCCCGATAGCATCTCAGAAGAGTGCCCGTAATTTGTAAGGAGACATGATAATCGAGGTAGTCGATTTCTCTGCGGCATGCGGCTGGCATGTAGTAAGTTTGAAACGGCTTTCACCGCGTTACTTGCTATTCGCGATAAACAGGCTTAACATAAGGATCGACCTTTTAACGCCGGAATACTCAAACGCAGCTCACCTTTAGCATGTCTCAACTTGAGACTCTCAAGTGACGTATTTTTTATAGTTTTTAATAACTATTTAAGTAATGTATTAATTTCAATAAAGTATATCAGTCATCTAGTACCCATAACACAGGCGCTGCTTAGCTTGGGGCTAGATGATGCTGTGTGAATTGTCCACAATGATTAATTTATTTAATGAAAATCATAAAAAACATTTTTTTTTATGCCGGACAATCCACACAGCTAGATAACTGATAAAGGTACATAATACAATAGACAACATAGAAAAATTTATTCACAAAGAAAATTATACTAGTATTTACAATTGAAACAATTGAGCTAACTGCCGACTGTTGCAAACAGTCTACAGATAGCTCAACTGATCCAAATCAACACCAGTCGGAAGCGTCCCCAAGACGCTGGCAACAACATAGATAGATATTTTTTATCGATTTTTATGTAGATATTTTTTGAGATGTATTTAAATGTGAGTCGCTTTTGAGCATTCGGGCGTAAGCCTACATAGAAGGCTTACGCCCGAATGCTCAAAAGCGCAAACAGATATACCTCAAAAAGGTTAGTAAAGTAAGTAGTTTTTTATAGGTTTTTACAACCGATTTTAGTGACTTGGTTTCATCTAAAAGTCAAATGAAAACGTGAAGATAATTATGCGACCTAATTTGTTACACGTTACTAATTAATACTGATGTGTTCGGTAGACAGTTTAAAAGCCCTTCTGCCAGCATTGTAAAGGGCCAAACATTTTTATGGTACTGTTTGGGTCGACCAGACCATACCATACCATTGTAAAACTAACATTTTCTTATTCTATAAAAAATAAAAAAATAATAGACTAGTGGCCCCTTTTCTTTTTATTTCATCTGATAAAAGTCATAAAAGTACCGACCTACCTAGATACATTACGCGATAGAGTAGAGTAGCCGAAAGGCGGTTTCTAATTTTTAGAAAGGACCATTTTTTTTCGTTTTGTTCTGACGCAAGTAAACGAGTTAAATGCCATGTCTTTGTCTTGTCATACTCGTAACCATTTTACATGTATAATTACTTCAAATTAATTAAAAATTACGTCTACGCACCGTTTAACATAATCATGTAAAATGGTATTTTTTTTAGTTAGATTTAACTAGATCTACATCTGGCACAGCGTATCAGCATTGCCATATTTGCCATACAGCGTGGCAGCGTCTTGGGGACGCTTCCGACTGATGTTGATATGGATCAGTTGAGCTATCTGTAGACTGTTTGCAACAGTCGGCAGTTAGCTCAATTGTTTCAATTGTTAATACTAGTATAATTTTCTTTGTGAATAAATGTCTTGTTTACTAGATCTACTGCTCAGCACTCACCGCTGGGTAAAGTGTAGGACCAAGAATTGAGTTCATTTTTAACATTTGCAAAATAAAAAAATATTAGGCCTACCTCTTCATATAGTTGTTCTAGCTGTTCTTTTTCAACGCCAAGATTGTCGTACAGCATATCGCCGGCTACCGGAATGAGCTTCTTCATCATGTGAGGTTTTTCTTCTCTTATTCTCGTGAAAAGCTGAAATAATGAAAAAATTGTCTGAATAAACAAGACAAAATTAAAAATTTTAAAAACCCGCTGACGTTTATTGGCTGAATTAATTTTCATGAAACATGGCTAAGAACACTCGGGATAAAATTATCTATGACAGAAAAAAAACTAAACGAAAATCGGTCCATCCATTTGGGAGCTACGATACCACTTATGCTGCTTATGGTAGGTATCACAAACAGCAAAATCGTTTTTTGAAAATTCATTTGTTTAACATAATAATAAGATACAAGAACAAAATTAAAATTTTTAAAAACCGACAGATTTTCATGAAACATGGCTGAGAACACTCAGGGTAAAATTATCAATGACACAAAAAACCTAAACGAAAATCGGTTCATCCGTTTGGGAGCAACGATACCACAGACAGATACACAGACAGACACGACAAACTTATAACACCCCTCTGTTTTTCTGTTGGGGGTTAATAACAGATAATATCACCACTCGTTCGGAACCCGATTCTCAATGCTCATACGTCTCGAGGGAACATAAACTTAATATACGTTCTGAGCTTCTTCCTTACTTTCCTTTCAAAAAGAAGGCTACACACCGCCATTTGTGGATTACAGCCAGCTTACATAACGAAAATTACCTGTTGTTTCTTTTCTCTTCCTTTCTATCCTTTTTCTGTCAAGTTAAACGCGTTCACTGCCAAGCTTCAGCAAAGCGACCCAGAGGGGCATTACTAAACTTACCACGCTCTCTAAGAACTGCAAGTGTGTCACTGGCATTCAATGTGTTTTCCTTTCCTTTTCGTGCACGTTCTGTAATGTATGTATCTGTGTCTATAACTGTGCCTATAAGTGTTACTCACAGGCAGTTTCCACATATCCTCGATCCTGGTCTGAGGGTTTTTGCCGCGCTTGCTCCGCACCAGCGCATACACTCCGCCGATGTCCGGCACGCTGTAGAGAAGCTTCTCTATCAGCACCTTCCCCATGAGACCAGAGGCGCCTGTGATCAGCACCTTCCGATCTCGGTACCACTCGTTTACTTCTGACGGCATCTTGGTTCTGTAACGAATTGTTTTTTGTTATTTTAGCTTTTTTGCGAGGATGCTATTGGATGAGTTTGGTATTAACCAAAATATGCACGAGTCACATTTTACAAGAATAGTCAATCGGGGCTTTACCGCTAAATGCATTTCATCGAAAGGCGGATTTCGGGATTTTTAACTGTCCGTACCTCAATAACTATAAGGCCTATAGTTTTAAAATTCATACATATTATAGTTGAGGATATTTTCTAGTGCATCACTAAACACAAAAACAATTGGTGATATTTCACCCGATAAAAAAAAATTACAAAGTTACCTTTAAATGAAACTTTGAATGATCAGTGTGAATAGAAAAATGAATAAAATGACACAAAATGTATACCAAAACATTGCAAACGTTATTACGCAGTGCATCACTAGAGAATATTTTTATATGCCATACAAATATTTTTCAAAACACCTACAAACTCGTGCTCGGCTGGCTGCGCACCGTCTTGCTCACTTACTCGCCATCATCGCATCTCGAGAATCCTCGCCTTAACTTTCGATAAAATGCAGTGTTCACTGCCGGCTTTATGAAAGGGTGTAGGATCAAGGTGGCCGTGACGGCTGCGGCGTACGATTGGACTCCTCTTACACCGTCCGTGGATGTCGTAAGAACCGACTAAGGGAACCTACCAGAGAAAGGTCACCTTCTGTGTTCAACACCTTCACTTGATTACCAAGCCGCCTGCCAGGCGTGGTGACTGACAATTATGGAAAAACCTCCCTCAATTGGGTATTACGCCCATTTTTGAAAGTGTCTCAATTAGATTCTATAGTGCTAATGAACCACTAAAAATTCACAAAATTTTTATTCAATCGCTAAGTGCCATAAAAATACATTTTAATTTTGCATTTTCAAATTTCGCGCGTAATTTGACGCTGGCCGCAGTGGACGCCATATTGCTCTGTGGTCATGACGTCGGTTGGCTGTGTAAACAAATTCAGTGATATTTTGTATGTCATAGATGAAAAGTACGCTGATAGTTGACAGTTTTAAGTTTACATAGCCGTATGACGTAATAACATGGTTACTACTATTTAATGGTGTTATAAAACAGATTATAAAAGCTGAAACCTCTGAATTGAATTTTAAAATTTAGTTTGCTATTTTTATGAACTAAAACTAATGTTTTCCGACTGCTTTTTGACTGTATTTTAAATTTTTTCTCATATACATACATATATACTCATACTCATATAGAGTAAAATATACCCTATTGGAAGAGGCATGTTCAGTACTAAGATACGTACTAACCTACACGGATGAACAAAAATAAGTGGTGGGGTCAAGCAAGTCCCGTCGGAAGCAATAATTATGATGAGCATTTACATGTAAAAACAAACGCTGGATAGACATTTGCTCTTCCTGGTTCAAAAGCAATTGTTACCTACAAATTACACAAACTGAGATGTCGTTTGACACCTTATTTACCGGGTTTGGAAGTTGATTACCTACCCATAGGGTCGAGACGAGTTAAATCTGAGAGCCTACACACAAACAAGTTTTTGTGTAAAAGACAATTAAACCGACACCCGACAGCGTAGAAGCGTATAGTTTATATACTAGTATAATATTATAAATGATCTGTGGTAAAGGTGAAATCATGTAGGTAATAACATAATTATGTAATAACCACAACCGACAACTGACGTTGGAATAGGGATGGACTTGGGCGAAATACAATGTGTATTTTCGAACCTTGATCAAACGAGATGTGCGGATACATGACAAATATTTATCGATGAAAATCAGAAAAATATAACTGTTGGCAATCTCAAAACTAATGCGATAAAAAAAAATTCAATGAAAACTACATCATTTTGTTATTTCTTCGTTTGTTTTTAAGTAAACGGTGTACTTTATGCAAAGTAGTGCCATTCGGAGGGTAGATAGTTTAATAAGCTAAAAATGAAAAAAAAAACATCCACTATTGAACACAAGCCTGGTCAAAAATATTTTAAAAGAAATTTGCATGACAACGCATGTTTTAGTTATAGCTTAGTTGTCATAATTTTTTTTGTTAAATCGCCTTCGTTTTTGAGACAGCTAATATATAGTATAATTTTTTTCTGATTTTTATTGATAAATTTATGTCACGTATCCGCACATCTCGTTTGATCAAGGTTCGAAAATACATGTTGTATTTTAAATATATATGTATTTAGTAAAGGACTTTTACATTTGAGGACCTTATCGCACCGGACATTGTATGTAAGTAGATATGTTTGCGTATTTTTCGCTTTTGTGTTTTACAACGCTTACCATTTCCAAAAATGGCAACATGACAGACATCCTTTTAACACATATACGCAAATACAAGAGAAGTGCAACAATGCAAATAGCAACAATTGCCTAAATAATAAATAAATAAACAATGCTGGGCAATTCACACAGCATTATCTAGCCCCAAGCTAAGCAGAACTTGTGTTATGGGTACTAGATAACTATTAAATATTTACAATGTTAACAGAACTCAAGAGAATTCACATGCATCTAAGTAAATATAGCAACAAATATGCATGACAACAGAACTCAAGAGAATATTTATATGGTAGGCAATGTATGCACATGCAACTAAGTGATTTACGTAGCTGAATGTACTTACCATGTAAATACCAATATGCACGCAAACTGTACTAAGTAGCTAACAAGAAATGAGGTGTGCAGTTTTGCAATCGGCATCGATAATTGCAGGAAGAGTTGCATGGTGCGGTTGGTGGGAATGTTTTTTAACAATGAATCTACTGTTGGGCTTCATTGTGCAAGGGGTCGATAAAACAACTGGTATTTAAATATGTATACGATAGTAGGTATTCGTAACTACCCTAGAAGTGATCCTTAACGCATTCACTGCCCAGCCTCGGCTGTAACCGGGTATGACCCCCAGGGGCGCGATTGTCTGCGTCTTGGGCCATGAAAGTGTTAAGCCTAGAACTACTTTTAGAACTCTTAAAACAGAAGTAAAGTTTTAAAAGATTTACGAATTAAAACTAGAAAATCGAAAATAACTTCTTTACGAAATGGCTTATACTATAAAGTCAGACGGTATGTCTTTAATAAATAACTAACGAAGCACGAGCACGGTTCTCGATAAGGATCGATAAGTACCAATTTTGTCTCTGGTGTCGATTACATTCGTATTTCACAATTTAGTTTCTGCAAATATGCCGTGAAGGCCCTCACCCAAGCTTAGAGTCGAAGAACTCAAATCAGCTCGGATATATTTGCAGTATTTAAAGGTACGGGAAGTTTAAGCGGATATAAGCCAATTTTGGTCATATGTTATTTATCTACGACTTTGTTAACTCCATGCCATAATATACTTGCGTTATGTGCCTAGGCAGTTGTTTTCGGTCTCCTGATCAGTGAACAGTCAATTGGTGTTTTAGGCAATTGGTATAAATATTAGGCAATGAATTGAATGAAATGACATCTCGAATTGCATTGTTTTTGGTAATACGCAATTCATCTCTTACCTAACTTGTCAATCTTAGCTAAATTGGTTTTGGTACAAGAACAATAGAAAAAGTTAGATCATAGAAGCACATTTCACGCACTGAAAACCGTTGAAACCAGTACTCAGTTGAGGTATCGACTAGATGGGAGTCAGTAACGCGTAACTGATTTAACAGCGATGCTGTTGGGTAATTGGATAACTAGTTTCCTATTCCAACAACCTACTACGTATAACCTGCCGGTAGTATCGACTCCATTTTTTTTTATCGAACTGTGAAGGTGGTTCGTGTTAAATTATAAATAAAAACATCAAGTGCGAGTCAGACTCGCGCACCAAGGGTTCCGTATAATCGTAAGACCTTGTTTCTTGCCAAATATTATGATTCTAGGTCAACGGGAAGTAGGTACCCTATAGTGTATAATTTTTATGTGAATAAACTACAAATTTATGGTTTTTGAATTTTTCCCTGTATTAGACCTTGCTTCTTGAAAATTTTTATGATTCTAGGCCAGCGGGAACTACCCTATAGGTTTTGGTCCATAGCAAGAATCAAGTTTTTTTTTTTAATGAATAAACTACTTTACGGTTTTTGTATTTCTTCCTTTTCCTTCCAAAAAGTATTTGCTTCAGTGAATATACTGAATGATTTACGGTTTAGGGATTTTTTCCTTTACTTGTGCTATAAGACCTTGCTTCTTGCCAAATCACATGATTCTAGGTCTACGAGGTTCCTTATAGGTTTTGTGTGCAAGTGATTTCCTTGGAAATTTCAAAATATTCGAACATAAACGGCTGTAACTTTTGATTGCGTTGACTTAGAAGTTTTATTTATATCACGGCTCCAAGAGGTTACGGACTTGAGTAATTAAATTAATCTCAACTCGATACTTCCACGCGTTCCTGAGAAAAGGGGGTTAACAGACGGACAGACAGACAGACAGACAACAAAGTGATTCTATCAGGGTTCCTTTTTCCTTTTGAGGTGCGGAACCCTAAAAACAAGCGGCGTCCTTAGGTTTCCTTCAACATATTGAAAGAAAACCTTATGGTTTAGTAAAAAATATCATAATAGGACTTGACTAAAGACTTGTTCTGGAGTTTGGGATATTTCAAAAGCTTCTAAAATCTCTTTAAAACGTTTATAAGTATCAAATTGAAAGTACCACAAACCACTTGCTACGAAATACGTGGACGTACTTTACATTATGTTAAAACCTTCATTAGCACACAGAACCCCTAGTACTATCCAATGATCCTATCCGTCCATGGTTGTCTTGTAGAGATCTCTCTTGAACGAGAAAACCGCCACTTGTCACTTACTCTTGCTTAGTTGTACTATATTGTTTCTATCGATTTAAGTGTGCAATAAAGTATTATCTATCTACACAATCTATCAATTATTTTCATTAGACCGTAATACTGGTACAATATACAGAGACGTAAGGACCTTTAAATACGTTAGGTAAATATTTTAAAATTAAATAACTTGATGCTTGAGCGTAATGTTTATTTATGTAATAACTACATTATAATGCTACACTTTCGAACCCAGCGAAAGTTTGTACCATGACAAGATGTCGCATAGCGGTCGCCATAATACGAGTACGACATTACTCCGTTTGGTATTGTGTAGGCCGATGTTGACATCTAACTCTATACTTGCCCAAATTTTAATTTTATTTAACAGGTATCGACTTTTTTTACCACCAAGGTCTATTTTGTTCTTACATGTCCAGTCCATCCCAAGGTTGCCTGGAAGAGTTGGCTCATAGCGATAAGGCCGCCTTTGTACCTCGTCTACTCTTAGCATTTGTTTCTGTATTGATATCTGTCTTTGTGTGGTACAATAAAATATTACGAATTTAAAAATGTCAATCTAAACAAAATAGAAAAATAAACGCCGCCGCGACGCGCCGTGGCCGGTGCACGGTGTGGCCCCGTTCAGCGCAGGTAGCAACGCACGTGGCAACTATAGGACGGCAGACCGACACGATCGGGGAGAGGTCAAATGCAGGACCAACGTCTTTACGTGCTTTCCGCACGGCCCCGCGCCTCGGAAAGCATGTTAAGCCGTCTATCACCTTCAACTTCCAAACTCCGGGCTGCTACTGTGAATATTTCTTGCTAGAAAAGGCCCAAAATCTTGGTCTGACCCGGGATTTCATCAGCTTATAATTTTTTTTTATAAATGTTTTCAATCACAGAGTTCTGTTCTTAAATATTTCTTAAAACACTTTTTCCTTTGACTGTACTGTATCTGACTTGAACAATAGATTTTTTCATTCATTTCGAGGGCGGTCCCAGTCGCCGGAAGAAAAATAATAAAATTAATTCGATCCGGCGACTGGGACCGCGGTCCCAGTACCTAGCGGTCCCAGTTGACGGAAGCCTCTATTATCTATCTATCAAGGTGGCAATCAAGCATGCGGCCCGCCTGATGGAAAGCGGCTACTGCAGCCAATATGGCCAGAACATCAGGACATTACACGCGCATTGGCGACACTTTAAATATCTTAGAAGACCCTGGCTAGTGTAAGATCAGACTCAAGTAGATTATCGCGCGTACCCGACCCAAATCAGCGCCACCACCTATTTTAACCCCCGACGCGAAAAGAGAGGGGTGTTATAAGTTTAACGTGTCGATCTGTGTATCTGACTGTGGTATCGTAGCTCCCAAACGGAAGAACCGATTTTCGTTCAGTTTTTTTATGTCATAGATAATTTTGTCCCGAGTGTTCTTAGCCATGTTGCACGAAAATCTGTCCGTGGGTTTTTAAATTTTTAAATTTTGTTCTTGTATCTTATTGTTAAACAAATGAATTTTCAACAAACGATTTTGCCGTTTGTGATACCTACCATAAGCTTATTTTTAATGCCTCTGTAAAAGTTTTATTTTATATAGTGTAAGGTTGCTCTTTTTGGCCACGATGGTGAGCAAAAAGATCAAACGCTAGGGCGTTTGCTCATGTCTTAGAAATGAAGGAATTTAGGAGGCGTCACGCCATTTCGCTCCAATGTCATCAGAAATAGTTTATTAATTTGCAACATTTAGGTTGTCGAAAAGGCCGCTATTTGTATGCGTGCGAGCGTGATTTTATGAAGTGACAAAGTGCGAATTCCGTAACGCTTCGCAGTTATGCGCATTATCACGCAGATCGGGTAATTAGAGGAAATTTTCTACCGTACATTAAGCAAATTGCATTTTGAATGATGCAATAAAACTCAGTTCCCGTAAACACGCATTAATTATAAGTATATCCATCAAATGACCACTTCTGTATCGCATACTGCCTATCGTACAGAAAAGTAAGTAGTTCGATTCTCGAAAGAAATGCTAATCTCGGATCGTTAAAGTTTCTAATTTGAAATATAAATTATTTTTAGGAGTTTTACATATTTATTGGTTTAGTTTATTTTTTCGCTTGAAGCTTATGGTAGGCCAACTGATACTAGTTGGCCTACCATAAGCTTCAAGCGGTAAAACATATAGATTTTATTTACATCCTTAATAAGTAATAAATAAGTTTGATTATTTTAAACAACTGTTTCAAAAACAGCTTTTAATGCTTTGTCATCCAAACTAAACGTGTATACAAAATTTCAGCTCAATCGGTTGAAGATATCTGCTTCAAAATTGAGTTACAAGATTCCATCACATTTAGACTCACCCTTCGGATTAGGTTCGTTCAATTTTGGAAGAACCTAATTAGGTTTTGTCATTCTTGTATTGGGATAAGAAGATATGTATTTACCTACTTGTATTGTCTCTAGTTATGCAAGAGAGCGTTTACAGTACAGCGCCAACTATTAGAACATCTTTGTAACACTTCGCATGCCAAGTTTGTTTTCTGCTTTAGTTTTCCAAACTCTTGTTTTAAAAACTCCTGTCTTGTAAAAAGTTCTTCTAATTATGGCTGAATTAAATATTCGACAACTCGCATTAATGTTACAACTTGTTACCTATGACTATGGTAGAGCCGGGCTAGTGATGCATCTGAATGGTATATTTTGGGTTTAACATGCCACTGCGAGTTATATAATTCTATGTTATGTGGTCACAAGTTTGACCGCATAGATTAGTGTCTGCAATCATATATAATGACAGCAATTTTCAAAGCCAAGTCATTAGTGTGTAGGTCTTTAAATCATTTATCATGTTGCCTTCAATTCTAAAACTGACGGAGGGTTATTCGTAATTCCGTCTACAGACCAAAGCCGCCGGTGCCGGCGGCATGTGCCACCGGGCTTGTTTCGTTTGCAATTCATGGTGGTGGCACTGCCACCGCCATTGGTGTGTAGACTGACACCTTATCTCTTCTATAAGTACATTTTTTTCATATTTATGAAATCATTTCTATTTGTTACCGCCGTTCGGTACGAAATTTACTACGTAATATTCTAACAAAACTTATCGTTTGTGTTTATAATATTAGCACCCATGAAATTCCTTTATGAGTGCAATGTATAAATGTGTACCTACCTATATAGTGATAAATGGGTAGAGCTATGAAATATCCACATCACACACACACACACCTCCGCTAGGGACCTTCCAATAATTATAACAGAACTAGTTTCTCCCGGGGCTTCGCATGCGTTGTTTCTATGGAAACGTTTTAAGGTTATTTCTTTTCCATGGGAACTGATTTACCTCTTAGATAATAAGTAGACAAACCTTTGTTTTATTACAGGCCTAAAACTACCTGTTTGCAAAATTTCCACCCGATCCGTTCAGTGGTTTTGGAAGAAGTAACAAACATCCATCCTCAGACGACCTCTGTGGCGCAGCGGGCGAAGGTCCGCCTGCGACGCAGGAGGTTGCGGGTTCGATTCCCGCCTCGGGACAAATGTTTGTACGATCTGCAGATATTTGTTCAGGGTATTCTGGATGTTTTCTATGTATAATAAAAAATATCTATCTATGTAGTGTATTGTATTATGTCTATCAGTTATCTAGTACCCATAACACAAGCTCTGCTTAGCTTGGGGCTAGATAATGATGTGTGAATTGTCCCGCATTATTTATTTATTTATTTTATTTATCCATCTTAACACCATCCATCTGGTAGCCAGTTGCTATCAATTTAGTAACCATTAATTAATAAGGGTGAAGTAAATCGGTTGTTTAATTTTTTGTTATTTAATAAATATGTATTTTCGTATATTTTATATTTTTTGTCTCGAACATAGTTCTTCAAAAGTTGAATTAAATTATAAGATTGTTTAAACTACTACTTAACATGTAATTTTATTATTGTTGTGTGCACATAGTTTACGTTTCAAGTCAGATCATGTGTTTTTTGTACCTAATAAACTAAAATACCCACAATTCTTTTTTTTACGGGAATAGACCTTCCTTTGGCCACAATCTCGCTTGTTGATAAGTGACGACGAGCCTGATGATGTATCACGAAGGTCTAGAGGAGTATTCCCATTAGACACCTAACATTAACAAGCAAGCAAATAAGCTTCCGGTTGAAGGCTTCCAATAGTGCTGTCAAATATTGCATCTATCGAGTGTAAAGTAAGATCTATCGAGTGTAAGGTAACTCAAATAAGGGCGCGTTCTCACGGTGTTGTTACCGTAATGCTACGGCTCCACCTGCGTCTATCGAGTGTAAGGTAACTCAAATAAGGGCGTGTTCTCAGGGTGTTGTTACCGTAATGCTACGGCTCCACCTGCGTCTATCGAGTGTAAGGTAACTCAAATAAGGGCGTGTTCTCAGGGTGTTGTTACCGTAATGCTACGGCTCCACCTGCGTCTATCGAGTGTAAGGTAACTCAAATAAGGGCGCGTTCTCACGGTGTTGTTACCGTAATGCTACGGCTCCACCTGCGTCTATCGAGTGTAAGGTAACTCAAATAAGGGCGTGTTCTCAGGGTGTTGTTACCGTAATGCTACGGCTCCACCTGCGTCTATCGAGTGTAAGGTAACTCAAATAAGGGCGTGTTCTCAGGGTGTTGTTACCGTAATGCTACGGCTCCACCTGCGTCTATCGAGTGTAAGGTAACTCAAATAAGGGCGTGTTCTCACGGTGTTGTTACCGTAATGCTACGGCTCCACCTGCGTCTATCGAGTGTAAGGTAACTCAAATAAGGGCGCGTTCTCACGGTGTTGTTACCGTAATGCTACGGCTCCACCTGCGTCTATCGAGTGTAAAGTAAGGTCTATCGAGTGTAAGGTAACTCAAATAAGGGCGCGTTCTCACGGTGTTGTTACCGTAATGCTACGGCTCCACCTGCGTCTATCGAGTGTAAGGTAACTCAAATAAGGGCGTGTTCTCAGGGTGTTGTTACCGTAATGCTACGGCTCCACCTGCGTCTATCGAGTGTAAGGTAACTCAAATAAGGGCGTGTTCTCAGGGTGTTGTTACCGTAATGCTACGGCTCCACCTGCGTCTATCGAGTGTAAGGTAACTCAAATAAGGGCGTGTTCTCACGGTGTTGTTACCGTAATGCTACGGCTCCACCTGCGTCTATCGAGTGTAAAGTAAGATCTATCGAGTGTAAGGTAACTCAAATAAGGGCGCGTTCTCACGGTGTTGTTACCGTAATGCTACGGCTCCACCTGCGTCTATCGAGTGTAAAGTAAGGTCTATCGAGTGTAAGGTAACTCAAATAAGGGCGCGTTCTCACGGTGTTGTTACCGTAATGCTACGGCTCCACCTGCGTCTATCGAGTGTAAGGTAACTCAAATAAGGGCGTGTTCTCAGGGTGTTGTTACCGTAATGCTACGGCTCCACCTGCGTCTATCGAGTGTAAGGTAACTCAAATAAGGGCGTGTTCTCACGGTGTTGTTACCGTAATGCTACGGCTCCACCTGCGTCTATCGAGTGTAAGGTAACTCAAATAAGGGCGCGTTCTCACGGTGTTGTTACCGTAATGCTACGGCTCCACCTGCGTCTATCGAGTGTAAGGTAACTCAAATAAGGGCGTGTTCTCAGGGTGTTGTTACCGTAATGCTACGGCTCCACCTGCGTCTATCGAGTGTAAGGTAACTCAAATAAGGGCGTGTTCTCACGGTGTTGTTACCGTAATGCTACGGCTCCACCTGCGTCTATCGAGTGTAAGGTAACTCAAATAAGGGCGCGTTCTCACGGTGTTGTTACCGTAATGCTACGGCTTCACCTGCGTCTATCGAGTGTAAGGTAACTCAAATAAGGGTGCGTTCTCACGGTGTTGTTACCGTAATGCTACGGCTCCACCTGCGTCTATCGAGTGTAAAGTAAGGTCTATCGAGTGTAAGGTAACTCAAATAAGTGCGCGTTCTCACGGTGTTGTTACCGTAATGCTACGGCTTCACCTGCGTCTATCGAGTGTAAGGTAACTCAAATAAGGGTGCGTTCTCACGGTGTTGTTACCGTAATGCTACGGCTCCACCTGCGTCTATCGAGTGTAAAGTAAGGTCTATCGAGTGTAAGGTAACTCAAATAAGGGCGCGTTCTCACGGTGTTGTTACCGTAATGCTACGGCTTCACCTGCGTCTATCGAGTGTAAGGTAACTCAAATAAGGGTGCGTTCTCACGGTGTTGTTACCGTAATGCTACGGCTCCACCTGCGTCTATCGAGTGTAAGGTAACTCAAATAAGGGTGCGTTCTCACGGTGTTGTTACCGTAATGCTACGGCTCCACCTGCGTCTATCGAGTGTAAAGTAAGGTCTATCGAGTGTAAGGTAACTCAAATAAGTGCGCGTTCTCACGGTGTTGTTACCGTAATGCTACGGCTTCACCTGCGTCTATCGAGTGTAAGGTAACTCAAATAAGGGTGCGTTCTCACGGTGTTGTTACCGTAATGCTACGGCTCCACCTGCGTCTATCGAGTGTAAAGTAAGGTCTATCGAGTGTAAGGTAACTCAAATAAGGGCGCGTTCTCACGGTGTTGTTACCGTAATGCTACGGCTTCACCTGCGTCTATCGAGTGTAAGGTAACTCAAATAAGGGCGCGTTCTCACGGTGTTGTTACCGTAATGCTACGGCTCCACCTGCGTCTATCGAGTGTAAGGTAACTCAAATAAGGGTGCGTTCTCACGGTGTTGTTACCGTAATGCTACGGCTCCACCTGCGTCTATCGAGTGTAAAGTAAGGTCTATCGAGTGTAAGGTAACTCAAATAAGTGCGCGTTCTCACGGTGTTGTTACTGTAATGCTACGGCTCCACCTGCGTCTATCGAGTGTAAAGTAAGGTCTATCGAGTGTAAGGTAACTCAAATAAGTGCGCGTTCTCACGGTGTTGTTACCGTAATGCTACGGCTCCACCTGCGTCTATCGAGTGTAAGGTAACTCAAATAAGGGTGCGTTCTCACGGTGTTGTTACCGTAATGCTACGGCTCCACCTGCGTCTATCGAGTGTAAAGTAAGGTCTATCGAGTGTAAGGTAACTCAAATAAGTGCGCGTTCTCACGGTGTTGTTACCGTAATGCTACGGCTCCACCTGCGTCTATCGAGTGTAAGGTAACTCAAATAAGGGTGCGTTCTCACGGTGTTGTTACCGTAATGCTACGGCTCCACCTGCGTCTATCGAGTGTAAAGTAAGGTCTATCGAGTGTAAGGTAACTCAAATAAGTGCGCGTTCTCACGGTGTTGTTACCGTAATGCTACGGCTCCACCTGCGTCTATCGAGTGTAAAGTAAGGTCTATCGAGTGTAAGGTAACTCAAATAAGGGCGCGTTCTCACGGTGTTGTTACCGTAATGCTACGGCTCCGCCTGCGTTAGCGTTGACGTTAGTGTTAATGTCCATTAACGAGTTAATTAAGGCGCTAAAAATCCACCTTGGCTACTAGTAGTGCCGTTAATAAATGAACACGTACGTAACGCCCTAATTAACGCGTTAGGACGCAGTTGGAGCCATAGCACAAAGGGGTTGAAGATTTTAGTATGGTGGCCCTAAAATCAGCTACCACACTGTTTATATCTTCAAAAACCAAACCATTACGATCTAATCGTCACTGCCGTCAACCGTAAAATGTCGTCACGATCCAATGGGAACGACTAATACGATGGTCGTTTCAGGATTAAAAAAAAAGCGACGACAAACGATTTAATGGGAATAGAGACGAAAGTCGTCCAACGGGTTTGAAAATTTTGGCCCTAACATCGGCACCACACAGTTTTTTTTATTAATCGTTGCGCACAGTGAAAGTTATATACATATTTGGATAGAGGACACTAACACACTACATAATATACAAATGACATAATGTTCTAAAGCGTTCAGTCTACGTCAGTCTCTAGCGTATGGTAACACCATTATAACGACTGTTTGTCGTCGCGATTTTTTATAATGTATATCTAGCTGTTATCATTGGATCATGACGACAGTTAACGGTTCACGGCAGTGGCGATTAGATTGTGAAGTTTTTTGACGTGACAACGTCTTATAAATTGGTTTGCCGGGTGACACTTCAAGAAACTGCGTTACGCGTTACGCTTCGCTCACGTTATGCGCTCACAATGAGAGTCACCACTCAAAGTCGTTGTCACGTAAAACTTTCGCCCGTATACCGACTTTACAGGCAACCATTTTTTTATCGTTCACGACTGTGCTAGTTCACGACTGTTCCCAATATAACGACAATCTAGCGTAACAACAAAAACAAGTAGTGGACGACAGTTAATCGCGCAGTCCTATAATTATGTGAACTCATTTAAATGTACAAGTCACGCACGATGCTTTAAACTGCACGACTTTCTGTCGTCACAACACAATGGGAACGCGCCCTAAGTTCGTTTTCTATCGTTGCGTAAACTAACTATGCAATAAGTTGGGTGGCTACACGCAAATTGGTATTTTCAAGAAGTCTTGTTTAACTGGATTTTGCTTAGTTATGTGCGAGAGGTAAAAGCACGCGTAGACTGCAAAAACCTTTGGTTATTTTCTTGATAAAATGCAATCAAAGACATTAGACATCACACACATTTCAACAAAATATGATTGCGTACAGGCACCAGGCGTATTTTGTATATATTTAGTTACCTACTAACTATAAATTTACCTCCAACCCGCAGCCTAGCGTGGGGATTATGGGTATTAGGTACCTGAGTTAAATGTGCAAGCATTCGGGGTTGGTTTATTGGGAAATCTTCTCGCATACTCTCTTACAGCAGCATTAGCGTTCCCGTTGCACAATCCATAGACGAAATGGATGTTGGCCACGTCCTGGCTGGAATAATGGAAATTTTCCATTTCTGTTAACTTTCGTCAGCGAAAAATACAAAACTTAACAAAAATTAATCTGACAGCGCGCCCTTTTTTTCAGTTTCAACACGTCCTTATCTGCAACAAAGCACAGAATTGTCTATGGACACGCAATTCCTCGAAACCGTGAGTCCAGTTGCTTATTAGCGGGATATTTAAACTTTCAAGGGTCCGATTCAAATCTTCATAACTTCTAAACTATCTTATTCAGGGCTAAGATGCATGACTTATTTTGAAGCACACATTCTGTACTATCGTTCGAAAACAAAAAACATGTAGCTTGACAGTTTCAATTTTATGAAAAAGCTAAAAATTTAAAAAAAAAATGTTGAAAAAATATTTTTTTTTGGTTTTATAAATTCTCTTTTCTTCTATTATAAAATAGAAAATGCAACAATGTTATCACTGCTTTATTGCCTACATAGTGGCAATCAAATGAGTCCTCTATTGTCTTCCTAGAACCTCTGCATGGGTAGCTATAGCTTAAACAATACAAGCACTCGTGATTCGAGGCAAAAGAAAACAAAATGGCTGCCATTTTATCAGGGAGCGAGAAAAAAAAATAGGGATAGTGATTTGTCGATAAAATTTACCGTACTTCACCCCCCCAAAGTCTCCGACACCGGTAACCAGACACATTGTATAAGAAGAAGAAGATAAGATTTGCAATAAAATAATATTGCGGCTACAAATTAAGATCTAAGCTATCCTATCTTTCAAGTTGGATCAAACTGCACACGGTGTGCATATTTAATTTAAAATCGGTTAAGTAGTTTAGGAGTTCATCCGGACAAACAACGTGACACGTGATTTATATATCACACTATTATTATAAATGCGAAAGTTTGGATGGATGTATAGATGGATGGATGTTTGTTACCTCTTCACGCCAAAACTACTGAACGGATCGGGCTGTTTTGCATATAGGTAAGTCTAACCCTGGAATCAAACATAGGCTACTTTTTATCCCATAAATCAGTTCCCATGGGATGGGATACAAATAACCTCAAAACGTTTCCATAGAAACAACGCGTGCGAAGCCGCGGGCAGATGTTAGTATTAAGATATTATAATTGATACGTGAACTTTCATATGATCTAAACTGGACTATCTGCAAATGGCAATTTCATTACTCAATAAAACTCAACCCAAATCCTACCCCAATCGTGCGCTAGCAGATCCATCAATAAATTATTATTTATTATAATAATGAATTCTTTATTAATTATTATACTTATAAAATAAAATTATTTATTTGAGCATCTTATGAATGATACAGCGATGCTATAAATCAATTCAAACATTAGAACTGTTTGCAAGTTTAGGTACCTTGAGCTTTAACTGATAATAGTCTATTGCCGTTTTGTATGGAGAATTTCAAAAAACTTCGATGATTTCATATTACTTACATTGTTTTTTATTTGGAAATACTAATCCTTTTCCGGAAAAATTGTGTGTGTATAATTGGACAGCATTGTAAAAAGTATGCGTAATTTCAAAAAACTAACGAATAATAAAAAATATAACGAATTCAAACATTGAAAGGGACAACACAGGAAATTAGCTGTTTTTAAGTTTTATTTTTCCAGTCCAAAAATAGTATTTATAGAATAATTATAAATTAATAATTAATACTTTATATAAATTAATTTACAAATCTTTGCAATTCCGTTCAGAATGTAATTTAAATTTAAATATTTAATAAAAAGAAACTATGTACAAAATAAAGTTTGAGTGAAAAAACTGCAATTTCATAAAACGCCTATTAATAATAATAGTAATAATAATAATGCAGGACAATTCACACAGCATTATCTAGCCCCAAGGCAAGCAGAGCTTGTGTTATGGGTACTAGATAACTGATATACTTAATACAATACACTAAATAGATAGATATTTTTTATTATACATAGAAAACATCCAGAACGCCCTGGACAAATGTCTGCAGATCGTACAAACATTTGTCCCGAGGCGGGAATCGAACCCGCAACCTCCTGCGTCGCAGGTAGACCTTCGCCCGCTGCGCGGGGGTCGTCAAATAACGGTTGACATATTATTATCAGTTAAACAGACGTGAAACTGCCCAAAAAAAAGAAACAAGACAGCATAAACAAGATAATTACCAACGATCCCACGTCACAAACTCATTAATGAATTTTAGTTATGCAAAAATAATTTTCAAATATTGTAATGAGCATGAATTATCTAGTACCAACATAACTTCAAAAGTAAATAAGCCCACAACAGCAAGGAAAAACAAACTCGTACCTATCTTTGGGAACAGTGACCCAACTAGTGAAGGCCAAGTCAATAGAAAACTTAACTCATTGTTTGAAAGCAAAGTTTTTTACATATTTTTAGAAATACCTAAGCACTGTTTGGTTTATACTCAGCTGTAGTAGGGTTTAAGAGCAAGCTATTTTTGGTATATACCTACACGCGGTGATACAGGCTTTACAACATAATTCTCACAGGTTTTTTGTTATTATAGTGCGTAACCCCACACTAAGGGTAATTTCTAAGAAATCAAATAATATCGCAAAAATTTTCGACTTCGACGGGACTTGACGGGGAGGACGCGGGTTCAAGTCCCGTCGAAGTCGAAAATTTTTGCGATATTATTTGATTTCTTAGATAATTCTCACATACTAGATAGGCACAGATAAATTATTAGTAGAGTAGAGTATTAGTATAGATTTTATATATAATATCATAAATAAATAATGCACTAGAACTTTGAACCTAAATGACATAGAGCGGTGATAAAATCACAACATAAAATACCAACAACCATTACCTTCAATTAATGTAAACGTAAACCCACAAATTGCATGTGGTTTTACGATCCAACAAGTTTAACATTCGCACATAAACAAAGCTAAACCATTAAACAATTTTCCGACACCCGAACTTGACAATAACATACTAAAACCAATAGATCCATGACTTACGTTTAACCGTTTGCTCCAAAATCCGAAACGAACTAAACAAAACACGCGAAAACGTAAGTCCGAGAGAACTAGTACGCAAAAGAAAAGTGAAAATCCTACGGCTACGGACCGCGACGCTTCGTGCGCGCGCGCATGCAGCGACTGAAGTTGTATAACCAACCTACCGAGTGAGTTAAGTAGGAGGTTTGTGGTATTTTGCTGCTGAGGATTTTGCAATCTTAGATCCTTAAATTAGGCAAGGACGCTCCCAGCCCGCAGCGCCGCATTCTTGGAAAAGGCACGACTACCGTTTCAAATCTCTACACAGTACTAAATACGTAGAGCAAGTAAGTCGAGTATAGTGCGAAGCGACTTTTTTTTTATAACTAATAATAATTAATTTTTAAAACAAGCAAACTTGTTACTTATTATGTGTAACAAATAATTAATTAATTTTAAATGTTTTGGCTTGGCTTCTAGATTTTGGATTACAGCACCTACACTAAGTGGTTAGACTTGTGTCGTACGTGCTGCATTTCCTTCAAGGTATACAATAGATTAGCCACAAATCAATTGTAGGTACAATTAAAAACATACAAATTAATTACGTGATGCCTCATTAATTACATTATTAATACAATAGCAAATGAGTAAAATAGATTTTAGATTTAAAGATATTATTAACATGTACCTATAGTGGAACTTCAAGAAAACTTACAACTATGATTTTACAATAAGGTCTTTGCTTAACATAACACGTGATATGGTACTGAGGGCTAATTAAAAGTTTCATAATATTTAGTAAACAAGACAAAATTAAAAACTTAAAGAACCCGCCGACGTTTATTAGCTGAACAGATTTTCATGTAACATGGCTAAGAACACTCGGGATAAAATTATCTATGTCACAAGAAAAACTAAATGAAAATCGGTTCATCATTTTGGGAGCTACGATACCACAGACAGATACACAGACGTTGCGCAGGGGGTTAAAAACTTAGGTAAAAATCAATAGACGAAGATAAAAGGAAAGTACATGATATAGGGTATGTTACTTAGGTAAACACAAAAGATTAATACACAAAAAGTTAAAACTATAGTTACTATATAGGTAGGTTGGAAGAGAGAAAGCCAAAGGGATTTATTGAGGTTTGTTTTTTGACGTGACAACATCTTATAATTCGATAGAGCCGGCTGCACGCACGTAAAAACATGACTCATGCAGCGTTACCTCGCTCTGAGGCGTTACCTCGCTCTGAGGCGTTCCATGTAAGGCTTGAAGTGCAAGCGAGAGCGCTCGACATCCGTCTCTCTCCTACTTGAGTGAGCGATGCGTCTGCATGGACAGCTGCTATACTATAGTACATTTACATGTTTTGATCGAGTATCAAATGCTACCATTCCATCAGTATTTTGTTAAGACGTTGTCACGTTCAACTATCGTCAGTAAACCGACTTTACAGACAACCAATTTTTTAAACATAATAACTTACGCTCGCATTCTATACCTATTTAATTATATAAATTAAAAAGCTTATTAAATTTGCATGTCACCTTAGCGATAGTAAATCTTAATATTGTAATAATATGGCTTGAGCGCTAGCCATATAGAAACTAGAAATAAGTAACCTTAAGTAATCTCATTGTAAGTAAACTGTGTAAGTTTTTTATTGAGAATAAATTCTTTAAACCGATTTATAGTAAGTATACCAGAAAAAAATAATAATAGTGGCACAAAACTAAGGCACCAAATTTCAAATTCCTTAGGTACCTAGCATAATTACGTCAGAACCTAAATAATGCCGATCTCAGTGCACTAAATGACAAAATTATTGCCACGAGTGTTGTTTGCAGACTTTTTAACTATGTGTACATCCACACAAAATATAACCCAAACCAAGTAGATTTCGTTAAAGCCCGCATTGAGCCAAAGTATGCTACAGTCAGCTGCAATAAGATAAAACAGTTTATAATTAAATCACTATTTTTCTATCACACTATCACACTAATATTATAAATGCGAAAGTTTGGATGGATGTATAGATGGATGGATGTTTGTTATCTCTTCACGCCAAAACTACAGAACGGATCAGGCTGAAATTTTGCATACAGGGAATTCTAATCCTGGAATCAAACATAGGCTACTTTTTATCCCATAAATCAGTTCCCATGGGATAGAAATCACCTTTAAACGTTCATAGAAACAACGCGTGCGAAGCCGCGGGCTAGTTATAAATAAAGCCGCCTACGTTAGTATGTCTGAACGCGATTAACTCAAAAGTATCGTACGAATTTTCATACGGTTCACCGAAGGAAAACGAAGTTTTAGATGAATAAATCATTCATTGACGTTTTGTGTATTTTGTCTAAAATTATTGGCGAAGATTGTAGAAGATTTTGAAAAAAATCATGCCGACTGGGAGCTTCGCAGACGGCGGGTGTCCCGGTAACCAATTATGTATGAAAACAATACATCTTATACGAATCGATTATTCCTCAACATTAATCGATTCTAGCGAGTCGGTTGGTCGGTTGATCACGGCGGGCACAGTATGTGTGTCACGCTGCCGCGCCGTCGCGTCGTCCGGCGGCGGCCCTAGACTTGAAATTTTCAAACCCGGACTACAAATGAAACCCCGCCCGGACGCTCCCCGGACGCCCTCTAAACTAGGACTAATCCGGGGAAACCCGGACGGATGGCAACCCTATCATAGGTCCATCTTAGTGCAATCGACTGTACCTGCGCCTTCAAAGCTTATACAAACTTTGCTTATTTATGAAGAAAACGGGATTACCTATACTAATAATATGCGTATCTATTGCAGAACACGCAGAAAATCTAGCCATGTGTATTCGCAATATCTACATATACTTAAACTAAGTGACCATCAGTATTTGCTCTGTCATTTCGAAGATTTCAACAAGTCTTAGTACCTACCTATTTTACGTAATATAGAAGAGTAATGGAATTGCTCAACTCTATAATATTTTCACTTTTTTATGAATGAAGCATTTAGAATTTGGCACCTCTCTGCTAATTGTAAAAATCGTTTGGCCTATAAATTATGGCCAAGGTTTTTGTACAAATCCCAAATATTCTATGGCGTTTGTATGTTGTACATCTGTTTTTAATCATAAACATAGGTTTATAGTTTCAGCATGAGCATAGAATGGCGCGGCAATTTGTTATTAATACTTATACTCTTCTCTAACATATAGGTACATATACTTAATTACCTTACCTTTACAAATCTATACTAATATTATAAAGAAGCAAGATTTGATTGTTTGTATTGAATAGACTCCGAAACTACTGGACCGATTTGAAAAATTCTTACACCGTTAGGGAGCTTACTTTTCAGGGAGTGACATAGGTTATATATTATCCCGGAATTCCCACGGGAACGGAAACTACGCGGGTGAAACCGCGAGGCGATCGTCTAGTTGGTTATAAGATGTCTAGAAGTAACATTTTAGAAGATAATCTAAACTTACTCGTAACTTCGTAAGTAGTAATTTTTGATTTGTCTACTAATGTTATGTATGTACCAAAATTTAACTTTGTATGGAATACATTTTTTCACACTTTGTAGGTAAGTTATATTATTTTGTGCTTTCGGTAGAAATCAAATTTTAAGATTACTATCATCATCAGAGCTTATAATCCTAGCTATTATCTATTGGGGATAAATTCGCAACCTATTAAAGGTTACCTGGAAGAGATCGCTGTAAGCGATAAGGCCGCCGACTGTGCCACACTTTTCAATTGCTTTATATGTTTTGATAGTATACAATAAAGTTATAATCTGATGGGAATATACAGTGCACCTGTGAAACGCACACACTTGTGCACTGTAATACGTCCTGCGCACCTGGCTAATCGCCGCTGAGACTGGCCGCCGTGGTCGAACCTCGGCTAGAAGGACATCAAAGTATCTATTACATTTCAACTGTATTTCATTATTAGTAATATAATAAATGTTGATTAAAAACTCATAATGGGCGGTTTGTGATTTGTCACACCTAACATAAATGATTGCCAAAATCATGAATTAATATTTATATGCAAATTACTAAAGATGATTTATAGTTCAATCTATTAGAGCGGGCCGTTACGTTACGGTTTGTAACTTTCATTTTCAAATCGCATAATAGGCGTAGCAATCATAACGACTTTTTTCGTGCATCGCGTAAGCACTTACTACCTCACTCACAACATCCGGTATTCGTTAACTAACTGTTAAACTCATGTAATGTTACTGAACTACTAAACTAAGCAACCATTGTATATTGTACGCCGTTGACTAAAAATTCCTCCCACTAATGTAGTTATATCTAATCTATAGTTAGTCAAAGTTTCACATCACACTTCGAGCACAAAATTTCTAACATTCCACGGTGATATCTATTGAAATAATATTTATGAAATTGTTGTTTTGTTTTCTTCTTCTGAAATTCCGCCGGATAATTTGTTTGTTTACAATACAATACAAATTTATTTCTATTATTTGATTGTAATTTTCTTTGGGAATAATGAAAAAAACAGCGATGAAACAACTAAAGACCGATTTCGAATCCCTTAGACGTAAACTGATGTTTAATTAATTTTTTTGGGATAAATACTATTAAAAAGATTGATTCGCGAAGGAATCAATTTTTTTTATTTTGATTCATCTAAAAATATATAAAATAACGCCATCTTATGTTATAGAATAGAGGTAGGTTGAATTTAATAGCATCACGATCATCCAAACACAGATCTTTGAAAAGCACCATCTAGTGATCGCTACCTTTACTTGCTGAGAAACGAGAAGATTTAGCTCGTTGTTGCTGTTCTTTAACACAGCAGTTAATTTAACCACATATATACAGATGGCGCTGTTTAAATCTAATGCAACGAATTTTTGTGTATGGTTCCTCAATCATATCATCAGCAACAATAATTATACTAATTTAAGATCCATTATTATCTTAGTCAAAAATTTTAAGGACCCTTTTTGAAACCTATATATCTTTCAAAGGGCTTTCATAGAACCTAATCTGTTTTAAAATTGTATTATTAAAGTCAAATATGAGGTACTTACCTACCTGTACTTATTTGATTTTATTGTTTGTATGAACTTTTTGCGGTTTACGTTTAGGTAAGTTTGTAATTTGTGTAGGCGTGTCTATCGTTTTTGACTGTTTGTTGTACACAAATACCATTTACGTTTGCGAGGAATGCAAACTCTGTGATTTGATTACACTTACGGCAAATGTGGCACTTAGTTTACCGTAACCACAGATATTATAATACTATACTAGTACTGTAACTGTTAAAGTGTAGGTACATTTAGCGAGTTAAAAATATGTAAACCGGGTTTCAAGGTTCATTAAGATACCAACACCAAGTTCATCGGAAAATTTGTCTTTACCATTCCTGGACAAACCTTGAACTCAGTGCTGTTTTATGATCTTGTCTTTTGCATTCTGCCGTTTTTAACCCGCTATGTTCATGTTGCTTTGAACTCTATAAACAATATAAACGAGTGTTTTGATAAATGAGGTAGGTATCAAAACACTCGTTTGAATTTCGGAAGTGGTCTTATCTACAATTAGTAGGCGCATTTCATGGGCCACATTTTGCGTTTTTTTTAATGTTAAGTACAAAAAAGTGCAAAGCGGGATCTGAGTCGCAATTTTTATGGATCATCATCATCATCCGCAACCCGACTTCACCCACTGCTGGATATAGGCCTCCAAACTTTTGGGCCACTCCACATGGTCCTGCGGCAATCTCATCCAGGTTCGCCCTGCGGTGTTAGAGATGTCATCTGCCCATCTTGCCACTGGACGTCCAACGCTTCTGTACCCAGTTCTTGGGCGCACTTCACTATTATTTTTTTTATTATTATTTATTAGTATTTAGTATTATTATTTTTATGGATACCAGTACCTAATTACGTGTTATACTTAGATCATTTCAAGAGTGTTTCTTTATAAATTCAAATAGTGTTTGTCCTAGGCTCATCGATAAGGAATACATACTCTGTTATGTTTCGTTCCTGTTTAATATTTACGTTAAACAAATAAACAATACATCTAGGTTCAAAATTTCGCAACCTCAGGTTAATTTGCTCCACCAGGCGTAGCCAATCGCAATCACGATAATGTATCGTCCTATGCCAGTGACGTTTAAAGAGAAAGTCGCCCGCCCACAGTGCGTACGCAACCTTAACGTATTTTGGGGCCCAAAGCTTTATCATTCAGCTCTTGATCGAACTTGGAGTGTGTATACTGTGTACCTAGAATTAGCGTGTTTGTTCTTACATTACGTGCGATGTTTAGTGGTAGTGTGTGAATAGTAGTCTTGAGTGCCTGAGAAACTTGGTGAAGAAATAATGGGAGATAACGTGTTTTATAATTGAATGTAAATACTCGTACAATCAGGGGTTTCTTACTGGTGGCTCCTTAAAAGATATTCAAGTAAATTAAATTTGCTATGTGACGGGCGTTTGTGATAAGTGAGGCGGAGATTAAATTATGATTATGAGTCTTATCGAGGATCTGTGTGTAGCTGGAACAGTTTCCATTATAATTGCGACCTGACACATGGACCAGGGAGTTTTTGTAAGTCGGTCGTGCTCACCGTTGCTTATCATATGATATATCATCTGGCTCCCGGCCTTGTCATCCGATATCGACATTCGATATCCTAGAACTGGACACGCATAGAGCACAGTGACATTACGTGCGGGAGTCGAACATTTCTCTTATTCAGTACCATTCGAGATCCATGCAGATTCACACGTTCGACAAATAAAGTGTAGTCGCTATGAGGCGTAAAGAGCCACCGTCGCAAGGTTCGAGCAGGGGGCGAAGTCTGATATCGACCAGGACTAATCAGCAGCTGCAAAGGAAGCCGACCAGCGGTAGCGCTAGAAGTCTCCTCCCCAGAAGCTACTCTTCGCCGTCCTCACAGAACGAACCAGAGCGTCGGTCCCCACAGCCAGTAAAGAAAGACTACGTGATGCGCAGCTTTTCATCTCCTGAATCAAAGAATGTGGACTATAGACGAAATTCCGATTCTTTTTTCCGACCCAAAGCTCATGGCTCTCGAAGCGAGCTGGACTCTGATCTCGATAACTTCGAACAATTCGAAGAGTACCTGATGGATATCGACGGCGATCAAGATGAGAGTTTCCTGGGTCAGTATCGTAGCAGCCCTGAGAGGGAAGAACCTAAGAGAGTAATCACGACGATGTTGCCAGGCAGCGGCCTGCAGAGAGTTAGCATCAGGCCAGTAGCACTCTCCACTTCGCAGAGTCTGCACAACGCCCGAGAAGCTATGAAGAAACTTCAATCAGACGATCCAAGAGGTAAATATTTATGACACCTAATAGGTAAGACAACTGTCAAAGCTGAAAAAGCTTTGAGAAACAGTCTTTATGCGTGGAGTTTGACTAAAAGCACAAACATTCATCTTACGATATTTTTATATAGCTTATCAGCTTTTGTGGAGCTAAGAGGATTATCGGATTATTCGTTCAGTCAAAATACCCTAACAGAATAAAAGCTCACATAAATCGTATTTTGAGCGTGAACCAAAGCAAGGTTACTAGTTACGCAACCTGTTTACCCACACTATGTAAATGCAAAGATTAGAATTAGTAACTCTAACATGCCATTTGGTTCAGAGTAGTTTAAAATCGAATTAGCCTATGTTATTCAAATCTAAATTCAAATATAATGGCAAAATAAGATAGAGCTTATTGCCTGCTTTGACCATCTCATCAATTACGTCGAGTTGACAAATAAGCTTAGATAAGCTGACCTAGAAATTAAATTGCAGTCAGCTTGAGGTTTACCAATCATCAAAGTTGTTTTGTTCACTCTACATCACTACGTGGTGCTAGTAATGTGCAAGCTCGCAACTTAAGTGCACTATGCCCACTATATTGGTAACTAGCGGCCAGTCCTGGCTTCGCACGGGTAGACATTTATTTTTTAAACATTTTGGGATAAACGTAGAGTAAATGTATCTTTATGCAGGACATTAACATTTTTATCCACCTCCCTCGCCCACTGCGCTACACGGGGTCACACCACGCATCGGCCACGACGCGGCGGCGTTTATTTTTCTATTAGTATTTTGTTTAGATTGACTTTTTTTAATTCGTAATATCTTTTGAATGGAATGTCCGATTTGAATAATTTAAAAAGATAATGAAGCAGTCTTGAATAAATTATTTGGGTAAGGATTAATACAAAGGTATAGATAACATGGTCTGATTTTGGTCGGAATTTCTATCAACTTTCAAAGTATATATTGACATAACTACAATAGTTGGACATATGGTTCCGCAAAGTTTTTTGTAGATATTGATATGTTCTTTAATATTGTTAAAAAAAATTGTTCTATAATCAATAGTTTTCGCAGTGCATGCGATGAAAGACGCTTTATGGCTAAATATTTTACACCTTGGGTTACACTATTGAAGTTTTAGTAGGGATCAATAATTTTTCAAGTAATAAATATAGCCGTTGTTACTCAGAGATTATGTAGCATTCTAATGGTGAAAGAATTTTTGAAATCGGTGAAGTAGTTTTTGAGTTTATTCGATACAAACATACAAAAATCCAAAAATACAAATCTTTCCTCTTTATAATATTATTATATATTATTATAATAGTATAGATTGTGACAAAATGGACTATCTCAGTATCTAGATGCATGGAAGGACCAAGAGGAGGTCTTTAGCTAGCAGTTGGGACTCACTGGGCTCACAAAAATTAACTCGTTCATCATGATGTCCAAGATACCATGGTAAATATGAACAAAATTATTACTTTCCAGGATCTAACCGCCTCAACTTCAAGCCTCTCGTGGTGAAGATGCCAGCACGCCATACGTTGCAATCGGAAGCGGATAATCAAATGAACCGAGGAGTGGAAGAACTTCAGTCATCACCCGAGCTGGAGTTCGAGTCAGATGAGTTGGATCGGGAGCTGGACAATGCTGAGCAGCATTTGAATAGAGGCGCTGCTATAGCTACTGAAGAAAGCGATGCTGATACGGTAAGTGGAGCTAGCTAAGCAATTAAAATATTACAGAAAATAGGGTAAAGGTTGGCGCTCACATGTCCAACACCACGGCCGCATAAACAAAAATGCGTATTCAAATGTGGGTATTCTCCTGTGTCACGGCTGCTTCCAGGAAGAAGAGACTGTGGAACATGTATTGGTACACTGCACAGCCACAGAGGACGCCAGACGGGAATCGGGACTGAAGACTCTCATAGAGGAATCAAACCCGTCCACGCCTACAGAAAACCTGAAACAAAGCTGAAAATCGCCAAAAGTCCAGCTCCGATATTTTAAAGAGCTGGGCTGATTAGGGCCTGGTTAGGCAGGGGGACAATGCACAATACACTCTTATGCGAGATGTCAGTGCAGATCCCAGTTCCCCCATTCAGAATTAGAATTAGATGGGTATTCTCATAACATTTAGATACATATTACAGCGACTAAAGGGCTTATCAAAAAGCTTCAAGCTGTCTGTTATCCGATGCCGTCAATATGGAATGTATGCAAATATTAGAAGTTAGGTAAATCAAATACCTGAATGCACATTTTTGAGCTGCGTGGCAGTGGTACCTAGATCTGCGAAAACCTTAAGGCGTCTTTTATATGGGCGTATTAAAGAATTTGCAATGAATTCACGAGATACTTAAGACCTTTGGTGAAAACTAGCCCGACGGATACGAAAAGCTTTATCGTTTCGCGATGGCGTTACATTTTTTTTGTTTTTAATTTTTTTGCGTTCTAAAAGAATAAAACTGTGAAAAAGTAATTTGCCGGAAATTGTTAACCATTTCCTATTAGCTTATGAAGAAACTAACTTCGATTCAGTGATATTTTTGGAGCATTCGGGAAAAATAAGAGATTTGGGCTAAAAATCAACATATTCTCAGAGGCCTATATAGCAAGCAGGTAAAGAAAAACGGACGAATGCTGATCCTCTTATGTACGTAGTCGCACTTAGTAAGGTATTGCAAAATTGACGCTTCAGACAATCCCTGGCACAATAATAATAATACATTTATGCTAACACAATAATGCTAGCACAATGATGCTTACTAGTAGTTAGCCCCCAACAATATAGTCGTGAGGGGTTTTTCGAGGGGGGGACTTATTAATCCACGTGGAAGAGCTCAATCTCCTGATTTTTTAGAGATTGGGGTCTGTCTTGCGTGTTCCGGAATTATGACGGTTTGAAATTCCCTGGAGCCAAGTTGTAGAGCTCCTTCTGCCACACGACGGGTTTTTCTCCCTTGGATTTGGAGATATTGGGTGAGAGGTTTATTTTCTGGCTTTTCATATGGTTAATTTTTGCAAGGGGACGGTATGGTGTCCTAAACCCGGAAATAGTATGAAGGGAAGTATTTTCACAATACACAGTTAACTCTTTTTTTGGTAGTCTAAATAATAACTGTAAATAAGTATCGCCGTTTGAGAGATCAATGACTTTCTCAGAAATCGACGAAAAGTTAAAACTGTCAAAAATTGGCTGGAGTTTGTTTTTTTCTCCTTATTCTGGAACGGTCAAAGAGGTTAGCAAAATTGTTATAGAATTCGTATTTCAAAACAAAATATGAGAGCTGACTTATACTTCAGTGCATATTCGGTGCATTCATTTTAGAAGACCTCCGATGTTATAGAATCTCTACAAAATGAGAGGTCTTTAAAATGGTTAAAAATTCGAGAAATTATTAAATAATAATTCACGCTAGAAAAAAAAATACCATTTTGAAATGTTGAGTACATTTCAAAATGGTATTGATTTTGATAGACAAATCATTAAAATACCTAATCGATTTATTTTGTTTTCCTTTTGGACTCCAGGATTTAGAGACACTTACCATTTTTAAATCGTCATAACTTCTAAATTATCTTACTTAGGGCTAAGATGCAAGACTTATTTTGAAGCACACATTCTGTACTATCGTTCAGTAACAAAAAATATGTAGCTTGACAGTTTCGATTTGATGAAAAAGCTAATAGTTTCAAAAAAAAATGTTAAGAAAAACTTTTTTTGTTTTATAAATTCTCTTTTCTTTTATTATAAAATAGAAATTGCAACAATCTTAACATTGCTTTATTGTCTACATTATTGGCTATCAAATGAGTCCTCTATCGTCTTCCTAAAACCTCTACATGGGTGCAACAGAAAACAAAATGGCTGCCATTTTATCATGGAGAGAGAAAAAAAAAATAAGGATAGTGATTTGTCGATAAAATTTACCGTATTTCACCCCCCCCCCCCCCCAAGTCTCCGACACCGGTGACCGGACACATTGTATAGTACTATAATAAATAAATAAATAAATAATGCTGGATAATTCACACAGCATTATCTAGCCCCAAGCTAAGCAGAGCTTGTGTTATGGGTACCAGATAACTGATATACTTAATACAATACACTACATAGATAGATATTTTTTATTATACATAGAAAACATCCAGAACGCCCACTAACCACTAACCCAGATACTATACAATACTAGTATAATTTTCTTTGTGATTAAACGCTATTGCCTCAAGTATACCTTTCATATGAGACCACACTTGATTGACTTCACCCCCCTTTGGACCCCCTTGTCTCAAAATCCTCTCGACGGATTTGGCCCCACTATGTATATGCCAGCATATTTCACATGTCTCATCTATCGACATAAAAAAATTCCACGCAAATCGGATCAACGGTTGGACAGTTCGAAGTGACTATTTTACCATACAGCCAAATCACCCAAGATGCCACAGAAAACTTCGTTTGCTTCGCTCACTGCGTTCATTAATATTACAGCGATGTCACAAAGGATAGTCGCTAGTTTTATAACACAACAAGACGGCATGGGGGATGTAATTTTCGATGGACGGATGTCGAAAAGTAAATCACAGAGGTATGACTCAAACGATACTGGTGAGAACCTGAAGATTTCGGAATACTTTATAATTCCTGAAGTGCGATGAAACGTGAAGATAAATTACATTCTTTGTACGATGCCGGTTAGGAAGCCATAAATAAGCTAAAATGTATTTCGGTAGGCGCGCCGTTGACTCGACCCAAATGTTATGGCTCCATTTTCGACAATAAAAGGGTTTACAGCAATGTGTACACATTTTGGAATGCGAAGATTTAATATTTGGAGCTTGTAGTGAAACACAAAGGTAAACTTAGAGACTTACGTAGATAGAACAGCAGAATCAATAGATAGATAGAGATTGTGGAAGGAGCGTGCATTTTGGCGTGCATTTTTATAATTGGTTATCTTTACCTAGGTTGAATTTAAACGAGTTAAGGGAATTTATAGCAAAAGCCTTACATTTATTTAATATTTTTATGGTGCATTCCAAAAGCCCAGCCCAGCAAAAGCTTGTCTGGCCCGTTCTATTTTACAATCTCGTCTCCTCGATCCGAAGTTACGAAACCAATGTCCCAGATCGTATGTTGCATAATGTCTGCTCATCATTACCTTACATTATCTTCTTTATATTTCCTAAAAGATTTTTAAGTTTAAATGTCAATCACAATCTGCTAAACACTTAGGTAGTATTTTTACCTCCGTACTCGTTATGATTTTTAAGGCATCATGTGGAAAGGTGGAGTTTTTGTTGTGCAGTATAATTAACAGTGAACTAGCCGCTGCCTGCGGCTTCACACGCGTTTTTTAAGTAGCCTATGTCCGTCCCTGGGATACCATTTACTTCTCTAGCAAATTTAATTGAGATCTGTTCAGCCGTTAACGCATTCACTGTCCACGCCCAGCCTCGGGGCCGGGCGGTGCGACCCGCAGGTGCGCGCCGCGCGCCGCCGCTACACGGGGCTGGAAGAGATCATTTGCGTCTTGGGCCATGAAAGTGTTAGTTTAATGCGTGAATAGGTAACAAACAGGCAGAGTTACTTTCGAATTTAAAACATTGCTATGGATGTACGTACGTCAATCATCATTCTATTGAATTCTCAACAGCACACTGAAGATGTACCATGCTCACCACGCTTGGCAGGGGGATTCGTGATCGCAGTGGAAGAAGCTGCTGCTCTTTCTCTGTTAGGTTCTCTTACTCGACTCTTTCTTAGGACACCCTCGGGCTGAGTTGGGGTGTCCATTCTATTAAATGCAAAGCGGCAAACAGCTTAGATTAAGAAGGCACATAACTATTTAGCTGACTATCAATAATAATTTGATTTTGGATTAATTAATTATTTGTAAATCTTTTTGTTTGAAAATAAATAAACTCAAAATGAATAACTAACCTTTCTATTGGAAGTAGAAAAAATCCTATCTTCTTTTCAAAACTTATGAAACCGAAGTCAAATATTACTCTTGATGTTTTCAGCTATTCTTTATGTATTAAACCGAACGTTAAACGAGTAGGTAAGTTATGAAATCAGGTAGGTACACTTTATGAGGAAACAATATCAGCAATTGCATTTCCTGGTCAGAAATAAAATAGCACATTAGACATTTAATGGTTACAGTGTTGTGGTATCCATCCATCCCTGTTTACGATAGGTATGTAGGTAGTTTATTTACAACTAGCGACGACGTACGGGACACGTGCCTTGCCGTGATAAAACATCTCGCGCACGCGTGTGATAACAATACTGGCACGACGTCGACACCACAACTACAAGCCATAGCGGTTCAAAACAAAAGTCAATATCAGAGCATATTCATTTCAACGCGTTTATTAACCAACCGAATAGTACTGTGTGAAAATAAACGTTATTTTACCCACTCTGCATGATTTAATTAAATGCATTATCAGCGGGGAGCAAGTAGCGTGACGCCGCTGTCGTGAACAGGCAAAGCTACCAGCCGTTCCCGTGGCAGCCAAACATAAACATTGCGTGATCGACAGCAGTAGCGCCGCTGTCGCGTGCCGGACTCTACGGATTTGGTGGAGTGTTGTGTTGTTGTGGAAACTAACGCCTAGTAGTAGAGCATCGGAGTCGAGAGCAGCTCGTCTAGCCTAGCCACCAGAGCAACGCAGCGGGAACAATGAGTGCGCCTTGACCTTGCGGCGCGCGGGGGGGACGAGCGCGCGATGACGCCAGCGCGGCCGGCACGCGGTTCGGCTTTCGGGTGCGATCCTTCGTGGACGGCATCCGCGTAATCTGTGGTCAGCGCGATTCCGAACTTTGTCGAAAATACCGGTAGGTGGGCGGCGCCGCGACGCCAGGGACTCTTGCGCCGAGCTCATTCTGCGAGTCGGCACCGCCGCCGACGCGCCTCGAACGACCGACCGATCGAGCCGACTCCCGCCGACCGAGTGAATCGCGACATGCGCGCACACAGACATGGGTAACGTGCAGTGTTGCGCCAGCGGACGACGCTTCCCTGAAGGCAAAACGCAAAACAAACCGAAAGAGAAGAAGAAAAAGGCAAAGGGACTGAAAGGTGTCACGAAGAAAACGAACGGTGCTGGTGCCGGTAAAGGGAACGGAAGTGTCCCGAAAGTGATAACCGTGGCTGAGGACAAGACGGAGCGTGCGGCGCCGGCCAGGCCTCAGACCGAGGTGCTGGCGCAGGCGGCGCCGCCGGCCAACGATGCTTCTGGGCCCCAGGTCCCACAGGACCACACCATGCAAGAGAACCCTCAAACCGAGGAGACGGATGCAGCTGCGCCAAACGAGAGCATCGCAGTGGCAAGAGAACGCTTCTTTAATCAGGTAGGTGTGACTCTACCAAACAAAACTTCATATTGTTCAAGGTCCGGAGTTAGTCGGGACCGTAACTATAGCAACAAGGCAAGCCACTACAAGTGGTGCGCCGTGTGACGAACTAATCCTTTTATCGTAGCGGAACGAATACGGAGGCCGCCGCTCTGTTTTACATCATCCAATGCTGTATTCAGTGCTCTTGATATAATCTCTTAAACCGTATCTAATACTCTCGAAAGGAGGCTCGACCATAATAAAACAGATGTTTGTTTCGTATTCGCCTACTGATAGAAAAAATTATAGGTCTCGTAGATGGAATTTATTTAATTGCTGGCGCTGTTAAATTGTACGCTGTGTTAATACGTAACTATAGAACAAATTACGTATTTTTAAACTTCAATTTGTTTCGTAGATGCTTACTCATCCATAGAGCTGTTTGGTTTCACCATCCAAAAGTTTAAATAGCTAATTATCAATCAATTCACGTATGTCCGAATTGTGCAAATGTATTCGCTGACTTTCAAATTATTCTCCGAGTGACATAGCATGTGGTTGGCATGAGGAAAATTATAATTAGTTAAGTAGGTAAAGTACAGCAATAAGCAATGTTTACGACAACACAAATACGAGGTAGGCAGATAACTGACAAATTGAAATATATCCTATTTCAATTTCTCAGCAGTATATATTCTTGTTATTGTGACGTTAATACCTAAAAACTACATAATGTACATGCAATAACATGAATACACATCAAAACGTCCATTTATCTTATTAGCACGCGGTTTGTGAGTACTCAAAGGTGATTGGACAGGTTCTGTATGATGATCTAACATGCATAGATTAACTATCAAGGATACGAGCATCTTCTTAAGAATCTGAGGTAGCTTAAATATTTAAACGTTGTAGCATACCGTTCCAATGGCCTACAAAATGAAATGTTGAATAGATTCAAATGAGACTTCAAACGCAGGCCCGTGAGAGAAATATTTTGGTACATAATGTAGGCCACAGCAGGGAAAACGAATTATTCAGATAGGAGCAGAGTAGCAGGGCGTATCAAAATAAAAACATTAGGTTGCCCATAGCAAAATTTAAGAGGTTGGTAATTGCTTTTGATGCTTTTATGATTTGGTGTTAATTTGGAAATATATATTTATATTTAACTGACTGGATAAGTTATTTGCGTATTTCAAACGCACGTTCAGTTCTACTAATCCTGAAAATCTGGTGTATTTTCCACCTCAGCTTTCTATCAACAATGCGTCATGGGTTCCGGAAAAATCATTGATGCCGCGCCAACGCGATTCCCGTATAATTCTCTAGTTAATAAGCTATAGTAAAAATAGCTAGTTCTCTGAATCGACTCTTGTCTTCAAGCCCTGAAAGCTCCGTATGACGCGATTTCATGTCATTGACTCAACGGAGAAAAGTGACCGAGTGCTTCTGATTTCGTATGAGTATTACACTCGTTTTGGAGCGAGTCCAGAAGATTCCCGAAATAACTTGGTGTTTCGAGTTGCACGGTTTTATTGGCGGTTGCAATAGTTCCGTTTATGATTAGTTTGTATCTTCTTGTAAATCCAAACAAGAAATGGGGATAAAAATCATAAATAGCCCTCAGTTTAAATACATGTAATTTTCATGTATTTGTACTAATATTTCATATTTTGTAATTTTCTAGCTGTAAGTTTTCCGAAAATTCTAAAATAAATAAATTAATTAATGACCCGAATTACAAAATGTGGGTTAGAAAAAGGTTTTGATAACTATTCAGGCGCGTAATAGAGAAGTAGGTACATTAGGGATCATCCATAATTCACGTGATGTTTTTTAGCAACTTTTTAAGCCTCATTGATACAACAATGTATCAAACAATTTCAGAATATTATCTCTAAATACAGGTACGTACAATCTAATTTAATCCAGGAAAATCAAGCACCGTGATTGAAGAAAATTGTCCGTGTGTCCGGTTTAGAAATCAACGGATTAATAAATACCCGTGGTATCTCACTATACCCAACCCTTGTGATATTTCGTGATTTTTCCGAACCTCCCCTTTCGAGCCACACGTGATTAATGAAGACCCCTTATCAACATTCTTTTCTATAATGACTATGCAAAGCTCATGACATGACGATGTAGATGAAACGGTGATTGACATGGAACCACAGAAATCTAAATAAAAAGACACTATTATTTAGATTTCTATGCATGGAATGGAACAAGAAACTCACCATCATTGAAGATTGGCACCAGAGTAGCATAATGATTTTGCCTCAATCTGCTAATGACCTGAAAACAAAGACAAACAATTATTTATTTAAACAGACACTATTTATGACAACGCTGGACCATAATCGCACTTAAACTGCATAATTATATAAGTACAAACAAAGAAATCTATAAAACAGAAATTCGTAAATTATGTAAAGGTGTGTTACGTTTGATATAACCAATACCCAACACTAAAGAGTTTAAAATGAAATAGTAATTGGATATCTATTGTTGTGAAAACGAAATTCTCAAGAAAAGAAATTTAGAAGACACTTGTCACGTTGCCAAAGTTATTCCTACAAATTGTTCGTACCTGTGAAAGTATATCATAACACCATTTCGGTTACGTACAAGTGTGGAGAATATTTGCATTTTCATCATATAGCACTACCACAACTGTATCTAGTTATCTGACAAAACTCTAGAATTGAAAAAAGTGATCTAGCTACAGCAGATACCTATCTTACTTTTTAAATTCTCCCAATTCTCGATTAATACCTATTAAATATATTAATCGAGAGTAGGGTATACGATACATTATTAATACTATCGAAGATATTCATCATATTATATCATATTCTTCGATAGCAGTTTTAGACCTGCAATATCATATAAAGCTACTTTTAATCCCGAGTATACACGTGCAGTCACGGGAAAAAGTAAGTTTAGAATAATACAAACATCTTCGATATTTCTCGTCTATCATATTTTACAAATACGGTTTTGTAATAGAGAAAATTCCTAAATTGCCCTGTTCGTTTGTCAATATAGGAGCAATTTTTTCTTGTCACAGCTAGAAGATTTCGAGTCAAAGTTCATCTGATTGCGTCGAAGACACAGGCACGGCGGCAGGTCAATGGCGCGTGACGTCATTATAACAATAAATAGTTCTTGAATTCATGATATATGTAGATGACATCTGACTGGTATGTGATCCTGAGATAGCCGCACCCCAAAACACGATTTCACTATGAATCTACTTCAAGATAAACGCTAAAATGATTTCAAAGAGTTTGACATCATGACTATGAGTCACTAAAATGGATATAGGGTAAACACTCAGTTAGATTGTAATAGTCACTTATTATTTTTGGATACAACCACGTTAACACCTACTCATTACAAAATTTTGAAAGCTTAGTCAACTTCACCATTGGAATCATCTCTCGTGCTGGAATTAGTTACAGTTACAAGTCATAAGAACTGATCAAATATGTAGGTACCTACTTATAGTCCATTTAACATAAAAACCTTTTTTTTTGTTACTTAATGAGTTGACTTAGGACTGAAACTATCATAATACAATCACACTAATATTATAAATGCGAAAGTTTGGATGGATGTATAGATGGATGGATGTTTGTTACCTTTTCACGCCAAAACTACTGAACAGAACGGGCCAAAATTTTGTATACAGATAATTCTAGGCCTGGAATAAAACATAGGTTACTTTTTATCTCATAAATCAGTTCCCATGGGATAGAATTCACCTTTAAGCGTTTCCATAGAAACAACGCGTGCGAAGCCGCGGGCAGAAGCTAGTAAAATATAAACAGACATTTATTCGGTTCAGATGTGGTCACATGGTCAATTAAAATTGCGTGAAAAGAAACGGGAACTTTTCTGGAACGTTTCCGATGCCTATGTAAAATGGACTAGCTGAAAATCAAAGAGCCATGACATAATATGTATAGTTCAATATTAACTCATATGTACACATTGGGGAAGGTAGGTAGGGATGCCTTTGCCCTATGGGGCACGACACAGGCTTCAAATAAATAAATGATACACACATACACATTTCAAAGACAATTTGTATAATCTACCTATATTTCTTTCTTAATTTATCAACTCGTATAATTATGTTATCTCATCTTTGAACTTTTGTATCTTGGCATCAAAATATTTATTTAACAGTCTAAGATTAGGCAAAAAATACTTTAAAAGTAATAAAGTTTTATGACTTAGGAGATACAGTTTTCGTATGATTTCCATACGTGAGTCATAAGAAGCTGTGTATATTTATTTTGTATAAAGATACTTACCTACCTATCTACTAGATAACTTTAAATTAGCTCATTCATGATTATCCGTATGAAGATTATTACGTACTACTCTAGAATACTTTTTAAGTACATGTTCGTAGACCGCATTGGCCTTGTTACTAACTATAGATTTTTTGTTTTAAGGCGAATAGTAGGGTGGATAGTGGCGCTACTACATATTTAATTTTATAATTACGTTATACAAAGGAATTATCAAAAAATCGGACCGCGCGTAGACGATATCGATCATAAGCTTTTTTTAAATATATCTTTAATAGTTTTGTACTGTATTATTTAGGCAGATACTTGTTTCAAGAGTTTAGTTCCTATTGGTGGCCACCAAGCTCTCCAAACAAGGTTTTTGATTGAATAACACAAAACAAAACTATTACAGAGACATTAAATAAAAGCTTGTGATAGGTATCGTCTACCAGCGGTCCGATTTTTTGATAATTCCTTTGTATAACTTAATGATTAAATTAAATATGTAGTGGCGCCACTATCCACCCTACTATTCGCCTTAAAATGTTTTGTTACTTTCGCTCAATTCTACACTGAAGAACAACAAATTATAAAACATTCAAAACTATCAAGAATACTAACACTAAGAGTACTTCAACTCAAAACACCAAATATCTCGTAATATAATTATTTTAACAAATTATGTAAATCAAAACATATATTATAATAATGTATCTTCAACTGGCCATGTTACTTCTATCTATTAAGTGCCTAATTTGTTGTAAGATTGGTTTTTCTGTAAATAAATATATTTTATTTACAGTAAAAAAAGAAATTTGAGAGCCCAGCAGCACAAAGGAATTGATAGGTAAATTAGCCGATGCTAATGCCTATAAAGTAAAATTCAGCTCAGTCAAAGTATTACCAATTTAATCAACAGAAATTATATGTATTAAGTACTTATATATTACTAGACGATCGCCTCGCGGTTTCACCGGCGTAGTTCCCGTTCCCGTGGGAATTCCGGGATAAAATATAGCCTATGTCACTCCCTGAAAAGTAAGCTTCCTAACGGTGAAAGAATTTTTCAAATCGGTCCAGTAGTTTCGGATCCTATTCAATAAAAACAAACAAATAATCAAATCTTTCCTCTTTATAATATTATAGTATAGATATAGATTATTTAATGTGAGAAACAACCTCCGGAAGGGTAAAACCATAATTTTATACTTTGTTTTGCAACGGAAACATAAAATACATGGGATCTACACAGGTCCAAGCGGACGCGACATTGCCTGACATTGCAAAAACATTTAAATTAAACATTTAAATTATTTAACAGAAGTATAGAGGTAATGTTTCAAGGTTAAATGATAACGTTGCTATGTAACTTGTTTTGTTTTTATTTGATGCATTTATTTACGAACAAAGTTACCAATCTATAAATAGGTGCAGTATCTCGTATGGTATTTACTTATTATTTTATTCGAACCACCAACAGGTGATTAGACAAATTACAAAAAGGAATGTAATCAACAATTCAATTGATCAGGAATGTATCAATGTAACACTTCCTTTCACATTGTTTTAGGACTATAGGTACATATTATATATTTATATTTAATTTAATTAGTAGTGTGTGGTACTGGCATAGAATTCTCACCGCGGGAAGGAGCTCTTCTCGCGGGTGTCGTAAGAGGCGACCAAAGAATATCCATTTTAGTGACAATAGGCCTATCATGGCCGCAGTGACACGAAAGCCACCAAATGCAAAAAAGGGATATCTACCGGGGAGTGGGCAGCAGCGCCTCCGACAGAACAAATCTACTACCGAAGTGCGATCCCCAACCCGCATGCCCTGCGTGGGGATTATGGGCATTACTCATTTAATAAGGGGGCTTATGATAAGATTCCTTAAGGGCGTATACAACCTCAAATTGCTTATTTTCAACTCCGTCGGACCTCCATATCGTATCATCTGTATTTATTGAGAAATTAGGGTTTTAGTAAAAAATTAGAGGTAACTTTGCGATTTTTTTCTATCGAGAAAATTTTATGGAATCGTGTTTTCGAAACATATGATCGATAGAATAAGTCCTGAACTTTACCATACATAAATTTCAAAGTTAAATGTTCAGTAGTTTGGAAGATATGGAGGACCGACGGAGTTGAAAATAAGCAATTTGAGGGTAGGTACCCCCTTAAGGCGCTTAACTCAGGGGAGACGGGATGTGCCCGGTACATGCCGATACAGACCGATACAGGCTGTAGATCTATAAGAATCAACTAGCTTCTGCCCGCGGCTTCGCACGCGTTGTTTCTATGGAAACGCTTAAAGGTGATTTCTATCCCATGGGAACTGATTTATGGGATAAAAAGTAGCCTATGTTTTAATCCAGGCCTAGAATTATCTGTATACAAAATTTCAGCCCGATCTGTTCAGTAGGTAGTTTTGGCGTGAAGAGGTAACAAACATCCATCCATCTATACATCCATCCAAACTTTCGCATTTATAATATTAGTGTGATAAACAAATAAATAAATATATAAATAAAGACTATTCACACAGCATTATCTAGCCCCAAGCAAAGCAGAGCTTGTGTTATGGGTACTAGATAACTGATAGACATAATACAATACACTACATAGATATATATTTTTTTATTATACATAGAAAACATCCAGAACGCCCTGGACAAATGTCTGCAGATCGTACAAACATTTGTCCCGAGGCGGGAATCGAACCCGCAACCTCCTGCGTCGCAGGCGAACCTTCGCCCGCTGCGCCACTGAGGTCGTCAAATATAGTGCAATGGCTGCAATATAAGACAATGCATGCGATGCGAGTCATTTGCTTCCTCAAAAACCTACTCTACACCACGTAGTTTTATAAAAACAGTCCAAAAAGTATCCAACTACAAGCATTGTAAGCGCGTCTATACCTAACCTACTTAAACGACCATAAATACTTCGTGGTAAATTAGAAATAGCGCATAACAATCAATTACTACGTTGACTTTTCACCGACTAACCGCGTGTGGTCCTGCTGACTACGACCCACTACAATTAGACGCCTCCGATGATTCCTAGGTCAGTGGTCAAGTGGCGTCATAATAAACAGCGTCAATCTTATTTAAAAGTTCGTGAAGATACATGAAATTTTAGTGTGAGGGATTTTAGTACCGTCATTTGTTATACTGCTAAAGGCATTAATGGGGTTGGATAAACGGATGAATTAGATTCTTAAAATGCGTCGGACTGAGACAGAAGCGAGGATTTACTCTATGGCGTTTGAGATAAGATAACCGAGCAATGCATTACGGATGTACGCGGGTTGACTACGAACCTTATAGTGTTGGAAGAACACCAACGCTTCATCATCTAACGAGAGACATCTTCAATTCTTCAGGGTGATTGCGGTTCTAGACGCGCGCGTTCCACATCTCTCCGAGCACATAAGGTTTCTAGTTAGCCTGTTTACATCCTTAATTAATTCTTTTTTTTTTTTAATAATAATATTTTTTTATTTCATCACAAATATACATGCATACATAATACAACAATCACTACATTAACTTAGATTTATTCTTATTTTGCTAATTTAAATTAAAACTAATAGTGACTCACTTTGATCTCTACACTAGGATACCCTGTGCTGTAGAGTCAAAAAGTAGTATCTAGTTTAAACATGTGTTCGGACCATGCTTAGGTGACTTTGAGATCTTGCCTGTGGTGTTCGTTTCGTCAAACTACGTTACGTAACGATAGTTTTTTATAGTCAAAATAACCGAGCAAGATGCAAATTAACTTGGAACTTTTCCTTTTTGAATCGAATACAAACAAGCCGGGAGATAGTTAGCTCTACCATGGCTCTAGATAAAAATAAATCATTTAAGCTAAATCATTTAAGCTTAAGTTTTTTTCGAAAGAGCAACAGCATTTAAGTCCTTTCCAAAAAATCTAGCTTCAAATGCTCTCTGAAAACTTCTTAATCTCCAAAAACAAAACAAGGTAATGTTCCAAAAACAAAACAAGGTAATGTTTTACATTTACAATTTTACCGAATCATAAGAAAATAATGAACCAATGCTAAGCATTTATGATTATGACCCAGCTAAATTAGAATTGAGGGCAAAAGCAATATCGTAGCAGAAGGAAACACTTGGATAGTATCGTCTGGCGCCTACTTTGTCGGCTGTTACCTAATTCGGCATCCGCAAATTGAACTAGACTACTTACTGATTGAACTACATCCATCAGCTGTGGGCGTTTAATCAAAATATGAGGATAAATCAGGCTTTTCGAGAAAGCTTTGACAGATTCATTGCACATCATCACCTAAATTCGAATTCAAGTTACTATATTAAATTCAAATTCAAGTATTACTATTTTAAATTCAAATTCAAGGATGTTGTAGGGGATAAACAAAATAATTCAATCTATTTCAATTAGTATATGCGACCAAACCTCCACTCCTCTCACATTCCAGTCTATTCATACGACCTCAATGCGCAGCGGGCTAAGGTCCGCCTGCGACGCAGGAGGTGGTGGGTTGATTCCTGCCTCGGGGCAAATATTTGTATCGGGTGTTTTCTATCTATAATTTAAAAAAACTATGTAAGTGATGTATTATACTTCCTACTATCTTAGTAATCCTATTAATATTGTATCCTATTATCCTACTAATATTATAAAACCGAAAGTTTGTGATATGTGATTTTTTTTTACCTAGGATCTCCAAATCTAATGAACAGATCAAGATGAAATTTGGCATACACTTAGAACGTACCCTAACTTAAGCAATAGGCTACTTAATATACCGAAAATACGCGTGCGAAGCCGTGGGCAGAAGCTAGAAGTATATAAGTTAATGAGTACCCATAACACAAGCTCTGCTTTCTTTGGCGCTAGATGATGTTGTGTGGATTGTCCAGCAATATCATTCATTACATTATATTATGATTTCAGTCTAGCCCAGGCTCTTATTAGCAAGAACATGAAGTGTGGAAGGGGAAAAGTAATAGCCCTGCTGTGCAAAATGTTGTAATCACCAATTTACTTTTTAACAACCAAATCAGCGACTTCCAGTACTTAAACAGATTGAACAATAAACATTTTGAGGGTCGCGATTTAGGTCATCAAGTAATTGATGGAGACGCTTCCAAATCAAAGGAAGCGGAGGCAGAGGAGACGACCAGTAATTTCCACGGGATGACAGATGACCGTGGACAGTGTTATGCTACGGCTGTCGAACGCCACGTTCCTAATGATTTGAGTTGCTCAAGATTCAACTGATTGGCGTGTATGATTTCGATTGCTCACATTGCGTTTAAAGTTCATGGTAACTCATGAATTTAATTGGCAAACCAGCCCTGAAAGAACCACTAAGTAGACACTAATAAATACTGATTGTCATTGAAACACCAAATTTTGTAGTGTTACCATAATTCAAGCTTTAGAAAATGAGAAAAACGCAGAGCAGAAAAGATCAATGCCCCACAGAACGGAACTGTAGGTACTAAAGTCATTTACAACTGGATATTTACCATGATTTGAGTTTTGAGCTTTCCAAGAAGAAGATTTCCAACTATCCGGAACCTGGAATCCTGTTGTGAGAATGTGCAAAAACCGAAGAAGTGATGTACCAACCGGGCCGCGTTCTGATACCGTTAGTATTGTGTGTCGTGATCGAGTTGCTTTCGATAATGAAGCCAGTGGTAGTATGGTGGTAGTAGACAAAAAATGAGGGTAGATATCTATCTACCCTATGTGAGGGTAGAGTTGTTATTGGCAGATATATCTATATCTGCCAATAACAACACACTCGCAGTCAGTTATACCGTGATCATGGCGCATGAAACTGTGCCGAAATATTGGAAAGCTCAAAACTCAAATTATGGTAAATATCCCGCTGTAAATGACATTAGTGTTAATACCATGATGGGTTTAAAAGGAACTGTACTAAGCACTAAAGCTAGGTACACAAGATGCTGTCGCAAGCCGGTGTCATGTTTCCTCTTCAATTCTCCGGAGTGACATGTCCGCATTGCCGACGCGTGGGTATTAACCGAGTTAGGCGCGTGCTAATGATAAGGAGTTAGGTAGGATGGCTGCGGGTTAAAGTGTCTAAACTGTTTCCTTTCAGCTTTGGGATTAGGACATTGTCGTTGTGATTTTAGAAGCCTGTGATTGCGACAGATTCACATTTTTTAACAGTGTGATGTCCCAAAACGGACACTGGTCCATCTCCAGCGTCTCGTGCGGCCCCTCCGAGGCTGAGCTGGGCAGTGAATGCTTTAAAGATTAAGTTCTGGAATGTCTGAAAGAGTTCAAGACATTCCATTGTACAAAAAAACAAGATTCCCAAACAAACTCATGTCACCTAAATAATTTTTGGTAGATGCCAAGAAGCCAACGAATGGACTAATGTAAAGTCGAAAACGACCATTAAGTACTCTCTATCTATTCATCCGTAGCCCAACAAAGTACCTTTTGATCACATTGAAGTGCAAAAATATTAGATAGCATGATTTATAATACTTTTTAATTCAAAGGTATTTTTTTTCCTAATGAATGGTTTCGCGCTTTTTAGTAGGCCTTATTTCAAAGATCTATTAGTCTTCATACGAATAAAATATATAAATAATGTAGTCATTGAACTGTTGTTCTGTGCCAACCCAAGCGTAACTTCCTAAACTAGTACATAACTCAATCAAACCTTCACATCAACTTTTTGTCGAAGCTTCACTACTGAAATCCATGATGAAATCTTTAGATGGAGTAACTCTGCTCAAATTTCAGTTGCAAAAAAACTAGTCGTAACCTAGGAGAACTGGCGCTTTGTTTCATCTACTTGTGATTTTAGCACGTGTTTAGGTACCAGGAAGCCGTGTAGTACCGGCTTAGAATTTGCTCCACCCTAACTCTTCCCGCGGGTATCGTAAGAGGCGACTAAGGGATATCCACCGGGGGAGTAGGCAGCTGCGCCTCCTGCAGAACAATTCTAACACCGAACTAGGATCCTCAACCCGCATGCCCAGCGAGGGGATTATTGGCATTACCCCCCAGAGATAAAAGCCAATAAGGCACTTATCAGGGGGAGGCCTGCGTCTAGCAGTGGACCAATATAGGTTGTTGAGGACCTCCTATAAATATAGATTTTATAATTCCTGGTATTATAAAATATAAAATCTAAATATAAAACCAGGAATTATAAAATCTACATTTTAATATCCAACGCAATCATGTAAATGTTTCTGTGTATTGCTAATTTGACTCCATAAAACTAATAAATGAGGACTATTATTATTGTTTGACATGCAAATAAAGACATGAAATGTGCCTCGAACGTATATAATATAACCTACTAATATTGTAAAGGCAAAATATTGTGGATCGGGCTGCAATTTTGGCCATATAAAGATCTGGACCTGGAATAACATAAAGCCTACTTTTTATCCCAAAAAACACGTGCTAAGCCGCGGGCAGAAGCCATTGTTTCATAAATTCTCACCTGGTGATATCATTCCACCTCCATAGTTGTGTTTTGCATTGTCAATTTGTAAGGCGCTCCGATTATATTTTCACCTTGATGTTAGTGGTAGACGCTTTATAAGTAGGCGCTTATTTTATTCATGAGTCAAAATCTTTTGCATTGTTAACAAGTTAACGTAATTAATTACAAACTATAAAAAAATCCCCACTCGGTCCCCGCTTTTCACTTTTATTCGCAAAAAAAGGGGAAAAAGCCTTCAAAATGTAGCTAAGAATACTTTTGGAATTTAGACGCGTGTTTTGTTTGATACTTCATTCACTACAAGACAGAATTAAAAAATTTAAAAACCCGCCTACGATATTGGCTGAACAGATTATTATGAAACAGCTAAGAACACTCGGGATAAAATTATCTATGACACAAATAAAACTAAACGAAAATCGGTTCATCCGTTTGGGAGCTACGATACCACAGACAGATACACAGATACACAGACAGACACATTAAACTTATAACACCGCTCTTTTTTTGCGTCGGGGGTTAAAAAAAACCTAGAACACAGGGAAAATGTAGCTCTACAATTCTACTAGTGCTTGAATTTTAATAACCGGATTTTGGTCGAATTTTAAAGTCTAAGTAGTCGTCCATCAAAATGATTTAGAAGTCAATGCCGAAGAGAACAATAAACAAGCAACAATGTTTGTTGAAACTGGAATGATATCGAGACAAAGACAAACAGGCTGTGTATTGTGTGTGGAGGCGCCAGTCACAGACTGCGTATCAGTTCCATTTTACTAGTGAAGTATCTTTTTAGCTATTTGTCAATTTTGTTGGTACCTTTCTTTATTAAAAAATTGTAAGTACCGACCTATTGTAATGTATATCTATACTAATCTATATTAATACTAGCTTCTGCCCGCGGCTTCGCACGCGTTGTTTCTATGGAAACGTTTTGAGGTTATTTCTATCCCATGGGAACTGATTTATGGGATAAAAAATCTATGTTTGATTCCGGGGTTAGACTTACCTGTATGCAAAATTCAGCCTGATCCGTTCAGTAGTTTTGGCGTGAAGAGGTACCAAACATCCTTCCATCCATCTATCTATCGATCCATCCATCCATCCAAACTTTTGCATCTATAATATTAGTGTGATTAGTGTCATGTGCATGTTTGGATGTTTAGATGTACGGATGGATGGATGTTTGTTACCTCTTCACGCCAAAACTACTGAACGGATCTGGCTGAAATTTTGTATACAGGTAGTTTTAGGCCTGGAATAAAACATAGGCATTTTGAAAATCCGCTATTGTATAGAGAATGTTCCCTATGTGGTCCCATGAAAATTTTATTCCCGAAGGATTAGTATTTAGGATCCCGAAAAACTAAATACTTACAGTGTAAAATTAAGGAATTAATTCGAAGTCTGTTTTTAGTTCAAAAATCAATATCAAAAACTCTTTATTTCCATAAAAACATTAAATGTACAATTAGAAAAGATCAAAATATAAAACTAAACACTGACACGGAAATAACGTGATATTTTTTTATTTCTGTCGCTTCGGTATGTAGACTAAAGTAAAGAAGCGACGAAGAAACCTTTAGCCTGTTAGTTGTTATCGTGTTGGAGCAAAACCCGTCCCAAGCTTTTTTATCCTCTATTAGTTTCTTAAAACAATCAAATTATTCTTAATTAGTTCATGTCCGCGGCTTTGCACGCCTTGTTTCTATGGAAACGTTTAAAGGTTATTTCTATCCACTGGGAACTGATGTATGGGATAAAAAAGCTTATGTTTTATTAGAACTATCTGTATACAAAATTTCAGCTCGATCCGATCAGTAGTTCCGGCGTTAAGAGGTAACAAACATCCATCCATCCATACATCCAAACTTTAGCATTTATAATATTAGTGTGATAGTGTGATAACCTGATAACTGATAATACTTTAGGTACCTATCAAAGACAGCAGCTTCACAGTTCAAGGTTGCCTGGGAGAAATCGCTCTCAGCGATAAGGCCGCCTTTTATACTATGCTAATTTCTCATTTAGATATGACTGTTATTAACTTTATTTACTTGTAGGTACAATAGTGTTAATTCATTCCATTCATTCATTCATTTACTGTCGAAGCTTTCCAAATTATGGATTGCGCACATCACTAGCTATGTGGCGACTAAAACTGTATTTAACAGTACTTAACCTAAAAGGCAAGAAATGTGTGGGTAGATCATCGATGTCAGTAAAATTCGGGAGATTGGGCCTAGCTTCTCGGAAGTGGAACGCTCAAATAAGGTTCAATTAGGTCCACCCATGGTACAAATAAACAAGGTGTGCTACTCCGAGATCTTCCCAAGCCTACGTCACTGTCCACGTGCCACAAAAATGGGAGGTTACGTTCATTTGCCTGTGACTATCAAACTTTTATTGACGCCGGTAAATCACTCTTCAATCACTCTAAAAAGTACCCATAACACAAGCTCTGCTTACCTTGGGGCTAGATAATGCTGTGTGAATTGTCCAGCAACTTTTATTTATTTATTTGAGAGCCACCGTAGCGGATATGACGTTCGCTTGGGAAAACCCACGTGACCGCTGTTTCTCGGAGTAGCATACCTTGTTTAGTTGTACCATGGGTAAACCCACCTCAGTCATAGTCGAACCGTCTCGTACGTGTTTCGCGTGTGTTGTTGTTTCGATCGCACTACGGTAGTACGTCTTTCCGTCTATGTTGTTCATTAGGTAGGTATATTGCAATAAATAAATAAATAATGCTGGACAATTCACACAGCATTATCTAGCCCCAAGCTAAGCATAGCTTGTGTTATGGGTACTAGATAACAGATATACTTAATACAATACACTACATAGATAGATATTTTTTATTATACATAGAAAACATCCAGAACGCCCTGGACAAATGTCTGCAGATCGTACTAACATTTGTCCCGAGGCGGGAATCGAACCCGCAACCTCCTGCAATAGACTGGAAATAGCGTGTCTTTGCGTTTAATTGTAACACAACACAGGCGATTTGTTGAGATAGCACTGCAGTGCTGGGAGAACATTATCATATCTACATAATTTTACTTATATCTATGGGGTAAGTATATAAAATACAACAATATTATCGTTTGTGCTCGCACAAGGCTTGAGTCACCGATTATGTAGAACCGTTACTGTTGATAATCGCTTTCGTCTGTAAATAAATTACATTTTCAGAAACATTAACGATATGAAAAAAAGCCGGAACAGAAAATAAGACAATAAAACCGGTCAAATGCGGGTCGACTCGCACACGGAGGGTTCCGTACCATCAAACAAAACGATGTCGCTAAAGAAACCTTAAATAACTGATTCCTTTGATGGATCAAAAAAAAAGCCAACATGACGCGGTCGCCCATCAAAGTACTGACGGCGGCGTCCAACGTTGCTTTTGGTGATCGGTACTCAACGTGGCATACACGTTGGCCCTCTCATTTATTAAATTTATTTTATTTTTATTAGTTACTAGCTTCTGCCTGCGGATTTGCACGCGTATTTCGCTATAAGAAGTAGCCTATTATCTAAGTCAGGCTTTGCTCTAAACGTACGCCAAAGTTCAACTTCATCTGTTCAGTCGTTTTGGAGATCCTAGGTAACAAAAATTCAGATTACACAAACTTTCGGCTTTATAATATTAAATGGGAGTCGAAAATCTTTGTAGGAAGTCGCAAAGATTTTCGACTCCCACGTCACTTGACCTCGTGGGGTAGTTGGTTAGCACATTCCTGTACTGAAGAAAGGATGCGGGTTCAAGTCCCGTCGAAGTCGAAAAAAATTTTGCGATATTATTTGATTTCTTAGAAATTACCCTGAGTGTGGGGTTACGCAGTATAATAACAAAAAACCTTTATACAGTAGGATTGTTATAGTGGCAAGAGAAACACAATCTGTGAAAATTTCAACTGTCTACTTCTTACGGTTCTTGAGATATAGCCGACAGACGGACAGACGGACGGACAAACAGCGGAGGCTTAGTAATAGGGTCCCGTTTTCACCCTTTGGGTACGAAACCCTATAAAATAAGAAATATATGTCCCGAATGTTCTTTTAGACGAGTAGCTTAGATATGCTCTATCGACATCGCTATGAAGATTAGCTGAATATTAACACAACAAGAATAAATAACCAAAACCCACAGAAGCATACGATCGTTTCTGATAGAAAACATAATTTCCATTCATAAATATATAGGCCAATGGATCTTCCAGACTATTTTCGTGACCATAACTATTTAAAAGCTCTACCAAATCATTCCGGAAATTCTTTGGCTCTAAACTTCTAAGACAATGTTTATGTGATCTAAATTCCAAAGGCGAAACTGATTTCTTAACATTTTGAGACATTATTTATTGTTATTGTTTTGTCTTCTTCCTTAATAATGTTTTTGTGGATGTAATTTGTCTAACAGTAACATTGAAATCGCCGGTAATTTTCTATATCATCCTACTAATTCTACTATCCTACAAATCCTACTATAATTATAAATGCAAAAGTTTGTGAAATGTATATGATTTTTTTTTTTTAAAGGTATATAATACATTTATTCACAAAGAAAATTATACTAGTATTCACAATTGAAACAATTGAGCTAACTGCCGACTGTTGCAAACAGTCTACAGATAGCTCAACTGATCCATATCAACACCAGTCGGAAGCGTCCCCAAGACGCTGGCTGCATTGCCACGCTGTATGGCAATGCTGATACGCTGTGCCAGATATTCACCAGCTCTCGGGTCACGCGTCGCTTCGACCAGACGCTCAGATAGTTTTTTGAAAACCCGAAGAGCCTCGGTACCCCACGGACCTAGGGTATCGACTCCAAGGGGAGCAAATGTGTAGGCTCTGTCGAGACCTGCATATTTGCGCCTCTTGAGATCTTCGGCCAAATCTGCCGCCGCACCCGCCCTCACAGATGTCCTCGGAAGATGGGAAGGCGCAAGTGTGTCGACGCATGTAGCGTCCCACACAATGGGCCTCCCCAACTCAATTTTTGTTACGTAGGATCTCCAAAACTACTGAACAGATCAAGATGAAATTTAGCGTACGTTTAGAACAAAGCCTAACCTAGATAATAGGCTACTTATTACATCGAAAACACGCGTGCGAAGCCGCGGGCAGAAGCTAGTTTAGTATATAGTACAGAAAAAGCAATCAAAGGAATTTAAGCCCGCATTACTAATAAAGTCAATATTCGCTGGTTAGACTAAACCTTGACTATCACATGAATCAACGATAAGAAATGATAGTGAACTGGTGACTTAAGATTTATTATGGGTTTCCGGTTTTTCTGTAGTGAACATTTTTTTTTACTGATCCAAATGTAGCGCAGGTGAATATCCTATTATTCTTTATGGTAACTAATATTACAAAGACAGTCGTTTATGGGCACACGCGTCGTTTCTGTGGAAACGATTAAAGGTTATATTATTTACTAGCTTCTACCCGCGGCTTCGCACGCGTTGTGTCTATGGAAACGTTCATAGGTACTTTCTATCCCATGGGAACTGATTTATGGGATAAAAAGTCGCCTACGTTTGATTCCAGGGTTAGACTTACCTGTATGCAAAATTTCAGCCTGATGCGTTCAGTAGTTTTGGCGTAAAGAGGTAACAAACATTCATCCATCTATACATCTATCCATCCAACCTTTCGCATTTATAATATTAGTGTGATATCCCATGGATACTAATTTATGCGATATAAGATGGCCTTTAAAGCAAAGGCCTAGAACTACTTGTACGCAAAATTTTAGCCCGGTACGTTCAGTAGTTTTGTCAAGTAACATCTAAACATTCAAACTTTCGCATTTATAACATAAGTGCGATGTCTCTAGATCATGCCAAAACTCCTGAACGGATACTGCTGAAATTTGGACATAGAAGTCTGGACATAGGGCCGTAATGTCGACTAGTTTTTAACCCGAAAAAACGCGCGCGAAGCCGATAGCAGAAGCTAGTAATAATAACGAACAAAGACAACAAGTTGCCCACAATTTCTAATTATAAATTAGGTATTAGCAACGTAGGTAAAGATAACAGCAAAAATTTTATACATATAAATAAATACGAATACCTATTTTTTGTTATTATAGTGCGTAACCCCACACTAAGGGTAATTTCTAAGAAATCAAATAACATCGCAAAAATTTTCGACTTCGACGGGACTTGAACGGGAGGACGCGGGTTCAAGTCCCGTCGAAGTCGAAAATTTTTGCGATGTTATTTGATTTCTTACGAATACCTATTATCAATGAAATCGAATACTCATGCACCTAGAACCTGCCTAGAGCAATTTTCTGTTGTCTTATCAAATTTCTCCGAGATTTGATAGTCAGTAAAAATTCTACTAAAACACATGCAACTGCACTGTAAGTATGAGGTGAATATCAAGTTACTCATGTATTTGCAGGTAAGAGCTGTTTTACATATTTTACCTGTTTCGGTTCAGACTATTTTACCATTATTCCTAGTAATTGAGTCATGCTTATGCATCCCCTCACGCCATACAGTTAGTTCACTTTATTGGCGCATTTTTGCCTAACGAGGTCTGTGTCATAACGTCTTGTGTAAACATTATGTTTTCGGAGAACTTTGGCTAAGAATGACCGTGTTTCACATGCGTGAATTTTACAAGTATTGTTGTGCTTTATTGGCAAGACAACTTCACTGCAGAATAAACTACAACTAATTCACCCAACATAAGCTTTCAGTTTACAGATATTCCTCTTGGTGTCTTCTTTTTTAATTTGCTTACTGTGCATCATTTATCTCCCAGGCAAAAGTAGCAGTGCCTAAAAAACTCGTTAAGGGGGCTATTACAAAATAACGCGAAATCCCACAGTTACCTGGTTCAAATTATATGGTTTTCGTTCGTTGCTTGAAATAACATTTACTTGTTAATAATAGTTCCTTTTCTCTTTTACAGTAATAATAGAATAAAATTTAGATAACTTATTTTTTATTTTATAATAATCATTCTACCGATGCATGTCCAGGCAAAAACTCTCGGAGACCTGATTTGGAGAAAAAATTTGTAGATTCTATTGAATATAACCCATCAAAAAAATTTTTTTAGATAACAAATATCCTATACTTCCATAATAATAGAATAGATTTTCGTTATAGGCCTTTATGTAAAGAAAGAAAAAACTGAAGTGAATTCAATGATCGACCGAAAAGGCTCCGAAACAAACCCCAATATCTCCGGAAGTTCTACATCATTTTGACACAATAATTAAACCAAAATTATCTTCAACATTTTGCTTAAACTACAATATTAATTTTATTTTTCTAATCACTACTATTTATTTTTATGAATTATTTATAAGTACATAGTATATATTTCAATGCGCCGGCGAATGCCGGCGATTTACCCTCAGTCAGTACCGCGCGAGCGCTTATCGTGGGCAGACCTATGTCAGTTCAATCGCGAGACAATAGAAAGTTACGCTTGAGTAGCTCGCCGCCCGCGCCCGCTCGGTGCGTCAAATAAAAAAAAGTTGAGCCGAGATGTAAAAGCCCTCTTAAAAAGATTAATGACATTGCAGTCTTAAATCTTACTTTGACGTTGACCTAGTTATTAAAGCATTTAATTTTTAAAACTTACCTAAAGCTTTTATTCTGCGATGTTTTTCAAATAAACTATAAGACTAACTAAATATATATGTATTTCAATTAACTGATAAGTGAGAAAATAGCCGCCGTAATTTTTGTTCTATTACGGTTGCTGTTATTGGATAGAATAATCAAACATACAGATAGCTTTATTCCCACGCCAATAGTTGCCAATTTATCGCGGACAGGACAGTCTAGAAATAGATTTAGATACTAGGACAAGTTTATGAATGAAATTATTTTATTTTTGTCTAGTGGTCGTCATTTATTATATTTTTTATTAAAATAGCACGCTTATTTCTTTGTGATCGTTTTTCTTGAAGTAAGATGATAAACATGACGAGGTATTTCTGTTGTTTTGACTAACAAATAATCGTAGTCGCTAGATAGAGCTATTTGAATTAATCTGAGAACATAATGCCATAATGAACAAGGGAAAGCTTTAGCGAGACAATTTACGCTAGTGTTATATTTTTATGGATTTCATTACAAGAAACCTGTTGAGTGATTCATGTCCAGAAAATTTAAGCAACAAACTAGTTCAAGATTGGGCATTTTATAATAATCAAATCAAGATAGGTATTCTGACAATATATTTAAAATATACATAATTCTGACGATATACCTAGTGACATGACATCATTGGAATGTTTTACAAATTTAATCTTCTAAGATAAGATGGAGTGGCAAATGACAATGACAAAATTCAAATTATTTTTGGTAACATTATGATTTTACATTGTAGATATTGATTTGATTCTGAAGGATGACAATAATTTTAGCATTATCAATATGGTTTGGTACAACAGATTATCAAGTTATGAATGGAATCAAACCTAGGTATCAATGATTTTCGTAACCAGCCTATTTTTATATGTGATTCTTAAATATTTAAAAGATAGGTACTACATGACATTTCCGACAGGTTTATGATAATGCTGATACAAAGGACTATCTTTATGTAGAATCATGTCACGCCTAACGTAATCAATTGTAGAAAATAATGTAATAAAATTCTGGAAAACAATGTTTAAGGAAATATTCCGCTCTTGGGAACAAAATAATTAGCACATACCAATTGTGTTCCACTTTTAGCGTTAACAAAAACTCCGGATTGTAACTGAATTTATAGCACCACTCCCGCAACAATTTACGCCACAAAGTGGTTCAAGAACTGCTCTTCTCACCATTAAGGGTAATTAGAAAGAAAGTAATAGAGCTTAAGGTGTTGAAGGAGGTTTGTAAACTATGACATATCTCAACTGATTCACCATCTCGAAATTAACATAATCTAGAAAAAATTACCTGCACAAGTTCGTAAGCGGCATCGAAATGCGACTATCAAGGAGCCTAGATGCTTGATGTCGTTGATGTCTCTGATCGAGGAAAATCCAGGCTCGTAGGTTCCTCTGGAGGCCACTCGATTCTTGTCCATTGTGATGAAACATAATAGTGCTTTATAGGGCAACCTGAAACAAAAGAAATACATAATAATTCAGTAGATGTACATATATACACTAGGACAAAGTAACACTAAGGTAGTGGGTGCGTTTTTCTTTTGAATAAGATACGAAATTCATACTGATAAAAAAATTACACACAGATATACTATATATAGATATGTATTTATCATTTCCTAGCAAAGCTTATTCAATATCACAGAAAAATACACTAAAGGAAAGGGCAATAATCGAGGTAGTGATTAGTATTGATTACATTCATTCAGCATCGACATTCTTTTTGAAGATAACAATAATAGTACTAGAACGTCTGTTCATGTTACTTCTGAGTAGAAAAGAAGGAAATTGGCTCGATTTTGCTCCATCGAGGATTATAAAAATAAAGAGCTTATTCATCTTTTGTCGGCAAAATGATTACATGGCCTTTGTTAACATAAGTATAGATAAACATTTTAAAGTAAATATCGCAAAATCATCAATAATTACAATTGGAATTTTGGATGATTAGACAAATAAAATTAGAAATCATATTTTTGGAAATGTTGATCCCTACAAGTATCCCTTGCAAAGATAAGATACGGGTTACGCTAGGACGATTTAATCAAGTTAAGGTAGAGGTGATACAATAATTGTGGGAAATGAATTCAGATGAGGAAGTAGAATATTTTAAGTGTGGTTAAGCTAAATGCCAGTTTTATAGTGTCTGTGAACTTGCGTCTATAGTCGTTCACTTTTATGACGTTTGCATTTTGATCCTTGATAATAACAATAACAGTAGTTAATATAACAGGTAATATTGTTTTACGAGTATAACTAGGTAGTAACATCGGAAACAAAAAATATAGAGTTGAAATCGCCAATGAAAGAGCCACAATAAATGCATGAAATCGTAATTTAGAAATCATGTGGGCCGACACTAAACTTAAATAAATAACTTTATGCCGCCTCTATTGGGTGGGATGTCCTGTCCTTACTGCAACATTGTGTTCTTTTGTTGCTTGATGTCGCTTTACACAGGTCAAACAGGCGGTTTTACAAACCAGTTAAATTCTTGAATTTTCTTATTAATTTATTATTTACTAGACGATCGCCTCGCGGTTTCACCCGCGTAGTTCCCGTTCCCGTGGGAATTCCGGGATAAAATATAGCCTATGTCACTCCCTGAAAAGTAAGCTTCCTAACGGTGAAAGAATTTTTCAAATCGGTCCAGTAGTTTCGGAGCCTATTCAATTCATACAAACAAACAAACAAACAAAAAATCAAACCTTTCCTCTTTATAATATTATAGTATAGAAAAACTCAACCTTACAAAATAAACAAGACCCGTCAAGTGCGAGTGTAACTCGCGCGCCGAGGGTTTCGAACGTTTGTGAACAAGTAGGTATATACTAAAGGTACCGATTAGAAACTCCGAAATTTAATGAAGACCTAACACTAGTAGGTACCAACCTACATTTCAGATGGATCTCTCTCCATGCTTCGGTGATAGGGTGTAGCGGTAATTTTTTTGACTTTTTTCAAAATTTTTCAAAAAGTATGAAACCTACAGAAATTTTAAGAACTGTTTTGAAATGTACAAACCGATACCTTTCATATGATACCCCACTCAGTGGGGTAGCCCCCCCCTTTTGAAAATTATCCCCCCTCTTTTTGACCATTTTTCAAAAAGTGTTCGTTTTACAGACTTCTCTATATTTTTCCTGTAAAATATAGATCTATATCTACAAACGCTTCACACATTTTGAATGGATCACTCTGCAAACTTCGGAGATAGGGGGGGGGGAACGGGTAAAATTTCGACTTTTTTCAAAATATTTCAAAAAGTATGAAACCTACAGAAATTTTAAAAACTGTTTTGAAATGTACAAACCGATACCTTTCATATGATACCCCACTTAGTGGGGTAGCCCCCCCTTTTGAAAACTATCCCCCCTCTTTTTGACCATTTTTCAAAAACTGTTCATTTTACAGACTTCTCTATATTTTTCCTATAAAATATAGATCTATGTCTACAAGCGTTTAATACATTTTGAATGGATCACTCTGCAAACTTCGGAGATAGGGGGGGGGGAAAGGGTAAAATTTCGACTTTTTTCAAAATTTTTCAAAAAGTATGAAACTTACAGAAATTTTAAAAACTGTTTTGAAATGTACAAACCGATACCTTTCATATGATATCCCATTCAGAGGGGTAGCCCCCCCTTTTGAAAATTATCCCCCCTCTTTTTGACCATTTTTCAAAAAGTGTTCGTTTTACAGACTTCTCTATATTTTTCCTGTAAAATATAGATCTATATCTACAAACGCTTCACACATTTTGAATGGATCGCTCTGCAAACTTCGGAGATAGGGGGGGGGGAACGGGTAAAATTTCGACTTTTTTCAAAATATTTCAAAAAGTATGAAACCTACAGAAATTTTAAAAACTGTTTTGAAATGTACAAACCGATACCTTTCATATGATACCCCACTTAGTGGGGTAGCCCCCCCTTTTGAAAATTATCCCCCCTCTTTTTGACCATTTTTCAAAAACTGTTCATTTTACAGACTTTTCTATATTTTTCCTGTAAAATATAGATCTATATCTACAAACGATTCAAACATTTTGAACGGATCGCTCTGCAAACTTCGGAGATAGAGGGGGGGGAGCGGGTAAAATTTCGACTTTTTTCAAAATATTTCAAAAAGTATGAAACCTACAGAAATTTCAAAAACTGTTTTGAAATGTACAAACCGATACCTTTCATATGATACCCCACTCAGTGGGTTAACCCCCTTTTTGAAAATTATCCCCCCTCTTTTTAACCATTTTTCGAAAAGGGTTCAGTTTACAGACTTCTCTATATTTTTCCTGTAAAATATAGATCTATATCTACAAACGCTCAATACATTTTGAATGGATCGCTCTGCAAACTTCGGAGATAGGGGGGGGGGAATGGGTATTTTTTCGACTATTTTCAAAATATTTCAAAAAGTATGAAACCTACTGAAATTTCAAAAACTATTTTGAAATGTACAAACTAATACCTTTCATTTGATACCCCACTTGACTCTGTAGGTCTCTTTTAAAATTTTGACATTTCAATTTGTATGGAAAATGTTCATTTTCATTTTTCATTTATTTTCATTTTTTTTTCTTAAAATCTGTACAGGCACACGAAATGTATTATTATTTTAAATTTCAAGTTGATAGCTGCTGTAGTTGCTGAGTTATTAAGGAGGGAAAAAAGGACAGACAAAGCGAGACCATAAGGGTTTCGAAACCGATCTTCGAAACCCTAAAAAACGGCGTAAATGCTAATGTACCAAGTAAACATTGACCATTGCAGATGAATTAAATGAGATACAATTTTGGTTAGAATAAACCTAATTATTGTTTTACAACATCTCTTACCACATGCATCATGATAATGAACAACGATTTATTTAAACTTAAGCCCGTACGCCTACTTGCATTCAAAGGTCGCCATTACAATGTCAAAGTGATTCATAATGTGACGGCCCATCTTTTTGCTCTTGCCCATACAAAATATTGACCTTCGAAACTATTAAACCGATCCAAAAACCGAAAAATTTAGAAAACACCCGAGAGGTGGAAAAATTTAGAAGATATAAAAAAGGTAAGCAAAATATGTCTTTGAATTTGGATTCTTGGTTATTAATACTTCGGTCCTAGCTGAATTCAAAATTTGAATTTCTACACGAGTAGGTACCACAGTTTCACCTTGCACAGTGGAAATATTCGTATAACATTGAATTACAATAAACATAACATGAATATCAGCCACATGTCCTAACACAGGTGTTCGTATCAATGAGATTACACGGTGGTAACGGCCGTAAAGTTTTGATTGAATATGTCTAATATTTACTAATAGAACTCGCCTAGTATAATAGGCGTATTTTGATTAGAGTTTCATTGGTCGATAGAATAAAAATATTTGGACTATTGTCATGTAATAATCATGTGAACCTTTGCCATTGTTAGAGGTTATGCAACAGTTAGAGACAGTGGTAGGTATTATGTCAATTATTAGGATGGCTTCTTGAAAGATTTCAAGTTTATTCGATATTTGACACGACATCCGTTTTGACGCATCCATTTTATCCAGCTATCTACTAGGTAGATATCTGGTTTATTCATCTCCGGGAGAGAGCCAACTTAGTCATCATCGGAGGTTAAAACATTGATTTTTGAAGGTTACCTAGTCGGTTCTCGTTTAATGTTTTTGATAAATAAGAAGGTTTATATTAAAAATCATGATATCACAAAAATGCTTTGCTTTTTTTTTGTGATGGCAACATTTTTTCTAGAGCTCAATCAAACAGTTCAAATTGAGGTTAGCAACTATGCTATGATAATCAATTTTGTAATAAAAGCTGATTAGTTTGTAACTAGATACCTAAATCTACACCTGCTACAATATTTCCAAAAGGTTAAATCTGGTTTTATTTTTACCAGACTGTCTGTCTTTGTTGATAGGTATATATAGAGCACATGATTTGTTATATTGAAACTAACTACATAGGTATATACTATATAGGCACATTTGTGATTTGTCATGAAAGATGTTATCGTGGGAGTTCTTTCATCATCTTCCTCCCCTTAGGTACCCCACACCACGCAAGTGTGTTTTGAGTGCCTCCACTCTCTACTATCCCCTATATTTACTAGTATTATTATGATCTTATTTTACTGGGTATGTTATAATTTTCTATCAATCTGTTTTCGTGACAAGTTTAATTTTTAGGACGATGTGCATGTTTTTAAACCAATTTCAATGAATATAAGACACCATAGATTCAGCACTTCCCGTGTTATCCAACACCATAGGAGCCGTGGTTGTTTACATTAAAAGCACGTGCTGTTGTGATAATTTACAATGTCAATTTGCATTTATAAGATTATTTGCAGTAAACTAAGCATTTTCACATAAATATACCTGTACTTTTATCGTTTTGTTACTATGTGAGTTTTGCACGTTTTACAGCCTGTTTTGTTTATCATCTTAAATGTAAAAAAACAATAATAGGTACTTTTTCAGCGATATATATAAACATCAATTACTCGTACATGTCTGAAGTTAGATTTTACTATATTTAATGAATGCTGCAATTATGGTTTACAAATTATAGGTACATATTGTAAGTTTATACCAATTTAAAGAATAAATTACATTTATTTATTGTGGCCTTTGACTGCAGCTAGATGATGTGAAGTTTCCCACGAGACAGAGTCTCAAATGTATTGATTATCAAATTACACCTACGTAAGAGATATCGCCAGGCTTCTGTTTACTTGTTTTCGCTCAATTATTGTAGTTCAGTTAATAATTTTAAGATGTAATAGTAAACTAAAAAAAAGGATTTAGCTACGTCAGAGGTCGTAGTTTTTTATGTCTTGCCGCAAATTATAATTGTATCTTGTTAACGTGGGTGTACGTAAGTTCATCAAATGACTATAATGAGACATTATTTTAGGTGCCTACCTAATTAATTGGTAACGTATTTATGGATATAAAATGAGTTTACTACAAAAGTCTTTAACGGTATTTTCTTAAACGGTGATAAAAAAAACAACAATTACTTACCATTCTTCCGTACCTAACGTGTATAAATAATATTTTAGACTATATTAGAAAACATGAAAACAATCATGCACAATTCTGCATCTCAACAGTAACGTGACTCTAAATGTAAACACAGCAAGTCTCTATGCGCGTGCAAAGTACGCTTGTACTGATTAGTGATTACAGTAATACATAATATATCATGAATTTTTGTTTGTTCCATTAGGGCAGTTTTCCGACCTCAAATCCCAAGATCTATAATATACAGAATGAAACACGTTTTTAAAAAGAAAAAGTAATTATTTTGTGTCACAAATATGTTAACGTATACATACATATAATATCACATACTTCAAAGCGAAAATCTAAAGGATATAGTCATCCATGTCAAGTGACTGTTCGTGGTAATGTATAAAGAGGCTCATATTTGCATGTTTGAGCTACCCACACTTAGGCATTACCGTAAAACATTGAGTGCATATCATTAAATAAGGTAAAAAACAGAATTAATTGAAAATTATAGACTAGAGTGTTGCAGCCGTCCCTTAAGGGTTATTTCAACATAAAATCAAAGAGCTCATTAACATAGTGGACAAAGTGGTCAAAGGTTAGGTTAGGCTCCTTTCTGATATGTGCAATCATTGGCTCATTTAATATTTCAGTTGAGAACAAGTATAACTAAAGTCTCTATTTTCATATTATAAAAATAAAACTCTTTATGACAACTAAAGAAAATATTGGCTCACTAATTCTTCATTTATCTAGTACCCATAACACAAGCTCTGCTTAGCTTGGGGCTAGATAATGCTGTGTGAATTGTCCAGAATTATTATTATTATATTATTATTATTATTTAGGTAAATCACGAATCAACTATTAGACTACTCATGATGTTAAGTGACGATAGCGGTCGACGATGGAATACATTTAATTTTAAGCCTAACAACCAGATAAAATATTTACAATTTATATCGATATTTCGTCTGTTTGCACTATTTTGGCAAATTGTACCAAAGACAATCAACAGGAAAATCTGATAAACAACGATAGAACACGCAGGTCTTAAAGACACATTCACATCTAATCTTAATTGAAGATACCTATCCTGATTCAAAATTTCCTTGGCGAAAGTTTGATTGGAAGCAATATTCTTAGAAAAGGTTTGGTCACAAGCTGATTTGGCTGTTCTATGTTAAACAACATCTATCTTACCTACGTCAGAGGAGTAAGTACACTTGTATTGCAAACTATGCATTTAATATACACCGAAGGCGTACATTCTTAATATTCAGCTTTGGAAAAGTGATCAGATTATACAGCCTTTGGCTCTGGAGCAATGACCTAACATAAAAGCGAGCCAAGCCAACCTATGAAAATGAAATTTTATTATCGTGCATGATCAAAATCTAAACATTATTTTCATATGGGCTATGAATCAAATAACAGTGCTGGCCTTCTCTTATATGGAGAGTTCATCGGACTTAATAAATTATGTTGAGTTGTTAGAGGACTTTACTTTTTTTTTAACTTGACCGAGAATTACCTGCCAATAGGAACAATGCTGTTGATATGCATATTTAAATTCAAAACATTGAAACCATAATTAATTAAAAGAGGTACCTATGTCATATTAAACCACTGTTTTTTTACTCGACTACCCAAGAAGGAGTGTTATGTTTTTTTTAAAGGAAAGGCGAACTTTAAATTAATTACTTAATTTAATTTAATTGAATGCGAACTTTAAGTCAATTTACTAAGGTAACTAACGAAAATCACACCTGATCAACTTATAAAACTATCTATCTAGTTCAAAGTCCATTAAACAATAACGTGATGAGATGAACTTGCCTTCAAATAATATATCTTGTACTACTTTTAATTGCATAACGTCAGAAAAAAACGCTGCTCTGCATAAATATGTCGGTCGAGTAAATGATTCTGCTGATTTTGGATTAATATCATTGCGCAGACTTCTCTACACTGACAGAGTAAAGTGAACTTTGATTGTAGACGCATGTGAAGTGAAGTTGTGGTTTTGAATTGTGGAGAATATTTTCGTTAGTGATAATAATGAAATTTAAGAAGACAGTGACATGCTGTATCCAAGGAAACTCTTTCTGTATCAAATACAGTACGAAGATATTGCCTCAGGTAATGAGAAAATTATCTATTTGAAATTCATTACGATAGTTGATCTTCCCGATTCGCGAAACATACATTACATCAAAGATGGAAAGCTGACTACGAGGGAGAGATAAAAGTATATAAGAATTTTACTAAACAGGTTTGAGAAAATGCACGACGGATAAAGCGGCAGACCCGTTGTGGAGATAAGTCTTAAACAACTGATTTTTGGTCACGTTTGAACACGTATACGATTTGATATGTTTATTTCATTGTCCAAAAAGAGATTGGGGTTTGGGTTCAAAAGCTGAGTTTACATGACGCATTTTGAATTTCCTCTTTTTTTGTTAAACTTGTGTGTGCTCAGCTGCTGTCTTTACTTTGTGTAGAATTTTACATGTTATGGCAAGTAATTTTATATAAGTTCCGAGTCTACATTTCTTGATAAATAATTAATAAATATACAAGGGGCAGAAGCCTTTATTCACAAAGAAAAGTAAACTAGTATTTACAATTGAAACAATTGAGCTAACTGCAGACTGTTGCAAACAATCTACAGGTAGCTCAACTGATCCATATCAATACCAGTCGGAAGCGTCCCCAAGACGCTGGCTGCATTGCCACGCTGTATTGAAATTAATAAATAGCTATGGTTTAAGATATTTCAGTTTTACAAGAATTTAGCGTATTTGCAAAAACATAAATTACATCGGGTTTGTTATGATTTCAAATGGATATAATGGTATTTGATGAAACCCAATGTTTGTCAGTAAAAGTAACCCATTATAATATTTTTACGACAGTAATTAATAACAGGTGTAACAACAGTTAATCATGTATCAAAGTGTGTCTATTTAAAATTAAATATGCGTCACAATGAAGTGTTGTGTACAAAACTAAATGAATAGTAGGCTAATCCTCATTTTAATTTAACAAACGTTTTAAATCGTCTGTTACCTTACTAGTCTTTTCGATAATAATCATAATTGTCTATTCCTTATAAATAGAATTAATCAACGCAACGATGCTTTTTATAATTGCCTTTAAAGATTCTGCCTACACATTGTTTTTTGTGTGGTTTGAAGTTATCGTTTAATACTTATTTGGCGTTATGTATTACTCAAAATCACTCCTGGCGCTCATCAATGTCTTTGTTGTCGAGGCCATTTAACTTAACCATCTTTTAAACGTTAAGTAGCCAGGTAATTCTTAGATTGTAAATGTAAAGGCATAAGTATGGTTTCTAGGCATTATGGACAAGACTATAAACTTCAAGTTTCTTTTAAAAATAAAAAGTACTTAATCCTGTTCTCCTGATTTGTCGGCAGGCGCCGACTGACGGCGACGGCGACAGATCTCGTCTCGCCGGCGACATCTTCCGATGTGTCACTCCTTTCTATTTCTAACAGGCGCCAATGAGCACCACCTATGATGACCATCCCTCAGATCACAAATTAACAAACTACTAAAATACCACGTCTTATGCTTCGGTGAACGTGATTCATGAGTGTTCTTTGTGTTTGGTGCCTTTATGTAAATCGTTTTTCTACGTATAGGGTTCACTATATCCAACTTAGCCTTTCAATTCATGAAATTGAGACGCATATGCGTTATTGCTTCGATTATCGAACCCCTGGCTTGAATATGGGGGAGCTGAATAATATTTTCAGTTCTATTCCCCTCTTTGCCCATTTGTTGTGCCGGTGATGGCATTGTTGTCACATTAAGAATAATTTATCGTTTAGTTTCAAGTACCTACCTAGTTCAAAAACATTGTTTTATTATGTAAAATGTGTGGTTTACTCTCGAATTACATTGCAAATGTAGGTAATCTATTGTGATTGAAATTTGTATTTGTTTAAGTATTCCATAACATGCTATAGGTAATCTTCTAGATGCTCTACTATAGTTAAATCGCCATTGCCATCGGTATATCTATGTATGTGCGTAATGTCAGCCATATATGATACATGTACACCTCACTATCGTTGTAGTTATATAATCCATGTGTGTGTGAGGCATGTAGGCATTCTCCATCACTTTTTACAAATTTGCCAAATGAGTGGTGCGAGCGAGACAGAGGCTCCGGCGGGGGGGAGGGTGTCTGAATTGATAAAAGCAACTGTAGAACACGTCTAAAATTCAGTTTGAAAAGAAACATCGCGTGGCCTCGCGCATAACGCAGTATTTTAGAAGCGCGGCAAAGTAAAGATGAGCCTGCGTATATTGTATGAGTTTTTCCAAAGCTTAGTTTGTTAACTTGAAGTGAGTGCTATAGTAGAACCGACAAGTAAGAGTGATAGACACAGTGTCGCGACAACCACGGTGACGTGGACGCGCGCGTCAAAGGATTGAAAGTTTACTGCGACGAAAACCAACTCGAACAAAAACTTTAGTGTTCATCAAAATCTCGAAACGTGCCATAAGATTGTAATCATAAAGTGTTACTATCAATCCACTATCTCAATAGAACTCGTGACTGTCGAAAATTCTAGAAAAACAGAAAAATACGTATCATTCACTTATTGTTGGTTTCGGCTGGTGTTTGCAAGTGCCGGGTTAAGTTTTCTCAAACAAATTATGGTTGTGACGAAAGTCGATAATATGGCTTCGTATTCCACATATACAGGAAAACCAAAAATATTCTTCCCGCAGAAGGTAAGCTTGAACATCAAAGCATAGTCAAATTAACATATGTTATAGGTACTTATGTACATAATAAAGTAACTGAAGAGTTAGTGGTACCGATTAACTAAATTATAATATAATACGCAAGTACTTATTGTTAATGTCCACACGAGCAATATTATTATTTTTGAATTGGCAATAATTTAAACATGTATATAAAGAGTAATTTACACAAATACTAGATAAACTACTACTGGATACTTAGATGATTATGTACCTATATAAAAAGTGTGTTACTACGAAGGCAGTTGACGTACTTACGAGTATTATGACTTATTATCATCCTACGTATTTTGGACTGATAGGTAAACAATAAAAATATAATATTTTATTATTTTTACTTAAGGATATAAGTTCTAAATACTTAGTTACTAGTTCTGTGACAAAGTAAAAGACTTCTTGCCAATATAAATATAACTGGGGCTAGATGCTGCTGTGTGGATTGTCCAGCACTATTTATTTATTTATTTATAACTGTACCTATACTTCTGATGAATATCGATTGTTTCTCACTAAAATTTTATGAGGAAGTGATTATTAGAGGTGATAAAATTGAACCAGCTAAGACATTCTCAGTAAAACCTTCTGATCCGGATAATGAATTAACTCTGATTATGCACGACATGTGAACAATAATAATACACGTTACCTATGATTCAGTTACATTCAAAGTGTATGCTGTTCCACTTCGACGCGGCCTACTTCAGAAATATTTACTTTGGCCTTCGCGAGATTCTCAGAAATCACTAGACTATTGTGTTACTTGTTCCATTAGACAGAAGGCACTGTCATAATTTGGGAGAACCCAGAATTCCAATGGCCTTGGTTGTTACCACGAACGTTGGTACCTAGTATTTGGCTACCTCTATCATAATTATAATACAGTGATTTTCGAAATATGAATGCCTTTTCACTTTATTTACATAGCATCCGGATACAGCATACTGGTTTATTACACAAGGTCTTCTGTGCAATATCTGTGACCTACAAATGCACCGATATAGAGATTGGACTTAAAAGTCTCCGTTGTTAAGGACCAAATTCTTCCATCACGTGGTTAGGTCAAAGTGCATTGCGATTCCAGCATGTGGATATGTGTGAGAACAAATAACTGTAAGCCTTGTAGTCTGAACAACAAGAAATTAAATCGTTTTAATTGTAGTTTCCTTTGAAGAGCCGCATACTGATAACAGTCTTTACAGCTCTTGCGTTTATAGAGTATGCTCTACCAACTGTTTATGTTTGGTGAGCCTCGACGAATGCAAATTATTAGATGCCCACCTTACCGACAGGCATACATACACATTTAACGTATGTGCATGCACTGACTGTATGCCTACGACAAATTCAAATAAGCACACGCATGCTCGTGAATTGCAAGAGCTACTGACTCGTGACTGTCGGCTGCTTTGTAAATCGCACAGACTTTATGGTTATATCTTTATAAGAAGGTATTTTATCTCATGCAGTTTCACCATTTACGGTACAAATTATAATTGATTACCTTCTATATAGGTCACGGTTGCAAGAACCATTAACTGCCTGGAGATAGGGATCGGCGAACAAAGTAATGTTTTTATGACAAGATTCATGATCACGACAATTTTCATTGCCTCAAGCTTGCTTTATCTTGTGTTGTGACTAACATCTTGTTGACTTCTGTCAAACAAAAAGCTGGTATTTCACATAATTACCATTGTTAATTTTTGTAAAGATGTTACTTTTTCTTTTAACCAAGATTGGTGTATCATTCGCCAAAAATGTTGCGCTTGCGACGACCGACAGCGTAGGTATTACCCATAACTGGGTGTTCCGCTGAATGGAGTGTCTCGGTGCGTTCCCGTCGAGCCATTAGGGCGTGGACACAATGGCAGGAATGCTACCCGGGAACTCGCAAGCGGATAGGAATGCCGTTCAGAATGCACTCAACCATCTTCCTGATAGGTCATCTTTCGCTAACTTCCCATAACTTCAGCATTGAATGCTGCACGATTGGCGTTGACATTATAAATTATGCCCTTTCCGGTTTAATTTCCTATTCGCATTGCGGTAATCAAGACATCTGATGATGTGATAATTACTTAATAGTTGATAATCGTCTCTACCTCGCATCCGTAGGTTAAATAAATCAGTGGAAATATTATTATAATGCCTTTATACGAGCTTCCTATCCTCTCAACAATCAAAGAGCGAATAGTTAGAGGTCAGGAACAAGATTTATGTGATCGTCAGATATTGAAGTAGGTAATGTTTGTTTACTATATTTCTGAGATGAAATTCCCATTAGGTTATGTCATTTAAACTTTACCGATGTCCTCAGTCTGAAAGTTACTGGCCATTTTCATCTTGATGCACATACTTCTATAAATTGTTTAGTAACGTACGAGTTCAGGAAGAGGCTCTACAACTTGATACAATAAATGATTGCAACTGTCCATTTGACTTTCCTCGAAGGAAGCGGTGGCGGTGGGCGCCAAAAATAGCGTTTCCGCTCAACACGGTCCGCTCTAAGTAGGAAGTCGCTTAGCAGTCCAGTTTTCCGGCCGCCTACAGCCGTCTCGACGCTTATTGAGTTTACAACGCACTTATGAGCTGCAATGGGCCTACGCGTTGTCTCATAAGCTGAATTAAATTGCTCATACATTGATATCATTGGTCATTAAGAATTCATTCATGGTTTAAATGGATACGTTGAAGGGTATCTTCTTCGTTGCATTAGCTTTATCCTTGTTTTCAAGTTCAAGTTTTCAACCCTACAATAAATGAAGAATGTTAATGGAGGAAATAATAAATTCGAAAATATGTTAAGTTTTCATAATTTTAGTTTTTAACAAAGCAATACATCACTAGCTAAAGTACTAAGAACAACACCTAGATACCACTTTATAATAATAAAGGTAGGAAAATGCATTCGCGTAGGTTGGTAGATAATTCCTAATACCCAAATATGGGACAAGAACTTTACGTATATGGCAGGGCAGTGTAAGAATACGAACATGCCAATAGCATTTACCTAGTCAAGCAAGTCTTCCTTGGTCTCCGATGATGAGGCTAAGTTATTTGGAAAACAAGACAAAATAAAAAAAATTTTAAAACCCGCCGACGTTATTGGCTGAACAGATTTTCATGAAAGATGGCTAAGAACACTTGGGATAAAATTATCTATGACACAAAAAAAAAACTAAACGAAAATCGATTCATCTGTTTGGGAGCTACGATACCACAGACAGACACGTCAAACTCATAACACCCCTCTCTTTTTGCGTCGGGGGTTAAAAATAATCCTTACGATTGAGCCTTTTGATCGGTATTATAAAATTACGGGTGTTTTTTTTTTTACAATTGACGATTATTCAATAATCTTTGAATGCAGTTTAAATTGTTTTTAATATCAACATGAAGTCATGATTCAGTAAAATTCTTTATCTTGAATAATATACCTACACTATTGAAGATACTTTCCCTCAGTATACTATACCCCTGTATAATAAGCACTGATTCATAAATCATGAATCAGAAGACGAATCAATTTATCCCATTTAAAAGGTTATCCATGTCTGGGAAATGACAGAGCTCTTATGAATATTGATCAGTGGGTGATATACCTAACCTACTACGAAACTTGGTAGGGAACCAAGTTTCATTAAGATCTGCTCAGCTACCCCTTTAGGTGTGAAAAAGTGACAGAGTTACTCTCTAGTTTCTAATAATATTATACCTACTAGCTGCATTCTTACTACCCGTTGTCCTAACCCGTTTTCCCGTGTAGGAATGAAGCATTTTCCCGCGGTAAAAAGTAGCCTATGTTCATCAGGAATAAAGTGGGCTACTAATGGTAAAATAATTTTTCCAATCGGTCCAGTAGTTTCGGAGCCTAATCAATACAAACAAACTAACAATCAAATCTTTCCTCTTTATAATATTAGTATAGATTACCCTCAAATTCATTTGAACTTTAGGGTTACCGAAACAAATTAATTTGTTGTTTCGGACACTTTTATTCAAAGTATTATGTCTTCTTTTCAAGTTTTATCAGAAATAATCAGTTGTTTCGAAGTCGAAATGTTATGTGCGATGAATGAGACTGATTTCGGTATTGACTGGTTGTTACCTACATACATTACATCTACTTATAGTATCTTATCAAACCTACCATTGTTTTCGTGAATACAGAATTGAAGTATATTCCATAACTTAATGTAATCATTTTTGTTACAGGTACGTTCGGAGGAGTCCCTTCTTACGCCCGAAAAATCATCGAAATCGTCCAGATGGGTATGTTTAAGTTCTTTTATTAGGTGGCGGGTACACGAATCATGCTAAAATCATGATTTGCTATTTAGATAAGTTTCTCCCGAAAAAAAATTAAAATGTCGACCTAGACCTCATGAATGAATTACCCTTGGACAAGAACAAATTATTTTAAAGGAATGATAGAGTTAACATAATAATGCTGCAGCATTAAACGTTAAAAAACATTTGGAGTTAAACTTTTTATCTAATATGTCGGTGATACATGTGTTGTACCTACGTGTAGGTAGAGTAAACGTGCACCTATAGTGGTAGAGTCATTACTTGATTTATTTTGAGAAAATGTATGCAAATAAATGCATCGGATTTTCCTTAGCCGTTGATGCAAAAGTACATATACGATATCAAGAAAGTTGAAACAAGAGATTGTTTCAAAAAGCTGACTTGTGAGCGTTTTATCAAAATTCTTTACCCGTCTTCTAGTTAGTTATTAACCGTCATTTCGTTACAAGTATATACCGTAAACTACAGTTAATTTAAATTTAGGTAGGTATCTAACTACTTAATCTTTTTCACAGTAGACATTTCAATAGATTGTTTTTTTCTGTTGTATACTTAATTTATAGCATAGCTAAGTTTAAGCACGCCTTTTTGTCGTTTTTTACCTTGTGTGGCAGGTAGAAAATGCCATCGGCATTATGCCCACCATTTGTGTACTTTTAAAATTGTGTGCAATAAAGTATAAAATAAAATAAATACTTAAGTACCTTACATATGTATATAGCAAATCGTCATTACTCATTCCCGTTGTTGTTGTAAAGTGGTTATTTCAGACTAAATGCATTTATGTCAAAAATTTGGAATATTTATGCGATATTGCTTGTTTATATTAAACTAATTTCAGCCTGCGGCTTCGTACGCGATATTTTTCCGATTAAAAGAAGCATTTAGGTTACTCCAGGTCCAGAACTTGATGTGTGCCAAGTTTCAGCTCAACCCATTTAATGTTTTGGCGTTGATTTTGCACAAACTGTTAACAACAACGGCACAAACTTTCGCTCTTATCATATTTGTTGGATTTATGTTGGCACGATATTAAGATATTTTGATTTATGAAGTACTCAAACAAAGATTAAAAACGAAGAACGAAGTCCCATGATCCTTGCATACTCGTATATTTTGCCTCTTGTACATATACCGAACCTACTCAATATTTTGTATTTATATAACTCAACTGATTATTATTATCCTAGTAATCTCAACTTGTTTGCTATCACAGAATATTGTAGATAGCAAACAATAAATATTGTAGCTAACATAGCGTGCAGTTTGCATTCCGTTTTAGATATAACTTTGTCTTATAAGATAGGCAAAGATGTGGTAAAGATCTAGCATCTCAGTGATAATTATTGTGACTTACGATTAACAGATGCCAATATCCACTTCAATTTATAAGACTGCCATGTCGAAACTGACAGCCAGTCAAGGGTACCAATGAATAATGGAACCATAAAACCATTTACAGAATCGATTACCAATTCAATCTCGTCAACAAAGCAGAATCATGCTACGATCTACGAACTTTACAAGTATAGAAAGGTATTTAACATAAATGCTTAGATCCATAACTATAAAAACTTTATGATAATACTATTCTTGTGTAGTGAAATAGTTATAAAGATTAAAAAACTTTTCAATTTGCATCCAATTAACGGTTTAGAAAGGTTAGTGACGTCGGCGTACAAAATTATATTGCCCTGATGTATGTATCAAATATCCAAGCATCTTAATAGCATATCAAGCATGATGACATGATTCCACATAACGTTTTTTTTGTGAAATACCTCACTTATATTATAACATCATCACACGCTTGACCAGTGACTCATTAACTGTTTTAAATAATGAAACACAACCATTATTGGCTATAGGACTTGTAAACTAAGTTTAAGAGAATATGTAGCAGTATAATGTTATTCAAGGGAGGCTTAAATTATGCTTAGGAATGGAATACTTAGCCATATGTATCTAACGAAATGATATAACCAATAAATTCCAATGGTACACAAATTTTTAAATATTTTTGGTTTCTATCTATTTGTGACATTATTAAAATTATATATCCGTATCGTAAACCTAGGTTGATAACTATTTGGTGAAATGCTTTCGAGTTGTCTGTCTTGTGAAAGTCTAAAGTCGAACAGGATGTGTTGTCTGAGTCATAGAGGTAATCGCGCACGCGCAGGTTCGCTCTACTATAGCATATATAGCTCAAAGTATGTGCCGTAATACATAGGTGTGTGATAAGCCGCCACGTGAGTAAGCTGTGACTCAGCGAATAAGTTCTCTACGCTCGCAATTAAAGTATGAATGAAATGATAATAGTAACTGAAACTTTGATAGTGAGATTTGACGTGATAGTACGAGTAGCCAATAGTAAAGGAGTGGTATTCCGCAAAAGGGATAACCTAAAGCTGTCTGGCAAGTTTACTTTGACATTACGTATTTGTTTTTGTATAATAATAAAAACTCGATACGGAATACAATACATTATTATAACGTTTATAACTTTCTATTATACAAAAGACAATAAAAGACTAGTATTTGCTAAACCACATTTGAAATAAGATACTTCATCAGTCGAAGATAAATCTTCCCAAAACCAGAAGCGGATTTGTCAGTTCATGAATATTTAGGAGAACAGGATTTGTAAAGAGGTGATAAACTCCATTCACTTATCGACGGTGACATAACTTCCTTTGCCGACGCTATTAAAGAACAAGTACCTTTAATCAGAAAACTACGCGTATTTATGAATGAACACTACTCGTACGTTTAGTCATCTCTCCGTGAAACCGTTATACAGAACAGAATGCATTGCTTTACCAGTCTGAGTCAATGCAGCAAAGAAATCGTGTTTTTGTGCTCCGATTGTGGTGTTTTCATTCGTATGATATCAACCGCAAACGGACCGCATTTCGTTCGTGCGTCATTTATTGTTATGATTAGTCTCATCCCGATTAATTAAATTTTACCTTATAATTATAACAAATGTAGCTGGGAACCTAAACTACGAGTATTATTTTAATTTCCACTCTGATCACCTGGTTCAACCTGTGGTTGCGAACAGAGAAATATGAATTGATAAAACAGCTTGATTAATTTGGATGGAAAGGCAAATGTTACACACCGAGAATTCTCGAATAAATCTCGAACAGTCTCACTCAACCAAACTAACGTCCTCAATGAATACAGTAGAAATACTTTTCTGAGAAGATCGGGTCCGTCTCTCCGTTATTAGGTTTAACATGAGCAAATTGAGAGATATTATTACAAGGAAAACATTCGTATAAAACCAAAGGTACGAGAAGGGTATATGTTCGTAAATTACACTTCGGATTCATACAACAAAGAATTAGTAAAGCTCGATTTTAGAAAAGGCTGTATGTTAAGGCTGTATCTTACATAATAATGTAGAAATAAGCAAGCACTCAGGTAGGTAGTGGTTTCTAAACATCGGATTAGCCATGCCATGAAACTAATCGAATGCATTAGCTATGCTTTACTTCCATCTTAACCCATAGCCCCTAAAGATTAAAATGACTCACGCACTTACTGACTTTCAAGAAATATTTGTGAGTGGGAAATGCCGTTAACAGTGAGCCTTTGTTTCAAAAGGGCAGCTGTTACAATAACACAATATCCAAATATTTGGACAAGCATTAGCAAAACGACGGTACCTCACAGCTTATATTTTATACGCATACATACACCATTCAATTTCAAATTTAATATCTTACGTTTGCCACATGTAGGGCATTTATTTAGCAATGTAAATTAGGTACCATTGTAACGACGACACAATATAATATTACAAGATTTCAACTCCGCCATGTTCGTTAAAAGTCCCGCGTGGGTGTTATAATAATACCTCATCACATCAGTCAGACAGAATACATTAAATATCGATGGAACAGCTACGTAAATTTAATGAAATATCAAAATTCCATTTATGGGTCTATTGATTCTCTTTACGACCGTTCTGAGATAACCAAGAGTTAAATAACCAGAAGAAGTGAATTATATTCTGTCGTTAAGAATATTTTTTTTTATAACTAGCTGCGCTCCGCGGCTTCGCCCCCGTGGAGATTTATGTTTCCAACTTTCTTAATTTTTTCTTTCATAAGAACCTTCTCCTGACAATAACAAACACAACAAAGAAAGAATTAGCGAAATCGGTCCAGGCGTTGTTGAGTTATGCGCTTACCAACACATTTTGCGATTCATTTTTATATTATAGATTTACGGATGATATATTTTGTAATACTGTCGAAGAATATTTGAGCGGAAGACTGACATTGAGAGTTCATTGACATAAATATTACGAGACAGCAGTTGGGTCGCCCTTCCCATACTGAGATTTTATTGCAATCAATTTATTTATTGTGCATTATATTTCCAGGAAATATTGCGTAACAAAATGTCTTTAATTTATCAGCACGACAAAGTATACTGTATACTATAGATTTTTTCAAATGATGGTAACGGTAATAATAAATTAATAATAATAGCATAAGGGTAAAATTTTACAATAATTAATAAAATATAATAATTAATTTTAAATGTATTGCTACAAATGCCGAAAGCCTTTCGACACTATTTAAAATAACGAACACAATGCTAAAAGAAAATTTAAGAACAAGACCTGATAAACCATTATGAGACAAATTCGATTTCCGTTTTGATAAGCTGGATCATGATAAGGCTACGGTAACCGTGATGTTTAGTAGTCTGCTTATCGTACTGTCCAAAAACAACAATTGGCATAGATATAACTTCAATTTTTTTATGGATAATTGATGGATGCGCCAATAACATTGAATCCTTGTATTGTACCTCACGCAGTTGTCCATGAGGCGGATGCAAAGGTCCGTGGGTGGAGCCCCACCGCCCCGCACCCGCTTGGCTCGCCATTCTAATTATTGGCCCATTGTGGTCGCCAGTTAAAGTTTGCGGCTTTGCCGGCCGGCAGTCACGCCAAAGCCGCCGCAAGAGAGACACGTGTCCTCTATACGCTCTGAACCGTTAAACACGCGTCTGTGATGACGATTAGTGATCGTCGGTTTTCTCACTTGATAACAACAAACTTTATCACACTTCGGTAGTTTCAATATGTGAATTTAAACCGGCAGAATAGTATTCGAACATATTTGAGTTGAAGCTGTACAAGGTAAAGCTATTATGATCTACTCGTACTAAAACCGGGACCATTGTACGACTATCAGCGGATACAAATCCATGCTGAGAGTAGGTATGCAGTTAATTTGTTGCGTAGAGCTATTGTTTGAAGTTTGTGCATAATATGAATTTAACTAAAGCAAAATAGGCATACACTGAAGGGAATTTACCTGGAGGAAATGAATTAAAAGTTAATAACATTATAGAGGTAAAGCCATATGTTAAACTAAACAATATGAATACATTGGTAGATAGACCCTATCACTCTATACCAAAATTATAAAACAGTTTATGGTTTCAATATTTATTTAAAATAGACGTATGTATTAGAATAGAAGTTACCTACAGCATTATTTAAATTTTATAGAAGTAGTTCTAAATTGTATTCTAAGAAATAATTCAGTTTGTTGACGCTCTACCAAATCTTGGTTAATGATTTTTAATTTGACCTTGAATTTAAATTAGATCCTTTGCTTTATTTTTGTTGGCATGGTATTAAATTGGACTAACACGTTTTATTTGATAAGAATTACGTTAATCATTGTTATGTATTATTTTTCTTATTTGGTAAAGTAATACCTATGTAGAGACACGGCTCTGCTGCAAGGCATCTTATAATGATTCGAAGACAACAGATTATTTTTAATAATAATAATAAAAGTAAGAACGAAAATAGTTGATGTTTACATATTTCAATGTAACTTGAAATTAATTGGTACCTATTTGGTATCTTTAATGTGGTTTTATAACGACAATCTGAAGATTAAATCTGGTTGTAACAAACTACGAACACCCATTATTAGCATGTTTATGCTGTGATAAAGCAATTTATTTTCCTATCACGCAACAATATTACCTGATAATGCAAAACTGACCTTCAACAACGCAAACCTTTGCTGCACTTTATATGTTGGTAGGTCCTGTTATTTCATTGTGTGGATGCATTGCATCTGGTGTATGTTTTAAAACATCGTCACAGGAAACAAGCAACAACACCAATGAGCTTAAGGATCACATTTGATAAACCGTCCTTAAAGGAGAAAATAAAATCAAATTCAAAGTGCAGAATACTTAAACCGTGAAAGCTGTTCTGAGAACTGTTCACAGTGTAGACGTGAGGGGAATCGACAGTGCAGTTATTTTCCTCCTCATTAATTTCGATTTATGTCGTGTACCTACTGTGTTTGCATGACAACTCTTTATCTACTCTACATTAATGTAAATGATGCGTGCCAGACTGTCCCGAAGCTCTTAGATGTCTCGGTCTTGAAACTGCCAGACTGTCTCGAAGCTTTTAGATGTCCCAGTCTTGAAAAAATTGTAGGAAGTTAGTCGCTTCAAAGTTTAATGTCTTATTTCAGTAAATATTTCTGCTAAACTATACAGCAAAAGTTAACGAACTATACTAACCAGTGGATATGATATGTGGCAGGAAAAAATACACATTTACCTCCATATCGTTTTACCATAGTAGTTATCTATTGTTCCCCGACACATTGCAGTAAAGCCATCATCATAATAATTCCTAATGTTCTCAGTGTAATAACACGACTTAACCTGTACACAATAACCACGACTCGTACACAATAGGTGCTTAGGTAATGCAAGCTAGAAACGATTTCAAATTATACAAATTTAAGACATAACCTAGGTTTGGCATTTCCATTCAAAGGGACCTGTAGACACAGTAAGTCAAGGCGCAGACAGAGACACCCTAGAGACATCTACAATTCGTCTGGATGCAAATTAAATCGCACTTTGAATTGCAAACCTATCGCTGCTGGATAGAAATCCTTTACGGTATTGAATTGCACATAGCAATTACGACGTCGAACAAGATAGAAATGTCCTTTAAATACTACCTTTTATGCTGTTTACATACTCATGAATCTACAAGTGCAGAATGCTTCAAATTCCTTTGAATTCAATACGAACAAGTCACTCGCTAGCATAGCAATCTTATCTAGCGCTATCAAAGAACAAACGTCGGCGTTGTTTATAGCTATTTGTTCCGCAGATTACAAGTATTGAGTTGACTGAATGACAGCAAAAGGTTGCCGGAATAGTGACTGTTATCAATAGATTCTTATCTTTTTTACGCACGAAATGGCTTTTACCGGCTAAGTGTAATTACATAAACGCGTAACTCCTGTGACGCAAAAGCAACTCTTGAAACAGGTGACGCAATTGTTCAGGACAATCTCGGGAACTGTGACGGCATTTCTGCGAATGATGAGTCACACGTGGTAGCTACCACAGCTGACCTGTTACCGGTCGTAGTAGTTTTTGCATCGGCATTAGTCATCGCTTGAACTAAGGGATACACGCTTATCAATGAAGCTAGAGTTCACAGCAGCAAGTTTGTTGTTCTGCCGAGTTATGGAGGTTAAGCTTCGGGTTTCATAGGTCAAAAACAACGAGATAAATTAACAGTCTTGTTTCGTTACAGCTTGCTCACGTCGGGTATTAACTTACGCACGATTTGTGGAACCCGCTAGGAGGTATTTGGCTATTGCAGTAGGTACCTAAATCGGTTGTGCAAATGAGAAACTTGTACCTTACTGGGTTGAAAGTGTCAAATGATTCAAGTTTATATCGATATTTGAATATTGAGAAAATATCATTAAATTGTTATCTGGTTATTGTTGAATCATCATGTTTTGATGACGCTGCCGGCCGGCGTGGCCATGACATCAGCACCAGCGCGTCAACTAACGTCATCAGATCAGACGGGATCTCTCGTTTCACTGTATAATAGATTAATCATCGCAATGTCGTGCACCCAATCAACGAACACGCTATCATTATTAAATATCCAGATTGTGTAATTTGAATTATGACACAACTTATAAACGGTGATGACTCTTTCTGTTGACTTGATTAAACGTTATGTAACAGATTTTAAAGTCCTTTGAAGTTTACGACTCAATTGAAAGGCCTTTGCATGATTAATCGAGAGGCTCTCTGAGATCAAGATGTATTGTTAACTGGTTGAGGTTGAGTGGCAGATTTGGAATACGTTGGCGTATCCAAACAGTGGATCAGCCGCGGATGTTCCGTAGGCGGGCTATCAATATTCAGACGACGTCGCTCCACGTTCTACACTCGACGTGAACAGACTATCTGATTGATAGTAGTTCACTGTTACCGGACTCTACAGTGACTCATCCTTCGATCATGCATTATTGTCGATAGTTCCTTTGACCCCATTCAATGGGTCAAACTGTCCTTGCGCTAAATTCAAAGCAGATTCCCAGTACACCAATAGAGCAGAAGTGATCGTAAATTTACAGATCATGTTCTAGATATTACTCAACTGTATGGAAAATTTAATGTTATGGCCCGTAGTAAAGCTAATTAATTCTTCGAAAGTGGCTAGGTGAGCAGTAAAGTAATCAAGTCATCTCGTACTGCGTTGATGGGTTGTTAAGATTAGCGCCTACAACCTTCAGTTCATTTAAATTAATTGATATTGTAGGTTTCATATAGCACCTCATATTGAGCACACCGGTTATCGTATCAATTACTACATGACATAAACGGATTATTTTCCTTATACATATAACCGATACAAAACTAAGAAGTAGCGTAAAATAAGCGCGGGCCTAATTCTGCTAACTATTCGCTTTACTATTATGACAATGGTAAAACAGAAACGTCGCAGAAACTTCACGTAGATCATGAGATAAAAGAAACTCTAGATACCTAGTGCGCGCAGTGCTATTTACACGCACAGATTGATAGAATGGCACCATCAGCCATGACACTTTTGACGCGCGTCCCTCCATCAGCAGTTTCTTTCACATAAGATAGAATGGCAAAATGTGTCAATCAGTGACGATACCATTGTCATAGTGAAGCAATTACTTTAGCAGTAGATCCTTAGATAAAAGAAACTCTAGCTAGTGCGTGCGGTGCTATTTGCACGCACAGATTGATAGAATGGCACCATCAGCCATGACACTTTTGACGCGCGTCCCTCCATCTGCAGTTTCTTTCACCTAAGATAGAATGGCAAAATGTGTCAATCAGTGACGATACCATTGTCATAGTGAAGCAATTACTTTAGCCTAATTGGCGTGCAGGACTTTTCCAATTGGAAATAAAGTTCAGCAATATCAATAACAAGATGTTTCGTTGTTACAGATACCAGAATTTTCCCTCGATGGGAACAGCAGTTTGAAGCACAACGGAAGTGCCAGCAATCTGGCTTCCGTTATGGAGAACCTGAAGAAAAGCAGCCTGGTTTCTCGTCAGAACCAGTCTCTGAATACCCAGGTCACCAGCTCATCGACACAGCAGGTAAAATAACTAGATCTAGCTTTGTTTTACCTTGGATTTAATATCATAAATGCATTTTATACGTTTGTTATCAATTTACGATAAAATCTATAGGTACTAATAAGAGGAAAGATTTGATTGTTTGTTTGTTTGTATTGAATATGCTCCGAAACTACTGGACCGATTTGAAAAATTCTTTCACCGTTACGAAGCTTACATTTCAGGGTGTCATAGGCTATATTTTATCCCGAAATTCCCACGGGAACGGGAACCGCGAGGCGATCGTCTAGTTTATAATAAACGTATAAATTGCATATGCATGTATTGACAAAATAATTATAACCACCACATTATTACATTTTACAAGTTTTATACCACACTTCCTAAGCGATATTTCTACCTTTTGTCTAAATGGAGAATATTTTTTCTAATAAGTACAATTTCTAATAATAGAGAAAAGTGGAAGGAGGAAATAGATTTCTAATCAATCACAGTATCACACTAATATTATAAACGCGAAATTTCGAATGGATGGATGGTTTGATGGATAGACAGATGTTTGTTACTTCTTCACGCCAAAACTACTGAACAGATCGAGCTGAAATTTTGCATTGGTGTAGCTTTCAACTTGGAACATAGGCCATTTATCTAATAAGTCAAAACATAAAATCATTTTCCATGGGATAGAAACATATAAAAATAACTTTTGGTTTCCATAGAAACAACGCGTGCAAAGCCGCGTACTTATACTATAAATTAGTAGAAAAAATCTCCACGTTCTGTAGTAATTAACTTTTCCGTATACAAATTACCTAAAAAATCAAATAATATCGCAAAAAGTGAGGTGCTCGATGGTGTGGGGTTACTATAATAACAAAAAACCTCACAAGTTCTCTGTTAAACTAAAATTAATTTTCTTATAAGTTGGTATTTAATTCTATGGCAATGTAATCTCAAGGAGGACTTGGGCCATTAGCTGTGGTTGAACTTTGAAGTTACTTAAATTAGCTACGACGACTGGTATTGCTTTCAGCTCATCTCCGATATCACCCTCATTCTTGAACGAGCATACTCGTAAATAGCCGTCTGGCAAAGTTAACTTTTAAAAATGTAATCTTGAACTGTTTAGAAAACCTGAGGAATAGGTACCTAGGTAAGTATACCTTATTGAATATTTGTTTAGAGGTGTTTCATGAAGTGTTTTACTTAGATTAGAATGTCAATATTGGTTTTGTAAGACAGTTAATTTCATCAAGTAAATTTCATCATGAAAAAATTAATTAGATGTCATCAACGTTCGAGCAACCTAAACCAACAAAATCTGTTTATCCTAGGTTCATTAGTTAGTTCAATATTCGGAATATTAAGCACAGGTCGAGCATAAATATTTCGGTCGGTAGTACGGTAGATAGTAGTTATTTTGGCGGCACCGACCTCGGATCATAAAATGGCCGAGTTTATTTAAATTCGCCCCAACAAGAATTACGGGAAAAGTTGATAAATAGATTTCCAACGCAAATTTTACTCCAGCTCAGACGGTGGCGGTACCTAGTACACATGCTTTATTCTTTTGTACACTCCCAAAATCTCAACGCTGACAATAGGGTTTAAAAAACATATTCAGGTGTTTCTTCAGATCATTGTACCTAAGCGTGCTTATTACTTTCCTTGATAGACTATTTGGTTCTGCATATGGTTTTGGAAACCATCATATTCATACGTGACGTTTCTAACCAAGCTCTAACGTCCTATTGTTAACAAGTGCAAAGTGTGCAAACCAACGAAGACATCTCAGTTGGCACAAATCCAAAACGCGATATGGCACACAAGTCGTTGTAGGACAGGACACAACACGTGTCGTCAAAAGCCCTTAGAACCCTAACGTTTTAATTAACTTTCAAGGAAATGTTTAAAAGTGACTGGATTCAGATTGGATTATCATATTCTTGTCTTGATAGGGCATAAAATGAGTCTAGCGCCAGTTCCTAGAAAAGATCAAGAACGTATAGTGAATGAATAGCAACTGGATCTCCCACGCGAAGACAAGACACAAGCAAATATCGCTAACGGGTATTCAAAAGACTACATGAGTAGATTTGAGGTTCAAGGCCATAATTTGTTGCATTTCAAACTCCCACGCACACTGACTCACTCTGTTTCGCTTCTCAATCATACAGTCAACTGCCAAAATGTGACAAGTACCTCTTCGTACCGATAATAATATTTTGATTCAATGTTGTATAACGATGTTTGCTTTGATTCATTGAATGGCATGTGTTCAATCGCGGATTGACTTATTATTTTTGAGAGTACCTCTCCATGCCTATGCCTAGTTAAACCCGACTGAGATTATTGTGTAATATTTTTGATAAGATGGAAAAACGAGTGTTAAAGCGAGATGTCAATAGCTATCAATCTTTAGACAATTTCTAAAAATATACGAGCCCTGATATTTTCGTATTTCTATTTTGTATAACCCTGGCTTTATTTACTTCGAACGCGAGGTGCGCCAAGACGTGACGCTGCCGTTACAAGCTGTAGCATTGGCACTGAACTCTTCCACAGTTTTAGTCTAGAGAACGAATGTGCATGACACTATACGTAAACCAAACAAATATCCTAAAATTTTGCTATACAAGTGTAATGATCAAAGGTGTTTATATTATTTCGTTTGGTTGCTTAGTCCTTGTCTATGAATTTATGTAAAGGGTCCTTTTATCTATTACAGATGGTTTCCAGCACAACATCAAGCAGCGCTGCTTCGAGCCAGAGAATACATAACTCATCACAGCGTCTGCAACACATGGCCACTTCGGAAATGAAGGCCAGCTCTATGAAGTCCGACCTCACTGAGCTGAAGAGCTCCATTTCTGAAATGAAGAATCTAAGCAACACGGCCGCCAAAAACTTTGGACAAAGGTTAGTGTGTGACAATTTAACATCACAGCTATAGTTACGTAAAGTCGCTCTAGGTGCCAACGTTTGTCTCATGTTTGTAATGGGTGTGTGAAATGATAACAGCTGAGTTTTTCTAAAACAACTAGAGAAGCCTTTTACCATTAGCCAAAAACCGATAGGAGCTAACTCACCTGAGTGACCTTGGCTTCCAGCCAATTCCCACCCGCTGTTTCTCCGATCTGTTTGCAGTACCACGCCGACAAACAATAGCACCAGTACGGTTTCCCGTAACTCCGACGTGCTTTACATACTAAATTCCCATAAAACTCTGCTGAACCATTTAATTTATTTTACCAAATTCCTGGATTGTTCCAGATTGCGAAGCTCAATGGAGAACATAGTGGATCAAGATGACATGGGAGACAGACATTTGCCCGACATTCGGGACCTGAGTGAAATGAGTGACATGGGGGACATGAGTGATATGAGTGAATTACAAGGAGATGGGCCCCTGGTGACCTTTCCGGAATCGGATACGCCTCCGCCTATAAGTGACAAGCCCTCGTTGTTGGGCGGCAGTTCTGCCGTCGTGGGTTCTAATTCCGCGAACGAACTGAAATACAGTGCCGCGCGTGTGACTTCGGCTAGTTCCACTCGAGTGGTCGCCGACGGGTATAGTGCATCGCGGTCTGCGGCAAATAGCGCGAGGATGCGTCGGCTGCAACACGGAGACTTGCAGTATGCCGAGAGAAGCGCTGCTGGCGCATCACATAGGTTGCTGCAAGCGGAAGGTCTAACTGCGGAACAGAATGCCGCATACCTTCAGGTAAGCCGAATAAATAAATAAGGTACTTATTCATAATAGTTATACCTACTCGAGGTACATCATAATCGAAACAAATCTTGGCTAACAACTCAAGTATAACGAAAGTAATTAGGGCCCCAACTATTTTTTGATGTTTTAAAACGGCATGCCAGCAGCAAAGCCCGAAAGGCGCGCCGAAGGACGCGACCTCGCATGAAAACGACCGATCAATATCTTCAGGCGCCTCGTAGAGTCCACTACGGAACGCGCAGTGTGGTGGGATTTCTTGCCATGATAACATACCCGTACTGCAATGCGGCTTATCACGCGATTTTGACATACTTAGTTCAGTAAACATGGCAGCAAAATTTGTCGCGTGGACCGCTAGGATATTGCGGCGTGGAGGATCGCCTGGAGCGGTGAGCTCATAATGTAAACGCTTATCGCACATTAACTGTTCCAAGCATCTCAGTCAGCGCCTGACCGCGGCGCGCGCGAGCCCATGCGGAAGTCAATTATTGCGCGTGCGCGTACACGAATAGTCCGTTTTAAAATAGAGCCGGTATGTCAGCCGGAGGGGGGTCGGCCCCGTGGCCGGTGCACCGCAGCGTCCTGTCGCGCTTTCCTCCGCAAACGCATAATCCTCCGGTGAGAGTTCTTTTCCTCAGAGAAAATCGTCAGTGACCTTCAGCAAGTGACGTGTGTTCTTGTACACAAACTTAAAATAAATTAGAAAACCCACCCGTTTCCCGCGATTGGCCTATCTCCAATAGGAACGTTTTGCTAGTATAATCCGGGCAGTGACGTTCGACTGTTGTCTAATATACCTAAATTTTATTAGCCTTTTATTCCGGGGCAATCGTGTCGCGGCTTCTGATCGTACAACTATGTCTTCCAAACGACGATCGAGACCTAAATTACATCTAAATATTGTAACTATACTCAAATAATACCTATATCTTGTGAATTATATTAAAAACCGTGATCTAGAAATGCTAAATATAACGACTGATTTCAGTGATAACGAGGTCAAATACGCTGAGGTCGCGTGTGTGCTCCAATGCATGCAAACAAACACGTTCTTATTTACCCAGTGCCAGTGATCGATTGTTAGTCATAAGGTGATAAATTAAACGTGGAAAATTTGTGATTTTAGGAGCAAAGATCGCTCAAGGCGGGAGAAGTGACAGCGCAGGAGGCAAACAACATGACTTCGTCCAGTTCCCGCTTGCAGACGGAGGCGTTCAGTGCTGAGAAGAAGGCGATGGCATCGGCACAAGCGAGACAAACTGTCACATCTAGTGGAATGTTCAGTCACAAGGAACATTCTAGTGTAGCGCACTCGAATATGACAATCTCCAGTAAAAACCTTTCTACGAAATCGACACTACTTTCATCTCAGGTAAGTTATACGGGTTGTTTTATTTAGTTCAGATTATTGAGATCAGTTAAATCGCTAGGAGTGGAAGGTGACAAGGAAGGCTTTTGACAGACAGTGGGACACTAACGACTAAAATATAATAATATATCCGATTAATATAGGTAATAATATGTTTAGTGTCAATTATTATTGCGTGTTGATAACGTGCAATGCATAACAAGTTTAGTGCTAGATATTTATAGAAATCTTTATGATTTCAGATGAGTCAATTGCTAAACGGAGCCATAAAACCGGGCGACGAAGACCTTACTAGCCTAACCTTTGATGATTTGGATAAACTCAACGCAAGCTCAAATCAAAAAGATGTAGAAATGGCAATCCAAAAATATTCTTCCCGAATGAATGCATTCATAACGTCGATCAAAAATAATCAAATAGATATGAAAAATGCCTCAGTACACTTCAACAAATTGAATGAAATGCTAAGAAGAGCATGGGCGGTGCCCACGTATGGTCATGAACTCGGCTATTCATTATGCAACGCCCTTCGAGTTTCGGGCGGCCTTGATATTTTGATGGCAAATTGTTTGGAATCCAACAACCCTGACCTGCAATTTTCGTCCGCTAAACTCCTTGAACAATGTCTAACCACTGAAAACAGAGCTCATGTAGTTGAAAACGGCCTTGAAAAAGTTGTTAACGTAGCTTGTGTTTGCACTAGACACTCCAACTCTGTAGACCATTCAAGAATCGGCACTGGAATATTAGAGAACCTATTCAAGCATAGTGAAAGCACGTGTAGTGATGTCATTAAATTGGGCGGTTTAGACGCAGTATTGTTTGAATGTAGAAAGAACGACGTAGAAACCTTGAGGCATTGTGCGACAGCACTGGCCAATTTGTCACTTTACGGAGGAGCCGAGAATCAAGAAGCCATGATAAAGAGGAAAGTCCCAATGTGGCTGTTCCCTCTTGCTTTTCACAACGATGATAATATCAAGTACTACGCGTGTTTAGCCATAGCCGTCCTAGTAGCAAACAAGGAAATTGAAGCAGCCGTACTGAAATCGGGAACTTTAGATTTAGTTGAGCCATTTGTTACTTCACATAATCCTTCCGAATTCGCAAAGTCTAATCTCGCACATGCACATGGGCAGAGTAAAACTTGGTTGAAAAGACTAGTCCCAGTTCTCAGTTCAAAAAGAGAAGAAGCAAGAAACTTAGCCGCGTTCCACTTCTGCATGGAGGCTGGAATCAAAAAACAGCAGGGCAACACAGAGATATTTAGAGAAATAGGAGCAGTGGAGTCTTTGAAGAAGGTAGCGAGTTGTCCAAACGCAGTGGCGTCAAGGTATGCTGCTCAAGCACTGAGGCATATAGGCGAAGAAGTGCCTCACAAACTATCACAGCAGGTTCCTTTGTGGTCCATTGAAGATGTCCGAGAATGGGTAAAACAAATAGGCTTCTCTGAATACGCGACAAACTTCTATGAAAGTAGAGTCGATGGAGATCTTCTATTACAAATAACTGAAGAAAACCTCAAAGAAGACATTGGTCTGCAAAATGGAATCAAACGAAAAAGGTAAAGATAAATTATAGGCGGCTAGTTAATAAATAGAAGAAATAATAATAGTCATAGCGATGATTATCAATACAGTTATGATATGAAATCGTTAAACAAGTATTTGTCTCGTTACAGATTCACACGAGAGCTTCACCTTTTGAAGAAAATGGCAGATTATACATCACGCGACACAGGAAGCCTGAATGACTTCCTTCAGACAATCGGCCCGGAATACACAATCTACACATACTCCATGCTAAACGCTGGCGTCGACAAGGAATCAATACGTGGCCTCAGTGATGAACAGTTAGAAAATGAATGTCGAATAGGCAACAGCATCCATAGGCTAAGGATTCTGAATGCTATCAGAGGTAAGAAATATTCAATTATAAAACAAAAACAAATTTTCCTAATACTGTAATAGATGGCTTATGTTATTGCTTATTAAGGAAGATAAACCAGTTTATTTCCGAACGTTGCTGTTTTTTGTTAGACGAACGTTACACGAGCTTCAAATATTCATAATACTTTACCGTCTGGAGGTAACATAAACTGTTTCTTATTTATATTAGAACGTTAACATACAAGACGATCAAAGACAAGTACAAAAATATATCTTCAACGTTTTTACAGCATACGAAAGCTCACTACCCATCAAAGGCGAGGAAAATATGGAGAAGAACTTAGATGTGTTTGTCAGTTACCGAAGATCAAATGGTTCACAACTGGCCAGTTTACTCAAAGTCCATCTACAACTGCGAGGGTTCACAGTCTTCATTGACGTGGAGAGGCTTGAAGCTGGCAAATTCGACAACAACCTTCTACAGAGCATAAGACAAGCCAAACACTTCCTGCTAGTCCTTACACCGAATGCTCTGGATAGGTGTAAAATGGACACGGAGAGAAAAGACTGGGTCCATCGAGTAAGTACCTGCTGGTTTAAATTTTGGAACCGTACACTTACGAGTGTGGCCTTACGTGTCCTATTTGTTGGGCCATGGCCTTCCCTGACCCTACACACATCATGCACCTGAGCCAATTGTTGACCTTATATTATATTTATATTTATACTCGAGTTTAAGAATTTTCAGTACCTACTACTAAAGAGTACCTACTAAAGAGTGAATTTATTGTTTCAGGAGATAGTGGCAGCGTTGCAGTCACAGTGCAATATTGTACCAATTATCGACAACTTTGATTGGCCTAAGGCGGAAGAGCTTCCTGAAGACATGAGGGCGGTATGCCACTTCAATAGTATTCGGTGGATCCACGATTACCAGGACGCTTGCGTTGAAAAATTGGAAAGGTAAGTTTACATTACACATACCTACTTAAGTAGGTACTTATATTATGCGAAAAGAGGCCAGCATATCCAGCGGTAAGTAGACGATCTCATTAAAGGGAAATAATGGTGTTAATTCAAATGTCGTCGAAACTAAATTTTTACAGAACTTAAAATGTTGCCGTCCCTTCTTTTAGAAGGGACGTTTTTAGTTTTTTCGTTTTATGAAGAAAATAAAAAGTATGGCATCGTTTTTAGTGATGTTGAACTAATTTAGTTTTGGCGACATGCGATTTGACACCATAATCTAACTAAGTCTATGAGGACCAAAATGATGATGTCACCTACCCACAGAGCTAGTTTTATACAGATAAGATTGGGATTAGTTAAGGAATAACTCTTTACCGTTTTCCACCATCCACGAAAGTGCTCGGATGACTCCCAGTTGGAATGAGGACACTTTATCTTTCGTAGATAAAAATAGGCAAATGATGAGATCGAAATTCGGACTAGGTATCTCGTACTAAAAACTCTCTCCCACGCAATGATTGAGGTCTATTCATGCTTGGAACAGAATTTCACAAGTGGTGTTTTTAACCCCCGACGCAAAGAGAGGTGTGTTATTATAAGTCTATCGTATCTGTCTGTGTATCTGTGTATCTGTCTGTGGTATCGTAGTTCCCAAACGGATGAACCGATTTTCGTTTAGTTTTTTTTGTGTCATAAATAATTTTATCCCGAGTGTTCTTAGCCATGTTTCAAGAAAATCTGTTCAGCCAATAAGAGTCGGCGGGTTTTTAAAATTTTTAATTTTGTCTTGTTCAAGACTGAACTGTGGTCATCTTGTTAAGAACTTTTTTTTTGTCTTTTCAGTTTCCTGCGCGGCAAGTCGAACCTGGCGAGCCGGTCGGAGGGCCCCCTAAGAGGGCGCGACGTCCAGACCCCGGGGACCGCCACCATAGGGCGGGGACCTCCGAACTACCAGCGTATGGCCTCGTGCGAGAGCCGGGGAAGCGATAAGGCCGATTGACTAGAACCCTTACACACACTGCCGCCTGTTAGGTAAGCTTTGACATGAATTATCTACCTACTACTTAGTTATTGTGTAAGTATCTCATTTTAAAAGAACTTTTAGATCTTTATGACAAACTAGCTTCTGCCCGCGGCTTCGCACGCGTTGTTTCTATGGAAACGTTTTGAGGTTATTTCTATCCCATGGGAACTGATTTATGGGATAAAAAGTCGCCTATGTTTGATTCCAGGGTTAAGCAAAATTTCAGCTAGATTCGTTCAGTAGTTTTGGCGTGAAGAGGTAACAAACATCCATCCATCCATCTATCCAAACTTTCGCATTTACCTATACCTAATATTATATTAGTGTGATCTATAAACAGAGTTCAAAAAACCTATGATCCATAGGTACACAGATCCATACACTACTCCATCCATACAATACTAAAATAATATATGGGTACCCTACTAAAATATTGTTTTTCACTTACAGACCACGCCGACACCGCCAATCATCTCTCCACCGAGCTTCCACTTCACAGAGCTGCGAACAATTAACCAGTAGTTGTAGCACTTCCAAAACTGCATCACCCGAGAAATCACTGTACAGTCTTCCGGAAAGACTGTCCGAAAGTAGTGATTACTTGGATTCCAGTGAACTTGAAACAAATTCACGAAGATGCAGGAGCTGTGAGGGCCTCATAGAAGCAGAGGAGGCGCACACCCAACACTCTTTGCCCACACCCCTAGATGCTGCCACACAGACAAAGAGAAAGAAAAACTTTATGGACAGATGTGTCAATAAAGTAAGACTGTGCTGATGAGAAGTGGTTCTCAAACATGTGCTGAAGTGTGTGTAATATTGACTGCCCAATCGGACTCCAATCACATTAAGTGAATCTTATTTTAAAGTACAAAAGTGCGCACAATGTGTATATATTTTGTGTATGCCATAATTTGTTTATATTAGAAACTGAGAACACAATTGGTAATCTAATATAATGTAATCTCAAAGAGTGTTTGAGCAAGTTTCTGTTGAAAAGTGAGAATGTTTACTACCCTGCCATGTTTGAAGAGCATTGCATGAGGTGGTAACTAATAAATATGTAGTAGCTCATCTGCTATTTGTACTTGGTCAGCAAGAAACGAATCTGGATTCGTATAGCGTAAGCACTAATAAGTTGCATTTTATCAGTCAATGTTTAATAGGAGTTAATGTTGCCACAAATTAAAATTAGAATTTATAAGATGGTACAACTTTGTCACATACATGTAAAGCTATTGATTTCCTTGACTTTTGGCCATTATTTTAATCTCTCTATTCTTCACTCTCTATAAACTTATAAAGAATTTATGGATGTATGTACCTATTTTGTTTTAGTATCTTGCCAATGAAGTATTTATAGATGGAACCTTTCATTTCGTTATTATGCATATGTGATAGCTTAGATCTTCTAGAAATTATCATCGTATAATTTAATGAATTCACTCGAAAATAAAATCGAAATTAGTATATTAAATAATTTATTCTGTATGCTATTTTACTACCCATAGGTACTGAATTTGATGTATGATAAACCTGTACAAAATTTTATGATAGACTATTGTGTATTGTAATCATAATTTTATGATTTAACCATAATTTTATGAAAACCTGTTTCTGTCAGCTATGTATTTATGTGCTAGCTCTTACCAACAAATAAAGTGTATTATTAAAATGTTCCTTGTCATTTCCTTGCACTACCATTGCCTGTGGTTATGCTTAGATATTAACTTGGTTTAGTTTAGCGCTTAGTACTAACTGAGACCTAAAATTCCAGAAAACTACAACAAACATGAATATGACCTACTCTAAAAGCATGGATTAGTTAGGATTCATACCTTCTTTCAAGATCTAATGAAATCAAATAGATATTCAACAGTAGTAATGCTACTGATGACACTACTATAAACTAATAGGGTAAAAAGCCTGGCCGAAACTCTACCTACAAAAATGTCCATTATCAAATCCAGGCATGCCAAACTGCAGCAGGCAGAACTCGGTAACAGGGTGTTCCACTAGTAATTTATTTAGAATTTGTTAATTGTGAGTAAAACCCATAATTTCATAAAATTTATTTAATATTGGACACAAGAATTTACTCACTATACGAATTAAAATTATATCACTTTATTTTTATGTCAATGTTTGAATTTACCTTTTAACCTTTATAGAAAAAGAGCATTCATCACAAGCTATATAAACACTATTATCAAAATTCAAAGAAGTTATATCTTCTAACACATAGGTTCCACCACATCTACAGCTATATGTGTGTGTATGTTCACTTTCTAAGGTCATGTCTGTTAATGAAATAGTGTCGTAGAGTAAAACCTCACTGTGCTCCTGACATGTTAGAGTTGCATCATACTGCTTACGGCATTCCGGATCCCTCAGGACTGACCATGCCTTTTGAATGAGAAGGAATTTCTCATCAGTATCTTCAGAGTTCTTGTCAGGATGCGAGGATAATAGTAGACGTTGGTAGCTCCTTTTTAACTCCTCAGAGGAGGCTGTTTTGTCACATTCCAGCACTGTATAGTAGTCTACAAGACTATCACCCATTTCTAGCATGTAAAACAAGATTTAAATACTAGGTTTTAGAAAAATAGGTACCTACTGAAGAGGTTATGTACCAGGAGATAGTGTTCCGTGGATACCGCAGTCCGCAGCTTTATCTTATCATGAAAATGATTTCGCAAATTTCATTTAGCCACGTAGAATTACTCAGTGAGGGTATTTTCTTTTCTTCTCGATCCAAGTGAAAATATCAAAACCTATTAAAAGTCGCAAAGCAAACTTTTTGTTTTGTTTGTTTGTTTTGTTGACATTGATTGACTGAACTTCAGTGCTGCCAACTGTATCATCATCTCAGTAGCTCTCAGTAGCTAGATCTTATAAAGAAAGTTGCCAGATCACCAAATAGGTATCAAAAAGTAGCTAGAAGTAGCCAATCGCTTACTGACATTATAATTTACCAAGGAATTTACTAAGATAATAAATATGTTTAAATTGCTGCGTTTTGAGAACGCAGAAAGTCAAAATAGCCAAGGTCTGATTCAGAAACTTAGAAATATTATGAAAAGAAAGAAATGTCACATGTCACTGTCATAGTGACAAGTCAGGGGTAGAAATCATTTTTACCATGAATCACTATTAGTAGTGATGGCGCGTGGTTTTGCTTGTGCGATACGATAGATACCTGGCGTACTTCTGGATGCGGCATCGTCGCGGCCTCTTTTCCCTGTGTCTAATTACATATATAATTACATATTTCTATTGCTTAAAAAAAATAACATTATTCTGACATCTCGGAATCAGAATTGGATTCAGAATCAGATTCTGAATACGATTCCCTAAAATTTATAATAAACCTATCCTGTAGGTACATCATCAATGATGTGGTTTAGTTTGTACATTTTATTTTAACTTTTTTTTTTAAGTTTGTCCATTTTTCGGGTGTCACCTCACTCAAACCTTCCTCTAACAATTACTTTACTGCAGCCAGCGTCTTGGGGATGCTTCCGACTGGTGTTGATATGGATCAGTTGAGCTAAAAAATAAAAAAAAATAATAAAAAAAAACAAATAAAAATCCGTAGACTGTTTGCAACAGTCAGCAGTTAGCTCAATTGTTTCAATTGTAAATACTAGTATAATTTTCTTTGTGAATAAAGTTACTTTACTTCAACCATTTAAATGTTTTATTGTTTCTTGCGACGTGCCCTTTTACCTGAGCCCACACTAGCTCAATAGGGTTGAGCTCGCAGTGGTAAGGAGGCAGTCGCAAAACGGTAACACCCGACTGGGCAGCCAGCTCATCAACCACATATTTTTTATACTGTGATATATATTCTCTTATAATTTTCATTAATTGAGCCTTGATCATAGTTTTTACATTGGGAATATTTTTAGAGCAAAGCCATGCCTGAAGTATGTTTCTTCTTTCCAGGCAGTAGTAGGGGTCCGCTCCATTTTTTACTATGGTATGGAGCATTATCCATAACGAGCACAGAGTTTGGTTTTAGTTTAGTAAGAACCTGCCTAAACCAATCCTCAAAACACTCCGCTTTCATTTTTTTGTGATACCCCTCAGATATTTTGACGTGACAACGTCTTATAAATTGGTTTGCCGGGTGACACTTCAAGAAACTGCGTTACGCGTTACGCTCCGCTCACGTTATGCGCTCACAAAGTCGTTGTCACGTAAAACTTTCGCCCGTATACCGACTTTACAGGCAACCAATTTTTTTTTATTCAAACAGGAGCAGAGCTCCTTCTACAAATCCTTCATCACTTCCGATTATGGCTTATTATAAGTTTCTTCCCTTTTCCTGAAGGAGCCTTCAGCCCTGTGGTTAGCCTCTCCAGAAAAGCGTCTTTTGAAAACTTAACTTCGGTGTCCACCCAAACTTTGTTGACTGTATGGCCTAAAACAAAATAATGAATGGCAGGTTAATATACACAACACTTTATTAATAAAACAATCGGGTTTATAAGAAATCAAATAATATCGCATAAATTTTCGACTTTGACGGGATTTGAACCAGCATCCTTCCTTCAGTACAAATTTTTTTTGCGATATTATTTGATTTCTTAGAAATTACCCGGAATGTGGAGTTACGCACTAAAATAACAAAAAACCTTAGAATTAAGCAACGCGACACCTCTCGTCAAACGAACTAAATGTACCTAACTTTAGTCTTTGAACTGGATTGGATAAACTTTAATGTTTCCCCTGTAGGTGGAGCTAACGGCGCTAGAGACCGTAGGAAGTCGTAAAGATTTTCGACTCCTACGTCACTTGACCTCGTGGTGTAGTTGGTTAGCACATTCCTGTACTGGAGTAGGTAAGGATGCGGGTTCAAGTCCCGTCGAAGTCGAAAATTTTTGCAATATTATTTGATTTCTTAGAAATTACCCTAAGTGTGGGGTTATGCACTTTAATAACAAAAAATCGGACTTATAATCAAAAGTACAACATAATTTATGACAAAATCACAATCATAGGTAATTTTTACAATATTACCTTCATTATCGTACGCAGATATAAATTTTGAGTGATTTACTTCGAAACTATTATTAAGTTTAGAAAAAAAAACACAACCAAATAGACTCAGTTTTGAGAGACCCATAAAGGCTTTTTTCCTTTTGAGGTACGGAACCATAAAAGCGGACTTAAGATTCAAAATAATGACACCGACAGTAACACCGACACATCAATTATCTAGTACCCATAACACAAGCTCTGCTTAGCTTGGGGCTAGATAATGCTGTGTGAATTGTCCAGCATTATTTATTATTTATTATTTTATTTATGATTATTATTAATTTGGTATTGCAATATTCTATTTAACAAAACGCAGTCTTTTCGTTGCGTTTTGTTAACATGAATTGTGTCAAAGCTCATTTTGTACTAGAAAAGTTACTAACTTTAAATATTTAGAAAAAAGTGTCGTTTTGAAGTGACCATTGTATTTTGTAGTCGATTTTCTTCAAGAAATAATGCTTTTTGACGAGTTGTCATGCCATCGATCGAACGATAGGTTTTAGGATTGCCAATACGAATACAAAAATAAATCAAATCTCCAAAAAATAGAAAAGTGACTTTTTGTTCGACCACTCCTCTTAAAATCTGCCTCACTGTATGTATGTGGTCTATGGTGCCATATCCTCCGCGAAACCCGACCTGTTCTGGTGGCTGGAACTCGTCGAGTCTCGCTGGCGGCGTGACGGTTCATGACCACTCGTGAGAACAGCTTAAAGACATGGCTCAGGTGTGAGATGGGTCTGCAGTTTGAAGAAGGGTTTGATCTTCTTAAAAAAGAGCCCTAGTTTAAATAAATACGCGCCTGGCTCTAGTACCTACCTATGATGATCATCAGTGATGGTGAAGAACAGATTTTCCGCTGGATCTATCAATAATATTGATCAGGTGGCAGGACTAAATCCTGGTATTGCCATATTATAGAAAAATATGAGTTGTTGATGTTGAAGCATGTGCTACACGGTTTTAAACGGCGGTTTGAAACAGAAAAAACAGATTTGCGCTTTACCGGCTACACGGTTTAAAACATGTTTTAAACCATCAGTGTTTAATAGAACGTTGGGTGAATAAGACGTCTACGCTCGCACCGTATATTCACTACAACGACGTCATGGCGCCTTACCTATCTAAAGAACAAAGAGTTGGGGTGTGTCTTGCTCTTTTGTATGCAATTGAAGAAAAAAAAGAAAGAAAAAAAAGAATATGGATGAAGCGATGGTTAAAGGAGAGATTAACCCTTAGTCATATTAACTTAATAAACCTTTGATGACATACATAACTTTCTAAGAATGGATAAAGAAAGTTTTTACGAATTATTGTCCAAGGTGAAGCCATAATTATTATAATTAAAAAAGCGCCGTCACGCGTCGTCTCGTGCGTCTGCCTGCGCTCGCCGCTGCAACGTGACTGTCGTTCGCGAGGTTTTAAACAAACGGCTAGACGGTTTCAAACACGTTTTAAACCAACGCTTCTACCAGTGGTTTCAAACGCAAGCCTTGCTGCCAAGGTTGTTTAGAGGTCAAATGAAATTTGGCATAAAACGACTATCTACACTGTTTTAAACCTCTGTTTCAAACCGCCGTTTAAAACCGTGTAGCACATGCTTGATTGTTGCTTGCATCTCTCATCTCTCTCTGTCATTGTCATATAAATGTTTTGTTTGTTTGATTTCTCCAGCCATCAAACAAGAAGTTGAAGCATTAAAAAAAAAAGAAGTTGAAGTTGAAGAAGTTGAAGTTCATTTCTCCACCTCGATTTCTTTATTTTAGTAAAGTAAAGCTAAGCAAGCTTAGAAATAAAATATAATAATATAATTTATGTGACTAGCTAATAATTTGTGTATCTTTAGAAATACATTGACATGCCTACTTGGAATCAAATACAGTCCCAACTAAGGAATCCAAACAACCCTGTTGTTTTCTTCGATGTTATGGTGGGAACTACGGTGAGCGCTCATTAACTGTAACTTGCTTTACTATTTTATTTTACTTGCTTTTAAATTATTATAAAATACGTGTTCTAATTTGACCCGAAAGAAAACTAGGTACCGGCTTGTACCTACTTATATTGAAAAGGTGCTTAGGCCAAAGTATTCCTACATACACATACCTACTACTAATACCTAGAAGGTTGGTTATTTTGACTTACTGTTTACTTTTTTTAAGAGTAGTTTCTTCCCGCGTTTCCTTGATAAAAAGTAGCATATCCGGTTAAGGATTATGAGGCCCGGAGCGGGCCGAAACACTTTTTATATATTATTCCAGGTTTAGAACTAAATGGATTCAAAATTTCAGCCCAATGTGTCAAGTAGTTTTGGCATGAAGAGGCCAAACTATCGCATTTATAACATTAATGTGATTCAATCTACAGGAAATTGGCCGAATGATATTTGAACTCTTCGCTGATGTGGTGCCAAAAACCAGTGAGAATTTTAGAGAATTCTGTACAGGCGAGTATAGGAGAGATGGAGTTCCACTGGGGTACAAAGGAGCCACATTCCATAGAGTCATCAAAGACTTCATGATTCAAGGGGGAGACTTTGTGAATGTATGTACTTTACTTACCTGCCTTTCAAAAGAAAACTTTTCCCTGTTCTCTTTGCATGTTCATACATTGCTTTTCTATAAATAACTAAAATCCTTTTAGGCTAGTTTTTAAAATAAATATCTTTAATTTCAGGGTGATGGTACTGGAGTTATGAGCATATATGGAGGCAGTACATTTGCAGATGAAAACTTTGGACTAAAGCATGATACACCGGGATTGTTATCAATGGCCAACAGCGGTAAAGACACAAATGGATGCCAGTTTTTCATAACTTGCGCTAAATGTAACTTTTTAGATAATAAGCATGTAGTTTTTGGCAGAGTGATAGATGGACTATTAGTGATGAGAAAAATAGAAAATGTACCTACTGGACCTAATAACAAACCAAAAATACCAGTTACAATATCACAATGTGGACAAATGTAAATAAAAGATCTTTTTACACTTTTTTTACCTCTTTCTTTTATCTATAATATTTGTATTTTAATAACAAAAGTGAAGCTCTGCTTCCTGATTAAACATTCATAAATGTTACTGATTAATTAAATAGTAAGTCCAATCACATCACAAATCACAATAAATAAAATAAATCTAAGATTTGGCAATGTCAACTTTTAGTAGTTTGATTAAGTAGTAGATTTCGGGGTTGCATGGAGGCTGGGCCATATCTCCTGCCTACCTCAATTATGAAGGCTTTTTCCATTTGTTGAGCTACCTGATCAAAGAATAATTTCGAAAGGTGTGAGTGGAGTGTTGATCTAAATTCAAAAGTGACTTGGAAATCCACCACACAAGACCGCTGTTCCTTTTTCAGACCAGGACTGAATCTCCATACAGTCAGCATGTGCTGGAATAATTTACCATCAGAACACTCTGCTTTGACTAGATAAGGTTTCACTAGTGTCACATGGGATGTGTAGCTTTCATTTATTGGCGGGAAGCCGATCATGAGGTCTGCTCTTAGCTTATTAGGGGCTTTGCTGAGGATAACAGATTTCTTGCACCATGGAAGAAACTCATAGTAGCTGCCCACATCTGATACCACTTCAAACATCTGTTCCATTGAGTGCCTGCAAATATAAACAATAAATAATTGTCGATATTGTCATGAATATAGATATAGTTAAGTATTGTCATAAAACAGTTTAATCATAGGACAATCCATCTTTACCTATTAAGTTATGTAGATATTTATTGATAATGGTGACTGTGCACAGTAAATTATAAAAGCATGAACTGCATGAATATTCATAATCATAACACAATTCACTGAACAGTGAAGGTAAACAAATTGGAATGCAAAGTAAGTTAGACATTGGCTGACTGGAGTACCTATTAGTATTATAATTCTCGGTTAGGTACCTATTTTTTGTTTAGTTTTGTACGCTCTGGTCTTAAAATTTAGGTAATAGTTAATAAGATGTGCTCGGTGCAGCATGAAATTTCTGACACAATGTAAATTGTTTGAGAAAATAAATATAAGGTTAGAGAAAATAAGGTAGAGTCTTACCCAACTAATTGTCTCCCAGAATACTCTTTAGTGCGATTTGGTTTCGAAAAAATTAAAAATGATCTCCTCTGCTGCTTAACATGGCATTGACTTAAAGAATTTTCGCAGCTATTTACGTAATGACCCTGAAAACTTCAGGAAGTACAATAATATTATAGTAATGCCAAACAATCACACGACATTCCAATAGGTAATAAAATAAATGCTGTACAGTGTACAGGTCTTTGAGAGCTAGGTACCAACCTGGACCTGAGTATGCGATCGAAAAGTGCCTTCCGACTTACAGGGATATATTTCGATAAAATCATTTTAACTTTATTTCTTGAATAGTAGGATGTTCAGAAATGGGTACTGGAAAATGTCATGTTTTTATTACACAAATTATCTATTTTGACTTTTAAAATTAGTTAAAGAGAAACCAGCAACACAATCACGAAAGCAGAAACTGGAGAGACTTCAGTCAGGACCAGTGTTGCCACCTTGCAGAAAAAAAAATCACTAGATTTGGTCTCAAAATTCGCTAGATTTCGGGATATTTTGGACAAAAATCACTAGATAATTTAAAATGAAATTACACGCTAGGTACTACAAAATAATGTATTTGTGAAAATATGAAACTAAAAACACAACATAATACTGATATCTAATAGCAAAATTTTTGACACTAAGCTAGATAGATATTTGTTTTTGTGTTTCTTTTATACACAACTCTGTGTTTCTTAGTGTCACCAATTCTTGTAAATATGTTTTTTGATAAAAATTTCAAAAGGCTATAGTAGTATCGTTTGCTACAGGCCATAACCACATCTTGATTTCTTAGGTTTCCCATTCTTGTCGATATTTTTGTGAATAAAAGTCTTTTTTTAGGGTTCCGTACCTCAAAAGGAAAAAGAACCCTTATAGGATCACTTTGTTGTCCGTCTGTCTGTCTGTCTGTCCGTCTGTTAACCCTCTTTTCTCAGGAACGCGTGGAGGTATCGAGTTGAAATTAACATCAAATACTCAAGTCCGTAACTTCTTGAAGCCGTGATATAAATTGAACTTCCAAGTCAACGCACTCAAAAGTTGCAGACGTTTATGCCCGAAAATTTTGAAATTTCCAAGGGAATCACATGCACCCAAAACTTATACGGTACTTCCTGTAGATCTAGAATCATTAAATTTGGTGAGCAGCAAGGTCTTATAGCACAAGTAAAGGAAAAAAACCGAAAAACATAAATTTGTAATTTATTCACAAAAAAATAATACTTTTGACTCTCGCCATGGACCAAAACCTATAGGGTGATTTCCGTTGACGAAGAATCATAAAATTGAAGCAAGGTCGCACAAGTAAAGGAAAAAAATCCTAAAACCGTAAATTTGTAGTTTATTACCTAAAAAAGTGTTGATCCTCCCTCGACCAAAATATACAGGGTATCTACTTCACGTTGACCTAGAATCATAATATTTGGCAAGCAACAAGGTCTTACAATTAAACGGAACCCTTAGTGCGCGAGTCCGACTCGCACTTGACGTTTTATTTTTACTGGCACGTGCATAGTAAATGCAAAATAACTAAGAAATACTTCACAAATTAATTATTACTTATTTGGTTAATTGGAACTTTAAATATATATAGACTTTTAAAGACAAGTTGCCATCACCTTAAATTGAACAGTGCTTTCAGTTTCGTACGTCATCATCACCACGGTGCATGCTGAAAATCAGCGTTGTGGGGCTACTCGCAACATACAGCTGAGCATGAACCTCCTCTGATAGCGCAGGCGCACAGCACTGATCAGCACACACGGCCAGACCAAAACAATATTTATTTACTTAGGCATGTTAGTTTTAAGCAATTTATATATATATATATATATATATTTTATAATTTGTGTGTCGTGTCTGTTGTTCTAGCTTGATAAGCTTACCTGTATATTTTCTTATACCTGCACTGTCAGAATAAATATATTTTCATTTCATTTTCATTTCAAATCTTACGCGAATGATTTCGATGTGATCACTTACCTACTTTTCCGAACGAAGTTTAGCAAGAACTGCCTAGCAACAGTAGCAAGCACTTATCTAAATACATACTCAAATAAACTAGTTTAGTAGGTACGTGATAGGTTCTCATCAGTAGTCGGGGATTCCCCAAGGTAGGTTTGCATAACCAAACAAAAACGTTTAATTCATGAACCTATAAAGATTCACGGTTTAATTACGTTTCGGCTGTCTAAGAAAAGGATTGTGCTATTTTCACATAAAATGGGAAATTCGTTGCATTTTCAAAAATTTTCGCATGTATTTTCAAAAATTTTCGAGATTCGATAAATATCACTAAAAATCACCAGATATTTTTGTAGTGATTTTTTCTTCAAAATATCACTAACGTACTCCAAAAAATCACTAGATCTAGTGATAAAATCACCAAGGTGGCAACGCTGGTCAGGACAGTCAGCAGCAGTGTGACCATTGAGAAAATGCAGAACCTGCCATACACTTACTGAAAATCTGCCAAAATCTGCCCAACACTCCAAGAAAAATGCCATAAAATATGCCACATACTTTTTTAGTGATTCTTTGATTGGAAAACAAAAAAAACACTTATTAATATACTCAGGTGACTTATTAAAAAACATAAAAACACAAATAAGTACATAAAATTTAAATTAAACAGTAAGTATTTGCTTATAACTTCATTCAGTACTACTTTGAATGTCCACATTCGCTTCATTTTCTAGTTTTTTTCGTCGTATTTTGATTCCAAGTCCATCTGTTTAGTCATTTCCTTTATGCCTTCTTTTGTGGTTATAATGGCAGAACTTACTAGAACTTACTACTTATCTAGAAAAATACTATGAAAAAATTCGTTCTTTGATGTAAAAATGCGATTCGGTTTAATTTCATTTCAGAAAGGTATTTTGAAAAAAGCTTGTGGCAGGAACCTAAATAAATACAATTCAAATACAAATAATAGTAATTTTAGAACATTTTCACCATGGTTTGCATGGTGAAAATGTTCTAAAATTACAAAATTAAATCATTTTGGTACTACGTTTGTATGGGAAATTCATCCTCCGCCGGACCCTTAACGTAGAGAATTTACAGTTGAAGATTACATGGCGTACAAATATCAACAAACATTATAAGGGAATTCCCCTTAAGGACTACCTCGGACTAGGAGTTGCCAGGTGTCGGTAAAATTATTTCCAACAAAATTTAATAACTATCCGTAATTTTTTGGTCTTACTACAAAATTTAATTTTTTTGTATAAGTACGAATAATCTCCAAAATATATAAGAAGGTCACAAAGTTTTTGTTCCCAAATCTGTCAAAATCTGCCACACTTCTATTTCGTCAACGTAATATGCCAAACTGAAAATTCCATAGCCAAATCTGCCAAAATGGCAGAAATCTGCCACAAATGGTCACACTGGTCGTCAGTCAGTCAGTCAGTCAGTCAGTCAGTCATCACCATCAGGCCAGGCAAGCTAGGTACCTATAGTCAAATTCAGAATCTTAGATAATTTATGTAAACAACGGTGATACCATATCAAAAAAAATGTTTCGAAATAGAAGTTCATAGAAGATTACTCAATTTTTCTAAATACTTATGGTAGGGTTTAATTTAGAAAGAAAAGAAAGAAAGAAAGAAAATATTTTTATTTACCTTAAAAACTACTATACACAATTAACCTTAAGACTACCAAATAGTTACAAAAAGAAAAAGATTTGTTTTGTGCTTAGCAGCGTTAAAGGCAAATATGGCCCTTCGCTCAGCGTAGTGCTGGATGCACACTGATGTGTCCACCCAGCGCTGATTTTCAGTGAAGGCCAGAGGGGTTGTGTCACGTCACGATCGTCAGGTGAGTGTAGATATCATTATTTATAAGATTTCATTTAATTGTTATGAATATACGTATACTTGTGTGAATATATATTATGTATGCAAACTTATTTATTATACCTAAATATAAGAGTAAACAATTAATTTTTTAAATAATATTGCAATACCTACTGTTAGTGTTTCTGTTGGGGGCGGGCGGGCGGCGGCGCGAATATAAATGAAGCTTCATCCGAAAGTTGAGTATATTTTATGAAAAAGTATTTTAGTACTTAAGTATCAACGTACCTACGTGTCGCATTCCATGGTACCTATTTAAAGCACTAAGAGACATATATAGCACTTATAATAAGAACCTTTAGATAACAGATCTGTCGTTATCCTTAAGACTTTCATCCTCCTTCTGAGCGCTGAGAAGGAACTTTTTTAATTTAAGTTTAAACGTATTTATATTTTTCAGGTCCTTGACTGGCGGTGGAATATTATTCCAGCACTTTGTAGCTGCGTAACGGAAACTACCCCTGAAGGCTGCAGAAGAACCTTGGGGTATTGCTAAAATAGGGCAACATTTTCTCCTCGTTCCTTCTTTCTTAAACCAACTTAGCTTATCATAGAGATAAGAGGGCGCACCAAACTTGACGACACCGAAAAGAAGAGTAGCTAAGTGGAGTTTTCTGCGCGACTTCATTCTAAGGATGAAGTGTTGGTTTAGAAATGGAGTAATTTCTAATCAATATCCATTGAATGGAAAATAGCAATGGTTTTGTGCTACATATTATATTTTATTTCATTTGTTTAACAAAGTTATAAAATGATGAAGAAATATTAGCAGAAAATATTTTATGACACTGGTATTACCGGAGTAAAATGGGCGTAAATCACAGAGGTTCGAAACAATTTTCGCATTTTGTCATTAGACGCCATTTTATTTCGTGTTTGCATTGTAGGTATGTATTGTAATTTCATTCGCCTCTCGTCCGCCGAAGTCGAATGTGTTCCTCTTTCGCTGCTCGTGTGCAATTGTGCGTTGTTGAATTTTTGTTTTGTTTTAAACCTTGTTGTTGTTGTTGTGCTTGTATTGTTGTTGTTGTGTCACACAACATGGAACCTCAACCCGCGCTCGCGCCTCCGACGGCGGAGATGCCGGGTCCATCGACATCGTCCACAAGTGACTATCCGAAGAAATCTATGAGTTCTACAGAAAAACTTATGGTGATGAATGTATTCAAAAATACATATAATATATAAATTGGCCACAGGGTACACACACAAGTCTGGTCTGGATAATTAATAATTATATGTATTATAGCTCCGCAAGTTAACCAACATTGAACTTATAAATACCTCTCATATCAATCACGATGGACGTAGTGTTATGATAGGGATATGATGATATGATATGACGTAGATTCTGAGATTTCAGAATAATGTAATATTTTTTAAGCAATAAAAATATGTATTTATTTAAATTGTTTTATTTGTATTTCCTTACGGTCACAGGGAAACGAGGCCGCGACAATGCCACATCCACAAGTAGGGTATCTTTCGTATCGCACAAACAAAACCGCGCGCCATCACTACTAATAGTGATCCATGGTAAAAAATGATTTCTACCCCTGACTTGTCATTATGACAGTGACATATCATGACATTTCTTTGTTTACATAAATTATCTAAGATTCTGAATTGGACTATAGGCGAGGCGAGCGAAGAGGAGAGCGAGAACGAGACAGACAGACGTGACGTGACATCGACTGATGGGTGGACTTGACATTTGTCTAAAGCTTTGTTTGCACTAGGGTAGTCATTTAGTTGAGTAGGCTAAGTAAAATAGCATATAATATCTGGCAAAAATTATTCAGTTTGACTGGAGGCTTGACTCGATGTGAAGTTGTTGTTTACTTGAAAAAAAAATTGACTAATATTTTGATAAGATGGTAGGTACTCAGCCAGGCCAGTCTAAGCTAGGCTAGGTTCGGGTCATATTATGCGTGAATAAAAACTTATTGATTAAGTAATGATCCACAGTTCACACTTAGGGGAACGGGGGCGCATCGCAATGAATCACGGGGCAGTGGTTAAACATTTCTATCCCCTTCCCCGCGGTGCGCCTGTGTCCGCTGGACCACAGCATTGAGAAGCCGCGCTACGGTTATACCGCGACTGGTAGGTAGCATTTCTATTGGTTTTTATCAATTTCACGAACTCTCCTTGCAAAACTCAATGGAAGTATTGCTGTGGTCTTTATTTTTTATTTACTACGGTTTCAATAACTATGGAAATCTTTGTTCAAGTTTATTAATGTAGGTTTTACTTAAAAACCAGCAGATTTTTTACAAATTTTTTCAAGTTCACCTTCTGGGGCACACTGGACTGATCTGTCTTGGGGTCCAGTGGATCATGACAGTACCCACCAAACAAACGTGTTGATTAATAATAAGTAGAATTTGTGGACATCATTGTTGTCTCCTATCCTCGTAACCAGAAGACTTTGAATCCAAAGATCTTTAGCAGGTAGGTATATAAATTAATAATAATGCTGGACAATCCACACAGCATCATATAGCCCCAAGTGAAGCAGAGCTTGTGTTATGTGTACTAGATGACTGATATACATAATACAATACATTACATAGATAGTTATTTAATAGGGGTACTATGGGTCACGTTGGGATACAGTGGATAGTTGCCTTCATTTTGTCAAGACAAGTGGTCATTGAAGGGGCCCCATGAATGAACCTACTGATATGTTTTCAAAATGATACAAGAATTTATATTGTTTTAACTCTTTTAGTAACGACCGATGTGGCGCGGCGGGCGAAGGTCCGCCAGTCGGGACAAATGTTTATACGATCTGTAAATATTTGTTTCGGGTGTTCTGGGTATTTTCTATGTATAATAAAATATATACATTATGCCCCTATCAAGGGGCACAGTGCAAAATCTTCCATGTTTCAAATCCTGATAACTTACGTCTTTCTCGTTATATTGACGATTTTATCAAACATTATTGTAGCTAAAATATCATTCTACATTATGACGCCACGCAAATAAATTCAACCTAAAAATTAATACAGCTAATTAGCTTTTTAAAAATAAGTAATTCACCGCGCCCGCCGTTCCCTTTACTCTGAATCAGTGATCGGAATTAGGTGGGCTAAAATACCTAAAGTTCAAAGAACAGAGGCAAAAAAAAATGGAGACTTCCTTACTACAATAATTTTATTGGACCCAATTGGGACGAAAATGGAACAATTGTCGCAGTTAACATGTATATTTAAAACTAGCGGCCCGTCCCGGCTTCGCACGGGCGGACATTAATTTAAAAAAAAAATTGTGATAAACGTAGGCTTCTAATATTTCTGTGGCAGGACATTTTATACTTTTATCCGACTGCCCCGTTGGTATAGCGGTCGCGTGTTCAACCGCTGATAATGTGGTCCTGGGTTCAAATCCCGGGTCGGCCCAAGATTTGTGTTATTGGGTATTTTCTAGCAAGAAATATTCACTGTAGCAGCCCGGAGTAAGGAAATTGGGGTTTTAGATGGCATAATGTGCTTTCCGAGGCACGGGGGCGTGCCTCAGAAAGCACATTTAGTCGTTGGTCCTGCGTTTGACCTCTCCCCGGTCGTGCCCGCCCCCGGTGGATATCCCTTAGTCGCCTCTTACGACATCCGCGGGAAGATTTGGGGTTGTGCAAATTCTAAGCCGGCACCACACACCAGCACACACACTTGTGCACTATAATATGTCCTGCTCATCTGGATAGTCTCCGATGAGATAGGCTGCCGTGGTTGAAATTCGGCTAGGAGGACATTAATTATTATTATTTTTACCTACCTCCCTCGCTGCGTTGCCCGGGTGCGGCGTCATTTATGTTTCTAATAGTATTTTGTTTAGATTGACATTTTTAAATTCGTAATATCTTTTGAATGGAATGTCCGATTAGAATAATTCAAAAAGTACTACAGGTACTGAAACAGTCTTAATTATGAAATGATTTATTTGGATAAAGATTAATACAGAGGTATGGATAACATGGTCAGACGTTGGTCGGTATTTCTATCGACTTTTAAACAGTAAAAATATAGTTATACTGACATAACTACAATAGTTGGACATATGGTATCGCTGAGTTTTTTGTAGATATTTATATAGTCTTTAATATTGTAGAACATTTTTTTGTTCTATCATCAATAGTTTCCGCAGCGCATGCGATGATAGACAATTTATGGCTAATTTTTTTACACAAGTTTTAGTAGTGATCCCTAATTTTTTCAAGAAATAAATATAGCCTATGTTACTCAGGAATAATGTAGCATTCTAATGGTGATAGAATTTTTGAAATCGGTCCAGTAGTTTTTGAATTTATTCGTAACAAACATTCAAAAATACAAATCTTTCCTTTTTATAATATTATTAGTATTAGTATATTAGTATAGAGTATAGATTAATGTTTTAATAATATAACGAAATAATTCAAATCATTTTTAACCATCCAACCCAATAATTAATAACTTACAGTTCCAATTGTTATTAGCTCAGGTAAAAAACTGATTCACCTCATTGTTTTCTTTTCCCAGAATAGCAGAAGCTTGTTGTCTATTTCTAGATTTTGCTATCTTTTGTTTGTCACTGGTTTGCAGTGTAATCAATAAACAAGTTCGAATGGATGTTTGTTACTTCTGGGACGAAAAAATAAACGGACGAAAAATTGGGACGAAAAAATATTTAGTCCTAAGGCGTCTCCATTTGGTCTCTGTTATTTTTCGAACTTTAGGTATTTTAGCCCGCCTAATTCCGATCACTGCTCTGAATTTAAAGTTTTAAGTCACTGCTTGGCTAGTAACTTATCTAGCAGTAATTTACTAGCTAGCTAGTGGCCACTGCCCAGTAAATTTCTAAATTGTGGCTACTCGACTAAATTACAATCTTAGTGTAAACGGGGCTAGTCAGTGTTGCCAGTTTGATATTTTTGTGTGTCACTGATGGCAACACGGCATCAGTAATGTAATGACATTGACAATACATTGAAATGACATATTTTCGTGTGGCAGCAGCATTGCGACAATCAATACACGAGTTACACTGCACGTGTGAAATTTGAACAAAATTGTGTGAGATTTTGGGGTGCGATTGCTAACCCTACTTGTAAATCGCCTTTTAATCTTATAAAATGGGTAGAAAAGCTAAATTTGATGAAACCAAGAAAGTGAAAAAAGGCCCCGGAAGAAAAGCGCGCAAGCAACCCGACCCAGTTTTCCGAAAAGAACTTTGTAAGTAAATTCATAAAATAAACGAATTCTTGTTGGGTGGTTTCTACCACAACCGCTGAATGTGTAAAGGCTAGGCCAAATATTTCATAGCTATACAGGGCGTCCCAAACTTATGGGACATGAAGGGGAAGTACCTTAAATATCGTAGATAGGGTATTTTGCTGAAAGAAGACTTTATGTTACTTTTAAAAGTTAGTAATTCTGCATTCATAGATTTTCTTAAAAATACTTGCTTCGTCTGGGAATCGAACCGACTTAAATGTCAAAAAAAAAAATCATCCTACTTCTGTGATGCCAATCGAAAACATTTGAAAATGGAACAGTTTATGAGAGTGTTTGTTTGAATGCATACTTTTTAAAAAGAACTAATATTTTTAAATGTTGTTCTTAAATTTGAAAATGGGACAGTGTGTGCGAGCGTTTGTTTTTGGATTGATCTGTTTAGTCTGAATAATTCACACAAGTTTTGTGTTAATTTATTGCGAACATGGCATATCAAGTAAGTTTTGATCTAATGGAAGCATATTTTTTGAACGATAAAGATATCTCTAGAAGTTTGCGGTGGTATAGCGTAAAATATCCTGATAGACAAATACCGTCTCGTAAAGTTTTGAAAAGGCTTGTGGACAATTTGAAAACTCTGGGACGTTTCGATAAACGCCCAAGAGAACCACAGCAAGAAAACCACATGATCAACGACGAAGAACTTCATATTTTAATTTACTTTTCGGCTTTTCCGAAAACATCGGTGAGAGAAGGAGAACTTGAAATTGGGATACGTGAAAGATATGCTATACAAAAAGCGATACGAGAACGTGGGCGAGTTGCAAACAGAATTGATCCATATCACATTGAGTGTTCACCATAAAATGATAATAAAATCAACAGGCAGCGGAATCATTAAAAGATTGGCGATTTGCGTAAGAGAAGAGGGATCACATTTTGAGCATTTAATTAATTAATTTACAAAAATACTTACGTAATTGACTACGGCACTTTCGTGTATGTTTTTAATTTGATTAAAATGATTAATTTAATGTTGTTCCTTTTTTAAAAAATACTATGTTACTTAAGCAAAGTTATTATTTTTTAGCTATTCTTTCGATTGGCATCATAGAAGTAGGATGTTTTTTTTTTTGACATTTAAGTCGGTTCGATTCCCAGACGAAGCAAGTATTTTTTAGAAAATCTATGAATGCAGAATTACTAACTTTTAAAAGGAACATAAAGTCTTCTTTCAGCAAAATACCCTATCTACGATATTTAAGGTACTTCCCCTTCATGTCCCATAAGTTTGGGACGCCCTGTATATTGAGAAATATGTGCTGGTTTCCTTACTATTACCTATCTGAACCAACGCCTATGAGCTGGGCAGTTATGGTCATTTATCAGCATCACTCTACATCACCCTGCTCCTCGCACGCGTTTTTCTTAGTAAAAGTATTAATGTTAATCCAGGTCTAAAATTTCATTCATGCCAAGTTTCAGCCTGATCTGTTCAAGTAGTTTTAGTGTTGTCTTGTGTCAAACACAATAATCTTCCCATCTACATAAACTTTTACCTCAGAAAGAAATTTTTTATAATACGGATTTATAACACACCCTTTATTTTCAGTGGATGATGATAGCGAACCCAAAAAGCTCTCACACAAACAAAAACAAAGAGCAGCTAAGCGAGCGAAAAAGAAGGCAGAATTAATAGAGAAGAAAAAGGTACTGAAAGCAGCAAAGAAAAATGTTGCCAAGAAAACTGAAGTTAAAATAGATGAAGGATCTGATGAAGAAACTGTAAAAGGTATGAATTATTTATTTTCACCATAGTTTCACAATTACAGTGAGAAATAACACCATGATACCATGACCTGTTCATCTAGTGCCCACAGTTGATGCATGAACCATGAAGTGTTCATTCATGAGATCAAATCAATCCACTTCATATGCTCTGGCTATGTCAATAATCGTTGTAAAAATACTGTCAAGTATTTGACTAATATCTGAGAACTGGGTACGAGTTAATTTACAGAAACATCAGAACAACTTATTTTTGCTGTTACAGGATTCACTGATGACAACAAAGAATGGCTCAAGCCCAAAAAAGCCCAGAAAGGCAAGCCAAAGCCGAAAGAAGAGTCTGAAAGTGAAGCAGGGTCTGATAATGAGGTCGAGGGCTCTGATAATGAAAGTGCAGGGTCTGAGGTAGAAAATGAGGAGTCAGATAATGAAGGATCTGATGAAGATGTCGATTCTGATGCTGATGTTGAACCAATATCTAAGAAGGGCAAGGAGAATTATAAGGTACTTACAGCTTGTAACACCTTAGGGCATATTCATCCATGGCTGAACGAGCCTCCCTGTAATAAGGGGGTTTTAACCACACTTGGCAGACGGATTAGTGTTTAATGGTTCACTGGCCGCCTGCAAGGGGACACTGCGGTGCATTGTCGACAGCTGACACCTTGATGGTGTGATACACGTCACGGCATTTAAACGGTGTACTTCATTTAGTTCTATACAGGGTGTTAGCGTAAACAGTCTTATCCTTGAAACCACGTATGTACACCCTTAAAATATGACGATACAAGTTATTTTTAAAAATAAAAGTCAATTAGTTTCGATGGAATTTCATAATTCATTTCTCTGCTATCCTACGTGATTTCATGGACACCCTAGTGACCTTATCACGCCGCGCCGCCCGCTCTCGCCTGTAGCCGGCTGGTGGTAGGTATCGAACCATTCGAATTGTAGGTACCTACAACTTGTGATGGAACTTTCCCTTCATACTTTTCCTGGCTTAGGACAGGCAAAAATAGCTACTCTAACACATTTGCCAGTAAGTAGGCTAAAGTAGGTAGGTGCTTTTACTTACGTACTTTTACTTTAGTAGGTACGTAGCCTTTGTGTAGCCGCTAGGATCGTTTCCCGGCTTGGCACACGTTGTTCTGGGAACCGCTCTGCGTACATCGTACGAGCCAAGTTCATGTTGTCACCAGCGATGGCATAAAGTCGCACCATTTCAGTCCACTGTTCATTTGTGAACGACATCGTCACTTCTCTACTTAACACAATACGCGAACAAATCGGCACATCACAAATTAGCACGGAACGCGTCGTGACGTGCTCACTACCTAGCAGACGGGCCGCGACTGACGAGCGCGCGAGCGGCGTCTTTGTTTGAAACCGACAAAGCAGGCGAGCGGCGCGGACGCGGCGTAGGTATGTGGGCGGCGCCTTTAAGTCGGCGCGCGAGCGGGTCTTTGTTTGAAACCGACAAAGCAGGCGGCGTAGGTATAAATGTAGGGTGAAATGCTTTTATGATGTATGAGGATATTTTTTTCAAAATTATATAAAAAAAAAGTTTAGTTTTTTCATCGGTTTTGGACTCTGTTCATGATTCTGAACTTCTGGTTTCAACGATAAGACTGTTTACCCTTACACCCTGTATTTTATGAATGTTAGTCATGGTATTTATTTATATGGGCCTTAGAATTAGTTTTTACCATCAGCAGGTACTTTTCATGTATCATAAATTCATCATAACACAAGCTCTGCTTAGCTTGGGGCTAGATGATGCTGTGTGGATTGTCCAGCATTATTTATTATTTTCTTACATTGCCTGAAATAAATATTCATTATTATTGTGTAGGTCAAAAGTCAAATGTACTCCAAAGGAGAGGTCGATACTCTTATGCCACGACCCATCAGCTTATTTAGGTACACTATTCATTAAATATGCTTGTAGACTTAGTGTAAATAGCTTAGGCAAGCAATCTTAGACAAAAATTACTATGTCTTGTGAAATTAATTTCATAAATATGCAGGTCTCGACAGAGCCTACACATTTGCTCCCCTTGGAGTCGAGACCCTAGGTCCGTGGGGTACAGAGGCTCTTCGGGTTTTCAAAAAACTATCTGAGCGTCTGGTCGAAGCGACGCATGACCCGAGAGCTGGTGAATATCTGGCACAGCGTATCAGCATTGCCATACAGCGTGGCAATGCAGCCAGCGTCTTGGGGATGCTTCCGACTGGTGTTGATATGGATCAGTTGAGCTATCTGTAGACTGTTTGCAACAGTCGGCAGTAAGCTCAATTGTTTCAATTGTAAATACTAGTATAAATTGATTTCATAAACTCTTACTTCTAATAATTTATAATAATATAATAATAATAATTTATGCAGCAATATATGAAATTTTTTCAATTTTAGCCTGGCAAAAGATTTTTTAAGCTGTCCATGCTAGGGAGACTTTTATTAGTGGCAATCTAAAAATATATTAGTAGAATTAATAAAAATCACCTGTGTAATGTTATAATGTTTTTACATTTCAGGTTGGGACACTGGATGACTTATTTCAAGATTCAGATGCGGAAGTAGAAAATGGTGATGCATCATCAGATGATGCAGAAGCTGAGAGTAGCAGCAAACTAGAATACAACTCTGATTCCAGTGATGACAAAAGTGATGATGATGGCGATGATGATGATGATGAAGACATGTTGCCAATCGAAAAAGCCAACATCAAACTCAAGAAAAAACGGAAGCAAGACCAAAAACTTGCAGATGAAGAAATGCAAATAAACATTGCAAAGCAAGATGTCTTTGCATTCCCAACACAAGATGAACTCGAAAATCCAACCAGCCTTCAGGATATTCATCAAAGAATTAAAGATGTGGTCACAGTTCTAGGTGATCTGAAGCGATTGAAAGCCGAAGAAAAATCCAGGTGTGATTATACAGAGTTGCTGCTCAAAGATCTTTGCATGTATTACAGCTACAATGAGTTTCTGATGGAGGTTCTCATGCAAATATTCCCTGTTCAAGAACTAGTTGAGTTTCTAGAGGCAAGTGAAACTGCTCGCCCGGTTACTATCAGAACAAACAGTCTAAAGACAAGGAGACGAGATTTGGCCCAAGCTCTTATCAACAGAGGTGTTAATTTGGACCCTGTCGGTAAATGGAGTAAAGTTGGCCTCGTGGTCTACAGCTCAACGGTCCCAGTTGGTGCCACTCCAGAATATTTAGCAGGGCATTACATTCTTCAAGGCGCGTCTAGTTTCCTACCCGTCATGGCCTTAGCACCCCAAGAGAACGAAAGGATTTTGGACATGGCGGCCGCGCCTGGCGGCAAAGCCTCTCATATCGCCGCTATTATGAAAAATACCGGTGCATTATTCGCAAACGACGCTAATAAAGAACGCACTAAAGCGATCGTCGGTAATTTCCATAGACTGGGTGTTGTTAACGCTGTGATTTGTAACTATGATGGACGTGAGTTCCCACAAGTCATTAAAGGTTTTGACAGAGTGCTGTTAGACGCACCATGCACTGGTACAGGGGTTATCGCGAAAGATCCTAGCGTGAAAACGACTAAAGATCAGAAAGATATTCAAAGGTGTTTCAACTTGCAACGCCAGCTGTTGCTAGCTGCGATTGACTGCTGCAACGCTAAGTCGAGCACTGGGGGTTATATCGTTTATTCCACTTGTTCCATACTGCCTGAGGAAAATGAGTGGGTGGTAAACTACGCGCTTAAACGTAGGAATGTGAAACTGGTGCCGACTGGTCTAGACTTTGGCACAGAAGGATTCACTAAGTACAGACACCATAGATTCCACCCAACTTTGAAGTTGACGAGACGGTTCTACCCACACACACATAATATGGATGGATTTTACGTAGCAAAGCTGAAGAAGTTCTCCAATGTTATTGTAAGTACCAATATACCTATTTTTCAATCAAATGAAACAATGCAAAGAAGGGTGTTTGAAATTTTACCGGGATTTCGTAAAGTCTTTGTAACGCCGAGATATATTTTAAAATAAATGAATGAAAAAAAAATATTCTACAGTAAAAAAAGGTCAAGTGCGAGTTAGACTCGCGCACCGAAGGTTCCGTATGATTGTAACACCTTGCTTCTTGCCATATTTTACGATTCTAGGTCAACAGGAAGTACTGTTATAGGTTTTTGTCCATGGCGAGGATCAACTTTTTTTTTGTTATTTAACTACGATTTTACGATTTTCGGATTTTTCCCTTTACTTGTGCTCTATGACCTTGCTTCTTGCCAAATTTTATGGTTCTAGGTCAACGGGATGTAGCCTATTATAGATTTTGTGTGCAATCCCTTGGAAATTTCAAAATATTCGGACATAAACGGCTGTAACTTTTGATTGCGGGGACTTAGAAGTTTGTTATATCGCGGCTCCAAGAGGTTACCGGCTTGAGTATTGGATGTTAAATTAAATTCGATACCTCCACGCGTTCCTGAGAAAAGAGGGTTGACAGACAGACAGACAGATGGATAACAAAGTGGTCCTATAAGGGTTCCTTTTTCCTTTTGAGATACGGATCCCTACAAAATAGCAATATGTCTGTGGCAACCCCTCTAGCACAACTCTCAATACAATGTTGGTAAACATTGCTCCCATACTTAAAAAAAATAACTTAAATCATTATGCCTGCCTATGTTATCCCACTGCTAGGCAAAGCCCTCCACCATAGGATTTCATAGAATCACACTAATATTATAAATGCGAAAGTTTGGATGGATTGATGTTTGTTACCTCTTTACGCTGAACTACGAAACGGATCGGTCTGAAATTTTGCATACAGGTAATTCTAATCCTGGAATCAAACATAGGATACTTTTTATCCCATAAATCAGTTCCCATGGGATAAAAATCACCTATAAACGTTTATGGAAACAACGCTTGCGGAGCCGCGGGCATAAACTAGTAAGATAATAAATATTTGTTACAATTGAGCTAACTGCAGACAGTTGCAAACAATCACCCCGAAGCTCAACTGATCCAAATCCATAGACAAATAATAATAAATATACATGTTATTTGTAGCCAGAAGCAGTAGCTGACGAGGATGACGAAGAAGGCGAGAAGAAGGAAACAGAAGAAAGCACTGAAGCTACGCAAAATGGTAACACAGAATCTGATGGCTCTCAATCATCCGATATAGAGAAGAAAGTACCAGCTAAACGCCCAGCGGAGGACAAAGTCACTGGCCCACTAACGAAGAAAAATAAACAGGAGCCAAAGTGAGTATTGTAGATTATAATGTATTATTTTATTGTACCAGCTATTCTAGAACCGAATGGTCTGTTGCGTGACGATGGTAAGAGGGCCGACGGTAGAACACTAATCCCATGGGAGTTGGGGAGGTCTATTATGTGGGACGCTACATGCGTCGACACACTTGCGCCTTCCCATCTTCCGAGGACATCCGTGAGGGCTGGTGCCGGAAGCGCAAATCCTGCGCAGGTATCGACAGAGCCTACACATTTGCTCCTCTTGGAGTTGAGACCCTAGGTCCGTGGGGTACCAAGGCTCTCTGGGTTTTTAAAAAATGATTAAAGTGTCTGGTCGAAGGGACGCGTGACACGAGAGTTAGTGAGTATCCGGCGCAGCGCATCAGCATTGCCATATAGTGGGGCAATGCAGCCAGCGTCTTGAGGACGCTTCCGACCGGTATTGATTTGATATTTGAGCTACCTTTAGATTGTTTGCAACAGTGCAGTTAGCTCAATTGTTTCAATTGTAATTACTAGTTCAGAATAAATAAATAATGCTGGACAACTCACACAGTATTATCTAGCCCCAAGCTAAGCAGAGCTTGCGTTATGGGTACTAGACAACTGATATACTTAATACAATACTACCTAGATCTATAGATATTTTTTATTATACGTAGAAAACATCCAGAACGCCCTGGACAAATGTCTGCAGATCGTACAAACATTTGTCCCGAGGCGGGAATCCTCCTGCGTCGTAGGCAGAACCGCGACCGCCTGCGTCTAGAGACTTTTTGTCTGAGCGCTGCGTTAACGCTCACTGACGCGTGTTAGACGTGTTAGAAGTGTTTGATCGTTTGGTAAATTCCAGGATAGGTACAGTCGGCTGCAAAAATATGTATACACTCCCAAGTTTTCAATTTGACAAGACAAGTAAGTTTATAGTAATTGTGATAATTTATGTACCGCATTCTGACAACTACGATGATTACTTTGTACTAAAAACGTGTGCGTGGCCTTTTATTTGAAAAGTTCCGAGTAAAATAAAAGTTAAACCTTGGAAGTGTATACATGTCTGTGCAGCTGACTGTACTTAACTAGACGCGCGATTTGAAAACGCGCGTCAAAATTTTGCCATCTGAACATAGCCATAGGTGGTTTGGTCTGCGTGCGCCAGCATTATACGTGTAGTATGGTTAAAGACATATTACTTATATTATTATCATTTCATGCCACATCACAATGGTATGGCTCTACCTTTTTGATAACCCTTCCCGTATTTAAGTAAAACTTTTAGCATTCAGGGATATTTAGGCTATCTATACCCAATTGAAAGAATTAAAACCGAACCAGTTCATCCAAATTCAAAACTTTTATTCCTAGAATATCAGACAGCCAATTATAGATTTCTTGCTGTTTCAGACCACAACAAACAAAGGAGCAGGTGGCGGCTACATCTAACAATAAAAAGAAGAAACAAAAGAAAAACAAAAACAAAAATCAGAAAACGATATACAATTCACAATCACCGAATGTGAGTGGAGAACCTGATACTGAAAAGACAAATCTGTTCAAGCAAATTAAATCACAGGGTCCTGTAGATAAACGTGAGAAGAAAGCGCCAAGTGGTGATAACAATACACAAAAAAAGAATGTGCCCAAACAAAATAGTGTCCATAAACCAAACACAAACAGTCCTGGTAAAAAAAATAAGAAAAAAAACAAAAAAGGGAATGGTCAACCTGCAAATACCAAGGTTGATGTTACTGAACAAAATATTATGAATAATCAAAACACACAGAGTCCAGGCAGCAAAACTGCAAACAAACACAACAAAGGGAATAATCAACCCCCAAATATCAAAGTCAATGTTACTGAACAAAATAGCAGCAATATTCAAAACACACAAAGTCTGGGCAACAAGAATAGAAAAACAAAAAGCATAACTGTGATCGGCGTCAATACTTTGCCCAATACAAACCCTAGTCTAGTTGAGTCAAGTCCAGGAAAACACAAGAAAAATAAGAATAAAAAAGGAAATAAAGCTACGAGTCAAGTAAGCCAACTTAATTCACTGCCAGTGAAAATTACAGAGACCACCGAAAAAGAAATTTCTCAAAAACTGAAAAACAAGGACAAAAAGAAGAATAAGCAAATTGGACATTTCAACGCAAACAAGGGAAAGCAGGTAAAACCTGGAGGACAAGGTAAAAAGTTTAAAAAATAAGTTAGCTTGGCTAATGTGACTAAGGATAATTATTTTGAAATTAAAACTATTATTATATTAAAATATTGTTTTGAAGACTTAACAAAACCGCCAGTTCCACATATCTCTGATACCTACTGAATGATTATAACAGTGAATATAAGTGGAAAAGTACCTATCCCCCGTAGTAGTAGTAGTAGGTGGGAAAAAAAATCTGTTCTTCCCTACCAGTAGGGATATGTGGAACTGGCGAAAAAAACCCGATAAATAAAAATATGCACTCAATATTATATTTCTGTAAACTTATAAAAGAAATATTACCCTAAAAATTTACAATAATCGTAAGAGTACATATATAAAAGTTAACAATAATAGTAAGAATACACATTTAAAAATTAACAATAATAGTAAGAATACACATTTAAAAATTAACAATAAAAGTAAGAAGACGCATTTAACTAAGTCATAGGTGTTTGGTACTGAACATAATTTAAATCGATCGTTGATGCCTCTTGTTGATAATCAGTGGACGTGCTCGATGGTGGTGGCTCCAGCGCTAAAGCACGTTCGTGTTCAAGTGCTCGCGCTGCCATAAACTCTTCCAATTCTGCCAACCGTTTTTGCTTTGCAATAATGCTCAGTCGATATCTATCGAGGCTGTCCGCCAAATATTTAATAGGATCGGTTGGTTGGGTCAACACGACATCAGCAATACATTTCTTTAAAGCATCCCCTACTGCATGTTTCAAATACATGGTTTCCTCCAAAACCGGAGGTTCTCGAGGACAGTAATTGCCTCTGGGCATTACTTCTCCAATCAACACCAGATTACCGAGACCATCATGAACATATTCATCTTCGGAATACTTTTCTTTGTATATTCTTTCGCCCTTCTTGTTGAGGTAGTAGCGACCTAGACGATCATATCCGTATTCAACATTGTTATCGATCTCTGCGATTTTGACCATGAAACCCTGTTTACACAGACGGTATTCGCTAGCGCTAGCATTTCGTTTATACACTCGCTCTCGTTGTTCATTGAGGTAGTAACGGCCACATTCGTCGTAATAATAAATGTGCTTTTTGTCGTCCACTGGGATGAGTTCGTTCCGATCGCTAAGCTGGTACAGTTGATCATCACCTTCTAGCGTGTATATTTTTCTTCCGTACTTGTCTACCGAGAAATGACCATTATCATCAGAGAAAACTTCCTTTATATCTGTAGCACTTAATATGGATATGATTGATTTTCGTTTGTTATCCCCATGAATTGCAGTATTCCATAACATTACTAATCGTTCCACGAAACGACACCGTTCGGCTTGGGGTAAAAAATGATTGAAAATTTGCATATTGGCTTCGATCTCAGGGTCATTCCCATTGCTGGCACTTCTTTGACTCTTGAGGCAGTTTAAGGATAATTTTAAATTTTCTAGAGATTGTAGCCTTTCCGCTAAGTACAGAGTTTTATGTTCAATAGCCATGACTGCTGACGATTCTTCCTTTTTCAATCTGGCTAAGCGATCTTCGAGGTATTTTATTTTCTCAATGACCCTAACGATGTCCAAACCGCGAGGATTGCTGTCTCTTAATGCGACCATCGCAAGTTGCTGGCCTTTAGCAGCGAATTTTTTTGCTGCTTCGATAGCTTCAGGACTAGGACAGCTTGCTACTTCGTCTATGATGTCTTCTAGTGTTTTGACAAGGTCACAGGGAGATAAAGGTACTTTGAGATTAACTATTTTGATGAATTCAATAGCTAGATGGTTATTGAGTTGGTCCAGCCAGTTCAAGAGTTCTTCGATTTCACCATGTATGATAACGTAGAAGTCTCCCTGGTCTGACTGGTTGCTCAGGCATCTTTGCTTGTCTAGGAGGGCATAGTGGACCAGTTCTCGCAAATCTCCCATGGTCTCGATCTCGGCTTGCATCAGTCCCTGTTGAGTGCGACTCAAGGTAGGTTTCTGCTGTTCGATGTATCGTTGAAAGTTCGCCTGCCTTTTTCGAACGCAGTCCAACGTGAAATCAATTGTTTTGAGTATTACATCTCGTGATGTAGCGTTCACCCTTTTGTTGAAGCATTCTATTTCCTGGACAGCTTCAAGCCACCCGAGATGGAATGAGTTAATAACTTCTGTGATTTGTTCTGGAGGTGCATTCTGCACGAGAAGACTCCTCATCTCGACCAAGGAATCGAAGATGTTGCTCGCATAATCTTTTAGGGTGAGGAGTATAACGGGTCTCTCGTACGAACGTTTTAGTTCCTTTGATATAGTAAATAGAAATAATACCGCGCTCTCCCGATTCATTCTGGTAAATTATAAAAAAATTATAGATTCCTAATAACTTGAAAAAACGAACGAAAAAATGAGAAAAATCAAGAAAAAATACAACTAAAAACAATACAATTAAAAGTTTTCTTGACAGTCATGTCGCCATTATAGATCATTTTGTCACCACGATTTGTCACACCTCTGTTTACATCATGGTCAATAAAATATATGTTAGGCACATTAGAAAAAAGTTTAAAAGCAATAAGTTACGCGTGAAATAGGTTTGTTGGATTGTCCATTTTACACGTTCTTTTATCCATACTTTACACAGGTACTTTTACTTTTGCATTTACATAATAGGTACCTACCTATGGTAAATGCAAAAGTAAATCTGTCTGTATGGAACCTTTGCAATGCCTAGGCGGACGGATATTAGTGAAATGAAAAGAAGATAAATGAGAAGGGAAGAAGTCTCGCTCGAGGAAAAACGCGTGCAAAGGCGCGGTTCATAGAAGATACCCAGTTAATTAAAGAAGATTTGCTATACCTAGGTACCCGTAGGTTAAGGCGAATAGTAGGGTGAATAGTGGCGCCACTACATATTTAATTTTATAATTACGTTATACAAAGGAATTATCAAAAAATCGGACCGCGCGTAGACGATCTATCATAAGCTTTTTTTAAATGTATCTTTAATCGTCTACGCGCGGTCCGATTTCTTGATAATTTCTTTGTATAACGTAATTATAAAATTAAATATGTAGTGGCGCCACTATCCACCCTACTATTCGCCTTAAGTAGGTATATATACTTATTTAAATCTTGTAACCTACCTAGTAGGTAGGTACCACATACCATACCTGAATTTTCTGAACCCAGACCCTATATAAATATAAGTGGATTCCGTACCTAATTTACTAATATTATGTACAATGGTTTTTTGTTATTATAGTGCGTAACCCACACTCAGGGTAATATCTAAGAAATTAAATAATATCGCAAAAATTATGGTAAGTTTGTATATTAATGTTTCCCCTGTAGGTGGAGCTAACGGCGCTAGAGACCATAGGAAGTCCCAAAGATTTTCGACTCCTACGTCACTTGACCTCGTGGTGTAGTTGGTTAGCACATTCCCGTACTGAGGGAAGGATGCGGGTTCAAGTCCCGTCGAAGTAGAAAATTTTTGCGATGTTATTTGATTATGTACAATCACACTAATATTGCGAAAGTTTTGATGGATGGATGGATGGATGTTTGTTACCTCTTCACGCCAAAACTACTGAACAGATCGGGCTGAAATTTTGCATACAGGTAATTCTAATCCTGGAATCAAACATACTTTTTATCCCCTAGATCAGTTCCCATGGGATAGAAATAACCTTTAAACGTTTCCATAGAACTAGTACCTATAACTTAAATTGCCGAACAGGGTTCATTGTCCAGAAACATTGTTAGGTAGGTTAGCTTTTGATGATGACATTTTTTTAAATTGTGAATGTGTAGCCGCCGGATTCTAGCCATCATCCCGTTTGTAGAATAGTTAGGCCGATCCCAAACGGCGCTGCTAAATTAATTGCCTATGCCGATTGCTGGCCGATCAACGTTCAACAATATATTGTCGAATAAAATTAATTAGATATTCCGAAATAACAGCGTTCAAAACGAACGCTGTTTTGCAATCGGGCTAGCCATTCTACAAACGGACTGATTCTCCGATCCAGTGGCGACAATCTGCCCTCCTTACGAAGAGTGCAGTAACTAGTTACTAGTGCAGTAACTATGTAGTTACTGCACTCTTCGTAATAATGTAGAGCATAGCCGTTGACTTGACTGGTCCTACTCCACGTACCTACAAATCAACAAAATCAATTTCAAGAACTGGTAAAAACGTTGATTAACACAAAGCTCGTACGATACCTATAAAACAAATGTAGTTCAAAGTAGTAAAGGTGCCATTGCTACGCCTCCGTTTGTGCTCGTAGTAGGTGTGGTACTTGAATCTTAAAATATAAACCACGCAGCTTTGCCCGTAGCGTAAATGCTGAAAAACATGAAGCGCGTTTTCCCACGGGTCGTTGGGATAACTCGGGGAGCTTTGCGGGGCGGGCACCGGCGCTACGCCGTATCTGTTCAACGCGGGCCGCGAATCGCGCAGCTCCGCGACCCCTGCACGGAAGCTGCCAGTCGCTCGCGGGCCGCGTCTACGAAGACACCTATCGCGTCACGTTATTCCACACCACACGGTATAATCAGTTATCCCCTAAGTTATAACTAAAAGTGCTGACTAAATCCAGTTTTGTAAGTAAAAGTGCTCGTTTCGTTTCCCTTGGTGCGGTATTGACCGGATGAAAGTAGGGTGGGTCGCTTCGCCCGGGAGGCTGTTCCGCGCAGCATCCGCTCGCCATGTTTGACTCTTCTCGTATCTTTTGTTTAAATTATGCCCTAGTTTTCCGTGAAGCTGAATTAAATGTTGTGTTTCATTATGATAAGGACATCTCTTAATTTATCTCTTATCTTTCAGTAGGTAGATAGGTACCCGGAAAATTCGTAGCGTCGGTCCTTTCCTACCTATGAACAAGTAGCTAGGTACATAGGTGCATTGACCCGTCAACGAATTTTCTATAGGTCGGTCGGGAGGTACCTTAGCTACACATTCTAGCTCTATATATATATTAATGCCCTATTAATGAACAATAATAGGGTAGATTAGATACAAAATCAAAGCTCTTTAATTTACGTATCGTTTTATTAACTAAAAAATAATATTATTCTAATATTACCTACCGTAACGGAGTCTTAGAGAAGAATAGAAAAGTAATGTACCTATTAATATTTCTCTCGCTCGAACTAGGTATAGCCGTTTATTTGAACCATACCCAAGAGTGAAACCAATATCAAACACAATTAAAATCATAATTCAGAACACCATCTAATTATTGAAACTGAAATTGGACAAACACTTTGTAGTAAGTATTACTTACACAATATCATATCCAACACCTGACATAACAGCTTCAAGAATTAATTAACGCTATTTAACCAGAAGTTGCGCATGATATCGGGTTTACATATTTACCTATGTAAACCCAATATCTATCCGTGGCTAGACTAAAATCTTACTCTACTAAGTTAGACAATCTATTGCATGCTATGAAATAGTCTACGACGAAACTCGTACCTTACATCATGGAGTTGCGTGAATTATTTAATTTACTAAAGGCGAAGCGACCGATACGCGCGGCGTTTTCTTCTTCGACGTGCATTTTGTGCTATTGGGAAAGCATTTTCAGGAATTCAAGAATTTCTAGATATGGTTGGTGATATAGATACTGGTTATTGGTAATGCACTTTTATTGACGACCTCGGTGGCGCGGCGGGCGAAGGTCCACCTGCGGCGCAGGAGGTTGCGGGTTCGATTCCCGCCTTGGGAAAAATGTTTGTACGACCTACAAATATTTGTTCCGGGTGTTCTGGTCGTTTCTATGTATAATAAAAAATATCTATCTATGTAATGTATTATATTATGTACTTACCTATATCAGTCATCTAGTACCCATAACACAAGCTCTGCTTAGCTTGGGGCTAGATGATGCTGTGTGGATTGTCCAGCATTATTTATTTATTTATTAGGGAAAGTAAGATTGCTGAACTTAGAATAAATTATACTCAAACACAGTAGATGCTCCGGAATTCAGTACGAGCGATATTGAACTGAATGACAGTGGTATAGGTACTCCACTGTCAGTCAGTATTATTATTATAGTATATTATTATTAGTATATTTTATATTATGTATTATATGTATGTATTGTATATTTAAGTAATACGCCACCGCCTTTACATGTACAACTGCTTCGTGTCCATCTCAAGGTTGTCTGGAAGACATCGCTCTTAGCGATAAGGCCGCCCATCGTACAACTCTGTATCTCTCTTTTCCTTTATTTTTATTTATGTATTTTCTTGGTGTGCAATAGTGTTATTGTATTATATTATACACGGACATATTGTACATGGTCGGGTATGTCCGAGTCAATTTAATACCTACCTCCTTCATTAATCCGGGTCCGGTTTCCGTAAGGGAGTTGCTCACGGAGATGTCCAATTCAAACAGCTCTACTGAGCGTTGCGTACCTTCAGGTAATCATAGTAGGTACCTACCTATTTATTCAGCAATCCTATTACAACACAAACTTGTGAGAAGGTCCTAAAAAGGTTACCCTACCACCTACGAGAACTTGAACTTATTCTTTTTCATAAATTCGGACATAAACCACCTTAAGATTTTATTACATAGGTACGAGATTGGCTTTGCGGAAAGTTCGTCTAAAACAATTCGACTAAAACAGTTCGACTTAAAACACAATTGGACTAAAAACATTTCAACTAGTAACAATTCGTCTAACGACTAAAACAATTTGTTTTAAGAACGAAAAATTACATATAGGTACACACCCTTTCAGTCACAGAGTCGCCACGAACCCCCCGGTGGATGGCCTACAAGTCGGGTCAAATCAAGGTCTTCGTGCTTTAGTCGAATTGTCATTAGTCGAAATGTTTTTAGTCGAATTGTGTTTTAGTCTAACTGTTTTAGTCGAATTGTATTAGACGAATTGTTTTAGTCGATTTTTCCGTAGACGACGAGATTGCACCTTGTGTATTGACATTGATATATGTATGGCCATTCATAATATTTTCAATCAATGAGCTCTTTATCAACATCCCGTTCCCGTTGAAAAATCGCCGAGGCTCGCTCGAGAGACCATTGTCAATGACATTTTCCTGCATTTAATTGTGCTTACCTAGTTCCTTCATGCTTTATTATGGCAATACTAAAATGGCTGGAACATGGTACTAGGACAGGACAATTTTGGTGGTAGGGTTTCATCCCGGTCAAGGGTAGCCTAGGGCTGGTAGGCGGGTTTGCAGTGATTTTCTCCCATGTTAGAGTGTTAGCTGTCTCAAAGGTCGATATCCGGCTTAATTGAATCCTTCGGGGTAATCTGATCGACTGTCTGGCTAAGGAATTGAGTGCTGGCTGATCTGACTTTACACTTACTTAAATAGATTTGTGTTAAAGTTATCTTCTATCTTTAGATCTTCAAAGGGATGTTGGGGAAGGGATTAGGGATTGTTATGAAGCCTTTGCTTCGCTAATACCTTCTTTCATCACCATTGACACCTATAAAATAGAGCATGAAACAAAATTAATTGAAAGTAGAGTTCCAATTTTCCTCGCCCACGGTACGTACATTACCTATTTATTTTCTTTTACGGGAAAATAGAAACCTTACATACTTTCCTACTTACTTTACGCAACTTTTATCAGGAGCATGAACTTTGGTTCCTTACTTTCATGACCAAATCCCTTGAGCGCTTTCGGTTCACCGCACTTAAGTTGGGTAGGTAGGTAACTTAAGTATGCTACCCGCCTTGCAGAGAATATAACATAATACGAGCTAGGAGTAGGTAATTTTTACGGGCTACTTATTTATTATAGCAGAAGATTGTTTACCTAGCTTATATTGAATTTTCTTTTACCCTGATAATGTGTGTTTTCACTCTATCCTACTAATATTATAAAGGTGAAATTTTGTGCCGTTGTGAAGATGCTTGTGCGAAGACAACGTCAAAACAAAACCTACTGAATAGAAAGAGGTGTAATTTTGCACGTTGCACACATAAAAATCTCATGGAATAACATAGAGTACTTGTTTCCCAAAAAACGCGTATGAAGTTGCGGGCAGAAGCTAGTTTAAAATAATACTCATCTAGTTTAGATATGCACAATAGTTTGGTCTAGCTGGATGACCTAACATTTATTCCATTCCATCAATTATCATATCACGACCTTGAGACATAGGTAAGCATAATTAGGAGAAAACAACAAATGATATAGATATATCCAGATTATAATAATAAAGTTACACAATTAATTTGATGTGTTATGCATGCGACATTTACCAAACGAGGCAAAACTTATCGCTTACACAACTTTCACAATTCTATTCATCTGCTCGGAGGATGTAGGTAGGTATCCATTTTGCATTTCGGTTGACTAAAAGTCATTAAAAATTAATCGATTTGTACAAACGTTAATAATAAAAAGCACAATACAAGTGAAACAAGATCCATCAAGTGCGAGTGTAACTCGCGCGCCGAGGGTTTCGAACGTTTGTCAATTATACAAATATGTACCTACCTACTAAAGGTACCGGTAAGACACTTCGCTATATAATGAATACCTAAAAATAGTAGGTCCAACCTACATTTCCTGTATGGATGGTTTAACTTCGGAGACGGTAGGTATTGGTAATTTGTTTGACCTAATTCAAAATCACATCACATCACTCTAATAAGTATTATAAATGCGAAAGTTTGTGATGCAAACAAAACCCGGACATGTTTTGCAGTGTTTTGTTTTTTGTGGTGGCGCGAATGAGAAAGAAAGAAAGAAGAAAGAAAGAAAGAACTGAACGGATCGGGCTGAAAATTCTAATCCTGGAATCAAACATAGGCTACTTTTTATCCCATAAATCAGTTCCCATGGGATAGAAATCACCTTTAAACGTTTCTATAGAAACAACGCGTGCGAAGCCGCGGGCAGAAGCTAGTAATTCATAAAGTATGTAACCTACACGAATTTCAAACACTGTTCTGTAATGTACAAACCTTTCATTTGATGCCTTACTCGGCGGGCTAGCCCCCCCCTTTTTTTAAACGATTCCCCCCTTTTTGACCATTTTTCAAAAAGCCTTTTAAGTAGTACTCACAGACTTCTCTATATTGTAATCTCCGGAGAGTAAGGGGGGGAGGGTAATTTTTCGACTTTTTTCCAAATATTTCAAAAACCTACAGAACTAGCGACAAAGCGGCATAGGGTTTTCGGAACCGATCTCGAAACCAAGCTGAGTTTGAGAAAAAATAGTGTGTTAGTATGTTAGAAACTAGATTGGGCGTGTTTAATGATGACTTTGATACAAAAACGATGTAGAGAGATCTCTGTAGGAAGAATAACCTTACTTCGAACTAAAGATAATTTATTCTGCGTGGTCGGTCCAAGTCTCGCCTGGAAGCGGCAACAGTTTTACTCGTAGTCCTTTTTATAGTATTTAATGAAACGTCCATTCTGGCTGCTGTCCAAGCCTTCTCCAATTGAGAGGTGAACATAACCGTTTATTTCGGAAAGCTACCCGAGAACTATCTCTTTACGATGCGATTATTGTCACGTGTAATTACTGTGTGTCTATTGTTATTTATGAAGATAGGAGGTGGGAAGTAGACTTTCGATTACTTCCTTTCTTATCCTACTAATATTATAAAGCCGAAAGTTTGTGAAATCTGAATTTATGTGATATCTTACTACAAGTCAGGAGGAACAGCAAACACGTGTAAACTTTCTCTTCTTTTATTTTATGCAAACACAATAATTTATCAGTACTGACTTACTATAACAACACATCAGATAATTATGACTACTCGTTAAAGTCTTGAAATAGAATGAATGCCCGCTCGTCTGTCCTGGCATTTTATAGGAACCCCGACTCAGCGCTCTGCCGCGCATCGGGACTCGTCGGTTTCAGAATATTCCTACGTAAACACCCGTCGGTTTGGCTCGGGTCGCTTCGAGTTGGAATATTCCGACATAAACAATCATCGGTTTGGTTCGGGTTGCTTCGGTTTGGTACTTTCCGACGTAAACAAAGGTCGGTTTGGCTCGGGACGCCTCGGATAGGAAGTTTCCTACACGAATCACCCTGGCTGGGTTGCCCTGTGTCTCACGCCAGCCGTTATTTATGGAGAATTTCCGCTAAATTTACTAATTTATATAAACAAAGCTTACAAATTCGTCCATCCTGATAATCAAATCACGACCTCGTGATATATACTCAATAAGCGTACATACATACTGTGTAAGCGTGCATGTGATTATAGACAGGCACTGTTGAAGTAGTGTCGAACCAGGTGAGTTTGACACAAAATCGATAATTCTTTGAACCCATATCCATCTCTACATCTAGGAAGATCCAAATCGAATAGATAGGTATTCTTATATTCATTAGCAGCTAGGAGTCAAGAAGGTCAGGATCAGGAAGTTGGCGGTGTTACATCTTCGTTGCCTCGTAAGGTACGTCAAGCTTGGTCCTGCACCTGATCTCGCCCTGGTCGTGTCAGTCTGCCATCTTATCTCATTATGAGAGTGAAGGAATAGAGAGTGTACTTATTATGATACTATGTCCTGTGCACATACATGGCTGCTCTTCATTTAGAGACACACACACACACTTCTTTTTGTTATGATACAATACTACAAGACATTTTATTAAAGTATGTTATCGTATCCTTTTTGTAACACTTTGTGTTATCATTACTGCATTATTACATTGCTAGGTACCATACTACATTATCGTATCATTGATCATTGACTTTGTGTCATAATTAGATTCATTAATGCGTTATTACATTGCTAGGTACCATACTACATTATCGTATCATTTATCATTGACTTTGTGTCATAATTAGATTCATTACTGCATTATTACATTGCTAGGTACCATACTACATTATCGTATCATGGATCATTGACTTTGTGTCATCATTAGATTCATTACTGCATTATTACATTGCTAGGTACCATACTACATTATCGTATCATGGATCATTGACTTTGTGTCATCATTAGATTCATTACTGCGTTACTAAGTTGCTAGATACCATACTACATGACCGTATTATTGATCATTGACTTTGTGTCATCATTACTGCATTACTACATTGCTAGTTACCATACTACATTGCTAACTTTAACATATTGTGATTGTTTTAATACTACTGTACTATTATAAGCTACAAAAACTGGTAGGTTAATTGATTCTACTAATAATATGAATCAAAACAAATCATATTTTAATCATGACGTCTTTCGTGTCATGTAATAAATTTGATCCTTCAATTATTTCAAACTCCAATCTCTACTACAATACTAGAACCAGAGTATTACGGTTCAAATCAGTTTCTATTTCAAACGTTATTTACATGATCATCATCATTTACTTATACCTCGTCCTTTAATAATCTCAATTTCCAATCTCTACTACAATGCTAAATCCACAATATTATGGTTAAAATCAGTTTCGTTTTCAAACGTCATTTTACTTTTTTTTTTTAAACGTCATTTTGCCTTTTACTTTTCTTTTACTACAATGCTAGATCCACAATATATGGTTAAAATCAGTTTCGTTTTCAAACGTCATTTTACTTTTTTTTTTTTAAACGTCATTTTGCCTTTTACTTTTCTTTTACTACAATGCTAGATCCACAATATATGGTTAAAATCAGTTTCGTTTTCAAACGTCATTTTACTTTTTTTTTTTTAAACGTCATTTTGCCTTTTACTTTTCTTTTTATCGTATTCGTCCGGTTTATCGCTTTATCTATTTCATTAACTTTTTCTATTTCAATGATATATTTTACTATTATTCACTACTCATAACAGAACTGTTTTTTTTTATCGAAATTATTATTTTTCATCTTCCCTCAAATTTTTTTCATCAGAACTTTTTTATTAAATTGTATCCCTTATCGGTTCCTCTGTCACTCATATTACGATCATTTAAATTTAGATACGGATGAATATTTTCGTAGTCTTTTAATTGCCCTTACCATTGTTTGGTGATTGGCGTGTCTTCTACAGTCTATCTCCCATTACTTAATAATTTACAATAGGAATTTTGTTACAAATTATTTTTTTACTCAACCCGGACATAAGGTCGATCGGTCTACCCAAACCTAAATTGGCACGGTTTACATCTACTCTTATTTACGTTCCTTTGGCAACTGCAGACTGCATTATTTCAATATTTCTTTTTTTATTGCAGCTTACAAAATAAGCACACAGAGAAGTAAAATTTTATAAAAACTATTATCAATTAGGTGCGTCACTTTAATGTGGTTTTCTGCATCTGTTCTAATGTTCTATAGATTCTGAGAATTATACTTTGTTTTTCTTTTCATTTTCTTATTAATTGGACACCTTATCTATTTTAATTGGACACCTAAAAAAGCGGCAAGCATTAATTCTATTGCTGCATTGACTTTTCTTCTACTCATCAATCTGTTATTTCTTTTTTTTTTTTTTTTGCATTTCTTTCGTTTTAATTTATTTGACAATTCATTATGAATGTAAGCGGCAATTTTATTATTATTATTTATTTGACAATTTTACTCTAGTATACCTATGTGACATTATGTATTATTAACTTCTTATAATAAATTAATTTTATTTCTTGCATTATTTCATTTCTCTATACCTAAGTATATGTTATTTCATTACTTTTAGTTTAGTTTGACTAAGCCCTTACAACAGCATATTTTGACATACCTTAAAATTTATGTTACTTCGACAAAAATACGATTTATTTGTTTTTATTTTGTAGCCTTTTACAACCAATCCCTTTGATATTTTGTTTCTTTTGCGCATTGTCTCTGTTTTTTTTTTTGTTCAACCCCTTAATATTTTGTTTCCTTTCTCATGAATTTGAGTCTAACCAATAATGTGAAGTATGATACAAACAACTGTAACGACATCAAGTATAATAATGTGTACCTAAGATAGTATTCTAGGACTCTCTTACATTTTTTTTTTAAATATTTGTTTTCTTTAATTAGGTATCACTATAGAACCCTGCTTATCAATAATGTTGCTCAATCCACAAATAAAATCACAATTTTACTAAATGTTTTTTTTTTTCTTTTTGTATGCCGAATTATTCGGTGAATTATATGGAATGGAACCAACTTTGAGAATAGAACTTGTAAGTATAAAAGCAGTTTTCATGCAACAAAATGATTTTATGTGATTTTTTTTTTTTAATTCAGATTTGATTATTTATTTTTAACTCACGCATGTAATATCTTCATTTATTTAGATTAGTTTTCAAGCAGGTATTTTATCATTGTACCATAATTCAGACCACATTTCTAGATTTGCCTTATAACCTTATTTCATAGTTATTAAATGATATGCTTTTACTGCTCTATAAAATCTCATTATGTTGTGTATGCATGTTTTGGATCGCAATCTAGTCTAAGAACTAAGAAGCTTAGTTATAATTATTTTCAAAATTAGTGTTATGATTGTTTTCTGTTTTGCATGTCAATATAAATAAATAAAAAGAATATTATTATGATGATGTTCTGTCCCTTTGTTAGTTGTTTATCAATAAAGGCTTCAAAAACTACCAAGCTTTGAACTGTAAATGCAAATCTATCGGCTTTAGTCTGACAGGGCACCCAACAAAAACACCTTGAGTACCTATGTCAATATATATTTTTTTTTTACAGATAAGTGGACAAAGTCATCTTTACATGTTTTTAGAATCTGCCATCACACTTGATTTGGTATTGACCATTTTCCCCGCTTTCAGTAATCATGGGTATAATAGGAACAAACAATTCAGTTCTAAGCAAAAGTTTTTCACCCTAAGTCTTGAGTTTGTAGACTGAAAAGTTTTGAGTCAAGTGTATCTTATAATATAACCCAAATAACAAGTACTATTTTCGTCCTAGCAGTGAATTCATTCTTTGAATGTAATTGAATTAGGGTAGGGCGTGGCAATCAAAATTTAACCAACGCCATCCTATAATGAATAGACGCCACCCTCTATTTGATATTTGACTTTACCTGGTTGCCCTCTATAACAAGAACGTATATAAATGTCTCCGTTAAATTTTACCCCACAGTCTACTTTAGCCAAATGCAAACCCAAGTGAGACAATTTACCATTTGCAGCAGCGAAGCCCTTTTTTTTTTTGCTCCCTTTCATCATATCTACCTAATTTTAGACAAGCTAGTTTTTTTTTTTTTTAAGTTTAAAATATTTGGATATGAGGCTGCTCAGTTAATGTTTCCACCAATAAGGGTAATTTAAGGAACTGACCCGGCAACACAGCGACACTGTAGGTACACCCTGAATCTGAATTAAGACCTAAGCTGAACCAAGTGAACTTTTGCCCAGTCAAAACCTAACATCAGGTCACTAGTAGCATCGTCTATTTTGCGAAAGATTTACCTTGTAACACTTTCTTTAACAAACACTTAGTCACTACCCGAGTCGACAAAACATACAGTATCCTGTTCATTAACTTTTAACTTTGTACTGTAGGAACATATTTGTACCCTGTGATCCCCTTACCACAATCTCAAAAAAAACCATACTGCATCATCTAGCTCCAAAGTAATCAGAGCTTGTGTTACGAGTAGGTACTGATATTACTTTCTACATTTTTTTCTTTAATTTTTGTGCATATAGCTACTAAGTGCCCTTCCAGTAGGTTTGTTTGAGGTAGATGAGACCGAGATGAGTTTTGTAGGTTCAGCAATTTATTTTCCTTCGGAAGGAATTACAAGGCTAAGTTGTGTGGATGTCACTATCAAGTTTTACCTACACGCTAAGAATAATACCTGTATGCATACAAAAGTTATATGAATTAAGAGTGGTATGCCACTCTGAATAAATAAAAGTAATGTACTACTAATACTTCTATTATGCGATGTTAATTAGTCTTGTAGGTAGGTAATAAATTTCGTAATAATTTTAACTTAGTATTGTTTTATGTGTAGGTATGTATCATTTGTATTGTTTTAAGTTATAGCCGTTATAGGCTATAATTATCAAAAGATAGATTATGTTTACTCTCTTTCTTATGTTGGTAGGTATCGGTGAATTTTATATATTTATGTTTATTGCTGTTTAGATTTTATGTTTTTATTGCTGACTTCACAAGTATTTAAACAAGCCAAGTATGGCTTAAAAACCCATCACAATTTATGTTTTACATAGTACTGCCTGGTGAGCCAATGGTTATATTTTTATTGATTTTGTTTTTCAAAGAGTGGTTAATTTTCAATTCAGTTTTATGACGTTAATTTAGAAAGTTTTCCCTATTCTGAAAAGCACATGAGGTGCAGTGAAGCTCTTTAACACCTACGTAAATTCAGTCGAAAGTCTCGCCGTCGTCGTCCAAGCTGCCTGGAGTTCTCTTGCCGTTCATCCCGAGGTCTGTTGTAGTGGCGATCCGCTTCAAAATCAATATCTGGTGTCCGGTGTCGGTGGAGGTTAGACTGATTACATCTCAGTCTGCTTGATGACGTATCCTCTCGCGCTGCTGCACGATCGGCGAACGACTTCTCGAGTAATGTGGCATTGAGTTATAATAAATAATAATGCTGGACAATACACACAGCATTATCTAGCCCCAAGCTAAGCAGAGCTTGTGTTATGGGTACTAGATATCTAATAGACATAATACAATACACTACATAGATAGATATTTTTTTATTATACATAGAAAACATCCAGAACACCCTGAACAAATGTCTACAGATCGTACAAACATTTGTCCCGAGGCGGGAATCAAACCCGCAACCTCCTGCGTCGCAGGCGGACCTTCGCTCGCTGCGCCACAGAGGTTATCAGTTGCACCTAGCTGCAGGGTAACGCCTCGTAGATTCGCGGGGACTGCTGAATGAAGAACACGTTGTAGAGGAGCCCGTGTCCGCGACTTGAAACGCCTAGGATTCCTAAGGTCCACTGCAATATGGGGTGACTCTGCAGATGGGCCAGCTTCTCCCTCGTTTTCTTTCATGTACCTCCCGGGCTGAAAAATAATTTTCAACGACATCAATTGTTCAAAAAAAGGGTCGTGATACTTCTTTTTAGGTGAATATTGTCGTTAGTAGGTTTTAATTTAAGGTATGTAACTTAATCTAACCAATGTCACTGAAACCCTGTTGAAGTTTTTAACCTAAGTTAATTTAGGTTTGCTATCCTCTTCAGAAAGCCACGTTGTTGTATAAAAAGAAACGTTCGTACTTACGTACTTTTTTTTAAATTAAAACCATAGGTAGTTAAATAAATTTTAAACCTATACATTAGAAACATAAAACGTAAAACGCTGATAAGTACTTCCACTTCTTTTACCCAAGTAGGTAGGTACAACTTACTTGTAACATTCATAAAATCAATGTTTTCTAGTCCAAGTTAAAACTACATATCATTGGAAATATAATTTTAGAAAACTCTTATAATAAAATAAGAGTATAAATGAATGACATTAATTGGAACTACCTACATCATGATTTCCAATAACTTGTAAAACTCAAAAAAAAGCGATCAACATTGCGTACTGATTTATGTTACATTGTCGTTTGTTTTAAACAGAATCACATAGATATTGATATCGCTGCTTGCTAAAAGCACCAACATTCTCCAATTTTCTAGTAAATTATACGATCCTCGACTATTTGCCATAGGTAGGTATGGATGGGTTGGCAGTTGTAGGTTCGAGTTTAAATTGCCATTAAATGGCCTGCTTGGCACTTGAGTGCCAAGTATATGAGTCATGGAACAAAAATCAAGCAAGAAGTATATACTATCTGGTATAGGCAACCACACTTTGTCGAATTGTTAACATTATCATCTAAAATGACTGGCCAAATGGTATAAAATGTAAAATATACTGGGCGTGTAGAAAAGATTAGTAACAGAACTAATTACGTACCTTTTCTTTGGAAGAATCCCACTTCTGACTTGATATCTTACTACAAGTCAGGAGGAACAGCAAACACGTGTAAACTTTCTCTTCTTTTATTTTATGCAAACACAATAATTTATCAGTACTGACTTACTATAACAACACATCAGATAATTATGACTACTCGTTAAAGTCTTGAAATAGAATGAATGCCCGCTCGTCTGTCCTGGCATTTTATAGGAACCCCGACTCAGCGCTCTGCCGCGCATCGGGACTCGTCGGTTTCAGAATATTCCTACGTAAACACCCGTCGGTTTGGCTCGGGTCGCTTCGAGTTGGAATATTCCGACATAAACAATCATCGGTTTGGTTCGGGTTGCTTCGGTTTGGTACTTTCCGACGTAAACAAAGGTCGGTTTGGCTCGGGACGCCTCGGATAGGAAGTTTCCTACACGAATCACCCTGGCTGGGTTGCCCTGTGTCTCACGCCAGCCGTTATTTATGGAGAATTTCCGCTAAATTTACTAATTTATATAAACAAAGCTTACATATGTTACCTAGGATCTCTAACACTACTGAACAGATCAAGATGAAATTTGGCGTACGCTTAGAACAAAGACTAACTTAGATAAATAGGCTACTTATTATACTTACCGAATACGCGTGCTAAGCCGCTGGCAGAAGCTAGTACCTAATAATATAACTAAATATAAGTATTATAATGCTGGACAATTCACACAGCATCATTGCTAAGGAAATAAAAGATTTGATGAGATGGACTCCTTCGAGCATAATAAATTATTTTTCAGACTGAGTATCTTCGAATCTACCAATTTAGTTCCATTTTTTACCCGCGATGATGTTTTTTTCGCGAGTAAATATGTACCTACCTAATTGGTTGACTGGGACTCTTTATTACCTCAAAGCAACAAATCTGGTGAATGAGGTATCAAAACACCCGTAGGTATGATTTCCGGGAGTGTTTTTATATCATTTTGAAGGCTTTCGTCCCCTGCTGTTTGTAGGTTGTTATTTAGCAAGAAAATTAAATACGGGAACCGGTTGTCTTTGTTTTTTTTTTTCAATTTATTAGGTACTACCTACTTGTTGATTCTTTTCCCCGACTTTAATTTCGATTAGTCCTTAGAAATAACCACTAGATGTCGTCGATGCGGCAGTTTTGTACATGACTGAGACTTTTTATAAGTAAAATCAATTCCGCTCGCGTCTCACTTTCTCGACGCACGCGCATCATCTGTTCGCAATCACAAACAGGAGAATGTTTATTGATAAATAACTAAAGTTATTTGCTATTCGTATTCTAAACGAGTATAGCCCAGGTTTCCTTGTAACAACATTCTACTGTCGAAATGACACTAGATTTTGCTTCTGAGATAAATTTTGGATCGAATCGGCTAATTTTTTTATACATCTACCGTCGGCATGCCATGAAAAGATAGTATTGCTGGATAAGTCGGTACACAACTGAAAAAAACACCTATAAAAAATAAACGCAAAACGAGAGAGGTGTAGTAAGTTTAACGTCTATCTGTGTATTTGTCTGTGGTATCGTAGCTCCCAAACGGATGAACCGATTTGTGTTTAGTTTTTTTTGTGTCATAGATAATTTTATCCCGAGTGTTCTTAGCCATGTTTTATGAATATCTGTTCAGCCAATAAACGTCGGTGGGTTTTTTAATTTTTTTAATTTTGTCTTTCCATAAAACATCTATGTTCCCAATTAGGTACATAGGATCTCTAACTGAAGTCCTACCTACATAAAAAAACAAGATTTGTGAGTTAAGATGTTACCATGTTTGTTAGGCAATTGTACGGTATTTCTATTAGTTGATTGTAAATTTCTTTGTGAATAAAGATATTTTATGTATCTACCTACGTACATGTCGATACGCTTTTACTCTACAATCTTGTAGAGCAGAATTCAACTTAACAATACGCTTTTAATCGATCCAGATTAAAAGCCTATTGTTAAAGTCGAATTGAAAAACACCACGTATATCCATACGTGGTGTAAAGCCGCAGGCAGACGCTAGTAATACACAAACTAAAGAAAACCAGTCTATTTATTTCTTTTGAAGGGGTCTACGGCAGGCACTTCGTACTTCCGCTATTTTAGGCCGCGTAGGCCGTAGACCTTGCTACGACTTTCGTAGACCCGCTACGTCAAGGTCGAAAGAACTATTAAATCCATTCAGTCCTTATTTACTTTCAATGTATTGTTGATAAGTTTTGTGCGAAAATAGGTCGTTTCAAATTACTTTACAAGCTTCGTGTTTAATATAAAATTAACGCTTCGGGGAATTGGTATTATACCTTCACCCACTTTGTTAGAACCATATTACTCAACCTACTTTGTAAAAATATGTAGGTTAATTAATTAGCTTAACTTGGTAAGTGGTGCAAGTTTAATTTCAATGCTAGAATAAAACCAACGAAGAATTTTTGAATTTTTACTTAACCTAATCATCTGCGCCTTCCCATCTTCCGAGGACATCCGTGAAGGCGGGTGCGGCGGCAGATTTGGCCGAAGATCTCAAGAGGCGCAAATATGCAGGTCTCGACAAAGCCTACACATTTGCTCCCCTTGGAGTCGAGACCCTAGGTCCAAGGGATACCGAGGCTCTTCGGGTTTTAAAAACATTACCTGGTGAGTATCTGGCACAGCGCATCAGCTTTGCCATATAGCGTGACAATGCAGCCAGCGTCTTGGGGACGCTTCCGACTGGTATCGATTAGGATCAATTGAGCTACCTGTAGATTGTTTGCAACAGTCTGCAGTTCAATTGTTTCAATTGTAAATACTAGTATAATTTTGTTTGTGAAAAACGGCTTCTACCTCATTAACAAAAAAAACCTAACTATAAAAATACACGGGTTAGGGTACATCTGGGCCGAATCTCAAACTGATCCACGGACGAGATGTCCACTTCACTTTTGAGTTGGGGTACATCTCGTCCGTATCTAAAATCTCTTAGTTTTAGATTCGGATCAGATGTACCCTCAACCAAAAGTGAAGGGGACATCTCGTCCGAGTCTCTTTTTTTTCTTTTCTAGGGTTCTGTATCGAAATGTCTTAAATACACATCCAGCACAAATGCTGCCAGATTTCTAATGGTAACAACCCTCAATTTCTCCTTAATAAAGGTACTTACTTTTGTCCTGAGTTAGGTTTCCGTTAGAAGAAACTACTAGTTCGATTACCTTAAAAAATCCGGCAGCAATAAGTTCCTAATCCAAATCGATGCAAAATATTCGATTTATTGATACATAGGTACTTAGCAGACAAATGCGTGACCAAACAGTGACAGTAAATAATGCCTACTCATAACTTTTAACGCTACAATCTATTGTATTAAATGAATTCCCTGGTTAATTAGCAAAATTACCTGTCACACTGTCAACTCCCAGTCCCCTAGCAGGAGTGTCTCCTGTCATTTCCTCTAATGACGTCATTTCCGCAGAGGATTTTATAGAAATGACTGCGATATTCTGTTTTAGTGACATAGTCACCCTCCTGTTGATTTTATCGGTGAATGATTTTAGAATGTCGGAGTTCTATTTTTGGATTTCCATGTGGGGCAAAACATTTTGACAAATGAGTTGCGTATGCGTTGAGCTTGAGAATATTATTATGGCAAAGTATTTTAAACGGTTGAGACAGGAAGTTTAAAAAATCACGAACATCATCAGCGGCTTCGTACCACTTACCCACTGCTGGGCACTTTTCTGTCTCCATGTTTGCTATTTGTTTCGGTCGCCCAACTTCATTTGAAATTGAGCCCCGATAATGAACCGGTTGCTGGTGTGCCTAGATTTTTTTGGATGTCTGAAACTTAGTAGAGACACCACAAATTTATGCAGAGCTGAGCTAATTTATTATTATTTTACGTTAGTGCGAATTGGGGATTAAAAAAGCCAGGTTTATGTAACAAATCTTTTTACACTAACAATCTTTAGGTACATTGCAGGTATTCACAGCTTATAAATAGGTAGGTATCGTATAGGTTCTTAAGAATTAAATTCCAATTACAGAACAACTTAGCTATAACATGGATCCACACAACAAACGAAAATAATATAGCGAAACCACCTACAAGCAAGCTACTAAAAAATAAAATCGAGGAAGATCTTGGGTCTAAAACCTGGCATCATATTTTATATTTTGACTTGTGAACTTATAAAATAAGCCGAGATACTTATTTTTACATATAAAAACAAAACCAAATTAAATTATAAAACAAGATGTCAGGCCAGGTTGTAAGACCCATTAAATCCGGGATCTTCTAATCTACGTTCAGCAGAACACTTTCCGAACTGATACCTACTATAAATCTGCGAATCGGCAATCCGATTTGCAAAGTTTTGCACGGACGACTTTTGCGGTCGTACTCTGAATTTGTTTCCATTAAATTGAAATGGTGGATTTATTTATTTTATCTGCAAGGGAATTAGGGTTCTTAATTATTTTTACTACTAGCACTACACTTTTCTATTTAAATAGTAAAGCATAGGTATGAGGAAACTCGGTAGTACCTACACCAAAAATGTTCTGGATTTCCAAAATTTTGTCATAGCGGAATAAAACTAAACATTTTTGTAAGAGTCTCTACGAGGAAAGCATTAAATAAATAATTCATTACATTACTAAAAAATACCTACTAAACCTATGTAGGTAAAGGACCCATAACATAAGCTCTGCTGACCAACTTTGGGGAAAGATGATGCAAAGTGAACTGTCTAGCATCATTAAAGTTAGTTTTAACAAATGAAGAAATGATTCTAGGATGAAATATAATGACATAGATCGCCAGTCATTCATCTTTTAATTATTAATTCTAACATTTCTTGCTCCTCAGTTTCCAAAAAGCGTAACTTAAATAATAAGTATTTAAAGTTTTATCACTACGTCGTCACATCAAATCATTTTCTTGCAGAGTAAGATCCTAAGTTATTTCCCCACGCTAGGAGCAGATGTGTTTCACTAGAAAAGATGCGTAATCTTGATATGGTAGTCGTTTCCATAGTAGGTATGTTGCCGTTGAAGGTTCAAGCCACACATTTATAAAGGAAATGAGTGTGCCCAAGAAAATTTGTGGCGCACACGTCTTTTTGACAGATTTTATTGATTTATTATCTGATTGAATCCTACGCCTGACCTCTCCCCGGTCGTGTCGGTCTGGCATCCCATCGTATTATACGAGAAGGTATAGTGAGCGCTCCTGTGTTTGCGCACCCACTTGTGCACTGTATATAATTATAAAAATCAAAATCAAAAACTCTTTATTTCCATAAATACAATAAATGTACACTTAGAAAAGGTCAAAATATAAAACTAAACACTGACACGGAAATAAAGTGATATTTTTTGATTTCTGTCGCTTCGGTATGTAAACTAAAGTAAAGAAGCGACGAAGAAACCTTTAGCCTGTTAGTTGTTATTTTTCGAGTTGGAGCAAAACCCGTCCCAAGCTTTTTGTCCTCAAGATAATCTGATATTTTATACTAAGCCTTTTTGCACAGCAAGGTTTTAACAATTTGTTTGAATTTATTTACTGATAATTTTTGCAACTCACTAGGAGTTTTGTTGTAGAAGCGTATACATTGCCCTTTAAAAGATATTTTAATTTTGTGTAGCCTAGTTGTGGGCACAGCGAGCTTATGTTTATCGCTATTTTTAGGGAACTGACTTATATTTCTATGAGTGTACAACAAGATTTCATAAATATATTGACATGGTACTGTCATTATGTTTATTTCTTTGAATTTATCACGCAGGGATTCTCTGCGTACATGGCTTGTCTCCGTTGAGACTGGCCGCCGCCGTGGCCAAAATTCGAAATGGGGGACATCATCTGATTTTGATTGTAGAGTAGGAAACTCTGCTCATTACAAGACTTCAATTACTCAGTAATCATGGCGCATGTTATGTTAGAAAACTCAAACCCCACAAACATTCGTACAAACAAGGCAAAATTACCTCCTATACCTATAAGAGGTTATTTGGCTTTAGTAGATAGATAATACTTTATTGAACCACACAAAGACAGATAACAATACAGAAATAAATGCTAAGAGTAGACGAAGTACAAAGGCGGCCTTATCGCTATGAGCGATCTCTTCCAGGCAACCTTGGGATGGACTAGACATGTAAGAACAAAATAGACGGTGGCACTCGGAAAAATAAGAAGACAGTACTTACACTTCATAGGTACTATAATACCTACATATAACCTACAAACAATATAATAAACTTCCATAAACATAAAAATAAAGTTGTCTAACTTTGCAAGGATAGATAATGCTGATGAAGCAGTTTTTTAAAGATAAGGAGTAATTTGGCACGTCTGATGTTCAGGGGGAGAGCATTCCATAGACGGGTAGCTTGTACAGTGAAAGATTTGTCGTAGAAAGTGGTAGTGAGATTTATCCAAATTTCATAGATCCTGGCAATCTTATTCATCGCATGTGGCATTAAAAACCAGAACAGTAACATAGCTATCCCCAGTGCAAAGTAGTTACGGGACGGATCCAGCCGCGTAGGTGAGCCTTCCCCAATACCGATTTGAGGCCACAACAAATTGTCCTCTTCCTCATAAATGAAACACTGAACTGTATCTCTTATACCTTTATTATACGACTTATTTTCAATTGCAAGGGAATGGGAACACTTGCACAGTTCGGGATGACGAACTATTGCAGTATAAAATATTGCTTTGTCGGTGCGTAGTTGATTAATGTTGGGAGCGGAGCGTAAATCAGCGCTCAAAAGGTTTTTGGAATTAAAAATGATTTCGGGGTTATTAGCATTTGGCTTCTTCAATCGTTCTACCAATTCAATATCTTCTAACAAAAGAATTTTGGCGTCAATGGTTAGGACCATTGATTGATGGCCTTGTAGGCAAGGCCTGAAAAGTTGTTATCCTGAAATTTCAACACGAGTGAAATAAGCTTTCTTAGTACGATAAGAACTCGTAGAAACTTTTGGTAGAATTGCAGAAATTTGCAATTTGGTACCGGAGGAAAGATAATCTAAGTAGAGAAGGCAGGTAAGAGTAATTTAAACGTTGTTATAACCTTATTAGCTACTGCCCGCAGCTTCGCATGTGCTTTTGAATTAGCCTATGTCCGTCTCCGGGAAACCGTTTACTGCCAAATGTCATTAATTTCCGTTTGGACGTGAAAATATAACAGACTGAGAGGCAGAATTAGTCTCACTTTAAAATATTAGTAGGCATAGATATAAGTTACATTATGTAGATATGGTACGTTCTCCCAGCGCTAACTCAACAAATGGCCTGTGTTACATTACAACTAAACGCAAAGACACGCTATTTACAATCTTTTTAGATATTCCTTCCTACCTAATGAACAACAAAGATAGAAAGACTTAGTAGCTCGTCCTATGAGGATCCGTAACGTTTTTAGTTGAGAATGCAGACAGCGCTAAGAAATTCATAACACACATTGAAATTTTTTTGTTCTACGACAAAAATTGACGTGAAAAAAATTAAATAAAAAAAGAAAAATTGCATTTGATGGGTCTCTCAAAACTGAGTCTATCTGGTTCTGTCATTTTTTTCCTACACTTATAGTTTCGGAGTAAATCACTAAAAACTGGTATCTGCCTACGGTTAACGGTTAACGGCCGGGCGGCGATTTCGAACTTCGCTAGTAATATAGTCATAACTTCGTACTTAGTGGTCCGATTTGGGTACCTAATTTAAAAAGATATATCATTCTTACGTCATAAAGGATAACGTGGATACTTGTTCTATTGAAATTGCTATAACTTTACTGATCCTCATTGGACCTAATTTAAGCGCTCCACTTTCGAAAAGCTAGTACCTACCCAATCTTCCGAAATTTACTTACGAGTACATCGATGTTACTACATAGTTGATATCTATAACACCTGTATTTACATCCGGAAATGGCGTAAACCTCTTTCGATTTCATTTACGTTATCATACATTTTGTGATACAGAAGGTAATTTACCTGTTATCAGGTTAGTAATCAAGTCTATATTTGTTTCAGTTCTATTCCATTAAATCTTGATGGAGACCTTGCTCTACTTGTTTCGCTTCTATCATTGACATTTGGGTTTGAGCTAGGATTGAGGGCGTTAATTAAAAAGTTATTGACAGTTTCCTGTTAGGGGCGGCAAAATAATAGGAGAATAATAAAAGCAGAATAGAAACAGGCTTTTTATGTGGATAAATAAAGTAGGTGTTTGTGTTCTCTGCACACTACCCTGGAAAGGTTTGAAACATTGAATTGAACAAATTGGTTTTGGAATAAACTATAGTCGGTAAACGAAATAAAAGTACTAAGTGACCGTGGTCCCCGGGGTACTGAGGCTCTTCGGGTTTTTAAAAAATTATCTGAGCCTTCTGGTCGAAACGACGCGTGACCCGAAAGCTGGTGATGTAGGCAGAGATGCTTTCATCTCTTCTTAAAGTATAGAAAATAAAACTTTACAGAGGCATTAAAAAAAAACTTATGATAGGATTCACAAACTGGCCAATCGATTTTTAAAAATTCCTTCGTAGAGTAATAAGATAAAATAGGTGGTGGCGCTGATTTGGATCAGGGTAGCGCCTTAAATGATAAGTTGATATACCTATATATTAAGCAAGAGGTAAGAAATTAATAGCGCTTCCCTAAGGTCCATTTTCCTAGAGATCATTCAACATTCTCTTTGAGAACTGCGACACCACCACATAAGGTAGGTAGGTACACTACGCAGTGAAGGGCCCCACAATTTTCACTAATTAAATAATGAGAGGGTTCCCTTTACGGACTATCTGGGTACGTTTATCCAAACGGATTTTGACTCTACGTAGATGGGACTTGGAGATAAACTCGGTTTAAGAGAAACAAAATGTGGATAAACTGGGTTTTTTGTCGAGGTTTTTAAAATTAGGGAAAAAAATTCGTTTGTAGATTTTTCTGATATTTTTACACAAGCTTGTGTTCGCGATTTCATTGGTAAAGTCTACGATTGTGTAGAGGAAAATAATAATCGAGCTTAGCTGAAAAAATGTATCTGCACAAGAAATTAAAAACCATAAATACTTGTCCGCACGTGCGTGTAAAAAACGCGTTTGCTCTTCGAAGTTTTTCTTCGGTCACATTTCTCTTTTCGCTTGTGAAATGTATTTTTCTTTTACGTTTGAGGTAACCACACACATAGTAAACCAAAATAAGTTTGTGTAGTAGGTTGTTTGAGTAAGTGTTACCTTGTTATGTATATTATACCTAATAGCTTAGATATTTGTTTTGTCGAAGGAGCGCTAACTCTGCTACACAGTTTTTAACTTTTCCGGTAGTCAGCCCACAATTGTACCCTATACATTATGTTCTGTACCTAATAAAGATTTTTGTATGTTATCGTTGCTTGTTATCTAAACTCTTGTTTAAAATAACTACTTGTGCCTTTAGACAGGCTTTCTGTTATCCTGCTACACAGGCTAACCCGCATGCCCAGAGTGGGGATTATAGGCACTACCCCCCACAAGATAAAAGCCGATAAGGCGCTTATCAGGGTTAGGCCTGCGTCCAGCAGTGGACCAATATAGGCTGTTGAGGTGAGGTGGGAGAGGATGTTCGCACACTGGTGGCGCTGCTGTACCAAATCCCATAGAAAAATAAGATGTCAAGTGAAACCAAACTCAGGAGCCATATTGTATATTTTAAAACATATTAATTGAGTGCTCCTGAGTTTGGTTATTAAATAAAATTTAAACAACAAAAAATATAACCTACTTATTATGATTAAAAAATAACGAAATTGCGTGTTTCGTTTTCTTGTGGAACTTGGTATTCTAAATCGCTGTTTTAGAATTAAAAACACTACCAAACCAACATTGGCTGAATTGAAACACACAATTGCGTATTGGAGAATTAAAATTGGCCTCCAGGGATTTGCCTGATGTGAATTTTGCTTGCTTAGTTTCCATCACAAGTACTAATGTCACGGAACAGAACACACAGGAACCAGTAGGCGTTTGCAAATAAGCCTAATGGTCATAAAGTGACCATTTCTCTCCATCGTCCTTAACTCCTTGTTCACCACACTCAGTAGGGAGTAGGTTAGTACCCAGTTAGTAGGTTGGTATCTTATTTAGTTTTGACTGGGTCGGTGGTCTAGCGGTCAGCTTGTTCAACCGCTGATTATGAGGTAGGTACTGGGTTCAAATCCCGGGTCGGGCCTATAGTTGTTATTGGGATTTATCTGGCAAGAAAAAATGACAATAGCAGCCCGGAGCCAGGAAGTTGGCGGTGTTAGACCCCCGTGCCTCAGAAAGGACGTTAAGCCGTTGGTCCTGCGCTTGAACTCTACCCGATCGTATTGGTCTGCCGTCCCATCGGATTATGAGAGTGAGGGAATAGAGAGTGCACCTGCGTATGTGCACACACTTGTGCACTATAATTATGTCCTGCGCATCTGGCTCGTCTTCGATGAGACTGGACGCCGTGGTCGAAATTCGGCTAGGAGGACATCATTATCTTATTTAGTTTAGTATAGTGGGGTTCAACTTCCTCTGTACGATGTGGATACCTTTCTATGTACATAGGACACAGCTCGCAGATTGACCCAGGTTTGTGCTGGATAACTAGTATCTTTATCGCTCCTCCAGGTCTTGAAGAACGCCTTCTACAGTCTAAAAACCCGCCGACGTTTAATGACTGAACAGATTTTCATGAAACATGGCTAAGAACACTCGGAATAAAATTATCTATGACACAAAAAAAAACTAAAAAAACCCCTCTCTTTTTGCGTCGGGGGTTAAAATTATTTCATGTAATAGGTACCTACTGTAGCTAACCGTAGTAGATACCTATAGCCGGTGTAGGTACGGCTTTTTAATATTATGCAAGTCGAGATGCAAGTGCTAATGTACCTAAGTACCTATATCTATCTATTTGTTTTAGTGGGAGAGATCCCGTGTTGAGCGGCGATATGTCTTAGAGAATTCGCTAGATATATCTTACTTTTTAAAATACCTAGGTATTATTATTTTTGTTGTAAATTGTCATATTTTATTTTTTCGTTTATTATCAATATGTTGAAGCTGAGGCAGGACCATATTGGTTCACATAGAATTAATACTTTTTTATATATAAGGATTTTTTAAATTATATTTGTATATTTTATTTGTGATACAATAAATTAATTTCCTTTCTTTCTTTTCTACATCTAATTCATTGTGTTTACTTTACTAAAAGACGAGCGTAGTATTTGATTCGGCGCTCTAAGTTTTATTTTGACCTACCAGATTACAATTCCACATGAATATGAAGCTTGAAAACTCGGAGATAATGGTCCCTGCTGACTAGACTCAGCTAGAGCCTTGTAAATGAGGACACGCCACTTGAGCTACGGTTCTAGTACGGGTTGAAGATGCCTCGCGTTGCAGGCTGGGCTTGAATAGTAAGGACTGTTACTGAGTTTCTGTTTCTATAGTGTCTATGGATAAATAATAAATACTACGTAGAATAAAACTTTCAGAGTGGACAAATCAACGCGTTATTACACTAACAACCGAATTCTCAAACGCAACTCAGATTTAAGCACTGAAAACAGTGAAAACTGAGCCTTCTCTAATTGTAAGTAGGATCAATTTGTGGGAGGGAGGGCGCTACACACGAATTACATTTTGTTGGATCTTATCAGAAAAGGTTTTGCGCGGATTGTTACTAAATATTGTTTCCATCCTAATATAAATAAAGAAATAAATAAATAATAATAATAATAAATAATATATAATGCTGGACAATCCACACAACATCATCTAGCCCCAAGCTAAGCAGAGCTTGTGTTATGGGTACTAGAAGACTGATGATATACATAATATAATACATTACATAGATAGATATTTTGTATTATACATAGAAACGACCAGAACACCTAGAACAAATATTTGTAGATCGTACAAACATTTGTCCCAAGGCGGGAATCGACCCGTAACCTTCTGCGCCGCAGGCGGAACTTCGCCCACCGCGCCACATCGGTCGTCTATATTATATTATATAGACGACCGATGTGGCGCGGTATAACTGATGTGGCAGAAAACGGAGAGAGGGGTGCTAAAGAAGGGAGAAAGGCTTTCTCCCCTAGTAAAATGGATCAGGTATGGTTTTTTCATTATAGCATGGTTCGATCGTATACAGCAGTCGCTCTAGATCTCATGGCTCCGCCATAAAAATTTGTAAGAAAGGTGTTTTAAGATTTAGGTGGCCCTGACGTCGGCCACCACTTTGAATTTTTTTATTAAAACTGCGGCCCACAGTGAAAATGGTATATATGGATAGAGTACGGTTACACAGCTAAAAAATGACGTATACGTCATTTTTTTTCTGTGTTTTTCACATAAAGTCCGAAGCGTCAGGTTTCTAAAATATTCACAGATGAAAATAACTATTGCTCTAATATTATTTTTCATCGGTGAATATCTCAGAAACCTTACGCTTATATACATTGTGTTAAAGGTCATTTTTATTGCATAAGTTATCTCTAATTAAAAAAAAAAAAAGTTGTGGCCGATGTTCGGGCGAAAATCTTTAAAACCCTGAACGAATATGGGAATTACTTGATTCCCCGAGGAGTACAGCTCCTGATACTGATACCACCTGATACTATGATACTTGTATGATAGGTACTTGCGAATGCAACGAAGAAGTATTTGCAAGTATCATTTTACCTCAAACCAGCTGAATAGTTGCACTTTCATCTCAATTCCTCCTCTAACAAAGGAAAATTACAGATGCTCTTATATCGTAAATGGTTGGAGAAAATTGCAGTGACTTTTCCTCTGCCAATGCACTTTCGACTTTACCTTCAAGTGGTATGTTACGGTTTGGAAAAGCTTTTGATGCTTAAAATACCGCAGGGATGGTAGCTGCCTGAAGTTAGCGACGTGGACGGTAATTTCAGGTAGCTACCATGTATACCTACGTGGACTCCACGTAGGTAGGTATAATATACCCATCATGCCCTTACTGAATTAGAAGTATCAGCAGACGCGTATTAACTGTGCTTATTTCGCTTATGCCTATTCTACGGGGAAATAGATAGATAGAAAACACTTTATTATACCACACAAATACAGGAAACAATACAGAGAAAAGCTTAGAAAAAAAAAGGAAGTATAAAGGGCGGCCTTATCGCTGAAAGCGATCTCTTCCAGGCAACCTTGGGATGGACTGGTAATTATAGAACAAAAAAGACGGTGGCACTGAATAAATATATAGATATGTACCTATTTAAAGAAAACGAAACAAATACACTACATACCTACAAAGATTAATAATAACCTTACATAAACATAAAATAAGGTTGTCTAACTCTTTACAAGGATATATATTGCTGATGAAGCAGTTTTTTGAATATAGGAAGTGATTTTGCACGTCTGATGTCCAGAGGGAGATCATTCCATAGACGGGTAGCTTGTACAGTAAAAGATTTGTCATAGAAAGAGGTAGTGTGAGCAGGGACTTAGAAATAGAGTAAGCATTAAAACTCGTCGTTTTCAAAAACGATGTCTCAGAATATTTTATAGCCTGAATATACTGGAAAGCTGCAAACCTATTCTTTAATAAGAATTTCATAGGAAATAATGCAGTTTTCAGAAAGTTAAATAAAATTTTTCGTCGCACGTTTTCACATTGCATGCACGACTATCATGCAACAGTAATTACTAGGTGGTTCTGTAATAATCACCATCGCCTAATAGGATCTACATTGTGCAATTGTCTCGAGATACATTGAAAAATCTAGACTTTCCATTTCCACGAGAACTGGTGGCAGGGTTATGTCCAGCAGTAGACTAATATAGGCTGATGGTGGCAGGTATTTTTATGAGACTGAAAGTCAATAACTTTTAATCAGTACTTAATGTAATTTAAAAGATTTTTGTTATTATAGTGCGTAATCTCTCACACTCAGGGTTATTTCTAATAATAAAAAAAATCACAAAAATTTACCCAAATTTTTAGAGTCCGTAGGAAGTTTTCAGAAATTTTCGACTATTGCGTTACTTAACCTCGTCGTGTAGTTGGTTAGCACATCCCGTACTGGGAAAAGGATCCGGGTTCAAATCCCGTCGAAGTCGACAATTTTTGGAAAATATTTAATTTTGATTGCTAATGAAAATTCTACCTGAAGAGAAGTTGTTTGAACTATTGAGATTGAGACGTTTTGATGAGAACTTTTTGTATTTGCAAAGTTTGCAAGACTTACTACTTTATTATTTATTCATTTTTAGCCGTTATTGTCCCACTGCTGGGCAAAGGCCTGTCTATTCTCTTTCCACTCCTCGTGATTTAACGCTGTCACAGTCCATCATGATAGATGATGTGCGTCAAGCTCGTCTTGCCATATCATCCTGGGCTTTCCATTCCACGTGTCGTCGCCTCCTGGCGTTTGGTGGGTGGGCTCCAAAGACTCCTCTCCTTTCAAACTACTGGCAACTAACAATTTTTGCTACTGGCACGTAAAAATTTTACTACTGGAAAAAGTCGAATTTACGCCTTTTATGGGTAAAATTCTTTCACGTCGTTATTCCCTGAGCTCTCTTCAGACTATGTAACATAGGAAATCTAATAATAAAATTAGCGGAACACGGATAACTTAGCGTTTCCAGAAAGCATATCTTATGCGTTTATACTCGTACTTGTCTAATATGTCTATTTTAAGCGCCTGTGGTCAGTGTTTGGACAGTAAACAGTTGAACATCGCTCAAATTTAACCCTCACGTCTTTCCCTTCCGTGGTAGGTAGAAGAGAACAGCGGTATCATTTACGAAATAAAACGTTTGATCTGTGTAGGTACTTACCTTTGCCCTTTGCTGTGGTTAGTTTGTTAAGCTTGACGATGTAAAGTGTGTCCTTTAGTCAACTTCTTCTCAAGTAGGTATGTATAGAAACTCTTTTGTTTTATTTTGCATCTCAACACCGTGCTTTCAAACACGAAAAAACAAGGAGATTTACTTAGTACAATTTATAACTTTGTTAACTTTCTGAGTACCTAACGGCCATTGCTCTTTTTTCAACCGACGAAAAACGGAGGAGGGTCTCAAGTCGACTCATATATAACTTTTTAGAGAGTAGTCGATTTCGATCATTCTTTTTTATTACAAAATGGTATACCGCGAAGTTGGTCCCATTTAAATTTGGAATAAAAAATCCAACCCAAGGGTAGGAAAACAGGGGATAATTGATTGTTTACTCACTGATCGTATTGTATGACCACACATAACTTTTTACAGAGTAGTCAGATTTTGATAATACTTTTTTTTGGATGGGGTATACCCCGAAGTTGGTCCCATATAAAATTGAAGTCGGTTAATGGTTCTTTATAACACGCCAAATTATTAAAAATCTAAATAGGAAATAATCTTTAATCAATTCCAAATAAAGATTCATGAAAATCAACGAAGTGTAAAAAATAGATTATTTAATAATTTTTTATAAATTTCTGAGCGTCTAGTCGAAGCGACGCGTGACCCGAGAGCTGGTGAGTGTCTGGCACAGCGAATCAGCATTGCCATACAGCGTGGCAATGCAGCCAGCGTCTTGGGGACGCTTCCTGGTATTGATATGGATCAGTTGAGCTACCTGTAGATTGTTTGCAACAGTCTGCAGTTAGCTCAATTGTAAATACTACGGTAATTTTCTGTGTCAATAAAGGCCCTTTAGTTTTTCCAAAAAAAGATATTATATATTTTAATAATACTAAGTGTATATATTTATGAATGAGCTGTTCTATTAGACCCATGCCAACGTCAACCGCATGCTCTACCTACTGGTGGGCACAGGACAACGTCCTTTACAGTTCCGTGGGTGCATGCTTTGCCTGATGGACTAATTGCGTTCTGTTGTCACGAGTCTATCATTAAATATTTCAGGTCAATCAGTATGATTTATGTACCTTCCGGTCAATGCCCTCTAATTCGAAGAAACGAAACGAGCAATTTTTGTAGAGATAGAGGTGCCTGTAAGGACTAAGAATGAGAAATGCACTATAGTAGAATAAAGTGGATGGAGTGGAATATATATAATAAACTTTCACATAATTTCTGCCGTCGACTATAGTACTATCTATCAACTTTATGGAGTTGACAGTTGCAAGTCAAAACGATGCAGTGCAATTTACCCATAGTCCTCTCGAAGGCACTTTATTTAGATGACTCCATTGATAAATTAGGGCAATTAAAATCAGACGCTGATAGAGATCTTTTACTTTAAAATACATAGCTAAATTTCCCTGGAAAGCAGTCTAGACAAAATGAAGTCTTGACTTTGTAGCTTTTCGTTTAATAACACCGCGCAAAATCAAATTATAGTAGAAGATCTTTATTGCTTCAATTGTGTTACTTTATGACTGTGATACTTCGTAGATTCACCCCTTTCGCCTAAAACTTCTTATAATTTCCAGGTCCGGTTAATCCTCAACTGTCTCTGCTGAATTCGAGTGAATCGCATCACCAGTGTCTCCAAGACTTTAGTGCACACACACACTTCCAAATCTAAATCGAACATTCGAGATTCGTTGAATCTTTGACTTTGCAAGTCCTCCGACGGTCGGAGGGTTGTGTTGTGAGCGCAAGCTGCCAAAGTGTCTCCTATAAAGTTGTCTGCGATGGACAGTAACTCCGTGTCGCCAATGCCGGAACTTGCGCCAATAGCCGAGTTCGACAAGTCGCCGCCGTCGCCGCCGAATGAGGAGGTGCCTATGGATGACCTGCCACCGCCGCCTGCCACCATCTCTCAGCCGGAGGGGAAGAAGATCAAGAAAGAGAAATCGTGAGTATTAAGGAGGTTAAATGTCTTAATTATCTGTAGGTGTCATGTCAGTGTTTTGAATTCGAGAAGCACAGATCAAAAAAGGTCGGATGATGCGAAAGGAGGGCTATAGCTAGCAGTGTGATCCCAGGCTTTTTGTTTATGTCAGGATAGCAAGATGATAATTTTCGATGATGCCACGAGGAATGCCAAAGTTAAAGCGAGCTGGTTTCGATTATAGTTCAAATATAATTATCATGTTCTATTTCATGTTCGTATGTAGGTACTTACTTACACCGCTGTGTTGTAGATAGATATGTAGATCTCTCTATCTTGATAATGTTTTACCAAAATCGTCCGTATTCTCAATTAAACACGTTTCATACTTCCATTCAATAGGTACTTCGTACTTTTAAAGTATAGGTGCAATAAAGTGTTCATTCGTTTCATAAACGTTCAATATTGTTACTGGGTTTCTTCCCCTCTGATGTACATAATGTACATAAGTAAATAAAGGTAGGTACCTGAGGATAAAATGCATACTTCGTAGCATACCAAGATGAAGTCTTACGGGTCGGGAAACATATTTTCTTACAACGACCGTTGAATGGAAATATTTCGCTTTATAACTGCGGTGCTGGCTGAATTTCCTTTATCCTCGACATTATTTCTTACTTTGCTTTACATTGCTCGTGGCGCGGTCTGTCTTGCATTTCTAAGCTCTAGCAATAATAATGGTTGAATATTTTGGTAGCCTAGCCCGCATAACAGTGTTTTGAAAATGGAATTTTCCTTATTCTTCAATGTTTTTACTAAGTTGGGAGATATGTTTACTTACTTGGAGTTTTCTGAATACTCGGGAGTCGTTTTATTACAGTATTATTTACCCCCGAATTCTCAAACGCAACTCATTTTTGGGCCCGTCTAAAGCAATGAAAAAAGAGATTCCTTTCGGTACGAGTGAGGTAAGGCCCTAACGTAAAGTTAGTATGAAAACTTCATATTCCAAGGCCAGGTCTGTCTGGCCATGTTTTGAAGTCAATAGTTTTCCATGCTCTATGGTTTTATGCAGTTTTGTTTCGAGTTTCGTGGAAGATGTCAGTTGGTGTTTTTTACTTGTAAAGCCGCCATGTTGTGAAGTTAAACTGTTTTTGGTTACCTTTACACGTAAGTTTTATAGTTAAAGCCCATCCATCATTCTAATATTATAATTGCGAAAGTTTGGATGGATGCATAGATGAATACACATTGAGCTCTGAACTGTCTGTTTTTTGTTATTGTTTCATTTAATGGTGGTTTAAGTGTTAGTTAAATATATATTTTTTAGTTTATACTAACTGTATGTTTCCCAAATAAATTAAAATAAAACAAAAAATAGAATATACTTTTTATCCCATAAATCAGTTCCCATGGGATAGAAATCATCTTTAAACGTTTAGTTTATAGAAACAACTCGTGCGAAGCCGCGGGCATAAACTAGTAGACTAAAAATCAATGGTCTCATCTCAAGTGACCACTTTTTGACAGGTTTTCATCGAAAACTGTCAGCAAATCGCTGCTTGAGACGTGCTCAAATGTAAGTTTCGTTTGAGTATTCGGGCGTTAGATAACCATTTATGTAGTTTGTTTATATGCATGTGTAAAGTGGGTGCTTACTTATATCCGACTATGATAATGTCTGTGCTAGAGTAGGTAGGTAGAGACTTCCTGCTGAAATGTTCATTATCGTTTCTGCAAGTCTGCAAAATACATTAAGTCTGAACAGGGCTGACATCCGGGAGTAATGTTATGTTAGGTTAGCTGTAATGTTGTCATGTCCTAATCGTGCTATATATACGAGTATATATTATATACATAGGCTGAGGACCATGGTCTAGACATGTTGGAGTTTAGAATATAATAGGTTCCTAAATATAAATAATTATAAAATGATAAAAAAACAAGTAGACCACAATGTAAAGCCAATACCTATATACTTTGCTAGATCCTTTTGTTCTCTATATCTATCTTTATAAAAAGATTAGAACTTAGTTATATATCTTCATTGGCAAATAAAATTACAATCAAATAATCGAAACATGTTAGAACATTTCATACAATCTACAGGTAGCTCAATTGATCCATATCTGATTGAGCTAGATAGAGATTCATGCAGGCAGAGCCATCTCTACGAAGTACGATTAACGATAACGAGAAAGCCGCATGAGGTTATGCTGTGTATCGTAGTTTCATGCATCACCAGTAGATGGCGTTGCTTTAGCTATAGATCATTAAATGTTTTTCTCTACAGAAATCAATTCACTATCGTTAGGCTATAATTGTGTTTCTAAATTATAAAGAGATTTCGGTTCCTACTAAATAATTATAGTCCTGTTTCGAAAACTAGGCAGAACAACATAAATACCAGATATTACCGTTGTATTCGCTGTTTCTTTCGATCGCTAGTGATTGTGTTATGCTGTCTCTATCTAATGCAATACTGGTTATACGAAGTAGGGCGCTGGTGCGCCCGAGTCCCGAGCGAGTCCGCGTCGAGTCGAGATCTTGATGAGTGGCTCTACGGACCTCGCGAGAATGCTCATGTAACTTGCCGCCAAATTTATTTTAAATTTCGAACTTTTTATTTTTCGAACAATTGTGTTTGTGCACAGTGATTTATTTGCAGCCAGTGATATATTTTATCTGTGACAACAATTTATTGGAAAAATGGCGCGTGGAAAAGGACAAACTACGTATGTTTAATTTTTTGTTTATTAAATTGTTATTTATTTAGGTGTTATGTTACGCGTACCTTGCATTGAATAGGTACTTTCATTTCAAGTACCTAGGTATAATTTTCATTTTATTTATTTTTATTTAGCATAGCATATCGTTTAAGTAGGTTGGTAGGAACCTACATAAGCAATAACCTTACTTACCATAAATACTTTTAACATTTTACAAACTGATTGAACAATAAAAATGTCCAGAGGTGAACTTAATAGTTTCATGGGGTAAAAAATTTACAAAATGATTTTTCATAAGGCGCTACCCCGACTCACAGCTATAAGGAAGATAGGAATAGGTAGAAAGAAAAGACTATTGGTTCTATATTTTTTATTCTTTTTTTTACGTTAAAACAGAGTTTGATATCCACCAAGAGCAAATTCTAATCTCTGCTTAAAATAAACAAAATAAAACTATTAGGCACACAGGCATTAAAAAAGCTTCTGATAGGTATCACAAACCGCACAATGGATTTTTGAAAATCCCTTTGTCGAGAGGGGTTTGATTTTATTTAGAACTTACTCAATTAAGTACCTAGGTACTTATGTAAACGTTTCATTTAAGATTTTGTGAACTTTCTGTCGGTTCAACCTCAGGCCAGGACGACTCAACATAAAATAAAAATCCTACCTGTACGTAGGTACGAGTAAGTACCTATTCTTAATTCATGTGAAGCTAAATGTTAAAAAAAATAAGTCAGTACCCAACCACACCTTTAGAATCATCAAAAACAGGTTAACGTGAAAGTAAAAAGTTAATTTAAGTTGGCATTTACCTCATTCTCAGAACAATTCCAGACCCCGGTAACCTAAAAGCTATAACTGAATCTATAATGAATGGTGCTATAGACAGAAACATCGTAATGGTAGATATAGCTGCTATGGTAGACAATTTCTATCTGTTGCATGTCGAACAAGTAATTAAGGGTGTAGAGACTGATAATAACACAGGAAACACGTTATTACGCCCTTTCTGACTTGTACATGAAGGCAATGTTTCTGTGAACATTACATAGTTGAATAGCCCTACCATTACAGAGACTATCGGTACAATTACTCACAATAAGAAAAAATGGGTGGAAAATGTCGACACGGAAACAATGGCTGATTGATGATAACAAAATAACAGACGAGGGAAAGATGCTTTTGAGACAAGATGATAATGACTTTGCGAAGAGCTCTATTATAAATACTCCCAAATTATCAAAAGACGTCAAATATTTCGAAGAATTTAATGTCAGGACAAATTTAGACTATTTAAAAAAACTTGTCTAGAAAGCGAGCAAGTCTTCTGACACCTTGATTGGGTGTTTTATGACGAAATCTCCCAAAACCCATTGATCTATCATACCCACAATTAGTGCAAGTAAATTCACATGGCACAGAATCAGAGAGCATACGGGCACATTCGAGCCGTCTTATTAACCAAACCTGGGGGAGCGCAGGATATGGGATGAAATTGATGCTTATTGCGGCGCATGAGACCGTGAACTGAGTACTGTGGGTGGCTCTACTTTTTGCTTTTATGTCGCTTTTTCCCATGGCAAGTGGTTGAATACTCATAGCATGCATAAGGTTTATAGCGTACTTAGAGTACTTATTCCTCGTGATCTGTTTCATGAAATTTTGGCTGGAAATTACGTTAGACTTAGAATAAACGATAAAAAGTATTTAAACTTGAACGAACGAATGATCTCAAAAGTCACTTTCCTTGAAATTATTTCGAAACAGGTGGTCTGAGTTGTGTTAAAGTTATTTTTAGGGTTCGGTACCTCAAAAGAAAAAAAGGAACCCTTTGATCACTTTGTTGTCCGTCTGTCTGTCTGTCCGTCCGTCTGTTAGCCCCCTTTTCTCAAGAATGCGTGGAGGCATCGAGTTGAGATTAACATCAAATCCTGAAGTCCGTAACCTCTTAGAGCCTCGATATAAATAAAACTTCAAAGTCAACGCTATCAAAAGTTGCAGCCGTTTATGTCCGAATATTTTAAAATTTTCCATGGAATCACATGCACATAAAACCTATAGGGTACTCCCCGCAGACCCAGGATCATGGAATTTGGCGAGCAGCAAATTCTTATTGCACAAGTAAAACAAAAAATCCGAAAACCATGAATTTCTAATTTATTCACAAAAAAAATACATTAGATTCGCGCCTAGACTAGGCGTTCTAGGACTTCCCGTAGACCTAGAATTATGAAATTAGGCAAGGAGCAAGGTCTTATAGCACAAGTAAAGGAAAAAATCTGAAAACAGTAAATTTATAGTTTATTCACAAAAAATAAATACTTTTGATTCTCGCCATGGACCAAAACTTGTAGGGTAATTGCCGTTGACCTAGGATCATGATATTTGATCTTGCCAAACACACAAAGTCTTACAATTATACGGAACCCTTAGTGCGCGAGTGCGACTCGCACTTGACGTGTTATTTTTTGACCGCGTGACCTCAATGGGGTTGCTAGTATTTTTAACTCCTTCGGGATAACACCCATCAGACACAATTCAATAAGCTCACGTGTCTCACGTGACTAAACATATTTACGTTCACCCCTAACGATGCGTGTTTGTAAATTGGTTGGTAATATTCAAAGGTGAGGCTGTCACTCAACGTTCGTGACCATGTAGGTGACAAATTATCACTTGTGTCATTAAAGAAGCCGAAGGGAGCTGATGCTCCGAGGTTAGAGGTAGGTTTACAATTGAAAGAGACGCTATTAAGACAGAGACAGCAGAAATTTATTTGGCACATGTAAAAAGGTGTTTTAAATCGACTTCGAAATAAATTAAAAGTTAACATACTTTTTTAGAACAAGTTTTTATTTAAATGCGCTAAAAAGAATAAATAAAAGTTTCCTTTAAAAGTTTTACTATCAACTTACATATCATTTTATAACGACATTACTCAATTTCTCTATTAATATTACGAGTATAAAGAGGAAATATTTGTTTGTTTGTTTGTATTGAATAGGCTCCGAAACTACTGGACCGATGTGAAAAATTCTTTCACCGTTAGGAATCTTACTTTTCAAGGAGTGACATAGGCTATATTTTATCCCGGAATTCCCAAGGGAACGGGAACTACGCGGGTGAAACCGCGAGGCGATCTCTAGTATGTGATATAAAAGTTTGTCGCGAGATTTCACGTATAATTAAGTACTTAGGTACCTAGTTTGAATTTTTTTCGTCGTTTGAAAATTCAGCTCAATCGGTTGAAGAAAACTGCTTCAAAATTGAGTTACAAGATTCCACCGGTACAAACATATTTACATACATTGCAAGTTAATTAAAAGCTTTTAAAAAGGAGGAGGTTCTAAGTTTGCTGTTATATATGTTTTCTTACGCTATTGCATAAAAAATGATTCCAAGGTGCTACCATAAAAAATTTACCCCGAGGTATGTACCTACTGTATTTGTAACGCAAAAATGAAAAAAAAAAACAGTGTATAAGAAACTAAGGAATTTCAAGTCGGTTTTTAGTTTTTTCAAAACCATTAAATTATGTAGTTACAATACTTATAATTGGGGATATGCATAACAGACGAAAATATACGCACTGTTCAACGAATGTAGGTTAGGTGCACATTAACGACGTGTAGAATCTACATGTTTTTTTAAATTATATATTTGAGGGCTATATCGCTTAGCGTTAACATCGCCCGTAAAAAGTAGCAAACAAAGATATAAAAAAATATCTAAGAAAATAAATGTACAAGATGAAAATGAGAAATTTAAAAATCTAGTCTGCACAGAGTCTGAGGCGACAACTTCATCCAAACAAAGCAGTGCAAATAACGATCAACATAAAGAAAGCTCTCTTTAACAATGCACAAGTACAAGCTTGAAATACCAACGAGGAAAGAAAGAGGAAAGATCACAGCAGTTCTTTATAGTTAGTAGTAATGGGAACTTTTACGAGACGCTAGCTGAAGTCTGAACAAGTTTATATTAGGTGTCAGTTGTAAAGTACGTCTTGCTTTAGGAAACTTTTAAGTTTAACGTTCTGAATAAACGCACCTATAGGATTCATTATGAATGTAAACGAATTAACTAGGTATGTAGTTTGTGTTTGAAGGTCATCAACGTTCTTAACATCCGATTTTTCTTGGAAAGAGCATTAAAATGAGAAAATCTTGCCCAGAATGCAACGAAAAAAAATGCGACGACCTAGTAAAAATTCAGTGCGTTTACAGTACATTCACGACATACATGAATTGTGTAAGTCTACTCCAGTTCTATCCACTTAGTGATATTAAGATAGACATCTCCTATTGCTCCAGGCCTTGATTTAGATGTATATATCCTTCTGAAGTATTCATCACACCCACTTTGGATTTGTTTCCATTCGCGGTACTCTGGCTCGTAGTAGCGTGCAACAAGCTATCTCGTTTAGTACGTACTTACATACTACGTCAAGCCATCCCACACAGTTCGTCATTTAGGCATTCTGAAGTTATGAGTCCCACCGGACTATGAGAGTGAGAAATAGAGAGTGCACCTGTGTCTGCGTAGTGCGCACACACGTGTGCAGTTTAATGAGGTCCTCCTATAGGACTAGTCTGCGTTAAGACCGGCCGCCGTAACCGAACTTAGACTAAGAACAGGTATTTAAAATTGTGATTCTGTCTCGTTTCGAACTCGATAATATGCTTCACCGTACGCTGTACTAGTTATACTACCTTCCACTTTAAGTTCGCCCTGGAATCGAGTTCCAGAGTGGAACGGATCCCGGAAGCAGCCGCCCGGAGCCGGAACTGTATCAGACAGACGGAAAAATCGTTGAAAAGTCCCGATGCATTTCTAGAGCAATACAACTTTGTGATATGTGAAGGATTTTGCCGTTGAAATCTGGAATTTCGAGTTATTTCCGCCTTCAGATTTAAAGAGGGTATAACTTCTCTTTGCGGGGAAAGAGTAAAACTTTACGAATTGTTTTGAACACTACCAACGCAATGTAAGTAAAATAACGTAAAAGATTACGTTATATTTAAAAAATGCACGGAGAATTTTCACCTACGTGACATTTTCAGGTTTTTGACCTGCATAACTCACAAATTACTGTCCGAGGTTGGTGCCAGTGCTTCAACCAACTAACAGCTCTTTTAACTTTCGCATGACGATGCCTTTAATTGGAGAGGCGCGCTTTCGTCAGTTGACTCAATTTATGCTGTCTCCGGATCTAGTTAGGGCGCAAATATTGGACTATGCATCGTGTGAGGAGCATAAATAGTACTAACTTTGCACGAGTGTTTTCAGTATAATAAGTAGCCTATTATCAAAGTTAGGTTATGTTCTTAATGTACGCGCAAGTACATCTTGATCTGTTCAGTAGTTTTGGAGATCTTAGGTAACAAAATAAAATTCACATTTTACAAACTTTAGCTTTATAATAATAGTAGGATATGATGAGGGATTGTAGCATAAAGGGATAATTTTTCGTTAAAAGTGTCTTCTGCAATGAAAAAATGGCAACATCAGTTATTTCTGATATAAGCAACAATTGGTTTACAGAATACAAAAAGACGGTACTCAATGAATGAAATAATGGTGAACAAATTAAATTTAGGTAAATACCTAACCTAGATAGATCTCGATATAATATATCTATAATAATATATGTTGCAAATATTATTTGCAACAGATCTATATCAAATAACACTTTACCATTCAAGTTGGAAATTCCCATCACAATTGTGAATATATTTTGATATTTATTTGTAAATATTACATACCTATGTACATACACTAATTTCTTATTAAGCAGATCTGGTTGAAATTTGAGACTGCTTTAACTTGCTTACTACGCTGAGCATACCTATGCAAAGTCAATTTAGAACTGCATTCCGTAACAACAATTTCTGGTCGATTTACAGTCAAGATTCTAGTGCAAAACCTTTTACGGAAATTGCATCATGATTTCATTTGAAGTGTTAATTGATCGGGCATTTCATCCGTAAATAATTTTTTTGGAATGCTCTACAAGTCCACACTATACGTATTATTCTGACAATTATCATTGTTCATTTATATCTGCTTTGTCCGCATTTTTCTACTTATACTCTCTACCGCCAATTACCTATGTAGGTACTAAAATTTACTTTTTGTTTTGTTGAGACTTTGTAGAAGAACAACTATAGTCATTACGTTTAGTTTTGACGATAAAACGTTTGTTAACATCGTGTTACCTGTCGAAAGTTTACTCAATGCTATCAGTATTCAATGCGAATGCCTGAAATACCTGTTCATTCTTTGAACCGGTATGTACAAAACAGTTTACTGTTTTACTATTCTGTTTGTAGGTACCTTACGTTTACATTATCAATTCAAACACGGCCAGCGGTGCGGAACCTTTGCCGAATTACGGGCGGTATTGTGACACGTTCCTCGCTCAGTTGAAATTGCCTCTCGTATTTACAAAACTGTTAGATTGTTATAATATAACTGTTAAAAAGATTTGATATTATTTTTATGATTCTGTTGCTTGTAGCTGAAGCTATTGCGATTTTATTCAGCAGTATAATAGGTACCGATTGAAAGCAACACTCATTCAATTTCTACAGGTAGTAGGTACCGAAGTATAATTTTGATTTGAAAAGTTTTATACCCATATAAGGGTGCTTTTGATAAAGCTATTCAAGTACGTAAAAGTACATCAAGAAATATATAGTCTTTTACATCTCATAATCTCTATAAGCGTTTTACTTTTCATGGAAAAATATGAAAAGAGCAAGGGTCAGCTTCTTACAGAATCTTTTCATATTTATTCTGTAGAGCCTCGCAGGTCTACTGGCTCTATAAGCTCCATCTAGAATCTCGATAGAAAACGGGTATCTAGCGTCCGTATTTTAATAGTCAATTGGACGCGCCAGTGGCCCATCCCGTCTACAATTTGCATAAATTGATTGCACGTCAGGAGCGGGTGTCCGCGCGCCGCCTGCGCGCGCGCAGTCGCGCACCCGACCGACAAACCGATACACGTTTAATTACATCCTCGTACCACCTAATTGCCCGACAATTTTACGGTGCTTTACTCAATTTCTAGTGGAAAAACAGTTTCTAATTCCAGTATCAGTGGTCATGGAATTTTAACTTGTGATACTACTGACAGAGCAACACCATGCGGCAGAGGTACCAACTCGAGCAAAAAGTGTACGTATCGATGGGTTTATAAAAATTCTAGTGCGCATATAACATGCAGGTGACCCAATGATCACTGCAGACGTGACTTGGGTTAATCGGTTATCTGATGTAGTTCGAATGCGTATACAAAATGCCTTTTGAATACAATGGGTAGAAAGTACGCATGTTGTTCTAAACAAAGGAATTCCTTAACGCATACTGCCAGCGGTATCAGAAGCAACTTCCATGATAGGCACTGTATATAATTCGCATTGCCAAATACTTTAGGTGTCGAACAATTGAAGCGATCGATATTGTTGATTGAAACGGTTCTATTTGATTTAGTCTCAAAGGAGCTTTTGTTAAGGTTGAAATTTACAAGCATGGCTTAGCTATAGGCTATAGGCTGTAGGCTGACATTGTGGTCGTCTCCGTTACATTGCCCGCAGCCGATTATGCAGGCGTGTTTTGTAATAAGTAACATTGTTTGAAGGAAACTCTGATGAGAGCATAAACATCTAGCCATGTTTCAAAGCATTGTACGGATTACAAGCATTAAGATCATTGCCGCAAAATCATCAGGAAATAACGCTTGTGATCCATAGAAAATTGCTTTTAGATGATTAAGGTTTAGGAATTCATAGTCATATATCACTTCCTCTCTGATTATTTATTTTGGATCTTCTACATTATTTTGATTAGATGTAGAGTTGCACAGATTTATGTTCATGCATCATACTTAAAATATTTTTATCTTTACAGGTAAGTTAATGATCCTGTCATTGTTTACCTTTACAACATCATGAGTAATCGGTTGGTAAGCGCAAATCTTATATCTTTACATCAAGTGATGCACTGTGTCATCTTTCTTATCTATAAGTACTTACCTAGGTACTTTGACGGCGTTGTCAAAGTCTAGGTTTTTAAATTAATCTAGAGCTGTTTTTTATTATAACTTAATTCATATGCTACCGACGACAATGCAAATTTTAGACATGCAGTGTATAGTATTTCACAAGAATGCTAGCTACCTACATGGGTAGCTTGTTAATTTTAGTCATAGCTTGTAAAATCTGCCCTTTTGACTGACTTTTAACGACACCTTACTAACATAAGTAGAGTCGGTATGCCGACATAATGATGATGATAATGGGTACAGTCAGCGTCAGATAGATCTATTGTTGCATGAATGAACTATTTGAGGTTGTAATACAAAAATAAAAATCACAAAATATGGAAATCTGTAGTCACAGTATCTGTAAAGTTTAACTCACAATTCGCAGAGATCTCCTATTCTTCCTTTATCCTTGTTGATGTGGGATTTCTCCTTTTATTTCGATTGAATTATTGACTTGTGATTTTGCTTAAATGGCGTTAAGGCTCACCTTCTCAAAGAATAAATGTTTTGAGTGAAGGCGAGATTGAATGGCGAATGAATGAGTTGTTTTACTTTTATGTTTTTATGTTCCTTTGATGTTTGGATATCTGTTTGCCTAAACTCACAGCATAGAAAAGTTTGGCGGCGGACGGGCAGAGATTTCAAGATTTTCAGTAAAATGCCTAAGTATTTATAACACGTAACCATATGTACCTAGAGCCGTGATTTTCTGAGTCTGGGTAATTTTCTGCATCGTCATGAACCGTCCGATGTCGGCTTGTCTTTGAGTTTCGGGACACGTTGTATAAATTTACTTTGGGAAGTTACATTTTTGGTAATGTTGGATGGTTAGATTTTTCTGATGCTGAGTGTATACTTACTTATTTACCTGACTCTATGTTCGCAGCCACAACATCGTGTTCAAAAATAGTTCGATGCTCACATAAGTGACCTTAATTGTTATATGCGTGACTTTGGCGATATGCTCCATTTGGTCGCGGTTCAAGTGTAAAACGACTGTAAACTTTATTGCGCTCTCACGTGTGCCGGCTATTTCCTAGTTTATACACGTATTATTTGTAACGACCTACTCGTATATACCCACGTGATGTAAATATCCAAGGATGGAAGCTCACCTTAGCACTTAAGGGCGAAGAACTTAAGGGCACTCGATTTATATTGCGCGAGAGATAAATTTTCAGGTACATACTAAATTTATGTAACTTACAGACTAAAAACTTTAAGCTCTTTTTTTAAATCTCGGCATAAAACGTCAGAATCTCCCAAATTCAAATAAAGCTTGGCAGCTTTTCCTGATTGCAACAGTACCCAACCTGCTTACCTCAGTGTAGTTGGGGTCTTACGACCGACGCCATTTGCTTTGAAATACGCAGTATCTTGGCATATTACTTTATTACGTTGGGCAATTAGCAATATTTGTTTGATATTTTTGGTTATTGCATAAAAAGTGCCATTTTGATTGAACGTACACTAGCTACCGCACTATTTAACACTGTTATAAAATTTATGTTTCTTATTTTTCTCTTGTTATTGAATTTTCGATTTGCAAACACAGTACCTAACAACGGTTGCTGAAATATATACAGCGCATTTTCGTTTTATTTTCATGCGTTTTAACCGCTTTTTTAACCCCTTAAAGGGGCAATTTTCCAAATGCCTTCCTTATTGCTCACTTTCGTACATCTACATACATACACCCAGCAAGTTTCAAGTCTCAATGACCAGCGGTTTGGGCTGTGGGAGTGTAAAGAAAGAACCTCAGTATAAAAGTCAAACGACAAAATTTAAATAACGTTGTTTCTGAAAATTTACGTGAAAGTCGGTCAGATTTAGCACATCGCGCGTGATGTGGTCAATTTAATGAACACAAATGGCCCAGATATACCAATTGTTGTTATTTAAATGGGTTATGTAGATCGGATGTCGCCCGTGCCAATTCCAAAATGGACCGGCGATCCTCAGAAGCACGCTATATAAAGGAATATCTACCTACCTTGGTTGTATCATCACATCAAGCTTCAAAATAGTAGATATGAGGATCAGAAAAAATTAAGGATCAGTAAAAGTTTTAGTACCCCAGAAATTTGCGCTAAAAAATAATACAAAACAGATCAACGTACGCCCGGGCGAATTAATATGGCACCTGGCTCTAACAAAAAAGGATTTATAAAGGACGTGTTTTTGATAAAGGACTCGGAAATTTCGGAATCGTGATGCTATAGCTATAACCCTCGCACAGTTCCGAGTTCAGGTATGTTAATTCGCCCGGGATATACTTACACAAATATTTTTTTTATAACTGTCAATTAATTGTCTACCATTAAATAGGAGTTACGGGAGAAGTCAGACTTTTTGTATGATCAATAAACGAATGTGGCTCTTGCCTATTTATCCAGTCTTATAAAATGGTCTTCGAAACATAATTAGGTTAATTAGACAATTAGCCGCTTGTTCGGTGAAGTTTAACGTAAAATGTATGAAAAGTTCTGTCAAAAACGTCAATAAACATGTAACTGTCAGTTTTCGAAGAACCTAATTAGTAAAAACCGCTGAAGTTTAAAAATTCGATCTAAATAGCTACTCGTAGTAGGTAGTCATACGCATTTCAACCATCTCATTAGATAGATAGATCAAAAAATTTTTTGGTACTACAGACACACACAATTAACAAAGATAATTTACAATTTAAACACAAGTACAATAGGTATAATTAATCATTAGGCTACTTCTTTCTGTATTTGGCGCGATAAATAAATATTTTCTGTAGTATTTGACTAAAGAACCCAATATTTATAGATTTCTGATATTAAAAGTGTAAAACGACTAAGTACATATATTCAACCCTTATAGGATCTCTTTGTTGTCAATCTGTCTGTCCGTCTGTCAACCCTCTTTTCTCAGGAACGCGTGGAGGTATCGGTATAGTTGAGATTAACATCAAATACTTACTCAAGTCCGTAACCACTTGAAGTCGTGATATAAATTAAACTTCTAAGTCAACGCACTCAAAAGTTACAGCCGTTTATGTCCGAAAATTTTGAAATTTCCAAGGGATAAGGGATTCACATGCACCCAAAACCTATAGCGTACTTTCCGTAGACCTAGAATCATGAAATTTGGTGAGCAGCAAGGCCTTATAGCACAAGTAAAGGGAAAAATCCCTTATAGCACAAGTAAAGGGAAAAATCCGAAAAAAGTAAGTTTCGAATTTATTCTCAAAAAAAATTAAGTACTTTTAATGCTCGCCATGGACCATAACCATAACCTATAGTGTACTTCCCGTAGACCTAGAATTATAAAATTTGGCAAGAAGCAAGGCCTTATATTATAGGACATTATTATAACGATAAAATTCTGAAAACCGTTAATTTGTAGTTTATTAACTAAAAAAATAAGTTTTGGTTCTCTCGCTCGATCAAAATATACAGGGTAAGTACTTCATGTTGACCTAGAATCATGTTATTTGGCAAGAAACAAGGTCTTACAATTAAACGGAACCCTTAGTGCGCGAGTCCAACTCGCACATGACGTTTTATTTTTAATTTTGAACTCTGAAAACGCTGTCAGCCATGTTGTGGCGTCATACTTAAGGACTCCCAGTAAATTTCATGTTGGGATTTTATAATCCCGCCCCCGTCGAACGTTTGCTAGAGTTTTCGCCTGTTTACGAAAAGTAGACTTACATATAACACCAAGTTTTACGATTTTCTAGGTCCTAAAAAATATGGAAATATTTTTTCCCTCTAATTGGACAATAATTAATAATTTAAGACCTACTTTCCAAACAGTCAACCACCCTATTGAGATACCTAAGAACAATAGATAGGTACCTAGGAACAATAGATAGACGCATATAGACGGATCTTTATACCATCGTAAATGTCACCTATTCTCGACACATTAGTGTCGGTCATCGGTTATCTTGGGCCTGTTTATAAACACAGCCCTAAAAGGGACCTACCTAACCTAATAACCTATTGTTTTATTTATACCAGTGATGTCGGCAATTCTAATCTAAACATCCCGTGGCGGCTTGGTGATTATGATTAAAGTCTTTATTGTGTTTATAAATGGTGGTTTTAATTATCTAGTTCCTTGAAGCCAAATACAAGATTATTTATTATAAAATTACTATCAAGGTGCATAGATAACATAGATTTAGGGGAATGGATGTTATTGTCATCGTTGATTCACCCTATATTCCCTTTCTAGTTTCTACGCGCGGTAAAGCATTTTTTTTGGAGATAACCTAATATTTGTTTTTGGGCTGCGTACTTTATCATTGCCGAATTTGATTACTATTCATTCATCCATTAAGGCGTGTAAGTACCTACAGGTAACACACAAACAGAGAAACAGATAAACATATTTTCAAATTTTAATAATAGTACGTTAACGTGTTATTATTATCGTGATCGTTATTAATCGCGATTCTAATAGTTTAAAAAGACCTTTCCTTAGTTAACAAAACGCTTCCTAAAAAACACCAATTTAAGAAAACGGAACCTCACTGAAACGATTGCGCCAACTGTGGATCTTAAGAAACTTCCAGATTAATTTCATTTAATAGGAAACCGATTTAGCACCGGATATGGAACATTTCCAGTTCTAGTCTAGCGAAGAGATTAGTCACTTTTTATATATCTTGAAAGTGGACAGATAATCTGCAGAGTCAATAGCCTGGGTTACCGAGAGCTTGTAATGTTTCAAAAAGTAGGGAATCACTTTTGAAATAGACCTCTACTACTAAAAGTGTCAATATTTAAAGCGATGATGGCCAAGCGTGTTTCATCATTATCATCATCAGCCTATGTTAGTCCACTGCTGGACATAGGCCATACAGCATCTGCCTGCAGACTTTCGCAGGCATTAAAAGTAGGCTAACAAAATGTCTGATTTACAATGTCGAGAGTTAAATGTTTCGTAAAAGGTTGGTTTAGTGAAAACAAAAGTATCTATCTGTTAGCTTTTATCCCAAGCTGAAAGTTACACATAATACTTGTCTGTGTTTTCATACAAAGCTTTCACTATAACTCTTCCAAGATTCGTTCGGAATGGAGGTAAACAGAGAAACAGCTATATAGATAGATAGATAGAAAACAGTTTATTATACTGTCCACAAATACAGGAAACAATAAAGAGAAAATGATTAGAAAAAAGGAAGTATAAAGGGCGGCCATAGGCTGAGAGCGATCTTTTCCAGTCAACCTTGGAATGGACTGGAAATGAAAAAATAAAATAGATGGTGGCACTGGAAAAATATATCTAGACATCTACTTAAAGAAAAGGAAACAAATACCTACCCTACATACCATACTACCTACAAACATTAATAATAAACTTATACAAACATAAAATAAGGTTGTCTAACTCTTTACAAGGATATAATAATGCTGATGAAGCCCCTGATTTTTGCTTTTCTCGTAAATTATCTAAGTAATTTGGCCGTTTCATTGCTTTATTATTATTGTTGTTGAAATCGTCTTCAGATATTAGTTTTACTTTTGTTCCGTTTCTCGTGTGAGAAATCTCGTGTGTAGCTTAGCATTTATTTTCGTATTTATATAAACTTCATTATCATTAGTCTTTACCAGTTCACTGTTGGACCCAGGCTTCCCCTCATAAACGTCATATTAGCGCTTATCATTTACTTTGTTATGTTATGCTGAATAATTTGCGTCAGATAACTAACTCTACCTAAGTTTTTGGGGCTACACAAGACGCGCTTCAAAATCGCGGCCGAATCCGAAACTGCACTTTCGGCCATAATTAAAATAATGTATAAAAATAACATACAATTACTACCTAAAACATATATATTGATATATATCTGATCATAATCTCATAATATGCTAATCTCTACAATGCACGTTAAGTACCTTCCAAGGTTGGCAGGTGGGTGAAGGCAGGAAGAATGCAGTGTGCCTTGACTGACCTTGTTGAGTCAATTTAGCCATAGTGCTCTTGATTTTCTACATGATTAGGTATATTGATTTTATCTTGCTTAAATTACTACCTACAAGTACCCAAAACAGGAACATATAAAGTGTAGATGTAGGAAGAGTCGAGATATGTGTTACCAAAATTGTATTCTTTCAAAAAATAAATGCATGGACGTAGTACGTATAAGATCTAAGTCTAAGATCAAGCAGCCTACGTTCCAATAAGTAAACAGATAAACAATGAATGATTGCCAGTCCCAGCCAAATCTGAAGCGTATGAATGAACGAAATCATAGATTGTGACACTTTTTCGACACGTAAAGAAACAACAGAATAACGCGAAATGTATCACCACAGCTATCACCCCAACCGTCGACTTACTGTATTTAATCAAGCAGCGGATCAGGCAAACCCTCAGGCATTGATGGAAGATGTAGGTTCGATAAAAGCCGTTTTAATCCGTATTCAACTCATTCGAATCTGCGGCAGAAATTAGTCTAGTAACATAGACAACCGCAACACTTTCTAACGCAACTCGATTTTGCCAGACCAATTCCGATCAAGATTACGTTCCTAGATCCATTTGGCATGTGGTTCTAAACTAATTTGTAACATTTACCGGCTCATTTAGCTTACAAATTAAACCCAAGGCGATAATCGACAGGTTTTTAATTATTACCTGTCATTATCATGTTACGTCACTTGTTGGTAAAACACTTTCGAGATCTCCTGATAATGATAATTATCATTACCACGAGCTTTATTATTTTTGATTGACAACTCTTCTATCTTTGTGCAATAATTATTCATCAAATTAGTTTCTATAAGTAAGGTACGATACTTAAGAGATCAAAAGGAGCTGGAAAAAACCATTAAATAATTGATATCAAATAAACTACTGATTGATATTACTTATTGAAAGAATTTCATCGAAAGTTTGCCTTTATAACATTTAAGTAGGTACCTTTATAAATAACAAAATATTGTAAAGAAGAAAGTATATTGCGCATATTATGTAGAAACTATGGCATCATACTCCGTAGGAGAATTTAGTACCTACCTAATGAGTTTGTCGTGAATACACTCCTACAACTCTCCTAAATTATTCTTAGGGAGATAGGGGAAAGTCGAACTATGATGATACTGTTATTTTCATTAGATGGCAGTACAAACACACGTCGTGAGAAATCTGACGGGACGGTGGGTGGTAAACGGTCGACGTAACGTCAAATTATGTTAATATTCCTATTAAGGTTGTTTCCATATGCGTTGCTATAATGTAGAAAACAGCATTTTATCTGCATTTATTCAATGAAACCAAATAGCTTTTCTATGCCTTTTACATATTTTATATTGCAAGTCACAAAATTTCAATTGTTATCTTTTCCTTCTAGGGTAGGTACTTACTTAAAATATGCAGGTCATGTCGGTCAAAAATCTAGTTTCGTAGTGTCGCATTTTGTTTGCATGTCAAAGATTGGCAAGAAATTGTAGTGTGTTATGTAATTTCAACAAATTGCAGTCGTGCTGTGCTGCTATTTAAACGATAAATTAAGCACCTATTTTGTTCGTTCCAAACAACCCACGAGTTCTATGCAAAATAAATTAAATTGGCACATAGACCTTTCCAATTAAAATTTTTTCGTTTTTCTTTTCTAACGGGAACCCGAGTACTACAAACACCGTCATAATTTCGCATTTCCCCGTCAACGTTGCCGAGTCAATATTTCACCGCGACCGTCGCATTATTCATGAAAGCTGTGCAATTCAAATTAGCCCCTCTCCCTCTCTTTGATGCCCTGGAGAAATTTAATTTGCACTTTTAAACGCACTACAAAGCCAAATGCGGGCTTTGTAGCAGAAGTTATACAAAACGAGTTATTTGTTGAATTTTATGCTTGCAAGGGTTAAAAGTTTTGAGCTCGACCAAAACGAGGGTTCAAACGACGAACTACAAGCTAAGCGGGTTGCGATCGGAACTGGAACATTTTACGAGTGAGCTTCAAATTCATATAATCTAAAGAAACCTTCTCAAGTTAACATACATTTCACTGACTTTTAAGGTAAACCAGCAGTGTTTTTTTCTTGATAATTTTGAAACTTTAACATTTTACGAGTGAGCTTTAAATTCATATTTGTATCTAGTCTGAAGAAACCTCAAATTTAGATATTTATTTTACCTATGGAAATAAGTACCTACCTACTCAAATAATTTTTGACTGACTTTGAAGCCGATAATTTCGTGTTTAAAAAAACTATAAACCAACTTCAAATTCTTGAATAATATAAATGGATTTGGAAGTAATTAAACGCAGTTAAACCCGGAACACTTCGACAGTGCAATCAAATTTTTCAAGTGGCGACATCTAGTTAAAATTCGAGTCTGCGTCTACTTATATGACGATTTTCAGTTGTTCAACTAAATATGAAATGCCCGTCAAGCTTCGCAAGATCCAAGTTCAGAACAAACCATCACTAACTACGACTTCCAACTGAACCTACACACCCGAGGGATCGAGGTCAGAGATAATTAAGTTTGCAGAGTTCCCTTCGGAACTCCGAGTCCGAATAGTATCCCAGTGAAAACTGGGAGCAAATTACAGTTAAACCAATTTGTATTCATATACCTATTTCATTCAGGGTACGAAGAGGTTAACATTTAACAGGCCGCGAAGGTTTCCCTCTTCTAGTCTGCAATCATGATTGGGGTAAATAAGTTTGCATGTTCAGTACCTTCAGTTTTTTCCTTCGTTATAGTGAATTTTCTAGTTAAATTTCGTTCGTGAAGTAGCTATACCTAAATATTTTTCAGTGAACTCTTTGTTTATGTAGTTGTTATTATATGGGTAACACTACAAGTCTGTTTTTTCTGCTATGGTGCTTCCTTCTTTTCAAAAATTTGAGAGTAATAATCATATTTAATTTTACTGTAAAAGCGTATCGTAGTTTGAAGAATTCATTACGGATTCGAGCGGGTTAACTACGAACCCTACCTTTGTGTTGGAAGAACGCCCACACAAATAAGGTTCGTCGTTTACCCGCTTATATTCGTAATGAATCCTCTTTAAGTATTGGTATCTTTGAGTAAAATTAAATAAGAAAATAACGTCATCAATTAGTGTTTTAACATGTAGGTAGGTATAACTATGGTGTGGACGAATACCAACTGAATACTGAATTTGCGTGCTTTATTCAAAGTAAATTGTAAACTGCAGTCTGTTGGTGATTGATTATTAGATTAAATTGCAATAAGCCTGCCTACATAACACGTTTATCAGATCATTACAAGATTATAGCAGGTCAGCCACCTCGATTTCACTTTCTTATGCTATCGGAGTTGTCAGGGGCCGCTACGGTGGATGCCTTTTGTAATGGTGTAACCAACATCAACCCACTAAGTTTCCCTTTTAAAGAAAATCTGAGCATTTTCGTTTAGGGAAAGTGTTCGTCGGTTTTCTTTTATGCCTGTGTTATTCTTCTTTGCCCATGGGCCGGACACGTCGCCAGAATGCCAAAAGAAAGATGTGCTACCTTCGTGACCTCATGGAAAGGGTCTAAGGGCAAAAGAAGAATTGGCAGACCCCTAGCAAGACGGTCTGATGAAATTAGGAGGTACCTGAAACGCAAAACTGGACAAACATCGCAAAAGACCGGATACACTCCACAGAACTGGAGGAGGCCTTTACCCGAGACGAGTCCTAACCTAACTATGACGAAATATAAATATTGTAATCAATAATTAACTATTCAAATTCATTCTGTGTGGATTGTCCAGCACTATTCATTATTTATTTATTCATTTATCAAATCTATACTCTGACATTATTAGCAATCTCTTCAAGTTCATAACATACCCAACCACATTGTTAAAAATCTAGTAAAATATATGTATTGTTAGATAGTTGAACACAATTATAGTTTTAGTCAAACGTTTATTTCTTTTATTCTTATTAATTATTACAGGTTGCTTTTTCTATCGGCTCGGCTTCCCTGGAGCGGCCATAGGCAAAAGTGTCTCTTGTCTGTGGTCCCTCCGGACGTTCCGTTCTTGCCAGCCTTACGTTCCATTATACTACATTACATCTATCCCTTCTTTTAAAAAAAAATATTTAAAAAAAAAAGTTACTTATCTTTAAATTTTTACTATCGCTATAGTGTTATACAATACAATGCTCTAAACTACCTTAACTAAGACCCACAATTTACTTATGCCAAATACATAAAGGAACATTTTAGACATACCTACCTATCTTATGTATACTTAACTACTTATATTAAAACCACTCAAACCCCACACTCAGCCGTCCTGGACAGATCAACACATTATTGAGATCGAATATGATACGAGGTTCTTGTATATCTACTTCCTTCATGGTCGATTACATCATAAGATCTAAAATTGTTATGGTTTACTATTTGGCCTCTTAGCCATTTTTTACTATTAGGATCTTTTTTGAACCAGATGTGTTGTCCTATTGAAAAGGATTGTTTACATCTTACATTTCTGTTATAAGCTTTTTCATTTCTAATTTTAACTTTCATGAATTCTGCCTGAACATTTTCATTTATTTTAGGTTTCAAATATTGATATGTTACAGGTAATTTGGTTCTTAAATTTCTATTCATTAACAATTGAGCTGGTGAAAAGTTAGTTCCAGAAACAGGTGATGCCCTATACTGTAGTAAAGCTATTCTAAAATCTACTTTATCATCATAACATTTGGTTAACATTTTCTTTGCAATTTGAACACCTCTCTCTGCCATTCCATTTGATTGAGGGTACCTTGGACTTGAGAAGATGAACTTAAACCCCCATTCCTTCGCAAAGTTATTACATTCTCTGGAATCAAACGGTACATGATCAGATACAATTTCTGAGGGAACCCCAAATTGTGAAAAGATTTCTAATAAGGTACTGATTATACTATTGGCAGATTTACTTGGGATTAGTTTTACATCTAACCATTTTGTGGTATAGTCATAAATTACTAAATAAGATTTTTTCTTAAAGTCCATTATATCTACTCCTAGCTTTGAAAATGGTAATTCTGGAATATCATGTGAGATTAGAGGCTCCTTTACATTATTATTTTGATAGGTCTGGCAAATAAAACATTTTCTTACAAAATCTTCAATGTGAACATCCATCTTTGGCCAATAATACAAGTTTCTGGCCACTTGTTTCATTTTTGTAATCCCAACATGACCTTCGTGCAGTTTTTTAATTATTGACAATCTTAAGGTCTTAGGAACTACAAGTTTACAATTCATGAAAATAAAATTCTCATCAACTGTGATATTCTCTCTAAACTTGAAATAATATTGAACAGAATCTGGTACCTTACATACTTTTTCTGGCCACCCATTGTTTACATAATCTGATAATTGTACCAATTCCTCATCTTTCAATGTTTCTTTTATTATTTCATTTTTCTGTTCATTGGTACATTGTAAATATGAAGACAAACCTACACAATGAACTATCTCATACATATAGGAATCATCAGTATCGACTTCATCGAGGTAAGAACGAGACAGTAAATCAGCTACATGCATTAATTTCCCTTTTAGGTATTTAAATTCAATATTATACTTTAATAGCTTTAATTTTAATCTTTGTAAGCGCGTAGATGGTATTTCATGAACACCCTTTTTTAATAACGATTCTAGAGGCTTATGATCATTTAACACAATACATTTTCTGCCATAAATATAGTAGTGAAACTTTTTTACTGCCCAAACTACACTCAACAATTCTTTTTCTATTTGTGAGAAATTTTTTTCTGCTGAAGTTAAACTTCTTGAAGCATAGCTTACTGGCATGCCATCCTGCATCAAACAACAGCCTAACCCATCTTTAGATGCATCACACTGAATAGTTACAGTTAAATTACTATTAAAGTTTTGTAATACAGGTGCTTTACTAATACAATTTTTAATTTTTAAAAAAGCATTTTCATGTACTTGCGTCCACAGCCATTCCATATCTTTTTTTAGTAACATTTGTAATGGTGTGGCCATTTCAGCTAACCCTGCTACAAATCTTCGCAAATAATTTATCATACCTAATATTATTTGTAATTCTTTTTTATTTTTTGGGCTTTTTAAACTAACAATGGCTTTTATTCTGTCTGGATCTATTCTCATGCCTTTTTTAGAAAATATGTGACCAAAGTATTTCACTTCTTCTAATTTATATTGAAATTTTTTTAAATTGAACTTTACATTACATTTTTGAGCCCGTTCAAATACCTGTGATAAAATTATGTCATGTTCCTCCTCATTATCAGCACAAATCAACAAGTCATCACAGTAAATTACTACTCCTGGGATATCTCCAAACGTATTCTCACTATATTTTTGGAATATTTCTGGAGCTATGGACAAACCAAATGGGAGCCTTCTAAAGGAATAGCAGCCAAAGGGGCTCGAAAATGTGCATAACTTTGCCGATTCATCTGTTAATTTAATATTATAGAATCCGTCTGATAGATCTAACACAGAAAATACAGACTTATTACACAGTTTGGTGAGTATTTCTTCTAAAGTCGGAATTAAGTGATAATTTCTCAACAAAACCATGTTAAGTTCCTTAGGATCAAGGCATATTCTTAGACTTTTATCAGCTTTTTCTACTATTACTAAATTGCTTACAAAACTGTCAGGCTGTTCGACTTTCTCAATAATCTGTTGATCTTCCAAGCTGCGCAACTTTAAAGCAAGTCGCTCCATCAGTCCATGAGGGACTCTGCGAGGGGGTCTCACTACTGGTTTGGCGCCGGGCTGAGTGCGTAGCTCCAGCGGTTTTTCAAATTGGCCAACACCCTGAAACAGTTTGTAATATTTATTAATAATTACATCTTTACTAGTGGGAACGATGTGATTAACGTTTTTTAGAATATTAAGATCTCTTAATGAGCTTAAGCCCAGAATAGGTCGAACATTTTCTTTTACGATTATAAATTCTGTGTCATAAATCTTTTCTTTTATTATTACTTTTAGGGTAATTTTCCCTAATGGAAATAAATGTGTTCCTCCAAACGCTTCTAGAACTATTTTTGTCTCAGACCACTTAGGCATATCATCATCAACAATTTTCTTAAGATCCATTAAGGACAAAACATTAACTTGAGCCCCGGTATCACATTTAAAATCAACTATCTTATTTTCTACTCTTATGGATAGAATCCACTCATTGTTATTAATTTTTATATTACCAATGCTGTGACATACTTTAACTAGTCATAAATTATGAACATAATTGTCTTCATTGTGTGCTTTCCCTTCATCGACCTGACTTACTTCGTTGATGAATTTACACCCTTTTTTAAAGTGATTAGGCTTGTGGCAATTTGAGCATATTTTCCCATAAGCTGGACAATTTCTAGGTTTATGCCAAGTACCACATTTTTTACAATTATACTCCTTACTATTGGACGAGTACTTAGCTTTTGATCGTGAGTCTGCAACAGGTTGTCCTGGTGGCCCTTGAACTGCATCTACCGCTGCTGACTGGCTCGCTTGCTGTATTCGGCTGCATTGATCTCGTGACATTTCTGATGCTCTGCACATGTCCACCGCTTTCTGAAGAGTCAAGTCATTAGCCTCCAGTAGCTTCCGCTGAAGACTTTTATCACAAACTCCTAGCACAATTCTGTCACGAAGCATTCTATCTTCTTGGTCCTTGAAGTTACAATTTTTTATTAGCTTTTTGAGTGCGGTGTAAAATAGATCAAACATCTCCCCTTCCTCTTGAGTTCTTTGGTGAAAGTTGTAGGTGTTCAATAGCTCATTTTGTTTCGGTGCGAAATAATCATCAAAGAGTTGAATGATTTGTTCATATTTTAGTGCGGTTTCATCATTCCGCAACACGTTGCAATAGAGGTCTTGCACTTCGGGCCCCACACAGTTGAGTAAAATCGCCGCCTTTCTATTGTCTGACAGTCTCTCGAAGCCCGCGGCCGCCAGAAATATTTGGAATTGTTGTTTGAACCTGGCCCATTGTGGTAATAAGTCAAGGTGCGAATCCAGCCGTAGGGCTGCCGGCATTCGATATTCTACCCCTCCCATCGCTTCAAATTCTTCTGCAACGCTTGATGTGTCGGACTCGGATGTCAATGGCGGCGGTGGCGGCGTGGTCATAACCTCGTTGAGTTGACTAATATCTTACTTCTTCTTTCAGTTCTTCCGTCGGCTGCGCCATGTATTGTTAGATAGTTGAACACAATTATAGTTTTAGTCAAACGTTTATTTCTTTTATTCTTATTAATTATTACAGGTTGCTTTTTCTATCGGCTCGGCTTCCCTGGAGCGGCCATAGGCAAAAGTGTCTCTTGTCTGTGGTCCCTCCGGACGTTCCGTTCTTGCCAGCCTTACGTTCCATTATACTACATTACAATATAGTCTACTGAATTGAATCTCGATGTTTTAGGAAGTTTCCTTACCTATTCACAAGATATATAAAATCTTTATATCTAAGGTCTGCAACCACAGAAATCTGAATAACAAGGCACTAGAAATCGTAAGCGCGCGTGACCTTGTCGCCGCTCAGGTGACTCTCACGCCATCAGTGCGTTCGTTGCTGTTCAGTTGCTCTCGAAACGCGCGTGTGTAAAAATGGTGTGTTGCAGCATTTCCCATTGCGGAAATTCTTCCACAAGTTGTAATTATATTAATAAAGGAATAACTTTTCATCGGTAAGTATTGTTTTTTCTAAATAATGCCGTTTTTCCTTAAAATTATAGAATCTTTAAAAGTAATACGAACGTCACAGTCGACCGTTCTTATTATCACGTTTAACTATACATTGCCTCTTATTTTTGTCAACATCGGGCAGGTACCTCATTACAAAAAGCAATGTACTGCACAGTGAACGATAACGTTGCGCGCTCGATTTCCTATCGTGGTACGGCCGCAGAACTCGGTCGCGAGCTAGTGTTGTGACACGGTAATATTATCCTTAATATTACCTTGGTTGTGATTTGTAAAACAACTTTGCATAATTTAACATAGTATTTTAGGAATACGATGTTATATTAAAATTGTTTATTTATGATTTATTATCATAATAACTAACTATCTATAAAGCTCGATTACCACTGACTGACTGACTGACATAATTGTTCTCCTTGATGGTGGAGGGGGAGGTATGTTTTTTTTGCAGAATCATGTAGGGGGTGTCCGGGGGACCTAGGAAAAATTCCGACTTTTGAGATTTGCCCCCCGGAACCACCGCCCCCCAGGGGGGCGACAAGCAGAGTCACACTGATGAAAAATTTTTAGGGGGTTGTATAGAGGGGGTCATATGATTTCGATTCCAAAAAAAATTTTACCCCCCCGTTCCTCCCAAGACCCCCCTTTTTGAGAGTGCTACCGGATGGATGCCTTACATTGCAAACGCTGGCTGAACCCTACGAGATAGATCAGAATAATGTACTACAGTATTTTACAACTTAAAAAGGTCTACAAAAAAAGTCTACGATAGTATATGTCTATCTCTTAGGGATAACCCACAATAACCATTTTTTATCCTTTACTTTTTACGAGAAATAATGGCTTATTTACGAGGCGATTTTAAGCAGTACAGCATTAATCCTTATCCAATTAAGTAACTTAGATACATTGTGCATTTAATATAGATTAATATTGCCCTTTACAGCATGTAATTTGAATGAATATTTTCGAAGATATTACAGATTTAAATTGACAGGGACATAGCGATTGCGGTATCGGCCGGAGTACCAATTCTGCAGTAGGTATATTTAGTATAAGCATTGCACCCGTGCGAAGCCGGGGCGGGTCGCTAGTTAATAATAAATGAATATTGAAGCACAAACTATATTTTTATTTTATTAGTACAATGCCCTAGTCATAGAATAACAGTACGATAGGTACGTGACCTGATATTTCGTGCCCAGCACTAGGGTAGATTACATTAAAATGACGTCATAACGACAACAAATGCAAACTTGTCACTAATGTGTGAGTAAGCGAACGTATGCAACTACGCATAAGGCTTAATTTGGTTTGCACTGCATTTTTGGATGGGCGTAGCCGTAATTCCGTAGTTATTGTCTGTGTATGTAGTGGTAAGGTAGTAGAGGGGGCGAGCCGGCGACACGCATTCCCGATAGATCGGATGGTACTCAGCATTTCTAGTGCCTTGTTATTAAGATTTCTGTGTCTGCAACCAATGTTTATAAGTGGCATGAGTCTGTCTGCCGAACACATACGATAGCTTCAGTAGGTACCTTTCGTACAATAAACGGAATTTTCGTACATTTAGAGAATCAAGTTATATATATGCCTACTATACACAGGAACTATATGTCTAAAGACAGCGTTTACACAGTCACCGGATAGAGGTAGTTTATATCAATACAAAACGGACTCTATAAACGTTGAAAGGCAAGGAGAAAGTCAGTTCTCTTATGATTACAGTTTCCATTTCCTTGTTCGCTAAGTTGTTCCAAGATAATAACATTGCAAGAAGGGAGCTACGTCCAGAGAAAAATGTTGCCTAATCCAGGAAGTCTATCAAAGAATTCATTCCAAGATTAGTTTTGGTTTTCTGCGGTTATTAATTTACTGATGAATGAGTCGACGAGAACGTCCCTAAACACATTTTCACACTTAAATTTTGTTATTGTCAATCACAAAACGATACCATACGAGTTACTATGCTATTGTAACCTATCTATGTATACTATGGCCAAACTCACGGTGTAGTGTTTTAAACATGGCCCCAATACTTATCCTGAAAATCACTTTCTGTAGACTGTTTGCAACAGTCAGCAGTTAGCTTAATTGTTTCAATTGTTGACGACCTCTGTGGCGCAGCGGGCGAAGGTCTGCCTGCGACGCAGGAGGTTGCGGGTTCGATTCCCGCCTCGGGACAAATGTTTGTACGATCTGCAGACATTTGTCCAGGGCGTTCTGGATGTTTTCTATCTATAATAAAAAATATCTATCTATGTAGTGTATTGTATTAAGTATATCAGTTATCTAGTACCCATAACACAAGCTCTGCTTAGCTTGGGGCTAGATAATGCTGTGTGAATTGTCCAGCATTATTTATTTATTTATTTAATTGTAAATACTAGAATAACTTTCTGTTGTTGATTTTTTGGCAGAATTTGCACTACTTGTCAATTTACTGCTTTGTCAAATTACTGCTGACAATTCAACGCCAAAACGAGATTTTTGTATTATGAATTGTTAACAAACATTATTTCTTGAGAAATAATTATCATAACCTATGAAATATACAACAATCACAGTATCCCCTTGTACCAGCCCACAGGTTGCCCACAGTCACTTGTTTCGTAATTCCGACATCTGTCGCGAATCGCTGATTTGTGCGCACACGCAATGTTTACGAGATCTTATCGGTTGCGGAGGTTTTATACTGCCTGCGTAGACAATAGTAGCGCAAAAACGCATAACTCTATCGTAATAAAGTATACATTAGGTACATCAAAATATGAATCTAATGCTTGCAATTGGTAGACCTCTGTTTTAAGTTATGTTATGACTTATGTATGACTCTATATTTCCATGTGAATTTGTAGGGAAGTACTCTACATTTTTATCGTACCAACATAAATAAATTTGCTTTAAATAAGTATGTTTAAATGAATACCTTTTTACTATAAGATGTATTAAATTCTACGAGTATACTCAAGTACTTAATCTCGTCTTCAAAAATTCAAAAGCAGAATTTTGAAGCTAAACAGGAACTCATAAAAATTTGTTCAAACGAATTGTGTTACGCAAAGCTTAAGAATTTGCAAACAACTACCTTTTGTTATCACCTCGACAAGGCCGCTATACATTATCACTGTCATCTCAAACAACGTTTATCTGAAAGTGATTCTCGCAGATCTTCGAGATTGGACGGCCAAGGACCATTTTAATATAATCTTTAACACTATCGTCACAAGTATCAAGATTCTGGTAGCCCACACCTCTATTTTAGCTAAAATCAACGAAAACAACCTTCTCTTTGTCATTCACCATGAAAACTCAGGTGTTTTGATGGATTATGTAATTTTATCTGCTTGGGTGCATGTGATGTAATGCATGTGATTTGATGTTTTCGCTTCTCTACATAGTATAAAACAAAGTCGCTTCCCGCTGTCTGTCTGTTCCTATGTATGCTTAAGAGTCCGGCGGACCTCGATCGCAACTTCAATTCGAGGCGCGTGCAAAAATCGCCCCGAATATCGCTATCTCTGTTTAGTTGATGCAGGCGCGCGCGGGACGCGGTAGGTGTACTACATACGTGAACACAACTATCCATCCATAGTGCCATGCTTGTGCGTGTGCGTGAGTAGGTATACACCTCTGCTATCGAAAGCGGCAGGTAGGTTAGATACTAGACTAGGTACTAAATTTGCCTACCTATTTCTTTAGGCATACTATTTGCGTTTCTTACCTACATAGGTACCTTGGTAGGTACTTACATTTTGGGAAGTGCAAGTGTATTTTTAAAAAATCTAAGTAGGTAATATCATTGGTACCTAGAACCTAACTAAACTGATCGGTCATGAAATACGTACTTAGGTAGTATGTAAGCACCTACGTATACTCCAGCCAAATTCGGTGTGACATTTTTGTAAACTAACCGAATTTGGATTGAGTAGGTTCGTCATACGGTTCTGCTTCTGCAATACCTAGGATATACCTAAATTTAGGATTAAATACACGAGTAGGTATAGTGAATTTCTGACAAGAAAATAAAAGGCAAGGATATAAACGTAAACACTTTTTTGTTCATTGATATTGACACTTTCATTTATTTTAAAAAAACATTAAGATTTTGACTTGACACATTTATTTACTTATCAAAAAAACAAATCAATTTACGATTTTGGTAAAGCCTTGTGGGGTAACCATATCGGCTAAACACTACGAAATTTGTTATGGTACCTACCTAGCTAGTCAAAAATATACCTAGGTAGTGTGAAAGATACTTATAAAACAAGTATGGATTGATGGATTGGTATGTGTTGACTAGGTAACTACTTCTTTACGCGAAAACTTCTAAACATCTATATAGGATAATATTACCTTGTCTATATCCAAACTTTAAAAACATCTACCTACATCCAAACTCAAAATATGAGTGTGATAAAATATACACAGGATGCCACGGAAAGGGTTTATTAAACCGAAAAGGGATAATTCTGGAATTCGAGAGATTCAACTTGTGAATAACGATTTTTTCAATTTCGAATATTTATAATTTATTTGTAGGTACGTTTTGTATACCTAAGAATACACGTAAAAAACGATGAAAAAACGTCTAATTTTTTCCTGTTTACTTCCGTTACATTGATTATGGTTACCAACTGCAGCAATAAAAAAAATCGCGGCTCGCTCCGCTCGCCAATATTACTGTTGTTTATGCTCTGTATTTTGATTAGCACAGAGGCAACGTTCCCAATTTTATTGGTCTGGCTGGTCCGCTATTGTCAGTTTGTATCAATCCAACCACCACAATAAAAAGCACAAAATATAACAAATAATCTGCGAGGTCACTTTGTCAACCAGTACAAAAAATTAGTAGACAACAAAATTTTCGCGTTTTGGTCTGGTCGCTGATAACATTTGTTCCTTTCCTTCTGACGATCCAAAGCTCAAAACCCGGCCCGCTTTAGGTCACTGCCAAATTTTCTAAAAAGTTGCCCAAAATCTAACAAAAATCAAAAATTATCGCAGCACGTTCTGCTTGCCTCTGATAACATTCTGCTGTTTTGATAAGCTTCTGGCTTGCTCTAGTTCAGGACTCCTTCTCCGTTTCAGGCTAGTTTGCAACTGCAAAATATCTAATACCAAACAACTCACACGCACAGCCAGATCATAAAAAATTTCGTTGATTCTATATGGTGTCTGGTCTGTTGTTCGCATATTTGGTTGTTATTCGTGAAACTTTAAAATTGTTCTTCACACTAATATTATAAATGCGAAAGTTTGTATGGATAGATGGATGGATGGATGTTTGTTACGTCTTCACACCAAAACTACTGAACAGATTGAGCTAAAATTTTGCATTGGTGTAGCTCTAAGCCTGGAATCAAACATAGGCTACTATTTATCCCATAAATCAGTTCCCATGGGATAGAAATAACCTTTGAACGTTTCCATAGAAAGAAGCGTGCGAAGCCGCGGGCAGAAGCTAGTAGCTCATAATTTAGCTTCATGCTTCTAGCATAAGGGTCTTGCATGGACGCTGCCTCACCAATTTCAAAAAAGGCTGCAGCTCATGCAGAGCTCGCTCCACTCGCTGTTATTTATTTTCTGAACCAGTTTGTGACAACCCGAAAAAAGGAAAAAAAAATTCGGCTCGCTCCGCTCGCCGCCACATCTTTTTCGATGTCTTTTTTTGTATTTCTAATTTTTTGTTAATCTCCTTTGCTCCGCTCGCCCCGATTTATATTCATAGCTTTATATCTACCACCGCAAACTTTTTAAAATTTTCGGGGCAGGTTTCGCTCACTTTATTTTGTCATAGGCTCTAGCTTACTTTTCCCCAAACATCAGAAAAAATCTCCAACATTTTTGAGGCTCGTTTCGCTCGTCATTACATTACTTATACTTCCTATTGTTGGGTTGGGAGTTGGGGGAAGGGATGTCATGTTTGCGGCCAATATGCAAAACACTGCATTTTGCGGCTCGCTCCGCTCGCCGATAGTATTTTGTCCTTCTCTGTATTTGGTCCAGTGTGTTTAACATGATTTTGCTCTGGTAGTTACCCGAAAAAGTAACAAAAATTTCGGCTACATTTTTTTCCATGTCTTTGTTGTATTTTCAATTTTTTGTTGATGCCCTTGCTCCGCTCGCCCCTATTTATATTCATAGCTTTATATCTACTACCGCAAGTCTCTAAGATTTTCGGGGCTTGGTACAATCGCTATCATTTATTTTTTATAGATACCTATCAACAACAAAATAAATGATGCGGGCGAGAGTAAGCAAGTAGACCTACTCTTGCTTACTTTTGCCCAAACTTCAGAAAACATCTCAAAAATTTCGAAGCTCGCTTCGCTCGCTATAACTAATACCTACTATTGTTGGGAGTTGAGTATACATTTTCCGCGGCTCGCTCCGCTCGCCAATAAAGTTAAGTGGTTTTCAGTGGGGTCACAGGTGGGGTCTGCAACCGCCTACAAGTACATTTGGTGCTACGGCCCGCACCAAGTGTGACACTGTGACCCCCCCAAAGTCTTGGGCTGCGACCGCGCCTGGATACCTACCTAGTACCTCCTTACTTCACATACATTGTAGATACCTATCTTATGATAGGTACATTATAATCTAAATAACATGTTAGGTACCTACCTACCTAGGTAGGTAAGTATTAGGTAGTTATGTAGGTATTTACTTTAAAATAAGAAAACAACTTTTTTTTATCTAACCTATTTTGTCCCACTGCTGGGCAAAGGTCTCCCCCAAACTCTTCCAGAACTTTAAAATAAGAAAACAACTAGCTAATAATATTAGGTAGGTAGGTAGTAAGTAAGTACCTACCTACCTACTTACTGTGAGATACCTACCTACATCCCAACGTTCCGAGTCCATAATATCATTAACCAAACCGTAAGTGAAAAATATCAAAGTCCGTAAACAAAGCCAAAGCACGCCAAAGTCGTAGTAGGTAGGTACCTCTAGGTATGTAATGTACCTAAGGAGGTAGGTTATTGTTTCCAAACAACAAGGCAAATCTCAATCCAAGTCAGTGGCACAGGTCTATAGAATAGTGAACAAACAAATACCTACGCACGCACAGCACTGTAACTTGTCAGACACACTGATTTAGAAAATAGTATACTTACTAAATAATAATACCTAGCCTCTCCTACCATACTAAAAGAACCTATCTTTATTCTCCTACCCCTACGACGACCTCCGAAAGTCCCCGAGCGGTGGCGGCGGCGCCCCGTGTAAATACACTTTGCATTAGTGTGTCTGTCCGAGCGATCACGATCACACAACCGAAGTGTCCCGTCCCCCGGCCCTGCACCCCGCCCCGTGCGTGCGCGATAGCAATATTGCCGTTTAAAATTTGGTAAGAATTTCGCTGTGTTCTGTAATACCAAAAATGATGACTGAAAACTTTTTGTATTCTTCACAAAGTATTGTTATTCTGTAACTAGACAATATTAGCTATGTTCCCAAACAAATAACACATAAGATATTGTTGTTTTTAATACGAAACAAACAGGAAGAAAACTGGCCAATTTTGTCTTAAAAATTGCAAAATGCGATTGGCTTTCATTTAATTTTCGGTAAGTATTTTGAAAAAAAAACTATCCAGGAACCTAGATAAATACTATTTGAATACAAATAATACAATAATATAGTGGAAATATGCTTGAATTAGAAATAATTTTGGTATTACGTTTGTATGGACAAGTCGCCTTCCGCTGGCCTCTTAAATCTATAAAAGTACGCAGCGGATTTTGATGGGGTTTTTTTACTAGATAGAGTGATTCAAGATAAAGGTATGTATACATGTATAATTCATGCTTAATATAGTAGAGAAACACTGATATTTTTAGAGGTTTCTAATGTGATGTCGTAAATAAATACATTATTTTGCGCTTACATAGCAAACGCTGGCTGAACCCTACGAGATAGATAAAAATAATGTACTACAGTATGGTACACCTTAAAAAAGACTACAAAAAGTACGTACGTTTCTATCTCTTCCTGATAACCCACAATAACAATTTTAATCCTTTACTTTTTACGAGAAGTAATAGCTTATTTACGAAGCGATTTTAGGCAATACAGCATTAATCCTTATCCAATTAAGTATCTTAGATAGATTATGCATTAAATATAGATCAATATGGCCTTTACAGCATGTAATTTAAATGAATATTTTCGAAGATATTACAGATTTAAAATGAAGTGACATAGCGGTTGCGGCGGTACCGGCCAGGAGGCCGATTCTGTTTAAATTTAGTATCAGCAGTGCACCCGTGCGAAGCCGGGGCGGGTCGCTAGTATATAATGTAGACTAAAGTAAACAAACTACCATGTAAAAGTCTCTTGCGTGCGGTTTCAATACATATAGGAGGTTATACAGTGTGTCCCTGGATAAAGTGCAACCCCGAAAGGGGGTGAATATACTCGTAGATCAAAAATTAACGACAAAAAAATTTAAAAACAAATTTAAAAAAAATCTTCTATACTTTATAGATGAATCAATAAAATTATTACTCACTAATGACTCTATTTACTAAAAAAATGATTTCTTCCAAAGTAATGGGTTTATTTAATTAAAATAATGTAGGTACCTACATATAATATGCTGCAAGGGCACAAAACTCTTATCACTTCTCAGTAAAGTAGGACTGACTACAAGCAAATAGCAAAACATTAGAACTAAAAGTCATAAATATTAGAAGATATGAATGTAAGCAGAAAGATTTGGAACATTACTTTGCACAAAGTGTTTTCTTACACACTTGCGTTAAGCAAACATAAAATAAGAGCAAGATTTATAAAACTACCGAAAATTAAACTTGGTAGAGATAGAAGTATACAATACAATGGAATAATTAGGAATTTTGCCGCTGGGTGGATAGCATGGTTTATCGGGGCTGTGGTGGAGTAAATTCAATAAAGCGCCGTAAACATTATTCTTGTCGCTACATATTGAAAATTCCTCGACGTTTCTTGTGTCGTCTTAAAGAATACATGCTTCGTCGAAATAAATATAGCTTCTGCAGCGTGGCTTGTACTTCTTCTCAGATAACTTATAAGTTATCTGAGATACAAAAGGCTCTGTGTTACGAAAAGGTATCATATTCTATCGCAGCCATCATAACATCGATGCACTTCCAAATGAGATAAACCGCGTATCAGATCATCGTAGAAAATCAACGCACATGTTGAAGACATGACAAAAAGTAATATTTACTAAGGAAAAGCAACTTCATTTTCATGTCACACGATGCTATGTTGGTAAAATTATTTAGCGCTACCCACATATCTAGAAATTTGTTAAAAAATCAACAAAGTACTACTTCGACCTAACAACCGAAGTAGGTATTAACTCATATACCATTGTAATACCTTACCTTTACTATTTACCTATATTTGTAAAGCTGAAAGGCCGACTTACTTTGATTAATTTAGTTATAGTTTCTCTATAAGTGAATTTGTAAATTCTTAAGAGAAAAAATAAATATCTCAAACCTCATGTCTATCTGAATCCTTAGAAGGAATGTTAAGATTCCCACGGGATCTCGGTAAAAAGCGAAGCGTTTTATTAGCTGAATATATTATCAGCATCCGTTTCCCAGATACTTTTAACTTCCTTATTCCTATCATAGAAATTCAAATATGCCAATCCATTTGGATTTCTATCCGATAAAGGTACTCACAATAACTGATCCTCGTTCTCCAAATAGTTATGACTTCCTACTATCGAGATTCATCGACTGCATTTTCAATTTCTATCCGATAGTCTCTCACAAGGGATCCATTGCCCATCTGTGGCAGTCATTGAACTGCTGGCTTATTAGCATCTGTGTGGAACAGGGTTCTCAACGTGACCCAATTACGAATTGCTCTTTGATGCGTTCACGTCGCGTCAACATTTTTATCAGGTCCCATGGAGTTTAAACTTTTTACTCTTTCAGGGAATGGAATAGCTAGCAGAATGTAGGCAATAATTACAGCCAAACTTAAAGCCCTTGATAAATGCTACTACAAAATCAACTTTGTGCTCGAGATGTATGTATGTAGGAGTTAAGTGTCTGAGGCGATATCACCTGATAATCATCTACCTCATCATCATCAACCTATATTAATCCACTGCTGGACATAGGCGAGATTACCTACCTATCTCTATTCATCCGTGGGCACCAGCTGGGCTTACCTACTTTGGGGCTTGCTTAATGCTGTGTGTCCAGCATTATTTATTTATTTATGGAACTCTGTGCTCGAAGTGTGGCTTTTCGAGATGGCCAAATCCGAAACCATGAGTGTTAGAGAAGAGTCGTGAAAAGAAAAATGGGCACAATTTATGAGAAAATAAAAACTGCATAATTTATTTTTTTTATTTTGGCAGGAAATGCTGCAATGAGGCAGGAATTCTTATAACCATTATGTCTTCCAAATTCCAAAGCTCCAAAGCAAAGCACAATTATATCACATTGGAATCAAGAGGGTCGTTTCATTGGAATAGATTGAGGAACCTTTCAATGTGAGATTAGGTAAATCATCTCCAACACACGATCAAGAAGTGTCTTGTGTGACTTGGCTCTAATGCGAAAGCTTCTTGGCAATCATGGCATAATATCTTATACCAATTCCCACAATTACTTGTAGCGTACACTTCGTATTAAATTCCCGTTACACTTTTTTCACTTTTGAAATTCTCAAGGTGTTACGTTATAATAATTTAAGTGACTTTAGCCGTACCTTGGTTAAGAACGCAGTCAATTTTATCTAATTCAATGTCCATCTTTCTATTATTTTTTCGGTCTATGTTTGGCAAAAATTTTACCAGAATGCATAGAAGCTTTTCGTTTGTACCTACCTACTTAACTTAAACCATTTCGTACGCAAGTATCTCTTTGCTGCCCATAAAGTCCATCTCTCAGAAAGCTATAACATTCGTTTGCATTTCTACTTTCCCGACCCACTTTGTGTTCCCGCATCTATTCAAAGAGCTTGTTGTATCGGACAGTGCACGTGTACACAAGACTTGGACACGTGTTTCGCTTTTCTCTCAACTTTGCCATTTCAAACGTATCGGAATACTTATTGTGTGCAATCATTTAATGTTGAGATTGAGTTACAACAACAAAAGGTTCTTTGTAAGGTGTACCTACAGTTTAAACTTTAAAGAATGGTGGCTGCAAATTCGTAGTCTGATATAAAATCGGGCAGCTACAATCAGCTATTGGACTCTACCGAAAGCTTTGTCCAATCAGAATGACTTCGATCAGCTGTAAACTATATCAAAAGCATGACCTTTTGATATAGTTTACAGCTGATACTCTAATCAGAATTACAGATCCTGCAGCTAAAAATAACGCCAAAAATAACTAAAACTCACTTGCTTGGTGGTGTCGAGTTTCTAATATAACAACTCAATCTAAATCGATTCTAGGTTCATAATTTCGTATCGAAAACTCAAGCTCAATCATAAAAGTCTGAAAGCAGCTAGAGGGCTATATAAAAGACGAGATTAACATTGCAAACAAGAAACAACCTAGAACCTTCAAGGGCCAGATCAGATCACGATAACTCAGCGACAGGTTCCTATGGCCAATAGTGAAATCAACATGACGCGTCTTACCGTTAACGGTTAGTGGGCCACTTTTTACCATTACTGGCCGCTAAACTATCGGTCATACTTGGGTTGGGCGTATTGGTTAACTGCGTACGTGAAGTGGGACGGGGTATTAGCTTTGAAGGATAGCTTTCGATATGTTTGAAATCACATTTTAATGCAGATTAGTCAGGTTATCTAAGGGTCGTATCGTAAGGTTATAATATATATATAGTATATAAGTCAGGAAATTCTGTCGGCTATATATATGCGTTTGATTTGAGACTAAGTACCTATATGCACAACAAAATCGAATGATTAAGGAAAGGCTAGTTACTGCAAGTTATGGCAAAGCTACTATTAAAATCACCAACTAGTTTGATTGTTCTTTTCTTCAATTCTTTTCTTCAATAGATGGCTAGATTAACAAAATTATTAACGTTCTAAATGAGTAGGTACCATACTGATATCTGTAATTTAATGCTGTAGAGTAGATAGATACTTTTGAAATGAAATGAAATTGTTTATAAGACACTTACTTGTATGTTTGCACCTAGTGTATTGACACTAGGTGCAAACATACAAAGTTACAATATAACTTGACAACTTTTTTTTATTTTTTTTTATTGTTAAAACAAAATCAACAGCCCTTATGTCTAAACAGTTTTAACCTTAATAATCTAACTTACGGCCAATAAGAGATTTACATTTTATAGATATTATATATAGATACAACTTGACTAACTTCTGAAACCAGTTTCAGACATCTTTGACCTATTGCCAATTCTTAGCAAGTAATGACCTCCTCAGGTAAACATTCTTCTCACACTAGCTAGTTTCACCCAAGCAACCAGTACTCCCAATTACTATAACAGTTACTTTGATAGCCATAATCGTACTATCAAAACATCGTTCGGCGTTACGGCCGTATGATTGCCTGCCATCAATTTGAAGATTAGGGGCCTTGACATTAAGATTCCAATAAAGAACATGTTAGAACATCTTTGGATAAAATTGGTTAGAGCTGCACAATAAGTTGATAGGTACTAGGTAGGTATGATGTAAACAACTTCGATTCAATTGTCCCGCATTAATTATTCATAATATTTTTAAATTGTATTTTGGGAGCTTCTGGGAATTAGCCCAAAATCTCTTATTTTCCCATATTTTATGCTCCAAAAATATCAATGAATCGAAGTTAGATTTTTCAGTTAGTAGTGAATGGTTTACGATTTGCGGCATATTACTTTTAATAAGTGTATTATAAGAATACTGCTAGTTTTATTCCTTGTACGCAGAAAAAAATAAAAGGCACAAAAAAATTTCTCGCGCCAACACGGTCGACTATAAGGTAGGTAAAGCTTGAAATTATTAGCAATTCTAATAATTATCTTGACATCAAAAACAAAATGACCTAAAAAGAACTTGTCCTTTATCGTCAAAACCATTTCACTATACGGCAGCATGAACGCCGCGGCGCGGCGGCGCCCCGTAGCGTAGGAAGACAACTTTTTCGTACAGTTCTTCGATAGATGTCGCCACTAGAAAAATTAGAAGTCGCTTACGAAGCGTTCCGGGTTTTCGACCGGATTGGAACCATGTTTTCAGTATAGTTATCATCTATCAGCCCTAAACTGCTGGGTATAGGCCTCCCTATATTTGTTTTTTAAAGCATTAATTCCACTTGCAGTGGTAGATGCTAATAAATCATTTAAAAAAACCCACGACGGCTACCTAACTTCTACTTTGTTAGTTAGTTAGTAAATAGCCGTCATAGTCATAGGTGGGTGGTGGGTTACAAAAATTTTAAAATTTTAGTACTCATACGCACACATTAACATCATTTAATTTAGATATAAATATAAATAAATAATGCTGGACAATTCACACAGCATTATCTAGCCCCAAGGTAAGCAGAGCTTGTGTTATGGGTACTAGATAACTGATATACATAATACAATACACTACATGATAGATATTTTTTATTATACATAGAAAACATCCAGAACGCCCTGGACAAATGTCTGCAGATCGTACAAACATTTGTCCCGAGGCGGGAATCGAACCCGCAACCTCCTGCGTCGCAGGCGGACCTTCGCCCACCGCGTCACAGAGGTCGTATTATTGGTCCACTGCAATACTGTAATATAACTGGTAATTTCAATCAAAGGTAACGAAATTCAATTCGGTTCATCCGTACGGGCGTTATGTATGATGCCACAATTACAATTCAGATACACACGTTAATCTAATAACGTTAACCAAGAACAAAATAAAAATTTATAAAAACCCCCCCCCGACAGATTTTCATGAAACATGTTATGTGGCTAAGAACACTGGGGATAAAATTGGGAAGACAAAAGAAGTAATGCAACAATAGGTTTCTTCCGACCTTTCTTTTACCTATAGGAAATCTTTATATACTCCCACGCTATCATTATGTATGGATGTTGCAATAAATACCAATGTACATATTGTCGACGTGTTTTATCAACGTTAGCTCTGTTGCTATAGCGTAACTTCACTTTGTTTTTCATTACTGACGGCGGTGAAAGAAAATCCTTTGTTATTTTTACGATACAGCATAATAATATTCTTTTCTTCTTAAAGAGCTTCCTTGTTTTCCAATATATTCGGTACACCAGCTGTGTGGGGCCGGCTTAGAATTTGCACCACCCCAACTCTTCCCGCGGGTGTCGAGAGAGGCGACTAAGGGATATCTACGGGGGGCGGGCAGCAGCGCCCCCTGCAGAATAATTCTACCAACGAACTGCGATCCCCCAACCCGCATTCCCAGCGTGGGGATTATGGGCATTACCCCCATGAGATAAACGCCAACAAGGCGCTTATCAGGGGGAGGCCTGCGTCCAGCAGTGGACCAATACAGGCTGTTGAGGAGGGCGGTTAACCAGGTACCTGTACCTAGTTAAATACCTACGTCTTCCGAGGGTTCCAAAACATGCATCGACTAGGAACTATGTACCTTTTCAGTTTTCACGGCTGAACGGATTTTAGTAAAAAGTATCAAGGAGATAGTTGATGTTCTGGTGAAGGACACAAGCATAACGGTAATCCACATTTCAGGAACATTTACTGGCCTGCTAAGTGTAGGTAACTACTAACTCAATTTTAATTTTAACACAATTTATTACTGTCGTTCCCGTGGATTCAATTTCACGCTTGCCTCCACCAGCAATTAATGTTGTTTATTGGCTTATTACGGGCTCATTGAAAACACATTACCGCTGCTGTACGTTATAATAATCTGCGATATTGTACAGAAGCTGTGTTAGATAAAATGGGAGGGTGGGCTTCCTAATAAAAGCTGAGCATGGGAACATCAAGGGATATAAATTGTTAATCATGATTGGAAATTTAGTTTTTCGTTTCCATAATAATGCTGGACAATCCACAAAACATCATCTAGCCTCAAGCTAAGCAGAGCTTGTATTACGGGTAGGTATTAGACTGATATTTCAGCGCAGTTGCGGCGCTATGATTAATTGATTATCTAATTACTGAAGTTGTTGCGAGTAGGTTGTAGGTAATCAACATTGAATATCATGTCAAAGCTAGTCTTTTGTGAACTATCAGAGGAACAGACCTTAATAAACCTTCTTAGCACTATATTTCCAATTAATTATTAGAAAGTGCTAAGGACGCATAATGTAAATAAGTAAAACAGAAAAGTCGCAGATAATTCGCAGAATTCCCAGAGCTGTCAATTTGTCTACAACAAAGATCATAGCCAGTTTATGCCTCTTTAGACAAACATGTACTTTATGTAGGTCGTTGATGAGAGCTCTATTTGCCCCGTATTCATCAACTCTACAATGTACACGGCACACATTGTTCAACCTCTGTCGTCGCCTATGTTGTGTGGTAATTGCTATACGATTCGCCGTAATTAAGACCGTGAGATACGTGATGAAATCAGATGACGTAACATGAGAAATTAGACGATCCATTTGTGACGCGGCATACTCTCACCTGCTACATATTTTTGATGTTATTTTGAATACAGAGCTTTTACATATATCGATTTGATAGTAGATACGGCTGGAATGACTATGACGTTAGTGACTAAAATTGTAACTCCTTTGAGCTGGATATGCCAAAGCGTTCAAACAGCAATTCAAAGGAATCAACATTTTTCAATTCAAGCGTAAAAACAACTGGTTGATATTTTAGTTACGGATATGATTTCATGTTGGTAATTGTAGTAGATACTTGACTACATAATAACTGTTGTTAGTACAGGTATAGTTAGGAAGGTGAATAAAATAAAATTAACATGGCTATCGCAACACGTGACTGTACGAAACTATGATAAAATAAAAACAGAATAACATTCAATCGACACTTTTTTGCAATATTAAGTGGTAAAACTATTGTGATATGCCTGCGTAACAGATATGCAATATAAATTACAGTGTCTAGTTATTTCGTTACAAAATTTTAGGTGCCTAGAGTTAATCGGACTTTAATATTTTTCAATTTTGATAATATCAGTTTTGGTTACTGTTACCTACCTAATCAAATCAGCCGGTTCAAGAACCAATATTACAACTTGTTAGGTAGGTTTTACCGAAGTCCATAAGGTGGATAAGGTTAGGCACTCTTGAAAAAAAAAATCGGGATTTTACTATTTTCTAGGTTCTACAAGTAGGTAATTAATATAGCAGATAAGAAGTTTTGTGCACATTGGACCTAAGCCATTTGCTATGAATCTTTTTTAAAAGAAACCTGGAATCAATTGCAGTTTTGCTGTCTATCGACATTATGTTTAAAAAATCTATTAATGTCAAGAGGCTCCAAAACGACAGTTCAGTTCAGTTCAGTTATTTATTTATAAGAAAATTTTCTTACACGTCAAACTAACTTAGCTAGGTACAGAATAATGCACAACAACAATCTACGAATCAATGACAGTTGATTCGTAGATTGTTTTAGCATGGGTTAATAACAAAAGGGTTACAATTTGCGCAAAACTTGATATCTGTTATCTAAATTACTTGTAGAACCTAGAAAATACTATAAATACATTTATACAAGAGTCCATCTAACTGTTATACAAGAGTCCATCAACAAGGCTCTAGTAAAAAAAATCTGGAGGGAGGCGTATGTATTTCATGAACAAGAAGGTACAATCGCCTCGCTGATCGCAGTGGAGGTAGAAATTGTAGCCTGAAGAAATGACCGGATATATTGTTCTGGGGACACGAACCCGTAGTTTTTCTAGTGATTTGTTTGTGAGAGTCGCTGTTAGAGCCAGCAGCCAGACAAAAGCTCCCACAGGAACAAAAATAAACAATGGCAGAGCGTCGTCATTGATGCGCTTCAGTAATTGCTACTTTTTAGTTTTACCAGATTGTTTATCACCAGTTTAAATTAATTTATTGAAAGTTTTTAATTGGCTAGTATTTTGTGTAGTCTTACTCATCTTCTTCCAACATCAAATATTAAGCACTTAGGTAGGTACTACGAATGTTTTCAACTAGGAAATATAAAACAGTGTCTGGGAGATCCTTTGGGTATAGGCCTTAATGTTTGGTATGATCCATTGTCTCGAAATCTTTTTGTGCATCGGCGTTGCTATTAATAAAGATAAATAAATGAATTGAATACTTGCCCAACGTTTTAATAACACGCTGTTCGATATTAACACAGTGCAATTGATTAAACATAAACTAAAGAACCTGATCGAGCAATCCTACTAAGTGTTGACGAATGTTTGACTTAAGATTTTAAGTCCTTATTTATTCTTCATAGGATAATTCACTTATTAATTATTCGAATGAGATGGCGGGACGAGCTGGAGGCACATCTTCCATCGTGGCCTGTTGGATCGTTGGATCGCGAGAGTGGAAGGAGAAAGTGGAGGCCTTTGACCAGCAGTGGGCCAGCAATGGCTAAAAATAAATAAATAAATTATTAAAAACTAATTTTATGAATGTAATTTACCTTTTTTGTAGGTACTGAATTCAATATGTAAGTAATTTAAATTATAATTATAATTTATGCAGTACCTAACTACTTATCCATAGTCAAGAATAATTTACGGTGCTCTATTTGACTTGTAATAATATCTTTTAGTAATAAATAATCTTGAACTTGAACTAAATGGGTAGGTGTCTATACACCTGTGTTTGGCCAACATGATTCACTAAACATATTGCACATAGTAGCACGTTTCATCAAAATGTTCCACTGGCGTCGTTTTTCCCATACACACACATGTCTGCATCATTAGATTCCTACTTACTTTCTACTACAAACTTAGAAATCGTAGGTCGATGTTTCCACTAACAGCTTTCTTGATCGTCTACGGAGAAACATCTTTGGTTTTATATATTTGCTAATAGATAGGTAGGTAGTGTAAACATTTTGTACGATAAACGAACAAAATAATACACGTTATGTATGAGTTCATAACACCAAATAATATGTAGTGAGTAATTTGATCTAGGTATGTTCCAATTTGCATTGCCCCACCTTGGCTCATGTTGAAAGCTGTCAGTAATAAAAAAATTACACCATATTCTATAATCATTTGAGATCATATGAAAGCAATAAGTGAAATAATAATATTGTTAAAAAAAAATAATTAAAAACTGACCATGAATTCCGTAGTTTGAAACTGTTTTATAAGTTTTGCGAAATATATACCTCTGGAATAAAAAATATAGGTATTTATGGGACCATCTCGGCATCATTCTTTATACAACTGCAAAAGAATCGTTTAAATCGGTGCTTTTAGGTATAACGGAGAAATCGATGGACTTACATAAAAAAACATATACTCGTATAGGTAATAGAACCTCTTCCTTTTTTCGTAGTCCGTTAAAAATGTTATTAACCAATGAACTTATTACAACCTCATCAAAGAGATTCGGACGAGATGTCCCCTTCACTTTTGGTTGAGGGTACATCTGATCCGAATCTAAAACTAAGAGATTTTAGATTCGGACGAGATGTACCCTAACTCAAAAGTGAAGTGGACATCTCGTCCGTGGATCAGTTTGAGATTCGGCCCAGATGTACCCTAACCCTCTATAACACGGGTACCTAAGACAACCAGCATTGTAAAAGTTCATAGAACCTGCTAAACGGTCTAACGTTTACAGATAACAGCAAACACTTGCGAATTTGTTCGATAACTGTTATGCTACCTATATTCTAAGCCAAAACGAGGGCGTCATCATGATAGTGTTTTAGAGAACGCAATACATAGTTTAGGCAATAAGATAACAATCAATTTACGAAACAGTTTTACAAAAAATGATTCTTTATATGACTATTTGCGCAAGGAAGATTGGAGAAGGGCTGGCGGAGAACGCAGTTATCAGTTTCATATAATTGATTTGAGTTGTGTGTAATATTGCTGATTGATAAGTTTATAAAACTAAAGTAGGCAATTAATTTACAACAGATAAGTACGAGAACTAAGGTACCTCTATCAAAGCTATCTCTATCTGTAGTCGAATCGAATCAGCAGTTATTCATTCCATACCGATCCTTTTACATAATTACTTACAATTACAACATCTTTCATTTCTCAGTCCATACCAATCTGACCCTTCATATTTCAACACAGCGTTGAAATGTACAAGCAATTTCAATAGCCCTAAAGCCTTTACTTGTCTGGCAAATTAATTACAATCTAAGGACACTCAAGACTGGAGAACTTCTGAGAAGTTTCCGAATGAATGTGGTTAATTTAACGGTGCCCTACAGTTGCGCAACGCAATCTTAGAACAGTTGGAGAGGATTACAAGAAAGTTGCAACTTCCAATGTTTGAGTTTTTGATGAAGCGCTTTCCAAGTTGCGTTTGTTTTACATCTTTTGGCTATCTTCTATTTCGATATAGCGACGCGTGACCCGAGAGCTGGTGAATATCTGGCACAGCGTATCAGCATTGCCATACAGCGTGGCAATGCAGCCAGCGTCTTGGGGACGCTTCCGACTGGTGTTGATATGGATCAGTTGAGCTATCTGTAGACTGTTTGCAACAGTCGGCAGTTAGCTCAATTGTTTCAATTGTAAATACTAGTATAATTTTCTTTGTGAATAAATTTATTATTTAATAATTTTCGATATTGTTCTACTTTATTGTTATATTTTATTTACTTTTGTGTAGGTTCAGTTCGGTGAAATCTGATTTTGTGATACCTACATAAGTAGATAGTAATTATATCTATTAAGTTATTGTTTCTACTTACAAATTTTGAGTGTCATTTACTTTTATTGATCAAAGTACCAGTTACGTTAAGTGTATTTTCTACGATTCCATGTAGGCCAGGAGAACCACGGTCGGAGAGTTCAATGACCTCCCCCTCCCTTCATCTGGGCTCTGGGCTACTACATTTCTCCGATCGGGACCAACGCCCGAGCTATCCGCTTACATACTTTGCTAGATTGAAGTGTCGTTTTCTGCAACGTCTTGGTTCTTTCCGTTGAGACACTAATGCGCTCGGAAACATCTTTATAGGTTCATTCCTTCAAATGTAAGTAAAAGTACTTGTGGAACTTTTCAATAAGTACAAGTACCTACGTTGGTAGGAACCTACTGACTGAAGTGCTTGCTAATGGTAACTTGGACAGTCTCTCATTGTTATGTCATGACTTTGCTTAATTTCCGAGAATGCTGGCACATTGTAGCCATAACCATCTACTTTCATAGTAACAAAACTCGCTTTTCTGTGTCGAACTACCATTCCCCCAAACAGTTTCGTAGTCCAGTTTTGGAACCAGCACTTGCTAATCTAGTTTCAGTACCTGTTTACCAAGTTGCATGCACAGTTCGATGCACCAATTAGCTTACAGAGTGGTCAGTGTATCTTGGCTCCATCATTCGTCATTCGAGGTTAATCAAGTTAATCGCCAAGATTGCCCGGCTCGAAGCCCTCGGATGGAATTAATTGCCCATTTCCTCCTTGATTGGTGTTATGCTCTGCAGAATTTGCCTAAGACCAGACTAATTCCTTGTTTAAATGTATTTAAGCACTTTTACTGTTGAACTTCAGTGTTCATTATTTCACTTGATCAGTGATCACTGATTTAAAATTCCGTCCTATTGAATCTAATGAACGAGTCATCTCGATTTCTTTTGGCTCATTTGCTTAGCTCATTGTGATAGTGACTTGTATTTTTGTCCTGCTTTGAAAGTGGTTTTATAAGAGTCGATTAAGGTTCAATGGTAATGGATACTTTAGCGATCTTTGTACGTATAACAGGCAATTTGTTCTTTAGTAGAGGCATGATAAGTAGATATAGGTACCATACCAAATTCAAAGACTGATGTACTTGGGTAAGAATTAGTCGCAAAAATTGATGATTCAAAACTTTGTACGTACCTAACTTTGTTGTACTTTGCGATCTTTGTAGGCATAACAGGCAATTTGTTCTTTAGTGTTTGCATGATAAGTAGGTAGGTATACCTACCATTTGGTTCTGAATTTTGAATTTTCAAATAGGTACTGGTGTATTTGGGTAAGAATTAGTCGCAAAAACTGATGATTCTAAATGTTGTACGGCGAAGTCCGCTCGCAGGTGTACAGAGAAACAATTGGCTTACTTTCACGTGACCCATCATTGGACGCCCGCTACGCTTCGCCGTAGCAAATTGCTGTTGCATAGACTCATTGCCTTACGCAAACTCTGTGGACCGGTGAGACGAAATCTCAAGAGTCATCTTAAGCATTGTCTCCGAAAATATGTTAATAGTTTATGTAGGCGCTTAGACGCTTTCAGTTGCTTGGTTTTAATGAGTGAATAGGTAATTTTTAAATGTTTTATGAATGGTAACACATTCTTTTCTGGTCACAATGACCAATTAGACAATCTTACATGTCTTGAATAGCACTTTCTCTGTAGAACCGGAAAAAATGTGAGTAGGTACCTACTTAGTACCGAGTTAGGTATATAAATCTCAGATAACTACATATTACTTCTCCCCGATGAATATCTGAGACCCATCCGATTTCCAGGTAGAGCTTCCGCGGAATTTCCCCTAAAGAATGCGAGTAGAAATTTCATTACAACCCAGGAATTCCATATAGGATGAGGTTTTACGCTCAACCCCGGGCATAAAGAGCCACCTGAATAATTTATACGTAAAGTAAGCTAAAACTTTATAAAAGATTTCACTTTGAACGTTTCATTAGGGCAGCCTTTTTGTACCAAATTGTCGTGTCGTCTCTTTTGACACCAAGTAATTTATGCGATGTCGGCAGAGTCAAGTTCTTATATCAATTGACATTATGCAAGGGCTTCGTCCGCTGAAATTAATGCAGCGAATCACTGACCCGTGACCTATCAATGACTGGACGTGCACCCACGATGAAATTACCATAATTTATCCAAATGGCATGGCCTAATACCGCCCCTTTCACGGTCAAAAGGTTCACGATTTATAGTAGGCACTTTTCAACCTAAATAACTTGATGTTTTTAATTTCCAGGCAAGTAAAAACATTCGGAAAAATACGGATTTCCTCTAGAATACTGAGCTGAATTCGCTGTTAACTTACAAATATGGATACGGAGGAAACATAATCCTATTGGTTATTCATCCGTAAAGCCTAATGTTGGCTGTGAAAATATTGCTTTATTTGGTAGACACGCCAAAATTTTGCTAGAAATCTACATTTCACGCGTACAGTTCGATAGGTCTAACAATCTAACTAACTACAGTTGGGTCGTTCTTATCTGTTACTGTGAGCCCCCTCAGAATCAGCTAGGGGTGTCCCCTATCTCCCGCAACCAGCGCTTTGTCCAAGATACCCATTGTGTCATAGAAAAAGCTCACCTATCGTTCCGAGACTCGACTCCCCGCATCCGGCGCGTTTCGTTCACGATCTGCTATCTGACACCCCTGTGAGGTTCCCTTACAATTTACAGCTAGTACAAGTTACAAGATGGAGTCCCTAGAGTTCCATTACGGTCGAAGGTTAAACTTGATAGTGCTAATATAACTCTTTTGGTGTGGTAATTTGGTTGATATTTTACTAATATGTTAGCGTTCTAAAATCATACGATAGTCGCGCTCTAGCGTGCAATAGAAACTATCATGACTTGAATGAATGTCTGTGAAACCGACCCGACCCGACCATGAATCGTGATTCACTTTTGCAAGGGACCGCTTATTTCTATCCTGTAGGGTTGAGTGTACCTACGCAACACAAAATATCTTAAAAGCAACAATATAAAGTATCACGCTTCAGTATCAATGGCGTTGTGGTTTCCTGTCGCAAACCTGCCTTTAGATTCTATTCAATCAAACGGGTTTTAAACTAGCAAACTGAATGGAGACTGAATATGAACGGATTTGAATAAAAGCATGCTTGTGTGAATGAAAATGGTCGAGACTCGCAGACTGCAGTTTAGAAATCACTATTTTAGACGTGCTTTCGGCATTATAATTTGAGTTATAGAAACTGACTGTTGTTGTCAACAAGGTACCTTACCTACAGACCTAATGTAACGAATCCTACGGAAAGAATTCGTGCAAATATTACCACTAATGAGTAATGAATGACATATTACAGTAAAACCCCCCTTATAGTACGAGAGCCCACGACCAAAGCGTGGGACCATTTCTGCTGTCAAAAAAAAAAGGCAGTCGGTATTATAGCAATACGTCTGATAGTGAAAATGTACATAGATTTTATAATTGTATTACGAAAAAGTTTGTTTTCAGACATTTTGCGCGTAGCACATAGCCTGAGCGCATTTTTGAAAATGTCAACAAATTTAGCCGACCTGTATCATAGCAATACGGATAGGTAATTATTTTTTTTAACTTTTCGTATTGCTGCCATGATTACCAAAAACCTGTTTTCAGACACTTTAAGTGTAGCATATACTCCCAAAAACGAAAATAACGTTTCGGAGTCGCCTGGCCGACGCCTCTGTTAAATGTTTTTTTTAAATTTACAGCCTTCATAGATATTCAAGAATCTCCCTTGTCTATTATGTACTTTGACAGATGACAGATGTCATTACTTATTGTTTTTGTAAAAGTTACTCAAGTGTGCTTTAAATAAAACCAAAACTATCAAATCAATCAGTATTTAATTTCAACAGCCTCAGCGCTTGTTACGCTCCTGCCCCTTTCTTACTATTATACAGCTCACTCGGCAGCTGCTCCAAACGTTGGAACGACGCTCACTTATATATCTGATATCTGAGTATCGAAAAGTTGTCTGAAAGAGAAGGTGCTACACTTAATTTGTCTGGTATAAATTTTTTGCACATGTGGACACAACTTATTTTATCATGTCCAACAATTTTCAGACATATTGCTATGATACCGATCGGTAAAGTTTGTTAACATTTTCAAAACGGTCTCAAAATTTAATGCGTTCACATTTCCGTCTGAAAATTGTTTTGTTCGCATCAAATAACTAAAATTTACTAATATAAAAGATTTTCAGACGTATTGCTATGAGACATTTTTTTTGACACATATTTAATTTCTTTAAGTGATTTTACGGGTTTGCGCTACACCACTAACGTCTGAAAAATATGTTTCCGGTATCTCAGAACTATCAACATTCAACTACAGTCTGCAAATCAGACATATTGCTATGATGCAGTTCGGTAAAATTCTTTGACAATTTTAAAAATTCGGTCAGATCAAACGCTACGCGGAAAATGTCTGATATTAGTATTTTCGAGTTCAGGATAATCGTATCTATCGATTTGATGCGGTTTTGGCTGTATTGCTATGAGACAAAAATTTTGGTCGTGGGCTCTCGTACTATTATTTAGGGAAGGCACATTGGGCGTATGTCTGATGAGGACGTATATTAAAGCCCGGCCACACGCTCAGTATTACCTGCAAGCACGTCTGCACAAATCAGATTGCGTAGGTAAGAGCGTGCGTGTGGAAGGCAAGACGGTTGCTCGCACAGGCCCGGAAGCGCGGCTTGTGCAATCGTTGACATGATGAAGATTATATTGCGCAGGCAAGACGGAGCGAGTGACTGGGCCATTAGTGCTAGGAGCATGTTAAGATAAACTTTGATTAAGCCCTAATGGACTTCATCCGCATTCTATTCTCAGGACCATACCGTATTTAAACGGTTTTAGTACCCGTATCCTATGCATACGGATATTAAAACCGTTTAAATACGGTACCGAACTGTAGTATCTAAACTTCGATCTTAACGTATTATTTTCTCTTCCAGCCAACGCAGACGCTCGTACGATGCGGACGAACCGGAACGCTCCGCGTGCCAATGGTGCGAGTATGCGCTCGTCATCACGCTGGCGACCATCCTCCTCATCGGAGTCTCTGCCCTGACCATCTTCTGGGTGTTCTACTACCGCGACGGATATGCCTGGGACGACAACTCACCTGACAAGCAGTTCAACCTGCATCCGACACTTATGGTCGCCGGATTTGTCACTTTCAGTGGCTTTTGTAAGTACTAAATTTTTGTTAGGTAACCGCTATTTAAGCAATCTCAACAATGCTCTTTAACGTTTCATCGCGTTGGCGACCATCCTTCTCATCGGGGTGTCTGCCCCGACCGTCTTTTGGGTGTTCTACTACCATGACAGATATGCCTGGAACGATAACTCGCCTGACAAGCAGTTCAACCATCCGACGTTTGTTCGGCAATCGAAAAGTGGCACAATGAGAAAACCATATATTTCATGACCAGCTCTCCCAAAGCTTGCTCTAAAACCTCCATATTCTTACCGGTTCTTTCTCTTTCCAGCGGTTCTCCTGTACCGTATCTGCCGCTGCATCCGACGTATCTACGTGAAACTTCTCCACGCGATCTTCCACGCCCTCGCGTTCCCTTGCATTGTCATCGGATTCCTCGCCGTGTTGGACTACCATAACAAGAAAGGCATCAACAACTTCTACTCGCTGCACAGCTGGATTGGCTTTGTTGCTATGGGACTGTTTGGATTACAGGTAAGCATCGGAAGCTAAATATGGTCATGAAATACGAAAATATTCGTTAGTAGTATGCGAGTCGCGAAAAGCTAACAGACAGACGGACACAGAGACAGACAGACAGAGTAACTTTTGCTTTCACAATTATTTATTACATAGCGCATGCAAACGTCTTACTGGTAACTCGCTCGTAAAAATTAAAATAACATACGAATGACATCAGGATCTCCATCACAATTGAAAAGCGGCAATTCCACAAGGTCAGCTTTATTTAAGATCGTTTTCAGTGGCAAATTCCCATGGAGCTAAAACTCATACACGTTACACCGTAGGTAAGGTACATGAGATGAACCGAGGCAGGATGTTCAGTAAATTGAGCAATTTAATAAATAACGCGGTATCAGACTCGTCACGGGCTTTCAAGGGCCGTTGAGTTGTGATAGCGAGGGATATGAAACTCAGGTTTGACGTAATGCAATACTAGCGTGGTTTTTGGAGCGTGTAATGCAGGCGTGTTTTTGGAAGATTAATAAAATGGCTAGGTGCTTAGAATTTTGAGGAATTAAGCCCTAACATAATCAATTAGCAGCTGGGAAATGGCGCATTGTTTTTGAGTGAAACAACAATGTCAGAAAATTATTGGTTGTTCTGGTAGTAGTTTCTGCCCGCGTTGTTTCTATAGAAACGTTCAAAGGTTATTTCTATCCCATAGGAACTTATTTATGTGATAAAACGAAGCCTATGTTATTCATTCCAGGATTACCTCTATATGTATGCAAAATTGCAGTCCGATCCGTAGATTACTTTTGGCGTGAAGAAGTAACAAACATAAATCCATAAATTCCTTATCGCAATAATAATATGCGAAAGACTGCAGGCAGATGCTGGATGCGGCAAGCTGAAGACAGGGCGCTATGGCGCTCATTAGGGGAGGCCTATGTCCAGCAGTGGACTAATATAGGCTGATGATGATGATGATGATGATGAATAATAATATTAATCTGATATATCGGTATAGATGCTTTTTAGAATTAACCTACCTGTTCTCCCATTCCAGTACGCAGTCGGTTTCTTCAGCTTCCTCCTGTTGTTGATCTGCAATAAGGGCACGGCCAGCTTCCGTGCCGGCCTGGTGCCTGTCCACGCTGCCTTCGGAATCCTTACCTTCGTGCTTGGAGTCGCTGCCTGCCTTACCGGCCTTACTGAGAAGGCTATCTTTGGCATTGGGTACGTTTTTGATAGTCTTTACGTCAAGTACTTTACCATCCGAATAGTTATTACAAAACTAGTTAAAACAACGCACTTATAGCTAAAAATACTTTGGTTGGAATATAAATTCGTAGAGCGGTTAATGATTTGGTTGCAATAAGTTTGTGCACTTAGTTCTTTTCGCATTTAGTCAATACCCATCTACCACTTACACCCGAATATTCCAAACGCCAATTACATTTGAGCTGATCAAGCAAGTGACCGTTTTTTGGAAGTTTTGGCAGTGAAAATTTGTCAAAATGTGATTTGAGTTGAAACCGGTTCAAATCTGATTTGCGTTTTAGTATTCAAGGGAAGGTTACAGTCAGCTGCGAAAATATGTATACACTCCCAAGATTTGAATTTGACTACATAGTAAATGTATTTGTGATAATTTACATATCGTATTCTGACAAGGGCGATAACTACTTTCTACGACAAATGTGTGATCGAATTTTATTCGAAAAGTTCCGAGAAAATAAAAGTGCAAACTTGGGAGTGTATACATATCTGAGCAGCTGATTACCTACCCTTTATTTTGTTTTCTCACTACTCCATTATGATGATCAAAGGCATAACCTGCACTAGCCTGCCTGAGTAGCAGCACGTATTTGCGCACGCCTAGCATGCCGTCTATATTCGTAATTGTTTTCCTTTACCTACTGTTTTTGTTTCAAGAACCTTATTCACGTGATTGCTATTTCTTTATCACTCTATTCCGATTCGCTAATTTATTTTGAATTAGTATTATCAGCAACTGATGAAAAGGGTTCTAAACACTGACCAAATGCCACAGAATCGAAGAATTTAACTAAACTCCAGTTCAATTGCTCGACTTACTTGACATTAGTACTTCTACTGGGCTAATCACCAAATAACAGGAACAGATGTTTCATAATTCTGTCCTACAAGAAATCGTTTGTTGTGAATCATATTGCGCAGTCTATTGCAGCCTTTGGTCAGTGACTGTTCATGAGGCCAAAACACAAAGAAAGACGTTCGTGACCCGCCTGAGTCGTGAGCGATTAGTGTGAACCAAGCTTTCTGTGTCTTGTCCTTGTTTATCATTAATTGCTTGTGTGCAGTTGTGTGCTAGAGGCTTGTATGTGTGCGTATTCCAGTGCGGAGAGATACAGCAACATGGTCGATGAAGGGATCATCATGAACGCAATTGGAGTGGCAATGATCGCGATATTGGCGGTCGTCATGTATATCCTATCCAGGGATAAGTTCAAGACGCCGGAATCAAAAGAAGCGAGGGCTTCCATCGATCTTTAGAGTGTAGTTTAATTATGGAAATCATTGATAAATGGCGACTAGAAATTGAGGAGTAACTGAGTGAGTACGACGTAGGTGTAATTAAATTATATATATAATTAATCAAATATATATATAATTAATCAAAAGTTATCAAATACGGTCCTATCGGAACAAGCAAAATCACTGTTTTTTACGCTTTTCAGTATTAGACGCCATTTATAAATGGTTTTCTAGTTCTGTTAGTAGTACTCCTTTTTAACGTAATAATGCAATTATAATTAGACGTTTCTTTATTGAGTATTAGAATCGAGTGGGAGGTGTCAATGCATTTAGATTTCAATAGGTATACCTACTTACCCTTACTTCTGAAAATGTAAGAGATTAGAGAGAATTTTATTAAAGAGTTCGGAATATAGTTTTGTATTATGTTAAGGTTAATAGATGTATTTAAATTGAAGATAGATTAAGTAGATGTTATAAAAATCACAATTTTTTTCCACAAAAACTACTGGATTGAGGCTCTAGGGTAGATCTTTGGTCTGTATCAGACCAATAATGTGTTGATTTTACAAAAGTAGTTTACAAATTTAAAATTCTAGCTAAATAGAATATCGATCACTGTATTTTATTATTTGCATATAAATAAATTGTTAATAAGTTTCCTGACTTTGCTTTTTCTGAAATTTACCAGACGAATGGCACAAAATTGTGTTTACTATTTTCACTAAGCCAGAATCTTTACATTTTAAAACAATGTAGGGCCTTACTGTTAAGAATTACTAAATATTTAACTTTTCAGGATCGGTAAGTTTAAAGATAACAGTGGTGATAGATAACTGTGCTTCAGTTGTCCACTAACATTTTCAAGTTGCACGCGTATTTTGTATTTATGAGTTTGCACCTTGTCGCTTGCATGAATCAATTGACATTTCATACTATTTTATTTAGTATATTATACGTATAGATACTTACGCTTTAGATGATTATATGATATTTCAGCTGTAATAAAATAACGCCAAATAGCCAAATAAAGAATATAATAAAAACTTCAACAGTATGTAGTTTAAAAATATATTTTTGGAGACTTTTCAAATATTAGACTTTTAATCTTTTGAAATGTCCTATTACCTCCTATTTAAACGGAACAAGTAAATAAACATGATAAATATTGAATTTACCGATCACTGATTTTATATACTTTGAACTAACGAACTAACCTGGGTGCATGCGGTGTGCAGGGCCGAAATCTACCCGACTCTGCCGACAGAGGGCATCATCATCAACGCCATCGGGATGTCGATCGTGGCCGTAGCCATCGTGGTTCTCTACACCGTCCGCGGCACCGGAGGATACCGCTTACGCAAGGTCAAATGCCAGCACCCCAGCTAAACGACCAATGGATCAACGTGCGGTGACAAATTGAAATATTTCAGGCGCCATTTTGGAATTGCTTCGCCATTTTGAGTTTCTACTCCGCCACATTGAAATTCGTTGGTACAAATACAAGATAGTAGATGCGAATTTTGATTTTTGTTACGGAGAGTATCACACCACCGCTACATTATTGTTAAACGAACACAATTTGTGGTGACTAAGCTCAAATAGATTGAGACAGGTTTAGTGGCAGTGAGTGTCTCTTGGCAAATGCTGATACCACTGATACCGTGACATTTCTTCAAGGTTGTATGCATATTTTGTGGATTAGTTACAGCATCTTTTGTTAAGCAGTGTATTTAGCCATGTGTTTCATTTCAAAGGCCATATATTTCAATTTGTCACCAAACGCAACAATAACCGAAATGTATTCGTTTTATGCTAAAATTATAACACCATGACGTAGGAGTAATGTTAAGCATAAAATCGAACTTGAATATCTTCCATTATTGGTAAAATAATTTTAAACTCATGAAGACATTGATTCCTGTATCTGATCATAATTATCTTAAGTCAAATTATTTAAATTATGAAAATTATTTACATATTTAGCTCAATTTGTTACAAATTCTATTGTGGAGTTATTGATCATGGGTTGTGCGTTCCAATTTAAATGTTAGGGAGTTCGTACATTGGTGTCCTCATTCTAGAAAGAAGCCCAGCTTCATCAGGGCCATGGTCTACGCTAGTGTGGGCTTGCGATCCAATGTGCGATGTCTCTTTTGTGAGTTGATTCCGTCGTAGTCAAAATTTGACTGATTTTATTGGCAGTAGCATTGTTTCTTATTTCAATATGTTACATTTGTGTTTAAAAGTTGGCAAATGAGAAGCCATATGAAACGAATATGATGGGAATTGTAATACTTCGAAGTATAATCGTTGTCTTGAGGTAAAATACCTAAAGTATAGAGTTCTGTAGTGTCAAGGAATGTAGTCAGATAAGAATGGTTTGTTCAACATAATCGCAATTTTCACACATAAATCAGAGGCCATACATGATACTGTTTTTTAAGTGTCATCCCAGTAGTAATATAGCTTTAGGTATTAGATGTAACTTGTATATATTTTAATCTAATTTAATGTAATGTGCGAGTGTTTGATAGTTGTAGATGTGATGGAATAGTAGTTGTAACCACTTACCTATCAGCGAATGGTGTCACCTAGGGAGACATAAACTTCAGCTTCAGTAAAATAGTTTACTTGAGAAAGTAAATACAATACTGAAAATGTTCACATCATTATTGTAAGATTATTTAGGAGGAGTGTTCATCCATGTTGCCAAATTCGGTGTAAAGTCAAGTGGTATGTCAGTTATTCAATTATTACATAATTACTGTGTATTATTATATTTAAAAGTAGCATGTTTATCGATAATATTAGGATAATGCTCAAGGTGTTTCATTTTGTACGAGAGGTACCTACGCATTTTTCATTCTTATGTATAAAATCTATACTATTTAATTATACAAATACGTATGTCTAAGCATTCATTTTTATAAAATTGCATTCCAAAAACATTCGATGGATTTTAAATTAATTTTTTGATAATATACAACCCGTATTAAGACTGCATTGTAGTAAGTCTTTTTGTGACTACTAGTATTGCGATCATTTTTGGCAAATATATTTCTTCGTATTTACAAATTTTAATATTCCAGAATTTGTGGATCCCTTTTCGAACACTGGGGCCAACTTTTTATATTAGAGTTTCCAAGCGCATAGAGGCAGATTTCGTTCCAATGTTAGACTTCCTACTATTTTTAGACTCCATTGACAAACCCTGTGCAATATTTAATTCTTCGTCAGCAATGGATACGCCAACTTGTTTGAACGGTACCTACTTATCGATGGTATAGATAGGTTTTATCAATATTTCTCGTTGAGTGACAGTAGCAATGCAATTTCATTAGTTATGTACTTTGGATATTGAAATATAATTTCGCGTACTAAGTTATGTTGATCGCAGTTATATTGGTTAATATGAATTTTATCACTGTTTTACATTTTGAAATATTTATACGGCATACATTATGGTACATTAAATACTTGTATTAAACTACCTATTGATCGTTTTATTTATTCATCCAGGGTTTAACAATGTAGGAACCTATTCTTAAAGCCATTTTATTTAAGTATTTGACTGCCTCACTTAAGAAACTGAAGATGTGGCCTAAGATGGAGCACAATTATATATGGATGCACAAGTATACGACATGATATGAGGGGTTAAACAAATAATTGAATTGAAACTGTAGTGAAGAGAGAATATTCATATTTATTTGTAAGTACTTCAGATAAGTTTTTGACATAGGTAATATATTTTGTGCTAAATTTACACAGTAAAATGCATGAAAACATAACATTGGCAAAACTTAATACGTACTACAGACACCTTACAGAAATTCTATAATGTATAAAAACACAGTAAAAAATTGATGAAATAAATTTTGATTACAAATTAATTTGGCTGCATTTTGAGCACACAAACCATTTTAAAAATGATTAGGCCAACAATATTACAATTTAAAATTTAATTTACACACATTTTTAACTTGACAAGATATTTTAATACAATAACTTTAATTTGTTCCGAGAATTTGTAGGTTAAAGTTATTTTTTTAGAGAATATAATTATAAAATATGTTTTTTAACACTGAGCTCCATAATTTATGTAGGTACGCTGGAGTTCATATTATCGATGACAGATTGAGACTGTTTGGTTTTCGCCATTTTGAACGAATTAACCGGATGTTTTGGTTCGTCTCAACAAATGTCAATTTTATAACAAAGTCGGTCGAGAGGGGCGCTTTGAATTGGCACAATATACAATTGTCATTGCGTATAGAATACTCCATCCAGAGTACTTGTTTATGGAGCTCAGTGTTTTTAACTGAATTTATATTTAAAATTTCGCTTTGTAAAAGCAGATTTAAATATTAGGTATAGATTGTCTACTATGGTGCAACTATTTACAATGATCACCTAAAATATAATCTGATCTATGACTGACATATACTGTATTAAAATGGTATATAGACAAATACTGTATTTGAGTTTATAACATGAGACTTGATTACCCTGAAATGTTGGTCAATAAAAAACAATGGATTAACACACAATAACATTGAAAATATATTTTTAACAATGGGTAAATAGAGAATTTTATAAACATAATTAATTTCAAACATGAATATTAGTTATTTTCATCTTTTCATTGATAATTTGGATTATAATCAATATAGAACTACAATTATTACGTATCAGAATAGATTTAGAAGTGTTTTTGACTTATGGAAAAGGTTTTTATTGATATTTTGTGCTTAGAGTAAGAAAATTAAAAAAATATATAATATCTACTAGATAAGTACTTATTGTGCAAAATAAATTAGGCCTAAGCAGGCATCTTGACAAAAATATACCATGGATTAGGCCGAATCAGTGCCACGAGTAAAATATTTAAGGAATGTGATATTTATAATACTTCTGTGACTTTTAAAGCTTTATAATTGACTATCCATAAGCTAATGATTTTGCTAACTGTACAAGAAATTCTTTGAGCTACCACAATTATATAAAGGTACTCATACTTAACAAAAAAATTATACAACCAAATAAAAAGAAAATTACACTAGTATTTACAATTGAAACAACTGAGCTAACTGCAGACTGTTGCAAACAATCTACAGGTAGCTCAACTGATCCATATCAATACTAGGCGGAAGCGTCCCCAAGACGCTGGCTGCATTGCCCCGCTGCGCTGTATGCGCTGTGCCAGATCCAGCTCTCGGGTCACGCGTCGCTTCGACCAGACGCTCAGATAATAATTTAAATGATTGAAAGAAAATATTCAAAAGCTAATTTTTAACATTTTATGTTTCTAACAAATTTCCTGTGATCAATGGTTTTTTTTGATGTTTCAATTTTAAATAAATCTTTGGTTGGACGAATGGCACCCTCTAGTGATGTTCGTGTAATATCTTAAGCTAAATTAAACTTATCAAAATGCAATATTAATACTGCATGAATTACTTTTATTGACTTGAATACTCAATTAATTTCAAGTTGTTCGTGAGATCACATTAAACCGTTATTTTTGTCACGGCTTAACACAAGATAGCAGACAAAGTTTTTAGACATATTATGTAGATATTTAATGATCGGACAAACATAACCAATCTCGAGATCTAAATATAATTACAATAAACCGTAATAGACTACACGACGCAGCGACGCAGGAGGTTGCGGGTTCGATTCCCGCCTCGGGACAAATGTTTGTACGATCTGCAGACATTTGTTCAGGGCGTTCTGGATGTTTTCTATGTATAATAAAAAAAATATCTATCTATGTAGTGTATTGTATTAAGTATATCAGTTATCTAGTACCCATAACACAAGCTCTGCTTAGCTTGGGGCTAGATAATGCTGTGTGAATTGTCCAGCATTATTTATTATTTATTATTTATTTATTTATTTATTTATTTATTTATTTATAGGTACGTACTTGTGTAGCAATTCTATTATTTTTATTATATTTAAGAGCAAATGTAAAAGACGTGCGAATGTCGATGGGAGAGCAAAATATATTCTTACGTATCTTTCATTACGACAATTTGTTTGAGATTCAGGAAATATTAAATAGATTTAATAAATACGTGCTAAATACATATCGTTCACAATTACACATCAAACTTTCAATAATCGCAACAAATATTCATCATAAAAGCCATACGACCACAACACTTAACAACTGGCACTAAACTATGCCAATTGCAAAAACACTCTTAATACCCACTATGTCCAATTTTTTAAAGCATCTAACATTAATCTTATGACATTGGGGTCACTTATGGCCCAGCAGTTCGATGAAGGGTTAAATAAAAGCATCTTCCCAAGCCTTGAACACAGTAAACAACCAAAAATCACTAGATTTCTCATGCTCGCTTCGCTCTCCCGTAGAATACGCATAATTTGGTCTACCAGATTATGAAATTTACTAACCACAGACCAATGTCTGGATACGTTATCGCTAGATTTCTCATGATCGCTTCGCTCTCTCGTAGAATACGCATAATTTGGTCTACCAAATTATGAAATTTACTAACCACAGACCAATTCAAGGCTTCGTTATCGCTAGATTTCTCATGCTCGCTTCGCTCTCTCTTAGAATACGCATAATTTGGTCTACCAGATTATGAAATTTACTAACCACAGACCAATTCCTGGCTACGTTATCGCTAGATTTCTCATGCTCGCTTCGCTCTCTCGTAGAATACGCATAATTTGGTCTACCAGATTATGAAATTTAGTAACCACAGATCAATTTCTGGCTACGTTAATACATCAGTTCGATAATAAAAACATACTAGCCTCAAGCTTTGAAGTACTGCGGGAATTCGTTGGAGATTGCTCGCACTAGAGCTTGATCATCGCGGCTCGCTTCGCCTTCCTCGCAGAAAATGCGCGCGAAGCAGCGGAGTAAGTCATCTCTACGGTGTAGGTGGGCGCCGTATTCCGTGTTGCGGATTATGCCTTGCAGGATTCGAAGATATTCTTGGCGACGCTGAAAATAGGATAAGGTGTCTTTGTTTAGTTTTATAAGTCTTTTGAAGAAACGAAGTTAAGAATAGCGCCCTCATCGGACTAATTATACATGACAGACGACCTCAGTGGCGCAGCGGCCGAAGGTCCGCCTACGACGCAGGCTTCACGCCATAACTACTGATCGGATCGAGCTGAAATTTTGCATAGATAGGAACACATATAGGCTAACTAATTTTTGCATAAAACAACGTGTACGATGCCGCGGACAGAAACTTGTAAATAAATATAAGTACCAAATCTCCCGGCGACAAATCAGCGAGCTGTCTCACGATAATATCTATGGCCACCTTCACGTCATTGGTGTAGAAATGCTCTGCTGTCTTCTGACGGCTGAACAGATCTATGACTAGCTTCAGAACAGCGTGCGCCGGCGCCGGCTCGTGGTCGAAAATGTGCACTGGATCTTCTGCAAATTATTAAGTTACAGTTAGAAGAGACTTCAACATTCGGTTAAGTAATCTGCAAATTTATGAAATCCACGTTAGTTAGTCTTACCTAACTCAACCTAAACCTCAACAGCCTGTAGTGGTCCATTACTGGACGCAGGCCTCCCCCTGATAAGCGCCTTATTGGCTTTTATGACATGCGGGTTAATGCTCATAATCCCCACGCTGGGCATGCGGTTTGGGGATCGCAGTTCGGTGGTAGAATTGTTCGGCACGGGGCGCTGCTGCCCGCCCCCGGTGGATATCCCTTAGTCGCTTCTTACGACACCCGCGGGAAGAGTTGGGGTGGTGCAAATTCTAAGCCGGCACTACATAGCAATCTTACCTACTAATATTATAAATGCGGAAGTGTCTACAATCTCTATCTGACTAGACTACGTGTCTGTTGCTTGTTACCTTTACATAATAAACCAGCTTAAAGGATCGTGATCAAGTTTGACCAGATACAGTATCTTGGGGATACCTTAAAAGTCTCAAAAAAAAGGTACCACATCAACGCAGCCGCAAGGTAGGTTTTTGAATATATTTCTGACTACATTATATATACATTATGTTCTTACAAAGTCATTAGTACTTAGCAAGAGCGAGGAACTCATTACATTAGCGAGGCCTTAAAATGGGTCTTTCTCACATATACCAACTATCTTAAGACTAAATCTGTAAGTACATTTATGTAGAAATGTTGATGTGTTACATAAGACGAAATAAACATTTTTAAACATTTTTTCTTATCTTTATCTTATAGACCACTAGCGAAATGGACTTTATTCAAGGAAAATAGAGTACCTTCTCGGTTAAGCAGCAACAATATCTTCTCACAGAAAGTCTTCGCCATATTCTGCTTAGCCAGTGCGTTCAACAGTAAGTTATCAGCCGTCGATTCAAACTGCAGGTTGTAAGCCAGCAGCAGTGTTAGGAAGAGATCCGGTATCTGTTCATCGACGTCCGTTTCTGGCGGGTTTTCGATTAGGTCGAGAAGGAATTGGGAGAAATCTTCGCCTAATTGTTCTGGAAAAGGAGAAAAGCATTAGGTAGTAGATTTCTGTGAACTCCACGCTATTAGCTGGAGAAAGACCGATCAGAAAATAGATGTCGAGAGAAATCTTCGTGACCCCAAAGGAGATATTGGCCTCCGACACAATTGTGTCAATATACCCTGATACAATTGTGTCGGATGTGTGAGACCAATATCTCCTTTGAGTCACAGGCGTAGGTAAGAAATTCAAGTCATTTGCAGAGTAAATAAAAGTAGGACAGCAATATCTGCCTTATTATATTATATTATGCCATAAAATACGTATATTATTATTATGCACACATTTAATACTATCTAACAATCCTATCCATTCAAGGTTGTCAGGGAGATATTGCTCATGAGCGATAAGACCGCCAATTGTCGCTCATTCCATAATTATTAGTTTGTAAATTATTTGTAAATTAAGTGTACAGTAAAGTTATATCTATCTATCATATGTTACTATTAATTTTATGATTACTTTGTTGTTTCTACTTTGTTGTCCAATAAACAAATCATAAGTCCGTAAGCTCCTGACTCGAACACTTACTCAAACACACGAGGTTTGAAGATTTTTATATGGAGGGTGGCCCTAACATCGGCCACCACATCGTTTTTTTTTATACGCGGTGCACAATGAAATGTCTATATTTCTATAAAGGATAGGTACTTATACAAATAAGAATAGTGTCTTCTATCCAAACAAGAGTATAATATAATATTTATTGTGCGCCGCGATTTTGAAAAAAAAAAACATAGTGCTGATCGATATTATGACCAAGATCTTGCACGTCTCTGATCGCTATTTTTTGAGAGAATTTCATTGAAAACATACGAGGGACTTGAGACGTGACTAAATTTGTATTGTGATTGAGTATTCGGGCAGAATGCCACAGGCGACTGACGGCGCAATGGCTGTATTGCATGTCCTGCGCTATTCCTTGAAGTCTAATATCATCATCATCACCATCATCACTAACCTAGTGTCACCCACTAAAGGAAATAAGCCTTCTTTCTTTTTTGCTATCCTGTGCGCGCATTTAATATACTTCACCCCAACAGCCTATGTTGGTCCACTGCTGGACGCAGGCCCTGATAAGTGCCTTATTGGCTTTTATCTCATGGGGGGTAGTGCCCATAATTCCCCGCGCTGGGCATGCGGGTTGCGGATCGCAGTTTGATGGTGGAATTGTTCTGCAGGGGGCGCTGCTGCCCGCCCCCGGTGGATATTCCTTCGCCGCTTACGACACCCGCAGGAAAAGTTGGGGTGGTGCAAATTGTAAGCTGACACCACACAGCTGCATTTAATATACCTTCCGACATATTGCTCGATTAGTTATACATACCAAAGTGAGTGATGGGCAGTTTATCGCCCATAGACAGGACCATAGACAGCAGCAAGGCAGAATGCGACAGACGACTGACGGCTCGAGGATTGTCTCGCATGTCCCTCGCTATTTCCGCAGGTAGGGCGGATAGGGCTAATGTTCCTAGAGCGGTGCGCTCCAAACCGCACATTACGCCAAATGCCTGGACAAAAATGGAATAAATACAGTCAAGACTTCATTTTAGTCTTCTGTTCCGAATAACTGTGTCGAAATCATCGGTGCTAGCTAGCATTTATACCGTATACAACGACTTTGTTGGAAGGAATAAAAAAATGTCTTCGAATTATTTCAGCCTTGTTGCGGGCTAAGATCTCTCCCTCCCACTTATATGACACTTTGTATCCTTTCACTATGTTTGGTCTTCCGGACCAATGGAAGTGCACTATAATTTTTATTATTATTTAGCTTGGAGCGCAAGCAAAGACTTTGATAAGGATCGATAGATATACAACGCACCCACCAGAGACAATTACCAATCCTTTTATCTATGTAGTGTATTGTATTAAGTAGATCAGTTATCTAGTACCCATAACACAAGCTCTGCTTAGCTTGGGACTAAATGATGTTGTGTGAATTGTCCAGCATTATTTTTTATTTATTTATTTATAGTCTGTGCTCGCGCTCCTGTGTCGTCCCACTGCTGGGCCTTCGCAATCCTCTTCCACACTTCAAGGTCTAGACTCTAGAGCTGTTAAGGACCAGTCCCTATCAAACGAGTCTAGGTCATTCTGCCTGGGTTTGCTGCGATGTCGTCGTCAGATGTTTGGAACTTGGAACCCACGGAGTGTGTGTGAAGTGAACATGATAAGGAAAACTAATATTTGACTGAATGCCATAAAAACGGTAAAGTCCCTTACAAAAATTTACATTTAAGACCGCATTTTCCTTTTACCTACTAGTTTTACTAAGAAGTTGCAATGCAACATATTTCGTTTACTCAGGTATTTTACCTGTAACAGCAGCTGCCTCAGAGGCCATCGCGTCTCCATCTGGTAATATTGGACCAGCGTGGTCACATACGCGTACTTGTGGCTACTCAGAACATGTTGGGAGATGTTGACATCAGCATTCGACTGAAATAAACAGAAGTTCATTATATTAAAAACTAGTTTCTACCCGCGGCTTCGCAAGCGTTGTTTCTATGGAAATGTTTTAAGGTTATTTTCTATCTCATGGGAACTGTTGTATTGGATAAAAAGTAGCCTATGTTTGATTCCAGGCTTAGAGCTAAATCTATGCAAAGTTTTAGCCCTGATCGGTTCAGTCATTATGGCGTGAAGAGGTAACAAACATCCATCCAAACAAAAACTTTCGCGTTTATAATATTAGTGTAATCTATATTGAAACTAGGTACTTTTTGAAACTCGAGAAAATGTACGGCAATTAATGCCATACAGCTGCATTTTCATCAAACATGACGAATAACTCTTAAATCAAGTCTAAATGAAAATTAGTTCACCCGTATATGTAGCTACGATGTCTTAGACAGATTAAGTATACATTTATCATGATGATGATCATGTATACGTATACCCCCTGTCTGTTAGCGTCAGAGGTCACAAGGTCTTCATTCGTAATTTTATGGACATGATTTGATTAAATAGGCTTCCTAGTAGGTAATTCCCATTCCCCTCAAAGATAATGATACCCTTTTAAACCCATTATCAAAGGATCACCAATCAACATTGATAGGGGGGACTTTTCCCGTATTAAAGTCAAAGATCTACTTATACTCATCTTGCAATGTAAATACATGATCTTAGTTAGTCATATTATACATTGTCATTTATATTTGCTACTGGTTCATAGATATAGGTTCTTTTCTTTTATCAGTAACTACGACAGATTGGAACATGGGGAAGAGATTAATTTTCATTCTCATGAATGAGAATGCATTCAGAAGATAAATCATGAATTTCATCATCATCAACAGCCTATATTAGTCCACTGCTGGCCATAGGCCTCCCCTAATGAGCGTCATAGCGCCCTGTCTTCAGCTTGCTGCATCCAGCATCTGCCTGCAGTCTTTCGCAGATCGTCATCCCCAGGTAAGTATACTCGGAAACAATTTCGAGAAGGTGGCCATGTACGACGGCCGGTCCCGGATCAATGAGGCCATTGATCATGACTTTGGGTTTATCCAAATTCAGGCTAAATTGAGCATGATGAATTTCATAAAAAATTTAACTCAGAGAACCTATTTTTAAACATGCCTACCTACATAATACCATGACAATAACTACACACGGGGTTTGTTCATCACATTTTGTTATGAAAACAAGTTCCAATTACAAAAGGTACCTGAATCTTCTCTTTATAAACATTGCAATGGCCACTCATCATGATGACCACGATTGATTACCCATGGCTCTGATTTCATTGGTTTGACATTGAACATCAAGTTGGAATACCTATTGTTATTTTAACTCTTTATATTGTGAGTTCCACTCATACACTTGACATTACTGTTCAGTCATTGTACTCAGAATAGGTTGATGCAAATAATAGATTGAACAATAATGACAATTTACATGACGTTGTTCCGCATACATCACACTTATTTCATACATGTTCCTGTGCTTAGACTCAAAACTTATTCTTAATAATAACTCATTCCTTAAAATGAACAATACAAGTCCCTGTCGGTCCATAAGCATGATAAAAAATTATAATTTTTACGCATCAGCGCTATGTGTGCCCGGTACGCTGCGATTTACTCTTTTCAGACTTGGTGTAGCCATGTTATATGTACTTTTTTTTAGACTACTCATTGTTCATGACTAAGCCACTTAGAAAAGTACAGTTTTATAATTTAAGCAGAGCAATCGTTCCACTCATAAAATCGCAGTCACGCAAAAACAACTAAGAGCATACAGGTGTACAGGTTGTACAGGTGTGGATGAAATATCATAAAACGCATATATCCACATTCATCATCATATAATTTTCTTGCCCTTTTCCAAATTAGATGGTGTCCGCACAATAGGTTTTCCTCTAATAGGTTTCTAACAGTCGTCATCTTTGCACATTTAACCACATTATAAACGTGCTATTCTAATAAGGAATCTTATTTCTCATATTCTTATCTGACGACCGATGTGGCGCGGTGGGCGAAGGTCCGCCTGTGGCGCAGAAGGTTGCGGGTGCGCTTCCCGCCTTGGGACAAATGTTTGTGCGATCTACAAATATTCGTTACGGGTGTTCTGGTCATTTCTATGTATAATAAAAAATATCTATTTAAGTAATGTATTATATTATGTAGGTATATCAGTCATCTAGTACCCATAACACAAGCTCTGCTTAGCTTGGGGCTAGATGATGCTGTGTGGATTGTCCAGCATTATTTAATTTATATTTATTTAAAGATCCATGGAATACTAAAATTCACGAGAAGTCGCATGTGAAAGCCAGTAGGTTTAAAGTTCAGATTTGTCAAAGAGTTTGATGAAATCTGCTACACACTGATCATTTGAAGAAGCTGTGCTCACTTTGGGCCTAAATGATGGATGGATAATGGATAGTGTGTGGATTGTCCAGCATTTTTTATTTATGGCTTTGTTTATTTTACCCCAAAATGTGATTGGTGGATCATTAGATCTTGGTAGGAACTAGGAACCTAAAGCTCTATTCCATACAAACTTTTTCTTTTTTAATCAATGGTGGATGGCGCTCAAACTAAACAAAAGTAATTTGACAGGGCTTAAAATTATCTCATCTTATTTTATTCCGATGGATTGGAAGAAAGGGGCGGAAAAAAAATAGTGCTAGCAAATTAGTTTAGTTTAGCTTTTACACACTTTAACACCAATTGTCTAGTAAACTGTGGCAACTTACCATAACGGAGATCAGTTCAAGCAATTGAGTCTGGATATCGTGAGCATCATCATGCAACGCCCAGCCCCGCTGCTGTGCGTCATTGGCCGCTTTGGACAACGCGTTGAGAGCCGTCATCATTCTTAGCGCGTCGGGCGCAGCGTCGATGGCGTTCTTAGGGCAGGTGATGTTGCTGTTGGCTTCGCGGAGGAGGGCGTCTATGATTGATCTCGCTGCACCTCCCGGTAGGAAATCCTGATGATGAGGAATGTGGGTTTTTGATTATTTTTGATCGCCTTAATAGCACAGTGCGCGAAGGTCCTCCTGCGACGTCAGAAGTTGCGTTGCGGGTTCGATTCCCGCCGCGGGACGTTTGTAGTGCGTTTGTATGATCTGCAGGTATTTGTTTCAGGTATTATGTTCAAAGCAGTTAAATAATGCTTTTTGAAAATGTCCAGTACCTATTATTTATTTATTTGTATGGAATTGAGTACCTACTTATCAAAGAGAAAATCTACAAAGTTAACGGAGAAAAAAGTCATCAACTCAAAAAACTCTGTTCAAGAAGTTTTTGATAGAATGTGCAATTACTTAAATAAACCTAAAATCATTTTTGTGAAATGTCTTTACCAAGTTTTCCATTACAATAGGGTAGTGTCCCATGTGGTAAAAAAATATTAAGTATTCAATTTAGTCCGTATGTTATATAATCAGAAGATAATGGAAACATATTTTTTCTTTTGTCAATCAAATAAAAAATGACAAAAAAGTGCGTCTAAGTTTGGGAGTCCCGCTAGTGACGTCACACCTTGCGAAAAAGTGTTGTAAGGTCACACGGAACTTTAGGCTATATCTTCATCATTTTTTGTTTAATCGACAAAAAAAAATGTGTGTTCAATATCAGATTATCTAACTGACAGGCTCGTTAGAATTTTTTAGCACACTAGCCTATTATATAAATAAACTGAACTGACTGAAACTGAGCGGTTTACTAATCAGTGGAAAACTATTATTGGAAATTTAATGCTTAAAGCTTACCCTCAAAGAAATAAGCACAGTCTCTACAGCAACTTTCGACATCTCATGGCTGAGTTGAGTCTCCTTTCTCACCGCCTGAACAATCTCATAGATTGCATTAGGCTTGATACTCTCGCTGCTGTCTTGGCTGTCATCCTGATTGTCGGTGTCTGACAGTTGGTTAGAGAGTGTTTTAGTTATTTTCTTTTTCTTCGGTTCCTCTTCTACATCTGTAGAAATAAATAATAATTATTTTAAAGTGAGGAAGTAGGAGACAATAATGTCCTCCTAGTCGAATTTCGACCACCGCGGCCTGTCTCATCGGAGACTAGCCAGATGCGACTAGCCAGGACCTCATAATCAGCGGTTGAACAAGTTGACTGCTAGACCAATGAGGCAATCAAGGGAAGTATGAGATAACAATAACATGACGCAATACTCAGTACCCTGCAGTGCATGCCATAGTTTGGCAACTACTTAGTAGGTGAATGGGGAACCTTACACACCTTGTAAGGTTCCCCATCCCAGTCCTCTCTGTCGTATCTCCTAGGTCACAGAAAAACATGGTTCCATACAAATAAAGATTTATTTAGCATAATTTAGATACGGGTTATGTTAGTTATTTCTCTTACCTTTGGCAATACTGCTGTCTGCAGATTTACTAGGAGACTGAGTGGACTCCCTTTCCTCACTTATGTGCTGTTGTGACACAACAGGCCTCAGGTCAAATGACGGAGATACCCCATTAGGAGGGGTATCATCAAACCGTGGAGGTGGCTTTGGTGCTTGCATTTTCTTATGAGGCTTTACCAGAACCTGAACCTGTTTCTTCTTTTCACCCAATTTGACCAAAAGCTCCTGCTTTTGAGACATTGGAGTGTTTTCACATACATTCTTGATACAATCAGTAACGAAGGACAGATAAAACTCTGGGTCCACCTAAAAAGGTGTATGGAATAGCTCATTTTAATTGGTTCAGAATAGTGCTAATTGAAGAAGTCAGTGTTTGGGCTACTAACCTTGACTGCGGCTACGTAATTGGAGGGAACGAACCCGACTTGACCTTTTCTATTAACGACATGCCACCAGTTTCTCTGCTTCGTATTCGTTTGTTGGAGGAAAAAGAAATCACCTTCGGTGAAGCTCAGAGTTTTGGCTAATGTTGCTTCGAAATCGAATAACGCTTTGAGCATTTCAAGCTCGTCTAAAACATACAGTTAAATTGATTATTTGAATTGATTAAACCTTGCAAATATATATTTTTTTGAATCCACACCCAAAAAAATATTGATGTTCAAAATACAATATTTACTTACCATTTCCGTTGAGGCCGTCCCCCATGATTCCTTTGAATATAAACAAAAGTATTAGCTCATTAACCCGGCAATGTACATAAAATTGTTGTAATCCGTTTTTCACGTTGAAAATTAATGATGAATTGAAATGAAAATTACCTTCTCTTCTTTTCTTGCTGGAAATTCGGAAAATCAACAATCGCTTGACAGTGACCAGTGACGTGACAATGACTTCTGACATCTTGACATTTTTGACGCGTTTTGACAAGCAAGCAGTAAGAAAGAAGTTGAAGTTGACACTAAATAAACCTCGGAACAATAACAGGCATGCCTGTTATTGTTCCGAGAAATAAACTGTAGCAAGTGGCAACGCCTCACCATTCTACCGAGCATTCCACCGTGATTCCACCAATAGAATAAAATATAACGCGATCACCGCCTGATATTGGCATACCCAGAGCGATTACGGTAAAATCTCCCATCCAATATTTGACATTTGAAAGCCCTTTTGATGGGCTTCGCGCGTCCCATCCATCCAATTGCTAATAAAGTAACCGTCGAAGGACGATTGCCAGTCCCAGCCGAAATTGAAGCCCATGAATGAACGAAATTATTGTTTTTGACAGTAAATAGAACGATGGGCCAGCAGACCATTCCCATTTCCAAGTGTCATTGTGTCTGAAGCTGATTACACTATTAACGCACGCAAGTAAACTCACCCAAACGCACGCTAGCGTGCGTTTTCGTGAGTTTGCGTGGGTTTGCGTGAGTTTGGGCTAATTTATTTATTTAGTTCATTTCTCACTCATTGAATGAATGAGTGAGTGAATGTAAGCTCAAAGTGTCAATTGTCAAATTATTATGCTGTCAAAGTAGTAGCAGTATGAATTGTCAACTTCAATGAAGTCACGACATGTAACGGGAAGGTGATTTCCTTCGTCCGAGGTGGTGGTGAGGTCCGAGGTGTGCATTACGCATAGTGGCGTTAATTAAAAATAAAATTCACATTATTTTCGCTACTATTGTTCGTTTTTTTTTTGTTTTTCTTAGTCCACTGCATCCATGATGTGCACGAATTTATAAAACACTGGTTTTACAAAACATACCCGACTGTATTAATGATAGGTGAAAACATACCTAAGTTATTTATTTATTTATTATGTTTAAGTTCCGAGATCTACCAATAATAATAATAAATACGGCGCGCATCGTCAGGAAGTTCCTCTCTCTGCAGCCCTAGTTACGGCCGCTTGAGCCTAGCTTCGCGGCCGGTGATTCACTGTTTTGATATATTTTTTACTGTAGAATAGTTTTTTAATATTTTATTTTCTATAGTAAAAAATGTATTTTATGGATGACATTGAAGAATAAATAAGTGTATAATAATAATAATAAAAAATTATTTATTTCCAAAAATGGTTGATGGTAAACAGATTAAGTAATTAGATCTAATTAGGTTCCTTCTATATTGTTTAAGAATTACCAGTATGTACATGATACTCTTACCTTTTACAATACATGTCATTATTATCCTAAGATTGGATGATAATTTTTGATACATTTAAAATTATTTGCCCCTAGATATTATTAAATTCTCCTTTAGGAATATTCTTCTGGAAAACATTGATTTTTACCCCCTCCTAGCTCATAATCTTGATCACAATTTATATTGGAAATAACATGTCAAAAATGTTACTGCTAAACTATCTAGATTCACATACGCTCTTTTTGAACTAAAAAAACTACAGACATAAAAACGGCAATCACTGCTTATTAGGCATACGCTCATTCCTGGCGGCATGTGCGCGTCTTGTGTCGTGAGATTTGTCACGATTTCTAGAAGCCGCGCGCCGTACCGCCGCCCCTCAAAACGCAATATATTATTATATACGGAACGCAATATACAATCTATACTTTATCTAAACTAATATTATAAAGAGGACAGATTTGATTGTTTGTTTATTACATTTGTGATTAGTTTGCTCTGAAACTACTGGACGATTTTAAAATTCTTTCACCGTAAGAAAGCTTCATAAAAACAAACAATGGAATCATTCCTCTTTATAATATTATAATATATTGCGTTTTGAGGGTTATACATATATAATTATGTATTTGTGTATTAAATATTATTAGGTAGGTAGGTACCTCTCTCATTTCACCATTTCATTGATTTTGTCAAACTCCATCTGGCAGCACCAAAGAGAATAATATAACCAGGGGACGTCAGCTTTTGAAGCAACCAATGCCAGCACAGGTTTGATGTGCAAAAAGAAGACGGTGCTCTACAAAAGAAGGAGATAACACTACTACTTGCCACGTGGACTTTTGACTACCACATAGGTAGATTTTGCATAGACAATGAACCATCATTTTAATAAATAAAAATAAAACATTAAGTATCAAGTAAGCAATATATCACGAATTTCAATAAAAATCGCAAACTTTGAAATAAAGGTCCAAAGGTGTCACTATAACATAAATAACATATCGAGGGAAAGGTAGGATTTAGTGAGCGGCGGTGGCATGGCAACTCTTTTCCTTTGAACGAAATCAAAATGGTCGGCTAATTTAGTTTGTTTTTCGTTTCTTTTGTCATTGATTTGCCGGTTGCCAGCGTTGCCAGATCTACTGATTTAGCAGTAGATCTACCTGCTTTTTGAACCGTCTACTGATCTACTGATTTATTTCTGAAATTTCGTGATATCTACCTGATTTTTCCCGAGCGCCAATCCGCCAATCCGGGCTCCGTGTCTATTATGTAAGCTGTCACTTGTCAGTGTCACTTCACAAGCCAATGAAATTTTCACCAATCCGGTTCGTCACAATACTGACAAAATATGAATGAAATTGAAGAGTTTGTTTTGTTCGTTCGTTTCTTCCACTTCCTGTAGGTAAACAATGTTGTGTGTTCCTATCTTTTTCGAATTGATTGGTCGGTCTGTTCGTTCTTCGATAAACTTTTGTTGCCAGATCTACTAATTTAGCAGTAGAGGCTGTAAATGGATTATTAAACTTCCTACGAGTAGATAGATCTGCTTGATTTTTGAAGAGCCACTGATTTATTTTGTAAAATTCGAGAAATCAACCTGCTTGAGCTTTTCCTGAGAGAGATTCAAGGCCAAGGCATAAGGGTTATATAATGTACTCTGTGGCATAAGGCCTTGTAACAACAAAAGAAATTAAAAATTCAATTTCACTTGGTGTTCATACGATTCTCGAGTCAGCTTGGTTTATGGCGAGATTTGTTCATTTCCAAGGGCACTGATCAGGTTTTATCAGGTAAATTGAAATTTAAAAAAAATAGACACCTAGCATCCCTGTTTCTATGATGAACATAGTTTGTTTTTCTTGAAAGGAACAACGGAACACCATTGTACACTACCTAGTTACCTACCCCAAAAAACCTGATCAGTGCCCTTGGAAATGAACAAATCTCGGCGAATTCCAAGCTGATGAGTTGCTTTGATCAATGTTTTCATATCAATGTAAAAAGTTTATTACAAACCTATTTAAAACACATATTTTTTTGAAATTCGAAAGCCATGAATATTTTACTTTGCAACTTTGGTACTTTGATGAATGCCATCATTGAAAAGTGAAACACACACACTGGACAAACATACAAAAAAATTAATCAAAATCGGTTCATCCGATAGGGAACTATAATTATAGTTTCCTAGCGGATGAGCCGATTTTACAAAAAACCTTACAGATACCTACCACGCATTTTTCGTGTCAAAAGCTAGAAATTTGTAGTTTTTCCAAAATCTACTGATTTTTTCTTCAAGCTACTGATTTTTTACGCGACTTTCTACTGATTTTGTCAAATTCGATCTGGCAACACTGCCGGTTGCCGGTTTGCTTGCAAAAGAATTTTTTCTGCGTTTAAAGACCTTAAAGTGTCCTAGTTATACTTTTTGTGTTAATTTTGAGAAAGAGACTCCTTTGCGATATGGACGCTATTTGTGTGTGCTGTGAAATTTGTAATTTTGAGGATAAACTCTTATTTTTGCGATAGTGGACGCTATATTCTGCGAAATTGACGCTGATTTGTGAGCTAGAGACTCCATAGCGAAATTGACGCTTTTTGTTGTGTAGTGCTGTGTTACTTTTACTTTTGAGAATCAAACTCACATAAACAAGAAACATACAATTTGCGAGGTGCGATAGGAACCTACATAGATTTTTCCAACATGGTGGGGAAAAGCAATTATACGTGCGCAAAATGCGGCACTACATCACAGGAAGATACTTCTGTAACCTTCCATAGATTCCCTCTTCCGTCAGTACATGGCTCCATATTTTGAACTGACTTCTATACTACTACTAAGTACTACCCTACTGCTTGCTGACTTTACATAGGTACAATAAAACCAATGATCAATTCTAAAATTCTGTAATTTATCTGATTTCAGGGCCAAGGTATGGGCAAAGTATTGCTTCCCGAATGAGGATTGGACTGAAGATCAATCACTATACAAATTATTCAAGTCCCATAAGATGATGTGTGGTAATCATTTTGATGATTCATCATTTACTAGCAGTGAAAGAAAACGACTCAACAAAATTGCAATACCGACTGAAGCTCGTGACATATTGGCCCAGCTCAGGGATCAGCAACATCATAGAGATGAGGTAAGTGACATGTTAAAAATATAAAGAAGTTCCTCTTAAGGGGTCATCCATAAATTACTTCACATGAATCTTATAATTTTTTTGATGACCATAACTTAAAATGTTATAGTCACTCCAATTTTGGGTGTACCTGTGTTGTTAAAACAGTTCCTTCAACATTTTGTAATTTTTCAGATGGCATCGGAACCTTCCACCAGTACATCTTCATGTCCCACATCCATCGCACAAGTAAAAGAATGCAACCCTCAAACAATGCCGGTATGTTTAAATAAATAAATAAATAATGCTGGCCAATTCACACAGCATTATGTACTTGTTTTATGGGTACTAGATAACTGATATACATAATACAATACACTACATAGATAGATATTTTTTATTATATAGATATAGAAAACATCCAGAATGCCCTGGACCTGTCTGCAGCTCATGCAAATATTTGTCTCGAGGCGGGAATCGAACCCGCAACCTCCTGCATGGCAGGCAGACCTTCGCCCTCTGCGCCACAGAGGTCGTTGAATGTTTGATAAGCATTTCAATTTCATACTGTATGTGTTATATATACAACAAACATGATCATCACCAACGTCAAAATTTGTTGTTTGAACCAGTTTGAACATAATGTTTATGTTTAATAAAATGTTTCAGATGGCACCAGAACCCTCTGCTAGCGGAACCACGTCTCAGTGTTCTACATCACACCCAACTGAACAATACCCTCAGAGCACACAGGTATGGCTATGATCCTTTAATTTTTGTGTTTTTAATAAAAGTAATATAATAGATAGTGGCATATTTCTGCTTAGTTAGGAAATTGGTTCGGGTGTGGATTGTTTACTTATATTTCATATGCCCTACCATCTATAGGTAGGATTGTAGGGTGTACCATTTGGGTATCCAGTAGCGGAACCAAAGCTTAAAAAGATATTGATTCATTTTAGCACATCAATATTATTATAAAAATGAGAAATCCTAAAATTCTGATCCAAAAAATTTCAAAATTTTAGGTTTCTCTGTAATTTTCCAGATTTAATGAATATTTTCCATTTATTATTTGATATTAACATAATAAAATAACATTAAATGTTTCAGATTGCACCAGAACCCTCTGCTAGCGTTAGCACGTCTCGGTGTTCTACATCACACCCAATTGAACAATACCCTCAGAGCACACAGGTATGGCTATGATCCTTATGTACCTAGTTTAATTTTTGTGTTTTTAATAATAGATAGTGGCATATTTTGTACTTAGTTTGGAACTTGGTTTAGGTGTGGATTGTTTACTTAAATTTCATATGCCTTACCATCTATAGGTAGGGTTGTAGGGTGTACCATTTGGGTATCCAGTAGCGGAACCAAAGCTTTAGAAGATAATGATTCATCTGAGCACATCAATATTATCATCAAAAATGAGAAAACCCTAAATTCTGATCTTATAGGTTATTTCAGAATTTTAGGTTTTCTCTGTATTATTTTCCAGATTCAATGAATCTTTTCCATTTATTATTTGATATTAACAATATACTTATTTTTGTTTACAGGAATCTTATAAAAGCAAAGGTTTGTTGAAGGAGATAGATGTGAAGACACTGATGGAATTAACGCCTAAGAAAAAGAAAATGTATCAACGATGCAGAAAAAATCTTGTAGAAATCATGAGACTTCGGAGAAAATTCAAAAAAGTAAAGAAGAGCAAGAGAGATTTAATACAGTCTTTGGAGTCGGACAGTGCTGTGAACAGTATAATCAATAGTAAATTGGGTAGTCCATTTTACTTATTAATGCAAAGCCAGTTGAAAAATAATACTCGAAAGTTAGCTGGCCGACGATGGAGTATCCATGATAAGGTTTTGGCATTAAGCATTTATAAAAAGTCTTGCTCCTGCTATAGACTTTTGAGAAGGCTATTTTGTTTGCCGAGTGTAAGTTCACTAAAGAAAATATTAAACAAAATACCACTGAAGTGCGGAATAAACTCTCAAATAATTGATACAATAAAAGAGATCACAAAAAAGAGAAGTATTGAAGACAATATGTGTGTGCTGGCTTTTGACGAAATGTCAATTAGAAAAAACTTAGTATATAATGTGAAATCAGACATGTTTGACGGCTACCAGGATCATGCCAGTCAGGGTCGAACCCCAGAAATAGCGACCCATGCCCTAACTTTTATGGCTATTGGAGTTAGAAAGTATTGGAAACAGCCCATAGCCTTCTACTTTTCAGGATCTTGTGTTACTGCAGATAGATTATCTGTACTTCTTAAAGAGGTTAGTCTATTTATTTAGATGTTATTAATTTGTGGTTCATTTCGCGAGTAAGAGAAATTGAGATATATTTCGAAGGAATAAGGTTGCTGCAAAATTACTTCCGCGTTATCTGTATTAGTTTTCAAATGTTGAAAATATTAAATGCCCGGAAATATTTGAATTTCGCGTCACTCACGAAATGAACCATCAGGTCGAACCGCACTTGAACGGCGCGGCGCTGACTGACGCGGCCAAATATTCTTTCTATTAATTTCAATGAAGCCAACCGCATTACAGCGGCAGAGCGTGGCCTCCGGCCAGGTGGCATGACGATCTGCGAAAGACTGCAGGCAGATGCTGGATGCGGCAAGCTGAAGACAGGGCGCTATGGCGCTCATTAGGGGAGGCCTATGTTCAGCAGTGGACTACTACAGGCTGATGATGATTATGATGATGATGAACCGGAATAATATTTTTCATTAGTACAATATTGTACTTGTTCAAACCAAATATTATTTCTCTTCATCTCTAATGACGTCCATCTTTAATGAGATCTTGCCACATCTGGCTTTTTGCGCCGCGCCGCGCCGCTCTAGTGCCGTTCAAGCCTAAGTTCTAGCATGTTATTTATGCCCTGGTTTTTTGATGTTCTATCTCAAATTATTTGTTTCTCAGTTAAAATCTTAAATTTACAGGTCTTGCGCACAAGTTTTAGTGCTGGATTGGAGGTCATTGGCACTGTTTGTGATTTGGACAGCGTAAATTTACGTGCCATAAGTACACTGGGATCGTCAAAGCAGCGGCCATTCTTTGACCATGAAGGACATGAAATTGTCACCGTATTGGACCCGCCCCATCTACTTAAATGTTATATATACACCTTTACCTACGGGTATGGGGCATCATTATTATACAGAAAATAAAAAATTGTACCTGTAAACACAAATAGCATTACCTACATAGATTGTTCGTCCAACTTTGGCATCTATTCTATTCGTCATTAATTCCACCTCTGTTGTAATAGCATCTATGCGGGACAAAAAACGGCTGTTACTTTCAAGCGTGTCCAACGAATGATTATATCTAATCGTACTTATACAGCACAAAGCGTTTTTCAGATTACTGAGCAAAGAATACGGAAAACAACGTGTCCGTCAAGTTAGCAGCCCCGCCATGGAATTTGGTGGTTTCAACTATGCCAATAATTGTGTCCTGAAATAGTGCCCCCGATGCCCTTAGTAAAATAAATAGTGCCCCAGTACTTTAGGAGATATTTAGGTCTTTCACTGTGGCTGCTATCTTGACGTCAAGCTGGCAGCCCCGCTGATTTCGACGAATCTATAGCGAGTTATGAATCATGAACTATGCCAATTAACTGTGCCATAGGGTATCTAGTTCTCCTGCAAAGATCAGAAATAGACCTCCTGCGGTTTAAGAGATATTTGACTCTGAACATCTACATACATTACATAAAGTACAGACGAGTACAGAAGTGAATTGTTCCTCGCACGTCGATTCCCGTAACGTTGATTCTTGTAAAGGCGACCGTGCCTGAATTCCCTTCACGACGATCTCGTTTTTTTCGCGTTCTACAGTCGGCTGCGGCGTATAGAAAATGAATAAAAACTTTATATGGCTGATAAAATCCATTACCTATGTTTTTAAAATTATTAAATGGAATAAATAAAATCTCGTGGTAGATTTTCAGGTCGATCGAAGGTCTGGCGGTCGCAGGATCTGAGCCTAGGAGCAGGGTTATAAGGTTGGCAGCCTATTATGAGTTTGTAGTAGCCGATTTTTATAATAACTTTTTTTGCTTGTATGTCAAAAGAATGACGTAACTCAAAAAACTGAGTTTACTTTTGGCTATGATTTCAAGAAAGATTTTCTGTCAATATTCTGGTTTTCCCTTCTTCCTATTGTGTCATAAAAAAACTGTTACTATTTTTATTCTAAGATTGTGTATGAGACTTGGCGTCTTCACAAACGTGTTCGTGATGATGGGCAGAACCTGCAATTCACGTAGTGTTAGTCAATTACCAATAACTTTTTATTATAAATTTAATATGGCTAAAGGTTGTTTTATTTTTAATTTATTTGGGAAGTCTAGCACGAGTAGTTTATGAGATAGGTCCATAGTCCATTTCAACTTTGACAGCTGTCATCGAAAATGTAGATTCGTTCCTACCTTTTCTTTGAGCCATGAACTGAAAGTCTAGCACGAGTAGTTTCGGAGACAGATGAAAGGCGAGATCGTCGTGAAAGGAATTCAAGCGCGGTCGCCTTTACAAAAATCGACGTTACGGGAATCGACTTGGGGGGAATCGACGTGCGAGGAACTATTAACTTTTGTACTCGTCTGTACTTTAAAATGTATGTAGATGTTCAGAGTCAAATATCTCTTAAACCGCAGGAGGTCTATTTCTGATCTTTGCAGGAGAACTAGATACCCTATGGCACAGTTAATTGGCATGGTTCATGATTCATAACTCGCTATAGATTCGTCGAAATCAGCGGGGCTGCCAGCTTGACGTCAAGATAGCAGCCACAGTGAAAGATCTAAATATCTCCTAAAGTACTGGGGCACTATTTATTTTACTAAGGGCATCGGGGGCACTATTTCAGGACACAATTATTGGCATAGTTGAACATACAAATAACTTCAATATACATCAAAATAACCTATATATGAAATCATCATTTTTATCTTGCGTACTATTAGTAATAAGTTATTATTATTACCAACTAGATTATGTCCGCGGCTTCGCACGCGTTGTTTCTATAGAAACGTTTAAAGGTGATTTCTATCCCATGGGAACTGATTTATGGGATAAAGTACCTAATAGTAAAAGCCTATGTTTGATTCCAGGATTAGAATTACCTGTATGCCAATTTTCAGCCCGATCCGTTCAGCAGTTTTGGCGTGAAGACGTAACATCCATCCATCCAAACTTTCGCATTTATAATAATAGTGTGTTTATACCACATAAAAAAATATAAAAATATACATCAATTCCTCTGAAAATAGGTACTTATTAAATTCTGTCTTCTCGCCAGCGCCACTCTGTAGAGAGAGTCGTGAGTAGATGGACGCGCAATGCGCACTGCTGCAATTTCACTTTCTTCAAAGTCCTCTTGAGGTAGCACCCTTTCAAATCAGAATGTCTACCTTTTATTTTGGTTTTAGTAGTATTAAAACATTTCATTTGTGTAGTCCAAATAAAATACATAACATCACAAAAAGCTTTTAGCTACTTAGTTACTACCTACATACCTAACACTTACCTGTAATAAAGCAATATGTTGTACAATGTACACTTCAGGTTGGTAATGGAGAACCCTGTCATGTCTTAGGCATCGGAAACTATTCTTAATGTAGCCATTTGTCCTTTCTACACAGTTCCTTGCCCTGCAGTGCCACCGTGTGTAAGCTTGCTCTGCACTGCCTTCTGCAGCATGCAGAACTGGTGTCATAAGCCAGGGTTCTAAAGCATAGCCGGAATCACCTGAAAAATATGTTTACAAATATTGTATTAAGTGTAGCAATAAACAAACAACACAAATAAATGTACACTACTGTTATAGAGGTTAAGTGTAGCAATAAATGTACACTAATGTTAGAGGAAAGATTTGTATTTTTGTATGTGTGTAATCAAAAACTACTGACTGGACATATTTCACCATTAGAATGCTACATTATCCCTGAGTAACATAGCTTTATTTATAATGTATAATAAATAAATGTTGAAGCCAGGACCGGTCACTAGTGTCATATATTTTACTAAACACGAATTCATTATGGATGTAAACTTACTTACCTATCAAAAAGTAATTTCCTCCATTCTCATAGACCTCCTTCATTTCCCTTTTCACATTTGAGTGGTTAAAGATGTATTGGTCATGGACCCGTCCTGGATATCGAGCATTCACACCGAGTATCCGGCAGTTAACATCAACAATCTACAACAAAAAGTGTATTGTTCATCATGGATTATGGTAAAGAAGAAGTAGGAAGTAAGCGCTTTTATCATTATCAACAATGAACATACCAACTGACAGTTTAAGGAGTATATACCCTTTCTATTTTTAAATTGTGCAGATTGGGGTTTTTTGGGAGAAACTATAGCCACATGTGTGCAGTCTATAGCCCCTAGCACATTATCCAACCCAAATTTGGCAAGGAAACCATCTGAAATTTCCTTCCGTTGTGTCTCTGTGCCAGGAAACATGATCCACTTGGGCAGTAATCTGAAATCATAAGATGATCTGTAGATAGGGCATTATGGCACAAATAACTATTTAAAAAGAACATTTCCTCTCTGTTATTTACTTACAGAATTACTGATTATGTAAATAATTGAACTGTTATGTAATCATTTTTCACTGAGTGCTATTTTATGCCAGGCAGAAATTAGAAGTAGTATACTTACACTCTAATTACAGCAGCTGTGAAATGGTTCAGAATAACTGATACTGTTGGCTGCGCTATGCATAAACCCAAATTGTGGCCTGTTCCTCTCTGATAACTCCCATCCGCAATCAAACGAAGGCCAATTAGGACCTGTGAGGCATCATATTAAGGTAGAATAAAGTAAGGTATAAGGAATGTAGTAGGTATTTTGGAGTGAAGGTATAAGGTGCTGTGATATATTACTGAGTGAGGAGATCTTTCTAGACTAATAAGTAGACCTTTATAGCCTTTTATGTAGAAAGTTTTGAGGGCAGACAAAAGTTGGGTATTTTATTATCCCTAGTAAACTCACTTTTAAATGGACTGGAATCCCACCGGCGCGGTTAGGCTTGAGGTCATTTTTAAGCTGCTCGGTTATGTAAAGTACCATCGCTTTGTTGGCTCTGAAGAGCGAAACAAATTCACCCTCTGGGAGCTCAAAAGGGTTGGTTTGATCACGTATCGCTCTACGCTCCAAACGCCTTCGGTCGCTTCTGGCCCTATGCCGCCGTCGCCACATTTCAAATAGGGCGTAATCCATACTGTGAAACGAACAATAGTCTTGTAAATTATATTGTACCGATGTGTAGGTACCTACATAGTGTCTTGAATTGAATCCATTAGAAAAAAGGTAAATAAGTACGTACCGAGTTTGCATTGACATCAATAACGACTTCAACGAAAGTAAATAACGATGAATAACAACTTGTTTAGTTGATTTTACAAATAAAGCATGTTACCTTTTAGAATACTTACAAGACAAGATGATAACGCAGTACGTAAAAAGAATCATAAGCACAAACTAAATATACAAAGGAAATAAGTACGCACTCAATAAGTAAATAAACAAACAAATATAATAAAATATGTAAGCGAATCGAAAAATGTGTGCCTATCTCTACCTATCTATCGATAGCTCATGGGCGCGATGCGGCCATATTTGTATGCGAGCGTTAATTTTATCCGCCTACAAGTCGACCCCGATAAATTTTTGCACCAATTTCCACTGCCGGAGTACTTTTAAGCAGCAAATAAACGCACGTGCTAACGTAACGCGTGTAAGTGTTATCTACTCGCGCTACGTTAGTAATAGCACCATTTTGACAGTATTTTAACGCGATTTGACATAAGAGAGTGTTATAATTAAGGTTCATTCAGTTGATTAGCCAATCGGCTCAAAGAAGTTAACGCAGTGACGCGCTACATAAGCACGCAAGATGGCCGCTAACGCACGCTAGCGTGCGTTTGCTTGCGTGCGTTAATAGTGTAATCAGCTTACTGAATGTGTCAATTTTTTGAAAAGGAAGGATAGCCAGCAAAGTTATTGTATTGTAGGTACTTATTACCTACATACATCGAGTACTTTTCAGTTGATGCCGCCGGTTTCAAAGCGTAGTTATTTTCTTACTGTTAAAGCTTTCGAACGGATACTGCTTGTTCGTCTCTATCATGTCATGGCCCTTCCATTAGTGGTGTTAGCCGAAGAGGAGAGGCTAAAAAAAAAACTTGTCCTCGAACGCAAAGTGTTACGACAGCGGAGCGATCCCATCACCTTGCCGGAAAGCAACTTTCGAGCCAATTTCAGGCTCTCGAAGGATCAATTTTCCGGTTTGTGTGCAACCCTGGAGCCGCTGCTACACGTTAGCAAGAGAAGCGACGCGATTCGCCCCGAGCTCAAAGTAAGACTACCTACCTACCTTTATAAACTTGTGGCACCTAAAACTTGTAAGACACTACCCACACTTACCTTTACATTTTTATAATAAAACAAGAAACTATGTATCTAAAGGATTTTATAATTTCAGATTTTAGCAGCCATTTCATTTTATGCCAATGGCTGCTACCAAAAGAATGTTGGGGCCTATTACCATCTGGGTTTGTCCCACCCAATCTTCTGTGCACAAATGCATCGAAGAGGTCACAAATGCCCTCAACACACCGGAAGTTTTGCGAAAATATATACAATTTCCCATGACTCAGGCTCATAGGGAGTTAAACATGAGGAAGTAAGTATCAAACTGATTTTTAGAACATGTTTGTCAAGGTAGGTATGTATCCAACTTACTTATACCTATGTACTTATCCAAACCATTTTTTTCTGTTTTACATTTATGACAAGGCATGGCTTTCCCGGTGTAGTTGGGGTTATTGACGGCACCCATGTGGCCATTGTAAGACCAAAAGACCACGAGGAGGTCTATTTTAATCGGAAAATGTACCATTCCCTTAATGTTTTAATAGTAAGTTGAATTAAAACATCTTTCAAATAAATATATTAAGTACCTACCTAGGTATCTTTTGGTGGTCTAGTAGAGCATAAATATTTTTATACAAACCTACTAATAAAACCTTTTCCTATTGTATTGCAGATTTGTGATGACAATTTGCAGATACTGCATTTGGATGCCTCTTTTGGTGGGGCCAGCCATGATTCCCACATTTGGAACCAATGCCCAGTAAGGTCCTATTTGGAGGGCTTACATGAACAAGGAGAGATATGTTGGCTTCTTGATATGTTATATCTCTAGTATTTTTATACAGAACAAAATAAAATAGATCTATCTTTCGATTTATAGCTAAAAATTGACATGTTAGCTACCTAGGTATATAAAGTCCAACTGTAACTAGATGAAATTAGAGTAAAAGATTTAAATACTATAAGGTACCCATGTATTTATTTTCTTCCAATAACTTTAATAGTAGGTGCCTAATTAATATTTTTTGATACACAGGTGATTCAGGTTATGCACAGCGGCCTTAGCTCATGACCCCGGTGCTGAATGCTCCACTTGGTTCAGCCGAAGATCATTACACAAAGAAGCACTGCAGAGCACGCAATGTGGTTGAGCGCTGCATAGGGGTGCTGAAAGCAAGATGGCGTTGCCTTCTAGTTCATAGAGTTCTCCACTACGCTCCAATAAAAGCTGGAAAAATAGTAAATGCGTGTGCTGTTCTACACAACCTAGTTAATGACGGCCGCCTTGTGGATGACCTGCCGGACGTGTTAGCCAATCGTGCTCATGAAATTGAGGAGCCTCACGCTGTTGCTTTTGCAGATGATGATAGAGGTCGACAAGCTGTCATAGACAGGTTGTGGAGAAGCCGCAATATATAGATACCGTTGCAACAGATCTCCATAAACTGCCTCCATTCCAATGACCCCGAGAATCCTATCTTCAAACTCAGTCGTGGTTATTAGTTTTGCAGGCCCGCCACCAGTAATTTCTGCTTGTCTCCGCTGTTCTGAAGCCTTCTTCCTTGCAGCATATCGCAGCTCATTCCAGTACTAAAAGAAAATAAGTTCACAATCTAAAATAATTGACTTCCAACTTAACAGGGGGCTACCTAACAATGAACGTCATTGCACCTGGACAATTAATTAGTAGATAACAATGTATTAGATAAAAACTTCAAACATAGGCAGCAAACCAACTTACCTCGCGCCAGCGCGCAGCCGTCTTACTAGGACCAACTGCAACGCTGTTTAGCATGGCTGTCAGCTCTTCCCATTTCTGCTGAACCGCCTGCTTCCCCAGAGGAGCGGTGTTTGATATGCGCCCCACCGCAATGTCTCTATTGGCTTCCATAAATTCTATTAAAATGTCCATTTGGCGCCGGGCGAGTTGTCGAGGCGCCGGCATTTCTAAAATAAGTAACTAGTGCGTTAGTAAATCCACTTATACTCTCAGCAATAGAATAATGCAAAATTTCACTTGCAACTAACAATAAACGTACCTCGTCGTTTTTCTGGTAACTATAATACTTATAATAAGTAACTTTTCTCGGCAAAGACACATTCAAACACTTATGTAGGTTCACTGCGCGCGCCGCGCAAAACACAAAACAGCAGAGTGTTGCCAGATCAAATTTGATAAAATAAGTAGAAAGTCGAGTAAAGCTACCTATCTACAGCCGCGATTTTGAAGCGTAATTTTGTAGGAATGGCGCCCTTACACACAGCTGCGTTTTTGGGAGGCGATTTCTATACACCGCACGCCCCGGCGCCGCTCGCCCGCAAAAATCACACGATGCCTGTGTGTGTGCTCTTGTGTTCCAATGTTCCGTGAACAATTATAGCAAAATCGCAGTACGCGGAAACGTGTTGTCTAACTTCTATCGCGTTGATAAATCGCAGCAGTGTGTTAGATCGCATGCGTCTTGTTACCAAATGTACTGCAAACAAATATCTCAAATGTTTCAAAATCGCGGCTGTGGGGTAGAGGTGGTAGAGGCCTTAAAAATCAATAAATCAAAGAAAATCTGCCTTAGAAAATGATTCACAATCAGCGTCAGCCAATGTCATATCATGTCCTAATGCTTTCCCGGTTCGATTTTTTATGACAATCTAAAATTAAAATTATGATAATAAGTGTTTATTTGAGATCAATTTCCATTACTAGTGTCAATGAAAAAAAAAATATAAAAGACTTTGTTTATTTATTTATTAAAAGGGCATCCAACACGAGTTCACACAACGTTTATGACGAAGTTGTAATCGATTTTGTTATTTATAATCATATTTTGTAATATTTTATAGACTCACCTACTCAAAGAACTCAGGCGTCCAAATGTCTATTATTTTAAGAAACAAAATATTCAATAGAATAGAAAAGTATTTTTTTGTTGTTTTAGTTGTCCTACTGTTTTATTCATTTATTTAAACCTTATTTCACTGAGGTACATAGGGTGGGCTTTTCCGAGTTGTTGTTGTATTAATTTTATTTTAGTTTTATGGATTATGTATATGGTTGGACGGAGGACGGTAAGAATCTAGGGCTAGATGCTAATTCAATAGACTAAATAAACAAAAAGAAAAATGGCCAGAAATAGCCTTCTAGGCTAAAGTGGCAATATTGTACTGAAAATGTCTACCATGACAATGACAGTTTCGACGCCAAGTTATCAATTACGTTTCATTTTCACAATTTGATTGAAAATACTGTAATGTTATCTTCATGAAATTTTATATAACGAAGCCTCATTTCTTACACAACCCAAATGTTATATGTTTCAGTTAGCCAAAATATTTATTATGTACCCAAATAATCAAATTTTGAACGAACTTTCGAATGTTTTTCTAAAATTTGTTGAATTATCAGTTTTAAGACAAGATAATAGGCAAAATCGTAAACGAAACGTAGTATGGGGAATCCGCTTTGTTCTAGGGATGCGCATATCATATCACTCTAATGAAAAGAGTGATACATATCTCTTTGATCTACTGATATATATCACTCATTTAGCTCTTTAGCTCATTTAGCTCAGTGGATCAAAGATGTAGTCTTAGAGCTGGGTAGCTCATGAGTGAAAGAAAGATAAAAAGATAATTATTAGGAATCCGTTCAACTGAGCTAGCTCTAGAGAGAGTGACACATGAAAAAAGGTATAAACCTATCGTTCACAGTTTAAAGGCTTTGTTAATTAAGTAACATAGAGTCAACGATTTTCCTTCAGACTTCACAGGCTTAGGACATACAAGTTTTCAAAGTTTCCAAAAAAGTTTCCGAAATTCCGAAAAAGTACGTAGGTGCTCAACGAAACCAAAACAACAACCAAAAGTAAACAAACAAAGATTCGAACCGATAACGATAACTTTAAAAACAATAATATTTGAATTTGCAGATTTTGCAGTCAAACGTATTTGCTTATCTAAAAGCCTGAACCGGATTTTGCTATCGTTCTCTCTTTTTCACGTTGTATTTGACATCGTGCATTTCACTCTATCAAATCATTCGGGATATTTCGGAACGAATCGCTCGCCTTGCTCGGTCATCTTCGCTATCGCTCACTTATCATTTAGCTCAACACTTCAATGGATCGAAAATGAATCTTATTCCAAATGAGCTAAAGATATAGTTGAAACCAAGGTGAGCTAGAGATAGATTCGCTCAGTTGAACTGATCTATATCTTTTGTATCACTCACTCATGAGCTACTCACCTCTACTTTGTTCATTCCATGTTCACTCACATTGTCCATCCAGCCATAAATATTTGTGTAATTCAATTTGTCCCATCCATGGAATCGGAATGTTTATTACCCAGTCTCCCATCCATGGATCCATTGAGAATACCGTAATCGCTCTGCTGTTTTCGTTTTCCGATGAAGGCGCTGGAGGTGGACATGTGCGTCACCTCATCACATGGCATGAGCCATGAATGTGATAAAGTTTTTCTGGTCCATAGGTATAATTAAAGTTAGGTAGGTACTAATTTAAGGTACCTACAGTGACCTTAATTCGCCTGATTTTTTAAATGGTTATAACGTGGACTGTAACACAGATCACGGTTCTTAAGCCCACCGTTTAGATAATCAATAACTTATGTACATTATATGGTCGCAATAAAAAAACTTGAATTTGAATTTAGTAGACTTTTCTTTGAGGCAACATTCTGCAATCGAATAGTAACCAACTTCACGTAGGAAATGACTCATTTTGAGTAAAGTGAAAGAAGGCAAGTTTTTTGGTGGTTTGCAAAACTTCATTTGGAAACCGAAGAAAATAACAATCACCGTTATTAATCTAAACCTGAATTTGGCCGGGTTTCTAACAATATATTAATTTGGGGAATTTAGGCACAAGTGCATAAATTTGCCTGGCAAAGTCTGTGCTTCAAGTTTAGCAAAATTAGCGTTTCTGTCAGTATGTCCGTACCTACTCCTCTACACTACATGAGACACTACAGGTCGTATTTTACAACCGATCGGTACGAAACTTGGTGTACAGATTCTACGATTTTATAGATTTTTTGCCGTCGGGGTTTTTTGATTAAACGCGTACTTCCTCCAAAAAAGGCAAAAAGAATATTTCTGCTTTAAGACGTCTGATTTCGATGATCCTATTGTTAAATTAAAGGTTGTTGTTGTTTTTAATTCTTCTCTTATACAGGGTTATTGGTAATTAGACCGGATCCTTTTAGGGGGTGATGGGGGAGGCCATTTGCAACTATTTTGACCCTATATCGTATTATGCAAAAGTTAACCATTTTTGAGATATTCGCAAATTCTTAATTTTTTGGGAAAACCCTGATTTACGTCTTCAAAATTAAATTAAAAAAAAAGTGATCATCCAATTCAAATTTTAGTGACTGATTTAGATAGCCTGAAGTCTAATTATTAATAACCACTAACACAATCGTATGAATCTGTACCCATATGGAAGCTAAAGGACATGTTTATAAAAACAAAGTTTATTTTTTTTGTAAAGTCCTTACAAAAACCCCATTTAACAAAAAAATACTCCAGTGAATTTGATCGGCATGTTATTTAAAAAACATCTACACATCTTTAGCTATCCAAAGAGGTATAAATCAATGCACTTTGTAACATAATTGCAGAAAAAAGGATAAACCATAAGCAGGTAGTAACTTCCAATAAATCAAACTATGAATTTTGTAAAACAAACAAAAAATTTATTACTATCAAAACAATTTACTATTTCATTTACAATTTACATTATTAATTTACAATTTACAAATTTTAATTTACAATTTACAATTCGTTTTCAAAATGTCCACCTCTATTCCGTATGCAAAGCCGCATACGATGGCGTAACTCAGTTTTAACAACCCTTGTTGTCAAATTTATTTTCATTTTTTCGGCAGCTCTTATTATTCGGCGTCTTAATTCATCCACTGATGAGATAGGTGACGTCAAATCGTCATAGACTAGGCTCTTCATATGACCCCAAACATAATAATCACATGGGGTAAGGTCGGGACTCCTTGCTGGCCATGGAATACTACCTCCTCTACCAATCCATCGGTTCGGAAAATGCTGATTGAACCATTGACGCACACTAGTCCTGTAGTGAGCGGGGCAGCCATCATGTTGGTAAATCATACCTTGGTGTGTTGCTAATGGTACCTCACTAAGAAGGCCAAAAACTTTGTTTCTTAAAAACTCTTCGTATGTGTCACCATTTAAATAATTAGGCAAGAAATAGGGACCAATTAAATTATCATCAATTATTCCCATCCATACATTAAGTGAGAATCGTCTTTGCGACCCTTGCTCTTTCTTTTTATTGGGATTAAGATCAGCTTTTCTAGACCAAAAATGAATATTATGGTAATTTGTGATTCCATCTTGATCAAACTTTGATTCATCCGTCCATAATATTTTTCTGAAAAAATTAGGGTTCTCTATGTCAGCATTTAGCATAAATCTGCAAAATGTTATCCTGTTAGCGGGATCTCCGTCTTCTAATACTTGTACAGGGGTTAAATGGTACGGATAGAGACCTGCTCCATGGACCGTATGCCAAACTTTCCATTGGGTTACACCGAGTCTTTGAGCAACCATGTTAGTTGAAATGGTAGGATCCTCTTCAAAATGACGAATGATTTCTTTTTCGTCCTCCGTTCGATGAACATGCGGTCGGCCGGCGTCACTTTGTCGTCTCTGAACACTGCCAGTCTCTCGAAGTCGCCGATATGTATTATCAAATACACTTTCATGAGGTAACCGGCGCTGAGGAAACCGAGACTGATACTCTGCCCGTGCACGTGTAGGGACACCGTTTGCATAACCATAACAAAACAGTATATCCGCATATTCTTCGTTTGAAAAGTCTCGAGGAGGTGGTAGGATGCGTGGCACTGCAGCCATAATTGTTGATAAATTAAATCTTTTATTACTTCACCGGTTCGAAAAATGCGAGAAGAAAAACTATTAGAATTTCATTTGTCATGCGTTTAGCGGGAGATTTCGGCGGTTATTTTCATTGCAGGTCAAACAACAAAAAGTTTTTACTCCGCCATGATATCAGCCTATTCTGTTTTCGGAACAATAATTCAAAAAAAGAACTAAGTGAAAATCGCGCAAGCAAAGCCCAAGTCCAAGATGTTGGTAAAGGAATGTATCCAAACTTATTCACCAGCTAAGTCATTACATTTACCCGTATTTTTCTGCAATTGTGTTACAAAGTGCATTGATTTATACCTCTTTGGATAGCTAAAGATGTGTAGATGTTTTTTAAATAACATGCCGACCAAATTCACTGGAGTATTTTTTGTTAAATGGGGTTTTTGTAAGGACTTTACAAAAAAAATAAACTTTGTTTTTATAAACATGTCCTTTAGCTTCCATATGGGTACAGATTCATACGATTGTGTTAGTGGTTATTAATAATTAGACTTCAGGCTATCTAAATCAGTCACTAAAATTTGAATTGGATGATCACTTTTTTTTTAATTTAATTTCGAAGACGTAAATCAGGGTTTTCCCAAAAAATTAAGAATTTGCGAATATCTCAAAAATGGTTAACTTTTGCATAATACGATATAGGGTCAAAAATAGTTGCAAATGGCCTCCCCCATCACCCCCTAAAAGGATCCGGTCTAATTACCAATAACCCTGTATATTTGGTAAAGATCTGACTAGGATTTTTGGTATGACGAGCAGAATAGCTCCGCAAAATGCAGTATAATGTAACATTATAACAGTACAGTGCCATCTATAGAACATGTTTGTATTGTAACTCTTCTCTCGAGAGGTAGGTATTATGTAGGACGGCCACGCATGCCTGCCGGTTTACGAAAGTTAAAAACCAACTGTATAGATGGCGCTAATGCTTCTGAACGTGTCTGATTTATGAGATTTGATTTCAATGATTATTTTTAGAAGGTAGGTAGGTAAGGTATAGGACGTGCAAATCTTTATGAGCTCTGAAGTTGGCAACGGTTGCGAACCGAACCGTAAAAAAACGTTCAGGGGAAAGAACAGGGTGAGAGGGGAATCTGTCTGTCAAAATCCAGGGTTGCCAGCAAGAATTTTGGCGTATTTTTATTTTGTATAGCACATTTTGTTGAAAACGAGTAGGTAAGTAAGGTAGGTATCTGTTACGAATAAATATTTCATGTGCCCCAAGGGCAAGTTCTCATTATATACCTACCTACAAACAGGAATTACAAAAACATGGTACCTACCCTAATATCCCGTTATATATAACTATAGTAATAATAAGTAAATTCACAGCGAGATAAGTAGGTACCTACCTATCTTATTTCTGTGAGTAAATTAATCGTTGAAAAAAGTGCTCGCGAAGTCTACTGTTCGTAGAAATACTATAGTAGTTAACTTTTTATCTCTTTTTATTATTTTTAGATAACCTGAAGTCACTATAATTAATTCTGTTCTAAACTACATTGATCTAGAAAAGCAATCGAAAATGTGTCAAAAGTAAGCGAATTTAGGGTGTTTGACGGTAGGTAGTAGGTACCTACATAAAGTTGTAAGTGACACTGTTTGACGTGTTAGTACTTACCTACTTACATAGTGGAAGGGACATTACTTCTCTGACGGTAAAGAAGTCGTAAACTAGGTAGGTAAGTAAATAGGTATTATCACATGCAATGCATCATTATAAAGAAACCTAACTAGGTAGGTAACATCAAGAAGATAAGTGAGTAAACTGGCATACTTAGCGATAACCAAACATCTGCGTGTGGTCGGTTATTCCCAGTTTCCAGACACACTAACCGAGGTCAGCGATGGGTCAATTGCCAGGGTAAAGTACCTCACTTTCCTTATTATGGTCCAAATTTGTATAAAACTCCACAATTATCTCAAATCATTATCAGTTCGGTCCCAGAAGCCAAGATGAGCAGACCAATTTTAGTTTTGGGCGCTCTAGCATTGCTGTGCGTTGTAAGCACTTACAGTCAAGTCATAATTTATCCTACATACAGGCCTCCACCACCACCTAAGTATCCCATTATAAGGACAGCCAGAGCTGTCACCGATTGCCCTAGACATCCAAGGAGTGTGGACGCCCCTGCTGACAAGGAAAGCAGCTTCACCAGTTGGCCTTCGACTAAAGATAAGCCCATTATCTATGATGACATCAAGATTGACCCTAACAGAAGATACGCTCGGAGCTTAAGCGCTCCCGCAAAAGCAGTAAGAGAGGAACATGGAAAAAAGCCTTTTGACGAAAAAATATGGCACCGACCCGTAGACCTCGATGGCGGAAGAAGAAATACTAGAAGTTTGGACACCCCGAAAAGTGGTAGACCATCCGGCAGTAGCAGCAGAGGCAGCACAGGCCACGACACTGGAGCAACCCATCCAGGCTACAACCGCCGCAACGCTAGAGGAGTAAGAGACGAAAAGGAGCAGTTTGGTCACTGGCCGTCTACCATTGAATACAAGCTCACACCATCCTTTTACGGAGGCGAGGGCGTGGACTCCAGTGTAAGCCATGATGGCAGCAATAACCGCAATATCAGGTCATTGAGTTCTTCATTTACCCCACCACCTTTTAACCCGAGACCGAGGTTTCCTATCCCTATCACAGATAGGCCTCGCTACCCCATTTATGCTTAATTTTTATCAGACACCTGTAGGGGTATTTTTAATTCATTCGATTCGTTTCCGAATCGAATCCGACGGATCTATAAAACGCTATTTTGATTTCGCCTCGGGTTGATGATCGAAATCCGAAGCGAAGCTTTTGAATAATGGCCATGTCAATGAGGAGGAGGTCGTATTTCGATCATCAACCCAAGGCGAAATCAAAATAGCGTTTTAAACATCCGTCGGATTCGATTCGGAAAAGAATCGAATGAATTATAATACCCCTGCTGATTTTATGAATTATAATTATTCTTAATAAACATTTTTAGCCGATGCATTTTAGATATTTTTTATCTTCCTCCTCCAACATAATCTACAAAAGGTTGCTTGGAACAAATTGCTTTAAACAATAAGACCGCCTGTTATAGGTTTTTATTTTTTTATTTTATAAGGATATAAGTTATTTTATTTATTTTGTATGTACATTCTCGAGAGCTCATTCATTCATAATGACTTAAATTTATTAATTTCGACAAAAGTTGGTTACCATGGAGATTGAAATAACTTATTTACTTAGGGTATTTTATAGAGCTATACCAGGTAGTGAAGTTTATTACTTACAGGTAGATATTTTTTATCGTTGGTAATCTTCGGTTTACCGAACTGAGCCGCCTATAAATCTTGGGCCTGAAAAATAAATAGGTAGGTTCAAACTTATCGTTTTGAACGGTAGATCCTTGATTTGAATGGCTGAACTACCTGAGAAGGTACCGACTTGAATAAATTACAGAATCCGATATTTTTTGCTTTAGGGCTTGGCGAGATCTTTTCGATTTCAGGTCAACGAATAGATAGGCACTACCTATTATTAGAATACGCTAGCTGTCAGAGAGAGTCATTTCTCGTAGCAGTTACGATAGTGCTACGAGAATAGCCTACGAGTCTACGAACACGATTCTGTTTTCCTATTGATTAAAATGCCTGTGCTAGACTTTCTGAGTTTTCAGTGTTGTAGGTGACTGTTTGTTTTTGATACTTCACGTTAATCACACCACACATAAATAAATAAATAATGCTGGACAATCCACACAACATCATCTAGCCCTAAGCTAAGAGCTTGTTTTATGGGTATTAGATGACTGATATACATAAATGAGATAGTTTGGATCGATGGTGGGTAGATGTATGTATGTTACTTTATTTGTTACTTCTTCACGCCAAAACTACGGAACGAATCAAGCTGAAATTTTGCATAGATGCAGGAGCCCTAAGTCCGGTTGACGATGGTATCGTACGAGATCGTCACGTCATATTTTTGTATGGGATTTGTGGAGCTCCTTGTCCACACGATAGAGGCGCGCTGTACCAAATCCCATAAGGAAAAGTCGCGATTACGCCTCGATAAGTATTGTCAACCGGACTCAGGACTCTGAATAAATAAATAATATGAATATACGTAAATAATGATGGCAATACAGGCAATGGTTATTTCTAACTTCCTATGAATAAAATAAATAAATAATATAAATAATGCTGGACAATTCACATAGCATTATCTAGCCCCAAGCTAAGCAGAGCTTGTGTTATGGGTACTCGATAACTGATATACTTAATACAATACACTACATAGATAGATATTTTTGACGTGACAACGTCTTATAATTCGATAGAGCCGGCTGCACGCACGAAAAAACATGACGTCATGCGGCGTTACCTCGCTCTGAGGCGTTCCATGTAAGGCTTGAAGTGCAAGCGAGAGCGCTCGACATCCGTCTCTCTCCTACTTGAGTGAGCGATGCGTCTGCGTTGTCACGTTCAACTATCGTCAGTAAACCGACTTTACAGACAACCAATTTTTTATTATAATACATAGAAAACATCCAGAACGCCCTGGACAAATGTCTGCATATCGTACAAACATTTGTCCCGAGGCGGGAATCGAACCCGCAACCTCGTGCGTCGCAGGCAGACCTTCGCCCCCTGCGCCACAGAGGTCGTCAAATTAAGATCTAGATTCCGAAAATCTGAGCGTAAACATCGAATAACGGGTACAGCATACAGAATTATTATTTTAACCGTGTGTTAACCATGACAGCGGTCATTTCTCTCTAGGATATCGAGATACTTGAACCACCCCTGCATTATTCATGAGGGTTAAACGTACAAGTCTCCCGAGGGGGAGAAATAAACTTGCACAATAACGTTGATAACAATGAATTTTAAACAGGATATCATGCTTATGCAACTGAATTTGCGGTTAGGAAAATAAATGAGAACCTACTCAAGGTGATAACTGTTGGTACTTAACCAACAGTTATCAGGGGACAGGTATAGGTTAAAAAGGTTATGAACCTCTGAGATAGCTGGTGCATAGCATAACTTAACTAGTATTATAATATCGTGACTTTGACGACCTCTGTGGCGCAGTGGGCGAAGGTCTGCCTGCGACGCAGGAGGTTGCGGGTTCGATTCCCGCCTCGGGACAATTGTTTGTACGATCGGCAGACATTTGTCCAGGGCGTTCTGGATGTTTTCTATGTATAATAAAAATATCTATCTATGTAGTGTATTGTATTAAGTATATCAGTTATCTAGTACCCATAACACAAGCTCTGCTTAATTTGGGGCTAGATAATGCTGTGTGAATTGTCCAGCATTATTTATTTATTTACTTAACTAACTTACAACCTACTTAGGTATTGCCTTAACAGAGTAGGTCCGCTGGAAACTGGAGACTAGGTATATTGTAACATAAAATGTGTCGTAGTTTCTTATAACTCTAGGTACAATTGATATTACCAAAGAATACAACACGCGTTGTTTGTTATAAGAAGATAACAAATAATGTGTGTTTACTTAAAACTATACCTAAATTCCAAAAAACGGGTAAGTATACAAACACTTCGCCGATAACGCCGAAGTATTTGTATACCTACCCGTTTTTTAGGGTTCCGTACCTCAAAAGGAAGGAACCCTTATACTTATAGGATCACTTTGCTGTCCGTCTGTCTGTCTGTCCATCTATCAACCCCTTTTCTCAGGAACACGCGGTATCGAGTTGAAATTAATATCAAATAGGTACTCATATCTGTAACCTCTTGGAGCCGTAATCTAAAACCAACCTCTAAGTCAACGCACTCAAAAGTTACAGCCGTTTATGTCCGAATATTTTGAAATTTCTAAGGGAATCACATGCACACAAAACCCATAGGGTAATTCCCACAGACCTAGAATCTTAAAATTTTGGCAAGAAGCAAGGTCTTATAGCATACGTAAAGGGAAAATCCGAAAGTTTGTAGTTTATCACAAAAAAATATGTTTGATTTTCGCCATGGACCAAAACCTAGAATCATAAAATTTGGAATGAAGTCTTATAGCACAAGGGAAAAATAAAACGTAGACTCTCGCAAGAGACAAAACGATTGTTGGTCAAACAAAACAGTTAAAATTTCGGGAAGTGGTAACTTATCAAGTTAAACTTTCAAAACAAGCCTTCAAAATCTAATTTGCATTTCGTGCGGCTGTATTGCCATCATTAACTTGGCTTTGCGTAATTACGCGACATTTTGAATACAGTGATTAACGGAACGAGAAATAACACGCTGTAACCAGGAAACGATCCATATCAAAATATTGATTGGAATCTTCGAACTATCGTGACTCTAGTTTGGAAGAGTCGTGAAATGTTCTATCGAATAAGAATGAAAGTTTCATATCGCATTCGATTTTATCTAGGTACCTAAGTTACCGTATTAAGTTATACTAGTTTCTGCCCGCGGCTTCGCACACGTTGTTTCTATGGACACGTTTAAAGGTTATTTCCATCCCAGAGGAACGGAGGGGATAAAAAGTAGCCTATATTTTATTCCAGGCAGAGAACTCCTGTATGCAAATTTCAGCCAGATTCGTTCAGTAGTCTTGGTGTGAAGAAGTAACACACATCCATACAACTTTCGCATTTATAATATTACAAAGCATAGTTATAGTCTTAGATCTTTTGGGAATAATTCCCGAATTTTATTCATACTTACTGATTTCTACCGACTTCTTCAACAGTCATAGTCATATTTCGATATATTTCTGAATTGTGCACCCTTAAATTAAACCTTTCTTATGAAGCACGATTCTTAAGATTATCTCATTCAGATGGACAGACGCGGCACGGGCTTTCTTTAAGTGATATACTTAACTACCCACAGTATATTATATCGCATTCACTGCCGCTGCTTCACGGGGGTGAATCGCATATCTACGTCTTGGGCCATGAAAGTGTTAATAACCAACTATCCCGCTTTGCTAGCTAGAAGGATAGATAAAACAGCTTAGACTCACTCAGGGATGCCTAGAGCACTCCGGGAAAATGCTGCTATCTGGATGAATATAATTATAAAATCGAGCCAGTGGTTCTAGCGATCGTGATTATGGATCTAGTGCTAGAAACCAATCAGGTTATGACTTCCGCTGCGATCCGCCTACCCTTGTTTGGGGAGGCATATTCATTATTCAGCAGTCGACGTACCTATGTGTGCTGATGTGGAAATAGTATTTAGTACTAGGCAAATGTTACCTTTATTTACTGGATGAATATTTACTTTTATTTGAGCCGTTTGTGGTGGAAACCCTAGGTCCTTGGGGTCCTGGGGCACACGCAAAAAACTGTAACAGCTCGAATTCTGTACGTACATTGAAGGCATTTTCAATAAAAAATTTGGAGGGCACTCTATTATCGATACTGAAGCCAAAACTGTTACTTTTTTCATTCATGTCTGTCTGTCTGTCTGTTTCTTAAACGCGCATCACGCCGAAACTACTGAATGAATTTTGTATAATATGTATTAAGATCTTACAAAACTTCTCATCCAGTCCACAGGTGATCGGAATGCTGGCTTCTATTTCGGTTATCGAATTAGCATTGCCATTCAACGTGGCAATGCCGCCAGCGTTCTGGGCGCTGTGCCTTCTGTTGACTACTTAGATTTTTATTAAGTAGATTTAAGCGTAAATAAGTAATTGTTTTGATTTGTTGTAATTGTTTTATTCTATAATTCTAATTTTCTATGTGCTAAATAAAAAATAATAAATAACAAATTAAAAGTTGAGAGTAGATAAAAGCACTATTGAATGAAGTAGCCATTTTTATTATCCATATTTACCACTCCCTCATTCTTAACCTAATCCAAAAAATGTTTCGCGAAACCTTCACTCGACGCCATATTCCCAAGTTAATTTCAAATCTAGAAGCCAAATTATCCGACAAAGCCAACCTCAATGGCGGCCGAACGTTCAAGGAGTGAAATTTCACGTAGTTAGTGGTTTTCGCTGCGACAAAATACTTAGGTTCAAACGCCAAATACACGGTGTGTCAGAAAATCTGATCACCCACACACATCAGTTGTAATCGATAGAGAAAAACCTTAATTTTGACGACCTCTGTGGCGCAGCGGGCGAAGGTCTGCCTGCGACGCAGGAGGTTGCGGGTTCGATTCCCGCCTCAGGACAAATGTTTGTACGATCTGCAGACATTTGTCCAGGGCGTTCTGGATGATTTCTATGTATAACAAAAATATCTATCTATGTAGTGTATTATTGTATTATGTATATCAGTTATCTAGTACCCATAACACAAGCTCTGCTTAGCTTGGGGCTAGATAATTCTGTGTGAATTGTCCAGCATTATTTATTTATTATTTATTATTTATTAATTGGTAGAAATCTAAGCAAGGTGTAGAAAACCTGTAGCGATATTAGGGCAGATATGAACGAACAAGCCTTTCTAGGCCTTTCAAGTTTTCTAGTTTCCATTATTCACCAACGTGATTAAGATAAGAACGATTACGAAGATTTTGACTTCACAATTTACGATCAACTACTTTATGTTGCCTTAACATGTTTTAGAGCAATGTATTCGTTGCTCGTAGCAAGGCGGAGAAACTCGTAGCAATCCGTAGCACCACGCTGCCGCAAGCAGCAAGGCGTAGCAAATTGTAGAAATATGTAGCCCAGCGTAGATACCCGTAGTAAAGCGTATCTCGTAGCAAAAGTTAGCATCCCGTAGCAAGGAGTATCAGCTCATAGCATGGCGTAGCCCTCCTAAGAAAAGTCGTGTCAATCTATACTAATCTGTAGCATCGCGTAGCACCCCGTAGCAAGACGTTCACCCCGTAACAAGAAGTAATTAACTATCCTGTAGAAATGAAATGAAATGAAATACGTTTATTCTGATATAACAGTACACAATATGATAACAAGTAGCTTAGATATTACACAGATAAATTAAAGAAAATCAAAAAACGAGGACAACTAAAACTATCATGCTTTTCTAAAAAAAAAAAAACTATGTAGAATATCTATGTAGCGAGGAGTAATAACATGTAGTACCGCGTAGCACCTCGTAGAAAGCCAAACCCAACTATATCAAAGCGTAGCACCCCGTAGCAAGACGTTCACAACGTAACAAGAAGTAATTAACTATCCTGTAGCGAGGAGTATCAACATGTAGTACCGCGTAGCACCTCGTAGAAAGCCAAACCCAACTATATCAAAGCGTAGCACCCCGTAGCAAGACGTTCACAACGTAACAAGAAGTAATTAACTATCCTGTAGCGAGGAGTATCAACATGTAGTACCGCGTAGCACCTCGTAGAAAGCCAAACCCAACTACAATATCAAAGCGTAGCCCTCCGTAGCAAGACGTTCATTCCGTAGCAAGAATGCATGAATACCTATCCCGTAGCAAGAAGTATCAGCACGTAGCAAGGCGTAGCAAGTCTTAATAATCTGTGAGTAATTCGTATTAAGGCATATCGATCTGTTTTATGCAGAGAATCTATTAACTGACTTGGAAATTTCCAACCGGCTAGATCCTATAGCCTTTAGCAATTCGCTCGCTTGGTTGTGGTGATTCTCGCGCAGCTGTTTAGCCTTCGAGCACATAATCTGAGTGAGCTCGGCTTTATCGGGTTTTTACCTAGAATTTGGAGCTTGCTGGAATTGTTAATTTGTTTACCTACTTATTCACTTGACAAAAAATTATATTACTACTTTTGATTATACGTAGGTAGGTATATAAAGTCGAGGGTAAGGAGAGGAGAATCAATATGTCTCCCTACGGAACGTAGTCATAGGATCTTTGATATATCTATTTATTAAAAAGTTTGGGACGGGTTTTGCTCCAACTCAAAAAATAACAACCAACAGGCTAAAGGTTTCTTCGTCTCTTATTTACTTTAGTCTACATACTGAAGCGACATAAATAAAAAATATCACTTTATTTCCGTACTTACCAGTGTTAAGTTTTATAATTTATAATACAATAAATGTTCATTTAGAAAAGGTTAAAACCATTTCGAAATGTACATTTATTGTATTTATGGAAATAAAGAGTTGATTTTGATTTTTGAATCCTCCTAAAGCGTTTCCAGGGCATATAATCGGAACATTTGCGCGTTTTTAATTATGAATGTAATTATCATCACGACAAAATTAAACGTTCGAGGTTTTCTATTTGATTGATTGATATTGGTTGTCACACTTTAAGGTTGTTCACTCATCAAACACCGCTATCGCACAGCATAAATGACGTTTCGATTATGGTATCGCAACGTGCATTTTAAACAAAATTGTATATTGACGGCATCATAGAACAGACAACTAGCGGCCTCTCGCTTGAAGCTTGCGGTAAGTCATTTGGATGGTAAAATGCACACTATGCCCATATTTAAACATTCGTACTGTGTTCTACCGTAGCGGTGATGGATGTGTGAGCGCCACCTTTAGTTTTCACTTTACTTTAGATTAGATTTTAGAATCATGTCAAAACGTTTCACTAAGTCAGCAATGTTTTTCACTGTTTTCCAGAAAATAGCGAAGAAAATTCACTTCCCGGTAAGAAATTGTTACCTTTCAGTCCTTACCTTGTTTACATAATTGTATGCGGAGTAAACTCGACGCGGTTAATTAGAGCCTGCGAGCTACGTTTAAGAAAGCCCATTTTATTTAAATTTAATGATATTCTCTGTGTCTACGTGTTACTTATATTATAATATAACCCAACTAAACTCAAGTGGTTGAACATCCGACTTCGCAGGAATACTCACATACTATCTCTCTTGTACAGTATATTGTTCTATCCTTCCCTTCTTATCTCAAGGAGCGCTTTGAATTCCTTTCTAACTCTCACTCTCTCTCTCTCTCTCTGCGTTCCTCTGAAACACTCATCTTAAAAGTCCCTGCTCACACTATCACTTTCTACGACAAATCTTTTACTGTACAAGCTACCCGTCTATTGTTATTTTATATTTTATATATGTTATTTTATATATGTTATTTTATGTATTATATATATATATTATCTTCGTATGGAATGCTCTCCCTCTGGACATCAGACGTGCCAAATCGCTCCTTATCTTTAAAAAACTGCTTCATCAGCATTAGATAATGCTGATGTCTATCCTTGCAAAGTTAGACAACTTTATTTTTATGTTTATGTAATAAATAATGCAATATATTATAATGCATTATATTGTTTGTAGGTTATATGTAGGTATTATAGTATGTAGTATTCTTTTCTTTTTTTTTCGCGTGCCACCGTCTATTTTGTTCTTACATGTCCAGTCTATCCCAAGGTATCCTGGAAAAGATCGCTCATAGCGATAAGGCCACCTTTGTACTTCGTCTACTCTTAGCATTTATTTCTGTATTGTTATCTGTCTTTGTGTGGTACAAAAAAGAATTATCTATCTATCTTTCTAATAACCCACTCTGGCTTCACACGGTGACCAGAGCAGTTTGCTAGATCTTTATTTACCCTGGACTTGAAGACTCCAAGATTGTACTCTAAGGGGAAAACAGACGCAGGAAGCTCATTCCACTGTTTGGCCGTGCTTATTACAAAAGTAGAGCAGAATTTTTTGGTTCGACACTGTGGTATGTCGAGGTACGGGTGGTATTTTTCTGTGCGTCTGCTGGTTCTATGGTGGAAGGGAGAAGATGGGATAAGGTCGTGCAATGCCTGCGCAAGTTGACCAAAGTGGTACTTGTAGAACATTGACAGTCTGGCGACGCGCCGTCTGTGATCGAGGCTTTGTAGATTAGCCTCTGCAGCGAGTCGTCGCCGATAAGTCACAGCGCGTCTTTCAATCGACTCGAGAGCCTCAAGCTGTTATTTAGCCGAGCCGTCCCAAAGGTGGCAGCAGTACTCCATGCAAGTTCGGACCTGTGCTTTATATAGACTGAGAAGCTGTCCCGATGTGAAGTACCGTCGAACCCTAGCCAGGATGCCCAGCTTCATAGCAGCAAATTTGGCCTTCGACTCGATATGGGAGCCTAAGTTCAAATTCGAGCTAAGCTCTACACCCAATAGGTTCAGACTGTCAGTGATCTGAAGCGCAGCATTACAAAAACTGGGCACAGGATTAAATTGTGTCTTCTTTGCCGTGAACACACACGCCTGGGTTTTGGACGCGTTGAACCGCACAAGGTTTGCGTCACCCCATTCAAACACTAATTTCAGTTTGCTGTTCAAACGTTCCATTACGAAATTTTTGGATTTTGTCCGCATTATCACGTGGACTGGCAAAGTACCTATCAGCAACTGTGCTATCATCAGCGTACCCAAAAGATACCGGGTTTTAGCAGGTTTTGCAGTTCATCGTGATCAGTTCACACGGACAGTGACACGAGGCAGGGGACTAGATTTTATTATATCTTGAAGGTAGTCAAAGATCTTCCTTGCTAAAGGTTAATCAAATTTTCAATAGAGAGCTCTCGAAACTCACAGTAATGAAATGATTATTCTCCGTCTCAAAACGACTTAAGAGGGCGCGTTGCGCGCCGTTTAGTGAAAAGAATAGGCATAGGATTTCGCGTTCATAGGAGCGGGACAGAACATACGTTTTTGATGATGTTTTTGTCTTATTTACAAAAAAACTACACAACTTATGAAGAAACTGTATTAAGGAACCAAAGAATTATTAACCTACGAATCAAAGCAAAAATCTTTACTATTGACCGCAGGGTTCCTGAGATCTAGACCAAAATATGTGCAAAACAGTGCACTTTCATGATTTTTTTTCCCCATTTTTTTTACCGACGAAAAATGTTGAATTGTAAGTCTTTTTTTTTAAATGATGTAATACTTTATTCACAAAGAAAATTATAGTATTTACAATTGAAACAATTGAGCTAGCTGCTGACAGTCTGCAGTTGCAAACAGTCTACAGGTAGCTCAACTGATCCATATCAACACCAGTCGGACGCGTCCCCAAGACGCTGGCTGCATTACACCAAGTACATTAAGTACCTCTACCTACCATAAATTTAAGCTAACATAGATTTAAGACTTAGATATAGATTAACCCGAATATGGATCTTGTGTTGTCCGAAATAAACGATTATTATTATTATTATTACCACGCTGTATGGCAATGCTGCTGATGTAAGTCTTGTTTTTTACACTCCCGTGAGTAGGTACTGCTGAGATCTAGGACTAGTTTGACAACCAACTCCGCTAGGTTCGCCCCTTAACGGATCGACCCAAATTTAGCATAGATTTAGATCTTACCCTGGAATAGCATAGACTACTGCATTTAGCCGGGAATAGAGAATAGGAAGGAGCTACTTTGATCATAAAATTAAGTACGATAATTCACAACTCAACTGTGAACTAGTCAAACTTAATGTAGAATGTTTGTAAACAAACCGCCCATATTTTAACCTATTGCCTATTCACTATGGTGCCGCGTCTTTTATACGCAATTTACATTAGACATCGAATTGAGAATCTTCCTCCAGCAAATACTGCTTACAATTATATCTGAAACTAGACGCCAAGCAAGTGAGTTTTAGTTATTTGTGTCGTGGTTTGTTCGGCGAGTTTAGCGAGTGTATAGAAACGACTGCAAAGTACCATGGGCCAACATTAGAGTAGTTTTAAAGTCTCCAGTACTTTGTATTCAGTGGACGTAGAATTGTGGGGCAGGTGTCGGCAATGCAATATTAACGTGGCTGCAGACATACGTGACCGACAATGCTATTGGCTCTGTCCCTATCATTTATGCTGGGTCCTCGTATGAGGAGGGTAAAAACATTGAACGTAGGTACAAGATGCCATTGGCTTAATATCGTCGCCGTAGAGCGAAAAGTCACTAAGTAGGTCATTTGGTGTTTTGAGTTATGAAGGTTTAAAGTTTTGAAAAACAAAATAAAATCATAACTTTTTTTCGGTATGGGATATTTCTAATTTTATGGTCTCATATGTTAGGAAATATAAAAGCTCTTAAGGCCAATTCACTACAGTCAATGAATGACTGATATTTTCAGGGAAAATGAAAAAAAAACTGACTTAGTTACTTTTCGCCCTCAAATCTTGTACTAACTTTGTGAGACAATGATTTGTTAAAAGTCACCAACTGACTTTTCACCCGTGTTTGGATAAGTTTATTTAGTGTTTAAGTAATTTTTCTAACGCTCTTATCTGCTTAATTTTATATAATTTCTATTTCTCGAATCAGGTAATCAATAAGAAAATGATAAATAATCAAATGCAGTTGTCATACTTCCTTGAAAAATACAAAAAAAACGCATTCAGAACAAGTTATAAGTAAATTAATGTTTTTGACGTATTGTTAAGATTTTAAATATTGAAATCCTATTAAAATGATTAATGATAGCATTCTGGTCCAGTGAGTCTTAACATTGTGAATGTCGTATTTCTTGATCATGATTATCGCTTTTCCATGGCATAATCGCTTCTCAAAAATAGACCGATGACTGAGTAAGCTTTCACAATACGGCCTTATAGTGGCATCGGGCACCAGCAGCTTTTCTGCAACATCTTTGTGTGTAGCTGTAAAGTAGAGAGTACTCGTACAATGAATGAAGATAACGGGGAATGGTCCAGTTCAGACGACGAACGCATATCAACGGGTTTTTTTTTCTTGGCCTCTGAAATACATTTCAGTGTGGTACAAACGAACATTACCTGGACGGAGGGCAGTTACCCGAAATATTCAAGTTTTACTGAAAGGAAACATTCCTTTATATTATTTAAACTGCTGGACTACTTGAGAAGGCAACAACAGCCTGTAGTGGTCCACTACTGGACGCAGGCCTCCCCCTGATAAGCGCCTTATTGGTTTTTATCACATGGAGGGTTATGTCCATAATCCCCATTCTGGGCATGCGGGTTGGGGATCGCAGTTCGGCGGAAGATTTGTTCTGCGGGGGCGCTGCTGCCCGCCCCCGGTGGATATCCCTTAGTCGCCTCTTACGACACCCGCGGGGTGGTGCAAATTCTAAGCCGGCACCACACAGCGAACTACGCTGAGTCCTCGCCGAGTCATCCATTCTTTACGGGAGTGACATGGTAATGTTGACAAAACTCCTTTAAAATAAATAAAGAAAAAAAGATTCATCCATACTGCAATGCTTGAAAACGAATGTTTTCAATCAGTGCGTCTTACCCGTCATGACCTACGGAGCTGAGACGTGGACACTCACCTTAGGGCTGATCCACCAGTTCAAAGTCGCTCAACGAGCTATGAAAAGAGTAATGCTCGGAGCTGTTCTAAGGGATAGGACTCGTAACGAATACATCCGACAGAGAATCAAAGTTATCGACATAGCTCTTAGAATAAGCATGCTAAAGTGGTAGCGTGCCGGCCATGTCTCGCAAAAACCAACAACCGTGTTCTTGAGAGGAGACCGGGACTCGGCAAACATAGTGTAGGACGCCCTACACCCAGGTGGAGACGGCCTGCCAAAGACTGCAGTCAGATGTCGGACGCGGCAAACTGAAGACACGGTGCTATGGCGCTCATTAAGGGAAGGCCTATGTCCAGCAGTAGACTAACGATGTTGATAAACCAGCGAAGACGTTTTGGACAGGTGGCTAGGGCCTTATATAAGTCACTAGCCACCGAGTAAGCAAAATCAAGAGCGTAAAAGTAACTAAATTGCACGTTTAATTGTCTATCCTAACACAGACGTACGAAAGTTTGGCTTTAATAAATCAACAAAACACTTTAGCTATCATTCAAAACCAAACTTTGTAGTCAAAATGTTGGGGCGAAAACTAACTTAACATGTTAAATGATTTCTTGCTTTAAAATTATGAAGTACAATTATCGCAAATAGCGATCTAGAAGACACTAAGTCGACTTGGTTAGTTTTCGCTTTCAAGTTGTGTATCAAACCTGCTACCACATAACTAATCAAGTATATTTAGTTATTTCTCGACTAGACTGGGTCCTAGCAACAAGTTATTATTTTAAAAAAGAAAGTAACCAACCCGACTTAGGTTTATATTTTGCAATTCTTTCAAGTAGGAAAAAAGTATCTAAGCCTACTTAGTTGGTTTTCGACTAAAATGCTGTAAGCCAAATGTAGAGTTAGTGAATTTTTTGCACAACCTAAAATGAAAACCGTGATAGCTAGGGATACGGTTGTCAGACTGAAAAATGCAGAAAAAATCGGGGATTTTGATGGCACATCTAACTCGATTTGACCCAAATAGCGAGTTAGTGACTTTTCGCTCTACGGCGACGATATGTTTATTTGTGCAATAAATATCTCTCTTTTCTTGTATTTTCTTGGTGTGCTATAAAGTGTAATGTATTGTATTTTATGTGTAAGAAGTTAAAAGATCTCACATCGTATCATCAAATATAATCTCATATGGTAAAACCATCTGAATATGCAAGATGCCACGTAATTATGTGCGATAAGGCCGCCCATTGTGCAACTCTGTTATCTCCCTTTACTTGTATTTGTTTTTTGTGTGTAAAGTGTTATGTGTATAGGTATGTGAAAGAATTTATTAGATCTCATATCGGACTCATACTGAGCCTGAGATCATTCTTCCGATTCCTCGCAGGAATTAAAAACCGAAAGAGATGATTCCGCAGCGCAAAGGTTGTTCGCATGTAAAAGTTTTTTTTTCTCCCAGTGCAATTTACCTACTATCATATTTATTGACCTTCAATAACAAAATTAAAATTGATGTAGATAGGTACCTATCTAACCGTAAAAAACTAGTAGGTACTTTAAAATGTATAATTTTTGTTCCACATCATCTCAACAGCCTACATTGGTCCACTGGTGATCGCAAGCATCCTCCTGATAAGCGCCTTATTAGCTGTTATCTCTTGGGCCCATAATCCCCACGCTGGGCATGCGGGCTGGGGATCGCAGTTCGGTGGTAGAATTGTTCTGCAGGGGGCGCTGCTGCCCGCCCCTAATCGATCATATTTTTTGAAAATTTCTTAGTGCATCTTTTAAAATCATCATCATCATCCGCAACCAGACTTCACCCACCGCTGAGTAATATGCCTCCAAACTTGTATTTTCATTAGAAAAAGAAAACAGACATGCTTACTACCGCTTTTCGCAAACTCAGCGAATGAAATCCAAGTTCAAGGTCTAAGCTGGGGCCGAGTTTTTGTATAAATATTAAAAGAGTTACCTACTGCGCCTACCGGTGCAGCGCATTGCGAACTTATTAAACCTTAATTCGCTTCTCGGCTCTTACAACGGCCTTTATCGCGGCAGCAAATTGCCCCTAGGCTGTTAATACAGATGAAAACACGGTAAATGTAGAGGTTAGATGTTTCAGTACGAAACCAGGAAATATCTTGTTTGGCTGATATTATTAGGCTGCGGCCACACTACGAGGCGAAGATTCGCGTTCGCGTTGCAATAAAACTTCGTGTTCGATCTATGACGAGGTGTTTGGCCTCATTAGAAAAAACTTCGCAACGACGCCATAATCTAAAACGTCGCGATAATTCATTTTCATGGCAAAAATAGAAACGAGGTGCGCTCTGTTACTTGTTGGCAAATAATTACAAATCAGATTATCGATGTAACACACAAAAATACGTGCAAACCGCTCGGCGGCGTCTCGCCGTCAACAAACGAAATGTAGCCAACCGCAAGAACTTTGTCGCGGTAAGCCCTTTGATGTGAGGCAATTTACCGACAGCGGCGCGAAGGGCATTCGTGTTCGCGATTATGATTCGCGATAGGACGAATTGCTTGGCCAATCTTGTCACGACAGCACAAATCTTCGCGTTATCGCGATAGTGTGGCCGCAGCATCATAGTGGTGGTAAACTGGTGAATATTGAATTTTGCTTACATGTAAAGACTACATGAGGGCAATAAGTTTACTGCTTACATGTAGAGTAAACTTAAGCTAGAATATTATAATAAAGTCATTCGGCACTACTTTTACTACTTCTAGACTTATTTAATAACTAGGTACAATCTACTCTAACTATGAGTAAGTATATAACTATAGATTTTGAATAATTACCGTCTAATTTATGATTTTATGGGGTATTATCGCGTACCTACCCAGTCGCCCCCCGTGACCACGATCGCTGTAACGTGGTAGAAACGTAGGGGAAATAATAACAATTAAATAGGTACGCGATAAATACCCGATAAAACCATAATTATGTTAACAAATCGCGAAAGTTTAAAAAATTTTAGTTACCGTCTAACTAAGGAAACAATTATAATTATATACAATTTTTAAAAGTTTTTGTGTAAATTGACACGGTTGACTTTTTGAATGGAGCTGTAAGGGCAGGGTAGCCGGTGTAGCTATTAGAAAATGGTCTTAGATGACTAATCATATTTTTTGACAATTTCTCGTCCCTATGGACATTTGAGAAGCTAAACTTAAATAGATGAAAATGTAGCTAAAAAAATATGCATAGTTTTCTAAGACCATTTTCCTGTAGGTACACCGGTTAAGATACCTACCTATTTACTGCCCCGTCAAAAAATCAACACTGTATAAGATTCGGGGAGAGCCTTTGCCCAACAGTGGGACAACATCGGCTAAGAAAAAAATAGTTACCTAGCTCGTAACTCTACTACCGTATAGGCCTTACAAGTCACCTACGTAAAGGCCATTGATGATGATGATGATGAACTCTACTACCTAACGCGCAAGCCATTTTCGTACGCCTACACATCATCACAATAGTCTGATGTAAATAATGACACTGGCAAAGCTTAGTTGCAAAACGTCCTAATAATAGCCTTTATTCACAAAGAAAATTATATTAGTATTTACAATTGAAACAATTGAGCTAACTACAGACTGTTGCAAACAGTCTCAACGTCCTAGTAGGTATTCATACAGTTTAATTGGTCGTTTCAAACAAAGCACCTATTGAAGCATAAAGGTAGGCTTTATTTTATAAAATGTTGGATTAAAAAGTAAAGCGCTATAACATTTTAAAAGCTGCAAACGCTATTTCCACCTAATTGCTCCTGGCTCGGTAAACCGGAAGTAGGAAGGTTTTTGTTAAAATTTTCATAAAACCTTTTACATTTTGCACGCAGGATTCGTACTCGCCACTTCAAAGTGTTTTTGTTCCGCAAAACGTAATGAAATCCTGGAAATAGGCGGCGTAGAGTTGAACCAAAAGTTATAGGAATCTCATAACATCGACATCGATTTCTTTGATAATGTTTACTGCGTAATTCTGAAAGTATACTTTGCTTATTGAATTATATGGACTTCCTTTTATAGAATCACATTAATATTATAAATACAAAAGTTTGGATGGATGGATGGATGGATGTTTGTTACCTCTTCACGCCAAAACTACTGAGCTTAAGTCTAACTCTGGAATCAAACATAGGCGACTTTTATCCCATAAATCAGTTCCCATGGGATAGAAATAACCTCAAAACGTTTCTATAGAAACAACGCGTGCGAAGCCGCGGGCAGAAGCTAGTCTACCATACATATATTACCAACCGATTTGAGTGGAACTAGAGGATTAGTACCTTACATCACCGAGACGCCACGGCGACGTCGCTGGCAACGTATCCAAACTATTTATTTCGTATTGTTTGGTATCTAACTCACTTGGCGGCGACTTGGCACGTTGTCTCGCGTACGTATACGTAACCAGCAACGTCGCTGTGGCGTCCCAGTCAGAAAGGGCCCATAATCTAGAGACCCAGTCAAGTCTCTGGCTTCGGTGCGAAACCCACGAAGAGGTACCTCGGCGAATTTCGAAATTGACAAATTAAGCTTATGACTTGTTAGCACATGGACAAACAAGTATTTGACGACTGTCTGCGAAACTGTTACGTATAATTTAATTTCAGCTTCGATAAAATCCTCTTCTATACACAGTTCAACTCTAGAGGTAGGTAGATACCTAGGCAGTCCTTATTTGAGCTGTAGGCATACTGGCATACCGCATAAAGCCCTTTACGGTTACCTGATACGGGACAATGGATACAAATAGGACTGGTTCGTTTCATCCGATCAAAGAATTCGAGGACTCTAGATTGTTTAGCATATGCATAGCGTTGCATGAGTAAGTTTATCCTAGTTTGTATGACAAAACCGAGTTCTCTACTCAAAATAAATAAATAATGCTGAACAATTCACACAGCATTATCTAGCTAAGCAGAGCTAGTGTTATGGGTACTAGATATACAAGATATATTACTAAGACATTTATTCACAAAGAAAATTATACTAGTATTTACAATTGAAACAATTGAGCTAACTGCCGACTGTTGCAAACAGTCTACAGATAGCTCAACTGATCCATATCAACACCAGTCGGAAGCGTCCCCAAGACGCTGGCTGCATTGCCACGCTGTATGGCAATGCTGATACGCTGTGCCAGATATTCACCAGCTCTCGGGTCACGCGTCGCTTCGACCAGACGCTCAGATAGTTTTTTGAAAACCCGAAGAGCCTCGGGACCTAGGGTCTCGACTCCAAGGGGAGCAAATGTGTAGGCTCTGTCGAGAGATATACTTAATACAATACGCTACTTAGATAGATATTTTTTATTATACATACATTGAAAAACATCCAGAACACCCTGAACAAATATCTGCAGATCGTACAAACATTCGTCCCGAGGCGGGAATCGAACCCGAAACTTCTTGCGTCGCAGGCGGACCTTCGCCCGCTGCGCCGAGGTCGTCAAAATACGAGAGTTTTGTATATTTTCAGTCAAGACTTTTTATTTCTGAATAGATTTTAGCGTTGTAAGTTATTGGATAGACACGTAAGGAGGTTCGAAGACAATTTTGTTGAAAATAACACTTATGATTTTAATTTCGACCATCTATTGGTTAAAGACAGTGGATGTCTGCATTGTTATGCATACTAGATTCTGCCCGCAACTTTCTTCGCGTTTTTCCGGGATAAAAAGCAGCATATTACGATATGTTCCAGATCTATGCAAAAATTCCGACCCGCTTCAATAGTTATGGCATAGCCTGAGGTCAAACACACATATTCACAAAGGTATTTTACATAAAGTAGTAGAAGGATAGAGGTATTTATACAAATAATAGCAGGTAGCCTCTAAATTCTAGAAAGTTCAATTTTATTAAAATGAGAGGAACGCCTCGAATAAAGACAAAGTTCCTAGAATCTTGGACTGGGTTTCAATAGTTCGAGGCACTCGTGCGTAACTACGAACTTCGAAGCTTTTCTCGTTGACAGCTTGTGCAAACTGAGCTGAACTTTAGAAGGATATGTAGGTACCTACTAAAGCTAGAACATAAGATATTATAAGCTTTTCTGTTCGATTTTATCCGAAAACTCGTTCCGTCACCAAATGTTGATATTTGGGTGCACAAAGTCACGATAAACGATACGTATCTGAGCGTCTGGTCCGAGAGCTGGTGAGTAGGTATCTGGCGCAGCGCATCAGCTGCATTGCCATAGGTATAGCTTAGCTTAGCCCTCCCAGTCATATGAAGCCCTGGCTGAGATGATGAAAAAAACCTCGGCAAATCTTAAAATCGCCACATATTCGCTTTTGCGTTCAAACGAAGTCTATCACACTAATATTATAAATGCGAAAGTTTGGATGGATGGATGGATGGATGTTTGTTACCTCTTCACGGCAAAACTACTGAACGGATCAGGCTGAAATTTCGCATACAGGTAAGTCTAACCCTGGAATCAAACATAGGCGACTTTTTATCCCATAAATCAGTTCCCATGGGATAGAAATAACCTCAAAACGTTTCCATAGAAACAACGCGTGCGAAGCCGCGGGCAGAAGCTAGTTAACCATACATAAAACTTTCAAGTGCGAGTCGGACTCGCGCCCTAAGGGTTCCGTAAGACCTAGTGTCTTGCCAAATTATTATAATTCTAGGTCAACGCGAAGTACCGTTGACCTAGAATCATAATAAAACCTGTAGGTTTTGGCCCGCGGCGAGAATCAAAAATTTTTTTTTGTGAATGAACTACAAACTTATGGATTCTGGATTTTCTCTATATTTTGTGCTATAAGACCCTGCTTCTTGCCAAATCCTTTGATTCTACGTCTACGTGACCCTGTAGGTTTTGTGTGCACGTTTCCCTTGGAAATTTCAAAATATTCGGACATAAACGGCTGTAACTTTGATTGAATTTACTTAGAAGTTTTATTTATACTGCGGCTCCAAGAGGTTACGGATTTCAGTATTTGACGTTAATTACAACTCGATACGTCCACGTGTTCCTGAGAAACGGGGGTTGACAGATGGAAATTCCGAAATTTAATGAAGACCTAAAACTAGTAGATACCAACATACATTTCAGATGGATCTCTCTGCATGCTTCGGTGATGTAGCGGTAAATTTTTTGACTTTTTTCAAGATATTTCAAAAAGTATTGAACTAGCAGAAATTTCAAAAACTGTTTTGAAATGTACAAACCAATACCTTTCATATGATACCCCACTCATTGGGGTAACCCCCCTTACTGAAAATTATCCACCCTCTTTTTGACCATTTTTCAAAAAGGGTTCATTTTACAGACTTTTCTATATTTTTCCTGTAAAATATAGATCTATATCTACAAACGCTCCATAAATTTTGAATGGATCGCTCTGCAAACTTCGGAGGTAGAGGGGGGAGGGAACGGGTAAAATTTCGACTTTTTTCAATATATTTCAAAAAGTATGTAACCTACGGAAATTTAAAAAACGGTTTTAAAATTTACAAATCAATCCCTTTCATATGACATCCCACTCAGTGGGGGAGCCCCCCCTTTTGAAAATTATCCCCCCCTTTTTTGACCATTTTTCAAAAAGTGTTCGTTTTTCAGACTTCTCTATATTTTTCCTGTAAAATATAGATTTATATCTACAAACGCTCCATACATTTTGAATGGATCGCTCGGCAAACTTCGGAGATAAGGGGGGGGAATGGGTATTTTTTCGACTATTTTCAAAATATTTCAAAAAGTATGAAACCGACAGAAATTTTAAAAACTGTTTTGAAATGCACAAACCGATACCTTTCATATGATACCCCACTCGGTGGGGTAGCCTCCCCTTTTGAAAATTATTCCCCCCGTTTTTGACCATTTTTCAAAAAGTGTTCGTTTTTCAGACTTCTCTATATTTTTCTGTAAAATATAGATCTATATCTACAAACGCTCCATACATTTTTCAAAATATTTCAAAAAGTATGAAACCTACCGAAATTTTAAAAACTGTTTTGAAGTGTACAAACCGATACCTTTCTTATGATACCCAACTCGGTGGGGTCGCCTCCCCTTTTGAAAATAATTCCCCCCTTTTTTTACCATTTTTCAAAAAGTGTTCGTTTTTCAGACTTCTCTATATTTTTTCTCTAAAATATAGATCTATATCTACAAACGCTCCATACATTTTAAATGGATCGCTCTGCAAACTTCGGAGATAGGGGGGGGGGGGGGGGGAGCGGGTATTTTTTCGACTATTTTCAAAATATTTCAAAAAAAAAAGTATGAAACCAAAAGAAATTTCAAAAACTATTTTGAAATGTACAAACCGATACCTTTCATATGATACCCAACTCATTGGGGTAACCCCCCTTTTTAAAAATTATCCCCCCTCTTTTTGACCATTATTCAAAAACGGTTCATTTTACAGACTTTTCTATATTTTTCCTGTAAAATATAGATCTATATCTACAAACGCTCCATACATTTTGAATAAATCGCTCTGCAAATTTCGGAGATAGGGGGGGGGGGGGGGGGGAATGGGTATTTTTCGACTATTTTCAAAATATTTCAAAAAGTATGAAACCTACAGAAATTTCAAAAACTATTTTGAAATGTACAAACTAATACCTTTCATTTGATACCCCACTTGACTCTGTAGGCCTGTTTTAAAATTTTGACATCTCAATTTGTACGGAAAATGTTCATTTTCATTTTTCATTTTTTTTCTTAAAATCTGTACAGGCGCACGAAATGTATTATTGTTTTAATTTCAAGTTGATAGCTGCTGTAGTTGCTGAGTTATTAAGGAGGGAAAAAAGGACAGACAAAGCGAGACCATAAGGGTTTAGAAACCGATCTTCGAAACCCTAAAAACACCTAAAATTAGTAAATACCAAACTACATTTGAGTTCGATCACTCGGCTTACTCCGGAGATACGGTTAATTTTTCGACTTTTTTCAATATATTTCAAAAAGTGTACCTACTCTACAGAAATTTCAAAAACTGTTTTGAAATGTACAATTTCATTTGATACCCCACACGGTGAGGATGACCTTTGAAAATAATTCCCCCGCATTAGGACCATTTTTCAAAAAATGTTCCTTTTACAAACTTCTCTATATTTTTCACACGTCCACGTGCACGTCCACGTCCACGCCCACGCCCACGTCCACGTCCACGTCCACGTCCACGTCCACGTCCACGTCCACGTCCACGTCCACGTCCACGTCCACGTCCACGTCCACGTCCACGTCCACGTCCACGTCCACGTCCACGTCCACGTCCACGTCCACGTCCACGTCCACGTCCACGTCCACGTCCACGTCCACGTCCACGTCCACGTCCACGTCCACGTCCACGTCCACGTCCACGTCCACGTCCACGTCAACGTCAACGTCCACGTCCACGTCCACGTCCACGTCCACGTGCACGTCCACGTCCACGTCCACGTGCACGTCCACGTCCACGTCCACGTCCACGTCCACGTCCACGTCCACGTCCACGTCCACGTCCACGTCCACGTCCACGTCCACGTCCACGTCCACGTCCACGTCCACGTCCACGTCCACGTCCACGTCCACGTCCACGTCCACGTCCACGTCCACGTCCACGTCCACGTCCACGTCCACGTCCACGTCCACGTCCACGTCCACGTCCACGTCCACGTCCACGTCCACGTCCACGTCCACGTCCACGTCCACGTCCACGTCCACATCCACGTCCACGTCCACGTCCACGTCCACGTCCACGTCCACGTCCACGTCCACGTCCACGTCCACGTCCACGTCCACGTCCACGTCCACGTCCACGTCCACGTCCACGTCCACGTCCACGTCCACGTCCACGTCCACGTCCACGTCCACGTTTCACCCTTATGTACATCTCACACATTTAAACAAACTTAAATTAGGTAATTCTGACTATGCATTTTCCTTACACGATAGGTTTAGATAATGTTTAAATGTTTTCGCTCCAGCAAACTTCATGTAAATATTGACTTAACAATGTATAAACTCTGCATCGATTAGTAAAGTACGTGAACTGTAAATTGTAACTAACAGGAATTATCGGCACTAGGTTTGCGTACGTTGCATCTACTTTGTCAATTTATCGGAAGTGGAAATTTTTCAATGAATTCAGCACTTTAGCTGAAGGGTTTGCGTTCATTTTTAGAGCAGTCATCCATCGCTGCACTTTTTGAGGACCCTCGTATTTGCAATCGGTGTTTTGGGAGTAGTCAAGCTGTAGAATAAGCTCGTTTGCCTAAGTGATGTGAGATGAAATTTAAAGTTTCCCTTAGGTGTCGGTTATCATTAAGAGTTTTACTGTACTTGGATGCTTCTACTTAAAAGAATGTGAGTTATTTACTGATATTATTGGCTACTTATAAAGCCGCTGAATAAAAAATGTAGAAAATAAATTTACTGTGTGATCAAGACTTCACTGTTTATCCATGTTTCCTTACCTACTTTAAAAACATTTTCTTAGTGTACATCTGTATATACAATTATATGTATTACTAGCTTCTGCCCGCGGCTTCGCACGCTTATTTTCGGTATAATATATGCCTATTATCAGGCATTGCTCTAAACGTACGCCAAATTTCATCTTGATCTGTTTAGTATTTTGGAGATCGTAGGTAACAAAAATTCACATTTCACAAATTTTCGGCTTTATAATATTAGTAGGATAAAACATTTTTTTTATTTTCTTGAATGAATATTTTCTTAGAAACCAGCTGATAAGTTCGAAAAGTTTTTCCGCCTACTGTCCAATAGCAATAAAAAATTGATTACCGTTTCTTGCGCTACTATTTTATCATTACAAAGTCAAGCCGTTTGAGATCCAAGTTTAGTTGCAGTTTGTATTTGCAACTATTGCTCAACTTACTAATAACTTGCATGTAGGTAGATAGTTGAGATGGAAACTTGAATTGTTAATTATAGGGAAGGAGGGAAGGGAAGGGACTATTATTCGTAAGTGGTTACCATACCTACCTACAGGCTTGTGTCTGGTAGAAATCATCTTCAATTATCCATTTGAACTTGTACCTAGTAATTGGAGACAAGGCGGCGGTTCATCATAGTCATCATCTGATACCCAACTTTGCCCACTGCTGGGAACGGTTTCTCCTCATCATCATCATCAGTCTTTATTAGTCCACTGCTGGACATACTCCTCCCCTAATGAACGCTATAGCGCCCTGGCTTCAGATTGCCGCAATTCCTCTATATCTTTTGAGACAGCTCAATGATGTAAAGGCATTCTAGATAGATGATGATGAATACAAATACAAAAAATACAAATACAAAAACGTTTATTTTAGAAATGTGTGTAACAATTCAGTTAGAGCACTGTCTCCTGTGGTAGCTACAATGTAGCTGTGTTACAGGCGAACAGTTTCTTCCCTTATGTACTTAACATAACTTAACATAAAGTAGGTATCTTAATATTAACTTATCTATTATTATAAAGAGTAAGTAGGTTAATGCACTGTATCTGCTTATCTTTATTTACAAATATAAATATAAATATCCTATTGCTAAACATTTGCTTAAGTACTATGTTTTTATTTTTAATTAGCAAACAAATAAACTATTGTCATAAACAATATTTAGGTATGATATAGGGTGTACAAGAAAAAAATTTACCAGTGAACATTAGTAATAGGCGTTGTGTTAGGTATTAATAGAATAATATAGACATTTGTTTTATAGATGTGAGTGTAGGACATTATTGTGTATAAATATATAGGTGTTTAGGTAGGATGAGATTCTACAAATATATATTGATGATTAAATATAAAAATATAAATAATGCTGGACAATCCAGACAGCATCATCTAGCCCCAAGCTAATCAGAGCTTGTGTTGTGGGTGACTGATATACATAATATAATACATTTCATAGACAGATATTTTTATTATACATAGAAACGACCAGAAGACCCGGAACAAATATTTGTAGATCGTACAAACATCAGTCCCAAGGCGGGAATCGAACCCGCAACCTCCTGCGCCGCAGGCGGACCTTCGCCCGCCGCGCCACCGAGGTCGTCGTTGGTCGTCGATTATGATGATGATTCATTGAATTGTGTTACACGATAAATCCATAATTTCCTTAGCAACCGCAACCACTTGTTATCAATAAATCTGCCGGCCGACAGTAGGAATGAGAAAGTTATGGAAGTTCATATAACTTTCATAGCCTCTGACGTCACCAGACGTGACGGCAACTTTGTAACACGAGAATAGATTGGGATGGATTAAGATGGGAAAACCACGGAAAAATTGGGAAATTACTGCGATTTGATAGCAAAGTTTGTTTAACGAGAAGTTAGTAACACTGCTATTTCTCGTCTCCAAGTGAATAGCCAGTCCATCGGATTTAGAGAGTAAGACAATAGAGAGTGCACCTGAGTTTGCACACACACTTGTGCACTATAATATAGTATCCTACGCAAATGGCTAGTCTCCGATGAGACTGGCTACCGCACCGTGTCCGAAATTCGGGTTGAGGAGGACAATTGTACAGCTTTTTAAGTTTTATGGGTTGTTCATGGGTTATGCACTTTTTTCGACAAGCAGGTTACTCATTCACTGCCCAGTCTCTCTAGCTGGATTAAAATATTCCGACCAAAAGGTCCTGAGCAAATCATTTTTTCCCCTGATGGGGAATCTTCAATAGGGATTTCTGTAATTCATTTCTATTTAAATTCCAGCTTTCCCCCCATAAGGAGGATTTTTATGGGTGAAACTTGACTAAGCCAAATTAGAGGAGAAATAAGTTTATGTAAGTATTGTTTTTAAAACAATTTATTTTAAAAACCACAATATATAGAGATAAGTCCATCTCTTTAAACTCAATTATAACTGAACTTGTCTTAAGAAGGACGATTAATAGAAAGACAGGGTTACAAGCTAATTATCGACCTCTAACTAAACAAAAGGGCACGTACCTATAAAGAAATCCTTAGGGTACAGACAGTAAATGAAAAGTTTTTGCTTTGATTACAAAACCAAGTACATATTTACCAACATTTCATTCAAAAATAGTTCAAAGTTGAGCGTCAAAATTTTTGTTTAGAATCAGATACGTCATTTTGTTACAGATAATTTTAAAAAGCTTTCATCATCAAGCAGAACAAGCCGAAAAAATAAAATCTAGCTTTTATAATTAGGTGAACTTATATAAATCTTTCTCATAAACAACTCGCAGCGTCAGTCGCGAATAAAAGAACAAAAATACAAGCCCATAAATCTTGCAAAATTGTTTCATTACAAAGAACTAGTTAAAACTTTTAGAGCTTTTTCTCTGCTTACTTACTGCCCTTACAAAAGTGTCGGACGACTAATGAAATACTCGGCTCTAGAGATTTTTCAGGCGTTTCTTTGTAGTTTGATGTTGTACTCCTACCACTTCTTTAAAAATGGAAATAAAAGGCAGGCGTACCTACTTACTTTGCCGTTTAATTTAACTGATCAAACAGCAAAGAAATGAAAATTAACACGATTGAAGTAGAACCATTTAAGAACAGATAGATTGTCTGCAACGGTCTGCAGTAAGCTTGTAACGCTCGGAAATATCGTACCCTACCCTACCTGATCACTAGTGATTATCTATCAATAAAACTAAGTATTTTACTGTAAGTTTTGTATTACAATTGTGATTTAAAGTGGCCAATGATCGTCTAGTTAGCGGTAGATTTCATATATTGTGATGTAGTAACTCAGATTCTTTTAGAAGCTTAAGACAAATGAAATAAACGTTAAAACTACTTAAGTTATCGATTCTTCAATTCTGGCACAGTAGTATAGCACCCCTCTTTCATGGCCGACTCAAACCATGATACACCCATGCTCTGAAACAACTAAAATTACATAGTAAGCGAAGAACCTATAATATCTCGGCATTGTGGCTTTGTTTGGTTACTCTGCCTCTCCTTTTGCGGAAACCGGAGAACTTTGCTTTATCCCGTATAGGTATAAGCCAAATTTATCTGGTTGGTGCCCCACTACGACGTTTATCTTTTCGTCTCCTCGGGGAAAGTCGAAAGCAGACGGCTATCGCCCTTCCCGTACTCAGTGATAACCAGACATTTAAAAGCAAAGCGTATGTAAATCGCTAACTCAGGAGAGTTTGATGGGGAATGATCTCAAGCGATCCAAATACATCCTACCTCACTAAAACCCTAGCCTACCTAATCCTATACCTAGTCCACGCGGGGAGTCCTAAGAAGTAAACGTGTGGAACCACATTCCAGTCCAACCGTAGGTCAAAACAATAGATTTAATAAACAGGTTATTTCAGGGCATTGCAGCACAGGAAATTCACCAACACACTCAGGAGCGTTGCAGCATCGACAGAATGTGTTTAATAAATGTAATAATAATTTAGAATAGCTGGCTCTGAAATGCAACACCATTCGTCTTCAATACGGAGAAATATTAGAAATGAAAAGTGTGGGTTTACGTAACCTGAATCTGATTGATAGAAATTTGCAATCCATCCTAGAATTCCTCCCTGGTCTCGCTCGATGGCTGAGCCGAACGATTCCCACTATTCTTGTAAAACCTAGAAAAAACCCCAAATTTTCACTTCACTTCCAAACTTCCTATCTCTTCCCACTGACATCTCTGTCTCAACTATCAAGAAGCCCATTTGTTTTCCTCGAATACTCAAATTCAAAAATCATGTTTTGCGGAACATGATTTATGAAGGTTGATATTCTTTTTAGCATGTCGTTCGAACTCATTTACAGCTCCGAATATATTTTTAGTGTTACAAGCTATATCAAAATGTGTTAATTATTTCTATATTTGCAAATTAAACAAACCAGCATAAACTGGACCGTTACAGCGACCCCAAATCCTTAAGCATTTCCAAAGAAGTAAGGATTTCCTAAAATTTCAATTAATTTAATATATTTAGATTTTTTTATGATTTTTCTATTTAATTTTATTAAATAGTGCTATCATTGAACTCTTAATTTATTAAAACTTGTAATCACATACATTTTACTGTTTTGTGTATTTAAACCAGGTTTAAAACAATCAATATGGTCCAGCGCCACATTCATCATCTAATTGTCAAGTTAACTCTATTGCATTATCAATGTTCCACAGACCTTAAGACAATTGCTCCTGGAACATGGTCGTGAATCATGTCATCCCTAATAGAATATCAGTCAACTTATGATAGGATTTCATTATCCACACATAACCCAACTAAAACCAGATCAATTGCCTGTTTTACCTGCTTAATACTTAAATTAGAAACGACCAATAACACAATTTAAATTTACCCCAAAATCCCCACAAAGGCTTTAAATCCCATTCTAAACTTGGAGTTTGTGAAGTGTGCTTAGTTCTGGCCTAATAGGTGGAGTATGAGGTTCTATGAAGCCAGTCCAAGCTGCAATTCAGATCTCAGATTTTTCAATGTAATCTGACAAGATCTCAGTAACCTAACTCCAGAATTATTCCTTCATAGAACCTGTATGTGATGCGCATGTGATTCAAGCCCAATAAACCGTCCCAGATTCCGAAATAAGATTAATTACGAGGGCACACTGCACTCCGATTTTACTGATACTACTAAACATTCATACAAACTCACTGCTTACTCCTCTCGTACAAATTATGTATATCAATCCCTCTTCCTTCTTGCAAACCCCCGCAAACAATTCAGTCATGTCTTGCCCACAGTAGTCAATCTGCATCTGAATCCGTGACACAGAGCCTCCATTATTTTTAGTTAATTTGTTAGTTATTCACGACTCTTAATAGTATTTTTTTAGTTTGTTGCAAGCTTTATTTTGTTTTCATATTTTATTCTCATTCCTCCTGCCGACTATTTTTCCGATGGCAAACCATTTACCTGGACTGACAAATAACTAATTTTCTTACCAAGCTAAATAGCCCAACTTGTTGTACGGTAGGAATATAGACCATATACCCCAAGTCTATGGAACACGTAAGTAGGGTAGACACCTTGGACGAGTGAAATTAGGCCGGTCTTGCCGTTGGAAGAATGTAGACCAACCCTATGTCCATGAACCTATGGTCAAACTCACAGTTCCTGTCCGATTCCAAGGCCTACTGTCACTGTCAAACCTACAAAATCCACCCGCGTTTCCGCACTATATTCTGAAGGCAGAATTGTGTCAACCCATGATCATCATCATCAACATCATCATCATCAATGGCCTTTACATCCACAAAGGATGGTTTATATAACCAAACCATGATATAACGCTAAAAACAAATCGAAGAATAAAGAAGGATTCTGTAATAAATAAGGCCCCGTTCCAACGCAATCGAACCTTCATCATACTGAACCAAAATAAAAATAGAAGGTGGAAATTCTGAAATATTTAAGGTTCCATTCCATTGTAATCGAAGTTAATTTTAAGGCCCCGTTCCAACATAATCGAACGGTACGATATGGTCTCAAAAATATAAAAGGAAGATGTAAATTCTGAAATAAATAAAAAGAACAACGCTATGCTTTAATTTTAGTATTAAATTTAGTTTATTTTAACCGTTTAATTTTACGTTTTATTTTTTTTTGTGTAAAGTTCAAAGCTATGCTTTAATTTTAGTTTTAAATTAAGTTTATTTTAACAGTTATAATTTTGAGACAATCAATGCTATCCTTTAATTTAAGTATTATTTTAACAGTTATAATTTTTAATCGACCCCGAGTGTCCAAACGCGACCGTTATTCTACCTCGTGTAAATCGGCCATAATATACCGTGACATTCTACCTACAACGTAGTTCCATATTGACACTGGCAGAGTCGAAGGCAAGCGGCCCCATTAAAAAAGAAGATGAAGTAATTCGACTTTGACGTTTCGTTCGACATGACATTTGACAAAAACGTAAACAAACAAACATTTTTTTACTTTTCAAGACACAAACAGACAAAATAACAATTTCGACAAGATAATTGAGGTTTCTAATGTTTGTTTCCAATCCTATGCGGAAGCCTGTGATTGAAAGAAACCGCGCCGCCGCGCTCCGCTGTTGACCGGCAAGAACAATTGAATATCCATAATCGTAAGTATCTACTCCATCTCCTTTCAATCCTACGCAAATCAATGTTTACATTGTCAAACCATAGCAAACCAAACCGCAAAATAAACTTTTTGGTAACCTCCGACATTTCAATGTAGACGAACCAAGTCCCTGTCCTTTTGAAGTCAGAAAACGACATAAATGACAAGAAGTGTCAACTCGTACGGATGTTTACACACTTTTCTTCTTTTATTTATTTCAGAAATAAACCTTACGACCCCTACGTCAACTTACCCCTTCATGAATCAAGACAGATCCAGTCCATCTGCATCGCGTCGTCCAGCGGCGCGTTTCTCCCGGATTCCTTTGCTGAAGCTAGTAGAGCGGCGCGCTCCTCCCGGATTCCTTTGCTGAAGCTAGTAGTGAATGCGCCAATCACCTGGCTAGCTGTTCGAAACAGTATTCCGTTTCTCCATTGCCTCGTCCAGTAACACGCCTCTCCGGTTCACTTCGTCGAAGCTGGCAGTGAATATGCCTATACCTAGCTAGTCGCTTGATATAGTATGTTTACCGTTACCTCAAGAAAGAATCAAGTAAGTACATTTAATTGACTTCAAGTCTTAGATATTCCTAACTAGTTTATGCCCGCGGCTTCGCACGCGTTGTTTCTATAAACGTTCAAAGGTGATTCCCATCCCATGGGAACTGATTTATGGGATAGAAGTATTCTATGTTTGATTACAGAATTAGAATCACCTGCATGCAAAACCTCAACCCAATCCGTTCAGCAGCTTAGACGTGAAGATGCAACAAACGTCCATCCATCCAAACCTTCGCATTTATAATATTAATGTGACTAGCTAGACGTAATGTTCTCGAATCCCACGTCTGGGTGTGACAACTGCTCTGCACTCAATCCTCTGTGACGCAGCGAGTGAAGGTCCGCCTGCGATGACAGGAGGTTCGATTCCCGCCTCGGGACAAATGTTTATACGATCTGCAGATACCTGTCCAAAGCGTACTTGATACCTCTATGTACAACAAAAATAATCTATCTACACTACACCTCTGATGCTAACATATTCGTAGCTAGATCCCTGATAAAAATAATTTTATTTCTTGCTTATCTCAGATGACGCTTGGAGATCGTTGCTCACTGCACGGCCCGCTTCTGCACCATCAACACCGCTTCAGATGACGCTTGGAGAACGTTGCTCTCAGCTCGGCCTGCTTCTCCATCACCAACACCGCTTCAGATGACGCCTGGAGAATGCTGCTCACAACACGTCCAGCTTCTCCATCATCAACATCGCCCATTCGACACCAGTGCTAGATATTAAGGAAAATTGAGTTATTGACTGAGATTAAATATTATTTTAAAGCGACCCCCCAACTTGTCGATTCTTGTCTAACCTTCTACTCAACTTCAGCCTCTAAACCTTATTCTATTATTTCACTTGCAACATATTTTACGAGAATCGAACCCGCACCTCGCATCTAAATCTTATTCTATTATTCCGTTTGTCTTAAGCTTCTTTCAATTTCACTGCAACAAATTGTGCGAGAGTCAAACTCGCACTTCACATCTAAATTTACTCTAACCTAACTAAACCGAATAGCTATATTAGATCATTTTATTCAATACTATTTTACGCGACTTTTGATTATGGTTATGGATTAATACATTATTAGATAGATAGGTACTCATTATTATTTTGATTGTTGTTGGTGATTGTTATTTGTTGTTGGTTGTTGTTAGTTTGAAGTTGGTTTGTTGTTAGTTTGTTGTTGGTTTATTGTTAGTTTGTTGTTGGTTTATTGTTAGTTTGTTGTTGGTTTATTGTTAGTTTGTTGTTGGTTTGTTGTTAGTTTGTTGTTGGTTTGTTGTTAGTTTGTTGTTGGTTTGTTAGATTCTGGTCATATTTTTGATATTTTTAAGTAATTTTTAGAATCCTGATCACATTTTTTTAATTTTGTAGGATTTTGGTTATATTTTTGATATTTTTAAGTGATTTTTAGAATCCTGGTCACGGCACCAAATTGTAACGCTTGGAAATATCGTACCCTACCCTACCTGATCACTAGTGATTATCTATCAATAAAACTAAGTATTTTACTGTAAGTTTTGTATTAAAATTGTGATTTAAAGTGGCCAATGATCGTCTAGTTAGCGGTAGAACTCATATATTGTGATGTAGTAACTCAGATTCTTTTAGAAGCTTAAGACAAATGAAATAAACGTTAAAACTACTTAAGTTATCGATTCTTCAATTCTGGCACAGTAGTATAGCACCCCTCTTTCATGGCCGACTCAAACCATGATACACCCATGCTCTGAAACAACTAAAATTACATAGTAAGCGAAGAACCTATAATATCTCGGCATTGTGGCTTTGTTTGGTTACTCTGCCTCTCCTTTTGCGGAAACCGGAGAACTTTGCTTTATCCCGTATAGGTATAAGCCAAATTTATCTGGTTGGTGCCCCACTACGACGTTTATCTTTTCGTCTCCTCGGGGAAAGTCGAAAGCAGACGGCTATCGCCCTTTCCGTACTCAGTGATAACCAGACATTTAAAAGCAAAGCGTATGTAAATCGCTAACTCAGGAGAGTTTGATGGGGAATGATCTCAAGCGATCCAAATACATCCTACCTCACTAAAACCCTAGCCTACCTAATCCTATACCTAGTCCACGCGGGGAGTCCTAAGAAGTAAACGTGTGGAACCACATTCCAGTCCAACCGTAGGTCAAAACAATAGATTTAATAAACAGGTTATTTCAGGGCATTGCAGCACAGGAAATTCACCAACACACTCAGGAGCGTTGCAGCATCGACAGAATGTGTTTAATAAATGTAATAATAATTTAGAATAGCTGGCTCTGAAATGCAACACCATTCGTCTTCAATACGGAGAAATATTAGAAATGAAAAGTGTGGGTTTACGTAACCTGAATCTGATTGATAGAAATTTGCAATCCATCCTAGAATTCCTCCCTGGTCTCGCTCGATGGCTGAGCCGAACGATTCCCACTATTCTTGTAAAACCTAGAAAAAACCCCAAATTTTCACTTCACTTCCAAACTTCCTATCTCTTCCCACTGACATCTCTGTCTCAACTATCAAGAAGCCCATTTGTTTTCCTCGAATACTCAAATTCAAAAATCATGTTTTGCGGAACATGATTTATGAAGGTTGATATTCTTTTTAGCATGTCGTTCGAACTCATTTACAGCTCCGAATATATTTTTAGTGTTACAAGCTATATCAAAATGTGTTAATTATTTATATATTTGCAAATTAAACGAACCAGCATAAACTGGACCGTTACAAGCTCATTAATTTCAATTGTAAATACTAGTTCTAATTTTTATTGTATGTATTTAATTGTCTTTGTTAATTAATTAAAGGAATAATTTCCATTAATTAAGTGAATCTTTTCAAAGAACCTCAGAGATAGTCCAATCGGAACAATAAAAGGGAGTTAGTATTCTACTGCTCGCAGCAAAGAAACGCAGGCGTGACTCAAGAGAAACCCAGAAACTAGAAACTAACCTTAATTTATGGCAATTTTTCTCTGCAGTGGAATACCCGCGGTATAATTTCTCTACAGAATTATTTTCATCTTCTGTGATTACTTCAAAAAAGGAGAACTGTGCCAAGTAGGTTAAAAGTTTTCGTCCAGTGGGACCTGATGAAAATTTAATTGTAATCTGAGCTCTAGAATGTAGGCCGGGAATGCCTGCAGATGTTATTTAGGCTTTTATATTTCAGGCTTCAAAATTAGTTTTGGGTACCGCTATACATAGGCTATACAGCTATACATTCGTAGTTAATATTGCCCCAAGCTTGTATATTAAAATGTAACCTTCCAATTTGAGAATTTCGCAAATTATAGACCTTTTAGACTCAATAATTCAAATCAGGTAAAACCACTTTGGGCTTAGCACCTACTTATTCAGGAACATCGCGAATGAAATTATACATTTTTAGACTGACCTCTGACCAAATCTTGCTATTTTATCTCAGCAACGTGTAAATATTACCAGGAAAACACCTCATGATGCGTCTGTATACTTGTAGCCCTAGAGACTCGTTACCGTGAGTGTCGCCGCGAGACCGATTCCACACCAGCCACGCAGTTTACGAACAACCTCCGTTCATTTTAACGGAAGGAGGTAATGCGAGCCTTTACGGTTTAATATCGTAGGATAGTCACTGCAAATGTAACTTTGTACATGCACAGATCATTATAAATACTAGAAATCTGTAAATCTGCACGCCTATGGGAGAATGCCAAGTTTCTGAAAAAGACAATGTATTAGACGAACAGAGCGTATATTTGCTATTGTATATTTCGCGAGCGAGAGAAAATTTACAACTAAGCTCCTTTAATTTTGACGGTAGGTAATGCAAGATTTTACTGCGTGATATCGTTCCCAGCAGTCATGATGACGATGATGAATACGTACTTTTTACACAGAACTGTAAATCTGGTAGGAGTTTAAGCAAGTGCCAAGTTTTCGAATTCTGATTAGGGTAGCTACACACAACCAAAAGGTACACAACTGATTAATATCCGAACTAAGTACGCATGGAACCTAAAATTATATTATTCTAGTCTTAATTCCGACAATTAATGGACAAAGTTTCTGAGGATGCGGTATTGTGATTTATGCTAAGGGGCGGCACTCCGCAAAACAAAATATCTCAGTATTTACTCTACTGAGAAATTTTGTTAAGAGCCTGAACATGACCTAAACTCACGGGGTGGTGTTTTTGTCATTGAAGGTAGTTGCAGGAAATTTTGTAAAGATGATAATTTTGTAGATCAACGCTTTAAGAGACAGTGGTGAACAGAAGTGACAGGATGCTAAGTTGAGCAGTGGGATTTGTTGAACTTTTTAGTAGACACTTAACATTAGAAACCATAGTAGGTACGGGTATTACGTGGTTTGCCTATACAACTTTGTGCCCGGCGGTGCAACAAATGGAAAGTCAAATAAAAGTCGAATCAGAATTTCTATTACAAAACTTACATTGCAATCCTGGAGTGAAAAGTCCTGTTTTAAAGTCAGTGACTATATGCCAAGTTGTATAAAATGCAGGTGAAACAGAAATTGAGTTATTCTTGTTCTAGTTTTGAGATTTCCGAGTTTGAATACTATGCACCGTTGAATCTTGGAAGATTCGAGTTTTCAAGAGAATACTTGAAAGAGGTTTTGTTGTAGCATAACTAATCTATTGTGAATGTCTAAATGTAGTATATATTTACAATATTGAAGTAGTTTTTACCTTCGCTGGCTTTTCTAGTATAGGTATTGCTTTTTAGAGTTTCGAAGATCGGTTTCGAAACCCTTATGGTCTCGCTTTGTCTGTCCTTTTTTCCCTCCTTAATAACTCAGCAACTACAGCCTGTACAGATTTCAAGAAAAAAAAATTAAAAAAAATGAAAAATGAAATTGAACATTTTCCATACAAATTGAGATGTCGAAATTTTTGAAGATACCTACAAAGTCAAGTGATGTATAAAATGAAAGGTAATGGTTTGGACATTTCAAAAAAGTTTTTGAAATTTCTGTAGGTGTCATACTTTTTGAAATATTTTGAAAATAGTCGAAAAAATACCCCTTATCTCCGAAGTTTGCAGGGCGATCCATTCAAAATGTATGGAGCGTTTGTAGATATAGATCTATATTTTACAGGAAAAATATAGAGAAGTCTGAAAAACTAACACTTTTTGAAAAATGGTCAAAAAAGGGGGGGATAATTTTCAAAAAGAGGGGGCTACCCCACTGAGTGGGGTATCATATGAAAGGTATTGGTTTGTACATTTTAAAATCGTTTTTCAAATTTCTGTAGGTCTCATACTATTTGAAATATTTTGAAAATAGTCGAAAAAATACCTATTCCCCCCCCCCCCTTATCTCCGAAGTTTGCAGAACGATCCATTCAAAATGTATGGAGCGTTTGTAGATATAGATCTATATTTTACAGGAAAAATATAGAGAAGTCTGAAAAACTAACACTTTTTTAAAAATGGTCAAAAAAGGGGGGGATAATTTTCAAAAGGGGGGCTACCCCACTGAGTGGGAAATCATATGAAAGGTATCGATTTGTACATTTTAAAATCGTTTTTCAAATTTCTGTTGGTTTCATACTTTTTGAAATATTTTGAAAATAGTTGAAAAAATACCCTTTCCCCCCCTTATCTCCGAAGTTCGCAGAGTGATCCATTCAAAATGTATGGAGCGTTTGTAGATATAGATCTATATTTTACAGGAAAAATATAGAGAAGTCTGAAAAACTAACACTTTTTTAAAAATGGTCAAAAAAGGGGGGGATAATTTTCAAAAGGGGGGCTACCCCACTGAGTGGGAAATCATATGAAAGGTATCGATTTGTACATTTTAAAATCGTTTTTCAAATTTCTGTTGGTTTCATACTTTTTGAAATATTTTGAAAATAGTTGAAAAAATACCCTTTCCCCCCCTTATCTCCGAAGTTCGCAGAGTGATCCATTAGAAATGTATGGAGCGTTTGTAGATACAGATCTATATTTTACAGGAAAAATATAGAGAAGTCTGAAAAACTAACACTTTTTTAAAAATGGTCAAAAAAGGGTGGGATAATTTTCAAAAGGGGGGACTACCTCACTGAGTGGGGTAACATATGAAAGGTATTGGTTTGTACATTTCAAAACCGTTTTTCGAATTTCAGTAGGTTTCATACTTTTTGAAATATTTTGAAAAAAGTCAAAAAAAATCAAAAGGGGAGGCTATCCCTCTGAATGGGGTATCAAGTGAAAGGTAACGGTTTGTACATTTTAAAACAGTTTTTAAATTTTCTGTAGGTCTCATACTTTTTGAAATACTTTGAAAATAGTTGAAAAATTTACCGCTACCCCCTATCAACGAAGCATGCAGAGAGATCCATCTGAAATGTAGGTACCTACTAGTTTTAGGTATTCATTAAATTTCGGAGTCTCTAACCGGTACCTTTAGTACATACCTACTTGTTCACAAACGTTCGAAACCCTCGGCGCGCGAGTTACACTCGCACTTGACGGGTCTTGTTTCAAATATCGCTGTAATATTCACCCGACATAACTAGGAGGCTCATGCAATTAAGTTTACAAATAATTCGAAATTGAGACGTTTGTTACATCTTCACGTAAAAACTACTGACCGGATTGGACTGAAATTGTGCATAGAGTTAGCTCTGGACTTGGAATAACATATTGGCTACTTTTTATAATTGTAAATGTGAAAGTTTAACCATTTAAACTTTCACATTAGAATATAATAGAACTGAATAGATTAACCATTTAATCTATTCCGCGCGCAATCAGACAGTGATGGAATCTCGTCAAAGTAAAATTTTACGGCACCTTTCTGGCAAAATCCGCGCGTTGCCCATATGAGATGGACCTAACATTGTAAAAAAAATTCCGATCGCTTTTTGTATTAGTTTGAAATGGTCCCCTAACAGCCCTTTCCCACGGCAATATTCCGCTTTTTGCAGGTACGGTTTTTTGCAGGATCTCGTTTAGTAGTACGTTTCAATACTAGCATTCACGCGAGTATCCTGTTTACGATATCCTGCTAAAAGTCGATCCGTTCGAATTTGGCATTCAGTTTTGCCACTACAAACTGGATCCGTCGTCCAGTAAATAACTGGATCCCGTTTAATTACACGAATAGTTTAATGGAAGTGTTGCCACTGCAACTGTTGCTACCGCTTTATGCAGCATGGGGTGTTAGGAGCGGGGACAGGTGGAATTTTCTTAGGAGATCTAATAACCGCTCGTTGCTCTGCCGCAAAATACAGGATGAAAACTACTGTGTGTGAACAGACCTATGATTTTTGCGGCATCCAGTACATAACCGTAGCGGAACTGGACGCCCGTGGAAAAGGGCTATAACATTATGATTAAACGCGTTTTTTAGCTATGCAACGTAGCCTCTACTCTGTAGATAAGCTAAGTCGATCTTTATAGATATCATCTCCTTCAAGCTTTCAAGTTTATTCGGAGCATGCTTGAACTGACTGAGAGTCTAGTTTAATGTATCTAAATGTAACTTACACGAATGGACTGTGAAATCTAGAGCACATTTCGAGTTCGCAAATCCTCAGTTTACTCGATTTCTAACTTTGAGAGCTTGTAAAACATGTACATACTCATATTATATTTATTGGATTCATGAAACAATAAATGCATATTTAATGTTTAAGAACCTATCGTTTTAAACTAAAGAGTATGTTAAGGCTAGTTTGCAAGCCCGTTTTCCAAATGGAGACCTCATTTAAAAATCTACACACGTAGCTTTCCACGCCACTAATCCATGGCTTCTAAGAAATCCGCAACTAGTGTGATTTCAACGACACCACCCCTCGATTGTCACGTTCAGAAACCACGTGCTCCAAAATTTTATATCTGCAACTGGACACCCTGTATTTAGTTTATAGCAAACGGTTGCAGCTGTGACATAAATTCAATAGAATCTGATAAATATTTATCAATTTAATTACCAGCTTGTCGGGTAGTACATACATACTCGTACCTGCCCAAAAAATCTTATGACTATTTAATTGTAATCGCAATTAAACCCAAAACGACATTGAACAAAATACACAAAAATAACTTGTAAAAAATATCGCTGTAAATGCTTAATCCGTAAACGCAATATATCTCAATTTACCAACTCGTATTTTATTCATTTCTATTTCATTCAGTGCCTTTTTCTTACAACTAGATTCTAGACGTAATCAGGTTCGGATCGCAATTTCTAAGTAAACCTATCTCATAAACCTTTCTCGTTGAATTGCTCAAGCTAAATAATTTATCATTATTTTCTCTGCACCCAATGTGAACATAATCTTCGGTTTGCCATGGAAACGCAATATCGAAACTCTAGACCTCTAGAAGTTGTCGAGTCAATATTTTCTATGAAGCGGTGACTGCACTATACGTACTCTTTAAACGTCATCCTCATTCTAGGGACGACCGATATGACGCGGCCGCCTGCGACGCAGCAGGTTGCGGGTTAAATTTATGAGTATGAGTATTAAGTATATCAGTCACCTTGTATCCATAACACAAGCTCCGCCTATAGCTTGGGAGTAGATGATCCTGTGTGGATTGTCCAGCATTATTTATTATGAAAGGCAACTTTTGACGGCCACAACATGGTCGTCACTCCAAAACGGTGTGTATACGTTTGTGACATCCCATCAAATCATAGGACAGGCGCAACCCTGGAACCAATGGGAATTTTGGACCAAGCGGGGCGATTTTCATAATAAAACCATCCTCCTAAATGGGCCCAGGCCGATGTCCCGACGCCCTCACCAATTTGTTTTATCTCTTTCGGCGACGTCATTGATTTGGTGATAGATTTGCGTCTGAGTGGTTTTCAAGTTGATGCAAATCAGAATGAGAGAAATAAAAGCTTTTTGTGGATGAAAAATCACTTTAGAGTTCACAACGTTTACCTACTTAGTTAGATCGAATATTGGTAACCAAAATGAAAAATAAATTTTGAAGAAACAAGAAGGTTCCTACATCAATCGATTGGAAATCTTATTGCGAAGTACTGCCACTCCAGCGCCTAATTCATTTTCAATCGCGAATATTTTGCTGAAATTCCCGAAACTCAAGTGTTCTCTAAAAGATACGGGATATCCTTCTTGTGAGCCGTTTGAGGTGGCTGTATCGGGGTCGGCCGTGAGCGCTCTTCAGCCTGAGAGGGGGATACAAAGGACAGAGCTTGCGTATCGGCCGCGGATGTTTTATTTGCAGACGTGGCTTCGGTCAATGGTAGGATGAAAAGTTTATTCTGATGAATTGAATTGAAGCTTCACTACATAGTATAAAACAAAGTCGCTTTCTCTGTCCCTATGTATGCTTAAATCTTTAAAACTACGTAACGGATATTGATGCGGTTTTTAATAGATAGAGTGATTGAAGAGGAAGGTTTATATGTGTAATAATAGTAATAGTAGTATTTTACAACACCCGTGCGAAGCCGGGGCGGGTCGCTAGCTTGTATATAATTCCTAGTTCTTAGCTTCCAAGTGTAATAATGTAAGTACGTACCTACTCTAGGCGCATTATGTCACTCAAAAACCATTTGCAGAAGATCACATGAATAGGTGGTTTTACGCAGGTTTTACGATTGTTTAAACGTCTGTTCATCTCTCCTTTTCAGAGCTAGAGATGGCTTAAAATAATTTTCTTTCCGGAAAATCGCAGAAGACTTGCATACTAAAAGTGCAGTAAAACTGACTGCGAACCCTCAAAGGGACAAATAAAATCAGGATGTAGCCGAATGACTGCAACCTCAGGCGAGCATTAAACACTTTACATCCACGACTGGGACTTGCAATTCGATTTATGAGCTCGCTGGTGTGGAGGATTCTTTCATACAAATATTATTCACAAGAATTTTCTACTTCACACTAAATTATATTATATTATATCACATCACATCACATCACACTACTATTATAAATGCGAAAGTTTGGATGGATAGGTGTATGGATGGATGGATGTTTGTTACCTCTTCACGCCCAAACTACTGAACGGATCGGGCTGAAATTTTGCATACAGGTAAGTCTAACCCTGGAATCAAACATAAACTACTTTTTATCCCATAAATCAGTTCCGATGCGATAGAAATAACCTCAAAACGTTTCCATAGAAACATCGCGTGCGAAACCGCGGGCAGAAGCTAGTGTCGAAATAAATTTCAAACATTTGCAATTGCGGCCGAACAAACATCCATCCAAACTTTCGTATTTATAATTCTCAAGTGTGCAAAGTGAAATTATTCTGATTTTTGTATGAAAACGGTCATAACGAGTCCGCCTATAAATCTGTACTAGGAAATGTTTGATTTTACTGGCTGAAAGCATAAATCTTTTAAATCTTGGAGACTTTGTATAAGCTGCTATAAGTAAATCAAGTGGCTTGTAAAGACGTCACGTAGATGACATATAAAACGTGAATATATGATCAAACGTTACAAATATGTTCAGTAAAGTTGTGAAATAAAGTTCTCACCAATGTCTTTGCCGTTTTGCAAACGACCTCTGTTACTTTCGTGTATGATTCTTCGGTCACGGCGAATGTTTCGTAGCTAGAATTTATCGTTGCGGTAATCAAACTGATATAAATGCGAAATTTCGGATATTAGGAAGTTTGGACGTTTAGATGTTTGTTACCTCTTTACACAAACAACCACTGAACGGATCGGGCTGAAATTTTGCATAGATGTAGGTAGGTATTAGGTATATACCTGGATTAACTTATAGGATATTTTTGGCTCGATTTTGAAGACGCGGGCAGTAGATGGTATTGCGTGAAAGACCAAAAACACGTACGTATTATACGCTCAAAGGTTTTATTTTTATAGAGATATACATACATACGTAGAGATAAGTACACGGAGCTCAAGTAGGGAAATTTCGTGTTATATTCGGCCAATTGGTGTATTTATGTAATATCTAATAAAGAAAATTATAGTAATAAATATTTCCAACCTACGCGATCTGAACACATTATTATGTTGAAACGTGGGGAAAAATAGGTAAATAAAAGCGATAAATACCCGTTAAATACAACTAAGTACATAAGAAATTATGGTAAGTAACAATTCGCACAAAAAAAACGAAACGAAGCAATCGATTGGGTAATTTTGGAGAATCATAATGTCATAGTGAAAAAAGAAAACTAAAAAACGACTTCGAATACCTTAATTATAAACTGTTTTAATGTTTTGCGAGATAAATAAAAATTCCTTGGGAAATTTTTTTACAGGACCTCTTCGATATTATTTTCTATACAATAGGGAACGAGTTTTCAAAATCGGCCTATAATTGACGGAGAAATCGACGAAAATATGTACTTAGAAAAAAACATATGTACATATATACAGCAAACATAGAACCTCCTGCTTTTTTCGAAGTCGATTTAAACTTGGCCTTAGTTAGGTTCTCTTGATACCGGGTAACATCTATTTCACTATCTGTACTGTAGCGGTTTAAATGTAGGCAGTGACAAATTTACCCTAAAAATATTAAAATAATTTGAGCGATGACCAAGTTACACTACATTTTTACGATGACAATTTTACCTGGTGAGATTTTTATCCTAACCCATCGAGATGTAAACAAACGTATCCTGACGTTAACCAATGTTTTATCGTGACTGCGATCTATCCCGGACAATCCTCAATTATGTTCCAAGTCATAATAAACTTTCGAGGGAGGCGATAAGCGAAATTGGATATTCCGTTTTCTGCTGCAGAAGAAATAAACGGTACCTTATTTGTCAGCAAATAGAATAGTTTATGGAAAAGCTGCGGTGAAAATCTTTGAGAGTATTATAAAAAACTAGTTTAAGCCCCCGGCTTCATACGCGTTGTTCTATGGAAAGGTTATTTATGTCCCATAGGAACTGATTTATGGGTAAACTAATTTATGAACGCGGCTTCGCACACGTTGTTTCTATGGAAACTTTAAAGGTGATTTCTATCCTATGAGAACGGATTTATGGGGTAAAAAGTACCCTATGTTTGATTCTAGGATTAAATTTACCTGAATTCAAAATTTCAGCTCGATCCGTTCAGTAGTTTTGGCGTGTAGAGGTAACAAACATCCATCCATCCATCCATCTATCCATCCAAACTTTCGCATTTATAATACTAGCTTCTACCCGCGGCTTCGCACGCGTTGTTTCTATTTCTATGGAAACGTTTTGAGGTTATTTCTATCCCATGGCAACTGATTTATGGGATAAAAAGTCACCTATGTTTGATTCCAGGGTTAGACTTACCTGCATGCAAAATTTCAGACTGCTCCGTTCAGTAGTTTTAGCGTGAAGAGGTAACAAACATCCATCCATCTATCCATCCAAACATTCGCATTTATAATATTAGTGTGATTACAATCATTTATTCACAAAGAAAATTATACTAGTATTTACAATTGAAACAATTGAGCTAACTGCCGACTGTTGCAAACAGTCTATTAGTGTGATTAGTGTGATTTACCTGTATGCAAAATTTCAAAATTTGCCTGATCCGTTCAGTAGTTCTCGCGTGAAGAGGCAACAAACATCTATGCAAACTTTCGCATGTATAATATAAGTGTTATGTGATATTCTTTCTGCCTCTGGAATCTCTGGATGTAACCGAAACGAAAAGTTTTAATCGTTTTATTCATTATGTGGATTCTCGTATGTATTTGAAATTGCTAGAGTCACTAATAAGAAACGAATAGACGATCATCTACGGCCTATGCTTTGCACGGATGGACTTAGGCCTCTTCCGATAAGAGCCTTGGCTTTTGTACAGATGGACAAACGAAGGTCTGTTGACTAAAAACAAATGCTCGGAGGGCGGGTTGGGGATCGCAGTTCAGGATCTGTTCAGCAAGGGGCGCTGCGGTGAAAATCCCTTTTCCGCCTCCTACAACACCCGCGGAAATAGTTAAGTGGTGTAAATTCTAAACCGGCACCACTCGGAGTAAGTAATAGCAGATTAATCACCACTAACCGTACTTAATGATGAAAAGCGCAGAGGTATTGAAGAATTGAACCTACAAACGCCTTCTAAGCAAAAAATCGACTCTTGACATGAACATCATAACGAGCAGCTAGTGTGCAAAACGATATCCCATTGTTGGTGTTATGTTTAGAGTCGATTAAAAATGATAAGATTTATTCATCTTCCTTATTGGATTGCTTTAGTTTGAATACATGGGTAACTAAAATAAACACTGATGATATTGTGATAACAAATTTAGAATGTATGGATAGGGCTAAAAAAGACCATGAAGTCAATTTACTTAGAGCTGAAACGATGAAAGAATTGCGTGAAAAATACTTTGAGTGGTATGTATTATATACGGATGGCTCAAAGAGTGAAGATGGGCGAGGGGCGGCTTTTTATGACCCTGCGGTCAATCATTGTTATAATCGGTCAAATTGTTTTAAAATAGTTGGTAACATATCCATAATGTCTGTGGAACTCATTGCGATAACTGAGGCACTCGCTTATTACATCAATATTCTCAGCAAAATGAAAATAGTGATTTTTAGTGATAGCAAAAGTGCACTTCAGCATATTCTTGGGTGCGCCTCTGGCAGGAGGGGGGTGTCCATAGCTTATGTTATACTATCGCAGCTTATTAAGTTGCGTGAGCGTGGAGTTGAAGTTCGGTTGCAATGGGTTCCATCGCACATTGGACTCAGGGGAAATGAGGAGGCTGATACACTAGCGAAAAAGGCAACACTTGAAGGCTCTGAGTACAATATTTTACCTAATTATTCTGAAATTTTACCTAAATATCGAAAAACCTGCTATAATTTTTGGAAATAACATTTTAATGACAGGTCTGTTGAAAAAGGTATTTGGTACAAATCCATACAGTGTGAGCCTCCTCATGTCCCTTGGTTCAGTACGATAAAGATACCTCGTAAACTTATAGTTGTAGCACACAGGTTACGTACGGGCCATATGCCCCTTATGAAGTTTGCGTATTTAATGCGTAAAGCCGACACACCGAATTGTGAAACATGTGGTGTTGTGGAAGATGTTCACCATTTATTAGAAGAGTGTGTCCGTTTTCTGCATGAAAGACAATCGCTTGCGGTGGCTTCCGACTTGAACAGACTGGACACAGGAATGTTCAACAAAGTTTTAGCGCACCCGACAACTGAGTCAGCTATACAGCTGTTTAAGGCCGTGAGCCATCACATCACAAGTAGGTAGGTTGTCTAATATTGTAAGTAGTTAGGTATAGTATAAATGCTAGGTAGGTAGATATATAATGTGTTTGCTTCCATGGTCACTTTTAGATATATCTATAGGTGACCATGGAAGTAAGCACAACTTTAAGCCTACTTATATGTAGGTTTAAGATTAGTTGTGTTTGTTATGTTGTATTTATGTTTCTGTTAGGTACGTTATATTTTCATTTTGTTTAAGTATCTTATATTTAGAAAATAATTTGTTGTGTATACAATAGGACTGACATGTTAATCAATAACAAAAGTCCTTAAAAATAAATGAGAAAAAAAAAAAAAAAAAAAAAAACGATATCGAATTACAATGTATATACATCATTTTCTTGTACAAATTTTTGAATTGATATCTATATTAGCTATACTAATATTTTAAAGAGGAAATATTTGATTGTTTGTTTGTTTGTATTGAATAGGCTCCGAAGCTACTAGACCGATTTGAAAAATTCTTTTACCATTAGAAGCCCACGTTATTCTGATAAACATAGGCTACTTTTACCACGGGAAAATGCTTCATTTCTACGGGAAAACGGGTAGTAGGACAACGGGTAGTAAGAATGCAGCTAGTTCTATGATAAAGCCATATGAGGTCAATAGACATAGAAGCTCGACAAACTCCACTTAAAAATAATTAAAATAATTCCAAGTCAAGCAATAATTGCAAGTGCATATTTTGACACAGTATCGTCCCTTGGCGGGATCAAACCCGCAACCCTCTGCGGTGCACCTTCGTCCACTACGCCAGTCGCCATTGATATCGTAAGAGGTATTTGATAACTGGCTCGATCCCTTCCCGGCTCCAAAAGTACGGTCCATCAACACTATCTGTCCACTCTTGATAAGTCTTCCTGATATTCTTTATTTATTTTGTTAGTTACTTACTCCTTTTTTTTGTGTCTGTTTGTTCTCTTTTTTTTTATAAACTATTGCATTTCTGTTTTCTAGAGTACCTACTTTATTGTTTATTACTGATTTCAGTACATCGTCAATAACGCCACCGTCAGCTTCAATACGTACCGATCCTATCCATCCCAAGGTTACGTGGAAGAGACGCTGTTAGCGATAAGGCCGCGGATTGTGCCACATTCTATATAGTTAGTATTAAGTTCTTATTAAATTGTTTTGTATATTGATGGTGCAATAAAGATATAATCTATCTAACTCGACAGCTCTATCGCTTTTCCGTATCACAATGATTTTGTGGAGTAGACCAGGAAAGTTTAAGAAAGCCGCAGGGGTGATGTCTGTTTCTTTACGAAAGACAAACGCGAGTTACAGATTTGAGATGTGTAAAATGATTAAATTTGTTTCCTTGTCTGGGTCAAAATTATTACCGTTTTGCACAAAAACAAAACGGATATTATGTGAGTGGAGAAACGGACAGCATGGTTTGAAGACCTGTTTGTTATCTGCTGGTGAAAGACGGACAAACGCTATGTGAAAATAAAATGTATGACATGTAACTAAGTAGGTACTAACATGTAATACATAAATAACAAAGTCAAAGATCTTAGGACATAACTTCTAAGACTTTAAAGTTGTGTAAAACAAAATATTGAGTATTTATCAAATCTAATTGATCAGAAATCAACGATACTTAGCATCACACAAAGTGCCCCTGAAGCACATTTATGTACACTTGGATCTGGATAGTGGCAGCCGGCGACGCCGTTCTGCAGTTGTATTGTGCGCCGTCATGCAGGTCACTTCGTTGGGGCTTAGGTCTGGACAGTGGCAGCCGGTGACGCCGCAGTTCTGTCGCTGTACAGCAGATCGCTTCGTGGGGCCGGACAATGTTTAAAACTGTCATAAACTGGGTAAAAGGCAGTGATCTAAGTATGAAAATATTGTATGTATAGGTAATATAGGTATTTCATTATTTAAATGAGTAAAGTTCTGGTTTCTATTTGAAACTTTACTATGGACCATTTAGATTCATCAATTTATTAAATAGGATTATGGTATTCACAAAATCTTGCTGATTTAAAATGCAAGCTCTAAAATGCAAGGTCTAATATTTCAATGAATGGAATTCTGCTTAGTAGAATATTTTCAGTTTGAATGTGATAGTTTTAATTTTATCTAATTCAGGATTTATTTGTTGATCACATGCTTGGTAATGTGCTCATTTTTAGAATCAATAAATTTAATTGATCTTGCTATTATGAGATCTGGGATTCACATAAACATACTTCATAAGTATATCTTTAATTAACTGTCCATACTAATTGCATTTAGTTCAAATAGGACTTTTAACATTATTACATTACAAATATAAAATAAAATATGTTATGGTATGGATAACTTATTTACAAGGGGTTATTTCGCTATAACCCTTGCTGTGTAATTATCGGTATTTCTATGTAATATAAAGATGGTAGTTAATGATATCTACATATAGCTTTTTAGTTCTCTGAACTGAACAACATAAGTTTTTGAATCAGGTCCAGTTGCAGAAAACACCAAAACAGGTGTCTGCTTGGGTATGTTATTGTTTTCATGAAAAATACTTGGTTATGAATCCACTGACACCATAACTCCATGGTGTTCCCGCTAGACGATATATATCTAATTGCGGAGAACCACGTCATATCCGACGGTAAAGGGTAATGGTACCTTGGTTGGTGATAATGATGGACAATCTGATACAGGACAGTGGGTGACGTGCCTAGTCTTACCACTTGTCTACTTCACCGTACCGTCTAACCCCCCATCCCCCCCCACACTTTTTTACCAAAAGTTCCATTGTCTCCATCTTAGGGGGGACTTCACTGGGGAGAGAACATTAAAGGAGCTCAGACAGAACCTCAATACAAGATTTAAAATGTATAAGCCAGAAGCATTATCATAGATTGTGTGCTATCCTCTCAGGCTCGAATATATTGGCAAAATGTCGGTCACTTTGTTGGGGCGTAAATCGCCTGGTATGTATGCCCCATTATCCGGATACAGTCTCCGAGGGCGACGTGTATATTCAGACAAGACTGATCACACTTCGACTGAAGGTGTTATAAAAGTCGACCTGACCTTGTTATAGCGAGGTATCGCTTTTAAGACCAAGTGCCAGCGGGGCCTATAGCCAGCTGTGGACTAATATAGGCTGATGATGATTAAGTGTCACCTAGGAAACCTCTTTTAAATACGGTCCCCGAGGCCAGAGGTATTTAAGTACCATTCGAGCCATTGAAGGCTTAACGAAAAATTGCATCCTTATCTCCTCCGCACTGGAGTTAACATTGTTAGTGTCCATCTGCTAGTTTAACCTATCAGGTTTAGCAACGGGGCACCAGAGTCGCCACCTCTGCGGGTCACACCGCAGAGTCCAGGCCATGAATGGGGTAATACTCACACTCATAAATTTATTAGCCGTAGGAGCAAAAGGCACACTTGGTTAATATGAGAAGAAATATAATAATGAGAAGTATTGTACTATTTTACTGTAATAGCCTTCATTTGATGTCTATAATGCCACGCCCCATGTTCCGGATACAGCTTCCGCAGCCGGGGGCAATAAGTACCGTTCCGATACTCTGTTTAGATTATTTGGCTGGCAGACGGCCATGCCGCTATACCTCCCCGAGAGGCATGCTGCCGTAGTAGTGTCCTGAATCGTCGTCAAGACAGCTCCAATAACATCATCGCCTAGCCCAAGTAAGCATGCGATGGCCCCTAATTTAGGATATAGCCTCCGAGGCCAGGGGCAATAAGTACCATACCGGTATTATGTTGATTATTTGACTGTTAGTTGGCCAAACTATAACATAACTCTCTCATGAACATCACCATTAATAGTTCCAGTTACATTGTTTCTGACGATAGGATAAAGTTTCCCTTATTTTATACTTAAAATAATAAGTTTCGTTTACCGGTATGAAATGGTATAGTCCCACATATTGGCTTGAGTGTCAGATATTTGATAGGGTCATTGCCCACCTGACTGGAACCTCTCGTTCAAATGAGTGCATCCGATGCATCTCGTCAAAAGTGGATCACATCCGAGTGAAACCAACTGTGAAGGTTTGGTTATCTATGAGGTTTCAAAGTATTTATTGTAAACCAAATAATTATGTAATGATCCTCTGCTACTTAATTAACAAAACTAAGAAAAAAACTTTGAGCTCTTGTGACTCTTGTGACTTGTGAATATTGTAATAAAAATTTAATATACCAGATTCTGATGGTGTGTTGGTGAGCACTAACCTTCACCTGAAGTGAGTTGCACTAACTCAAACAAAATAGCAGTAGGAATTTATCTTTAATTTAAAGTAATGCCATTGCCCTGCTGTTGGACATCCTAGGTTAATAATAGTAATCTGTATTTGTCTTGATCATTTTTAGTTTGTTGCAGAGAATTTAATTTTGATTATTTCAAACTTTGGGTCTAAATGATTTTCAGAATAATACGGGGTCAATAATAGAACTAATTTTAGGTACTTACTATTAAATAAAGTTGTTCTATGAAAGCCATAGGAAACAACTGTGGAAATAACCTATGATTCTGGGAATGTGAAACTAGGTTCAATATGTGATGTTCATTCCAACTGGTGTCAACAGATCTTGGAAGTAAATCATGTTTTAGATAGGTACTTCAAAATGTCGGAGATCACCATGACAATGATCTAGAGCATAATATTCAGTTTCAATGCAATGAAAGTAACATATTATGAGAGACTACAAAGTATTTTTATGTTTGGCACCTTACTCCGAGTAAGTGTTAAACATACCTGCAGGTAATTTTATTTACAAGCTGTAATGTGAAAGGTCAATTTGCAGAACCTTTTAACTTAATAGTTATAAGGTAGGTAGGTACTGTTCTTTAAATAATTTAAGCAAAAGAAAGCTATAATTATATACCTACTTATGGCATTTTCATAATATTATATTTAAATTCCAATACAATATAGATTAGTTAGTCAAATATCAGCTATTGTTCTGATATATTCTCTGTACTCTGTCTGCCAGTAACAATGAAATATGTAGCAAAATTCTGATTCTTCAAAATAAAGTGGTGATTCTGCCCCTAACAGTACAAACCGAACCTGGGGACTTATTATTATGATTATTATTATTGTGCTAAGGTTTAATCTTCTCTGTGAAAAACCGGTAAAAAACAAAGCACATGGGCCTCAGGCAAGTGCACTTCAGGTGCTAGGTCGTTCATTTTGCAGGATTTTTCTGACAATCCTACAAATGTTTAGTATGACAGCTTTTAGCATTAATGTGTCAACTTTTTATTTACCAAACCAGGTAGGTAGGTACTACCAGGTAGCCTACGAAGATTTCGATGTGTTATTTATGTAGGCATTTGTATGTCTTGCCCTGCCAAACTTTGGTGTCAATGATGTTTTTATTTCAAACAATTATTTCATACCTATTACATGCACATAAATCTGTTTATAATAGTAGTCATGTTACTAAATCATCATCTTTTCATCAAAAGTATGTTTGTAACACTCAATTAGAGATTGCAAAATGATTTAACATGATCTAGGGTGCTAAAAGGTGCCACCGCACCTTCCGTCTATAGGTTATGTACTTCAACCTGGGTTATTATCGCAATAACTTGAAAGACAAACTGTACTAGAGGATCACACTCGTGCGTGTACCGGCCGGCCTGATGGTGCCGGCGACATGAATAAACAAAGTATTAGGTACCATCCGATGGGAACTTTGTGCCAGGCTCGTGATTGAGTTTTCCACGCTTACCTCATAGCCAGTGGTCGGGATTATAACTCGGAGAGATGGGCACGAATTTTGCACAAAGTAAATGCTTGTACTTCACCATAAACATCGTTTTTTCACCAAAAAAACCATAAAAACACAAAATTTTCCGCATACACCGCTGAAAATTTCAAACGCTATGAGTTGACATTGACAGTCACAATGACATGGACACTTGCTGCTATGACTTTGACGGAGGAACTAAGGCATTATTCCCAAGAAAACTACCATAGAGACATATTTAAACATCCATATTTCAAATGCAGTTCTTCAAACCATGCTGTCCGTTTCGAAACACATATAATACAGGATTATCTAAGTAGATACAGACAGCGTCAGAATTAAGTAACCCCCCTGCATAATACAAGCAGGTTTAAATACAAAACTGTTAATCGTAGGAGTCTTAAAAGTCGACAATAAATTATATTTTTATTTAGGTAACTTAACCATAAAAAATAAAATAAATTAATCAATAAATAATAAATAATGCTGGACAATTCACACAGCATTATCTAGCCCCAAGCGAAGCAGAGCTTGTGTTATGGGTACTAAGATAACTGATAGACATAATACGATACACTACATAGATAGATATCTTTTATTATACATAGAAAACATCCAGAACACCCTGAACAAATATCTGCAAATTGTACAAACATTTGTCCCGAGACGGGAATCGAACCCGCAACCTCCTGCGTCGCAGGCGAACCTTCGCCCGTTGCGCCACAGAGGTAGCAAAAAACAGAACGAATAGATCAAACAAAATTTAAAAAATTTAAAACTCGCCAACGTTTATTGGCTGAACAGATTTTCAAGAAACCTGGCTAAGAACACATGGGATAAAACTATCTATGACACAAAAAAAAAACGAAACGAAAATCTGTTCATCCGTTTGGGAGCTACGATACCACAGACAGATACACAGACAGACGTTAAACTTATAACACCCCTCTCTTTTTGCGTCGGGGGTTAAAAAGGATTCTTGCTCGGAACCTCCATTGTGTTATGCTGAGGGTTACTTAATTCTGACGCTGTTTGTAACTACTCCCTACATTAAGGGGCTTTCAAATTTTTTTCTTTTTCTTCTTTCGGAAAAACTTCTTCTTATGGTCGTTCACTTTGATAACATGTCATTTCTCTATTGGTTACATAAGTAGGTGGGAATTTATCTTTTCTTTCTTCTTTAGTGGATTGTAGACCGTAACCTAAGCTAACTTCGTTTTGGGTTCATTTTCAAAGATAGGTACATACTTACATAAATAAATAAATGATGCTGGAGAATTCATTATGCGAGCGGGTGAACTACGAACCTTTGTTTTGGAAGAACACCAACGTTTCATCGCTTAACGAGGGACATCATCAGGGTGAGTGCGGTTCTAGACGCGCGAGTTCCGTATCTCTCCGAGCATTGGAGAATTTGCATTGCATTATCTAACCCCAAGCTAAGCAGAGCTTATGTTATGAGTACTATAACTGTTATCATTATCACACTAATATAATAAATGCGAAAGTTTGGATGGATGGATGGATGGATGTTTGTTACCTCTTCACGCCGAAACTACTGAACGGATCAAGCTGAAATTTTGCATACAGGTAAGTCTAACCCTGGAATCAAACTTAAGCGACTTTTTATCCCATAAATCAGATCCCATGGGATAGATTTCTATCCCTCAAAACGTTTCCATAGAAACAACGCGTGCGAAGCTGCGGGCAGAAGCTAGTACCTAATATGTATAATACGTTACATAGACAGATATATTTATTATACATAGAAAGCACCCAAAACACCCGCAACAAATATCTGCAGATCGAACAAACGTTTGTCCCGAGGCAGGAATCGAACCCGCAACCTCCTGTGTCGCAGGTGGACCTTCGCCCATCGCGCCACAGAGGTCGTCATGTGTGCAGACTGCAAACTATGCAAACTTAGTTAGTGAACCTATGTGGTATGGAAACTACGACAGTTATTCTAGCTAAGCTCGACTTGGTGTGGACCGAATTATGGTCTGCAAACCGCAAATACAAGATGAAATGATTGTTGTTGTATTTACAGTAGCACAATTACGGACGGAACGTATACCGCTGCTCATCACCTCGCTACTTTATATCTATGGTTAGTGCATGTTAAGGCCTGGTATTCCAACAGAGTCAGACATCTTAGCACCGCTGCAGGAATACCTGCCCTTAATTTGAAACAATGTAAGTCATGTACTACAACACAACTTTGTCTAGGATTTGTGTTAGTCACACTACCCTAGAGGCCTACTGAGCCCATCCGAAAATAGCAATGCGTGCCGTGACATTGCCACTGCGCCGATGTAGTAAAGATAAATAGAACTGAAATTGTGAAAGTGTATTTATTTCTATCGCTATCTAAAACTTTGACGATAAAACCAATTTCTGTGTAATAATTTAATTAATTAATTAAGTTTTTAATCAGGTAACAAAAGAAGACGATACAACAGCAAACGAGCTCTCAAACCAGATTTACTAGCCATGCTTGCATAAATGAAGGTACTTTTAAAACAAAAACTCTTTTTTCACTTGATTAAAAATGAATAATGCTAACGTCAGATAAAAATAAATATTGTGGGTGCCTACGTCTGAAACCTATAAAAAAACTCATATCTAAGTTAAGTTAAGTAAACAGACGTTATTTGTTATTTTTATACTAAACACAGGTAATTGATTTCCCGTGTTTTCGCAGCAACTTCGTAGAGCCACAAGCTACTAGAAGCTTGTGGCAGATGGCTACGATATTCATTTGCTTCTTCATCGAGCGCTAATTACAAAATTTAATCTCATCGTAAGCTCAGATTGAAATTAATTAAGATTGCTTCGGAATTAGCAACATTGTCTTTCAGTTTTACTCATCTGATATTTTTTAAGATTGCATGTTAGCCGTCAAAGTGTTTATATTTTTAAATTTTTATTAAAAGTTGATAGTCACACTAATAATATAAATGTGAAAGTTGTTGGATGTTTGTTACCTATTCACGCCAAAAGTACGCCTGAACGGATCGGGCTGATTTGTTGTGGGTATGAATATATGAGAACTACCGGTATGAATTTTGCCTATAGGTAGTTCTTGGCCTGGAATAAAACATTGGGTACTTTTTATACCATAAATCAAGGCGTGCCAAGCCATGGGTGGAAACTAGTACTTTATAAGTTAAGGGCACCCTTATTCATATCACAGTCATCCACAATTCTGTCACGAGCTTCGTCAACAGCTGTCAATACAGGTACGTCCGCGAACGTGTTAAAACTAGTCAGTTCTGTTCCTCTTTCCTTTAAAATATGAGTCAAGGTTTATAAAGCCCGAAAGAAAACCTCTAAATATGGAAAGTAAATTGCGGGTGTCAATTTAGAAGCAAACATTGTTTGGTGTAACCTTCGAGGGCTCATCGTCGATGCATAGGTTCCTTCAATGCAATGCGAGGCATCGATTGGTCTATTTTAGCAGAATCCTTGAGACCGTATGAAAGTATAATGCGCTGTGCCCTGGCGTAGTGGTCGAACAAAAACTTACGTTTCAAATAACTGAAAAATATCTTACGTTGTAAAGGGTTTGAAGATTTTGGCACTAACACCGTCACCATTTCGTTTTTGACAACAACAAAAAAACAAAATATTTTTTAAAATCGTCGCGCACAATACAGGTTATATTATCTATTATCATTATCATCATCATCATCATCAGCCTATATTAGTCCACTGTTGGACATAGGCCTCCCCTAATGAGTGCCATAGCGCCCTGTCTTCAGCTTGTCGCATCCAGCATCTGCCTGCAGTCTTTCGCAGATCGTCATCCCACCTGGCCGGAGGGCGTCCTACATTACGTTTACCGAGTCGTGGTCTCCACTCAAGAACTCGTTTATCCCAGCGGTTGTCGGTTCTTCGTGAGATATGGCCGGCCCACTGCCACTTCAGCTTGCTAATTCTTTGAGCTATGTCGATAACTTTGGTTCTCTGTCGGATGTATTCGTTACGAATTCTATCCTTCAAAGAGACTCCGAGCATAGCTCTTTCCATAGCTCGCTGAGCGACTTTGAACTGGTGGACCAGCCCTACCGCCCTACCTACTAATATTATCTATACTAATATTATAAAGAGGAAAGATTTGATTGTTTGGTTGTTTGTTTGTTTGTTAGTATTGAATAGGCTCCGAAACTAATGGACGGATTTGAAAAATTCTTTCACCGTTAGGCAGCTTACTTTTCAGAGAGTGACAAAGGCTATTCATAAATTTTATCCCGGAATTCCCACGGGAACGGGAACTACGCGGCTGAAACCGCGAGACGATCATCTAGTTTAGATATAAGAGACTAGAACAAATAAAAAATGTTCATTATCGCGACAGGTTTCTGAGATATTCACATGTGAAGAAAAAATAAAGTTATTTTCATCTTTGAATATCTCAGACTTTAGGACATTATTTTATACGACATTTTTATATGTTCATGTGTCTTCTATCCAAATAGTACCTACTACTAGTACGGCGTTCGGCGATTTAAAAAAACAAATGTTAGGTTCACACAAAAATCTTAAAACCCCTTTGATTCAGAACAACTGTACTTGTTAGACTGCCAAAATGCGAAAAGTCGAGTCTTTTTTCTCATGCTCACAAAAACGATATTTGCAACCACGAGTTTTTTAGTAGCAAAAAGCGAAGTTTTTGTATAAGTGTCCCTTACTTATTGCGTTGGTAATTTTCAGAATTTATTTGCTCAGACAATTGTAGAATTACCTATCATTGTTTGAGTATCCAACTTTGACTACAGCAGTGGAACACTTCAAAGAACTTCAAACTATGTTCATAGAAACAAAAATCGGTATGAAACATGAAACGTTTCCAGCTACTGTTGATAACCGATGACCAGCCCCCTGATTCACTATCGATTTCGGTCGGTCGTAATTGTAATTGCTATCATTTATTAATGCATACGTAGATAGGTCTATCTTTCTTGTGATATTATATGGGCTCGTATGAACATGAGCAATCGCGACAGTTATAGATTTAAAGAACTTTATTTATCATACTTATGTTACAGTATCTACCAATTGAAATATGGAAACAAATAAACAAATTTATTATGTATACAAATTGAATTTATCTACAAATACATGCTAGTTTTCTTCTAACTATTTTAATAAATCAACTAAAATTCGTTCCATTTGACTTTTTTTTTTGCTGAAAACAAGACATTTATTCACAAAGAAAATTATACTAGTATTTACAATTGAAACAATTGAGCTAACTGCCGACAGTCTACAGATACAAACAATTATTTTACCAACATCTGAGCGTCTGGTCGAAGCGACGCGTGACCCGAGAGCTGGTGAATATCTGGCACAGCGTATCAGCATTGCCATACTGCGTGGCAATGCAGCCAGCGTCTTGGGGACGCTTCCGACTGATGTTGATATGGATCAGTTGACCTACTACTTATGTAATGCATGATTTCACAAAAGTTTGATTTTGATTTCTCATACTAACTACCTATACAGTTTATTTACGGTGAGATAAGAAAAAAATAACAAAAAATAACTAGCTACATAAAAGAAAACTTATTATTAGTGAGTTATAAGCAGATGTAGATAGTGTCATGGACTTATTTATAAAGGAAAAATTAAATCTCTAGACAACCGGAACCAGAAAACATGGCCAATCTTGGAAACTAAATATTTTATAATGAGTGTACTTCTTTTAGCTTACTTTTATACTTACCTACATATTTATGATGTCGAACAGTGTCAAAGAATGTCTTATTCACTGTTTAATGATTGTGTTAGGGTAGACCGGGGGCAATAGTAACATTTTTTGGTTTTCGGATGATTGTACTAAATCAACTAGGGTATTTTACACAACGATTATGTTTTAGAAACCTAAATTCAATAGCTACAAACCATTTTGTTGAATTTTACGTATAGCTTACAGAACATATGGAGAATAAGGTAAGAATGATGACAGGTCCGCTACAATTGACCCCTACTCTGGGTCAATTGTACCAAAAATTCAAAAAGAAACAAAAAACAAACGAACGATTCAATCATAACTATAATATCGTATATTTGTTATTTTAGCACTTATTAATCAGTCTCTAACATTAGGAACTTAAGTTTTAGGAACAGTTCTACAAAACTCTCAAGATAAAACTAAACAAATTTAAATTAAGATATCTCCACTTTAAACACAAATAATGCAAATTCTTATATTTGGGCATAATCTCTTTGGTCTAAGCTTTGATTGAGAGTTAACAAATAGCTTATAAATCTAATATTATTGTAAATAATTGACAGGTATTACTTTCTATGGAGTTACAACTGACCCCTGGTACAATTTACCTACTAAATTTTTAGTTAACATTAAGTAAAATCGTAAAGCAGAATACTTTTAGACGCCCGATCTGTTTTCCTTTTTCTGTTCCTTGGCATCTAAAAAAAAATAAGTTTAAGTAAGTACCTAACGCTTTTTAAACTAGCTTAAATTAAATAAATATTATACCTTAATAATTTTTTTTTTTTTTTAAGTATAATACATTTATTCACAAAGAAAATTATACTAGTATTTACAATTGAAACAATTGAGCTAACTGCCGACTGTTGCAAACAGTCTACAGATAGCTCAACTGATCCATATCAACACCAGTCGGAAGCGTCCCCAAGACGCTGGCTGCATTGCCACGCTGTATGGCAATGCTGATACGCTGTGCCAGATATTCACCAGCTCTCGGGTCACGCGTCACTTTGACCAGACGCTCAGATAGTTTTTTGAAAACCCGAAGAGCCTCGGTACCCCACGGACCTAGGGTCTCGACTCCAAGGGGAGCAAATGTGTAGGCTCTGTCGAGACCTGCATATTTGCGCCTCTTGAGATCTTCGGCCAAATCTGCCGCCGCACCCGCCCTCACGGATGTCCTCGGAAGATGGGAAGGCGCAAGTGTGTCGACGCATGTAGCGTCCCACACAATGGGCCTCCCCAACTCCCATGGGACTAGTGTCATACCGTCGGGCCTCTTACCATCGTCACGCAACAGACCATTCCCTTAATAAATTGTATTTGGAGTCATTTGTACCACGGGGTTAATTGTACCGTTACAACTGTACCCAGTGACGACGGTACAATTGACCCCAAGTATAGATTTTGGAAAAATAACTAAATTCCTCGGAACACTGTTGAGCTTTAGACACACAATATTGGGAATTATAAGGCTGGATACCTAGGCAAACGCGTGGTTAATATATAATTATATAAAACACAGAAACCACAGAGTGACAGAGCAATCAAAATAGCATAAAAAATTACCTTGGTTGCTTGAAAATAAACAAATACTCCTGCAGACGTCCGTTCCGCAGCGAGCGCGCTGTCGACTAGTGAGCAAGTCAGGACACGTAAGGCGCGTGCCCCCTCTCTCGCACACAACCACAAGACGCCTAGTAGTGGAGATATTCGGAATGGTACTATTGCCTCGTGTTACTAGTGACCCCGGTCTACCCTATATAATAATTATTTAACACAATGAAAAAAATGTATACTTGTCGAAGGAGCACAGTTATTGTGCTCCTTCGATAAGTATACATTTTTTCCATAATTGGTTCGATTGTATAATAAATAATAGGCAATTTTATTTTATTTCTAAGATTTTCCGATTTTTGAAAATTCTTTCACTATTGTGTAGAAAATAATCCCGAGGCGTTCCCATAGAAATTTTATTCTCGAGGGAGTACTTATTCCGCAAAACTCATAAACAGTGTAAAATTTAAAAAAATTTGACGACCTCGGTGGCTCGTTGCGGGTTCGATTCCCGCCTTGGGACAAATGTTTGTACGATCTACTAATATTTGTTCCGGGTGTTTTGGTCGTTTCTATGTATAATAAAAATTATCTATCTATGTAATGTATTATATTACGTATATCAGTCATTTAGTACCCATACCACAAGCTCTGCTTAGCTTGGGGCTAGATGATGCTGTGTGGATTGTCCAGCATTATTTATTTATTTAAAGGATTTGAAGTCAGTTTTTAGTTTTTTCAAAACGATCAAATTATAAAAATAAGTGTTGGTACCGGGTAGGTCACCGGAATCTTTAAAAAAATTCTTAGAGTATTTTTTTTCTCAATGTAGTTTATGATTAGGGAAAAAAGTAAAAAAAAACGATCAGTTCAGTGAAATTTGTAATACTATCGTTGTTGTAAAATCGTATGGTTTAAACCACTATAACTCTATCTAAAGCTTAAAATTTTCCCATTTTCTTTCCGGAATCAGAAAACTACTATATCGTTTTACATCCGCATCTCTACAAGTCCTGAATAATTCATTGCTACTCCTGATCCTCGCTTAAAATGACAATATGACGGTCAATTCATTGCTCTTTTTAGATGGAACGGTATTTTGTGTTCTAGTTTATCTTTGTTTTATGGTTTTTTGACATTTGAATACCTTATGGACTGGATATTTTTACACAGCATCTTCTAGCCTCGGCGGCCTCAGACGTAGACGTGGGTCGTTTCATTATTTTCAAGAAACGTAACGAAACCAGTGACTTGGTCGGCGTCACCTGTTTCAAAACTAGTGATTTTGTAACCAGTTTCTTTTTATTCTGCTTCTGTGATTGTTTGTATAAATAACGCAACCACCAACGCAGTTACTCACGAAACGAAAATTATTGAAATCACATTAACTGTTTGTTTATATACAGTTTAATCAATAACGTAGTACAAACAAATTAACTTCCCTTCATACTTTATTCAGGCTTAGAACTGACGGCATTAAATGTTATTGCTTTTTATATTAAATATGATTAGTGATAACTATGAAACTATTATTTTAATAAATTTTATAAATTATGTGTATTTAGAATTTAATCTTATTTTATAAACAATTATTGATAAGAATTAATACAGTTTGTTTACATTTGGCTATTACACTTTTTTACATTTTTCAGTTTCATAACTGTCATTTGTTTTTTCACTTTTATTTACACTATACAATAGTTTTGTTTGTCTATATACACTTTTTTAAAGTTTTGCAGTTTTTTTTTCGGTAGCGCGGTGCAAAAGAAATGAAACCCACACGGCAGAGTATAGTAACGCATTACAAAAATCACTACTTGTCATTTGACTCGAAACTAGTTATTCGGTTACATGGCGCGTTGCTAGTTACTGTAACTAGCGACGTGAAATAACGCCCACGTCTACTCAGACGTAAACGTCTCCTTTTTTTTAAAAGTAAAAAAAATCCAAATCCAAAACTCTTTATTTCCATAAATACAAGTGGTTAGCGCTCGGAGAAGTAAAAGCTGAAATAAACTTTTTGAGTTGAAAAAAAAAAAATTTTTTTTCACGGCCCTTAGAGATTAACGTATTTTGGTAAGTGTGCGGGTACTTTAGGTACTCGTGTTATTACCATTAATAGATGCCTTCTTGGCATTTCGGCTTACATTAGTAGAACGCTTAAAGAAGAACGTAAAAAGACTACTGACCCACTCAAATTGGGTTAAAAGTACTACCAACTCAAAAATACTGAATTTAACTCCGTAACCTTTACATATTTGTATGAAATGAATGTTCAAAGAATTCCAATTACGAAACGTACAACCTATATTTGACTTAATTGGTTTACGGAAAACTTGATGGTTTTTGAACTTCTGATTGGTAGGTTTGTATGTCACTGGACACAGAAATAATATCAAAAATATAACTATAGTTAAATGAAGAACGATTACGCATAAAATAATAACAAACTGATCTTGGAGTATTTTATGTCCATAGCTTTGCGTAATTGCAACGTTCAATTTGACGTTCAAGAGCTGTTCGCTATTTTTGTCAGTGTTTTCGTTAGTCTTGTTAAAATCATGAAAGTAAAAAATAAAACGTCAAGACTCGCTCTATAAGGGTAAGGGTAAGGGGTCCGTAAGACCTTGTGTCTTGCCTAATTATCATGATTCTAGGTCAACGGGAAGTAGGTACCCTGTAGGTTTTGGTCCATGGCAAGAAACAAAAATATTTTTTTGGTAAATAAACTACATATTTACGGTTTTTGGATTTTTCCCTTTACTTGTACTATAAGACTTGGCTTCCAACCAAATTTTATGATTCTACGTCAACGGGAAGTACCCTATAGGTTTTGCTCCATGGCGAGCATCAAAAGTATTTTCTTAGTGAATAACTTACAAATTTATGGTTTTCGGATTTTTCCCTTTACTTGTGGTATAAGACCTTGCTCACGAAATTTTAAGATTCTAGATCTTCAGGAAGTACCCTATAGGTTTTGTGTGCATGTGATTCCCTTGGGAATTTTAAAATAATCGGACATAAACGGCTGTAACATTTGAGTGCGTTGACTTAGAAGTTTTATTTATACCTATTGCGGCTTCAAGAGGTTACGGACTTGAGTATTTGACGTTGATTTCAACTCGATACGTCGACGCGTTCCTGAGAAAACGGGGTTGACAGACGGACAGACAGACAGACAGACAGACGGACAACAAAGTGATCCTATGAGGGTCCCTTTTCTCCTTTTGAGGTACGGAACCCTAAAAACAAATTAAATTATAGGTAAAGCTTCTGCCCCCTTCTGTTTGGACGCGCTAATCTCAGATAAAATAGCCTACCTATGTGTTATTGTTATTACAGGTTCAATTAATTTTTTATCGCAGAGAACTTATTGTTTAGGAGAATAATATTTATTTAGCACATAGAAAATTACAATAACGGAATAAAATAGTATTTACCTTTATATCTATTTCTTAAAAATCCCGTCACTACAAAGCAGAGTACCCAGAATGCTGGCAGCATTGCCACGTTGAGTGGCAATGCTAATTCGTTGACCGAATTAGAAGCTAGCATCCCCATCACCTTTGGTTACTGGTTCATAAATATGTTACTACGTTACCTACTAGGTACATACATTTATGTAAAATTCCTTTCTGATTTCTATAATTTGCGTGTGTTAATTAGCGAGGTTTATCATCATCATCAACCTATAATATTAGTGCTGGACATATGCCTCCCCTAATGAGCGCCATAGCGCCCTGTCTTTTGCTAGGTTCATAAGGTACCACAAAATGATCACACGTGGATTCCGTTACATATTCTAAAATACCATTAAACATCAAATTACACTAATATTAAAAATACGATCATTTGGACGGATGTCTGTTATTTCTTCACGCAAAAACTACTGAACGGATCTGAAAAAAATATTTGCTTTCAGAAATCGATTTGAGTCGCACCAAGCAAATTTTGGAAACCCCGATTCTCAACAATTTCCCTAATCGTTAAAAATTGTTATTAGTGTAAAGAGTGAGAAAACTAATGCAAAAAGCAAAGAAATCTAAAAAAAGAAATATCATAGGTACCACAAAAAGTAGGACATGGCCATCAATTATCTATGTGGTCGGTTGTTCCATTTCATTTTCAATCGAACCGCTAGAAAACGTTAATCCCAAATAGGAACTATAACAAAGCGGATTATCTAGAAACTGGATCGTCAAACAACTAGTAGCCATGTTTACATACCTAGCGGCTTTTTGTAAAGCAAACAAAGCGGCTCGGTGGCCTTTGAAAACATTATTCAAGCCCATCAACCCACCGTATCTCATACCCTAGGATTATACTCTTTGCTCATTTAGGGTGAGTTTCACCAGGGATAGGTGCAGATTTGAATCACATCCATACATTTAAGATCATTTTAATGGGTTTGTAATTTTGAAAATCATGCAAGCATTATTAAGGTTTGACCAATTCAAATTGAACAATTCAAGTAAGGAGAATAACTATTTTATTAAGATTTACTTGGTAGAGCTAATACAACGTAGATAGACCTAATGTAGAGTATCCTAAATTAGAAGGTAAGCCTTACGCAGAGGCCCTCATGTAACGCGGGAAAGAGTAAACTGATAGTTTTCAAGGACGATTCAAAAACTAAATTTCTATTTTATTTTGAGTTAATTGGTAATTGGCCTAAATTTATTGCCAACGAGCGTTGTTTTAAAGTTATGTAGAAAATCAGTTCTACATAACTCTAAAAAGATTTTATGAATATCATGTTTAGAAAAGAGTAATTTTAATGAGGTTTCCTATTCAATGTGTGCCAAGTTTTCTAACAGCTTTCAACATAGATACTTTCTACCTGTAGAAATGAAACATTTGACGCTCTTTTGAAACGTAGGACTACCTAAGAACTACTTTTAAGATTCCGTACCCGAAGGGTGAAAACGGGTCCCTATATCTAAGCTTTCGCTGTCCGTCCGTCCGTCTATCAGCAGGTTGTATCTCATGAACCGTAAAAGGTAGACAATTTTCACATTGTGTATTTCTCTCGACGCTATTAGATAATCACACTAATATTATAAATGTGAAAGTTTGGATGGATAGATGGATGTTTGTTACCTCTTCACGCCAAAACTACTGAACGGATCGGGCTGAAATTTTGCACACATGTAATTATAATTCTGGAATCAAACATAGGCAACTTTTTATCCCATACATCAGTTGCCATGGGATAGAAATCACCTCTAAACGTTTCGATTGACACAACGCGTGCGAAGCCGCGGGCATAAAATAGTTATTAATAAATACTTATAAAAGGGGGCTCCCCTTTAATCTATACTATACCACCTTTTGCGGTTCATGAGATACAACATGCTGACAAAGGGACCCTACAAACTACAAGATTTTCAGCAATTTTTGCTCGATCTTAACAATCGCTTGTCTCTCAAACCGTAAAGGTTAGACAGTTAATCATTTTTCATAGAATATGTATTTTTATTGCGGCTATAACAACAAACACTAAAAACAAATAAATTTATTAATTAAGGGGGCCAACCTCCAATAATCACCGAAGTTGAACAACGTCGGGCGCTGCTGTCAGTACTAGAATGGGTAACCGCGTCATCTTTGCTTTTTGCTTTTTTCGATTCTGTTTTTATTGGTTTCTCTTGTTTTTGTTGCGAAAGTAAAATAAAAAGAGTATAAAGTTTTGTACGATGGTACAGAACTCTCTGTGTGCGAGTTGACTCGCCCTTGGCGGGTTTAAAAATCTAAAATTCCAAATATCCATTGATGAAATATTACGGCTATCATATAAGTCATTTTTTTTAATTGTTGTAAGTAATTTATTTCCATGTTTGATCACTTTGATCCAAATTATACACAATTTTCCTAACTTTCGGCAATTTCACAAACTTCAATCGCTTAACGACATGGTAAATTTCCCAACATTAAACTGTAGTTAAGCCCTTATTTATCCAAAAAAATATAATTAAGCTGGTATAATTTAGATTTAGGGCTAGAAATAGATATTATGGGTATTAGTAGAGTTTCTAGGTCAATTGGTCAGCTTCGTGCGTCGTTTATTTTAGCCCCTGTTGAATTTAAAACTCAAAAACTTACACCGCAAAGTCGAAAGTCGAATTAGAGCAAAATAATTAAAGCCCTAAAAATTCTGTAAAACGTAAGGCTCTCGTTATGATGGTGTGACCGGTCACGACAACATAACTAACACGAATGATGATGTGATAACGAACAATTGCTGTTTCGATCGAACTTACACCTAGTTAGTATACCTAGGTGCCCTTAGGTACGATACTAGGTACTAATGTAGCCTATAAGAACTAAGTATGAATTCATAAGTGGTTATATATGCGCAAATGGTGCTTATTCGAATGCGCCGATCCTTACACTGCGTACTAAGTGTACGGCGGCGGGCCCATACATTTTCGAATTACAAAAAAGGCCGCCGCTTCGGTGTCTCGTCATGTTCGCCCACGGAGTATGCAGTGTAAAGGAATCGAATCGAAACAAATGAATTCTGAAGATTTGTTGCACTCACAGTGTATGAGGTTTCATACGATTTCATACAATATATAAGTCGTATAGAATCAAAGGCGGCAAACTGCCAACAAATTTGACAAAAATTATTTGATATGGCCGTTTAGGTAATTTAAAATAACGTCACAACATTATTGCAAAACAAAGTCCCTCACGTCTGTATGTCTGTCTGTCTGAAAGTTATAAACTCAAAGCCAAACAGATTTTCATACAGCTTTATTCTAATTCCGTGGTTTTAACCAATGATTTTTTTTAAATTTTGAATCATGAGAAAGGTTTAAAAAACTAAAGTTCATAAGGGTTTTGTGTAAATCGGCTGAAATACGACGATAATCGATATTTATTTATTTGTTTCTAAATATTAATTTAAACTGCTCTGCTTTTTGTGCGAAACCGGCGCGGCGGCTTGCTAGTTAATTCTAAAATCATCGATTGTTTCGGCTCCTTTGGTGCTTTCGGCTAGTATAGGTATAATACTAGCCATGAATTGAATACCTACCTAACTAATTAAATTGTATCTATCTGTCAAAAAGCCCTCACATTCATAATACATTCATAATAACCTCAGTCATATTACATGAGCGTCTGGTCGAAGCGACGCGTGACCCGAGAGCTGGTGAGTATCTGGTGCAGCGCATCAGCATTGCCATACAGCGGGGCAATGCAGCCAGCGTCTTGGGGACCCGTCCTGGTATGTGTTTCGGATCAGTTGAGCTACCTTTAAATTGTTTGCAACAGTCTGCAGTTAGCTCAACTGTGAGTAAAATTTCTAATTTGTTTCTATTATTTGATTGTAAACTTCAGTATCTTACACCCGATTCATGTCTAAATTAGTTTACCAACGTTCTGGGAGCAAAAGATAACACGCCCAAATGGTCATGTTTGGACTATTCACTTTGATCTATATCCGACTATCCCTTCCCTGTCCCGTTGCCTTTGTTTACTTGAATGTCCAAATTATGATGTGTTGAAATGAATAGCTAAAAGGGTAGGTACCTTAAACGAAATTTATGGCTATGTTGAGAACTCTACATTCGCCTAACATGACAGCAACAAACGTAACTATGTATTTTGATCTGTGGTCAAAAACAAATACATATACTATGGATCAGTTGAGCTACCTCTAGATTTGTTGTAACAGTCTGCAGTTAGCTAAACTGTTTAAATTTTAACTACCAGTTTTTTCAGATTGCCCTATTTTGTGGCGCTTGTCCCAGCTTGACGTGAAAGGTAATGAAACTGTGTGAGCTACTTTTGTCATTTTTATTTATTTTTAATTATTTAATTCTAGACTGTTATTATTGACAGTAATTATAAATTTTATTTGAATTGTATGTAAGTAATTTTTAATTTCAAAGTACCTAGTTCTGTAAATGAATTTATGAATTTAAATGGGTATTTTGTCGTTACGAAATGTATTATTAATTTATACTTAGTAATTTTCTTATTGCGATGTATAAATGTTTATACGCCTATGGTACCAGTGGTGCTGACTTAAATGATTTTATTTTATTTTATTTATTTACCTAAACAACCAACGTGACGTACGTTCTATTAGCGATGAAAAACATGTAAAAATTTGCGTTTGGTTTACTCAGTATTGAACTGAGTAAACCTGAGTGCTCGCTACGAGTGGGTAAGGTATAGTATAGAACATGCTTGTTTACGTACGCTTGTAAATTATGCAGAATTGAAATTAGACCCGAACACGGCAGAATATTGTCGCTAGAGTAACTACAGTGAATTAATTGAATGAACATGTCGGTGTCTTCCCTACCTACCTAACTAAACAATTAGATACTACACATCTAGGTAATAAAGTAGAGTCATAGGTCCAATTTCACCGTTGCAATTGAACGCGTTCATGTTGTATTTGGACGCGTTCAATTGTTTATAATAAAATAAATAAATGACATCGTGGCCGTGAAAGTTTTATTTTGTATAGTGTAGGCAGAGATGCGAAGTTGCTCTTTTTGCTCACCATCGTGGCCAAAAAGAGCAACTTCGCATCTCTGCCTACACTATACAATATAAAACGTTTACAGAGGCATTAAAAATAAGCTTACGATAGGTATGACAAACTGCAAGTTTGATTTTTGAAAATTCCTTCGTTTAACTTAATAAGATAAAATAGGTGGTGGCGCTGATATGGGTCGAGTATGCGCCTTTTACGAGTTCAGCGCATTTTACCGACATAACGTTGGTCGAAACTACGTCGAGTCTTCTTGTCATCCACACCGCAATGCTTGAAAACTAAAGGTTTCTTAACTTATTCTCGTTCTGAAACGGAAGATAATTTGATAGACACTTATAAAACTGACTTCGGACTTCGAAACTTCTCTGAATATTATACTGTTTTCATAAACCTCAGCATAAAACAAAACACGATCGTAGCACAATAGAAACAAATGCAATTATAAATTTCATTCACTCTGAATAATATTTGGTTGGCGACTGTCCATATTCCAGTTAAGTTTTGAATTTTTACTTGTGCTCGCTCGTTTAAATTGTTTGCGGTCCGAAGTGGGAATGACTCAATTAAACGTCTTTTATTTTATGATATTTTTTTAAAAGCTACCGGGATCACATTTAGTTTTTCCTATACTGGAAACTTAGATTTGAGACATCAACGTGGTTAATTGTATGGAAAACAAAAGACAATCGCGTCTCCTTTTCAAAATGTATCTATCCACGTCCAAGTATTCCCTACCTCGTTACTTTAAAATTGATTCTTAAGGCGCATACCCGACCTAAATATACAATAAATGTTAGGTTTCTAAATTTATGGTAGCTATGTGCTGAACCAGTCGAAACTCTGTTTGCATATCAAACTAAATCTGAATACATGAATATGTACACGCAATTGTCATACTGATATAATAAACATAACATTATTCAGAGGGGTAATTCGCCATTCATTATCATAAAATCCATTCATTTACGATACCGAGACAAATATTCGTCAGCATCATCTGCACCCCGACTTCATCACTGCTGGTTATAGGCCTCCAAACTTTTGCTCCAAACTAATATTATTTTGGAGCAAATATAGCAAATGCAACAAAAAAAATAGCGGCTCGCTCTGCTCGCCAATATTATTGGCCGTGGGCGTAGCCATGGGCGTGGACGTGGGCGGCGGGCGGACATGGTGGTGGGCGTGGTAGTGGACGTGGTCGTGGCCGTGGACGAGCACTTTGAGAGTACTACTCTCGAAGTGTTACCCAGCTGGTGCTGGGTCTGTAATATGCATTTTGCGAAGCTATTCTGCTCGTCATGCCGAAAACCCTCGTCAGATCTTACCAAATTTTTATGAGGACAATCAATCTGTCGGATGTATTCGTTACGAATCCTGCCCTTCAGAGAGACTCCGAGCATAGCTCTCTGTCGCAAACAATCATTATAAATTAGTTTAAAATTTGACTTGACTTAACTTAATTTGTAAGAAATAAAAGTTTTCGAATTTATTTTTATCAAGACTACTGTTTATTCCGAAGAAACGCGTCCAAAGTCACGAGCAAAAGCTAGTTCAGAAAGATAACAAGAGACTGAGATAGCCGCATGACAATGCAGGACCATCCTCCTCGACTACAGATTGTCCTATTATGGAAATTCGTTCAAACGTACAGATAAGTGAAGGTTGCATGTAAATTACGAGTTACTTAGTTCGATTTCAGATGAGTTATGGCATTGTAGTGCTACAAACTTAACTGGTTAGTTAACAAACTCTGAACTGTTTTGTTTTAGTTCTACAGAGTTATTGGTAATTCACTGACACTAAGTTAACTGCAGGTTCTACCCACCATTTTATGAACACGTCTGTAAAGACGCCAGGTCTCAATTCTTAAAATTAAAGGAAAGGGAATGATATTAGTATGTCCCTCCATTAAAAAATCGTTCATTAAAGGAGTTTTCTTTGAAACTAAACCTAAAAACGGCTCTGCCCTGAATTATCAGTGGGTGTGTTTGTGTTCGGTTGCCTCTCAGCCAGGCTAATGCCACTTAAATCATCTTGCGTAGCTGTAAAATAAGCCAATGATGATTATGTGGGTTGATTGATGATTTGAATAGGAGTGGGAGATCGGTATTTATTAATTAATTCGGTTTCGGACGTTATTTTGTATGGAAGGCGATTTACAAAAAAATAAGAATCTTCATCATAAGAATCTCAGGTCTTAACCTGGTGTCTTCACTAACGTGTTCGTGATAATGATCAGAACTAAATGTGTTTACGAACTTGACGACTTCTTCAACGATTCTTTTAGCGACGCGCAAATTAAATTATAAGGTACCACATAGTTCATCTGTAGCAGAGTTCTGTGTTCATCTTAAACTCACATAATCACTAGGACCTGAATAATAATAATAATAATAATGCTGGACAATTCACACAGAATTATCTAGCCCCAAGGTAAGCAGAGCTTGTGTTATGGGTACTAGATAACTGATATACATAATACAATACACTACATAGATAGATATTTTTTATTATACATAGAAAACATCCAGAACGCCCTGGACAAATGTCTGCAGATCGTGCAAACATTTGTCCCGAGGCGGGAATCGAACCCGCAACCTCCTGCGTCGCAGGCAGACCTTCGCCCGCTGCGCCACAGAGGTCGTCGAATGTACGAATGCAATAAATAAAATACTGAAATACTGAACCTGCAGTTCACGTAGTGTCAGTGAATAACCAATAACTCTGTATAAACCCAGAAATGAGCTGGAGCGAATGCTAGTTTCAAGGGTGTCGTAAGAGGTAACTAAGGGATATCCACCAGGGGCGGGCCGCAGCGCCCCCTGCACTACAATTCTACCACCGAACTGTGATAACCCAACCCGCATGCCCATCGTGGGGATTATGGGCAATACCCCCTATATAATAAAAGCCAGTAAGGCGCTTATCACGGGGAGGCCTGCGTCAAGTTGTGGACCAATACAGGCTGTTGCGGTTGAAGTTAAGGAATACTAGTTTCATAGATACTTCTATAGGTACTTTAGATTACGAGCGTAGTTCCGTACGAGTGTAATTTTCAAAGGCTGCTCGATCGTATCGTTAATTAAAATCTGCTCAGACATAATCAAAAACGAAACTGTCGAATTAACCAATCACGACTCAGTAACAAATGTAGACGTCGACATAAAATACTCGCACTAAGCACCCTGAACTTTTAATTTGTTGGTACAGTAAAGTAGAACCGTCATGGGTGTGGATTGCAGAGGTGATACAGCGGCACACCAAACACACATAACCGGATAGCAACACAGGGCAACACTAAAGGCGATATCTCACCAAAACACCAGGATTTACCGGCCAGTTCTGGCCACGGACTTGGCCTACAACCTGGCAACCCTGAGTGGATCCTACTACGGCGGGTGGTGGTGTTTATTCTACCACGCGTATCGACCCGCGCGGCAGTAGTGAGCCCGGCGCGCGGCTTGCCACACGTGTCCCTCCTACACCAATCGCAAGTCTAGCCGACAAATCGCTCCACAATAAACTATCACCAGTGCACGAGAACAAAACAAACTATCGTGACATGTGATAAAGTACTGCGGTTGGGCAAGGCTACTGTACGATACGGTAAGCTTAGATGCTAGTTTTATCGATATTGTTATCGGAATCGTAAAGTTTTCTCTGAGAAATGTTACGTCTAAACAAAGCGCAGAATTTGGCCTTGAATTTCTCTGAATCCTTGAGAAATCCACAATGGAAATTTTTTAAATTATAATATCATATTCACTTTTGAAACCTACCGACCATATAACCTCTAAATGATCACATCGTAAATACCCCCAAATTTAATGACACTGTACGTCACCGACGTGTTCAGCTAATATATAGGTTTTCAATGAACACTTGCTTTTTAAAAATAAGCAATAACCTATAAACATAAGGTTTATATTTCAACAATAACAAACGTCTGCGGGGTCTACGCTACGCCGTAGCAATTAGCGTCACACTCAACTCTTTATTTACGTCTACGAATTGTTGTTGGTAACTCCTGGTTTATATCGTTTATTTTAATGGTTATTACCATTAGTTATAACCATAATATTGTTTAAATCATGATGTCTACGTTCAAAAATTTGTTTTTGTCAGCATAATTATTTTTAAACAATTTTTTTCGATTTACGCGGTGATTTTGTATACCTACTGGAGAGTTTTGGATCTTGATACTTTCTACATATCTTTACTAGTAGTACCTAGCGGACACTCATTGTGAATATTTACGGAGATTTGGCCTTAGCTAAATGATTAGTGCTGCAACACTAGACGAGACCAATAAATTCCAAAATGTTTATTCGAAGTTACTACAATGAATGCTGATTGCACAAGTTAGCTCGTACTACATCTGCCAATCCATCACGCAAAGTAACGAGTAGAATCAGATTAGATTGGCTATAATAGCGTTACTTTGAAATCCAGGGCATAACCCAAAATTGAGCTCGTATTGGGTGAATTGTGAGGCCAAATGCATAAAGTTCGTATGATCTGGTTCACCTGCTCTCGCGGGATGCCGGTATATTGTCTTGTTCGATGCCTTTCCGCAGGCAAATACTGCATTACCGTTTTCTGCTTCCGAGGATTTTCGTAATGAACGGATATAAAGCTCAGTATTACCTGAAATAGTTGGAATTTCCAACGTGCAGCCTTCATTAGGTGCAATTCCGCTGATTTGTCGAGTTACCGTGCAATTTTTTAGTACATTTAGAAAAACGAAAACGCATAGGTATTTGGCGGGAATGGTGTTTAACCTCGACTGTGTATTACTAGTAGTTAGCCCCTGACACTGACGTCGTCAGGGAGGTCAGTTATTAATCCATGTGGTAGAGCTCATTCACTTGATTCGGAGATATTGAGTGAGGGGTTTATTTTTTGGCTTATCATATAATTTTTTGTTAGGGGAGGGTATGGTGTCCTAAGCCCGGAAGAAATATGATGGGAAGTATTTTCACAATACACAATTAACTCTTTTTATTGGTTATCTAAATAATAACGAATACTAACTAAATAATCACAATAACAGCTTTGTGGTGCCGGCTAAGAATTTGTACCACCCCAACTTTTTCCCGCGGGTGTCGTATGAGGCGACTAAGGGATATCCACTGGGGGCGGGCTGCGCCCCCTGCAGAACAATTCCACCACCAAACTGCGATCCCCAACCCAGCGTGGGGATTATGGGCACTACCCACCATGAGATAAAAGCCAATAAGGCACTTATCAGGGGGAGGCCTGCATCCAGTATTGGACCAATATAGGCTGTTGAGGAAATAATAACGTTGTGAAGAGGAGCCATAAGAAAATTAAATTTTTGGACCCCATTGTCTCATAAGCCTCTCGACGAATTTAGCCCCCCTAAGTTACCCGTGTATTTCCCCATAAGTCCCATATTTCAACCTATCAAATTTCACGCAAATCGGATCAACGGTTGAACAGTTATGCTCGAAGTGACTATTTTACCATACAGCCAAATCACCCAAGCTGCCAATGAGAACTTAGTTCGCTTCGCCCACTCCGTTCAATTACAAAAAATACTAGTATCCTTAATAATGCTGAGGTTGCCGATAAATGAATTTGAACACAACACAAAAATAAGCAACGAAACAAACTATATTGAACGAATGGGCGATATTACCTATTACCCATTCGTCTTCGAATTGTACATATGACTCTATCGTTGATGGAAATATCGTTATAACCCCGTGTGATTAAGGGAGCAACAACACACGTAAATTACGAAGGCTTGACAGCTTCTTGACAGAATATCATAATCAATCAAACTGTAATAAGAAAAAATATGGTCTTGGTAATGTTGCTAACGTCAGGTATATGGCTCGGTAATGTCACTGCTGGGACTATGGACTCCAGTTTTGCACATTCATACGTCTGGTAGACCAATGGTACCTTGGGGAACTTAAATCATAAAGAGTCATGGTTGTATCCTCTGAAATGGGAAGGGTAGGGTAGAGATGCTGTACGATAAGCGTAAACATGACGTTACTGTAGTTGCAATTTGTGATATGACTTATGACAAGTTCATATAGATTTGGGTACCTATGACGTCACTGACTCTGTGACTTTCGTCGGATGATGTCCTCCTAGCCGAATTTACGAGCTGGCCATTTTACTTCTTGCTTCAAGAGACTAGCTAAATGCCCCCGGGTAGTCCAATGATCCTATCCATCCACGGTTGTCTGGTAGAGATCGCTCTTGAGCGATAAGACCGCCACTTGTCACTTAGTTTTTAAGCTGTTTTGTAGTATTGTTTCTATCTGTAAGTGTGCAATAAAGAATTTTCTATCTATCTATCTATCTAGCTATTTAACAACTGTGCTTTACTCGAACGTATACAATTTGGAATTTTTTTCAATCTAAAACAAAAATTGCTAAAACGAAACAGAAATAACTCAAAACTCTTTTATGACAACAGTAGACCACATTTCATGTTACCGAGCGTAATCTATGAAATGTTGGTTTACGTGTTTACATTTTACAAAAATTTATCTCAATTCTGCCAAAACAGGTTACAGATTCTGCCTACAGTTATTTGTGTTCTATTTATGATATTTACTTTAAAATTTCGGAATTTTAATGTCTTATCATTTGTCTGCTCATGAGTATAGTACATAATTATGTTTTACCATTTTCCCGCACTTTGAAACAGTTATACTGTCAAATTTCCGCTGTTTATGAACAGATAATAACGATCCCTATAAATATCTAATAATAATAATGATGCTGGACAATCCACACAGTATCATCTCGCTCCAAACTGAGCAGAGCTTGTGTTATGGGTACTAGATACTTAATACAGTACATTACATTGATAGATATTTTTTGACGTGACAACGTCTTATAATTCGATAGAGCCGGCTGCACGCACGAAAAAACATGACGTCATGCGGCGTTACCTCGTCATGCGGCGTTACCTCGTCATGCGGCGTTACCTCGCTCTGAGGCGTTCCATGTAAGGCTTGAAGTGCAAGCGAGAGCGCTCGACATCCGTCTCTCTCCTACTTGAGTGAGCGATGCGTCTGCGTTGTCACGTTCAACTATCGTCAGTAAACCGACTTTACAGACTACCAATTTTTAGGGTTTCGAAGATCGGTTTCGAAACCCTTATGGTCTCGCTTTGTCTGTCCTTTTTTCCCTCCTTAATAACTCAGCAACTACAGCAGCTATCAACTTGAAATTTAAAATAATAATACATTTCGTGCGCCTGTACAGATTTTAAGAAAAAAAAATGAAAAAAAATGAAAAATGAAAATGAACATTTTTCATACAAATTGAGATGTCAAAATTTTAAAAGAGACCTACAGAGTCAAGTGGGGTATCAAATGAAAGGTATTAGTTTGTACATTTCAAAATAGTTTTTGAAATTTTTGTAGGTTTCATACTTTTTGAAATATTTTGAAAATAGTCGAAAAAATACCCATTCCCCCCCCCCCCTATCTCCGAAGTTTGCAGAGCGATTTATTCAAAATGTATGGAGCGTTTGTAGATACAGATCTATATTTTACAGGAAAAATATAGAAAAGTCTGTAAATTGAACCGATTTTGAAAAATGGTCAAAAAGAGGGGGGATAATTTTCAAAAAGGGGGGTTACCCCATTGAGTGGGGTATCATATGAAAGATATTGGTTTGTACATTTCAAAACAGTTTTTAAAATTTCTGTTGGTTTCATACTTTTTGAAATAATTTGAAAATAGTCGAAAAAATACCCGCTCCCCCCCCCCCCTATCTCCGAAGTTTGCAGAGCGATCCATTTAAAATGTATGGAGCGTTTGTACATATAGATCTATATTTTACAGGAAAAATATAGAGAAGTCTGAAAAACGAACACTTTTTGAAAAATGGTAAAAAAAGGGGGGAATTATTTTCAAAAGGGGAGGCTACCCTACCGAGTGGGATATCATATGAAAGGTATTGGTTTGTGCATTTAAAAACAGTTTTTACAATTTCTGTAGGTTTCATACTTTTTGAAATATTTTGAAAATAGTCGAAAAAATACCCATTCCCCCCCCCCCTTATCTCCGAAGTTTGCAGAGCGATCCATTCAAAATGTATGGAGCGTTTGTAGATATAGATCTATATTTTACAGGAAAAATATAGAGAAGTCTGAAAAACGAACACTTTTTGAAAAATGGTCAAAAAAGGGGGGGATAATTTTCAAAAGGGGGGGCTACCCCACTGAGTGGGGTGTCATATGAAAGGTATTGATTTGTACATTTTTAAACCGTTTTTCAAATTTCTGTAGGTTACATACTTTTTGAAATATATTGAAAAAAGTCGAAATTTTACCCGTTCCCCCCTCTCTATCTCCGAAGTTTGCAGAGCGATCCATTCAAAATGTATTGAGCGTTTGTAGATATAGATCTATATTTTAGAGGAAAAATATAGAAAAGTCTGTAAAATGGACCCTTTTCGAAAAATGGTCAAAAAGAGGGGGGATAATTTTCAAAAATGGGGGTTACCCCAATGAGTAGGGTATCATATGAAAGGTATCGGTTTGTACATTTCAAAACAGTTTTTGAAATTTCTGCTGGTTCAATACTTTTCGAAATATCTTGAAAAAAGTCGAAAAGTTTACCGCTACACCCTATCACCGAAGCATGCAGAGAGATCCATCTGAAATGTAGGTTGGTGGTACCTACTAGTTTTAGGTCTTCATTAAATTTCGGAGTTTCTAACCGGTACCTTAAGTACATACCTACTTGTTCACAAACGTTCGAAACCCTCGGCGCGCGAGTTACACCCGCACTTGACGGGTCTTGTTTTTATTATCATGGAAAATTGGAAATATTTGCAGATCGTACAAACATATGTCCCAAGGCGGGAATAGAACCCGCAATCTCCTGCGTCGCAGGCGGACCTTTGCCCACACATCGGTCGTCGTTTTGCTGGAAAAGTATAAAACATCGGCATAGATTATTTTATGTTACCTCTGGGTAACAATAAAGGCTTAGATAGGTGGACACAGATATCCACACATGTAAAGTCAATGTTTGTGAATCATTGTAAGAAATTAATTACCTAAGCAAGTCTCTCTAGATATAGTAAGTAATGGTGAACGTTTGCATGTAGCAGGGTAAACAAAAGAAACTAGTGTGTAACCTTTGTTTGTAAATTCTGTATCAATTTTTCTTATAGATAATCTCAGAGGCTCGTTGTAAGTTTTAAGTTCCTAGTGTAAACAGACAACTCACACGTCAACCTAAACAAAATCGCAAATGACGTGACGTGAGCTGGGCGCTGCCCATAAAGCTAAGCCGTGGCCGACGTGGTTGACAAACGTGGTCACTGCACTGCAGGAACCTTGGTTTCCAAATTGAACTGTCAATCGTTTATCTTTCTACCACAATCTACATATGTTCAATATTTGTAAACTCAATGCTAGTGAGGAGTGATAAAATTCATTCATTTTACTGTTTACCTTCGTGATTTATTGAGGGTGAAAGTAGGTAAAAGAACTCGAGCAGCATACTGATACAATTCTGTCTTTTAGTTCCCAAAATACAACCTTTGCTTAGCTTGTGGCTAGATGATGCTGCATGCATTATCCAGCATTATTATTACTAGTAGTTCTACGAACAGTAGACGTCGCGCGTCGCGAACACTAACTTTTTTCAACAATTAATTTATTTATTAATGCACTAAAGTAATTTGAAACGGGATATTTTGGTAGGTAGGTTCGGTAGGTATATTTTGAAAATAGTCGAAATGGTTACCCTTTCAACCATGTTTTTCGGCGGTGACTCCTTGCAAATCGCCATGCCAGTATGAAAGCATCTTATGTATCACGGAGCAAAAGTGCTTACTTTTACTTATCAGAATAAGCACCAGCATAGGTAGGCACCAGCCTTCCTATAATGGTGCTAATCTTATCATAAGTATTGTAGGTAAGTACCTAATTTCTATATAATTATCGGTGCCTCTTACTTTTTGACGCGCTGTAAGATAAATCCTATGGGTAGGTAGGTAGTGTATCTACACTTTACCTACCTAAGTAGATACCCAGGTAGGTATATCCAAAAATCAGAAAAACCCTTATAAGTAGGTAGGTACCTAAATATTGGTTTACGCTAGTGTGGTGTGCATTGAATTTTTGAACGAAATGTTGCACAAACACATCAACCATTATACCAATTGTCCATACAAAGTACCTAAGTTACGTTCCTCAGCAAAGCTCGAAATTCTGTACCTAGGTATCAATAGATGGCGTTGATCCATCAGCGCAAAGTTGTTGTTATTATTTAACCGACGACGACGGTGTATGCGGCCGCGCTATTTCATATAACTCTCGAAGTGTTACAAAGATGTTCTAATAGGTGGCGCTGTACTGTAAATGCTCTCTTGCATATTACTGCATTTTGCGGAGCTATTCTGCTCGTCATGCCGAAAATCCTCATCCGATCTTTACCAAATTTTTATAAGAACAGTTTAAAGTTATTACCTTTCAATTAAAAATACAATCATCAAAAACAGATCTCTTATAGCGGAGATATTCCAAATCCGCCTTTTTGCCTTATTGTGGAAGAAGTACGCCTTTAATCAAAAAATCCCGACGACAATAAAATTCTATAAAATCATAGAATCTGTACACAAAGTTTCGTACCGATCGGTTGTAAAATACGACCTGTAGAGGAGTACGGACATACTGACAAAAACGCTATTTTGGCCAGACCTGAAACGAAGACTTTCGTTCAATTCTTTCACGACGTCAACTATTTTGGCCAGACCTGAAACGAAGACTTTCGTTCAATTCTTTCACGACGTCAATTATTTAAAACTAGTCGTAATACTAAGAAATTAGTAAAGACCGCCAATCCTAAGATCATAAAGGAGATGTATTGAAAATTATGAAATATACTACAATCTAAAACCCTGTTTAAAGATTGAAATACTTACATAGTATTTAATATTATTAGGCTCAGATTTTGTAAGAAATCTCAAGTGTACATCATCTAATGAACCTCGTATCTATGAAAGAAGAATGAATGACATATCTCGTAGGTACATATTATATAATCGTGGATAGGAACTTGACACTGCACTGTACGCCACGGCTATCGAAATCTTATACAAGAGGTACCTATTATACAATCGTGGATAGGAACTGGACACTGCACTCTACGCCACGGCTATCGAAATCTTATACAAGAGGTACCTATTATACAATCGTGGATAGGAACTGGACACTGCACAGTACGCCACGGAAATCGAAATCTCGTAAAAGAAGTTGTTAGTACCTCACGTGATAGTGAACTTTGTGTCTACCGACAGAAGGCTGATATTCCTATTCGTGGGTAAATGCACAGCGGGCACGGGTGCGGGCGACCTTGGGCACGCAGTTAACTGCATTAATCATGGGCAGGGCCACATTCAGCCCTTTATTTAATTAGCAACGGCCGAGCCTGGTCTGTTTCACTCAAACTTTGGGGAAAACTTTAGATGGTACTTACTGGGTTGTCATTACGCATTTTGTAGGAAAACTAAGCTAGGTTTTGAATCTAGAGTAGGACGTAGGAGACAATATAAACTCTAGTGTATGGGGACAGGGAACCTATAATATTTAACAAGGATACTGGGAAAGGAAATAACGTTATAAAAATCTTTAGTGACTTAGGTTTATTTATCGTTTTCTTGTTTTTGTCTATTAGGTATCTATCACACAGTTTCGATAGAGAAAACTTTAGATAGTACTTACTGGGTTGTCATTCAGCATTTTGTAGGAAAAATAGGCTAGGTTTTGAATCTAGAGTAGGACGTATGAGACAACCAAAACTCTAGTGTATGGGGACAGGGTACCTGTTAATATTTAACAAGGTTACTGGGAAATAAATAACCTACACCTTATAAAAATCTTTAGTGACCTAGGTATAATATCGTTTTTTTGTTTTTGTATTATGTACCTAACACAATATCACATCGTAACTCGATAGCAAGCTGTTATTAGAGGCTCATAGCTTTTATACCCACCACCTGGTTAAAATAAGTATTCTGTCCCTATTTATATTTATTCTGCGTCCTCTACTGTCCGTATTTTTGCTGCTTCAGTTTTAAAACTGGATGAGTCCGTAATTGGACGCATGTTTCACTGTTAATGTTTTAACTTTTCGGTCATTTGCGTGTCGTTTAAACACGTGGGTGATTTTTGTACCAAAATTTTTAGGGCATTACCCCGGAAACTGTATCACACAAATTTTGTATATGTTGTTTGGATGGATAATTATTAAGTATCTGTTGTCTCTTCTCTCAGATCGAGCTGAAATTTAGTTCTCTAGTTCTCTAGTCTTTAGCAGAATACTAGCGCTACCGCATGGCGACATGCTGTAGGATTATGGTGAGCTATGGGCCATTTCTCCATGAAATGTTTAGTTGAATATAATATTCATAGTATTACTTCAAAATAATCATGTATTATTCTGTTATATGTAATTGTTTCATCTTTTCCGCTTAGCTTGCGGCTGGATAATGTTGTGTGAATTGACTTGCATTATTTATTTATTAATATTGAAATGTGGTGGCATGTCGATAAAGTATTTTCATTCATTCATTCTTATCCTGGAATAGCATTATGGCTAATTTTTAACAAATTAAAAAGTATTTCACCAACCAAACTGTTTTGTAATTACTTCTAGTACGAAATAAGTCAATTGTAAGAGATTATTATATATATTTTAATGAGCAACTGATTGGGTTATGAGTCTGCATCTGTGTTGTGTACAAATTTGTATTCAAACGTTTCATTCAAATTAAGAAAAACTCTATCGAAAATTATTGAATGAAATACCTACCCTCAGGTAAATTGGCAAAAACCCACAACAGAACCTACCAACGGCCATTAGGCTCCAATTATATGTACCTTCAGACGGTGCCCCGGATCGACAGAAGGTCAAATCGAGCGCGAAATCTACGGCGATTTCTAATTTCTGGGTCAAAAAGCGTATAATACTGGCTATTCGGAAAAATAATTGAGTATTTTGACTCTATCATAATACAATTATTAGGACTGTAGGTCGGTATTATACATTCGTTGGCACCTTAGAGTTTGGGTAAGCACTCTATTCACACTGTAGACTGGCTACTAGCCAAAATACGTTAAAATTGATCATCATTAGAATTATGAATAATAACTCTACCCTATGCAGTTTCTGCAATAAATTATTACTACCCGAATACCAACGGAGGAGGGTTATTTTCAGCTGTAATTTGAACAAACAGTTAATACCACAATAAACTCGTCTACTAAAATAAACCTTGCAGATTTTAATAGTTTCGAATAACGAAGATAAAACAATTCCACAGACCCGTGGAATGTAATCAGAGGTATAATAAAGTAGTCATGGAAGCGACTGAAGTCGATGAACCGTGTCTCGTCTCGTCTAAATACCACGGTGGCGTGACGCCTTGCCGCACGAGCTTCCAAATTGATAGGTAAACCTTCGGCTTGCAGAATTTCACGTGAAGACGCGAGATTTTGTTTACCGCGTGTCACAACTATGAAGTTACTCGGCTAAATTATTAGCGCATCCACATTATTGAGCCACAGCGAGTCTTTTGTAGAGACAGGCTGTCAAATGAAAGAAAACAAAAGAAGTTTTTGATAACTCGGTCACCTTTAGAAACAAACTAAAACAGCTCTTTAAGGTACCCGACCCAAATCAGCGCCACCACCAAATTTTAGCCCTCCACGCAAAAAGAGAGGGGTGTTATAAGTTTAACGTGTCTGTCTGTGTATCTGTGTATCAGTCTGTGGTATCGTAGCTCCCAAATGGATGAACCGATTTTCGTTTAGTTTTTTTGAGTCATAGATAATTTTATCCCAAGTGTTCTTAGCTATGTTTCATGAAAATCTGTCGGGGGTTTTTTAAATTTTTAAATTTTGTTCTTGTATCTTGGAATTTTCAAAAATCGAACTAGCAGTTTGTGATACCTCTCATAAGCTTATTTTTAATGCCTTTGTAAGAGTTTTATTTTGTATAGTGTAGGCAGAGATGCGAAATTGCTCTTTTTGCTCACCATCGTGGCCAAAAAGAGCAACTTCGCATCTCTGCCTAAAATAGGTGGTGGCGCTGATTTGGGTCTGGTATGCGCCTTAATTAAACTAATCTGTGCTTTTACTTACTGATATTCAATAAATTATTTTATAACAATAGAATATATGACAGAGCACTAGAAACAATAGGAAAGTAAAAATGATTTATTATTTATCGAAGCACTTGCATGCGACATTCTTTATTCATTCCCGGTTATTCCCCTGCGACTTATTCAATACTCGTCCCTGAGCATCGAATAAAATCTCACTTTCGTCGCGTTTTTATAAATCATACTTCTATCGGCTTCCATAAATCATTTTACTATTTCTCCAATTTCGTCGAACCTTTCAATATGCAGTGAATTTCTTTTTACAAAAAGTTGAGAACTTCTGGCTTTGTGTGAGTATCACACATACCTACTAGTAGGGTTCCTGCCTACTTATTGAAGACGGTTCCGTACTTAGGGATAAACCATGGGTGCAACACCCTTGGGGTATGTAACCCTCAAACAGGCTAAATCTCTTTTGATAAAACGCAGGGAGCAAAGAAAAACTTATTTTAATGAAATGAACGAAATAAGTACCTACCGATTAAATAATTAACCTATTCAGGTGTATTATTTAGCAAAATAGAACTATCATATATTCAAGAAGGATAATTAAAAGCGTTAAATTGTAAAATCCCCTTTAAACAGGTTAACAAAACACGCTGAAAGCAATGAAAACGAACGGATCAAGTTCTCAAAGAGAATGTGTTATCTCCACTCATTCAAACTAATGCGTTCTGAATAGTCCCGCCGCTACGAATACCTAACTTTATAATCTTAATCGAACTTTCAAAGCAAAACTACGATTTCTTAACTCAAGTAAAACAGTTTTTCCTTTTTGAGTGGATCGGAGCTACCGATATTATTCCAATCTGCGAGTTTCTATGCGAGATTAATGAGTTATAGAATGATTTTCGTGAAAGCTTTATATTGATTTTTCAAATTCCAAACGAAGGAATCTTAAGAGAAATTCTAGTTATAAAACAATAGTGCTTTTCCATTTAATAAAATATATGGAAAAATAAATGTCACAGATGATTCCAAAATGAGCGGTCAGCCCTGTTATTGGTTAACAAGTTCGTTTTACTCAGTTCTGCCTCTGTAGTGTAGGTACATCAAACTCAGTGTTCCCTTTCCCTAATTTTTACGGCTACTTAACTACAGCTTCCTCAGCAAAAAACGTGACGGGGAAATTGTTTTCTTTTCACCTTATTGAAATTCACTCGTAAAGGAGTTGAGCGGAGTAGGGACTTTTTAAAGAAAAGGCATATTTTTCTCTAAGAACTCTTATCGTCCCTGTAATTCTGTGCGTTGTTTTATTTTATTTGCTGCTTTAAAATTAAGATTTTATTGTGATTATTAATGTCTTTATCGAAACTAAATCTGTTAAAGTCAGTCACAGCAAATCCTAACCATTAAAAATCATGCTGTGACGGGACATGACAAGATTAAAGTCAACTTCTTTCTTTGTCATAAACATGTGTAGCGTTTTGTTATTTGGATAAAGTGCATTGATGTATTAGAGTTTTTCGTTACCAAAGTAGGTACTTAAGTAACGAAGTAGCGAACGAGGTAAATTGGTAAGTGCATTTAGACACAGTTACTTACCTATTTTTTACTTCTAAAACACAAATTACCTATTTACTACAAATTTACGGTTTGCGGATTTTTTCCTTTACTTGTGCTATAAGACCTATAGTGCACGCTCGTCATCCAAATGCAATAATAGCAAAAACTAGCCCTAAGTTTTCATTTATGTGAATTTTTGTAATTAATATGAGAATGAAGTTTCTTAAACCATAATTCGTGCATTGTTATTCCACTGAGAATAAAATCACGTATCGCGCTAAAGAAATTAGGGCGCTCAGTTCTGCCTAAACCTACCCACGCCTATAAAATAGGGTTAATTATAATTTTATATGGGCTCAATTAGGTACCCATTTTGTATTTAGAAAGAAAGAAAGAAAATACATTTATTTGGACTATGCATAACACAACACATTACAATTATATATACATACAATGAGCATACAGGATAATATCGAAAGGAAACAGCAAAATAAGAGAAAAACAGATACAAATTAGTGGTAGTGTTAAGTACATAGGCCAAAAAGGTCCCTGTCTCAGCATTATGCCGCTACAAGCCGAAGCTAGTAGCGGCGCTGGTTTTCAGACAGGTCCTAGTGTGGCCACCGTGGTATTTCGATGCCTTGTATCGTTTGAGCCCTTAGTTAGGTATCGGAGAAGGCGACTCATGTATCTATTTCTTGCTGTTCAGTAGCTATCATCGATGTGCTCAATTTATCATGATCGTTTATAAATACATATACTCATAGTTTGTATAAGGAAGAAATGTGACATTAATATTGTAGACACGAGAAAGTCCTTCCTTTCATTAATTATTTTTATGAAGTTGTAAGGAAAAATATTTCCTGTTTCTAAATAAGATACGAACGTTGTTGCATGTTGTCATAAAATACAGGTACGATAACGTCCGAAATTATAGTCTGTTTCTGAGCTTCTTGTTTGAAATTTTGGACTTTAAGTACGTTCGTAGTCGGCCAGTGTCCAAATCCCGGAGTGTAAATTATAAATCAACCACGAAAGGGAAGGTTAAGAGTAGTACACGGCCCGCCACAATTGAGAAGGTCAAGGTTATGAATAAACATGTAGCTCTTACATTGGCTTTTTTTCATGGTTTCGAATTACCCACGCGAAATTAAAAAAATCTATTTGGTCAAGGCTGCTTTCAATGGACGCCATAAAGTTCCGAAAATCTTGCTTTTTCCGCATTATTAAGAGACCTACTTATAGATAAACAACAATAAACAAAGGATGAGTGGGGAAATCTAATTAAAAGCCGGATAAACAAAATAACAATTATGCAAAATGTCGAAAACATCAGAAGCTTTTTCATTTCAATTAAAAACACCCACAGCGAAAGTTAAGAAAATAAAATTTAATGTTTATAAAGCAAACTTTTTCAATTTACTGCGACACTCGCGTTAAAACAGAACGCGGTCTCCAAACATAATATTCAAACAAAACAGGAAATTCAATTTGTTCAATTTCCCTGACTCTAAACACAAAAACCGCCCTTGGGAAAAAAACCAGTTCAAGAAAAACATTAGAAATACACGATAGAAACAACACATTTCCTCCATACGACGGAATCCGATTATCTTCTGTCTCTCACGCATCCTATTTCTATATGGTAAATCGCATGAATATTTAGGAGTAGCACTAACAATGGGAAATGGAATGATAGTTGAGATCTCACGTAATCTTCTATGGTTTCTTGGAAACTTGAAACCTCAAAGGAGTTTTCGTAACGTAATCCTTTGTTCACAAGACTTAGCGGGTTAAATGAATTGAAAGATGTTTATTTACCGAATTAAAAGATGTATATTTTACGAACCAAACTTGAACTATAAATAAATAATGAAACGTTAGGTGATTAAAATTTTGTGCAAAGAGCAGTAGTAGCAGAGCGCAAGGCTGGTTTTTAGCGGACACCAGAATAATCGTGTCACGTCACGACCCTCTAGGGTTTTTTTTTATTTATCCTGAGGGAAATGCGCTCGCATATCGCACTGCCACGGGGAGACAGTACGATGATGTGAGACTCTAACACCACTAAAACCCTCAGGGTGCTTCCGCCTCTGCCGCTTGTGGTAGGAACGTGGGGACGCTTACACTCATCCACGAACCCACCGCGGCTGCCCGATATCAACGCAAAGAGTGCCCCTGACGCACGTGGCAGCCTCAGTGTGCAGAGGTTCGAATTGAACAGCTCGTTGAACAGGCTGAGGTTGAACAGCGAACGTGTTAACCTTCGTACTATTCATCAAAACTTGCATTTATATGTTTCTTGCTTTAAGATCTCCTAAATGATTGAAAACTACCAGAATGTTCTGTGAGCTAAATACAATAAAATATTAAAATTAGTGAAATGAAGTGAACTAAAATTTGAAATGTCAGTGTCAATAATGAACCGTGTCAAAAAACAAAAAAAAAACATTGTTTGTGATGAATTTTTGAAGCGATACCTGACAGTACGTACGCTACTTTTTTCAAAGAGAATTGTAAAATAACTTGGGAGGTTAATTTATTCAAATGATCACCGTAATTTTTGTACTCCCCTATTGATTCTCATCAAAGTTTGTTCTCTGTTTATGATGGTCTTGTGCTTACAGTAGCTACTATGAGCGTTGTGCCGTGAACTAAATTTGGTAGCGTTTTATAACTTCCGCGTATTATGGTAATGAGGGCAAACCTTTGGATCAGGCAACACAGGTGTATAGTTTTCAGCTTGAATATAGAACTTTGACCTTCACCTGTGCACAGTTTTGAGCCCTATCTCTAAAGATATAATGATCCGTTTTATATGATCGTTCTTAACCGAAGCTGCAGGGGTCGATAAATATAGTTTCTGTTTACTCTACCAACAATAAATTATGATGTTCTTGCCCACTCGCACGTTTTAAGGCTGTACCCTCATCAAGGATATTTTATAGCTGCGTCGAGCTGTGAGGATGCCAAATAGAGGCGAGAACATAAATGACTCATGTCTGCTTCTAGATATTAAAATTCAAGTAGGTTTCATGTTCCATGTTCATTTTAGGTATAAGATGGTGGTCTATGCTGATCTGAAATGATGTGGGAAAATGTGCTGTTTAGAAGGGCGAGTCTAATTGACGTTAATAGCTAGATGTGGTTGTGACGTCTCCTGTATGGAATTTGCGTAGTTCCATGTCGGCACGATAGAGACGCTGTACCAAATTGTATGGAAAAAAAATTGGTTGTCTGTAAAGTCGGTTTACTGACGATAGTTGAACGTGACAACGCAGACGCATCGCTCACTCAAGTAGGAGAGAGACGGATGTCGAGCGCTCTCGCTTGCACTTCAAGCCTTACATGGAACGCCTCAGAGCGAGGTAACGCCGCATGACAAGGTAACGCCGCATGACGTCATGTTTTTTCGTGCGTGCAGCCGGCTCTATCGAATTGTTGTCACGTCAAAAAGAGACGTCACGACTAGTAACTAACGTCAAATCACCCACCCCTCTGAAATTTTAATGGAACAGAGAGTTCTTGTTCAATGTGAACCAAAGGATAATTGAAGAAAAAATCTCGAAAACATTAAAGGCACGCCACCTCAATAAGAACAAGGCCTTATCTTCCGGAACTTGTCACAAATTGCCTGATTACGCCGTAAGTGCGGAAATAAAACACCCATTCCACTGAACCGGCGGGTTGACAGTACGCTGAAGTTTCATTTCAACTTAGGTACTGTAGTATACCTACCAACTTCATAGCGAAATCGTAAAATGAAGTTTATCACCCTGATTTTAATTTTATTGCGACTCGGATACAAGCAATTTGAATGCAAATAAAAATCCAACGACTGTCAGCTATGAAAACCCAGTTTCTCCCATTAAAATTGAGCTTATCCACACCTACCGGAGGGTTTAATATCCACAGATTCGTCGATAGTGTCGACACCTACGTTTGAGTGAAATTCTATTTCTTGTGTATTGTACAAAGGTGGGTGCTCAATAGAGATACAACGGCCGACCTTTCGGGCCCTTCCATTCAGTGAGCACTTGGCCTTTCCTCCACAAAGCCGGATCTCAAGTCTGGAGCTGTCACAAGGTTGCTTTGTAGGTGTCTTTTGTTGGTACTTTCATAATAGTTTAAGGCGTTCAATAAAGCTTCAAACATATTTTGTTATCACGAAACATTAATTTAATCTGAAGGACCGACTTGACTTTTTTGTTGATGGCACTGAAATATTTAGGTAAAACATCAAAATATCTGGCTGCCATAATTATTAGCTGACAGCTCCACTTGAAGAAAACAATGAAAGACCCCAAAAATTCAACATCGCATGAGAAAATTGCAACAGGGGTTAAAGATATGAGTGGTTCCATAAATTCCATTTGTCTAACGTTTTCATTATTCCTGATGCAAAAGCTTTGTCATACAGTAGTCAGTGCCATCATCGTAACAACAAAGATGACTTTATATTGCCTCTTTTTATTGTCCGTTCTTAGGGCGCCGTGAGCATTATCCTAAAAGGCGGAAATCTATCCAGCTACCAAGTACCAAGTCGTCAAACGTCTGGTCTAAAAAGCTCATAAAAAGGCAGTACCTACCCGGCGTGAGAGAGCTTTTAATGAACCGTCACTGAAATGTGATTACTCTACGCTGTTTGCTCGAGATTTAAGATAAGTCTGCTTTGAACAAAACGAGGTGATCCTTGGTTCTAAGGATAAAGACCTTACAGACACCAAAGCCTTAGGTGGACGGGCTGTGCATTGAGCGTATTCCAAGCGTATGCAACTTGCAACTTTGCAAGGTAGTGTTTTGAGATAACCAATTATAGTACAGTGGTTCTATCTCACGAAGTCCGTTGGGCTATGTATGTCATAGTGAATGCATGTACACATTGTTTTAGTGTGCGTAAGCTCAGAAGCAATCAGTCTCGCCCGAGACGCGGTCCGGGTCACTAGTGCTCATTGTATTCACGTAAGATTTTGGTAGCGAGTACCGTCAGCATGACAAATAAGCGCAAAATCACTAATACAACCAGGGCTAAACAGACTATGTGAGCTAGAACAACTATAACAACTTGGCATTTTTTTAAAGGAAACTGACGGGAATGGATCCAATCCGAATTCATTGCTGACTGCGGAATAAAATAATCAAGAGAATCCCAATACAAACAGAATGCTGTTCGGACATGCGAACGTATACTTCGTGTCCCGGGAAAATAATGATAAACGTAGAAGCTAAGCTTGCTCTGATTCGGTACCATGACTGCACCCCGGAACACAAATACTTACCTCACGGTGATTCTTACAAATGTTCCGTAAGAAAATTATAAGATTTTTAATAATAGAGCTTCCATTTTAGTAAAAACGGAAACCTTTTCTTGCTCCCGCAAAATGCTTTTAAGAGTAAGCGCTTGGGATTAAAGAATTTCTTAGAGAATGTAATGGCTCGATAAACGTAAGAACCTAAAGGGAAACACTTGGAAATGCTTTATGGGTTGTTTGGGTACAGAAATGCTATTGAACTTCATCTGCTTTGTACCCAATATTCGAAAGTAGTACCTTCCTACACTAGAAGCAAATCGTTTACCCGTGACCGTCTGGTGGAGAATTTGAAGCATTTTTATGCTATTTTATATGGTGCAATTTTAACGGCATTCAGTCAGGGAAAATTGCTTTAAATATGTAGTAGCACGGCACCGCGAAAAAACTAATTCACTGCATAAAACTCAAACACCTTCTAAATACCATCACATGTATTAAAAGGTCAACAAAAAAAATGCTACAATACGTGCCTAGAAACGAATAACCTTTGACAAACGAAAAAAAACATCAAACAGTGTAATTATAAGTACAATGGAGAACAATTATTTGGATTGGTGGAAAGCTTTCCATTGGGAGACTGTAGCCACAGAATCGCTATATATATACTTGTACTATACTCAAAATAGTCTGCAGTTAGCTCAATTGTTTCTATTGTAATACTCTTTCTAATTTATTTCTATTATTTGATTTTAATTTTCTTTGTCTAACATTATTTATTCTATTATTATTAGATGTTAAAAGGGAGTGAGACCTATATTCCTTAGGGACTTTATGGAAACGCAATGTTTTGTCGACACTACACCACCGGCTGCAACCACAGAGTAGAGAGAAATCCATCTATCATTTATAGGTAAAACAAAAATCTTGTAGCCGCAAACGAATTTCATTTGTGGATAAAACGCGCGGCTCCAGTAAAAATTCAGGGTTACTTTACGCTGCGCTCTAAAAGCCTGTTTTATGATTGCTCGTAAAAAAGGAGCCTACGGGAGCCAATTTTGTTCTTTAATTAGGGCAACGCTTGTTTTACACGGATTGTGTAGATATCCCAGGGTCTTACTACACTACACTCTATACCGTACACATCTGATACGATGCGGATATGAATCTACGATTATTCGGTAGTTTTTATGGTCCCACTGTTAACCAACAGGACCCTCTTAGCTGACCTACGTTGTCTGTCTGTTAATCTGTCCGACCCCTCAGGTCTGAGGCAGTACGTACCTATAGCATGCGAAATGACGATCTCTGTGGCGCAGCGGGCGAATGTCTGCCTGCGACGCAGGAGGTTGCGGGTTCGATTCCCACCTCGGGACAAATGTTTGTACGATCTGCAGACATTTGTTCAGGGCGTTCTGGATGTTTTCTATGTATAATAAAAAATATCTATCTAAGTAGTGTATTGTATTAAGTATATCAGTTATCTAATACCCATAACACAAGCTCTGCTTAGCTTGGGGCTAGATAATGCTGTGTGAATTGTCCAGCATTATTTTTTTATTATTATTAAATATTAATCAAATTGACTTAATAAATAAATAATGCTGGATAATTCACACAGCGTTATCTAGCCCCAAGCTAAGCAGAGCTTGTGTTATGGGTACTAGATAACTGATATACTACATAGATAGATATTTTTTATTATACATAGAAACTACCAGATCACCCGGAACAAATATCTGCAGTTAGTACAAACATTTGTCCTGAGGCGGGAATCGAACCCGCAACCTCCTGCGTCGCAGGCAGACCGCCCGCCGCACTACAGAGGTCAATACTTTGGTGTATAGTGGTATGAAGCCATGGTGCTCATTTCCAACTTGACCTGTTTTTAACATACTGAACTCCATTCCTGAAACAAATCTTACGTAACTTAAGCCAAATTTATAATTCGAATTCGTGTATTTTCTCTACGCCGCAGCCGACTGTACACAGCGAAAAAAGCGAGATCGTCGTGAAGGGAATTCAGGCGCGGTCGCCTTTACAAGAATCAACATTACGGGAATCGACGTGCAAGGAACAATTCACTTCTGTACTCGTCTGTACTTTTTGTTATGTATGTAAATGTTCAGAGTCAAATATCTCATAAACCGCAGGAGGTCTATTTCTGAGCTTTGCAGGAGTGGGCATAGTTCATGATTCATAAATAACACATTACATTTTGACGACCGATGTGGCACGGTGGGCGAAGGTCCGCCTGCGACGCAGGAGGTTGCGGGTTCGATTCCCGCCTTGGGACAAATGTATGTAAGTACGATCTACAAATATTTGTTCTAGGTGTTCTGATCGATTCTATATATAATAAAAAATATCTATCTAAGTAATGTATTATATTGTATATCAATCAACTAGTGCCCATAACACAAGCTCTGCATAGCTTGGGGCTAGATGATGTTGTGTGGATTGTCCAGCATTATTTATTTATTTATTTATTATCTCGCTATAGATTCGTCAAATTCAGCGGGGCTGCCAGCTTGACGTCAAGATGGCAGCCACAGTGAAAAACCTAAATATCTCCTAAAGTACTGGGGCACAATTTATTTTACATATGGCATTGGGGTCACTATTTCAGGACACATTTATTGGCATAGTTAAAACCACCAAATTCTATGGCGGGGCTGCTAACTTGACGGACACTTGAATCAAACTACTGCGTTGCATTTCTCTTGTGTGAATGCTTAGAGCACAAGTCTCGCTCACACTTGACCCATTTATAACCTAGTAAACTCCATTCCTGAAACACAGTTTAAGCAACTTAAACCTGCCAAATTATAATTCGAATTTAGTTACTTGAAACTCCTGCGGTGCGTCTCTTGCGAAACAACTTAATTCAAACTTACCTACGTCTGCTTACGTTGCGAATTTGCACCGCATGTGTATAGTCTAGTTCTCGGTTAGATCCTACTGCCCGCAAAGCTAGCGTGAACCGACATCTTCCTGCGGTTCATTTCAGGTTTAATTTCTGTTTCTGCTGGTAAACCGCATTTTATTGTAGCTGATGAACATTTGGGGAAACTTACTCAGGTTCTCTTGAATTATTCTGGAATGTTTTTGAGCAAGAAAGCAAGTCTATTCCACAGCGCTATAAGAGACCTTGGAGCGCTGTGGAATAGACTTGCTTTCTTATATAGATAAAAATAGTCTACTTTTTTGAATATTTTCTTGAACGAACTCAAGCTCTAGTTTAGACAACATTTTTAACTTAATTAGCTCTTAGCTCAATTGTTTCAATTGTAAACATTTGTGTAATTTTCTTTGTGAATAAAGTCTGAAACGTAAAAAAAAAACTATTTTTACCGACATCGAAAAGAGAGGGGATTCAATGTTATGTTTTTTTATGTATGTTCGTCGATTATGAACCGATTTGAAAGATTTGACTTGATTTGATTTTAATGATTCTTATACATTTGTATAAAGGATAATTTCGAGGTAGTTCCATAAAATTTTTCTTCCAGAGGGGTTAATATTTATCCCGCAAAACTTAGAAACAGTTTATAAGCGAGGAATTTGAAGTAATTTTTAGTTTTTTTGAAAACAATCTATTTATCAATTTCTTCACTTGATACTTAACAACACTATTATGTTCATTACCGATGTAAGTGGGTTATCTACGAACCTTGTTTGTGTTGGAAGAACACCAACGTTTTATCCCTAACGAGGGACTTCTTCAGGGTGAGTGAAGAAGTCTCTCGTTAAGAAGTTCCTCGTTAAGGGATGAAACGTTGGTGTTCTTCCAACACAAATATGGTTAGTAGTTAACCCGTTTACACCTGTAATGCATTCGTCAAACTACGATAGTTTTAATAGAAAACACTATTGAGTCCCTTGCGCCTGACCTCTCACCGGTCGTGTCGGTCTGTTGTCCCATCAGATTATGAGAGTGAGGGAATAGAGAGTGCACCTGTATGTGCACACACACTTGTGCACTATAATTAATATGTCCTGCGTATATCACATGAGACTGGCCGCCGCTGTGGTCGAAATACAGCCAGGAGGCCATTTTTAAGGTTCGTAGTTAACCCGCATAAATCCGTAATGCATTCGCCGAACTACGATAGTTTTTATAAAAAATACTATTGAGTCTAACAAATACATGCATCATCATCATCATCATCAGCCTATATTAGTAGTCCACTGCTGGACATAGGCCTCCCCTAATGAGCGCCATAGCGCCCTGTCTTCAGCTTGCCGCATCCAGCATCTGTCTGCAGTCTTTAGCAGATCGTCATCCCACCTGGCCGGAGAGCGTCCTACACTACGTTTGCCGAGTCGTGGTCTCCACTCAAGAACACGTTTACCCCAGCGGTTGTCGGTTCTTCGCGAGATATGGCCGGCCCACTGCCACTTCAGCTTCCTAATTCCCTGTGCTATGTCGATAACAATCGAATACATGCATACTTAAATGAAATTTCACCAATAGACAAAGTACCTATCTAAATACTACAGCAAAAGCACGAAAGAGCCATAACGTGCAAGTTATGCGCACAGAATCTTAATTACCCACAACATTATTAGCCACCAACATTCCAAACATAGAATAATGAAATTGCTGCTTATTGTGTAACGGTACTGGCTCTCATTCAATTTGGCTATTATTGGAGCTCGTACGTTCTCCGTCCTAGTAATAGACGGTGCAACGGCCAGGGTCGAAGTCAGGGGCTCAAGGCTGGGGGCGAAGCACAAGGCCGATGCAATTTCAGACTATTTATGCGATAATACGAAGTAAATTTTATAGTGGAATGATATTGGGCTGAAAACCAGCGCGGGGTAGACACACCAGGTCTACCCAGCACAATGCTGAGTGTAGGCCATATTTGCCTTAATCCTGCTACGCACAGAAATTGGTACTAAGATTTTTGTAGTGTTTAGTTACGTAGTTAATGTGTTGTGTAAAAAATTTAAGGTAAATAAAATTATTTTCTATCTTTCTATATTTTCCGTACCTACCTCACTGCACCTTAACAGCCTTTATTGGTCCACTGCTGGACGCAGGTCCCCCTGATAAGCGCCTTAATGGCTTGTATCTCATTGGGGTAATGCCCACAATCCTCACACTGGGCATGCGTGTTGGGGATCGCAGATCGGTAGTAGAATTGTTTTTTGTGTTTAGGAGGCGCTGCTGCCCGCCCCCCGGTGGATATCCCATAGTAGACTCTTACTACATCCGCGGGAAGAGTTGAGATGGTGCAAATTCTAAGCCGGCATTCGTACCTACAGTAGCTCTTAAATAAGTTGCTATTTGAAATACTTTTCTATTAAGTAGATTTCTAGGTTATAAATACCCTTCTGAAATAGAAACATATGTTACTTAATAGCACTATTACCTTAATGTCTTGATAACATATTAGAGTACAGTGGCGAGACAGAAACATTATAATAGTTACAAAAATAATGGTTCTATGAATAGTTTGGTGTCGAAAGTAAGTAATGGTAGGTCCACAGTCCATAAATAGTATAAAGAAACCGAGCACTCAGCCAAGGATACTATTTCGCTACTGCTCGTTAAACCAAGGCTAGAAGTTTAGACAGATATCTACCTATATACATACGTTCTTCTACTCTTGTCTCCATTATCGCCTAGGGCCCAACTGGCTACTGGTAGGTTAGTCTAGAATTTGGCGACACAATATCGGCTGAGTAGCTCAGGAATGAGGATATTGTCTCGCCAAATTCTCGTCACGGGTAATCAAGGCTTTCAATACACAATACAGGTACATTTCTAACCTACATAAAGATAGCTACCCATTTGACATACAATGCATTCCTCTCTACAGTAACAAAAGACGGTCTCTCTTATCGCCCAGGGCATCAGTCTGGCTCCGACCCTGCATTCTGCCTTGACCCGACCTTCACCCGCTCGCGGGTCAGATATGCCTTTTACACACGCCGCTGCACCGCCGACGAGAGCGCTTGACACGTGCTTTGCCATCCGATTAATGCTGCTCTTCCGCAGAGATTCACATAGAAAAGAGATGTTATTTTAATTAAAAACCCGCTTTTTCTTCTTATGAAAACTTGTGTTATTCTGAGAATCACTTAAATCTGAGGTGAACTAAAAACCTACTTTTTAAGTAAGTATATGAACATAAGCGGTGAGTTGTGAATAAATGACACCGAAATTGACAGAGAAGTAACAAATCTAAGTCTAAAAACGTATTCAGTTGAACAAAGAATGTGTAAAAACGCCACAGGTAGTATTAATTATGTGCCAACAAACTGTACCAACAAATGGAGGGATGATAAATTAACTAGCCTGTCGTGCCGGCTCCATTCAAAAACGTCTACGATTATTGCGCCGTAGCGAGTGCTACGAACATGCTACGAAACGACACGAGCTACGAAACGTGTTTGTTTTGTTTACGTATCTTCTTAATAGTTACGTTTTTATCTGGCTTATTACGAACAAAACCTTAACTTTCTTCGGAATCGAAATTGGAGGTGCGAAGGCACGTATCTTCAGTAAAAATGCAGTTTTATTTCGGTAGGTACTGGATTATTGCGGGTGTGAAGGCCAGTGTTCGAATTTTGAACGCCCGAACTGCCTTCTGTTTTATTTAAAACTTACAAGAGCTGGCATTTAGAAATCGTAGGTAGGTATAACATTTTTGAATTTCGAATGAATCTTATTCTTTTTATTTGGCTTACTACCTTTTTCATGGCTTACTACCTTTTTCAAGGTAATAAATTCAGTAATAAAAGCTCTCAAATGTATCATAAATAACTCTTGATTTTGTGAGGTAAAGATTTAAGTTGAAGTACTCACGCTAATGGGTAGGTACGTCGTAAAAATTTGTAACTATTTCTTAAAATTGGTTTTCATACAACAGTAAGAAATATTCAAGTACTCACGTAAAATTGACCATAATTTAAACGTGGTCGACCTTCAGGGCTACCGTAAATAGTGTAGGTACTTTCCTATTGATAGGAAATTTCTAGTAAAACATTTAAATATAAAAACTAAACTAGGACGATCGATACAAACTTGATTAATTTATTATCTTCGTAAAGTTCATTGGTTACCTTTCGACATTGACATTACCTTGAATTTATCGGCGACGGAGACCTAGATAACCTGTTAGCGTTTATTTATGTGGATTTACTAAGTGATTTTTACTTTGTCAGCTGTCGTTGGAGTTATCTGAAACTGGGTTAGGTATTTATAGGTTCTACGTCTTGGGTCAGGATTTTTCAGGTAGGCCTGGCTTCCATAGGTAACTATAGATAAGTACCAATAAAAAATAATTTATAAAGAGGTCTTCCAGTTGGAAGACCTCTTCAAAGTCAAAAAATTGGTTTAATTTTTTTTAATCCAACATTTTGGTAGGTAATTGAAAAAAACTTATATCTGAATACGTATTAACCTAAGTAGTAAATGTTTACAGTGACGTATTAAAATGTTTCGTAAATATTATTCTCTTGTCTGTATTATATTCAATTGGATGAATAGTCAGTCACTAAACTAAAGCTTATGCTAAGATTAGAAGCTCCTGGTACGCAATGTATGATAATCAGATTTAAATCTGTTGTTCACAATGCTTAAATCGTACTACTAGGTACCACCGTAGGAATAGAGAGAGAGAGAGAGAGAGAGAGATAAAATTTATTTTGAAAAACACTTACTGTCTAATACATAGTTTTGGGTGAATAACAGTAAGTAGGTACTTACATTAAATTAATCTTAGGTAGGTAGGAAGGTTCTACTATCGATTAGACCAAAAAGCTCTACCTAGATACATAACTAAAGGATTTGTTATCCATGTGTCTAGCCTACTAAAAGCAAGCAAACATAGGTAATAAATTCTGGTAGCTTTCAGCAGTTTTTTTGTTGTAGATATTATTTAATTCGCAGTCTTTGCCATAAGTAGTAAAGATTTAATTAAATCGTACTACCTATCTCGTTATCGATTTGCTAAAAATATTTCAGCAGACGATATCTCGACTCACAAAAAACTCTTACAGCAATTGAACTTTGAAGCTTACAGTTTGGCAGGCAATTTGAAGCTGTGTACCTGCTCTCTACGTCAGGATCGTTACAGGTATTGTCGGGCGGTATTGTGTGTACAACAATGCCACAATGCCGACTGCCCGGTAGAGGTCGCCACTGAAACATAAACAGCCGCAAATTACGGTACACAGTAGCGGCTATTCAAGTAGAATGCTTGGCTTTGGAATTTATTGTTACTAAGCCAACGAGTTTTTTAAAGAAAAAAGAAAATGTTTGTAAGTTCTAAACTTCTACCTGCCCTATTATTTTAGAGGAATGAGCTCGTAGGCTTCTTGTAATGAGTAGGTACCTACCTAGTCAAATAAACAAAACTTCTTTGATAGTCAAGGAGTTTGTGGTAGTATTGAACATTAAAACCTCCGTGCATCAATAAAACCTACATAGATGGTGCGCCCCATACAACCTAATTCGAATTTCGAAATTCTATCATAGACCGATGATCTTTGTTTCCATGAACTCGTTGCATGCAGGCAATCATTTCTTGGAATTTGATTACAAATGCGTATAAAACAATAAAATTCTTTCCTTCATAGAATTTTATGAAACGACAACAACAACCTAGTACGAATTTCAATGCTCCAATTTATTTTGAATTACAAATTCGAACAAGTAACTGGTATCTTTCCAAATAAGTTTACTCGCAGTTTCCTACTACCCTAACGAGTTAGAAAACCTAACAAAACAAATACAATTGTATCCATTCGTCATCCTGGACATGTATCCATGGTAAGCAAGTTTAATGTGGCTGTAATTCACCGGCAATTCAGCTCGTGGGGGTTTATGGGAAAACCTGATACATTATTATGGTGTTGCGCTTATTGTGCCATGTTTATTTCCAACACTTACTCTTTTGTTTTATTGTTACAGGTGTAGGAGAAAGCGTTAAGGCGATGGTGTTCGGTAAGTTTGGATTCTGGTGGTATTTTGTTTGATTAACAATAGAAAAGATTTATGAAGAAATAATAATATGAATAATGCTGGACAATCTACACAGCATCGTCTAACCCTAAGTTAAACAGAGCTTGTTTTATAGGAAAAAAATGACGTGAACTTTTTTCTCTGTTCCGTTTTTTTGGTCCGTATCAGAAGGACAATCTAGCTTAAAGCCCGTGTGGGATGAAAAGCATAAAGATAAAATCTAGTAATAGGTACGTAGTATGACTACAAATTAAAACACCATAATAGTAAAATTGCTCCTGTTTGTCTATGACAAGACGTACATTCTCACGAGTATTATACAATCAAACCAGTTTTGTGGTTTTCTCAGAGCTAATTTCAAACTTAGAATAAAAGTAAATATTTTTTATAGTTAGCCTAGATCTACTTTACCGTATAATATTTACTAATACTAATTAATAATAAGTAGGTACCTACATCTTTTGTCTAAGCATACCGTTCTTGTAAAGCGGCGTTCATCGTTCGTTAACCCCCTGGCAGATTCCAAGTCTCGTAATTACATTAGTTTTGGTTTAATATTATTAACTTTGTTGTTTTTCATTAAATGTCTTGATATCTTTATTTAACCAAAATATTCTAGTTTTAAATAGTTCTGTATTCATAGAAATGGACTTCAAACGTAACAGCTGTTACGTTTGAAGTCAATTTCTATGAATACAGAACTACACAGGTACAATGGTACTACTTAACATAGGTAGTAGGTATCGTGTACAATTTTTTTTTACGTTTTAGGCCTTGTGTTTAACATTATGAAACAACTTTAATGTAAGTAAGTTATTCAAACATAACCTTGGTGACGCAATATTTGCGTGGAATGAAACCACAATTTATGTTACTGTGCCATAAATAACAAAGAAAGCCAAGAATGTTAATTTTATTAATTGAAAGCAAAACATTCATTCTGGCGTAATGACTTACCCAACTTATGTTAAAATATTTTTAAAGCTAAATATTGTTATTTCTAGAGTTTCATGAATATTACGTAACTCATTATGGTAACATAGACAAATATTAATTTGCTGCTCACACAGTTCAAACAGACAGAGATAAAATATACATTCCACACCTACCTTCCTAATTACATTTTGAAAATAAATATCGATAAAAAAAGTACGAAGGAAAATACACAAAATAATTTAAGAAGAAGAGATTGTGTCACACCAGCAAAAGGGGCTCGATCGACTCAGCATAAATGTTTTAGCACTCGAGAATAGATAGGCGTTGATATTCTCTGTGAGAACCAAAGTTATCGACATAGCCCAAAGAATTAGCAAGCTGAAGTGGCAGTGGGCCGGCCATATCTCGCGAAGAACCGACAACCGCTGGGGTAAACGTGTTCTTGAGTGGACACCGCGACTAGGCAAACGTAGTGTAGGATGCCCTTCAGCCAGGTGGGATGACGATCTGTGAAAGACTGGAGGCAGATGCTGGATGCGGCAAGCTGAAGACAGGGCGCTATGGCGCTCATTAGGGAAGGCCTATGTCCAGCTGTGGACTAATATAGGTTGATGATGATGATATTCTGCTGAAACCATTTAAGTCACGAGACCCTGTGAGTTTTTAGGTATCTGTATTCAAGTATACTTCAAAAAATTCATTTGTAATTTGTATTAAAATTAATAAATATTGAACCAAATCTTAAGCGCTTCCTAGACTATCGTGTCACTCATGAATGACCGTCTGTCTGTGTTGAATGATCCTGACATGCAATCTACGTGCTGGCATTCCGACCCATGACTGTTTGTTTTTTCCAGATCGAAAAGAGAATGAGACCTAAGAGGTCGTATACCTATTGCAAAACTCTTCTGGCACAAAAATCAAAGAGATTGTCTGTGATGTCACGGTGTAGGTAGATGCCAGTTCGATGGGAGACGAATGGAGTCCCGTGCACAAATGAGTCAGTCGCACACGAAACACCAGCGACCTGAGGCGACTTATAGGAGTTGCTCCCAGTCGTTACCTCTGGACATTCTGTAAGTAAGGTTTTTATTATTGTGAACTAGCTTCTGCCCGCGGCTTCGCACGCGTATTTTCGGTATAATAAGTAGCCTATTATCTAAGTTAGGTTTTGCTCAAAGCATACGAAATATATATTTAATGCGCTAACCCGACCCAAATCAGCGCCACCACCTATTTTTAACCCCGACGCAAAAAGAGAGGGGTGTTATAAGTTTAACGTGTCTGTCTGTGTATCTGTGCATCTGTCTGTGGTATCGTAGCTCCCAAACGGATGAATCGATTTTCGTTTAGTTTTTTGGTGTCATAGATAATTTTGTTTTATGAAAAGCTGTTGGAGGGTTTTTAAATTTTTAAATTTTGTTCTTGTTTGATTTTGTTCTTGTCAGTTTGTGATACCTATCATAAGCCTATTTATAATGCCCCTGTAAAAGTTTTATTTTGTATAGTGTGGGCAGAGATTCGAAGTTGCTCTTTTTGGCCGCGATGGAGAGCAAAAGAGCGAGTTCGATTTTTGAAAATTCCTTCCTTTAACATAAAAATAAGATAAAATAGGTGGTGGCGCTGATTTGGGTCGGATAAGTGCTTTAAATCACAAATCTATGACTCTACGACTCCAGTGTCTTCTGATAACTAGGAGATTCGTGGCTCCGGAACAGTGTTATGTAATACAACCACCAAGTGTAGGTACAAGTTCCTGTAACTTTTAACGAACGAACTCGCCTAACAGTCTAACAGAGATGATTTAGGGCTAGAGTTCTCTATTGTTTCTAGACGAAGTTCTAGATAATTTTCTAGCTTCAATTTACTTAAAATAATGGTAATGATACGCTTTCATTGCCCATGACGCTCATGGAAGTCTATCAGATTCTGTAGCGGGTTAGAAAGAAAGAAAGAAAGAAAATACATTTATTTGGACTATGCATAACACAACACATTACAATTACATATACATACAATGAACATACAGGATTATATCGAAAGGAAACAACAAAATAAAAAATAAAAACAGATACAAATTAGTGGTAGTGTTAGGTACATAGGCCAAAAAGGTCCCTGTCTCAGCATTATGCCGCTACAAGCCGAAGCTAGTAGCGGTTAGCGGGCTGGGCAATGCATGCGTTAAGGTCTGGTACATACACTGAATTTCTTTCCGGCCCTTGAGGGGGTACAGAGAGGAGCCTCGAGGCTTGGCCTCTTTACCCCGGCTTCAACTCGAGGGTTATGCAAAAAATGCTCTTTTTATGCTTGATTTTTATTTTTTTTGGTTGCACTTGTTTCTTTTTTCCTGTTTTTAGGGTTTCGAGATCGGAGTTCCGAAACCCTTATGGTCTCGCTTTGTCTATCCTTTTTTCCTGTTTAATATATTCGCAATTACCGCAGCTATTAACTTGAAATTTAAAATAATAATACATTTCGTGCGCGTGTACAGATATTATGAAGTAAAAAATGAAAATGATAGTTGCACACAAATAGTGATGCTGAAATTTTGACAAGTCTCAAGTGGGGTATCAACTAAAAAGTATTAATTTGTACATTTCAACTAGTTTCTTTCTGTAGGCTTCATAATTTTTGAAATATTTTGAAAATAGTCGAAAAAATACCCATTCACCCCCCCCCCCCCTATCTCCGAAGTTTGCGGAACGATCCATTTAAAATGTATGAAGCGTTTATAGATATGAATTACAGAAAAAAGAACACTTTTTGAAAAATGTCCAAAAAAGGGGCATTTATTTTCAAAAGTGGAGGCTATCCCAAAATTTTTGTAGGTTACATACTTTTTTAAATATCTTGAAAAAAGTCGAAAAATTTCCCGTTACGCCTATCACCGAAGCAGCAGATCCATTTGAAATGTAGGTTAGAACCTACTATTTTTAGGTATTCATTAAATTGAAAAGTCTCTAACTGGTACCATTAGTACATACCTACTTGTTGACAAACGTTCGAAACCCTTGGCGCGCGAGTTACACTCGCACTTGACGGATCTTGTTTTTTAAGGTCTGGTAAGACCTACTTAGTATTCGCTACTCAGAGCGACAGCGGTATATTCGCGCGCTGCGCGGTACAGTAAAGTACTCGGCGGAAAACCACGGAATCCGCGAAACTTACCGATACCGCTCTGGGTAGCGAACACCGCGAACAGAACCCTGAGTCCGGTTGTCGATAGTATCGAGACGCGATCGTGAGGTTTCAAAATATTTCAAAAAGTATGAAACCTTTCGATATTTCTTAAACTGTTTTGAAATTTACAAACCAAGACCTTTCATTTGATATTCCACATGACCCTGTAGGTATCTTTTAAAATTTCGACATCACAAATTGTATGGAAAATGTTCATTTTCTTTTTTTTTTCTAAAAATCTGTACAGGTACACGAAATGTATTATTATTTTAAATATCAAGTTGTTAACTGCGGTAGTTGCTGAGTTATAAAGGAGGGAAAAAAGGACAGACAAATCGAGACCATAAGGGTTTCAAAACCGATCTTCGAAACCCTAAAACATTATTTTAGATCATTATTTTCTGAGTTCAGCTGAACTCAGAAGCAAAAACAGCAAATTATTCAAAGAATGCATTACCAAATTGGAGCGTAAATGCATTAACGATTGGTTTAATATTTAGATGGGTATCGGTACTGCTACATATGAAAATAACAGTCGGTTCGGTCCATTTCGAATGAAGCAATTTGCGTATAGGTTTATTAGCACTTTGCGTTTTGATAAAATTGCAAATGGGTTTGATATTTTAAATGTACAATATTCGTACACACGCCCGCGGCTCTGCGGTTATTCCAATCTAGTATTTTTTTATGAATAAATTGTAAAAAGAGCAAACCTTTATTTGAGGCAATTTAGTCTGTATGTTTAAAGGTATCTGAGAGGTACCTAGTCACCTTCCAAGTCACAGCTAGCACTAGGTATTTATTTTATACATATGAGGTGACCAGCCCATGAGCCCCCTTAAACACTAGGAAGGAACTAACATTAAGGACTACAAGTACATCTACTTATAGCCTATGCTTGTCCACTGCTGGACCTAAGCCACCCTGATAAGCGCCTCAATGGCTTTTATCTTTAAGGGGTAATGCCATAAGGCTGCCTTTCCACCAGAGATGTGCTACATTGCTAAGTTTCCAGTCGACTAATAGGATTGCTCCATTATCGCGTCATTTTCATACCTGACAAAAATTACGCGATAATGAAGCGATCCTATTGGTCGGCTGGAAATTCAGCAACGTAGCACATCTCCGGTGGAAAGGCAGCGTTACCCACGCTGGGCATGCGGGTAGGCGATCGTAGTTCGTTAGTGGATCTGTTCTGTAGGAGGCGGTGATGCCCAACCCCCGGTGGACATCCCTTAATCGACGCTTCGACGGCAACAGAGTTGGGGTGGTGCGAATTCTGAGCCAGCACCTCGTGGTATATTTTAAGCGTGTACCACATCATTATGGATTGATTAATGTTGTTCTTCTTCTGTGCAGATGGTTGCCACGCTCGCAGTTCCGGCCAGCAGAGGGCGAGCTGGCGGACTGCGTGCTAGTGGTGGGGGTGTCGCGGCCCAAGCTCGCCGCGGCCCTCCTGTCCGTCACGCTCTTGTCTCTGTTCCTGACCTTCCATGTGTTATACGACAGTGCACTCTACAGCATACAGGTACAGTCCAATATCCATAGACTAGCTCTTGTCCTAAACTCGCCGCAGTGCAGCCTTCTATGTGTTAAACGACAGTGCACTCTACTGTGTAGGTACAGTTACAGTCCAATATCCACTGACCAACTCTTGTCCCATGTCCGTCACACTCTTGTCTCTGTTCCTGATCTTCCATGTGTTGTACGACAGTGCACTCTACAGCATACAGGTACAGTCCAATATCCACTGGCCAGTTCCTGTCCCAAGCTCGCCGCAGCGCTGCCTTCTATGCTGCAAGAACAGTGCATACTAAACAGCATACAGGTACGGTCCAATATTCACTAACAAACTCTTGTCTCGAGCACGCCGCAGCGCAGCCTTTCATGTGTTGCATGACAGTACACTCTACAGCATACCAGTGCCAATCCAGCAGTCAGTATCTGTCCCAGGCTCCTAAGGGATCTCACATGGGCACCACGTACCAGGATCCTCACAACTACTAATCGGTCTGCCAGCGTCATAACGAAATATCTGCCAGCCAATCGTGGCTCTATCGTAATTTAAGAACACCTTTCCTTTACCGTTACACAGAGGCTCTGAATTTCTAATGGTCCAAATATTTTATAAATTTACCACAGGTGTATTACTGAACATGATTGAACTAAGTAGGTCAACTAAGTAGACGCAACTAAATAAACGTTCCTAGTAAAATCCTGTTCACAAGGCAAAAATCAGCGCAATTCCCCGACAGCCGATACAGTATCGTGCTTCTAACAATTACCCCGTAATCTCCCTTCCGACTGGAGTTCCTGTACAAGCTTCACTTCGCTCTTTGCGCTCCTTATTCTAAGGCACGTCCGTGCGGGGTGGTTGAACGGTGAACCAACGGTGCGTGATTCAGAACCTATATTAGCTAGTTGGATATAGCTAGGTGAGGTACTGAATTATACGTAGTAGGCCGCCCTACGACGTATAATTCAGTACCTCACCTAGGCTACCCAAGCGCTTGCATTATCAATAAGATATCGATCTTTAGTTTTGGTGTCAGTAATTATGTTTCATGTTAGCAAGTTCCTGAGAAAGCGATTAACCGTTTGTGACGAGTAGGTTACGGTTTCAAGAGGAAATAAATCATTGTGACAGTAGCTAAATATAGCAGCTATAAAACAGCAAAACAGCAGAATTTTTTGCTTTAATTTTCAGTTGAGCACCGTCTTTTTCCCCTTTGAAGCAGTAAATTCTATGCATCGACACGGCTAAAGTATCTTTTGAGACTCTTCTAGGAAGATTCTCGGGTTTGATTAATCTTCTAGTTAACGTAGTTTGTATCTACTTCATCTCCTTTGAAACAATAGATAGATTGTATTCTCATAGCAAAACTTGAACGAACTTTCTAGAAAAATTATCGGGTTGTGACAAATTTTCCTGTACCAAACTTAACCAACATTTTAAAGAAGGGACTTACCAACTTTATCTCCTTTCAAATAATAGACATACTAAAGTGTTTGATAGAATTATATAGAAAGATTCACCGTGTGATCTATCGTCCAGTACATCACCTAAGCCGACAATGTTCTTAATGTTCCCATGTTATCAAAGCTAAAGTTCAGCCAATACCGTCAATAAACGTAAAGACGGGTAGGTAATATTATAGCTAGTCACGTCTCTACATGCCTGTAGTTAAGTCCAACCATGTAAAGTTCTAAACGTTCTCTAGAATAAGGCGTTTCCGGCTTTAGCATAATTCGTGTTAAACTTATTCTAAAGTAGCAAAGTAGGGTTTGTGAAAGTCTTGCAAAATGGACTTAATATCTCGTTTTGTGCCATGTCAATGACTCCGTGACTCAATCTGGAAAAGACAAAAATCACTTTGAGTATTTTATTTTATCTATGAAATCAAAAGTGACTAAACAAAACCTACAAAGCTATTCTATTTTAAGAAAATAATTGAGGTAATTGGTAATGGTTAATAAGTCTAGGAAACCTAGTATTAGTATTAAATTGACAGAGAAGTATAGACAATAATTGGTAGGACTTTTACCTTGGGCTTTTCAATTAAGTAATTAAGGCGTGGCACTAAAATACTTCATCTAAGTACGTTCTTTATCTATTCATGGTCTATGTAAATAAGTAGGCAACAAAAGAAGCACTTCGTTTATCAGCATCTACAGCCGTAATTGTAATTAAAAGGTAGGCGTACAGCGAATAAAATGACGCCACTCTTTTATGTCAGTACACTTGTTCCCTGAATTATGGGCGTTTTACGAGCGAGCCGCGAGTAATGAATGCGTGTGCGTCTACCTTTAGATAGCGGTTTTATGGTGGAACGTTACAATTAGGTAGATGACAAGTCAATACAATGTTGTCAGAATAAGGATGGGTGCTTTTATTCAAAGATACTTGAGAAATAAATAAATGTATTTAGAAAGTATTTTAAAAACTCAGCAGGATCTACTAGACTACATATCTCTAGATATAGAGGCTAGTAGAAAATCGACACCTTTGATCCTCGCCCGGCTTAAACGAAAAACCAATGTACAGTATTCAGAATATCAGCTAATACAATTTTATAAATTATATAGCCTTTATTCACAAAGAAAATTATACTAGTATTTACAATTGAAACAATTGAGCTAACTGCAGACTGTTGCAAACAGTCTACAGGTAGCTCAACTGATCCATATCAATACCAGACAGAAGCGTCCCTAAGACACTGGCTGCATTGCCACGCTGCGCTGTACGGCAATGCTGATGATACGTCGCTTCGACCAGACGCTCAGATAATTTTTTAAATTGTATTGATTCATCAAATTAGCTTCCATAGAACATAATAAGTTTATTTAAAAATAATTATGATACGCGAGGTAATAAGAAGCACATATACCTATTTATGTCTCACATTCATCGTGAGCGTATTTTACGTCAATATTCGACAAATTGGTCCGACAAACATGACCGATGAAACGCGGACATTACGCAAATTAAATCCAGTCAGATTTCAACATGAATTTTGATAAAAGCGGATGAATTGAAAATTAGAGCAACGCGGCACATAATCAATCCAATCTAGCTGGTTCAATCTATTTATATCAGAGTAATAAATGGATCGGTTAAGCTACCTCTAGATCGTTTGCAACAGTCTGCAGTTAGCTTAACTGTTTCGATTGTTAATACCAGTTCTAAAACAAAAGGTACGCGATAAATACCCGATATAATCATTAACTACAGTTCTAATTTGTTTCTATTTTAATTGGGCTATATTTTATCCCGGAATCCCCACGGGAACGGGAACTACGCGGGTGAAACCGCGAGGTGATCGTCTAGTTTCTGAATAAAGAGGATAATAATGATTAATGAATGTTCTACTATACAACCTTACAGGTATGTTAAAATACCTCTTCTTAATCCATTGTAAAAAGGACATAGCATATACCTACCTACATACAGCACACCCACCGCACAGAAATAAATAATCCTTCAAATATGGGCTTAAACTCATGCCTTAGCATAGAGCTTATGTTATGGGTACTAGATGACTGAAATACTTAATTCAATAGATTACTTAGATATATATTTTTTTCTATTATAGGTACATAGAAAATACCCAGAACACCCGGAACAAATATTTGCAGATAGTACAAACATTTTCCCAAGGCGGGAATCGATCCCGCAACCTCCTGCGTCACAGGCGGACATTCGCCCATTGCGCTACATCGGTCGTCTGGTATAACTGAGCATGGATTGATCCAACTATTTTATCTATGCTGTGACTTCATATCGAAACTAACTGTCGCCAACAGAGAACATCGACCACTGTTCTGTTCGTAATAGAGGCCGGTTTCTACCAATTCAGTGAAAATCTAAAAATAACCCATATCTACCTAGTGTAACATCAACCCGCGTCTTTTTTTATTCAATAAGCAAACTACAAACAGCAAACTACATAGTATAACCTGATGGGTTATGAACGAAATCAAAGAGTTTATTTGATGAGATCGGATAAAGTTTATTGTAGAAGTTGCACACGGAACGGCCATTACAGAGCAAGAGAGAGAGCCTATCTAGAGCGAGACAAAGATAGATTAGGCTGATGTCACTGACATATGACAGTTCTCAAACTGACTTTGACATTGACTTAAGGTTAATGTTTACCATTCCAACATAACCAAGTATTAATACCAAGTATTCTGCCATGGCTGTTGCCATGGCGGAATACTTGCCTTACTTAGTCTTCGTACTTGAAACTAATAAGTATGACCCTGATTTTACCAAGAAGTTATTTTATATTTGCAAACAATAGGATAATTATGACACAGAATGACACTACTCATGATGTCGAAATAGCGTCACAGAACCACCACGAATACCCCTCTCCTTTTTTGCGCAACAAACGCGTGAATAAATTATAAGGGAAACCCACAAATCACACGTTCATAAAACATCTCAAAAAGAAGCTAAAAATAGATGCATAATCTCGTTATCAACTATGAAAGTTTTAGTAGGCTTTTACGACGGAACCATACTCTGCAGTGCTGCCGATATAATGTAATAAATACATGTTCTTCGTTGTTTCAAAGGAAGATAAGTTTCCAAAACTTAGTCTACACTTCTAAAACTCAGTAGGTATACTTATTGATTATTACAAGCAGCTCATATATTTTAGTTTTTCAAATTGTGTATGCACCTAGAGCTACTTAAAATATGTTTCTTATGTTTCATAATTATTTAATTAATAAAGTGATAAATACCTTTCACAAAGAAAATTATACTAGTATTTACAATTGAAACAATTGAGCTAACTGCCGACTGTTGCAAACAGTCTACCGATACCTTGAGTTCTTCGTTGTTTCAAAGGAAGTTAAGTTTCCTGAACTTAGTCTGTACGTCTAAAACTTAGTTTATTGATTATTTCAAGCGTTTATGATACTAGCTCATATATTTTAGTACTTACCTAAGTTCTTCGTCGTTTCAAAGGAAGTTAAGTTTCCTGAACTTAGTCTATTCGCCTACCTAGTTTATTAATTACAAGCAGTTATGATGCTTGTTCATATATTTTAAATTCAAAAACTTAACAAAAATAATTTGATTGTTTTGAAAAAGTATTTGCTGTCTTCGATTCCCTTACTGTTTTTAAGTTTTACGGCATAAATACGACCTTGGGATTATTCTCTATACAAAAAAAAAGATTTTTCAAAATCGGTCCATAGTTCACGGCGAAATCGACGCACATATTCTTACATAAAAAAATCCATACAGCCGAAGTTAGAACCTCCTCCTTTTTTCGAAGTCGGCTTAGTTATGTTAAAAGGACTCAAAATGGAGCTAGTAGCTCTGTTTTGAGTCTCTCTATAACTCCATGGTCGCTAGTTAGACTTGTGACCTTTGTAAAGTCAAAAACATATATAATACAAATAAATAATAAAAACTTTATTTAATTTCCATTGGTTTTTACAAAGTAGGTGTTTTAACCTATCTTATCTATCTTATATATATATTATAATATCTATGCCGTGTGGTGCCGGCTTAGAATTTGCACCACCCCAACTCTTCCCGCGGGTGTCGTAAGAGGCGACTAAGGGATATCCCCGCCCCCTGCAGAACAATTCTACCACCAAACTGCGATCCCCAACCCGCATGCCTAGCGTGGGGATTATGGGCATTACCCCCATGAGATAAAAGCCAACAAGGCGTTTATCAGGGGGAGGCCTGCGTCCAGCAGTGGACCAATACAGGCTGTTGAGGTTGAGGTATATTACTATGGTAAAACTAAGAAGCTAATTAAAACTAATAAGTGGGTAAATACTAATCAATTTTTAATGTGTTCCATAGGCCGCAAGCATGGCGTCAGCTGCCAGCGAAAGCCGAAAGCTCCTCGCAAACCAGGAGTCCAACAGCCGTTCCATCAGCCACCCCATGGCGTTGAGGAAGAGACTCCGACCGCTTCGCCAACCGAGACCCGCAAGAAGACTTCCTCAGGTGAGTTATTTAGATTTTCACTTAAATTGCTGTTAGTTAATTTTATTATTAATGAATTTGCTATTCTTACAATTAATTAATTTAATGACAAAAAATTACAGTCAAATAGTAGAAATAAATTAGAACTAGTAGGTATTAACTGCAGACTGTTGCAAACAATCTACAGGTAGCTCAACTGATCCATAACGATACCAGTCGGAATTAATTAATAACATTTATATTAGATACTTTTGTATAAGGTCTATATTGAATTCTTTTTTGTTTACCTTTATATATTTTTGTGTTTTTGACTTGTAACTTGGCGTTATAAATAAAGAATTGTATTATATTGTGTACTCTAGCCAAATTTGATGTAAAAAGCTTGTAAACAAACCGGCATAAACTGTGAATTTACAATGTTGAACAAAGTGAATTTACTTTGTTGTCGGATATTTTTCAACGCAACTTACATTGCTTGTCGATTTTATATCTGTAGTTAATTCAATAAATAATGCCCTCACACCAAACAATGAAATATGTCTGAAAGTCCACGCCAAGCATCTGCATTTAAGTTTTTTTTCTGTGGTATTTTTTATTACAAACATTTAATATCGAATTTGGCTGGAGTATAGTTATTTGCATGTGGATCAAGGTTGCCCTTCAGATAAAACCCACAAAGGCTTACCGATTCCAAGTATTTCACGTTTGATGTATCAACCCTTTGATGACATCGGTAATCCTTCGAGGATAACACTTGGAGGATCAGTTGCTATGGTAACATCTTTATTTTAGAAGATTTGTTACTATGAACTGTAGAATAAGTTAAATAAGTTCTTTCGGACGACCGATGTGGCGCGGTGGGCGAAGGTCCGCCAGCGACGCAGGAGGTTGCGGGTTCGATTCCCGCCTCGGGACAAATGTACGATCTACAAATATAATTTGTTCTAGGTGTTCTGGTCGTTTCTATGTATAATAAAAAATATCTATCAATTTAATGTATTATTATTATGTAACATAATTTAATTTTGTCTGAAATAAATGTAACTAGCAATATTATTATTATTTAAGTCAGTTGAGTTACCGTGATTTTAATATGCCTTAAAATCTCGTGTTTTAAATTCTTGTTTTAAACTCTATTTAAGTACGTAATAAAGTATGTTGGTAACCTACCAATAAACCAATCACGAATAGCTGTGAACCGTAAACGAACTGACGGAGCATAAAATAGAATGTTCGCTGGCAAAATTTACAACACAGTAAAAATCTAAAACTCGATTCGCGTAAATAAAGTTTACAAAAAATATATCAACTCTAATTAACAAGCAGAATTTTGCTGAGGATGAACGGAGTCCTATTTGCTCATATTAACCTTTCAGGGATTCAAAAAAAAAAGCTTGTAACCCTCAATCATCACGAGGGAATTAAATCAATAAAATTCACACATCATTATCTAGCCCCAAGCTAAGCAGAGTTTGTGTTATGGGTACTCGACAACTGACATAATTAATTCAAATACGTTACAAAAGATAGATATTTTGGTGTAGTCTCAGTAGTTCGGTTACATTTAATTGAACCAGACTACTGAGTCGCTCGATGTTTCGTATTATACATAGATAATTTGGCGTGTTTTAACTATGAACGGACTTCAAATTTATATTATGGGACCAACTTCAGGGTATTATACCATCTATATATATAAAAGAAAGTCGTGTTAGTTACACTAGTTATAACTCAAGAACGGCTTTACCGATATGGCTGAAAATTGGTGAGGAGGTAGCTTAGAGCCAGGAGACGGACATAGGATACTATTTATTCCGTTCGATAGCATTCAAGTGTGACTTGACTTAACCTCAAAAATAGAATAGAATAGAAATAACCTCAAAACGTTTCCATAGAAACAACGCGTGCGAAGCCGCGGGCAGAAGCTAGTATATAATGAAAAAAGAATTATCAAAATCGGAATAATCTGTAAAGTGGTCATACATTGCAATCAGTGAGTGAACAATCAATCATCCCTTGTTTTCCTTCCCTTAGGGTTAGTTATTTTATTTCAATTTAAAAGGGACCAATTTCGGAGTATACCCTGTCCAATAAAAAAAGAGTTATCGAAATCGGACTACTCTGTAAAAAGTTATGCGTGGTCGTACATAAAAAAAATATATATACACGTCGACTTTAAAACCTCCTCCGTTTTTCGTCGGTTGAAAACCCAGAACAACCGAAACTAATATCTGCAGATTGTACGAACATTTATCCCAAGGCAAGAATCGAATCCACAACCACCTGCGTCGTAGGCGGACCTTCTCCCGCTGTGCCACAAAGGTCAAAAACATAAAACTTTGTCATAAGCATGACAGCTAAATTACCTTAAAGCTAATGCTTCTTTACCTCAAAGATAATGCTTCTTTGACGACCTCTGTGGCGCGGTGGGCGAAGGTCTGCCTGCGACGCAGGAGGTTGCGGGTTCGATTCCCGCCTCGGGACAAATATTTGTACGATCTGCAGATATTTGTTCAGGGTGTTCTGGTCGTTTTCTATTAATAATAAAAAAATATCTATCTATGTACTCGTATATTATTATGTATATCAGTTATCTAGTACCCATAACACAAGCTCTGCTTACCTTGGGGCTAGATAATGCTGTGTGAATTGTCCAGCATTATTTATTTATTTATTTATTTTATTCTTTACCTCAAAGCTAATGCTTCGTTACTTTTCGACAGGCTCTGATCATCGGCGTCCGTAAATGCGGCACCAGGGCCCTTTTAGAAATGCTGTACCTCCATCCAATGGTGCAAAAAGCTTCCGGAGAGGTCCATTTTTTCGACCGCGACGAGAATTACGCGCTCGGTCTCGATTGGTACCGGAGCAAAATGCCTTTGTCTTTCAAGGGGCAAATCACCATTGAAAAGAGCCCGAGCTACTTTGTCACTCCTGAGGTAAGCAATTATTATTCATAACAATGCTTCAAACTTTAAAACTATGAGAGAATAATTTCTGTCTATCTGTCCGCAATAGTCAAGTCGACAAAGTTATTAATTTCACTGTAAATTCCTTTCATGAATTTATCTTGTAAATTATCAGTTTATAATCAGTTAGTAACCTTGTCAAACTAAACTAGCGTTTGAAACACCTTGAAAGTTGGTTGTCCTTTCCACTTTGCAATTTCCCTCAAATAGCTTTCGTATCTTCACTCTATTCGTACCCGAAGACAGATAACGTTTCGCCATGAATCTATTGCGTGATTTCATTGAAACAATTGGAATTTCTATTGGAACATTGACATGAAATCGAACGAAAATAGATGCAGGTTATCTAATTTGATTCGGATTCAAGCGTTGCAGCTTTTGATTTTCTACGTAGATAGTGAAAACGCGAATGGAATATTGGATTTTGTGTAAGTTCACCTTCAGAAATGGAATCGCTATCGATTTGTTTCGTTCTGATTTCGTTCTTCAATTGTTTTCACTAGACGATGCTTACAACTTAGAAAACTAGAAGGCTTTCTTGTGAATAACTAATGCTCTTTTATTTTCGATACTTATAAGCTTCGTATTCACAATTTTTTTTGAAAGGATTTTTCTTTTAAGGCATTCTAAGTAGGTAGGTATAAGAAAGAAATCTCAATGGAGTAGCAATGGAAAAACTTGTCAACAGACTTAAAAAAATATCCGTCAAGTGCGAGTGTAACTTGCGCGCCGATTTAGAACGTTTGTGAATAGGCTAGGGTCCTAAAAAGTTCTAATTAGTCTGTCAGTTAGATTATCAGAAGATATTAGACACATTTTTTTCTTTTGTCGGTTAAATAAAAAATAATGCCAGTTAAAGTTCCGCGTGACGTCACACCTTGCGACACTTTTTAGCAAGGTGTGACGTCACTAGCCCCCACTCCCAAACTTTGACGCCCTTTATTTTTAACCCCCGACGCAAAAAGAGAGGGTTGTTATAAGTTTGACGTGTCTGTCTGTGTATCTGTCTGTGGTATCTTAGCTCCCAAACGGATGAACCGATTTTCGTTTTGTTTTTTTTTATGTCATCGATAGTTTTATCCCGAGTGTTCTTAGCCATGTTTCATGAAAATCTGTTCGGCCAATAAATGTCGGCGGGTTTTTAAAATTTTTAATTTTGTCTTGTTGTGATTTTTTGTTTGATTGATAAGTTCTGATAATCTAATTGACGGACTACATAGAATAATATTTTTTTACCCAGGACACTACCCCATTATAAAAATATGCACTAAAGGTCCCATTAGAGACCTCGCTATTTTATGAATAACTAAAAATAGTAGGTCCTCAATTCAGTTGTGTGTATGTTTGTTATTCGATATCTTCGCCAATTATTATCCGGTTCTGACGATATTTTCGCTTTTGTCTGTAGATAGATTTTCATGAAGACGGTTTTTAGTTCTTGTACAAAACCAAATTATTCTGTACTAGACGATCGCCTCACGGTTCCACACGCGTAGTTCCCGTTCCCGTGAGAATTCCGGGATAAAATATCAATCCCTGAATAGCCTACCTATGTCACTCCCTGAAAAGTAAACTTCCTAACGGTATAAGAATTTTTCAAATCGGTCCAGTAGTTTCGGAGCCTATTCAATACAAATAAACAAACAATCAAATCTTTCCTCCTTATAATATTAGTATTTCTGTATAGGTCCCCGAACGAGTCCGTGCCATGAACTCCTCCGTTCGCCTCCTCCTCATAGTCCGAGAGCCAGTCACCCGCGCTATATCTGACTACACGCAACTACGCAGCCGCGCGACGCCGTCTGCGCCCGCGCAGATCACCCCGGGACACCCTGCCTCCGACGCGACCAAGCCGTTTGAACATCTCGCTATATCGCCGGATGGTTCTATCAATATTGCTTACAGGTACATACTTAATAATATTAATATTGCTTTAAGGTAACTTTTGTAGAAATTCAGCCAGGTTTTACCTCTATCTCTGACGCAAGCAAAAGTTCAAATTTCTTCGCCATTGCCAACATGGTCCATCAATTGACCAGTCTCGACTCCATATCTTTATTTTTTTATTTTACTATAAAAACTTTCGTAGTTTGACGAATTCATTATGAATGTAAGCGGGTTAACTACGAACCTATTTTGTGTTGGAAGAACACCAACGTTTCATCCCTTAACGAGGGACTTCATCAGGGTGAGTGCGGTTCGCGTCGCGCCTGTACCGCTTCCTTCCGCGCACTCAACGTTGGTGTTCTTCCAACACAAAATAGGTTCGTAGTTAACCCGCTTACATTCATAATGAATCTTTATTTTTATTGAAAATAATTGAATTTTTGGTCATCATCTCAATTAAATTAACAAATCCCCATACCCGAAAAAAACACAATAGCTAAATAGTTGACTTATGACAGAAGAAAGAAAACGACTCTAAATTAGGTATTGCTGAAAGTTGTTAGATGTTTTTGTTTAAATCTTTCTAAGAACCTATGAGAAAAGCCGTTATTTCAATTTCAATGCTACCGACTCTTATTTTGACAGCTTTTGTATTTTGATCTTCATTCGCCAGGCCAATAGCGATATCCTTATACCACGCCTACCTACACCGTTGGCTGGAGGTGTTCCCTCGGGAACAGATCATGGTGGTGAACGGCGACTTGCTGATTGAGGACCCTGTTCCGCAGCTAAGAAGGATCGAGAAGTTTCTCGGGCTGGAGCATAAGATCGGTAAGTTGTTGACTAAGAATAAAAAAAAACAGACAGAACAAGATAATAATAAAATATTTTATTATTATCATACAGGAAAAGTTATTATTATATAGGAATATTACAAATAATTACATATAATATAGTTATATATATATAGTTATTATTATTTAGTTTATTATTATATAGGAAAAGTTGCGACGTACAAATAACTTTTTATAAAAAGTAATTTAATTTGTAATATTTGACTTGTCCAAATTTTGTACGGTCTTACGAAACAAATCACTGTGTATATTTTGAACATAAATAATATGTTAATGAAAAAATGTTATCTCCAGTGGCCCAAAAATGTAAAGCGAAATCCATTTATTTTGATCTGTAGGGTATAATTACGAGAAATAAAACATAAAAGCGCAGGTACTCAAGCGATATCATTAAAAACTTATTTATAACACACTCAGCATCACAAACAATTATAATCATTCCAACGGATGTCTCCGCAAATGAAAACGAAGCACTCAAAACAAGGCCGCTAATTAGTCGTACACTTACGAGCATATAAGTATCTTCATGTCTCGTTACAATTTCCATGATCTTAAGTTCAGTAATGTTGTCAGGAAACAACAATGTCGTTGCTTCTGTGCGACAAAATTTAACAAGAAACTTAGCGCTCTCCGAGAATTGTTAATTTACTTCTATTACACTAATTAGTTACAAAAGAAAGTCTGCTGCTTTAAAACAACTTTATGGCGATATAAAATTCACGGTAAAAGGCTGAGTTCTAATGAATTTTAAATGGGTCACTTTCATGTTTGACACTGTATCTGCTAGCCACAATATTGAGTCGTCAAATTCTTTCTAATTGTTTTGTTAAGGTAGATGTATATTTCATTAATTAATTTCTTTTTATACCTTGCTATATTTATTGAAAACAAAGTTGTTACTTTTTATATATTCATTGAATATAATAATGAAACAACTTTATATATTATAAAAAACAATAATATATATTTATAATAGTGTATTGTTTGTTTTAATATTAAATTTATTGAAACAAAGTTATTACATTAAAAGCGTCTTATATCGTGAATTAAGGTTAATAAATTTAGGTAAATTCAGATTAATAACGTTATTAACCGACTACCGTTAAGACCGCCACTTGTCACTTAGTTTTTAAGCTGTTTTGCTGTATTGTTTCTATCTATAAGTGTGCAATAAAGAATTTTCTATCTATCTATCTATCTTAACCAAGTAACTCGTTATCCAAACAGGAAGAAGAAACTTCTACTTCAACGAAACGAAAGGCTTCTACTGCCTACGTAATGACACCACAGACAAGTGTCTCCGAGAAACGAAAGGTCGAAAGCATCCACGAGTAGACCCAGCCGTGGTCACCAAGCTACGGAAATTCTTCATCCAACACAATCAGAGATTTTACGACCTCGTTGGAGAAGACCTCGGCTGGCCAGAAGATTAAAATGACTATTTTAGTCGTTATATCGTTATGTGATCAAAAACATATCAATCTTAAACTTAAACATATCACTAGCATGTAATTTTTTAAATCGTTTATGTATATACCTAGCTATAACATAAGATATGTGAATTTGTTCAAACAACTTTTCGTATTATTTTCTGTGTAGACGCTTTAGTTAATTAGAATTTGTTTAGTAAAACGTGGAGGTGTGGAAATTTCGAGAGGGAACAAGAAATTATACAGTTGGATGTTTAAATTTAATTCCTGTTAAATTATTTATAATAATGTTTATATAAATTTATTCACTGGCAATCATTATGCACTGATTTGATAGACCGACCCACTGAAACCCTGAGCAATATATTTTTATATATAATTAAGTATTGTATATTATACAGCGTTTTATTATACAGATACGACTTTTTTAACCGTTTGTGATAATTTTGTTTGTTAGTAATAGCGAATTTTATAGTAATAAGTGAAATAGGTATGAATGTTGTAATATTATCGCTTTCTATTTTAGATGTTGTAATTTTTGGCCGTGTACTTGTCTTTCCTGAATATGTGTTTTAGTGATTGTGATTTTTCGGAATTCTATCGTTTCATAAATATAGTAATATCGACTAAATGGCAATTTATACATATCAAAATGTCTTCTAGCTCTAGTTAAGTATATTTTAATGTTCAAATTTCTATGTATGTCTATAAATAGTGTCTCTCATCTTGAAGCATTGGAGATGTGTAATTTTATTTATTGTATTTTGTGAAAATCAGGTAAGAAATAAATGGAGAGAGTACGATATAAATTCGACGCGGGTTTTAGAAGTATTCATAAATAAGTGTAACGTCCAAGACTGAAGAGTTAGTTGATTAAGTAATACCTATTTAGCATTATATATCCTTTGGTAATGCATAGACGGAGGTCTTCGAACATCTTTGCTGGCTTATAACATAAAATTGACTTAATGGATTGGTATATTCAAGTATTTAATTTTAGGTACGTAGATTAATTGCTTCCAAAATCTAAATTTCAAAGTCAACGAAAATTTATACGTTTTTATGAAACCTAACATAGTAACCGCACTCCATAGATCCTCTAAGTATTTCCTGTATTTTTCGGTCGAGATAGGTATCAATGCTTAAAGAGATTCAATCGATCGAGAGCACTAGAAATAATATTTGTCGCAATTTGTTAAGTCTATGTTTAATGAGTATACTTCATTTAAAGTTATTTAACCACAAAATGTTCAACCACGATACGTGCGTTGTTTTCTTCTATGAAATCAAAAAGCCAACTGATTTTCAGCGTAAAAAAATTAACAAATATTGTTCATTCGTTTTAAAGTTATTGTTTCTCATTTCTATTATCTTGGATATACAGGGTGGTTTTTTGAGAAGGGCGGTGATAGCTAAGAGCGAAATTACGGGAGTTAAAGAAAAGTCGTGAAAGGAGTCATGCCCTCGATTTATAAAAAAACAATAACTGCATATTTAGTTTATTTTTAAACCTTTTACTTTTGACGGAAATCGACACGAATGATTTAAAAAAAAGACACCCTGTATTATTGAACCAATGGATTTTGTTGGTGATAAGGATCGATCTTTGCAAAGAAATGTATTACTTGAAATGAAGGGAAATAGCAAATTTTCACTATATTTTTAACTCTCGTGGTTTCTTATTTGGCCATCACCGTCCTTCTCAAAATACCACCCTGTATAGAGACCTGAGAGGTGAGTCTATTTGACGTTACTAACGTGACGTGATCGTGACGTATCCTTTTAGTATTGGATTTGCGTATTTCCCTGTCCGCACGATGTATATCTATAGACTCACCCCTCTGGTCCTTTGGGAGTTATGTGTAGGGCCGAAACCAACAGCACCAACAGAGGCTCTTTATGAGAGTTCATCTAAGGGCGAGGGCTACAGCGGGTATAATAAATAAATGATAAATAAATAATGCTGGACAATCCACACAGCATCATCTAGCCCCAAGCTAAGCAGAGCTTGTGTTATGGGTACTGATGACTGATATACATAATTATAATACATTACATAGATAGATATTTTTTATTATACATAGAAACGACCAGAACACCCGGAACAAATATTTGTAGATCGTACAAACATTTGTCCCAAGGCGGGAATCGAACCCGCAACCTCCTGCGCCGCAGGCGGACCTTCGCCCGCCGCGCCACCGAGGTCGTCATCATATGGTATCATCCTCTGGTGCACAATATGATTGAAGATTAAATTTTTAAAAGTATTATTTTAAACAACCCATATATTTTGAGTAGTGTCACATATTATTTGAATATAAAATGTTTAACAAATTGCGATAAATACATATAAGAATATCAAGCATATCTAGATAAGTTAAGATAAGGTTTATCATTCATTAAGTTAAAACATATCAAATACATTATTTCTAAGCGAGTCTCTAGGTATTTAGATGATAATTTTGATCACTGTTAAATGTTGTGCACGTTCGTATAAAGTAGTTAAAGTTAAAGTTTGAATTAGGGCAATAATTTTGTAGAGACATTATTTCAAAGAATTTCAACCTTCGTTAACAATTATATTGAATATTTTTTAACTTTTTTCAAAAATTTATCTTTAAAAATCTCTATCATCATTACAATATCAAATATTTATTTATTTTCTTTTAAGACTTAGTAATTAAAAATTTACAAAGTATTATCTTAAAATCTTAAATGTTAACTTTACATAACAATGTAAATATCTTTCCTAAGATCCTTTCAATAAGTTACCATTGTATCTATCTTCAATAAAATACTAAGCAACAAATTAATTAGTCTCATTAACGCTTTCTTTTTCATAATTTTCTCCTTTTTATTTACTTTTTAATGTGTTTTTCTTTTGTAAAAGCAATTGCAAAAGTTGTAACGTTTCTTTTCTCCTTCAGTGAGTAATTGGCTGAAATTATATTAAGTCGGTCAAACACCTTTTATACAGGCATTCATACTAAGAACCAAGGTAGGTACAGGACTCTTCTAAAACTTTTTGTGATGCCTATTCCTTTTCAACTGAAGGTCGGTTTAAAATCCTATAAGTATAAGTAGGTAGGTCCTACATCACACTTATATTATAAATGCGAAAGTTCGGATGGATAGATGGATGGATGGATGGATGTTTGTTACCTCTTCACCCCAAAACTACTGAACGAATCAGACTGAAATGTTGCATACAGGTAAGTCTAACCCTGGAATCAAACATAGGTGACTTTTTTATTCCATAAATCAGTTCCCATGCGATAGAAATAACCTCAAAACGTTGCCATAGAAACAACGCATGCGAAGCCGCGGGCAGAAGCTAGTACAAATATATAGTGACTGCCTGTAAAACGAATATTCGTGTCTTAGTAAGTACTCGTAGGACTCGTAAGAGTTAAATGGAATTTCTGCAGTTAAACTTTTATTGCCAACCTATTTTAAAAGTTTTAGTAGATAACCTACTTATCAGATTGCGAATGAGTTCAAAAGGTCCCTCGAGCTAATGGCCCGAATGGGACCAGTTACAAAGAGCTGAAACTGATGAAACGCTAAAATGAAATGAACTGAGAGCCATGCCGATTAAACATGGCGACGGAAGAAAATAAAAGAAATGCTATTAGTAACCAACAAACCACACCTGTGTCTAAATAAATAGCATTCACGTAACAGGAAAAATAACAAGCTTTGGTACCATTTCCCCTGGGATCGTGTGCAATTTGGTACAACATGTCCAGTTGTAATTATTTGAACAACTCAGAAATGCTGGTGTTTGCTCTCTGCCGTTTGTTCCGTGCTACGGTCAACTTTATTTCTATCAAAGTTCTGCCGGTACACATACTCGTAATAGTGAAAAAGGTAGGCACAATATAATAACAAATATTTTCTCGGAGAATCTCTTTTAAATATATGTTTTTAGGGTACCGGGTACATTAAAACCCCCTTTATAGGATCACTTTGTGTCCGTCTGCCTGTTCGTCTGTCAACCCCATTTTCGCAAGAACGCGTGGAGGCGTAAGGAGTTGAAATTAACATCAAATACTCAACTCCGTAACCAATTGGAGCCTCAATATAAATAAAACTTATAAGTTAACGCAATCAAAAGTAACAGCCGTTTTAAAATTTCCAAGGGAATCACATGCAAACAAAACCTATGGAGTACTTCTCATTGACTTCGCATTGCGTGCGATGCGCGCTCGGAATCGGTCGTGCCCCGCTCTTGCATCGTATCGAATATTTTATTCGTGATACGCGCGGTCTCCACCGCAGCCCGCGAAAGCGATGACTGCAAAACCGCTCATCGCCAACGAGCTCTTGGCATTAATTATCCAAAATGCCATTGACACCATGGACGAGGTCAGCATCATGCAGATCTGCAAGTCCAACTTCAAAGAAGAGGACATTTGCAGAGGCAAGGCGCTGGTCTTCGAGGCCCTAGGGAAAATGGACGTAATGCCCTCTCGTCGCCGGGATGGCAGAGAAAAAAGTGTGCAAGACATCATCACGCTGTTCAAGAGCACAGATCCGGACGACGTGCCTGACTTCGTCGCGAAGGAGCTGCACAAGCTGCCCCCCGTGACATTCGACCACGTCGATGGGACCAGACTGCTGAAGGATGTCACAAATCTCAAAGCAAGTCTGGTTGAAGTAAAGATAAAGCTGGAGGAGTCGCAGACTACCATCAGTGAACTTCGCTCTGAGGTTGCATCACTACGTGCGACCTCGGTAACTAAGTCACTTGCGGCTTCGTCCATCAACACGCAGCGAGAAGCGCAAAATATGTCTGCATCATCGTTCCAGTCAGCGATATTGGACGCGGCGCCGGTCGCGGCCGACAACATCACCGCCGAAACTTTGCGTTCCCCCCGCCCCCTCCCCGCGTCACCACGTGAGGAACCGACATGTGTGCAAGCGCCTTTCCCCCCGCGCGCATACGCCACCGTCGCCGCCACCGCCACCGCCGCGAGCTGTGCCGTAGCCGCTGAGCGCCCTCAGCCTGCAGCGCGCCCCAAAAGGAGGCGGAAAAAGAAGAAGCAGCCTTGTGGACCTTCATGTGTTCCTGTGCCTGAGCTGCCTTCTGGCAAGGGACCCTGTGATTCGGATGGATTCATCAGGGTAGTTCGCCGGAAGCCCTCTAGTCGAAACCGGTGCGGTGTTGGACCGCTAGATATCACATCTGGCTTCAGGGCGGAAGTCCCTACAACGCAGCTTTACATCTCACGCGTCCACTACGCTGTGCAGACAAAGGCTGTGGAGGACTACCTGAAGACGAAGACTGGGCTCTCGCTGCGCGTCGAGAAGCTGGACTCTCACCATAATTTAAGCTTCTGTTCATTTATGGTGAGAGTTCCAACTCAACATCTCTCGACCTACTTGAGTGAAGAGTTTTGGCCGAAGGGTGTCAAGTTCCGACGGTTCACTGGCCGCCTGCAAGGGGACACCGCCGTGCACCGTCGTCAGCTGACACCCTGATTGCGTCATACACGTCGACGCCGCAAATTTAGAACGTGTGCAATTTTATTTAAAATAAGTTTTTATATTTTTTGAATGTTAGATTTAAGGTATATATTCATATGGACCGTAGAATAAGTGAATAAGATCTATACTTGTTCTAATGTTGTCTGAAATAAATGTATTATTATTGACTTATAATCATGAAATTTGGCAAGAAGCAAGTTTTTATAGCACAAATCAATCGGAAAAACTTTTTGTAAATAAACTACATATTTGCAATTTGTAGTTTATTCACAAAAATAAATATTATGTTTGATCCTCGCCGTGGACTAAAACCTGTAGGGTACTTCCCGTTAACCTAGAACCATAAAATTTGGCAAGAAGCAAGGTCATAAGTATAAGCTTATGTAAAGGGTAAATCCAAAAACAAAAAATGTGTAGATTTTTACAAAAAAAAAATTTGAGTCGCCTTGGACCAAAACCAAAAAATATTATGATTCTAGGTCAACGGGAATACCCTTCTTCCCGTTAACCTAGAATCATCAAAATCAAAATTTGGCAAGAAGGTCTTATAATTAAATTATACTTAGAATTATGGTCATACATTAGTCTTAGAATTATAGCCTGCTCTCTTCCTACTAATGTTATAAAGCCGAAAGTTTGTGACATCTGAACTTTTGTTACCTAGGATCTCCAAAACTACTGAACAGATCAAGATGTGTAAGATAATAGCCTACTTATTGTACCGAAAACACGCGTGCGAAGCCGCGGGCAGAATCTAGTCTTTCAAAATCGCAAAACTGGTATTTAACTGCTACGAGAATTTCACTAACGTAGATCCCAACTTTATTTACGATCTCAAAGCTGTTGCAGCAATGCACGTAAAAGCACAGAATAGATGAAAGTACCTACACGTAAAAGTCAAAGGTTGTACCTTGACCGCACGAGCGTGTCAGGGTCCTTTTGCAAACTGTGATTTTAAACTGTTCGTGTAGCCTTTCGGTTATTTGTCATACGAGAACCGCGTTTTCAACAGCCAAATTCTCATTTTGTTAAACTATGTATGGAGACAAAAAGCTAACACATAGTAGGTAGGTACGTTGATCTATATTTTCTAGCATCATTTCGTTAAATAATATCTGCATTTCCTAAATATCCTATACTATATTAAAGGACCTTCCATACCTATACAGGTCTATACAGGGTTATTAATTATTCACTGACACTTCGTGAGCCGCAGATTCTGTCCATCATTAGGCGCAACGCACACAGAAGGCGGCGAGGCGAAGGTACGGCACAGATACGGCGCAGATACGGTGCAGGCGCGATATCTGCGCAAACAGATGCGGCGACGGTACGGCAGAGAGTATTATTATACAAGGTGCTTTCGGTTTTTTTGTATCATATAATCCCAATCAATTTCCAAAAGTGGCAGATAGGTCATTACTTTGTGGTGCTGTCGCTCTAACTACCCCTATTTATAGAATATGACCGTGAGTAAATGTGTGTAGACCGCTATGTACCTATGTTTGCGCTATGTAACCGCTATGTTTGCTCCTTAAGTGTTTTAAAATATAAAAAACAAGTTAAATAACATCGGATTTTAATTAAAACCATGGATAAATACCCAAATAAACAAAAATTTCAACCGTTTAAAACGTATCTTTGTTCATACTGTATATAATACGAGACGCCGCTTGCGCCTTACCGGTATCGCATCTGCTGGCGACGTGGCGGGGGGCGAGGAGCGGCGTGTCTGTGCCGTCCGCTTGCCGCCTTCAGTCACGAACACATAGTTACGCAAGAGGCACGTCGCTTCGTATACAGGATGCGTGACGAAATTGAATTTAATATTGAGTTTTGCCAGTTAATTGAACAATATCACTTACCTTAATTAACCTCCTAAGACCCGGAACAATATTTTTAAAGTACTCATTGGTACACTCTGTATAGAAAAATGTACAAATTAAAAATTCGTTGTCAGACCCAAGGTTAAAAATACTTTATTTTTGTATTTTTTGAGTTTTTGAGATGAAAATTTATTTTGTTTAGGTTAATTTTGAATGTTTGGAATACACCTATAGTTGTAAAATGTATTTTTAATTAGTCCATAAAAATGTACATTGGGTCTTAGCATTTACCTATGATTGGTCTTAAGTTTAGTAAATAAAACAAGAAATATAGTCCTTATATATCGTCTTGGGGTTTGCTTCCATAAATTGTGGACAGTAGAACCACAGGTCTATTATCGAACCATTTGGTACATGCTATATTGTCATTGGCGTTGACTAAAACCGAATCTTCGCCTCTTCCTCTTCTTAACGAAACCACTTCTTCAACGACTGGGTTGAAGTCATCGTCCGAAGCATTTCAATCTTGAAAATTGTCCCCTTCATAATCAGAATTCTCAAGTATGTGACTGATTTGCTCTTCTGCGAGATCTGTGGATAAAAGTGAAATGAAGGCTCTACGCGTTCAAGCTGGAAGCGCCCCTCTAGAGACCCAAAGTGCAAAAATATGTACAAATACTGTACGGCAAAAAGTGATTTTGAGTCCCAAAGTACATAAAAATGTACTAAAATTGTGTGACGAAGAAATTATCTTCAGACCCAACGTGCAGAAATATGTACATAATTATTCCATGCGAAATAAAGTAGGTTAGAAAAGTGAAATTCGAGTAGATATTTTAAAAATCGAATAAATTGATTATTGCTCAATGAAACGTATATTAGTTTGATGTAATATCTATCATGATCATTTTGATAAATTACGATAAAAACTCACCAGCGCGGCCGGGCGGTGGGGCCATCTTTTCCCACGTCCACTCGTGTGCGTGACAGGTGGTGTCAAACGGATGGTGATATTGAAAACCATAGACAAAAAACATCACTCACATACGTCAACTGTCTAAACTCAAGCCCGCGAAAAATCAAAAAGCCCCCGAGTTGTTTGAATGTTATGTACAGAAAAATGTACAGCGGGTCTCACTGACTATAGAGACAGATGTTGTAATGGGACTGATGAAAGTAATTAAATATGTACATTATAATGTACCCGGGGTCTTAGGAGGTAGTTATCAGTAGTCTTTATTCAGGACTGATAGGTTTTCTCCAATTTGTCAGTTGCTTCCGAAGTCCTTCTTTTACTTTTGACAATATGATAAGGTAACATTCCGGTGACATTTTATAAACTGTGCGAAAACGATCAGGATATTCATATAAAGTTTCCATTATCTTATGGAACCTGTGCTCTTCTGCTTCTCTCCACACTGGAGTAGTTAGAGCTGTAGTTAGAGCGACAGCACCACAAACTAATGACCCATCTGCCACTTTTGGAAATTGATTGGGATTTTAGGATACAAAAAAACCGAAAGCACCTTGTATAATAATACTCTCTGCCGTACCGTCGCCGCATCTGTTTGCGCAGATATCGCGCCTGCACCGTATCTGCGCCGTATCTGTGCCGTACCTTCGCCTCGCCGCCTTCTGTGTGCGTTGCGCCTTACGAACACGTCACGTTTGTGAGCACGTCGGGTCTTAATTCTTAATTCCAAACTTGGTATCGGTAGTAGATACCCCCCCTTCAATAACCGTCCTTTAAAGAGGTTTAATTTAAAACTTAACTTAAAAACGGCTTTGCCCTGAATTAATAGTGGGTGTGGGAGTAGGAGATCAAACGTGTTTTTACATTTTGTATCGGAGGTGATTCACAAAAATCAATAAGACCTTGCGTCTTCACGGACGTGTTAGTGATTGTGGGCAGAACCTGCAGTTCGCACAGTGTCAGTAAATCACACTAATATTATAAATGCGAAAGTTTGGATGTATGGATGGATGGATGTTTGTTACCTCTTCACGCCAAAACTACTGAACGGATCGGGCTGAAATTTTGCATACGGATAATTCTAGGCCTGGAATAAAACATAGGCTACTTTTTATCCCATAAATCAGTTCCCGTGGGATAGAAATCACCTTTAAACGTTTCCATGGAAACAACTCGTGCAAAGCCACGGGCAGAAGCTAGTTACCAATAACCCTGTATAATAGAAGAGTAGTATAACACAGTTCTGAACAATGCTAATTGTTCAAACGTTATTAGGAGAATAGCAGTCAGTCTCAGTCTGGTGGTCGCATTTGTAGCCGTCTACTGCTACTGAGATTTTACAGGTGTGATTGCGATGCATCGCCATGCGTCAGCAAAAACGATGGATTTCATCGCCATATTTTGGCGTGGCATTGTTACGTCACGTCGTCGTGTTGGATAATATAACGTTTTTATGGGTCAGTTCTGATAAAATATTTTGGTGTTGCAAGAAATTAAATTGCCTAATTCGATGTTCTCTTTATTGGGGAACAGCTTCTTCTGAGATGTATACTTCGCTGTCTTCGAAGGAAGTATCCTCAACAGGATAAAACATTCAAAAAATAAAGAATGTAAGTATATCTTATTTTATAAAGATTACGTCATATAAGTTTTTAAAGTAGGTACCATCAAACAAACGCCTACTAGGCGTTTGTTTTCAAAAAATATCATATGTCCAAACCCATCCAAACTGGTGCAAAATCAAATATAACCGGGCTGTACAAACAAAACGACTATTTACTCGCAGAGACGGATGTCGAATATTCGCGCTGAAATACGGGCTCCAACCCGAGCTCTATTCCGTATCAACGTAAAATGGAGGAGGCAGCTGGTGTACGACAAGCTTGGTAAATAGGAAGAAGTATTTCCACCCCGGCTCGGAAACAGTGACTGCGATTTTTGTCTGAAAAGCGTTTCATTTTAGTGCTGTTCATCAACGGAAAAGTTTTGTAGAATACGTGGTTTCCATATGAATTCAGTTAGTGAAATTTTGATCACTGATACAATAGACGGCTGGCACAAACTTCGTATCACAGCATTGGTAGAAATTGGCTGCAAATGATCATGTAGAAAATGGAATATAAAGGTACCTACCAAATAATAGTCTTCTGTCAGATTTGGCATTGCTAAGAAGGGTTAGGGTACATCTGGTCCGAATCTCAAACTGATCCAAGGACGAGATGTCCACTTTACTTTTGAGTAGGGGTACATCTCGTCCGAATTTAAAACCTCTTGGTTTTAGATTCGGATCAGTTGTACCCTCAACCAAAAGTGAAGGGGACATCTCGTCGGAATCTCTTTTTTTTATTTTCAAGGGTTCTGTATCTAAATGTTTTAAATACACATTCAGCACAAATGCTGCCAGATTTCTAATGGTAAATTGTAGTACTCGTCGAGATCTACATTTCGGAAGACAGCTGTCCTCAAATCATTAGAATGCCTTCAATGTTTCATGGATATTTCATAACACGGTACCGTGAACCAACTGCTATACAACTGAGCTGCGCTGAACTGCATGCTATATTCATTAAACGGGATGTCCTAATGAGTCGGCATTCGGCTACGTTTTCCTAAAACACGAGCACATTTGTGTATTGCACTGTCTACCTAGTTGAAGTTGTACCTTGTCACGGCATAGATACCAACTAAGGTTCCTTTCGGAGAGGAAATTATAAAGTGGGAAATGGAAACTGGAGCGGATTTTTGAAAGAATTCAAAGAATATATCGGTAGCAGTGAGCAAACACTCCATTGAGTCACTTACCTACAAAGACAAAGTCTTTTTCGGTTCCAGCTCCCGTCGCCTACCAGAAACGTACTCGTAAAATAGTAGATTATTTACCGAGTGGATATAACAATGTCTGGCGTCACAGGCGGTAATTAAATACAAGCGCAACACAGGATTCTAGAGTACCTAACGAGCGGATCGAGGAATCCTACTAGAATCACTTGCTTTTGGTTAGGTGATCATGACGTTGTATTATTGTATGCAACATTGTCGAGCAGGTGATGTAAAAAAGCAATTAAAAAGTAATAGATAAAAGTATAAAAGTATTAAAAAGTAGACTGTTCTTTCACCTTGTGCGTAAAAATCTAAACAAATAATATAGCAACGTAAAATTGGCACTTAGCTCCACAAAACTACAATCAGAAACTACCAAACTCGACGGTGATCAAGTTGATTGTCCCCGCCGCCCAAATGTCGGATGGCCCACAATAAGCCTTTGGTCATAATATCGCGAATGCGTGACACGAATACTTTCCCGCTGTATATTTCCGAAATGAGAAAATGTTGATGATGGTATAAGTAGGTATAGCTGGTAATGACAGTGGACCTTGAACTGGTTATTTGGCGACAAGGAAACTTTCGATGATAATTTTTGGGGCAACATTGTAATTTTTTAAGAGTTGTATCATACTACGATGGTGTTTTGTAGCTCTTTTGCGTTTTGGTTGGGTGGCAAGACGGAGAACCGATTTTTGACAATTCTCTTTCCAAATGCACCCGGGATACGTGATGTAAGATATTAATATTATATACCAAGCATTTATTTGCTACTGCAATTCACAATACAATATTATTGGTGGTACGTTTGAAAAAATCAACTCGCACACTCACGGTTTCTTGAAAAAAAATGTTCACATCTCTCGCAAAACGGAGAAAAATAGATATTTGCTCGTAGGTGTGTGTCTATTGATTATGTTCAAAAAGAGACCAAATAACTATTGCCGATCGCTTAGTGCGGCTACTTTTCTGAAAATAAGACACCTACAAGAATTACAGTTACTTCCTATAGTTTGGTCTCATTGAAAAATTCCATTTCGCTCGGAAGCTCCATTTGTCTATGATGTTGCGTCTAAGTACATAAACTCAACTTTGTAACAAACAATCTGCAGGTAGCTCAATTGATCCATGTCAATACCAGTCGGAAGCGTCCCCAAGACGCTGTCTTACTGTATGCAGTTAGCTTAGTTCTAATTATTTCTAATACTTGATTGTAATTTTCTTTGTGAATATAGATATTACTTAGTAATATTCTAAAATCTACTACGTCTTTTCTTCTTGTGATAAATGTCTCCATGTACTAGTGAATATTATATGGCCTAGGTTATTGCATAATTTCATGATCTTTGCTTTTAACGAGTCATATAAGTTTCAATCAAGCATGAACTGTAATATAACTTACTCATTTATTAGGAAAGCACTATTTCATGGCACAATAAAGTCAAAAATCATTATGATAATTACCACCCACGTTTCTATATTTGTTTCTAATTCTTTGGTACCTGCTCAATAATTTTGTACATTTACCTATTAAATATTTTAATCCTTGTTCATTTGATCGATTTTCAGCCTGAAAACTATCACAGCAGACTACAACAACTATATATAGGTAGTTTTAACAGTTTTTGGATGATATAGTGCGAGCAGTAAGCCACATTTTGATTAAAAATTTATAATATTTCATCTTATCTACTTCCATTGCCCACCAACAATGCCAATTTTTGTAAATCATTCTAGTCAGGATGTTTGTAATCAAAAATACTATTCGTATTTTTTTATTTTAATCATTTAAACCCACAAGTTTTCCCCTCTGCCAATGATAATAACTCCTATCTTCCCGCAATCGTCCCAGAGCTGAAGCCAAAACAAAACAAGTCAGCTTATTCAAAGCACAAACTTGATGTTGATTTTCTCTGCATTTCTTCGGGTTATTTTTACTGCAGAACTCCACTGGCATCTTAAACGAGAATATAGTTCAATCCGAACTGTCTCCGCTGCTCCCAGTCCAGATGGCTCGGACAAAGTCGGGGCATAACACTAAAACGTCGTTTATTACTATCACTCTTTTACTTAGCGCTCTCTCGGACAGAAAAGCTCGTTCTGCTTTGCTTGGACTTTCAGTCTGAAATAACCTTCAATGTATATAGATGGAGGAAACCTATTAAGCCGCTTAAGTTAATAGTGGAATAGAATCCTCGGTCATCCTCTAAGTTCATATAAAACAGCGTGGTCATACAATGAAACAGCTTCTTCTCATCATCATCATCATTATCAGCCTATATTAGTCCACTGTTGGCCAAAGGCCTACCCTAATGAGCGCAATAGCGCCGGGTCTTAACTTGCCGTATCCAGCATCTGCCTGCAGTCTTTCGCAGGTCGTTATCCATCCCTAATGGTGGTTGGTTCTTCGTTAGTGAAATAGTTGTTACGAAATATGTATAATTATTTTAAATAATAAGTGATCACATTAGGATTTCCTTACTAACTTTGGTACTAACCTGACTCATCAACCCTGAAGTTGATCTTTGCTGCCGACGCAATAGATCGCCGACCTCATCTAGTCCAGTTCAAAGATTTTAAATCAGCAGCGAAGAAGGCCTATACTCAACAGTGGGCGACGTCAGTCCGCAAATGATAATGATGATGATAATCAGAGAACTTGGAGAAATTCGACGATCAGTTTTGATGGTCCTGTTACATTACAGTCGAATTAATTATAAACGTAAAAGTTGGTTACGCGTAAAAAAATTAATCGAGTTTTACTATTTTCTAGGTTTAACAAGTAATTTAGATGGCAAATAAGAAGCTTTGTGCACATTGTAACCCATTTTCTATGAATCTTTGCCAATCGAATTTTGAATCAATTTTCCAATCAGTCTATCGACATATTGTTAAAACCAACCTTCGAATCTAATGTTAGTCAGTAAACGCTTATTCGTAAAAGAGAAACCCCTAGGTAAGTGCTTCTACCTAGTACCTAGTTTTAAAACTATGTACCTACGTTTATCATACACGAGTATCAAAATCTTATTGCAAAAGTTACAGTTCGTTAAATCAAAACCCCATCACTAGAAACTACTTCTTTTTGGGTGCCCTAACTGAGAATGAAATAGGTGCCGTAAATGTGGTGCCGTAAAAATTGGTGCCCTAAATGGGAATACTCCGTTATTGACGTGACAACGTCTTATAATTCGATAGAGCCGGCTGCACGCACGAAAAAACATGACGTCATGCGGCGTTACCTCGTCATGCGGCGTTACCTCGCTCTGAGGCGTTCCATGTAAGGCTTGAAGTGCAAGCGAAAGCGCTCGACATCCGTCTCTCTCCTACTTGAGTGAGCGATGCGTCTGCGTTGTCACGTTCAACTATCGTCAGTAAACCGACTTTACAGACAACCAATTTTTTTTTTAGTAAATTTTCAAAAGAAATAGAAAAGTCAAAAGAAAAAGCGACGATTGTTTCGGGTTATTCCAGTTTTCCCCCTTGACAAATCCCCCTTAAGGGGTCGTATTTAGTTTTAGCGTGGGTCCTTAGCAAGGGTCACAATGAGCACAAAACTTCATAGCTGCTATCTAAATTACTTCTAGAACCTAGAAAATAGTAAAAAACCGTTTTTTTCGCGCTTGACCTTTACTGAAACGTATTTAGTAACAAATCAGCGCAATTCCTTTTCTGATAAGATCCATCAAACTGATTGATTGAACGGATGAAGTGGAAAGAGAGGATTGCTTGAAGCGGATTTATCTTCTTACTATTTATAGTAAAGTCCAATGACCTACCACAATGAGAGCACTCAGAATTACCTATTGCTTACGTATTTTCTTATTATTACGCTTCCGACTGATATTGATATGGATCAGTTGAGCTACCTGTAGATAATAAATAATATAAATAAATAATGTTGGACAATTCACACAGCATTATCTAGCTCCAAGCTAAGCAGATGGTTTGCATTAACCTTCAGTTAGCTCAATTGTTTCAATTGTAAATACTAGTTAATTTTTTTTTTCTATTATTTGATTGTTTACGTTGAATGCATGGAACTTATTCGGTAAAATCTTTGTTCCGCGGTCTTATTTTACAGATTAAAAAGTGTAATGCACGAAAAGCTGATCTGAATTAATTTAATACAATAGATGAAAATATGAGTCTAATTTATCTAGCGCTAAATTTAAAAACCAAACATTTATAAACTTAAACTTCCATGATTATGAACTGCAAAGCACCCACTCAAACAGTTTGTTTAAAAATCATATGTTAAGTGGCAGCAAGAGGAATGGCATTCTACTCTATTTTAGATCATTTGTAGCCCCAAGCTAAGCAGAGCTTGTGTTATGGGTACTAGATAACTGATATACTTAATACAATACACAACATACATCGATATTTTTTTATTATACATAGAAAACATGCAGAACACCCTGAAAAAATATCTGAAGATCGTACAAACATTTGTCCTGAGGCGGGAATCGTACCCGCAACCTCCTGCGTCGCAAGCGGACTTTCGCCCGCTGCGCCACAGAGGCCACAGAGTTCATAATCACCACTATTGGCAGGCGGATAGGTGGTCACAGTGGGGTTCAGTTTTTTATCGTACATATTTTATCGTTTTCTCCAATTTTGAACGCTTAAATTGGTGATATAGACCACCACAAAACCAAATCATCGATAATTTGTTTGTATACTCGTAATTCATTAAAACAAAAAACAGCAATATAAAAAGGAAAGTTCGTTTAACACTGATGAACGATCGTTCGTTTTTGCTTTCCTTTTTTGATTTTTGCTTATCTCTGAAATCTCATGAATGGCGCCCACGCTCTACGCAACGCCTACGCGCTACGAGTTGCTACGGGCGCTACGAAGGTCTACGCAACGCCTACGCGCTACGAGTTGCTCCGGGCGCTACGAGCGTCTACGAACTCGCGGAATGCGCGTGGGCGGCCGCCTACGCGGTACGTCTGCCGCATCCGAGATGACTCATCCGATTGGAAATTAATGGAACTAGTTTCAATGGAACAGAGCTCAGAATGGCTTGGGTAAACTGATAAAGCACGTGCACGGGCTGCGGGCTAACGAATATATTAATCTAATTTCAAAATCAACAAACAATTGAAACAATTGAGCTAGCTGCAGACTGTTGCAAACAGTCTACAGGTAGCTCAACTGATCCATATCAATACCAGTCGGAAGCGTCCCCAAGACGCTGGCTGCATTGGCACGCTGTATGGCAATGCTGATGCGCTGTGCCAGATACTCACCAGGTCTCGGGTCTCGCGTCGCTTCGACCAGACGCTCAGATAATTTTTTAAAAACCCGAAGAGCCTCGGTACCCCACGGACCTAGGTCAGTCGGTCTCGACTTCAAGGGATCAAATGTTTAGGCTCTGTCGAGACCTGCATATTTGCGCCTCTTGAGATCTTCGACCAAATCTGCCGCTACACCCGCCCTCACGGATGTCCTCGGATGATGGGAAGGCGCAAGTATGTCGACGCATGTAGCGTCCCACACAATGGGCCTTGAGTTAGATTAAAAAAAAAAATACTATAGACAGTGAAGGTTCCGCGAAGAGATGGCATAGTTAGTTTTTTTATATCTACACGGAGTAAGTAATTATTTAAAATTGAATAAACATACTCTATGTTACAAAACTTTAAACGCCATTTCCCAAAAGTTTGGTTTTTTGAAATACTTCTTTTTAGTTTTTTAAGTGCGATGTTGACTCGGAATATTTGTTGATTTATTTTAAGTGGAGTCACGAGTTATCGAGACACCATTGGTTATCAAACCATGGGTTCAAACGTTATTAGTAGATATAGATAGCCATTTACTAAATCCATCCATGTAGGTAACGACTAACGAGTTATACAGTATATACACCTATATTTTACTAAATGTAAAAGCTTTACACTTTGATTGTAAAAGTTTTAATTTACCATGTAACTTTGCTAAAGTTACAATGTCATGTCACCACGAGTGGTTGTTTACTGTGACGCATAACGAAAACAAGCTTATAGTACATTTAGCTTTCATAATGCAAACCACGAGTACATCCACTGGAGAAAGTCGAGAAAGTAAAATTTCATAAAAGTTCTATAATTAAAAGAAAAAGGTCAATAATTTTATTAATTAAAAAGTTTAAAATGGAAATTGAATCTCCTCTTTCTTCTATATTCATTTCGTAACACCGTGCATAATATTTAAGTATTTCCACGTTTTTATAATTTTCTACGTACTTTCAACTAGTGATACACCGTTTCCCAAGTAGCTCATTTTACGACTCCAAGAAAACAGGCTTAACGACCCCAACCAAAGGACTCGTTGAGGTAATACATTACTTCGGAAACAGCTCTCGACATTTACCTCGCACCTCGATTATCGGGAGGACTTCCGAGAAATCTAATCGGATACCGAACTTCGGAAAACATTTGTTTTCTACTGCTTTGTTTGTTGTAACAACGTAGGAGCGGCAGGAATTAATTAACCTTTGGGATAGGAAACTAATCAGAGAGGCGTGTAACTTTGTGTTGACACTAACGATGTTTTCAATAAATAGCTAATCCATCTGAACCCACTTCCTGAATTTTCATTATTTCAAAGGTTGATTGAAAAAACTATTTATGGACCATAACTAAACACACACAGAGGACGACCTCTGTGGCGCAGCGGGCGAAGGTCCGCCTGCGACGCAGGAGGTTGTTGTTCGATTCCTGCCTCGGGACAAATGTTTGTACGATCTGCAGATATTTTTTCAGGGTGTTCTGGATGTTTTCAATATACTTAAAATAAAAAATATCTATCTACGTTGTATATTGTATTATACTTAATACAACCTAGTACCCATAACACAAGCTCTGCTTAGCTTGGGGCTAGATAATGCTGTGTGCAGCATTATTTATAACTCCAAAATTCATAATTAATCTATTCCTGTAGACATAAATGTCTGATACATTTTTAATTTGCGTTTATTGTCGGTCAATACCATGATAATATAAGTTTTATATCCTTATTTCATATCCATAGTAAACATCATTTTAATGTCAAATAAATTCTGAATGAATTATTGGAAAATTTATCAAGAAACAAACTTATCTAGATCGTATTACCGACAGCCGATCGATACTTAAACGATCCATAGACGATAGCTGATTCGAATAAAAAACACCTACAATTTACGGACTACATCCAACATTACCAGCGATTCCGCTTGAATCTGAACTACCTCTGTAATAGTGTGAATGTGAACTCATGTAAATGCGAACTATACTCGGTTATCGAATCAAAGATACTTTTTGTAAACAAAGAAATTACAAAATCAAAGAAATATTGGTGGAAAATATTTGATGGAACTGGTATCATTGGAGGAAATCGCAGACGTTCTAAAACACTTTTATTAACATTTTGGCAGAAGCCTTTATTCACAAAGGAAATTACACTAGTACTTACAATTGAAACAACTGAGCTAACTGCAGACTGTTGCATACAATCTACAGGTAGCTCAACTGATCCATATCAATACCAGTCGGAAGCGTCCCCAAGACGCTGGCTGCATTTCCACGCTGTATGGCAATGCTGATGCGCTGATTAAAAAAAAAATTTAAAGTCCGTCGACCGTTTTCGAACTCGCTTTTTCGCTGCGCTTGTGCAATTATGCTTTGTCAAAGTTTGAGTTTTGGTTGTAGTGATTACTTTGCTGTTACCTTATTGTTCTCTGTTATTGTCATGAAGTTTTCATTCATAAATGCCTTTATCGAATTAAAATATCTTGATTTCTAAAACCGAGTGTGAATGTGAAGCTCTAGGCTATAAGTAGTCGATGCACGAGCTCACGTCCGGAAGGGTAGTAAATGGCCATCGAAGGCCATTAGCAACGTGACCAGCTGCGGTGCCGGGAAAAATGACCTTAAACCGATTTAAATAAAACTGCTGGTCTAGTCTCGAATAGGATTTAGTGAGGTTAAACAACTGGTTTTGGAATGCATTCGTGTAACTGTCAGGGTGACATTGCAGAAACCACTGGAAGCGTTGGGCTTGTTTGCCTTTGCAGTTATGCTTTACTGAGCTTTGTTTAGTTTAGGAGACGCTAGTTGTTGGGTTAACTCCAGGAATATGAAATTGGGTGGACAAAGTTAAAATTTCTAAAGAATTTTAGTAGATGAATTTCTAGGTCCAAGAGCATTTAGCATTGAATTTAAATTTTACCAAATATTAACTTAGCAGAAGCCTTTATTCGCAAAGAAAATTTCACTAATATTTACAGTTGAAATAACTGAGCTAACTGGAGACTGTTTGCAAACAATCTACAGGTAAATATTATGATGTCAAGACTACTTCAATAAGCGTTTCTTAGTTTAGGAGACGTTGGTCGCTGGTTCAATCCAATATGTAAGGTAGATAAAGTTCTAGGGTCCTGTAGAGTTTTGTTATGAATTTATGAATTTTACCAAACATGATGATGTTAAGACTACTCGGCAGTGTTCCCTGTGAATCGATGGTGTAAATAAACCGATTGAACAGAATTGACTAATATTAAGAACCTAATATATTTCCAAGCGAGTAAAACAAAGGATATTGACTCAAGGGTCACCGAGCTAATCAGGAGTATGAAGTAGGTTAGCGCAATCAAGACCACCTAAATCATCTTTCGTAGACGAAAATAAATATATATAAATAAATTTGCATAAATAAATAATGCTGGAAAATCCACACAGCACCATATAGCCCCAAGCTAAGCAGAACTAGTGTTATGGGTACTAGATAACTGATATACTTAATACAATACATTACATAGATATATATTTTTATTATACACTAGCTGCGTTCTTACTACCCGTTGTCCTATTACCCGTTTTCCAGTAGGAATGAAGCATTTTCCCGCGGTAAAAAGTAGCCTATGTTCATCAGGAATAATGTGGGCTTCTAATGGTAACAGAATTTTTCAAATCGGTCCAGTAGTTTCCGAGCCTATTAATACAAATAAACAAACAGAAAATCAAATCTTTCCTCTTTATAATATTATTAGTAGGTATATTAGTATAGATAGAGAACATCCAGAACACAAAATTGGCCCATCATGTTGAATAAGGTAGATGGTCAAACCGACATAATGTTTGGTTCCTAATAATTTTATTTCTTTTATCACAAAATGCGCTTCCACCTTGTAATCGGAAATCGGTAAAACATATTAAGACTATCGTAGGTTGACGAATTCATTACGGATGTGAGTTAACTACGAACCTGATTGGTGTTGAAAGAACACCAACGTTTTATCCCTTTACGAGAGACTTCTACGGGTATGTAGTGAACTCGCTTACATCTGTAATGAATTCGGTAAAACATAATTAAACATTTCGATCGATAGAACAAGACAATTCCCCGTCTTACCAAACACAGTTCACGGACCCTGTATCCCTCCAAAACGTGGCATACATCCCACAAAGATAAACGTGCTTAGCATGAACCGGCGATACATAAATATGGGCATGTGTAACATAGGCTGGCATCTACGGGTCGCGAGATAAACTAGAGCTTCGGTCTTTATATAGTTCTGTTGCTGAAGGGTTTTTTTCTTACGAAATCAAAATCATTTTCTGTAAAATATATGTGCACTAGACGATCGCCTCGCGGTTTCACCCGCGTAGTTCTCGCCCCCGTTGGAATTTCAGGATAAAATATAACTTATGTCACTCCCTGAAAAGTAAGCTTCCTAACGGTGAAAGAATTATTCAAATCGGTTCAGTAGTTTCGGAGCCTATTCAATACAAATAAACAATCAAAACTTTCCTCTTTATAATATTAGTATAGATAAATAATTGTAGTTAGATTCGCAACATAGACACGATTAAATTGTGTCGTATTAATAATACAAATCACCAAATTCTGTATCTATTTTACAGCTCGAAGAAGGTAGAGCAATATTCTAGGCAGTAATTATGCAAAAGAATAGAAATACCTTTAAGTAATACTTTTTGAATCTAGCAAATGTCGCTTTGCTCAGAACAAATGCAGAAAAAAAACTGTTCAATAAGATATATAGTCTTGAAAGAGTTAAGACATCTAATTTAATTTCATCTAATTAAACCAAAGTCCGCCGCCAAGATGTTTTCCCCCAGACTCCTGTGCTAACGGCTCCAGCCGTAAATCTGACAAGATTGACGATTGCCCTGACCTTTCTACCTGCCCTGCCGAGACATTGCACCCCTATTAGTAAACGTTATTTTTAGCGTATTCCACGATTATGTATGACGGAGATTGAGCGACTGGCTCTGCCTCCGCAATTTGTCCTTTAGATTCGATTTCCGGTAGAGCCTACCTGTACATTATAAGCTTGAGGGATTTACCGCAAAACATTCCATAGGAAAGGAATTATTTAAGACTTGTAACGAGAGGTTCATTCGTTAGCCAAGACGAAATATTACGGCCATATTTCATAGATATTTTCACTATTGAATTTTACTATGATATTTTCGTAAACCATCTAAGCGATTGGATCAAAGTCTAAGGACATACTTACTAAGAATTGATATAAAGTAGGTACTAACCTATTCCCAAAATTTGCAACTTTGTAGGTTATCACTATAAAAACAAATAACCTTTATATTTCTAGGACATTGGTTCGTGTTAAATCTGGCTATAAAAATGTTAAGCAACGGGTTTTTTTTTGTTTTTTTTTTTAAATGAAATCACAGTCATGTTATTAAAATAGTCATATTCTGATAAGTAATGCACAATTTATTTGGTCGCACGATTTCCCTCTAGTGTGGCGGGTAAAACTTCAATAGCCAACCTTTATAAATTCGAACCCCTTTCAATTTTATGTTGATTTCCTTGACGTATCGTCTGTACGTAAAAAAGATTTCAGAGTTCCCCGGCCAATAGAAGTTTCAGGTTTAGTAGATTTTAACTGTCTCGTAAGACGAGGGGCGGGTACAAGGGATTTGCCTCCCATGAATTTTAGCACGATTAAAAAAGTTTTCGTTTGCGATTGACCCGTTTATTTTGGACTGAGAAAAGTTTTGCGTAGTTACAGTTACAGAACTTTAGATTTGAATAGTCACAAAAAAGATTACCTTTGCTTATCGTTCCTAAGAAGAAAGTTTTACCTGTAGATATAATGGTATAATCGAATAGTGACTAAGGTTTTTCTTTCTAATCTTTTCTGAATCAGATCTAACGACGTTTATTTTTTATATTCTGTAATTTTTATAGGTTCCATTAGGTCTAGTATCTAGACCTTAGTTCTTCCTTGTAATTTGAATGCACAACTCAAAAGACGAATCTAAAACATACTCTAAGTTTCGTAGCAACTCCCAAAATAGTGTTATCTGAAGCAATTCAGTTGCTTTCACTTTATACATGAATATAATTTTGTTTCCGTAAATCCAACAAATAATTAAGTGACTCAAAAAAGTTTTGCGTAGTTACAGTTACAGAACTTTAGATTTTAATAGTCACAAAAAAGATTACCTTCGCTTGTCGTTCCTAAGAAGAAAGTTAACGAAAGTTATACCTGTGGTTATACTATGGTATAATCGAATAGTGACTAAGGTTTTTCTTTCTAATTTTTTCTGAATCAGATCTAACGGTTTATTTTTTATACTCTGTAATTTCTATAGGTTCGATTAGATCTAAGTATCTAAACCATAGTTAGTCCATGTAATTTGAATGGACAAGTAAAAACGCGAAACTATAGCATACTCTAAAGTAGAATATTGTAGCTTTATAACAACTCCCAAAATAGTGTTATCTAAAGCAACTCACTTACTTTCACTTTATACATGAATATAATTTTGTTTCCGTAAATCCAACAAATAATTAAATAAATTAGCGAGTGAAATATTCAAGGCGGAACAATATTGCGGTAATATTTGATAATTGTGAATTAACTGCTAATGAGGTAACATGTGAATTGGGTCCGCCGCAATGAAATCTACGTGCATTAATTTCATTCGATTACAGAATTTGGCTGTTTAACAAGGTTTTTAGGGTTCCGTATCAGAAGGGTGTCTATTCTCCGTCCCGCCTGCCTGGGACTCTATCTCCAAACGTAATAATATGTCAAGCGAGTCCAATTTTTCAGAGAATTTGTGTTACTATTATGAAGCTGCTATGATGGTCCATTAGACTATCCGCTAAAAGGATCGAAAATACAGCGAGGATTCAGAGGTCTTGTTGGCACAAGAATAAATCTTATATATAAAATTCTCGTGTCACAATGTTCGTTCCCGCACTCCTCCGAAACGGCTTGACCGATTCTCATGAAATTTTGTGAGCATATTGAGTAGGTCTGAGAATCGGCCAACATCTATTTTTCATACCCCTAAGTGATAATTATAATTTCCACGCATGCGTAGCCGCGGGGAGCAGCTAGTTATTAATAATAATGTCCTCCTAGCCGAATTTCGACCCGGGCGGCCAGTCTCAACGAGCTATCCAGATGCGCAAGATATATTATAGTGCACAATTGTGTGCGCAGACACAGGTGCACTCTCTATTCCCTCACTCTCATAATCCGATGGGACGACCGGAGAGAGGTCAGGCGCAATACCAACGTCTTAAGGTCCTAACGTAGGACGAATCGCACTTTTTATACGTAAGTATAATTATTAAGTATTCTCATGAGGATGTAGAGTCTCATTGTAGAATCAAGGTATTGTTTGGCGACGTTAGCGGCGTTGCGGGCGATGGCCCTCCTGCGACGAAGTGGGTTGCCGGTTTGATTCCTGCCTAGGAACAACTATTTGTACCATCTGCAGATACTTGTTTCGGGTGTTCTGGGTGTTTTCTATGTATAGCAAAATATCTATGTTTGTTATGTATGTAATGTACATCAGTTTTCTAACACAAGCTCTGCTTAGCTTGAGACTTGATGTTATGCTATGTGAATTATCCAGCATAATTCATACTTTCCTCTTTTTGTTTTTCTTTAATGTTTGTCTGTCTGGCCATTTGACATATGCATCCGACTCGCACTTTACCAATTGTATGAAATCCCAACCTGTAGGTAAATCGTAGGAGTTTTAAAAGTCAAAAATAAATTATAGTAACAATTAACAAACAAACAGAACGAATACATATGTAAAAAAAATTCTTCATGCTTGTTAGGTACAGACGCTGTATGTACCTAACAAACAAGCTTAGTTATTGTAGGTTGGTTTCGACTATTCCATTAAAGCCCTAAAACCACAACTGTTTAACTGTTACAGCTCAAACCAAGCAAGGTATTATTAAAGGGATATCTAGTCCCATTCGCAACATTACGGTCGACCCGAGAGCCTCATAGCTTTGTCGAGACGAGATTGAAGGCTGTATCGTGTTTAGTGCAGGAAGTTACTCGGTCTCGGTTTTAATCTGCTAAGCTTTCTCACTTGGAATCTTGCTTCGTCTGATGCATACTGAAATCTTCACAAAGGATCATTGAATAAAAAGTGCCACTAAGTTATTCCCTGCCAATGCAATTTGTAAGCACCTGTACTGTAATGTTAAGTTGGATAATATTTATTGTTCTAAATTTTGTTTGTGTTCCTATTTTTAATGTGTCAAATGTTTGCATTGTGGACTTTGTTATCTGAAATAAAAATATATTCATTCATTCATTCAATGCAGTTTTGTATATACCTAAGGCGCTATGTAGACAGCAACTTTTGCGGAAACAGGCAACTCGCAAGTAGCTGTTTAACTTTTTCATAAACTGACCTTTTTGTTGCTGCAACTGGCAACCTTTAACGATAAATATTATAAAGTTGATTGGTTTTTTCGAAGTTTCTCTGTCTGCTTTCTTCTCTGTTTGAAATAAGTATCCAATGCAATGTTTATGGTGTAGAATAGATAAGTGTTTATGGTAGAATGTGTGACAGTTGTCGTATATGTAGGTGATAATCCATGTTACTGCTGAATATACTCGTAGATGAACACCGAATTACCCTTTTTATTTCCTCCATGCTGCGAAAACCTCAATACTTTTGATAGGTATCGATTTGAAGACTGACGAAATTATTTTAGAATCTTGCTTCGTTTGATGCACACTAAAATCTTCACAAAGGATCATTAAATAAAAACTGCTACTTAGATTTACCTACCAACGCAGTTGTAGGTAGGTACTTAAATATAAATATGTCCTTATGATATCGAATTGACCACTTACAAAATTACTCTACCAGAAAGAACTTCTAACTAGAATTTAGAATCACAGATAGAAAAATAGTCCAACCAAACTGCCACTTGGACACTTAACTTCATTACCTAGAGAAGTAAGAGCATATTCTAAGAGAATGGTCCTCGTATAACAGGCCGCCGTTGTTCGTCTATTTTACGATCCGCCACCTGCCGCTATTTCGAGCTACCTTGTGACATAAAATGATACTGAGATACTGTTAATTTGGGATAACGCAAATGATGTGTTACGTAACAGATCATATGATAATACATATGTATATCAACACGTACGTTCTCGCCCTACTAAACTCGGATAAATAAGTTATGGAAATTACCATACTTACAATCTGAGCGTCTGGTCGAAGCGACGCGTGACCCGAGAGCTGGTGAGTATCTGGCACAGCGCATCAGCACAATAGATAAATATATATTTATCTACTGTGGCATCAGCATTGCCATACCGCGGGGCAACGCAGCCAGCGTCTTAGGGACACTTCTGACTGGTATTGATATGGATCAGTTGAGCTACCTTAGATGCTTTGCAACAGTCTGCTCAATTGTTTCAATTGTAATTACAAGTTCCAATTTATTCCTATTATATGATTGTAATTTTTTCATCGTCTATACTTACAAGTACCTAGGTAGAGTAATGAAAACAGGTTTAGGCTACGTAAAATCGAATTAAATTTTTCTTTTTTTAAGCTACAACAGGAAACGTATCAGCAACCTTCCGCGTCTCAGCCGTTTCACCCCTGAGCCACGAAGATCGTTAATTATTAAGTGAGTATTATTTATCACCAGCTCGAAGGCGACTGCCATGACAATCCAACCCTCGGAATTCATTTCACATGATTAATTACTGCAATAACTGCAGGTACCTAGCGAGGAATCTTACCTTTGTTATTGTCTTGGCGCATTTCCAACGTAAACAAACTAATGAAACATGCCAAAACAAGTTTAGCATAAAATGTTACTTACGTTTGCTAATTACGCGCATAGCTTCATAGTTGGATGGTATGGCATAATATTTACCATGGTCTTGGCGATCCTTGACTTGTTTAAAGCCGGTACTGACAGGCGTTACGGAGCTGAATGTTACGTTAAACACAGGGATCGTGCAGTCAGTACAGGGAAAGAAGGCTTTTTCAATTTGCCTCGGGACAAACGTTTGTACGATCTGCAGATATTTGTTCAGGGAGTTCTGGGTGTTTTCTATCTACACTAATATTATAAAGAGGAAATATTTGATTGTTTGTTTGTTTATTCATAATAAACGGAAAGAAGGCGTGCAACGAGCAACAAGACGGAGTTTAGCACACGGCGTAATATAACATATCATGCTCGCTTCGAGTGGTACGTTACGCCGTGTAACATCGGTCAGTTCCTGGCATAAAAACCTGACGCTTGTTCAATTTTTTTCCGATTTTTTGAATGTTTTTTACATGTTATGAGTGTAGCGATGTTTTGCACCAAATTGTTCGCACCACAAGCCACAAGTAATAATAATTGTGTCGTTTCTGACCGGCTATTTTTAAGATTGTCGTTTCAAACCACAAATTTATAAAAGAGTTAGTGAACTAAAAGTGTGGAAAGGTACAGTCAGAGATAAAAACATCCTTAATAAATCCTATCCTTTTCACGTCAGTTTTCTAGTTGGCTAGCAGATAAGTATTTTTTTGAGTCATTGAGATGAAGGAAATTTCTTACTAAAATCAAGATAATGTCGATAGACTCCAAAACGCCAAATTATCAATAGATTAAAAGCATTACAATGTGCGACAACCTCTTATCTACCATCTAAATTACTTGTAGTAGGTGTAGGTAGACCTACCTACGATATGCGTTCGCATTTCCCTCAGGATATTAAAAAAAAAAAGAAGGTAAGTACCTAGAAAATAGTAAAAACCCGATGTTTTATTACACCCGTGGCATAAGGGTGAAGGCAAAGGAGCGTAATTTTTTGAGTCGCGTAAAATGAGTCCTTTCATACAAAAGTCCCTGTTTCTCGTTGTGGCTGAGGCCAAGCGAGCGTAATTTCTTGAACTTTGAGTCTCGTAAAATGCTTACTTTCAACATAAATGACTACTCAACGACAAACACGGATTTTTGTATGAAAGGACTCATTTTAAGCGACTCACAACTCAAAAAATTACGCTCGTTTGCCTTCACCCTAAACACCAAAGTCGCCGGCGCCCGCTGACAAGTTGACAAAACACTGTCGGCTGCCTACAATTTTTTCATACACTGAAATGTCACACCAACCCACCGGGCTGTGTCGGCGGGCTCGGTGTGTAGAATCAATTAGGCTTTTTGCCTGCTATTTTAGATAGTCTTGTACGGTAGTCAAATCAAAGAAAACAACGTTTGTGTTGACTCCGACAACATACCCTGGATCCGACGAATAGAACCTTTTCCCGCATAGAAACAGACCGCCTCGGAAAACAAGAATCACACTTCACACTAATATTATAAATTCGAAAGTTTGGACGTATGTTTGTTACCTCTTCACGCCAAAACTACTGAACGGATCAGGCTAAAATTTTGCATACAGGTAATTCTAATCCTGGAATCAAACATAGGATAGATTTTTATCCCATAAATCAGTTCCCATGGGATAAAAATAACCTCAAAACGTTTCCATAGAAACAACGCGTGCAAAGCCGCGGGCAGAAGCTAGTAATAGAATAGATTGAGAATAGTTCTCAGAAAACTAACCCTTGCCCACTTCGATTGGTACGAGTGTGGAAAGTTTTATTTCCTACAAGCCCTGCCCGCGGATACACACGCGATTTTCCTGGATAAATACTCAGTATCTTGGTATGTTTTTCTAGACTTCTAGAAAAATTATTAGGAAGTTCGTAAATAGCAGCATATGCTGAGCGGCGATCGCTCAGCATATGCTGAGCCAAAGCCTATTTCGGCACAGGGTCATGGGGGCAAAGCTGAATTTGACAGTCAAAATTTGTTTTTAATTGAGCTCCTTATGCTTTGTTTGGTTTTGTATGTTTTATATTTGTCGAAATAAATGCTATTCTATTATATTCTATTCTATACATGGCTCCCTCTATTTACGAACTTACTTACGATTTTAATTATAATACTTTTTTTTTATTAGTACACATATTAATAAAAATAAAAAAGTATTCGAAATTCCATAAAATATCGTTATCCACAATATGATCCGTTCGGGGTCGAGAATCACCCCTTTTCGGCTGAGTACACATGTTTCGTGGCACCTTGTATAATATAGCAGTTTTTATAGTGTAACAAACATCCAAACATTCAAACCAATATCAAAGTATGTGCCTTTCTCATCTGCAGACATTTGTCCAGGGCGTTCTGGATGTTTTCTATGTATAATAAAAAATATCTATCTATGTAGTATATTGTATTATGTATATCAGTTATCTAGTACCCATAACACAAGCTCTGCTTAGCTTGGGGCTAGATAATACTGTGTGAATTGTCCGGCATTATTTATTTATTTTATAATTAATTGTGTGGTGCAATAAAAGCTTATGGGTACAATACAAACACATGTCATCATCATCATGAGCCTATGGTTAGTCCACTGCTGGACATAGGCCTCCCCTAATGAGCACCATAGCGCCCTGTCTTCCGCTTGCCGCATCCAGCATCTGCCTGCAGTTATTCGCAGGTCGTCATCCCACCTTGCCGAGCTTACACTTGATTACACTACGTTTGCCGAGTCGTGGTCTCCACCCAAGAACACGTTTACCCCAGCGGTTATCGGTTCTTCGCGAGATATGGCCGGCCCACTGCCACTTAAGCTTGCTAATTCTAAGACACATGTCATAATATAAAGTAATTGCTATGTACGACAAACCCAGAATACCTGGGCTACTGGTAGGTACTTATTTTTCAGTGCGTAAAACAGAGGAAACATAAAAGCAGCAGTGGACTGTGAAATGAATACTGAAATTCAACTTGTAACAAACTCTTGTGAAGCAACAATGTTTTTTTCGCTTTGTGTTTCAGATCCAGTTTCAAAGCTATCGAAATTGGCGTAACAAATTAACGAAATACTTGTTTGGTGCCTGTATTTAACCTTTGACTAATTTATTTGTTTGTTTAATGTTCCTGCTAAAAGTGGAGGTGTATTTAACTCTACGAGGGTAACTTTAGCCAACGGCGACGTCACAGCACAGCACTGCCTTGACTTCGGCCTCCAATATAAACAAATAGATGCACGAAACTACTTAATTATAATAATAAACATTCACAAGAATTACAACGGCTATAAAATGTCACGGGGATTATGACAATTTCAAGGCAAGAATCAAGGACAAGTTTGTGTAACGCAATCTTAACACGCTACACACGTACGCTTTCCATTTTACAGGTGAAACCTCCTTGTAGGTACTGCTATTCGCACCTACTTATTTAAATGAAGTTCGAAAAAAACTCAAGAAAGAGGTTCGACTCAGGGTTCTAAAATCAAATCGGAGCTTATTCATGATACGTGTCGTGTTCCCTATCAGTTCCATTTTTAAACAAATATACCTACTTACCTAATTATCAGATATGATTTCGTTGAAACTGAGAAATTTAAGACAAATAATTATTCTACGAAATTTCCTATAGTAAAAGAAAAGCGACCATTTCTCTTAATAATAAAAGTGGAGAAAAATTATATTATGGAGGGAGTAATAAAATTTTTATGGCAAAGAAATTAAGAAGATGAGATGCGTCAAGAGCGAGACACATCAGCGCCCGTCTAAAACGACATGAAAACGTTCCATTAGTTAGGAAAAGTTGAGGTTTTAGATAAAAATACCACTGAATTCGACCAACAGAGAACATGGTTATTTTTATGAAATCATAGTAGGTAATGATAGAAATGCAAAAGTTTAGACTGGGGATGTTTGTTACTTTTTTACGTAAAAACTAACATAACCTGAACAAACAAATGGAGAAATTTTGATTCCAAAAAAACTCGTGCAACGCCAAGAACAGAAAATAGTTATTTTATAAATTATAAATACCCTAACATACCTAATTATCCATATTTAACTTGCTAATGTCCATCTGCATGAAAAGGGCCGTACGTCGTCGTCCTCTGAAGAATTGCCGTAACCCTAAAAATTGAGTTTTCAGCTGACTTATGTCACAATAAGCAGATTTTAATTTACTGCTACCAGATAACATAATAATAATACTAACGCTGCTTCTTTACAAAACCGCCTTAACCGCAGTGTGCAAAAAACTTAACATATATCAAAAAAACTTAACAGCAACGAAGTATTTTTGAAACGAGGTACTTTCGTCCTGTGCCATTCCAAAGACGCCTTTGTCTATTAGCTATTCATAGGCATGGAGTGACTGAGTGACACGCATGTTCATAAACCAAACATGATCTTGGAACAAAGCCAGTTTACCCAAATAAGGAAGAAAGGGGAGAACGTAACGTATCATATTTTCATACCATGTTATGACGCCATGTTAATGTTGAATTTATATTCGGTTTTTGTTTGCATACGGTTCAAACAAAAACCGTATAATACGTCGCGGTTTAAATTAGACCTACACAAGAGTTTTGAATAATGCCATGAGATAAAAGCCAACAAGGCGTTTATCAGGGGGAGGCCTGCGTCCAGCAGTGGACCAATACAGGCTGTTGAGCTAAGAGTTTTGAAAATAATAATTTGGTGAATGAATTCTCTGTATACCTAAGTAGATACTATATTTTCTCTTAAGAGATCTGGACCACTTAGCCGCAATCTCGCCTAGTTAAATAAATAAAGTCTCATTTGAAGTAAAAATAAAAGATCCAGGTTTTAGTTGTCAGTAAAACTACGCAAAAAATTTGTGAACCAGAAATTGCATACCACGTCGGTAGAAATACATTGATTCTTGAAACGACATAATTATAAGAACTGCGTACTATATTTACATGTATTTCAAGCAATAAATGATTACTTTACTTTGCTTTACCAAGCAACACTATGTTACGCTTACGGTACAGTTTCCTGAACCATTATAATCTCGCCTAGTTAAATCAATAAAGTCTCATTTGAAGTAAAATAAAAGATCCAGGTTGTAGTTGTCAGTAAAACTACGCAAAAAACAAGCAACACTATGTTACGCTTACGGTACAGTTTCCTGAACCATTATAATCTCGCCTAGTTAAATCAATAAAGTCTCATTTGAAGTAAAAATAAAAGATCCAGGTTGTAGTTGTCAGTAAAACTACGCAAAAAACAAGCAACACTATGTTACGCTTACGGTACAGTTTCCTGAACCAATATACAAAATTCATTGGTCAATTTGTAATGGAACCTCCTGGAAAACATTGCCGAGCAGGTATCATTAGTTACCGACACAGTAATCTGTTCGTATGTCGGATGGTCTCATTATTGAAACAACGGTGGTCTGGGGAGTCCGCTGTCCACTAATGGAGCTTGGATATAGGTTCCTGGCTTATAAGCTAACGTACACCTAGGTATAACCCGGGTACCTAGGTAATAGAATTGATAGTAATAACGTCACTTATTTTAATTTAATTTATTTATTTAACAAAATTCACAGTCCTTATTCTACATAAACTTAAAATATGTGTATTTCTTACGACCGATAACGGATTTTATAACATTAGGTTATATTTGGTATTATATTTATATATTATATTTAGTACCTAATGATATCATTTACAACACACAGAAGCTAACTAGGCACCTCGTGCCTTGCAGTTTACTTGGCACCAGGTGCACAATTGATTTCTCCGTGTTGTAGAGTAGTGTGAACCTGGCCACTGGTTTGAAAGAAAGAAAGAAAGAAAAACAATTTATTGGCTCACACATAATAAATAAAAAAATCCTTAAAGTATAAAAAAGTAATTTGTAAACGTAATTCATAATCTAAGACTAGCTTCTACGTGGGAAGAGTATGTGCAGATTCTAAGCCACACGGCATCACACACAAATCAACACAATTCCACAATCAGAATGGAACTAAACCTTATCAAAGTAAAAATTACACAAGGTCACCTCACACCTTGAATTGAACCTTGTCAAAGTAAATGACCGACCACTTTTGTTTCAATTCGAAATGGTTTTATCCCGTTCTGATCGTGCGCGGATACGCTTCCAACACACACGTTGTTATTTATTAGTAACGAATACAGCCATTATAAACCATCGATTCCTAGACCCGAGAGCCCAGTAAATTGAGCCCATCTCTCCCACTCATTAAAATTCTTATCACGGAGACTTTTACTGAAAATTATTACAGCCGGTTGATTTGAATGCATAAACTAGGGCGAACATTATTGGGTCTGGAAAACATAAATAGAACGACATGAGAGAGTAGATACTAAGAGATACTCTGACTGAAGCAACTCTTTAGAAACATATCCATAATTTCATTGTAATATTCGAAGCTGGTACTTTTTTTATATTCTTGAGGCGGTGTTCGTCGAAAGATGATTGGACAATCAGCTGTTTTGTCGTTTAATGATTGGAAACTTCTGTCAAATACAATGTACTCAATCGTCTGATAATCTTTACCAGTAACACATGCCATTTCCTTAGACAGTTACGATAAATCTGATCCTGCTGTCCATCGAGATTGCACCCCATAAACACATGCTATAGGGTCCGATTTTCGGAAACACTCCCTTTGTTTCGTCGCAAACCCAGAAGCATTGACCTACTAGTCTGTAAAAAAGTAATTTTACTTATCGTAAGAAAAAACAACATAAATATTGAAAGCAACTTCTTTTAAAACAACCACCCAACAACAATAATATTAAGACCCCCACATTAACAAGGAGGACAATGGAACAATGAATCCTCAAGAGCTTTCCTTTAATTACAGTTTTCCAATAAGCATTTCATAAAATCGGACCTTAATTTCATTATTTTTCATTAAAGGTGACTTACATAAATGGGTGGCCTACTTCGTGAAAATATTTTTGCTGCCGGATTTTTAAGCTGGTTTCAGGTAAAGACTGTTAGTCGTTTTTGTCTTATAAAAAGCTTATTGTTGGACTTAAGGGCTTTATAAGGCAATCTGTCAAAGAAAAATCGTTTAGAAATAACTTAGAATAGGCGAAAACTTATAATCAGCTTATTATTTGCATCTGCATCATCATGCATTTTTTACCCGCGAGGGTTATGTTTTTCGAGTGCTTCTATGTGGTTGGTTACTCATAATAACCGTGGAACATTTGAATGTTCCAAGGTTATAAAGAGCATTACCAACCACGGCTCAATCGATTTTAATAAATGAGGTATCAAAATTCTCGCCTGGATTCCTCGATATGATTCGTAGCTATACATTATTTTGAAGAACTTTGTCCCCAGATTTTGCGAGAAAAAGTGAAAAATCGGGGACAGATCGGGTTTTAATAGTTTTTAATTAACTAGATATTTGCTAGCCATATTGTGTGACCATTTCCCACAAATTCACGGCTTCACAGCCACGGATAGCTCATATTTTCATACCACTTGCCCGCGCAAATCTGGGAGTTACTCAAAATATCGGTGCCTAGTACATTTTATACTTCATTGACCGGTACGCTCGAAACAAAAGTGTCGACCTCTTTGCTTTACGATGGTTATAGGTAACCTTAACTATACCATTATACGCCGGATCTCCTACCTACATAAAAGCTTCATCAAACCCCTTTATGTACACCTATTCAATACCATAACGTACGACGCTGTTGGGACGCCGATGGCCGATCCATCAAACTTATAATGCCTTCTACACATGCGGTAAGCTAGTTTATTTTGCAACTTTAGGTATAGCACTTATTTAATTTTTTTTAAAAGGACCTGCGAACTTCTTTGATATCTAATTATGCACAGATATTAGAATTTTGCACTAAATACATAACAGGAAAATTGGTTGAGAATTTCAGAACGCACGTGATTTAATAATCGTCAGGCTTCTTGTTGTTCGATGCGCAGAACGCAATTCTGAGGCAAAATAGGTGGGCCTTCTGGACAGTTGCGTGGATTTTTCGCTTCGCGGAAAGTTCGACTAAAACAATTCGACTAAAGACTAAAACGATTCGTTTCGAAAAATTTTGTGTCATCATATGGCTCTGGGTGCAATTATACATATACACACCCTTGCAGTCAGAGAGTCACCACGAACACCCCCCCCCCCTCTGCTTCGCGGGGGTTGGACGGTAGGAGTAAGTTAATGTTGGGGGGGGGGGGGGGGCGAGGCCTACAAGTCGGGTCAAATCAAGATCGAATTGCTTGAGTCGAATTTTCCCTAGGCGGATTTTTCACTGTGAGTTTTTGTTCCATAATAACAAAAACAGCGAGACAGAGATAAACGTAGCTGTACCTATCTCTTTCGCCTGCTGCGGGGTGTACCTGCGCGAATTTCCCACTGAGACGTGTGTTGTACTTATAATGTTGATATTTAAAACAAAACATATGCAACAATACTTTAATTCCCCAAAAACAAAAGTAAGCTAAAGAAAAACATGAAAGGAACTTAACTAAAAGTAAATTTCTCAAAATGAATAGTGAACTCAATTTTAATTTGATTTCGCCCGATGAAATAGGAGGTTACTAATATGTGATTGATCTTCACGTTTTTAATTTAGTTTGTTTGTTTTGAATAAACTAAACACGGACTTGAAACATAATTTGACTTACACTGTTTTGAATTTTTATTGGACCATCTCGGAATCATTCCCTATACAATAGCAAAATGATCATCATTATCGGTCCACCATTGACGGAGTAATAGGCGAACATACATAAAACATACATACAGCCGATCATATAAACTCATGTTTTTTTGAAATCGGTTTAAAATGAGAACCAACTTAAGAGGGCGCATTGGGCGCCATTTTGTGAAAAGTATAGGCATAGGATTTCGCGTTCATAGGAGCGGGACGGAGCATACGTTTTTGGAACGGCTTGCTTATTTACAAGAAAACAACCTACACAACTTATGAAGAAACTGTATTAAAGAACCAAAGAATTAGTATTAACCTGCGACTCAAAACAAAACTCTTTTCAATAGATCGCAGAGTTCCTAAAATCTCGACGAAATTAGGTGCAAAACAGTGCACTTTCATGATTTTTTTATCGTAATTTTTTTTGCAGTCGTGTTTTCCAATCTTAATTTTTTTGTAATTCTTGTTTTTCACCACGGGGATCCCGTGAGTACTGAGATCTAGGCCTAGTTTGACAAGCAAACCCGTTAGGGTTGCCCCTTAAAAATGACCTCCCTATGTTGAATAGCAAGTATAGCAGCCCCGTAATAGACAGTTCAATTTGGTCACAGAGAAGAGGGCCAATGACGCCTCTAGCAGCGACTGACAGGTGAACGATGGCATCAGGTAATTTAATACGCATCCTCGTCACAAAATAGCTACCAATTTACGCCACCTAGAAGGCTCACTCGGAACAAACGAGCAAACTCATATCGCTGTCGAAGACACAGTCACGAGACAGACTGAGTAAGGTTCCACCGTCTTACTGAGACATCTGTGCGGCGGGACACCAGTATACTTTGTGTCCCTACTTTGTTACTCGAATAGAGCAATTCCGATGACAAAGCGGTATCCACCCTAGACTCTACTATAGACTAATCTGTACCAGTTTAAGGTGAGTTTTCACTCGCGTGACGTTCGGTTCACCGCAAAAAAGGGAAAATAACTAGACCTACCGGAAACTGTGTTTTAGCACTTAGGAATAAATTGACTTGGCGCAGGAACTGAATTAATTATCACATTAGACCTGCCTGCTGAATTGCATGACTCGGCATTAATTGCTACTGTTACAGAGCTAATTACCAAGTTGTATTAAAATTTTGAATATTCTCCCTATTCATTTTTGTCAAATCAAATTGTTTATTCATGCCAGACTATATGGTAAACTACGTGGTATTAGAAATAGTAAGTCCTCATCTCGCCACATTACTGTTCATAAGATAAAGCCCTCTAACAGAAAGACAGACGGACGGACAGCAGAGACTTAGTAATTGGGCTCCGTTTTCACCCTTCGGATACAGAACCTAAATGTTAAATTGAATTGAAATAAAAATCATGCTTAATCAAAGAAATATAAAAGTAAAATTAAATATTGATAAAATAAAAATGTGCCATGCTCGGCATCACATTGCTAGATCGAGTTCCAAACACTGAAATTCGCAAACGGACTAAAGTTCAAGACGTTAGTGAGCGAATGTTGGGGCTCAAATGGAGTTGGGCAGGACACTTGGCCAGGCAAAGTGACGACAGGTGGACTAAAGCACTGACTGAGTGGTGGCCAAGAGACTGTTGTAGGAGTAGAGGAAGTCCACCGGCGCGATGGGTCGATGACATACGCAAAACCGTAGGCTACACCTGGCCCAGATTAGCACAAGATCGAGGTGAATGACATAAACATAGAGAGGCCTATGCCCAGCAGTGGGTCGACAAGGGCTGATATGATGATGATGATGATGAAAATAAAAAATCTCAATCGTTTCAATTGTAAATACTAGTATAATTTTCTTTGTGAATAAAGGCTATTGCCATTTTAATAATCTAACTAAAGCAAGTCCGCCAATAAACCAATTGGTTTACGAATTCAAAGAGCTGGTTACCTTAATCGGCCGTTTATACTTATTGGCGAACTCTTTTTGTCTCGTTGTTTCAAATCCCAACCTAATTCGCCTGAACGAGTAGGCGTATCTTAGCCTACACAAAATTAACTGTTAAATTTTAAAGCGTCACGCAGAAATACGGTATTTTATGAAATGCGTGAAGGGATGCCGTGGGTGTAATTTACGGGTGTTTACATTAAAAATGTACACAGTCTCTTTGAGAGCGAAACTGAAACTTGAGAATGATTGTACAATTTGTATTTAATGCGCTTAGGTCGAATCTACTTAGGCAGGTAATTCAATTGTGCTTTGGAACTCCGCGGTCGCCTTAACATGAATAAAAATAAATAAGACATTGTTAAAATTTTACTGGTTCTTCTACTGGATTATAATGCAAAATAGGCCCGTGAAAATAAAAAAAATCATCAGCCCGATAATTTGGGTATTTGATATCACGTTGATTCGCCAGTTAAAATTTCGATCGATACGGTGTTGGTTGGTAGGTACTTTCCGTACGTCGAAAGTTTGAAGGACCTACCAACAACAAACAAAGTTATCTACCTTCTTTGTCGCCAATCACCAAAGCCAATCAAGCATCAGCTTCAGGACTCTAGATTGTTTTTAATAGTTCCAAGTGCGAGTTGGCCGGCATCCGAGGCACGTAGCACCTTCGAACTGACAGAGGGCACTCCAGTTAAACTGTGCCCTTAGCACGAGTACCCGGCCATGCAAAGGTATCACAACGGACAGGAGAGTGTAACGGGTTTTCTGGCACTAGCTGCACGCTGAGTATGGTAAACGCACGACTGCAGGTAGACTTTATTTTAGCAGTTTATACATCTCCGTGACCTGGAATAGGAACGTGTTATGCCTGCCCCATTTAATTTCCCATATTTTTGTCCGGTCCTATGTTACAGGCGTCTACGTAAATTGAAAAATTGTTTTTATGATTATGAATTTTTCAATTTCAATCATTGGCAATCCATGGCAATCAGGATAATGATAAGTTTACTTGGGTACCTTTTCGAACCTCTGAAGTCGTCACATAGCAGTTCTCTATACAACCTTCGGGTTAAGGTTGAGGTTCGAAAAGGTACATAAGTAAACTCATCATGAATTTCTGGTTGCCATGTATCATCACAGATTCCTAATGAAATGATTTCGAAAAGCGATTGAATATCTACTTAATCAAATTAAGTTCCGTTTCCACCTCATGATCACTGGACGAAGATGTCTTCTTCTGTACAATAAATCCTGTTAAATTAATTTTAAATAGAAAATACCTAATAAATTAACAGTTTTGAAAAAACTAAAACCCGGGTTTTTTGAAGGAATTTGAACTCAGACCCCTTAATATTTACTCTGTTTTCTAAGTTTTGCGGAACTAATACAAGGAATTATTAAAATCAGTCAACAATTTACGGAGTTATAGGCGAACATACATTTAAATTAAAAGATACAGCCAAACATGAAACTTCCTCCTATTTTGAAGTTGGTTAAAAGTATAACAAATCTAATCTCTAAGCCGTTTATTGCGGCCGACCCGATGGTCGGATACGCAGTTCGTCCAAATCGCAATTTGTCCGCTGGTCCGATTGCCAAGAATCCATTACACAGTTCGTCCAGCCCGCTAGCGTCAACAACTAGTGCTGAAGGCACCGGTCGCGATAACTTGTGACTAACTGCTCTCCCGTGGAGTGGGCGCCGTCTTGCCAGGAACCTCTCCAGATTTGGCTTTTGTACGAGTTAATGGCCTGTGTTGTTGTACTCACAATAGTTTCAATGGAAATGTTAAACTGTTTCTGGGAAGCGAGCGGTTCGAACTTCAAGCTAGATGTGTGAGGGTTAAGTTAAAATGTTTTAAATAAAATTCTGTCAAACTATTGATAATTTGAAAGTGTTGGAACTCAATAGGTTCATAGGATTTTTCCGATTTTTGGTAGACTTCAAGAAGTAGGTTGTTATTAGTTTGTCTTTATTGCAATATTAGAAAAATGAGCGTCGTAATTGATTCGCGGTACCTGATTTTTTTTGCGCTGTTCTGCCACGTCACCAAAGTTAATAAAAAAGTTTAATTTTACCCTGTAAAGTTTAATTTTAAGAAAACTGTGCACGTCTGAAGTATGCGTTTCCATACATTCTCACTACAAACATACAGACATATTCGTGAGTGTATCACTCGTATACTATTATTTTTCGTCAATTCATTCTTCAAATTATAGTATATAGTATTCCGGGATAAAATATAGCCTATGTCACTCCCTGAAAAGTAAGCTTCCTAACGGTGAAAGAATTTTTCTAATCGGTCCAGTAGTTTCGGAGCCTATTCAAACAAACAAACAATCAAATATTTCCTCTTTATAATATAAGTATAGATAACCAAGTAATCTTCTTTGTTTACGACGCTACATTTGCACATTTTCAGAGATTTCACTAAATTATAAAATCCAGTTGCGCCGATACCTACTCTTCTCTGCCCTATCCTGCCTCTCATACTTATTCATTATTTTAGAGTATCTTATGAAACAAAGCTTCCCATCTATTGGGCCTAAAACAAGTTCTTGGCTATGTTTTGACAGGGTGAGTTGGGTTCCTATAATTTTCGAATGAATTGACTCAAATAATAATGATCGAACTTCACTAAAGTTCATTTGATCAACTGTTATAGCCGCTAATTGGGCACTTTCTTTTGTTTTTCATTCGTTATCAAAATAGTGTGTGGAGAAAATAGTAGAGACTAGACGATTGCCTCGCGGTTTCACCCACGTAGTTCCCGTTCCCGTGGGAATTCCGGGATAAAATATAGCCTATCACTCCCTGAAAAGTAAGCTTCCTAACGGTGAAAGAATTTTTCAAATCGGTCCAGTAGTTTCGGAGCCTTTTTAATACAAACAAACAAACAATCAAATCTTTCCTCTTTATAAGTATAGAAGTATAGACAAACATTTTAAAAATGCACGCTGAGTGTAGGTACACTATGACGTTTTGTGGAGGGGGCGTGCATTCATATGAGTGATACACACACAAATAAGTCCGAATTGACCAAGAATAGATTTGCGACACCATTTTCAATGTACCTTTCCAACTTTTGTAATAGAGCCGGTCTCATTTCATGGAAAACTCATTTTAGTTATTAAGTTTAAGTACCTGGAACTTTTAGTTAGTTTTATGAAGAGGGAGTTAATTAAATAAAATAAAGCATGACGGGGCATGACGAGCGCATTTTCATGAAAGTGCCATTTTGCTAACTTCTAATTACTTCTAGGCGAGTAATTGTACCTAGAGTAACCATTCACGATCTCTGTGATCCGCAACGAGTCAATGAATAAAGTATTTAACACATTTGTCACATTCCAAAAGTTGCAAAATCCAGCAGTCAAAATGATAGGTACTGTAGGACGCCCTCCGGCAGTGTGCGATGCCAACCTGCAAACGGTTGCAAAATCCAGCAGTCAAAATGATAGGTAGTGTAGGACGCCCTCCGGCAGTGTGGGATGACAACCTGCGGACGGTTGCAAAATCCAGCAGTCAAAATGATAGGAAGTGTAGGACGCCCTCCGGCAGTGTGGGATGACAACCTGCGGACGGTTGCAAAATCCAGCAGTCAAAATGATAGGTAGTGTAGGACGCCCTCCGGCAGTGTGGGATGACAACCTGCGAACGGTTGCAAAATCCAGCAGTCAAAATGATAGGAAGTGTAGCACGCCCTCCAGGCAGGTGGGATGACAACCTGCGAACGGTTGCAAAATCCAGCAGTCAAAATGATAGGTAGTGTAGGACGCCCTCCGGCAGTGTGGGATGACAACCTGCGAACTGTTGCAAAATCCAGCAGTCAAAATGATAGGTAGTGTAGGACGCCCTCCGGCAGTGTGGGATGACAACCTGCGAACGGTTGCAAAATCCAGCAGTCAAAATGATAGGTAGTGTAGGACGCCCTCTAGGCAGGTGGGATGACAACCTACGAACGGTTGCAAAATCCAGCAGTTAAAATGATAGGTAGTGTAGGACGCCCTCCGGCAGTGTGGGATGACAACCTGCGAACGGTTGCAAAATCCAGCAGTCAAAATGATAGGTAGTGTAGGACGCCCTCCAGGCAGGTGGGATGACAACCTACGAACGGTTGCAAAATCCAGCAGTCAAAATGATAGGTAGTGTAGGACGCCCTCCGGCAGTGTGGGATGACAACTTGCGAACGGTTGCAAAATCCAGCAGTCAAAATGATAGGTAGTGTAGGACGCCCTCCAGGCAGGCGGGATGACAAACTGCGAACGGTTGCAGGCACATGCTGGATGCGGCAAGCTCAAGACAGCGCAGCGTTGGACAATTCACACAGCATCATCTAACCCCATACTAAGCAGAGCTTGTGTTATGGGTAAGTACTAGATACTATATCTAACTGATATAGTAAATAAGTAGGCCTACATAAATAAGTAGCCTTCATTCTAATTACTCAGACACATTTTTTTCTGTAGGAAATAAACATTTATTTATGAGTACTTATTAACTTATTTAATCTACAGCGTAATTCGGTTTGTCCGTAAGCCTCAGTCTCTATGGTAGGTAAGTATAGTTTAAATATTATTTACCTACCTACGTAAGTAGGTATAATATAACACCCAGAACATCTGGAGCAAACATCTGTAGAATAGGGTATATGCATTGAATTTTTAAATTTTTATATCGATTATTTAGATTAATACATTACCGACGAAAACAAATACATCCACAAATAACAAAAAGGCCCTTGTTCTGTGGCGTCACACTACACATTTGCCAACTCAAAGTGTTCAAAAATATACAGAATACGTAAACAAATAATTAGCTTTTTTGAAGTCACATGCATGTAAGGTCAACCAGTCTAAATGCGTCTATGGGGAAAATGCGTCTTTTTGAATTTATTCGAAAACTGTTCAACATACGTTGACTTCTGCCATCTAGTTACATTTGTTTGAACTAAATACTGAACATGTAGTTCGTGCGGATGGCGTTGCAGTTCACATATTCGAGTATTTGGCCATTTTGAAAATTGCACGTGGCTGAACAACTTATGACTGCGGGAGGTGAGTTACTAAATCCATGTTAATCATTAGTTTTCTTCAATTAACTGATTTTATTCATTAATAATTGTAAGCCTATGGGCTACCTACACAGACAGTTATTTTTAGTGAAATAGCTTTATTTAAGAAATAATAATGTCTCCATTTATAAGGTTAGGATTAATTTCTTGGGGTAAATGCGTCTGCTGTTATGGGACAATTGCGACTATGGGACGCATTTGCCCCCAAAACATATATCATCAACCTTTTTATGTCGGCACATTTTAATACGAAAATCAAATGCTCATATAAATGTATCAGATAAATCCGTAATTTAATTTAATAATGCTGAACAATCCACACCGCATCATCTAGCCCTAATCTAAGTAGAGCTTGTGTTATGGGTCAGTCATCTAGACTTATATACTTAATACAATTCATTATATAGATAGATATATACAGGTTATATGATATATAATACAGGGTGTTTGGTGCATTGTTTGATAAAATATAATGGCGTTGGTATCTTCTGAACGCCCTCAAAAAATTTCTGGCCCCATGGAGGTTTTTATATCGATTTTGTTAAATTATTATTTAAAAATATACAAAAAACTGAATATACTTAATCTTAAATTTAAAAAAATGCGGTGTAGACTTCAAATTTGTGTTTTATTATAATCTGTGTTGTTCTACGGTTCTATCAAAATCTCACGCGTTTAATTTTAATAAAGATTTATATTACTTTCCAGATTTTTTTTCACAACTGTCACCACTAATAACTATATAACTATAACAGGTACAATACCTGTTTACCAGTACAGTATAGGTAGTAAGCGCGAGCCACCCAAGTAAAATGTTGACAGCATCTGCATTTGATAAGGGGCTAATGCGTCTATCAAAATATAGGCGCATTTGCCCCATTTTTACTAAATTGTCTCTAAATGTGTCAATTATTCTTTTTGACTAGTTTAACTATCATACTATTGCAAAGAAATTTGAACCAAAAAGTAATACCTAGTTATTATCACGAAAAGCTCACCAATTAAGTTTTTATTCAATAAAGACGCATTTACCCCAAGCGGGGCAAATGCATCTAAAATTCCAATTTAAAATAAACAGCCAATTTGAAACATCTGTAAAGCTCTGGCGAAGATATCGCTGCTTGAACTTTGTGCAGAAATAGCCATAATATTGGACTACAGTTTCAAAAAGTGGATAATGCCATACATTTGATCACAAAGAGGCGATAATTTGAAGTGATCGAGAAATATGACGCATTTGCCCCGGTTGACCTTACCTATTATGTAGTAACGTAATTCATTTAAACATTTTAAACTTTTGCGATTCGTTAACGTAATTAGTGTGTGCGTTCGAGTAAGTAGCGACTTGTTATTCTGTGACTTTTATGATCGTTGAAACTTCGGAAAATAAAACCAAAATACGTAATAAAAACGTGGAATAAACTTCAATTTGGTAAATTTAATTGTATGAAATTAATAAAATTTAACGTTGATTGGTCCATTATGTAACTCTTCGCATGCACCTTCACACTAATATTAAAAATGCGAAAGTTGGGATGGATGTATGGATCGATGTTTGTTACCTCTTCACGTCAAAACTACTGAACGGATCGGGTTGAAATTTTGCATTCAGGTAATTGTTATCCTGGAATCAAACACAGGCGGTTTTTTATCCCATAAGTCAGTTCCCATGGGATAGAAATCACCTTCAAACGTTTCCATAGAAACAACGCGGGCATTAACTAGTATAGAAAAAAAAGTAGTCTATTTCCTTCCCTAAGATAATGTCTATTCCCCTGCCGAATTTCGTTAGGATCCGTTTAGCAGTTTAGGTGAAAATTTAACAGCCAGAGAGAGACAGAAGAAGTGTCGTTTTTATAATTATAAAATTTATCATGTAGGCACATCGATCAAGTATGCGGCCTCCCCCGTAGATACCTAGAACCTTACAAGAATGACACTCAAAAGTGTCCACGTTTTGTTTTGACGCAGACAGTTTGCGCAGAGCCTGTCAAGTTATTTGCATGCGGAACAAGAGATTAGTGGAGTCGAATTTATTTTATTTTATTTTGTAAGTAGGTAGGAAGGTATCTAATAATAATTTATACACTGTTTATTTTTATAAGGATAAAAATTAAATACTAAGTTGATTAAATCTAATACTTTTGGTAGTCTTTATTTTATTAGAGAGTCCACGCAAATAAAATTGAGGGCGGGTCAGCTAGTTATTTTATAAACCTCAACCAGTTATTTTAAATGTCTTTTCATGAAAAAAAAATTATCACTTAGAACTTACCACAAATAAAAAAAAATAGAAACAATAGCTCCATTCATCAACTTAGAACAAAATAAATATTTTTACATAGGCAAACCCAACAACAATATTTAATGCTGATTTCTCAAGTATATAAGGCTCAATTGGCTCATATCACAATACACAGGTAAAAATTACATTAAAACTTACTGAAAATAAGAAATTCCATGCTTTTTCTGTTGCATGGTCGGTCGATTATTGCATTTTTTATACGAGCACTTGACCATGCTTTCGGTCCGAGAGCTAAAATGACACTAGTTGAAAAGGTATCCCAAAATGCCAAATGGGATACCTTTTGATACTGACGTTTACAGGGCACGCATTGTGCATCTAAGGGGGCCCGGCCGGAAATTTTTGATCGATGTGTAGGCAGCATGGATTTTTTTGACAGCTCTCCCAAACAAGTCGAATGTAAATAGCAATATTCGTGCGCAATGATTTCTTATTTTATTTTTAAACTTGGGCGATTTGTTCGGTTATTGCCGAATTTAAAATAAGTTGGTATCGTTTGATTTTAGTACTAAGATCATCTAGACAGAAATCACCCTCGTGGATTGTAAATGGTTGTTGAAGTTTCGTAGGCCGACATACGAGTCGTCTCATCTACAAACGGAATAGGTATACATTTCATTGTCTTTGTATTTTTAAATCGGGCAGGCTGGACAAGCATTTCCATTGCCAGTTCATAAAAAGTTTTTAATGGAGCTTCTATTTTGCTTTTCATGTTGCTGAATTTTACACTTTTTGGTAACACTGGTTTCAAGATACGGTAAATCTGGCTGAACTTTTTTAGGGTTCCGTACCTCAAACGGACCCTTAAGGGTCCGTTTGAGTGAAACAAAGTGATCCCTTAAGGGATCACTTTGTTGTCCGTCTGTCCGTCTGTCAACCCCCTTTTCTCAGGAACACGTGGAGTAATCGAGTTGAAATTAACATTAAATACTAAGGTCTCTTGGAGCCGTAATAGAAGTAAAACTTCTAAATCAACGCAATTAAAAGTTACAGCCGTTTATGTCCGAAGATTTTGAAATTTCCAAGGAATCATGCACACAAAATCTATAGGGTACTTCCCGTAGACCTAGAATCCTAAAATTTGGCGAGAAGCAAGGTCTTTTAGCACCAAAGGAAGAAATCCAATAACCGTAAGTTTGTAGACTTACGGTTATCACATTTTTTGTTATTCTCAGTTACAGGATTTATCAGCAGTAACAAAAGGTACGTTTTGCATTACTTTGACAGCGCAATTTTTTTTACCGACTTATGTACTCTGCTGTATGTTTTTTAATGTTTTTATGTTACTTGAAATCTCCGCCAATGGGCAACTGATTTTGCTGGTTGTTTCACTATTAAAGGTATTATAGAGAATGATTCCAATAATGTTCCCTTAAAAATATGTCCGAGGTATTAGTATCACAAAACCTAAAAAAACAGTGTATATAATAAGAAATTTGAAGCCGGTTTTCCGTTTTTTTCAAAAAATCAAATTATTTATTACTAGTTCATGCCCGCGGCTTCGCACGCGTTGTTTCTATGGAAACGTTTAAAGGTGATTTCTATCCCACGGGAACTGATTTATGAAATAAAAAGTAGCCTATGTTTGATTCCAGGATTACAATTAGCTGTATGCAAAATTTCAGCCTGATCCGTTCAGTAGTTTTGGCGTGAAGAGTTAACAAACATCCATCTATACATCCATCCATCCAAACCTTCGCATTTATAATATTAGTGGGAAGTACCTATTTATCTATAGAGTTATTAAAAAAATAGCAAACAATTAGATAGGTAGTAGCATTGCCCAGGGACGATAGCCAATCAAAACCGTCTCGGACAGACCTCGTTATCCTGCACAGTGCTGCGAAATAAATTGTACGCTTCGGATAACATCGCTTCAATAGAATAAATGCTGAAAATATTGACAAAGCTAATTTTGATGATGTAACATCAACAATAAGGTAAACTTTTTGGGAGAATTGTGTCAAACCAGATGCAGAGCCAAAGATAAAAAAAAGAAGAAGGTCAGTTTTTCAGGTCTGGGGTTCTACAAGTGAGTGTACTGTATTAGGATTTTAACTTCATTCGCATTACGGCCCGCATCACTATTGTATGTGATTGATGAGACATCCTGGCTGACAGGCTAAACATCCTCGTGGTACTACATTAAATAAATAAATAATGCTGGACAATTCACACAGCATTATCTAGCCCCAAGGTAAGCAGAGCTTGTGTTATGGGTACTAGATAACTGATATACTTAATACAATACACTAAATAGATAGATATATTTTATTATACATAGAAAACATCCAGAACGCCCTGGACAAATGTCTGCAGTTCGTACAAACATTTGTCCCGAGGCGGGAATCGAACCCGCAACCTCCTGCGTCGCAGGCAGACCTTTGCCCGCTGCGCCACAGGGGACGTACATTGATAGGGAAACCACCGATACTAGTTTCACTTAACCGGTAGCTGGTTCATTTAGCGCCCGTGCGGACAAACAACCAATCCACTTGAATAGAACAAATCAAATTTTAATTTGGGTGTGGAATGCTCCTACAGAAAAGCTGAAACGAAGCTGTCAATCGCCAAAAGTCCTGCTGCGGTACTTTAGGGAGCTGCTGGGCTGGTTAGGGCCTGGTTAGACAGGGGGACAATGCACAATACACTCCTATGCGAGATGTCAGTGCAGATTCCAGTTCCCCCATTTCAGAATTAGAATTAGAATTGGGTGTGGAATGCTGGTAGTCCTCACAGTTAAGCAGTGAGATAAAAGACGTGTAATAAGTTAGGTCTGTGCCATGTAATTTTAGATTTCTGTTTCTAAGCATTTATACCTAGAGTGACATTGAAAAAGCGCTAGGTCCCGTTTTTATCGTACACACTCCACATTTATGCGTTTTCTCCAATTTTGGACTCGTAAAATGGTAAAACAAGATCACTACAAGACCAAATTATAGACAATTTGTTTTGTAGAATTCATGTTGTCATTTAAATATCAACCCATTTAAAAAGTTTGCAAATATCTGCACTATCAACATTCGATAGCCAAACTCTAGTCAACATAGTTTCTAAACCGATTTGGACATCCATTGTAGATATTGGAACCGAAAGGTTCCGATTGAAGCTACCTCTATGATTAACAAGGTATAATCTGATCATGATTATAAAAAAGAAATAAAGGCACAGTTAATTCCGCGGAACTGTTAGCATTATATTACTCTTACTCTGCTAACTATTTACTTACAGTCCTCAGGGAGCAGCCCAGTCAACGTTTATTACATGGCCGGGACACTTGGTTTGTCACGAGCCTCGTAGTTGGTATGACAAAAGTAACGTACAACCCTGAAGAAAATTTCGTCTTTGCGTACTTTCGATTTCGTGATCTTTCGGTATAGCGTGCATTTGAGATTGTGTTCGTCCGGTCTACAGTGTTTAGGTATTGAAAGAAAGAAGAAAGAAAGAAAAGACATTTATTTATAACAACAGTAGGTAAGTACAAAAAAAGACACACTTATGGGGTATAGGTACATAAGGTTGCTATAAAAAGGCCCTAACTCAGCATAATGCTGGCTAAGCTCCCGTAGGAGGCCTAGCCAGCGCTGGTCTTCCGTTTGGGCCCGTACAGATGTCGTCATGAACGGACCTACGCCAACTTACATAAAGAGTACTATAATAAGAACTAAATACTTAGTACAAAATGGAAAAAAAAATACTACTTTTATACATAGGAAATGCAAGTATTATCGATGTTTAGATCCTACTATAAAAAAGCCATAGTTTGTGTAAATGTTTGTTACCACGTTTTCTAAATTACTTAACCAATTTAGATGAAATTATGAATGCAGATAGTTTAAGTTTTAGAGTAACACATAAACTAATCTAATCTTAAAATTAAATTATTGTGTGCTTTCGGTATTCCGTTATGCGGCCTCATATGCTTTCGGTATCTCGATCTGCGGTTTCGTGTACTTTCGATATACCGTTCTCCGGTATTTTGACTTCAGGTATTCCGTAGTACAGTCTTGACTAGGTAGCTTCTATCTACGATAACATGATCTTTCGCAAGATTTATAATCTGTGATTTCATACTTTGCTTCTTGGAATCCAGTAATTTGTAGTAAATAGCACGGGGATTGTTGTCTAGTGTAGAAAAGTGAAAAAATTACGTCACTTTGTCATCGAATGCGTAAATTGTTTGATATTAATTCCTTCAAATTTAATAACTCACGCAATGTATGACGATGCGATGTAATTATTGTCTATTCTACCCTAGAGAACACCACGTGCTTGACCTACTGATGACGATGATGTCTTCCAAGACGAATATAGTCTACCCCTATTTCATAATTATCTGCTAACTTAAAGCTATTACTCGCTCTGTCTTCTTCTATTAACATAAGTCAGAGTGAGAAATAACACTGCTTAGCAACTGTTTTAAGTTAGCAGAGCATTATGTATAAGGGGAAAAGACCTCATATCACGGGAGGAAGGGTTAAATAAAAGCGCTAAAAACATGACGTGATTAATGGATGGCTCCTTAAGTACCTACTGTTATTTTGGGTCACCCGAGCGTCAACAAGGCCATCCTTAGGCTGCCTTTCCACCAGAGATGTGCTACGTTGCTAAGTTTCCAGCCGACCAATAGGATCGCTCCAATATCGCGTCATTTTCACACCTGTCAAAAATGTGCCTGAGAACCGAGACTAAGTCGAGTAGTTCTTTAAACCTCATCTTCACTACAAAATACTGTGACCACTGCGACAGCACGTAATACAAAACGTACAAAATCGTGAGTAATTCTGCTGAATCGTCCTGAAAATCAAAGATAAGATTCAATAACCTAGACTGCAACACTAATTGTGTCAAAATAAATGATTGTTTTGTTAACAGTGATTTAACGCGCTTCTACATCTGTATTTACATCCATTTTATTGGAACAAGAAGGAAGGCAAGTGTGATGGCACTTGACAGACTTTCAAAAATCCTTCTTGAAACACGCGACTGCGAATGTATGTTCTTAACTCAATAGACTATCTATTAGTGTTTCAATAAGGATTTTTGAAAAAATATAAAAGGAATAGTTGACAGATGGGTATGTACCTACTCGTGCAAGTCGAACATATTTGCTCCCCTTGGAGTAGTGACCCTAGGTCCGTGGGGTAACGAGGCTCTACGGGTTTTTAATAAGTTATCTAAGCGTCTGGTCGAAGCGGCGGCGTGTGACCCGAGAGCTGGTGAGTATTTGGCGCAGCGCATCAGCATTGCCATACAGCGTGGCAATGCAGCCAGCGTCTTGGGGACGCTTGATATGGATCCGTTGAGCTACCTGTAGATTGATTGCATTAGTCTGCAGTTAGCTCAATTGTTTCAATTGTAAATACTAGTTGTAATTTATTTCTATTAGTTGATTGTAATTTTCTTTGTGAATAAAGAGTTGTAATCCGATTAATTTAATACCTTCACTTATTTTCAATTTGACGACGTGAGTACGATGACCTTTTGATAACAAAATTGGAAACAGTAAAAATTGGATTGCTACACGCTTTTTGTAAAAATATTACTATGCTTCGTTACCTACAATTTCTTTTGAAACTTTTCCATTGTAGTAAAACAGAATAAAAATTGTGAAATTGTAAAAAGTTTGCAGTCTGGCGGCGAAAAATGACACAGATGTATTTTGAACTCATCCTTTTATTTGCGAGCTGTTGTACAAATGAACACCACAGTTCTATATAAATTTTGTTTGTAAGCCGGTTAATCACTATCGATTGCAATCGTGCAATTGCTTATCTTAAAGCTAATTGCTGTCAAAGGAAATTTTAGACTAGAAACATTAGTATACCTAAGTCCGTCTATTTTAATAATCGCTTTTTGGCACTTTTTGACCTGTAAGTAATTGCTCCAACTAAAACAAACTAACAACCTAAGAACTCAATTAACTGTAACTGTGTGTGAAATTGTTTGTACGATCTGCAGACATTTCCAGGGCGTTCTGGATGTTATCTATGTATAATTAAAAATATCTATCTATGTAGTGTATTGTATTAAGTATATCAGTTATCTAGTACTCATAACACAAGCTCTGCTTAGCTTGGGGCTAGATAATGCTGTGTGAATTGTCCAGCATTATTATTATAACTTAACTTCGTTCGATGATCGGCATTTTTTTCTAAAGCAACGATTTTTACCGTTTATTTATTCGGAAGACAGCAATAATTATTTACGTATAATTATTGCCGACATGTATAAATAAGGTGACAGCAATGACAACGCCAACCGATCGTTTCAATACGTAGTACATTATTAGTAAGTAACTGGTGTTGATTATCAGCTAAACACATGGGTACTTTTTACCTATAGATACATATTTCCACCGAAAACCCATATCACATCATCACACTAATCACACTATCACACTAATATTATAAATTTGATAGTTTGGATGGATAGATGGATAGATGGATGTTTGTTACCTCTTCACGCCAAAACTACCGAACGGATCGGGTTGAAATTTTTCATACCTGTATGAAATTTAATTTAATTCTGGAATCAAACATAGGCTACTTTTTATTCCATTGGTCAGTTCCCATGGGATAGAAATTACCTTTAAACGTTTCCATAGAAACAAAGCGTGCGAAGCCGCGGGCATAAACTAGTATTATAAATGCGAAAGTTTGGATGGATGGATGGAAGGATAGATGGATGGATGTTTGTTACCTCTTCACGTCAAAACTACTGAATGAATCAGGCTGAAATTTTGCATACAGGTAAGCCTAAACCTGGAATCAAACATAGGTTTTTTATCCCATAAATCAGTTCCCATCGTTTCCATAGAAACAAAGCGTGCGAAGCCGCGGGCAGAAGCTAGTTATGAGTAAACTTAATATCGTTTTTTTATTTTTTATCTGAATCTAGCTTATGATAAAAATCTTGCCTGAATTATCTTAAGGACCTAGTTGCTGGCAAATATTGACTGAAATGTGTTTACCCGCACCCCCTTTGTTCCCATTACACTCAATTTATATTCAAAGGGATTGGCGAGTATGTTATCTTACGAATACGAGCTCATGGCTATGCAAATTACATTTCATAAAATGGAGGGTAGCTACAAAATTAAACAGATTGAAGATCTCTGACGGAGTTGAATCTCCCCAAATTTCTGGAACTAACGAAGTTTCTTGGGATTTCAGAGGATCTTACGTAGGTAATTCTAACTTAAATTCAATTTTATTTTCGTTATTTAGGAACTTGGGCTTCTGAATATAACTTATGGGTATACAAATGTCTCATCCCAATGACTATTTGAACTTGCTCTCTAAACATGGATTTTAAAAATATGTGAAAAAAGTCTTCCTTTTATTTGATTGTAATTTTCTTTGTCAATAAAGTTATATTAACTAATACTAATAATATTATAAGAGGAAAGATTTGATTGTTTGTTTGTTGGTATTGAATTGGCTCCGAAACTACTGGACCGATTTAAAAAAAAAATTACCATTAGAAGCCTACGTTATTCCTGATGATGTTTTTACCGCGGGAAAATGCTTCATTCCTACGGGAAAACGGGTAATAGGACAACAGGTAGGTAGTACGAATGCAACTAGTTAATCTATAAATGTTTAATATTACTATACTATTCAATTTCATCGTTGCGATCAATATAAGATAGTTTGGCGCAAACGAGTTTGGCGAATTTTACCGACATAAAGTTAATCCGTATCAAGATGAACTTAGTTTAACTTCTGAACCCGCGATTTCCAGCGTTTAGCCTATAAACCGAGTTCAATAGCTGTCATGTCACACAATGTCAAGCAGGACGAATAACAGCGGACTTAATCATCATTTCAATGTCGGATGTAAACTTCGTTTTCGTAAACACGATCAAAATGTAGGGAGAAATCGGTGTGAAGTAAACCGAGATCTAAATCAACATTTGTACCTACTCGATTAAGCTGAACTTAGTTCTGTTGAACTAAGTTTTGACAGCGAGCGCTGAAATTGGACCTTAGACGTTGTTATGAGTCGCAGCATTGTGATCATCGACGGATCAAATTGAGTTCTGTGGATCAAACCGTGTTTGGTCTGATTAAACTCCGTTTTGCGACTGCTCTCGCATACAATTCAATGAATGCTACCTAATGAAATGGTTTTCCTGAAAATCCTCCAATCGCTTATGAGATTTGACCGAGTTTTTAACGTTGATAGCGTTAAAATAATATACCCCGTTAAATGAGTTAACTAAATAAATGTGTACCGCTGGGGTAAACGTGTTGTTGAGTGGAGACCACGACTTCGCAAATGTAGTGTAGGACGCCCTCCGGCCAGGTGGGATGACGATCTGCGATAGACTGCAGGCAGATGCTGGATGCGGCAAGCTGAAGACAGGGCGCTATGGCGCTCATTAGGGGAGGCCTATGTCCAGCAGTGGACTAATATAGGGTGATGATGATGAAATAAATATGTAGACTTCAGTGTCAAAACAATCGGAAACTACTTCGCCCATCAAGCTAATCGAATAATCCAGAACAAAGACAGAGTTGGGGCGTGAGCGCGCAGTTCGGTAAAAAGTTTAATTGGCGGATTTGCCGGAACTTTTGAACGCCGGAATTTGTGAATGTTGCCATCTGATATTTTTAGTACCTATATACTAATATTTGCGGTAAACTTAACACGCAAAAACAGACTGATTTATGGGTGGTATGGTAGATGATAAAAAAAATAATGAGAAAGTATCCGTCAAATAATTAGCAAACTGCAGTGGCAGTGGGTCGCCCATATGTCGCGAAGAGCCGACAACCGCTGGGGAAAACGTCTTCTTAAGTGAGACCGCGACTCGACAAACGTAGTGTAGTACGCCCTCCGTCAAATAGACCTATTTAGGTAACGTGTAGCTGTTCTTTGAAACAAGAAAGGAACAAATTACCATGGTTTCATAGATACCATGGTAATAAGAAATACAGCGGGGCAATGCAGCCAGCGTCTTGGGGACGCTTCCGACTGGTATTGCTATCAGTTGAGCTACCTGTAGACTGTTTGCAACAGTCTGCAGTTAGCTCAATTGTTTCAATTGTAAATACTAGTATAATTTTCTTTGTGAACTAATAAATCAAATATTATCCCAAAAAAAATTGACTTCGACGGGACTTGAACCCGCATCCTTTCCAGTACGGGAATGTGCTAACCAACTACACCATGAGGTCAAGTGACGTAGAAGTCCAAAATCTTCGGGACTTCCTTCGGACCCTAGCGCCGTTAGCTCCACCTACAGGGGAAACATTGAAGTTTATTCAATCCTGCTCAAAGACTAAAGTTACATTTAGTTCGTTTGACTGGTGCCGCGTTGCTCAATTCTAACAGTTTTATTTGATTTCAAATCAAATCAAAACGTTTATTTGCAGCTAAGACATAAATTAAAAACCGTTACATATCTAATAAAAAATACAAAATGACAATATAATATACTTAATACTATTAAACTTAGTTTTAGCTACAAAATGGTCCCAACTCAGCTTATGCAGGCGTTAAAAACCTGCGCTGGTTTTCTGCTGGGGCCTGTGGGACCGAGGAATTACAAATTAATTAATTGATTTTTGATTTTTAATTTTAGTAAGCTGACTTAGGTAAGCCTTTATTCACAAAGAAAATTATACAAGTATTTACAATTGAAACAATTGAGCTAACTGCAGACTGATGCAAACAGTCTACAGGTAGCTCAACTGATCCATATCAATACCAGTCGTCGCGTCCCCAAGACGCTGGCTGCATTGCCACGCTGTATGGCAATGCTGATGCGCTGTGCCAGATACTCACCAGCATTTTTAATTAATTTCTTAGAAATTACCCAGAGTGTGGTGGGACCTTACGCACTATAATAACAAAAAATCATAGATAAATAATAGAATTCTCTAAAAGCTACCCGCCAACGCCTCCGAACTACAGCCGTATTTTTATTTTAATTTATTAAAAAGGAACGCCAACAGCGTATACATAAAGCATTCTTATAGTTTTTATTTTTCTAATAAAGTAAGCTAATAAAAAATAGGCAGACACAACATTGTTTAAAATTCAATAAACTGTATTATACTACTAGCATCTGTCCGCGGCTTCGCACGCGTATTTTCGGTATAACAAGTACATAGCCTATTGTTTAAGTTATATAAATATTAGTACGTCAAATTTCATCTTGATCTGTTCAGTAGTTTTGGAGATCCTAGGTAACAAAAATTACACATTTCACAAACTTTATCTTCTTATTATATATAAATCACGTGTCACGTTGTTTGTCCGCGATGGACTCCTAAACTACTTAACCGATTTAAATTAAATTTGCACACCGTGTGTAGTTTGATCCAACTTGAAAGATAGAATAGCTTATTTAGGGAAGGTTTAAAAGGTGAGAGCGGTACGAAGTTCGCCGAGTTAGCTAGTAATATTATAAAACTTTTAAATCCATCATGGTTATTATCACTGAAGTCATTTAGTTTAGTCATTTTTAATATTAGTTGGATACAAAATTATACAAAATTTTCCTTTATTGCAACTTCCAAAGTTCACAACTCACACTTGCTCAGCCAATTAGAATAGACCTGTCTATCACGTCCATTCAGTTTAAGTTTCTGCAGCGCTGGTCTATTTGGGTCGGGAGAGTTTTTGTATGCTTGTTGCATAGAGAGTTTTACCGAAACTGGGACATCGCTACAGGCTTTAACTTCAATTATTTACCGTTGACCACGGAATTGGAAAAGCTTAGTTAGTAGGTATACCTAGCTGGTTGGTTGGTTGTTCGTCCGCCTCGTTGGTCTAGCGGTCAGCTTGTTCAACCGCTGATTATGAGTTCCTGGGTTCGAATCCCAGGTCGGGCCAAAAGTTGTTATTGGGGTTTTTCTAGCAAGGAAAATTCACAGTGGCTGCCCGAAGTCAGAAAGTTGGCGGTATTACACCCCCGTGCCTCGAAAAGTACGCTAAGCCGTTGATCCTGCGCCTGACTTCTCCCCGGTTGTGTCGATCTGTCGTCCCATCGGATTATGAGAGTGAGGGAATAGAGAGTGCACCTGTGTTTGCGCACACACTTGTGCACTATAATATGTCCTGCGCATCTGGCTAGTCTCTGATGAGACTGGCCGCCGTGGTCGAAATTCGGCTAGGAGGACATTACTAATGTATGACACACCAATGCTATGTATAATAAAAAAAAATATACCTTAAAATATCAGCAGAGTATCAGCGGAAAAACTGTTGAGGGTGTATCTATATGTGTGTGCGTTTGATTTTGAAGGAGTGTATGTGTGTAGGTGTATGTTTAGTCTCCTGAGGTCACCAGTCTCGAGAGAGTCTGGGCAACAGAGAGAGAGACGACGCGAATGTAGAGTGTTGGTATAGTTGCGTGTGTATAGTGTAACTGTTGGTGTAGTGTTGTGACAGAACTTTTAGAAAAGCTTCCGTTTCACTGTAGTTTTTTGACCTCATTAGGTCAAAAAAACTACTAACGATGATAAAAGAATTCTTATTCTTTTATCATCGTTTTACAATGAACGACCGGTGATTTATGTATAGATAAAGCATCATTAATTTTGTTGTACAAATATGGGGCAAGAAAGTATGAATGTTTATGTGCAAACGCAGTTTTACATTGGATAGGTTATGGCAGGGTTATAAAAGGACGGTAAGCCGTTGGTCCGTTGGAATGATCCCAATAGTATTTCCTGTGGGTTGGTTTTCGTTGTGACTGGCCGCTGTGGCTGAAATTTGGCGAGGATGACATTGACGTGACCCTTGTGACCCTAGTGACCCCATGACACCTAGTTACATTCCTCGAGAGCAAGTCACCTCCTATGGGTAAACGGTACGCGGGCGGAGCAGGATTTTATACACAGTACATACCGTTTTTGCAGCATTACGAAAAATAAATGCATGATTATAGACTTACATTCTAAGGCGGTGAGTTTGTTTTCCTTTGCAACATGCATACTACAGTCGCAAGAGTGACTAGCTATCACGCGAGGGCTATAGTTTCTGGCCACTTCGGTCTAGGATCTTATTTCAGGAGATGTATTGCCAACATTTTTTCGACTTCGCCAGCTGTTCCGGTTTTAAATTTCAAGCAGCGTGTGTGTACTTCTCAAACAGTGCTTAATATCTCATGTTGGGTACGTGCTCTACTTATGTCTCAAGTAGAGTCAGCAATCCTTACCACTTTAAAAGGTTTAAGTCACTTTCATGTGTCACGCGATAAGGAATAGCATTACCTCAAGCTCAACCTCAACAGCCTGTATTGGTCCACTGCTGGACGCAGGCCTTGATAAGCGCCGTATTGGCTTTTATCTCATGAGGGGTATTGCCTATAATACCCACGCTGGGCATGCGGGTTGGGGATCACAGTTTGGTGATAGAATTGTTCTGTAGGGGACGCTGCTGCCCGCCCCCGGGGGATATCCCTTAGTAGCCTCTTACGACACCCGCGGGAAAAGATTGGGGTAGTGCAAATTCTAAGCCACCATACGGCGCATAGCATTATCTATACTAATATTATAAAGAGGAAAGGTTTGATTTTTTGTTTGTTTGTTTGTTTGTATGAATTGAATAGGCTCCGAAACAACTGGACCGACTCGAAAAATTCTTTCACCGTTAGGAAGCTTACTTTTCAGGGAGTGACATAGGCTATATTTTATCCCGGAATTCCCACGGGAACGGGAACTACGCGGGTGAAACCGCGAGGCGATCGTCTAGTTAGCGATAAATTTCTTAAAATAAATTTAAAAAAATAAGTAGGTAAGTACATGACAGTTTCAAACCGATCTCTGTCTGGTCGCAAGCCAGACACATAATGCCGATAACAAGACGTTAAGTCAAGTCAAATAGAAACCCCTCTCGCTTTCCGTTTTCCCGAAAAACTGTAAAATAATCTTCAAATATTCAAACTTCTTCAAGAACATCTTAGAATGTCCGTTATCTCATTTCAGATATTAACCTTGCGCAAGTCGTGAATATGTTTTGACCAACCTAAGCCGGAACGCCTGAATAAGGATTCAGGCGTTCCGGCTTAGGTCGGGGTCAGTGGATTTCGCCTGAGCTCGGACAATCCCGTCTATCCTGCTACACCTTACCATATAATATCCTATTTATATTCCTACAGACTATACGGTTTACATAATTTGAAACTCAATTCTTTCGCTAATACGGCTCTAAAAACACGGTTACAGACAACAGGTATAGCTAAGTATGTTTAACATAGGACCGCAAGCGTGGTTTGCCTTTGTTAGATTTTAGTTTCTTTGATAAACCACACAAAGAATAAACTCAGGTAGGAACACTAACAGGACATTGCCCACTAAACAAACACCTATTTACCATCGGAGCGACGGATAGCCCTCTCTGCAGAGGTTGCCTCAGCGACGACAAATCAGCTGCCCACTTAGTCCTGGAATGTGAGGGAGTAACAGCACAACGAATAGAAATTCTCAACTTGCCGAGGTCATTCCGCGAAGCCTGTGAAGACCCCAGGAAGATTCTGCGCTTCTGGACGGAGTTAGGCTCGCTATGCTAGCAAAATTTTAACGCACAATGCACCAACTACCAATCTGAATGCGGAAATAGGAGTACTTCTACCTAAACCTAAACCTAAAGAATAAACTCACAACGCATTTTCTTTTGTAATTTAAAACCTTATCAACTTTTCGATATATACGTTTTATGAAGTATAAAAAATAAATAAAGCGCATGTCGCACTCCATGTGGATTTAAACTCGCGCGAAATTCTCGCATGAAACTGAACGGCTAGACACAATTCCGGGATGTTATCGTATTTTCTGCTCTCAGAGAAGTATTACTCAGCTGTAGTACAGGAAAAATAATAAATACGTATCTATAGTGTTCGCGCGAGAGGTAGATAGTCGCCTTCTACGGTATGTGAACGCCGAGCGGCGAGGGGGTGTGCGCGAAAAAAAATGTACTGACTACTTACGAAAACGTAGGTAGGTTCTTCTATGTAAGAAGACCCTAGCTAGCAGCCTTCTAGCGGTCCACTTAGCATAGCGTTAGTGTTATACTTACACTGATTTCTCACAATGTTTATAGAGATACTACTACATTTCGTTAACGCATTCACTGCCCAGCCTCGGCGGTGCGACCCGCAGGGGCGCGCCGCCGCCGCCACACGAGGGTCGAGAGGCTCGTCTGCGTCTTGGGCCATGGACGGGTTAATCAGGTTAAACTAAGCTTTCGCATCGTAGTAATAGAATCAATTCTGAATTTCTTTATTTTAACCAACATTGTAGCTTGCTACGGCGTAGCATTGTGCTACGGTGTAGCATTGTGCTACGGCGTAGCAACATACACAGATGATTGCTTGAACGCTGATTAGTTGACAGATTCTTGGCATACCCTTGAAAATAGAAAGCACTGTTATTTAGCTTTTGAAACCGCATATAGGCGACTGATATAACTTGATTATACATGACTAGCTTCTGCCCGCGGCTTCGCATGCGTATTTTCGGTATATTAAGTAGCCTATTATCTAAGTTAAGCTATGTTCTAAATGTACGCCAAATTTCATCATGACCTGTTCAGTAGATTTGGAGATCTTAACAAAAATTCACATTTCACAAACTTTAGGCTTTATGATATTAGTAGGAAGTAGAATAGGAAGGACTTGACAAGCTGGTCAACCAATCATAATGTAGTTCAAAATCAACCCACTAAGGATTTGACAAGATATTTGAGCTGCGTTCGAGCAATCCGCGGGAAGGCTAGTAAAGTATTTAACCTACTTCGAAAAAAGGAGGTGGTTCCACTTTCGGTTGTAGGTATGTTTTTATTCACCGATTTATCCGTCAATTGTGGTCCGATTTTGATTATTATTTTGATTTTGTATAGAAAATGATACCGGGATTCTACCGTAAAAAATGTATTCTTACGTATTTTATTACTATTCGTCCCGTAAAAGTTAAAAAACAGTGTAAATATAAAGGAATCCGAAGTGACTTTTTAGTTTATTTATAAAAGAAATACTAGTTTTATTTTGTTTGTTCTGCGACTAAAGCCAGTTTTTATAGCTCTGCCGCTATTCTCTCCTTCCCACCCCGTGGCATAGGACACTCGTTTTATTAATATTCTCCATACGTGATTGGCGGACACTGAATTTCTCGCTAGCAGATGGGGAAAGGGGGTAATTTTATTGCAGTGTTATGAATAATAGAGTTAGGCTTTGAAAATCCAACGAGTTTTTATGAAACTCAACTTTCTCTTGTTTTTGACCCCCGGCAATAAAGCGGGGTGTTATGAATTGTGTATTTCCTTTTATTGTATATCCTTTTCAGACCTTCGCCTTATTTACTACCCAGAGTGGCAGCTCAATCAAACAATTTACTAAAGATAAGTAGATACTTACCTCTAATTTCCTTGGACTGGTGTAGTAGGATAAAAGGATTTGGGTCTTAAGCTTGTTTTAGGTAAACAAAGCTCGTTTCTTTGACTTTAGAATTTTCCGAGAAAATCCGCCGAGGCAATATTTAATGTTGATTGTTTTCATTGTTTGTGGCGGAAGCCGATTAATGGCTTATTCTCCAGGACAAGACGACATAGTAAAAAAAAGTTCAACCAAATAACCGCTCCTATAATTTTTAATTAACGTGTCTGTAGTCAAATAAAATGAGTACGATCACCAGTTTAAGCCAAAAATAAAATGATATGAGGTTTTTAACAAAGTAATCTTAAAGCCAAGCATTGTACTTATCTGTCAATGGCTGTGCTGATGATGCTATAGCGCTGATCCTCCGTGATAATTATGATTGTTTAAACCAGAGACGAAATCCAGAAAACTGAGCTAAAGCTGGCTACTTGAATGTTCTCACTTTTGTTTCTAAAGCATCTACTACAACAACAAGTGAATGACCTGAAACTCGAACCATAAGAGCGCTTGTTAAGATTCTCTATACACAATGGTCCATCTGTTACTTAGATTAAATTGCGAACATTGCGAGCATTACTTTAGAAACAGCGCAGTACAAATAACACGATAACAAAGAAGAATGGACTTTTGGAGACGCGGACGCAGAGCTCTTGTATCACGAACGATAGAACCACCTACCAAAGTTTGGTATAACAATGTTACATAATTACTAAAAGGAGCAATTTTATGAATTTTTGGAATGGAAGTGTCACGATTTTTGACAGTTTTCAATGAAAATATGAACGAATACTGAAACAAAACCGCTTTAGGCTGCGTTTCCACCAGATATGTGCGAGGTAGCTGAGCGGTGCGAGGATGCGGCGAGGCTGTGTAACAACGTGAGTATTTCCACCAGAGATCTGCGAGCAAGCTGACCGGTGCGAGGATGTGTAGCGGGCTCTTTTCAGATAAACGAGCAAGGTTAGGGTAGGGCCACTGTCTACTGACTGCTATTCTTTCGCCCGCGTCCGTCCCTAGGACACATCCCTCGCAACACATCCCTCGCACACATCTTTCCCTTGTGTATGTACAAACCTCGCTCCACGGAGCCGTTTCCACCAGAGCTGCGCTGAGCGAAGCTAAGTAAATGAAGTGATTCTATTGGTTGTTAAAAACACATTCCTCGCTACGAATCTCTTTTGGAAACGCAGCCTTAAACACCTCTCAACTGTCAGAAAACACAAACCACACACTTACGCTAGGTTTTATCCCAAAACCATGTACTTGAACGAAGGCACAGTCAAACAAAAAATCTGAGAAAAAACATAGGAAACTCTCTAATTATTCCTATGGAGTGTCCTTTTAGCCTTGGCTCATAATATAATGAGCATCCCCTTGAGGACAACCAGCTCTGTAATTGATAATACAGCTAACGCTACCGCTGGGCTTCCAAAGCTATTAATACTTCCTTTATTTTATTACACAAGGGTCTTCTGTCAAATAATAAACAAAAAAACACGTGCTTTTTGACTTCCTTTATCTTTTTTTATTACTAGCATATGCCAGCGGCTTCGCATGCAGTTTCTCAGGATCAACGGTGGCTTAGTTATAAGAAGGTATGTTATTCTAGGTCAAAATTTCAGCACGATTTCTTGGGTGATTTTGACTTTGACTCGTGAAGTGTTAAATTAAACCAATTTTCTCTAAATATAATTATAAATTAAAACTTCGAATTAAAATGCTGTTTAAAGAACGTTTGTTTTGATATATGTTTCTAGAGAAACAAGATCCGTCAAGTCCGAGTGTAACCAGAGCGCCGAGGGTTTCGAACGTTTGTCAGCTATACAAATGGTACCTAATGACTACGTAATATTAGGTAATTCACATTGATCGCTCTGCAAACTTCGTAGATTAAGGGGTTATGCGTAATTTTTCAACTTTTTTCATTATATGTATTTCAATTGTAAATACTATTTGTAATTTGTTTCTATTTGTTTATTGTAATTTTCTTTGTGAATAAAAATTAAAATATTTCAAAAGTATGAAACCTATAGACATTTCAAAAATTGATAAAATGTACAAACCGATATTTTAAATTCCGCACCCCACCCCACTGGACCGGTCTCTTTTTAAATTTCGACATCACAATTTCTCGCGACATTTTAGTTAGTTACTGAGATGTTATAGAAGGGAAAAGGACAAATAAAGCGAGACCATAAGGGAGTCGAAACCGATTTATAAACTCAAAAAATAGACTTCCGTTCACATATCTTTAATTGATTTGTTAGCAGTTCGTTCAACAAGCGATTCGTCCAATTACAATTTAAACGCGTTTCGTCCAACAAGCGTTTCGGCCAACAAGCGTTTCGTCCAACACGCATTTCGTACAACAAGCGTTTCGTCCAACACGCGTTTCGTCCAATAAGCGGTTCGTTAAGAATCCATACGCGCAGTTCGTCCAATTCTTACAAAGTACTGTTATAGTTTCACTACCCAAAAACTTAAAAATACAAAGCTACTTTGAGATGATTAAGGCTGTTTACTAAAACCTTTTACCTTGTTAACGAGACAAATTGGCACTGTCGGTGTCTGGTACTGAAAAAGTGTGACGGCTGACGGGTGCGCCAACTCCGAGGCCCTAGCTGGCTAAGTAAATAGCCATTTCGAGTGGAAATGTTTTTACTAAATGTTTAGAGACGGACGAGCTTTTTGCCTCAGAATTAGAAACTTTTTGCAAAAAGGAAATTTTCCAGCGTGAATTATTTATCCGCGTCGATAAATTTAAGTCCTACGAAGAAAATGATCTTTGGGTGTCGCAATGAAATCAATGTAGCATGTGAAGGCATACCAGTACTTGCCTCGTCTGTACCTAACTCATAACACAGTTAAAGCAGTTATACAAATTGGGTAATTGCCCATAATAGGTACCCTTCTCTAATATTTTCTTTATATTTTTATTTGGTTTGAAATTGTTTTTACGATCTGCAAATCGATATTTTCTATGTTTAGTAAGAATATCTATCTATGTTCTGTCTCACGAAGTCCGTTTAGCCCTGGTTGTAGTAGTGACTATGAGTTCTGTTCGCGTCTAATTTTAAATATTGTCCCTGTATAGCCTCCCCTCTCCCCGTACCTCACCTCAACGTTGCACAAGACGACATTACACGCCATATTGGAAAGAAGTACGCATCTTTTATTTCTCTCCACACCTCAATATCACAGCAAGTCAGGCCTTCAGTCAAAATTATAATTAATAAGTTGCCGTATACCTAAGAAGCAACACGCTTAGGTGTCGTGCTGACGGTACTCGCTACCAAAATCTGACGTGAATACAATGAGCACTAGTGACCCGAACCGCGTCTCGGGCGAGACTGATTGCTTCTGAGCTTACGCACACTAAAACAATGTGTACATGCATTCACTATGACATACATAGCCCAACGGACTTCGTAAGATAGAACAACACGAATCGTATTAGGTACTAGACGATCGCCTCGCGGTTTCACCCGCGTAGTTCCCGTTCCCGTGGGAATTCCGGGATAAAATAAAGCCTATGTCACTCCCTGAAAAGTAAGCTTCCTAACGGTAAAGAATTTTTCAAGTCGGTCCAGTTGTTTCGGAGCCTATTCAATACAAACAAACAAACAATCAAATATTTCCTCTTCATAATATTATTAGTATAGATATCTGTCATCTAGTACCCCTAACACAAGCTCTGCTTAGCTTGGGGCTAGATGATGCTGTGTGGATTGTCCTACATTCTTAATTTAGAATCTTAATTTTGACTATGACCTTTTACTTCAAATATGATTACTAGGGCAGTAATTAATTTTGAATATTTATTTTGTCTTAATTAAATTGACATAACCAAGTGTGCCTTATACTCATACGGCGAGTAAATGGTGTTA